>JAZKLR010000294.1:2400000-4800000 GCA_037103525.1 Ganaspis brasiliensis
TTATATTTTAAGGATTAAGATGAGGAATTCTTATTTTGAGGATTAAGTTTACGTTACTATATTTTGAGGATTTAATTAAGGATTTCATATTTTGAGGATTAAGTTGAAGAGTGTATATTTTAAGAATTAAGTTGAGGATTCCTTATGTTGAGGATTAAGAAGCCGTCTTTATATTTTTAGGACAAAGCTAAAGACTTTATATTTTGTGGATTGAGTTCATGTTTTTCTATTTTTTGGATTAAGTTCAGGAATTCATATTTTTTGAGGATCAAATTTAAGTCTTTATATTTTGAGGATTAAGTTGAGGTTGTTATATTTTGAGGATCAAGTTGAGGACTTCACATTTTGAGTATTAACTATCATACCTCATATTTTGGAGATTAATTTGATATCTTTATATTTTGAGGATTAAGTAGGAGACTATAATTTATAATTAAGGTTTTTATATTTTGAGTATCAAGTTGAGAAAGTCATATTTTGAGGATTAAGTTGAGGTTTTTGGTTTTTTTTTTAGGACTAGGTTAGACTTCATATTGCGAGGATAAAGTTGAAAACTTTATATTTTGAGGATTAAGTAGCACACTTTATATTTTGAGGATTCAGTTGAGAATTTCATATTTTGAGGATTAATTAGAATACTTTATATTTTGAGGATCAAGTTGAGAATTCCATATTTGGAGAATTAAATATGAGACCTTGTATTTTGAGGATTAAGTTAAGGACTTTATATTTTGAGTATTAAATAGCAGACTTTGTATTATACTCACGAATATAATCTAAATATTTTTACTTTACTTACATTGCTTCTATTTAGTTAGAAATTTTTCTTTCTGTCTAAGTCTTCTGGATACAAATGAGCACATATGTTTCTGCTTATTGGTAACATTTTAACGCGTCTAATCGGGGAATAATTTACAGGATCCCCCAGAAATTGAAGAAACTCGTAGGAAGAGATAGTGAGAGGGAAAAAAATGAGATAAAAAGAGATTTAGAAAGAAAGAGAGAAAAAAGAGGGATAAAGAGAGAAGATGAGAGATCGAGAGGAAAATGTAAATTTTTCTTTCCAGAGTTTCGAAAATTGGTGACGAGAGCTGAAACAGGCCGAATCTATCAAATTGCCGTATATCCTTGACTTTGATGAAGCCGTCTTCTTAAATTGGTCCAGCAAAGATTTTTCTAAGAGGGTGATTCTTTGGTAACGGGACGAGTGTGACGGTCCCTTAGTAATTCACACACAAACACACACACACACACACACACATGTGCTTTTAAAATATTATCAGAGTATTTGTGAGCTTCGAAAACACCTCTACAAACACATTTGGAGTTTATGCTAATTTTGTGGGTGTGAGTAGTACTGACCACATGCCTTCACCTTATTAGGATCTTTTGTTACGCCTCGTTATCCTTGGATGCTGCTGATGGACCAGTTATCTATTGCCGCGTCTTCATTTCATATTTCTCTATCTTCGTACATTTATCATAATAATAAAATCACAGAAAAAATATAATATTATTGAAAACCTAACCCTCTGAATTAAAAAATATTTTATAAATCTATCATTAAATTTATTATTATTATTAAATATAAAATTAAACGAAACAATGAAATTATATTAAACTGAATACTAATTCAAAAATAAATAACGATCACAAAGCTTACTCTACGAGAAAGCAAAAATTGAACTAGAATTAATTCCAATTAAAATAAATTAATTGAGTTTATTATTAAATCTTTATAAATAATTTTCAATTATTATAATCTTTGAATCCCTATTGTCTAAGAGTTGAAAAAGCAATACTTTTTTTAAAATCAAATTCAAATATGACGTTAATTCTTGAAGTTATTATAGTTAATAAACCAATAAATATAATAATATAATTAAATTTATTTAAAATAAATAATTTATCAACGGAAAGAGAGGTTTCCAAAAAAATTATTTTGTGTAATGATTTTAACTATAATATACTAATACTTTTAACTATAAATTATATAAATTAAAAGAAGAGATGAAATCAAAAAAATATTGAGATTTAATTCTATCTATATTTCAAAATAACATTTTATAAAATCCAATTCGCAATAAAAAACCACAATTTCGTGTTCAATCTTGTTTATTAAACCATGACTACAAAGTCGGAAGGCTTCACAATAAAATGACATACACAATAAGTATGAGTGCTGAATTAACAACGACAAATTCTTCACAAAAAGAAAATGCAAATCGGAGAAATTCTGACAATCCAAAAATACAAATATACTTGTTTTTCGAACTTGTTTCGGAAGTCTTGAAAATCGCTGCAAAACTGCCATTTTTCTTTTAAAGAAACCAAAAAAAAAAAAAATCTAAAAACAACTCATGAGCAATATTCGATGCATTAAAATAGCAAAAAACATTATTCGTTTCACGAAAGAGAATCTACAGACGTCAAGTCTACATAACAACCCAGAGAAGAGCATGAAAATTCTTTACAAGAATGGCAACGCTCTCTGAAACCTTAAGGAAATATCAAACAGTAACATTTTTATTCCTTTATATTTTTTTTTTTATTTTTTTTTATAGCAACATTCTATCATCGATAATATTCAGATTTTCCTGAATATTATTAATGTTAATATCAGTTTTCTTTTTATATTTAATAATACTAATTGAAATGCTAATATTGTTTACATCTTCTTCTTCTTCTTCTTCCTCTTCTTCTTCTTTTTTTTTCTTGTTTTTCTTTTGGTAGTAAAATAATTAAAATATTGGATAGAATTCAAAATACTAATAGAAATATCGCACAGCCTCAAGTTTTACAAGGCAAACCTATGCATGTTTCTAAATAGGAGCATTTGGGCGCATTTATTTCCTTCAAGCGGTTTGGCTTTGGTAAATCTGACACCCCGGTGTCCTCGAGGGCTTGCTAACCAGTCCCAAAGTGTCGACGCATGTTTCGCTCGTCAAGTTCCTTTCCTCTTTGGCCTTCCTGATGATGTACTCCGAAATGCCACCCACGCATTGATCTGCTTCGAAGCTCGCTACATGTGTAAACCTGCATCCAGAAACAAATTTCTTTGAATCAGAGAAGAAATTCTTTAAATAACGACCAGAGCAATTATTTTCTTTCAATTATTTTACTCACAATTGATTTTGTGTCAAAATAAAATTTTTAAATTTAATTTTAAGGCAAATTTGATTAGTTTTTCCAAAAATGACGGCCATGTTGGATCCGCCATTTTGGTTTTTTAAAATGTGACAAATTTGTATTTGGTAATTTTAAAAAATCGTGCGGGATTATTTTCAAGCGTAGTCTATCAATTTTTATTTGTCTTGACATCTGCCATTTTGAATTTTGAGAATTTTAGCAAATTTATAATCAGCGGCTTTAAAAAACCCCGAGTAATAAATTTCAATCAAATCCGATAAATTTTCAAAAAATCGTCCGCTATTTTTAATTTTGAAAATGTGATACTAAATTTGTGTTCAGCGACTTTAAAAACCCCTGAGTAACAAATTGCAAGTAAATTCTGCACAAATTTTTATAAATTGTCCGCCATATTGGATCCGCCATTTTGAATTTTGGAAATTTTAGTCGAAATTTGTTTCAGCGACCATAGAATCCTCTGAATATCAATTTTCAAAGTGAATCTGATAAATTATTAAAAACTGATCGGCCATATTGGATCCGCCATTTTTAATTTTGAAACTGCGTTACTAGATTCGTGTTCAGCGACTTTAAAAACCCCCGAGTAACAATTTCCAAGTAAATTCTGTAAAATTAAAAAAAAATTATCCGTCATATTGAATCAGACATTTTTAATTTTGAAACTGCGATACTAAATTCGTGTCCAGCGATTTTAAAAACTTTTGAATAACAAGTTTCAAGTACATTCTGCAAAAATTTTCATTAATTGTCCACCATATTGGATCCGCCATTTTTAATTTTGAAGCTGCGATACTAAATTCGTGTTCCGCGACTTTAAAAACACCCGCATAACAACTTTCAAGTAAATTCTGCAAAAACTTTTATAAATTGTCCACCATATTGGATCCCCCATTTTTAATTTTGAAAATGCCATATTGAATTCGTGTTTAGTGACTTCTAAAACCCAGAGAAAATAAATTTTAAGTAAATTCTGTAAAATTTAAAAAAATTATCCTTCATATTGGATCGGCCATTTTGAATTTTTTAACCGCAATGGCAAATTCATTCATAAATTGTCTGCCATTTTGTATTTTGAGAATAAGATAACAAATTCATATTCCACGACCTTAAAAACCTACCGAGTAACGAATTTTAATTGAATTTTACCAATTTTCAAAAAATGTTCCTCCATATTGTATCCGCCATTTTGAATTTAGATAATACGATGCCGAATTTGTGATTATTCACCCCAAAAACACTGGAATAATAAGTTTTAACTAAATCCGATAAATTTTCATAAAATCGTCCACCATATTGGAGCCGCCATTTTTAATTTTGAAAATGCGATATTGAATTCGTGTTCAGTGACATTTAAAACCCCGTCTAATAAATGTTAAGTAAATTCTGTAAAATTTAAAAAAAAATTCCGCCATATTGAATCTGCCATTTTTAATTTTTAAAAAAAGATAGAAAATTGTTATTCAGAGACCTTAAAAACCTATTTAAGTGACGAGTTTTAATTAATTTTTACCAATTTTCAAAAAATTTGCCACTTTATTGGATCCGCTATTTTGATTTAAGAAAATGCGATGCTGAATTCTTAATTATTATCCCCGAAAACACTGAAATAATAAGTTTTAAGCAAATCCGATATATTTTCATAAAATCCTCCGCCATATTGGATCCGCCATTTTGAAATCTAAAAATCTGGTGTCAAATTCACAATCAAAAACCTCAAAAACCCTTTTAAAAAATTCAATAAATTATTTAAAATTTTGATATTTCTTTATCTCGTCACATATGAATCCGTTATCAAAATTTTTAAATTCAAAATGGCGGGTGCAATATGGCGGTTGATTTTTATAAAATTAATCAGATTCTCATGAAACTTTTTACTCGGTGGTTTTTGGCACCGCTAAATTCAAATATAGTATAAAATTTGTCAAATTTCAAAATAATGAACGATTTTTAGAAAAAAAAAAAAAAATTTGCTTCTTAGAAAACTATTAGAAATAAAAATCAATATTCATTTTATAAAATTGTTTGCCTTAGTCGTTATCTAAAGAAATTAAGTTTAAAATTCTTATTTAAAGTTTCTTCTGTAAAAAAAAACAGTTTTGCTAATTTTAATAAAATTTCGATATTTTTAAAAACAGGAATAGAAAAATATATTTGTCAAGGAAAAACGATTACGTGTGTCAAAAACCTGTAAAAAATGGATTATTTACAAATTAGAGTTATATTTTTAATTATCATATAAATAATGTTTAAAAAGACATTTTTTGTAACTGATTGTATTGAAAATCTGTAACGCAAAATGATAATTTTAAACAAACAATATCAGGAACTAGAAACGAGTTTCTATAAATCTGCGTTTTAAATGACGACCATTTTTTAATTTTTTCAAAAGTTTATAAATATTTATATAAATAGTAAAACGAGGATCAAAATAATCAACAGGAATGATTAATATTTTAATTTATTAAATTATGTAAAAAATAAAAATTTATTACATCTTAGTAAATGCAATAAAAAAAATTCCGAACTTATTATAAAATATAAAAATGTTCCTATGGTCGTTATTTAAAGAATAAAATTTATTAGTAAATTTATTTTATAAATTGCAAATGAAATTTATTTTTTTACTTAATTTTATTACTGAGATTCAAGATTTTTATTTATGGATTCTTTTTTCATAGTTAAAACTTTTCTTAATTTAAATATGTACAAACACAGTCTTTTAAAATATAAACAAAAAATATTTTTGGGAAAAGGAAATGTGGGTAACCTGTAAAAATTTGATTATGAATAAATTTTATAGATTATATTATTAAAATTAATGATAATAATTTCTTGTTTATAATATTTAAATTAGTAAAATTAATTCAAAAACCACTTTGTTAAAATTAAAGAGAAAAAGTTTATAAAAGTAACTTTTTAAAAATAACTTTAAAAAGAAACTTGATAAAAGTAATTTTATAAATGGAAGTTTAGAGAAGTAACTTTACAATAGTAACTTGATTAAAGCAACTTTGAAAAGCAACTTTACAAAGTAACTTTATAAATTTAATTGTATAAAAGTAACTTTATGAAAGTAAGTTTTTGATAATTCTTAATAAAAGTAACTTTATAAAAGTAACTTTGATACGTAACGTTTTAATAGTAACTTGATAAAAGTAACTTAATGTTCATAACTTTAAAAAGCAACTTTATAAAAGTACCTTGATACATTTTAATTTTTAAAACTAGCTTTAGATAAGTAACTTTAAAAAGTTACTTTATAAATTCAACTTTATAAAAGTAACTTGATATAAATAATTTTGCAGAAATAATTTCCAAAAAAGTATATAAAAGTAACTCTATAAAAATTAACATCATAAAAGTTACTTTAAAAAAGTAACATTAAATAGTAACATTATACACGCAACATCAAAAAATAATTTTGAAAAATAAGTTTATAATCGTGAATTTGCTAAAAGTAACTTTATAAAATAACTTAACGTGAGTAACTTGATGAAAGTAACTTTATAAAAATAATTTAGTAGAGGTGAATTTATACTGTTACTATTATCCTAGGAATTTTTTATAAACCAAAAATCTTGTATTTTTTAAGTATAAGATAAATTATCATGTTTATCTTAAATTTATCTGACTCCCTTGTTTAGTAATTTGATAATAAAAATTAATGTGCAATTAATTATCAAATAGTGTCACTGACAGGGGTTTAAAAAATTTAATGATCATCTGGTTGCATTGCAGGGTGGCGACAAATGACATACTGATCTCTGGTAATGATTTATATTCAGGGGTCATAAGAATACATTTTACCTTCTGCATTTTATGTATTCTGATTCTAAACTATTTAATCATAATTAATCAAACTCACATTTCTATGCTAATTTTTTATAATATTTCGACAACTAACACAAAATTTAAGCACCAAATTTTTTTCGATTTTTCAATTTTTTCGGCTGATTATAACATTTTTATAATATAAATTTTTATAATATATATTTTATATAATTTATATGTATATGTGTATTTATCTGTGCATAAGAAAAATATATAAGAAATTTTTTTATGAAAAATTTCTGCCTGACTATAGCGAAATTATCTACTTAATACTAATTTGCTACTTTTCTACTTCCCACTTAAATTATCTTTTCTTCCGTTAGTCAAAATTAAAATATTTAAAAGTTACATAAAATTATAAAAAAATGTATACACAAATTTTAAACAAGTTTTTTATTGACCAAAATAAAAAATACTAAATTGATGAATTAAGTTCAATTCTTAATAAATTAATAAAATTACCAAATTGCGTCTGATTAAAACAGGATTTTCTACTGAAAATTATGAATTCGAAAAAAGTTGATTATTAAAATTAGTTTTGTTTTCCAATTATAATTACTGTAATTTTATAATTTGTAAAATTTATAATTTTATAATGAATTATTAATTAATAATTAAATAAAGTATAAATTGATAAATAATAATTATTAAAAAATTATTAATTTGATAGATTATAGCAATGATCTAAAAAAAAAGTTTTCTTCGGATTAATTGAACTTTTTCGAAAGTCCACGCATTTTGTCTGACCGTAACAGAATTTTCCCCTAAAAATAAAAATCGAGTATATTTAATTCGTTCCTTTAGTTTGCAAAATTAATCGATGTTCCATAATAAAAAATGAATTCTCTCGTCTTATTTTTCTTTATTTTATGGTCTGTCTAGAAGGGTATTTTCTACTTAGAGGCACTCACTAAAAATACCAAGAATTGTAACCGCACAATAATCGATCTGCATAGTAAAAATAATTCTTCTCTTTATTTTTGTCTTTAAACACAATACCATTTCCTATAGCCTTACGATTTCCTACCTAGCTATTATTTTCTCTTTATATTTTCAGAATTAAATAATAATTAATAATGTCCACAATTTAAACAGCAAATTTCCCTCAAATATTTCAACCTTTTCTACTAAAATATTAAAAAATTAATTGATTGAAATAAAATATTGATATTGTATTAATTGCAGTTAAAATTAATTAAACTTTGATTAGAGATTTTTCGGGCAAATTGGATTGGAAGTTTTGGAACTGATTTAATTTATTTTTAGTTAAAATTAAAATCATTTGAAATTTCAATAAAATAAATTCAAATTTAGACCTTTAAGTGTTAATTTAATTAAAAATGACGAGAAATTAAAATTTGAATAAATTCAAAAGATTAAGAATGAAATAATTTGCAGTTTGGAACAAATGAATTTGCTTTTGAATAGAATAATAATTTAGAGAATTTTGATTGCAATTGGAATAATTTTTGAAAAATAAATAAAATTTGTAGAAATTAAATTTGAAGCTGATTAATTTATATTGAATTAAATGGAGATATAACTTAAATTTTAATCATCAAGTTAATAATTAATTAATTTAAATTTTAATTAACTAAAATTGTAATCGATTTAAACGTGAGCCGATTAAAATTTAGATTAAAATTTAAATATACTGTAAATTTTATTAATTGCAGTTTGAATTAATTAAAATTGAAATTGATTATTATTTTGATAAATTTTAATTTTTTAATTTAATTAATGTTTTTAATTCATCAAATTTTTAATTTAATTGCAATTTTAAATTGATAAACTAATTTAAAATTAATTTAATTTAAAATTGCGATTAAATTAAAAGTTTGATGAATTGAAAAGATTAATTATATTTTTCAATGATTAAAATTGGGATAAAATAAAATCTGAACAGATTACAATTTTTATAATTATAAGTAAAGTTTAGATCAATTTAACTTAAGATGAAACAAAATTTGAGTTAATTAAAATTTTAATAATTAAAAAATCCGTTAACTGAAATTTAAGTATATTAAAATTATAATAAACTAAAGAATCTACCAAAATTTATATCCTTTTAAATTAAGATTAATTGGGATTTAAATCGAATTAAATTTTAATCAAATAAAATTTAGATCACTTGAATTTTGAATTAATTTAATTTAAATATAGATTATTAATTGATGGATTAAAGTTGGATTTAATTAATTGAATTCTGAATCAACGGAAATTTAAATCAACTAGAATTTGAAAAGATTTAAAGTTTAAATGTTGATAATTTGTAATCTGGATTAAGATTCTAATAAAATAAACAAATCGATTAAATTTAAATTTAAATAAATAAAATTCACAATTGATTGAAATCCGGATAAAAAAAATTGTTATTAATTGATATTCAAACCGTAATTAAAAAAATTTTATATTTTTTTCTTCCTCATAAAGAAAACTTTGTATATCTTCAAATTTCCAATTTTTTTAAAATACTTCAAATTAAATTTCCATTATCTAAAAAATGTGTTGTATCATTTCTTGATCAAATTTCTATGTGTGTGTGTGTGTGTGTGTGTGTGTGTGTGTGTGTGTGTGTGAATATATATACTTCTTCTTGTGAAAACGATAACTAAAAAACGGTTTAACCGATTTCAATAAAACTTCGCAAGGTTATTTTTACTACTAAAATTTAAAATCAGACACAGGGTTTTTTCAAAAAAACCAACACAAAAATTGTTATTAGTTTTTTTTTTAAAATTTGTTTCTTTTTAAATTTGTTGTCTTACTATATTCAACTCAATATATAAAAATTCGTGTTCCTTGCTTCAAAACAAATAGATTGATGATTATATTGATTACCTAAAATTTTTTAGATATTCTCAAAAAACTAGTTTTTTGTGTTTTTTAGCAGTTTTTAAAATTTTTTTTAAAAATTTTAGCCAATTTGGTTATTTTGACATCGGATTCGAATTCAGTGAAGAAAAATACGTAAAAACACACTATCATATTGTCCCGGTCAAAAAATTTTTTTTTCGCATTTGTGAGCAATTTTTTGAGATTATCTCAAAAAATTTAGCCAATCTGGTTATTCCGACTTTGTATTCGGATATGGTCCAGAAAAATACGTAGAAACACACTAGCATATTATCTCGGACAAAAAAATTTTTTTTTGAGGTTTTTTCGGATTTTTGAGCAATTTTTAGAGATTATCTCGAAAATTTTCGACAATCTAGTTATTTCGACTTTATATTCGGATTTAGTGCAGAAAAATAAGTAAAAATACACTTGCATATTGTCTTGTACAAAAAAAAAATTTTTTTTTGGGGGTTTTTTTCGAGTTTTTGAGCAATTTTTTGAGATTATCTCGAAAATTTTAGCCCACCTGGTTATTCTAACTTCAGATTCGGATTCAGCGGAGAAAAACACGTATTAATACACGAGCGTACTGTCCCGGGAAAAAAGAAAAAAAATTTGTTTGGTGTTGATTTCTATTTTAAAATTTTTTTTAAGGTTATCTCAAAAAATTTAGCCAATCAAGTTATTCTGACTTCGGATTCGGATTCAGGGAAGCAAAATGTGTAGGAATACACTACCATATTGTCTCGGACAAAAAAAAGTTTTTTTTCGGGGTTTTTCGGGTTTTTGGGCAATTTTTTTGAGATAATCTAAAAAATTTTAACTAATCTGGTTATTCTGACTTCTGATTCAAATTCAGTGGAGAAAAATACGTTAAAAAAAACACTACCATCGTTTCGGACAAAAAAATTTGTTTTTTTATTTTTATTGGGTTTTTAGCAACTTTTTGAGATTATGTAAAAAAATTTAGCTAATTTGGTTATTCTGACTTCGGAATCGGATTCAGGGAAGCAAAATGTGTAGGAATACACTACCATATTGTCTCGGACAAAAAAAATTTTTTTTCGGGTTTTTTCGGGTTTTTGGGCAATTTTTTTGAGATAATCTAAACATTTTTAACTAATCTAGTTATTCTGACTTCTGATTCAAATTCAGTGGAGAATACGTAAAAAAATTTGTTTTTTTATTTTTATGGGGTTTTTAAGCAACTTTTTGAGATTATCTCAAAAATTTTAGCCAATCTGTTTATTCTGACTTCGGATTCGGATTTAGTGAAGAAAAAATTTGTTGTCTGGCTGTGTTATTTGAAAATTAATTTTCAAAAATCTTGAGAAAAAAAAAGTCATTTGTCAAATTTGTCGGTTTTACGATTGCTGGAACTGTGAAAGGAACAGAATAAAAAAACTGTCATTGGTTGTCTGAATCGTGGGGTTGTAAATTGAATAACAAACGTTCCCCTTCTTGACTAAATCACCGAAAATTCACCCTATATTATGAACAGCTCGACATTAACCGCACCTCCCGCGAATTGCTACGACCCAACCTCCCCCCCTACTGCTTTGCATAACGATCTTATTTCGTAATCTCTCCCATATTGATCCGGTTTACGCTACAATGTGGGGTTGAAAATTGTTTATTGCGCGCCCGTGACGACCACGTAGACCTCATTTTCCATTATTTACTCTCCCTTCTTCCTTTATTCGCGTGCTTTTTTAATGCAATCAAACTTTAGCCATATTTGCATAAAATTAATCTTGGCAGCATTAAATATGCGGATAGATTCAAGATTTAGTCGACTATTTTAATTATAGAAAGAATTATTAGAAATTTGAGTCAATTAATTGAAATGAAATTCAAATATCTTGATCCGTGCGGCCAAAGGCCGTGTGGCAACTATTTTTTGAATAGTTCCATTTTTTAGTGAGATTGAAATTAAATTTGAAAATTTTGATTACTTAAATAATCATTTGTTAAAGAGACAGAATTACGTTAAATAAAAATACACAAATTAATTTAAATAACCTCAAAAAAAAAAAAAAAAAATAGCTAAAGATTGAATGAAATATATTGACAAATGTTTATTAATTGGAAATGAAATCTATAAAAGAAACCAAATAAAAATATCATCAATGCAGAGTCAATTAAAGCTAAACAAAAATATCTTTCTTTTATCCGGAGTCTAATTATCTTTAACAAAAAATTGCCGCAATGTATAGGATTTCAAGGGCAAATGTCACAAGTAATGATAGAGTGATAATCTTGATATCTTAATGACTTTAATTGAATCGAGATCCTAATTACTTTGGAGACAAAACGGCAGTCTTGTACATAATACAGAGAGGAGCCAAGTCATGCTCGCTAATAATCCTAAAAGCTTGATTATCTTGCGACCCTCGATCCTAAAAAAAAGGCTTCATGGCTTTTATTTTAAATATGATTCTCTAGGCAAAGAAGAAAATAAAGCAGCTTTTTGACCCTTCCGACAATATAATTACGGAACTTTAAAATACATTCCTTACTAATCAGTCCGCGCGGTTTTTTACACTCTAATGCTTCTAACCAGTTCTGTATTCTAAGATATTTAAATTATCAAAATTCGAGAAAATTTTATATAAAATAATAAAGTTTGTTCCTGGATTTATAAACTTTAGATCCACTAAAATGTATTTTTTTATATTATACGTTTATTTGAAAGCTTTTTATTGTTCCCGGGGCAAGATGGTTTTGAAGAAAAAACTCGGAAATTTCAAGAACTCTAGGTGTTATATAAAAGGGAAAAAAATTCAGAGAGGCTTTATATTGTTTCCGGGGCAAGATGGTTTTTAATAAATAACCTCGAAAATCCAAGAACTCTAGATGTTATTTAAAAAGAAAAAAAAAGAAAAGCTGGTTGTTATTTTAAACAATTTCTGAGATGTTTGCGCTATTTTAAAGAAAAATGAGGATTGGAAGAATTCGTTTCATGTCAGTTAAAGATCAGATCCACTACAATGTCTTTTTTTCGATATTAGACATTTATTTAAAAGTTTTTTATTGTTCCCGGGGCAAGATGGTTTTTATCAAATAAACTCGTAAAATCTAAAAACTCTAGATGTTATTTAAAAAAAGAAAAAATTCAGAGAGGCTTTTTGTTTTTCCCGGGGCAAAATGGTTTTTAACGTATAAACTCGGAAAATCCAAGAACTCTAGATGTTATTTAAAGAGAGAAAGAATCCAGAGAAGCTGGATGTTATTTTAAACAATTTCTAAGATGTTTCCGCTATTTTAAAGACCAATTAATATTATTTCTCGATATTACTCATTTATTTAAAAGTTTTTAATGTTCCTAGGGCAAAATGATTCTCAACAAAAAAAAACTCTAGATCCAAGAACT
Source organism: Ganaspis brasiliensis (assembly GCA_037103525.1). Classification (NCBI taxonomy): domain Eukaryota; kingdom Metazoa; phylum Arthropoda; class Insecta; order Hymenoptera; family Figitidae; genus Ganaspis; species Ganaspis brasiliensis. Next base: position 2,413,193 of record JAZKLR010000294.1, read on the forward strand.
CTAGATGTTATTTAAAAAGAAAAAAAAAGAAAAGCTGGTTGTTATTTTAAACAATTTCTGAGATGTTTGCGCTATTTTAAAGAAAAATGAGGACTGGAAGAATTCGTTTCATGTCAGTTAAAGTTCCGATCCACTACAATGTCTTTTTTTCGATATTATCCATTTATTTAAAAGTTTTTCATTGTTCCCGGGGCAAGATGGTTTTTAACAAAAAATTTGGAAAATCTAAAAGCTCTAGATGTTATTTGAAAAAAGAAAAATTTAGAGGCTTTTTATTGTTTCCGGGGCAAGATGGTTTTTAACAAATAACCTCGGAAAATCCATGAACTTTAGATGTTATTTAAAAAGAAAAAAATCCAGAGAGGCTGTATGTTATTTTAAACAATATTTTAAAGAACGTTAAGAATTGGGAAATTTTTTTTCAGGTTATTTAAAGTTTAGATTCACTACAATGTGTTTTTTCGATATTATCGATTTATTTAAAAGCTTTTTATTGTTCCTGGGGCAAGATGATTTTTAACAAATAACCTCGGAAAATCCAGGAACTCTAGATGTTACTTAAAAAGAGAAAAATCCAGAGAATCTGAATGTTATTTTAACAATTTCTGAGATGTTTGCGCTATTTTAAAGAACAATGAGGATTAGGAAGATTTGTTTACGGTGATTTAAAGTTTAGATTCACTAAAGGAGTATTTTTTTTCGATATTAGACATTTATTTAAAAGCTTTTTGTTGTCCCTGGGGCAAGATGTTTTTTAACAACATAAAAACTCAGAAAATGTAAAAACTCGAGATGTTATATGAAAAGAGAAAAAATTCAGAGAGGCTTTTTATTGTTCCTGGGGCAAGACGGTTTCTAACATAAAAACTCGGAAAATCCAAGAACTCTAGATGTTATTTAAAAAGAGAAAAAATCCAGAGAGGCTAAATGTTATTTTAAACAATTTTTGAGATATTCGCGCTATTTAAAAGAACAAGGAGGATTGGGAGGATTCGTTTAGGTCATTTAAAGTTTAGATTCACTATAATGTCTTTTTTCTCGATATTATCCGTTTATTTAAAAGTTTTTTATTGTTTCCGGGGCAAGACGGTTTCTAACATAAAAACTCGGAAAATCCAAGAACTCTAGATGTTATTTAAAAAGAGAAAAAATCCAGAGAGGCTAAATGTTATTTTAAACAATTTTTGAGATATTCGCGCTATTTAAAAGAACAAGGAGGATTGGGAGGATTCGTTTAGGTCATTTAAAGTTTAGATTCACTATAATGTCTTTTTTCTCGATATTATCCGTTTATTTAAAAGTTTTTTATTGTTCCCAGGGCAAGATGGTTTTTAACAAAAAAAAAGGCGAAAAATCCAAGAACTCTAGACGTTATTTAAAAAGAGAAAAAATCCAGAGAATCTGAATGTTATTTTAAACAATTTCTGAGATGTTTGCGCTATTTTAAAGATCAATGAGGAATAGGAGAATTCGTTTCAATTAATTTAAAGTTAAGATCCACTACAATGTCTTTTTTTTCGATAATATCTATTTATTTAAAAGCATTTTATCGTTCCCGGGGCAAGATGGTTTTTAACAAAAAAACGCGGAAATTCCAAGAACTCTAGATGTTATTGAAAAAAAGAAAAAAATCCAGAGAGACTGGATATTATTTTAAACAATTTCTGAGATGTTTGAGCTAGTTTTAAGAACGATGAGGATTGGGAGGATTCGTTTCAGGTCATTTAGAAATACAAACCTTTCTCAATGACATCTCAGCGTGAGACTGGTTGTGCATCCGACATCCGTGCTGCTGCTAGGGAGCCTGATTCGAAGAGGGAGATGAAGCACCATGGAGAATGGAAGGGGGCTGATGTTATGACGGGACATTTCATGGCTCGAAGGATCCGGGACCTAACGGCCCGTGCGATATTACCAACCCAGGAACCCCGTCCCCTTTTTTCTTTTTTTATTGACTCGCGAATTCGTTGCATTAGGCGCTACGTTCTGTGCAAAAGACCACGAATTACAGTTTTTTACTCGACACATCAGTACGTGATCCGTCTCCATTTTTTTTTGCAAATCCACTCAGAGCATCGTCACTCTAATATTTCAAAAACTCGGATCAAACTTGACAATGACAAATCTTGATTTTATTTTTACTTGAAATTTCACAAAAGAAAGTATTTGTGTTGTGTAGAATAAGTTTAATAGGATTTTGTTGGTTATGTGTTTGGATGATTGGAGTACTTCATTTGATACATTTCATTTAATGTACTTCAATTGATGTATTTCATTTAATATACTTCAATTGATGTATTTCAATTAATGTCCTTCAATTGATGTATTTCATTTAATGTATTTCAGTTGATGTATTTCATTTAATGTACTTCAGTTGATGTATTTCATTTAATGTACTTCAGTTGATGTATTTCATTTAATATATTTTATATGATAAACTTTATTTAATGTACTTCATATGATGTACTTCATATGATGAACTTCATTTGATGTATTCCAATTGCCAAATCAAATGATGTATTACAACTGATACTTTAATACTTCAATTGTTACTTTCATTAAAGTACATTAATTGATGTAAATTAGTTGTTTAATTTCAACTTCTGTACTTCAAGTGATATACTTTATTGCATTTTCAAATGATGTACTTCAATTTTTACTTCAACTAATTTACTACAAATTTCACTTCACTTAATGTAATGTAATTTTTACTTTAACTATTGTATTGACGGTTTTATTTCAATTAATGTACTTCAACTAATATACTTCAAATACTGATTCAACTAATGTACTTCAAATACTGATTCAACTAATGTACTTCAAATACTGATTCAACTAATGTACTTCAAATACTGATTTAACTTATGTACTTCAAATACTGGTTCAATTGGTATATCTCAATTGGTTTACTTGAAATAGTATATTTCAATTAATAAGTATTAATTAATACTTCAATTAAAAAAGAACAATGAACATTTTAATTGATATACATTAATGGCTACTTCAATTGGTGTATCAATATCAATTACTGATTTAATTCGTATTCTTTAATTGGTATACTTCAATTGTCATACAATAGTTGTTGTTTCATTTGGTACACATCAATAGCTACTTTAATTATCAAACATCAAATGCTTATTTAATTGGTATACATCAAATGCTTCTTTAATTGGTATACATCAAATGCTACTTCAATCGGTGTACACCAAGTAAAAATTTTATTGATCTACATGAATGTATAATACAATTGATATAGTACAATTGATGTTTCAATAGATGTACACCGAAAAAAAAATATTCTTCTAAAGAGAGTAACATTCCTTTCGTGAAATCCTCTCACGTTTTTACATTGTTTTGAGATTATCCTCTACTTTTGAGAGGAAAATTCGCATCAAAATGAGAGTATCCTCTCAAAATGAGAGGATCCTTTAGAGGCCATATTGTAGAGGAAAATTCGCATAAAAATGAGAGGATTCCTCTCAATCCAAGTATATTTTTTTTTCGGTGTACTTCAATTCCTGAACTCCAATTGATGTACTTCAATTACTGTACTCCAATTGATGTACTTCAATTACTGTACTCTAATTAATGTACTTCAACTGCTGTACTGCAATTGATGTAATTCAATTACTGTACTCCAATTGATGTACTTCAACTGCTGTACTGCAATTGAGGTACTTGAACTGGTATACTTCAGTTGTTATTTCAAAAAAGGTATTTCAATTGATGTTTCAATTAATTGGTATACTGCAATTAATGCTTCAAATGATGTAATTAAATTGCTTGAATTTAGTTTATATACTTTAACTGCTGTTTTTAATACCATACTTAAAATGAAGCTACAATTGATATATACTTCAATAGACGTTTCAATGGATATACTTCATATGCTTTTTCAATTGATATACTTCAAAAATGTTACTTCAATTGATACTTATTAATTGGTATACTTCCAATTACTATTCCAATAGGTAAACTTCCAATTGATGCCTCAATAACTTTAATTGATGCTTTAATTAGTTCACATCCAATTGATGCTTCAATTGGTACACTTCAATCAACGTTTCAATTAACCACAATTGGCTTTTTCAAATTAACGCTTCAATTATTATGCTTCAATTGATGCTTTCAATGACATATTTCAACTTTTTTTAACCTTTGATGTACTTAACTTGAGATATTTTAATTACCGTACTTTAATTAATGTATAACAATAGAGATACATTTGCTTCACTAATGTAAGTAATATTAAGAAAATTGGTATACTTCAATTTTGCTTCCAACAATGTACTTCAATTAGCTATCTCTGTTTTTGAAACAAATATTAAGAATATTAAGAAAAAATCAAGAATATCCCTATGGGAAATGACAATCGGCGAGAGCTTGGCCCAAGCTTGGCCAATATTGGACCAATATTAGCCCAAGCTTGGGCTGATCTTGAGCATCGGCAAATTTCCCATAGGGATTATGATAATTATTATGAATATTAAGAAATATTAAGAGTATTAAGAAAGAAGAAACAATATTAAGAAAATTATTAATATTAAGAATATTAAGAAAATTGGTATACTTCAATTTTGCTTCCAATAATGTACTTTAGTTATTATACTTCAATTAGCTATTTCTATTTTTGAAACCTTTATTATTGTATGTATTGATTGCGATATTTTTGTGTTCTTACTTCAATTGTGAGATTTTAACTTTTGTACTATAACTGATTTTCTTCATTTGCTAATTCAAGTAATAAACTCTAATTGATTCTTGCACTGATGTATTTTAAATTTTTAATTGGAGTTTCAATTGGTACACTTCAATTGGTGCTTGAATCGATTCTAAGATTGATTTATCAAATAACATTTTTTCTACAATTGGTAAACTTCTTTTGTTGTTTCCATTAGCAAAGTTTAATTGATATATTTCAATTGGCATGCATAAATTTGAATACATCAGATGATATATTTAAGTTAGTATACATCAACTTCAATTGTACATCACATTAGTTATTATACTTCAGTTGGTGTACTCAAATTAGAGAACTTCAATTGTCATACATCAATTGGTGTACTTTAATTAGTATACTTCAGTTGATGTACTCAAATTAAAGTACTTTAATTGATATATTGCAATTGACTAAATTGATTAATTTAATTGATAAATTTCATTATTAAAATTATTAAATTAATATTTTAGTTGATGTACTTAAATTGGTATACTTCAATTAAAATACTTCAAAATTGTATACTTCAATTGGTATTTTTTATTTTTTGCTGCAATTGGTTAACTTTTTTTGCTGCTTTATCTAGTGTGCTTCAATTAGTGTGCTTTATGTGGTGTGCATCTATTTGAATACTTCAATTTACGTACTTCAATTAGTTTACTGCAATCAATATATTTTAATTGACATACTTTAATTGGTATTATTACCAATTAAAGTATGTTAATTAAAGTTGAAGTACTTACATTTGAATACCTCAGTTGATAAAGTACACCAATTGAAGTATACTTCAATTGGTGTACTTTAATTTTAACTTAGCACATGTACTTCAGTTGATGTACTCAAATTAAAGTAATTTAAATGCTGTATTGCAATTGATGTACGCAAATTAGAATTTTTCAATTGGTGTAATTACATCGGTATACTTCAATTTATATATTTCAATTGATATACTGCAATTGGCATACTTCAATTCGTGTACTTTAATTTTTGCTGCAACTTGTTAACTTCTTTTTCTGCTTCAATTGACATACTTCATTTGCTGAACTTTACTGTACTGCATTTAATGTACTTCAATTGTTATACTACAATTACTACAATTTAATTAAATTTTTAGTTGATATACTTCAATTGGTGTAGTTTAATTGTTAAACTTAATCTATTATACTTCAAATGCAGTACCTAAATCAATACACTTTACTTTTTCTGCAATTGATTAACTTCTTTTGTTGCTTCAATTGATGTACTTCAATTGATGTACTTTAATTGGTACACTACAATTATCACAGTTTAATTAGTATTTTCGTTGATGTACTTAAATTGGTGTACTTTATTTGTTATACTTAAATTGGTATACTTCAATTGATGAACCTAAATCAAAATACTTCAATTGATATGCTTCAATTGACATACTTCAATTTGTGTATTTCAATTGGTATTCTGTAGCTTTTCTGCAATAGATAAACTCCTTTTGTTACTTCAACTGATGTACTTCAATTTGTATACAACAATTACCACAATTCAGTTGATACTTTAGTTGACGTACTTAAATTGTTGTACTTTAATATACTTAAAATACTATATTCAATTGATGTACCTCAATTAGAATACTTCAATTGATAAGCTTCAATTGATAAGCTTCAATTATCCTATTTCAATTTGTGTACTTCAATTGGTATACTATAAACTTTGCTGCTCCAATTGATGTACTTCAATTGACATACTAAAATTGTTAAAATTTAATCAGTATTTTGGTTGATGTACTTAAATTGTTGAACTTTAATTATTTTACTCAAAATACTATACTTCAACTAATGAACCTAAATTAGAATACTTCAATGGATGTACTTTAATTGTCACACTTCAATTTCTTTTATTTCACTTGGTATACTTTAATTTTTGCTACAATTAATTAACTTATTTTGTTGTTGCAATTGATGTACTTCAATTGGTATACTACAATTACCACTATTTAATTAATATTTTAGTTGATGTACTTAAATTGGTGTACTTTGTATATTATACTTAAATTACTATACTGCAATTGATGTACCTAAATTAGAATATGTCAATTGATATGCTCTTGTGTACTTCAGTTGGTATCCTGTAATTTTTTATGCAATTGATTAACTTTTTTCGTTGTTGTAATTGGTGTACTTCAATTGGTTTACTACAATTACTACAATTCAACTGTTGTACCTAAATCTGAATACTTCAATTGATATGTTTCAATTGTTATACTTCAATGTGCGTACTTCAAATGATATACTGTAATTTTTCCTGCAATTAATTAACTACTTTTCCTACTTAAATTTGTGCACTTCAATTGGTATACTATAATTTTTGCTGCTCCAATTGATGTACTTCAATTGACGTACTAAAATTGTCAAAATTTAATCAGTATTTTAGTTGATGTACTTAAATTGTTGTACTTTAATTGTTTTACTCAAAATACTAGACTTCAACTGATGAACCTAAATTAGAATACTTCAATGGATGTACTTTAATTGTCATACTTCAATTTCTTTTATTTCAATTGGTATACTGTAATTTTTGCTACAATTAATTTACTTTATTTGTTGTTGCAATTGATGTACTTCAATTGGTATACTATAATTTTTGCTGCAATTAATTAACTTCTTTTCCTACTTCAATTAGTGTACTTTAATCGTTATACTAAAATCATCATAATTTAATCAGTATTTTAGTAGTTGTACTTAAATTGAAATACTTCACTTATTATTTCTAAATTAGGATACTTCAGTAGATGTTCTTAAATTTCTGTACTTCCATTAATATACTTTAGCCCTCATACTTCACTTGGTATTCTTTAATTACTATACTTTAAAATCTATACTTTATCTCCTTTCACTAAAACTGCTAAACTTTAAGCTAAAATTCTCTACTTAAATTACCGTATACTCTAACTGCTAAACTTCAAGATCTACATTTAAAACATCATATTTCGACATATGTACTACAACTAATATGATCTAATTTCTAAACTCTGACTGAATTACCTTGAACTAACTTTTCCCTTGACAATCTACATAAACAACAGTCAATATTCCACAACAATTTGAGAATAATAATAAAAAAAAGAAAATATTTATTTTCAACTGTAAATTTCTAAAAAATCATATTTGAATCAGGAAGGGACGAGGTTTCCTTTTATTATAAATCAAAAAGAACGAAAAAAAGTAATTCCCTTGAAGTGGACAGAGGACACTTACGTTTTTGGCAAAGGATCTCGAAAAAGATTGTGCTTAAATTGACAATGGTCCATCCGGAAGTTGTCCATCCAGGATGAATGATGGTCCAGTGGCGTGGTAGCGATGAGAACAGCAGTGACAAGAGCAAGGGTCAAGCGAGGAGACTTCGTTGAGGCTTGTAGTAATCCGTCGACGAACGATAACGCGAGACGACCGGATCGTTGGGAAAGGGTTGTGATCAAATGAAATCTAGTGCCGTGATTTGGTTTTACTGACAAAAGCATCGTTTATTTTCTCTGTATCTCTTTTAAATGAATTTATAATCTTCATAATAATAATAATACTCTAGTAATAATAATTAATAATAATAATTAATAATAATTAATTAATAGTAAGATACTAGACTTGAAAGGGTGATATGGGTCGGTACGAGTCCAAGTTGCAAACGTCGAGCTCGAGACAAATTATTCGAAACATTCTCAATTTGAAACTAAACTCGAAATCGCCGACGTTTGTAACCTGACCGACGATCGTATTTCCGGTGTTCGCGTGGGGGACTTCCCGGGGAACGTAGTCGGTGTATGGTACAACCTGATCTTCAATTCCCCAAATCTAGAAAGTCAGATTTTTCATTATCGTTTCTTTTCTGCTCGAGAAAATTCTTTCTTTTTCATCAAAAATACCTTTTCATTTATAAAACAATATTCTTGAATTGTTGTTGCTCTTGGTTGCTCTTCAGAGAATAAAAATAGTTAAATTTCGCAATTTTTTTTTTTTTTTTTTTTTACGAAGAACCTGTTAGGCTTACAGAGTAATTATTGCTTTCTTTTTTATAATTTGATCAATCGGTGAATTAGTCGTGTTAATTAAAAATTGTTTATTGACAGAATGACACTGAGAAAAACACGAGGTTACAAAAATAATTCTGGAATATTTGGAAATTTTTTGTTTTGATACTGATTAAGAAAATATCCATGGAATAAGGAAAATTAGCGCACAAAAAGGAATTTCGAAAATTGAAATTCCAGGAATATTTCAGAGGCATATTCCAAGAATGTTTTGTACTGGGAATACTTCATAGATTAATTTCAGAATATTTGATGTGAAAAATCCAGCAATATTTGATTCAGAAAACAAAAGATAGTCAATAGGAAAATTCTTGGAATGTTTCATAAAAAAAATGCCAGGAATATTTGAAAATAATTCCAGGAATATTTGAAAAAAAATCCAGGAATATTCATTCGGGAAATTCTCAAACCATGCTTTCGAAATATTTAGGAAAATTATTTTCTCAAATTAGGATAATTATTTTTTTTTCATTTTCTAAATATTATAACAACCCGGATAACAAAAGTTTCCAAGAATATTCCTAAAATATTTTAAAAAACTTTAAAAATATATTCCAAGAATAAGAATTTTTATAAATAAATCAACGGTCATGTAGTACAAATATTTCAGTAATATTGACGGAATATTTCACAGTCTTCATCCCAGAAATATTCTAAACATATTCCATACAATGTTACAAAGAATATATCACACTTACAAATAAGGAATATTAGATACATATATTCAAGGAATATTCCACAGTTTTACTGAACAATTGTCTAAGCACATTTTATGGAAATTAAATTCAAAATATATATTTATAAAATATTCCCTAAATACGAAAAAATATTCCTGGAGTATTCTGGAGAATTTTGGAATATCGATATAAATTTTTCCTTTAAGACATAACTATGAAATATTCCAAGAATATTCAGCTTAGAATATTCTTGGAATATAGGTAATTTTAAGAAATATTTAATAAAAAAGCCATGTTATATTCATTTGAAATAATACTCACAAAAGTTGTGTAAAATATTTTAGAAACTGTAAAAAATTCCATATCTTCCAGGAATATTTCAGAATTAAATTTCTCATTTTTAAAATTTTTATTTTTATTACAGAATGTGTAGAAACCTACGACTTTTAAGCCTAAATAAAATCTAAAAATAAATTTTAACATATTCCAGGATAATTCTTTGAAATATTTTAAAATTCATTAATTTAATTGATATTCCTGAAATTTATATAAAAATATTCCTAAAAAAACCTTCAAATTAATTTAAAATATATTCCTGGAAGATTTCTTAAATTTACCTAAGAAAACTTTAGTTTAGGAAAATTCCTTGAACTAATCTAAAGAATTCTCCTGAAAAATTCTTGAAATGAACCTGATGAAAAAAATATTCCTGAAACATTTCTAAAATTTAGCTGACGGTAATGGCTGAAATTTAACTGACAGATTTTCCATAAATTTAGATAAAAATATTCCTGGAAAATGTAATTAAAAAAACCTGAAAAATATTTCTGAAATTAGTTTGAATAATATTTCTAAAACATTACTAAAATTTACCTTACGAATATTCATAAAAAATTCTTTTAATTAACAAAAAGATTATTCCCAATATTCACCTGAAGAATATTCCAGGAAAATTCCATAAATTAATCTGAAAAATATGCTTAGAACGTTCTTTTACTCAACCTGGTGAATATTCCTGAAACAATTATGAAAGTTACCTGAAGAATATTCCTGGAATATTTTATAATTTAACATGAAGAGTGTCTCTAGAATATTCCTAAAATTCATCTTAAGAATATTCCTAGAACATTCTTGGAATTAGCCTAAATGATTTTCCTGAAATTTACCTATCGACTATTTCTAAAAGTCAAATAAAAATATTCCTGTAAAAATAACCTAAAATAACTTAAAGAATATTCCTAGAACATTCTTTAAATTCATTTCATTTTATTTTTAAAATTCATTTAATGAATGAATTTCTTGGAATTTACCTGAAGAATATTCCTGGAAAATTCCTTAAATTATTAAGAAGAATATTCCTAGAGTATTCATGAAATTTACCTGATGAGTATTCCTGAAATATTTCTAATATTCGCCTGACGAATATTCCTAAAAATTCTTCAAATTAACTAAAAAAATAATCCTCAAATTCAAGTTAAGAATATTCAAGGACAATTTCTTAAATCATTTAGAACAATATTCCCGGTAGATTTTTGTAATTCGCTTGATGATTATTTCCAAAATATTTCTGAAATTCATCTAAAGAATATTCCAAAAAAATTCCTTAAACTAACTTAAAGAATTTTTCTAAAAATTTCATAATAATTACCTGAAAAAATTCCTCGTATATTACACAGTGGACCAGGAGACCTGATTTTCTGGCCAAAAGTCAACTTTTCAACTTTATCTTTTGTTAAAGTAGTTTATTTATTTTAATTAGTGATAATTTTTTTTATTATTTGTAATGAATACAAATTCAATAAATTATATTAGATACTTAGTTAAACTGTAATAACAACTATTTTTTAAAAATTGTTTACACAAATATTTTTTGTTATTTACCTACTTTTTACACAATGCACTTAAAAAGATGCCATTTTCTTCTAATTTTGCAATTTAAACAATTTTTAAACAAATTAATATTGTTATTTTCCAAAAAGATGCAGTTTTTTCTTATTTTGAATGTTACCGAACTATAAATAATATAATAATACTTTTTTTAAAAATTATTTAAATGATAATTTAGTTTTTAATTTTTATGGTTAATTACATAAATTAAGGTAAATTGCAAAATTGGGGATAAAGGAGCATTTTTCTAGGTGCATTGTCTAAAAAATTGGTAAAAAAAAAAAAAATTCCCCATATTGGATTCATTTTATTGGCTATTTTGTTTTTTGTAGTTTTGTTGTCAAATTTAAATTCAGGAACATTAAAAACCGTTAAAAATAAGGTTACGAGAAAATCAGAAAACTTTATTGAATTTGTGTCCGCCATATTGGATCCTCCATTTTGCTTTTTGAAATTTTGATATCTAATTTGGATTCAGCAATATGGAAAACCCCCAAATGTAAAGTTACAAGAAAATCATAAAACTTTACTGAATTTTTAACCGCTATATTGCTTCCACCATTTTTTTTAATCTGACATCAGATTCTTAATCAGCTACCGCAAAACCCGCCGAGAAACGAGTTTAAAGCAAATCTTTGTGCTTTTTAGACTTTTGGCCAGAAATCGAATTTCCCGGACCACTGTGTATTACCGAAATTTACTTGTAGAATAATTTAAAAATCACACCTACAATGCCGACATTTTCCCTTATTCCAGGAATTTTCCCCATATTCCAAAAATGATATTAAATCGACAAATTCAACCAATGATCAAATTACCGGGAAACACCTTGGTTACAACCAAGCGCAACAAAATTCCTCAAACTGTCACCGGGAAACTTGATGCCATCAAACTTTCTAGACTTGGGTTTTGTGGACGAGAGTTTGTGTCTGTGTCGTGCACAAGGATGCATTATAACCTTTATTCCTCTCTCTCTCTCTCTTTCTCTCTCTCTTTCTCTCTTTATACAATATTATATCGCTTCAATATAATATCATCTCGTACTTTGTCGCGCTTGACTATGTATAATTATTTACACGTTAACGAATCGGTGATTGGTACATTAGTGTGCTGGGGTTGCACGGGGAGGTGTCGGCCTAGAGACTATGTACAGGCGGCGGGGACGATGGTGAAGGAGTCTGCGCGGTACCTGGTGTGCCAGGATTACCGGGATTCTGCGAAACCGTGTAGGAGTTATTTTGTCGCGATTGCTGCTGATGGTGCTGGTGCTGATGGGGATGATGGTGTGATTGCTGATGATTGTGAAGGAGGGAGGACTGGGAATGATTCTGATGATGGATCATGTTGAGATTTAGGGGGTAGGATAGGGGGGAGCCCAGTGCCGTTGAACCGTTATTGCAGCCACCGGCTCCGGGCCCCACCGGGCTCAGTGCATGCTCATCCCCGCGTGTGGATGATGGTGTGGTACGGAGGTTGCGTGATGATGCGGATGGTGCATTAGAGGCGGGAGATGCGGGTGGTGGGGATGGTGTGGGGTCAGAGGCGGTGGGGTCATCTGCATTGGGGTCATGGGCGTTGTCGGCTGATGGGACAGACTGGTGTTGTTCTGGGTGTCCTGTCCCGCTCCCGGCGCCACCAGGGCCTGAGGACCCTGGGACGGAGGCGGTGGTACCGAGCTGGAAGTGGGACTCTGCTGACTCCCGTTGTCCTCGCTGTCGGAGCAGGACTCGGCCGACGAGCTCCCCGCTCCCCCCTTGCCCTTGCTGCCGCTGCTGCTGCTGCTGCTGTGGGTCTTGACGTGCTTCGCGAGATGATCGCTGCGCATGAACCGCTTGTTGCAGACCGGACAGGCGAATCTCTTTTCGCCGGTGTGGGTTCGAAGGTGCCGCTGCAACTCATCCGAACGTGTGAACCGCTTGCCACAGAAAAGCCAGTTGCAAACAAACGGTCGCTCACCAGTGTGCCACCGTAAGTGGGCCTTTAGATGAGATGTTTTCCCGTAGACCTTGCCGCAGCCTGGTATGTGACAACTGTGGATGTTCTTCTTCCGAAGGTGAACACCAGCAGGTCCCAGTCTCTCGGCTTCTTGGCAGTTGGGGCAGTCGCAGGTCGCTCGTCCGGTGTATCGCCTCTGGGAGCGGGGTGATGGAGCTTGACTCACGTTCGCACCGCCAGTTCCGCCTCCTTGGGGACTGCCAGCGCCGCCTCCACTGGCAGCTGCGTGATGATGAAGTCCGAATCCCGGTGGTCCACCCGGGAGCATTGATTTGTAGGTGTCCTGGAGGAGATTGTGTCCAGCAGTTGTGGCAGACGTGAGGAGATGATTCCCGGCAAGAGCCAGGCTCGAGTAGTCAGCTGAATAGTTGGCCATTTGGGCGGCGTGCACTCCCACGCCCACGGTTCCACTCACGTCCAGCCAACCGCCTGTAGCCGCTCCATGAACGTCCCACCAGCCATCGCTGGCTTTGATTCCACCGTGTGTGGCGCCTGGCATTGTGTTAAATGGCCAGGATTCGTAGGGATGTCGTCCGTAGACGGAGCCCAAGGTCGCGCCCTCGACCTTGCCTAAGATGCTGCTCTGATGATGGTGTGGATCGCTGGCAGGTTGAGCACTCGCCGTGCCAGGAAAGTAGAGATCACTTCCGTATTGTGGCGCCGTCGAGGCGCAAGACGTCACCGGTGCTCGGGCATAGCCACCGGTGCTACCGGCACTGCTGGTTGCTGTTGGTCTCTGCGTGATGCCAGTTGTCGTGCATCCGGTGCCACTTCCGCCCGTGTGCTGCGGCGAACTCCCGCTGCTCTGTGGACTCTTTTTCCAAGGGTGAAACCCCTTTCCGACCGCTGCGTCTGCCAACGGTGGGGGACTCTTGCTGCTCAATTTGTTACATTGCGCCGCCAGCATCGCCAAGGGTGTTCCCCTAAGACCCGGATGATCCTGCAACACAAAAAATACCAACACATTAGTCTCCTATAAATCCAATTCTTCATAACAATTTTTATTGAATACAATTAGCTGTTCGAGTTGCAATGATATTTATCAATTTTAGACATTTGTGGCGGATGCATTTCAAATAATAAATTCTATTCAAACTTCAAAACACTTAATTAAAGATCAATGTCTGTATAGTTTACTACAACTAATATTGTAATTATATTTCATTTAAAAGCAACGTATTTTTTAGACGAAAACATCTAAATTGCTGAACCTTACACTACTCTTGACCAAAACTGACAAAAGTTGGGAACCGGACACTTAGGTAGTGACAGAAGGGTTAGGTATCAGGGGTACAAGAATCAGTGCTAATCTAGACTTTTGGCCGAATAGACGTGACGAATCCCTTGTTACTGTCAAAAGATGATTTAGTTAAATCTGTAAACTCCTGTTCAATCTTGTAATTCTAACTTGCAATAGTTTTTAAATCAATTAATTCAACCTATTTTGTAAATTATGTAAAGTGCAATGATATTTAAATAAATATATGTGTCTAACTACATGTTTTAAATTTAACAAAGCTTGGCGTCGTTTTATTTCTTTGCTCAGATACTTTTCCATGTGGTACCTGTAAGATATCTTTCCTGGAACTGACCACCGGACACCATTCCTCAAAATAACTTAAGGATATCTTTCCCTAAAGCTCAGAAAAATTATCTTTCCCTAAGACACCTACAAGATATCGTTCCCATAGTTAACTAAAAGATACCTTTCCCTAAGTCACCTAAACGATATCTCTCCTCAAAGTAATTAAAAGGTACCTTGCCCTAAGGTACCTAACAGATTTCTTCCTTGAACTTAACTACAAGATACAGTTCCCCAAAACACTAACATATATGCTTCCCTAAAGTTTTTAAAACACTTAGATACCTAAAAGATATTGTTACATGGTACTTGTAGGATATCCTTTTCCCAAATGATCATAGGATACCATTCCCTAAAATGCCTTAAGGATACATGTTCCTTAGGTATACATACATTTTATCTTTCTCTAAGGTGCTTGTTGTTGAGAAGATGTAAAAGAGCACAGAACACCATTTAATAATAAAGTTCTTTATTTTAATTTTATTTCAATTTTTAACTTTGCTTTGAGAGGTGGACAAACGCTTCTACGTCTTAAGAAATCCCGACGTTAACTGACCAAAAGCTCTTGAGTTTTCTCCCATTTTCCCGTAATGTAATTTTAATTACAGTCAATTTAAAACAGACCTCGGAAGGTGATTTTCTTATTCTTGTATGCCATTTCCCAAAAGGGTCCGTTGTCAGGCAGGTAAACTCATAAAACCAATCTTAACTTCCTTTTGTTTATGAAATTTCCCCGAATATCAATAGATTTCTTTATCCAATCGTTAGGAGTTTCCCATTATCCGTTGATTACAAATAAATCAATTTAGTTAGGATCTCAATTTCTTTAGGAGGACCATCCTCCTAAAAATGATCTAATTAAAAGATACTGCATCCTAGACACCTAAAAGATTACATTCCCCCGAGGTAATTAAAATAAACCTAATCCTAAAGCATCTAATAACATCATCCCCTAAGTTTTTCCATCTCATCCCTGACACAACCCAAAATCCTCTGACCTAATTAATCCACCACCAATCGAATTAACTCATATCAAATATAATTAAACACCAATTAATCTCACCAGATTAATTCATCTCTTTTGTCTACCTTTTCCTCATGCCCGCACCCAAATCTCAAAAATCATAATGACAGAAGGGTTTAATGAGTAAAAAAAAGCTCCGAAATCATCTTGCTAATATCAGAAGGTAGGCAGGTTCCCATAATTGCGTCGAAATCGCCAAAGCAAAAAGAAGCAGTTCTTGTTCTCAGGGTCCCGAAAAAGCAAAAGTACTCCCCCGAGGGTGTATAATGACACAAAATTGGTGCACTCCTAGCCTAGAGAGATTGGAGATTGGCTTCTTGAGGTAATGGAACCCAAGGCAGGTCGACTGACCTCATCGAAGGTAGTTTCATGCAAATCAAAAGTTTACAGCATCGGTCAGTAAACTGACCTGGCTGGCATCCGTTTTAGAAAGGGTTACTACAGATTTTACAATTTCGTGGGATAATAAGGTCTAGGACATTATATAGAATAAACTCGTGGAAAGTATTTTCATGCAAATTGTCGTCGATTCTCCAAGAACTTGGGTCGAGGCAGTCAGTGGGTACCAAAAAACAAATGATGGTGTGAGGACATCGTGGTACAGTCTGAATGAATAAAAGAGAGGGAGATAGAGCCTTCGAACAGAAAGGTAAAACAAAGGGTCCGCGGAAGCAGCAGGAAATTAAAGTCTGGCGGCCCGCGGCCATTAGCAGCCGGCGCCATCGAGGCGACACGCCCCCACAAGGTCCAATGTCGCACCAACACCGTTAAAAGACAACCTACACGGACACCCTTTCAACAAACAGATTTCACGAATCAAATTCAGAAAAGGGAAAAAGTTTCATGAATTCAGGAAGTATTTCTCGATTCAAGCAAGAAAGAATGGATCTTGATTGGGCTCAAGGTTGATGGCAAGTTGGCTACAGATTGAAATTGGCTGCATGAATATTGGTAATTTTATGATAACTGTTCCGGATTATTACAAGGGATGTCAATTTAGAGAAGATTTTTGGGAGAAGTTTTAGGAGATGTCGGGTTTCTTGGAATTGTTAATCAGATTGTGACAATGGTTACCTAATGTTATTAATTAAAGGTTGAAGAATTAATTTAAGGTTAAGGGATTAATTACATGTTAAGGGATTAATTACATGTTAAAGGATTAATTACAGGCTCTTATAGGGGTAATTAATAGGGATTGTCTAAAGTTAAAAATGTTAATTAAAGTTCGATGGAAGATTTAATGGGGTGGATAATTAAGATCAATGGTTAATTTGGTAAAAGGGCGTTTGTTGATAATTATTTACTGCCATGTACCCAGATTTATAGATGCGTTGAAAGTAGGTTATGATGAAGTAGTTAAGGTTGAGTTTTGGCGCTTGCTCATTGATGATGAGGTAAGCATCCCCTTGCAAGGAATAAACGCAAAATCTCCCTGGATTGAAGTTGTGGAAAAGGTGGAGTTTCGGGGAAAAGGGAGTGCGTATCACGGTTGCTGTACGAGCCACGCCCTCTGAAACTCGCTGGGTGTAGGTTATAGGAAGGGTAGGTATTGATCCGGACGAACAATGCGACGAACCCTCAAGAGACAACGACATCTCTCAATTAGATTTCCGGAAATGCCGATCAGCCATTCAGAAAAACTATTCCTTTTTCATCCTGTATTTCGTGTTTCCTAATCGTACAACCTTATAAATCATTCCCTCACGAGGAACATTATCATCACCTTACCAAAATCTTTACAAATTATTATTTCCCTTAATAAAATGTTAAGGGTAATTCTCATGTTTGAGAATTTGCAGTTACAGAAGTCAAATATAAGAGTCACTTTTATTGATAGAGGACAAGTTTAGCAAGATAATGAATAAGTCCCCATGTTGGGCGCCATTTAGAGTACCAGTTCGTTTGGGTCAACATAAGATGCAAAACCGGTTTGCAAAGAAAATCGTTTGATCTAAAAGGTTACTGGGGAAAAAATCAAATTTGATTTTCCACAGCGTGTGAAAAGAATGACAAATCAAAATTGACGAATTGAAAGGTTAGAGAAGGATTACGTCTGGAGAAGTGGCGAATATTACTGGGATTATACGTTAATGAGAACGAGCCAGGTGCGCTAATAGGGATATTGATTAGTCGAATGCCGGTCAGAGAGGCGACGAGCTCTACAATTATTACTCGCAGCACAAAAAGGAGTCGTTAGGAAAGCTTGATGTAGGGTAGGCGCCTTAAAGTCGCCAATCTCGCAAGCCATTCCACCCTCCTACCTGTTAATTATCATCACTCTCCGCGTCACACGTAAAGAGAAATTTTCCCGCTTCTGCATTTCAAAGGAATCCAAATTTCAACATCGGGTTAATCCTTGTTACATTCAAAATATAAACACATCTCGATTCTAAATTGAAAAAAAAAGTTTAATCAAACTGTTTAAATTTTTCCAAACCTATATGGATAATGGTGATAACTAATGGACTTTCGCAAACAGGCATCCACAAAAGGTAAATGATTAGCAATAATTCGCAACTGTGAAACATCTGAGAAATGGATTTCGAAGGCGGATGAACTCAAGTGATAAATCATGATAAAAGATATTTCGTGAACATCTTAAGTTCCGTAACGATTATCAATGGCGCCTAAGGAGGGAAAAGGACGATTGGAGCTACTACTAGGTGAGTGAAGTGCCGAACGAAAATTATGACTAAGATTGACTATGCAGGTTTCTTACATCTCGAGTCTGTCGGCAGAGTTAAAAGGCAAACTAAAGTGGAATGGGTGCGGGTTTGATCCTTTGTTTTAGCCGCGTGACGTCACGCCCATCGTACCCAGCTAGAACTAATAACGCCCGGAGCTACACCGCGCATAAATTAAAACCAGGGAGCTTGACCATTTCGTTTCTCCTTTCTTTCCTTTCTAACTGTCTTGCTTCGCTTCTTTCTTTTTTCTATTGCTCTTTACTCGCTTTCCTTGACCATTAGTTTCCATTCTTATTTTACTATTTGACCTTGTCTTGCTTTCCTTTTTCATTTCACGTCATTTTTCTTCATCATTTTTTCTTCACCCTAATCACTTCTTCATATTTTTTACATACTCTCTTTCCTTCTTCGTTACATTTTCCTTTTCTCTTTCTATCTCTTTTCTCTTTTCCTTTCTCTTTTCCTTTCTCTTTTCTTTTCCGTATTCCTTCCCGTTTGTCTACCTCCTTTTAAGGTCCTTCCATTTTTATCATCCTAATCACCTCTTCATATTTTTTTCATCCTTATCACCTCTTCACATTTTTTACATACTCTCTTTCCTTCTTCGTCACACTTTCCTTTTCTCTCTCTATCTCTGTTTCTTTCTCTTTTCTTTTCCGTATTCCTTCCCGGTTGTCTACCTCCTTTTAAGGTCCTTCCATTTTTATCATCCTAATCACTTCTTCATATTTTTTTCATCCTTATCACCTCTTCATATTTTTTACACACTCTATTTCCTTCTTCGTCACTTCTCTTCTCTCTCTATCTCTTTTTCTTTCTCTTTTCTTTTCCGTATTCTTTCCCGGTTATCTACCTCCTTTTAAGGTCCTTCCATTTTTTTCATCCTAATCACCTCTTCATATTTTTTACATACTCTCTTTCCTTCTTCATCACATTTTCCTTTTCTCTCTCTATTTCTTTTCTCTTTTCCTTTTTCTTTTCCTTGCCGTATTCCTCCCCGTTTGTCTTCCTCCTTTTAAGGTCCTTCCATTTTTTTTCATCCTAATCACCTCTTCATATTTTCTACATACTCTCTTTCCTTCCTCGTCACATTCTCCTCTTCTCTCTCTATCTCTTTTCTCGTTTTCTTTCTTTTTTCCTTTCCATATTCCTTCCCATTTGTCTATCTCCTTTTAAGGTCCATCCATTTTTTAAATCATATTTAACCTCCTCTTTCCCTTTTTGGCAACTATTTCATCTTCCAGGAAATATCCTTTCTGGAGGACATTTTAAAAGTTGTCGGCGCTAGCTGATGTAGACGCCTCGAAAATATTCATAAGTGGCGTATTTATAATAGCTCTCACGTCAACAAAACGACCTACATAATATGTGGACTGCAATTTTTAACAAGTGATGAAAGAAATTCGAAGGTATTCATCTTGATTTTTTTTTAATGAAATATTTAAAGATAATCATATTAAATAAAATTTTAACTAGATAGAACTTCCAAATAATTAAAATAAAACAAAATTATTTAAGATTAGTACAAGTTTTCAAATGATTTCTTTAATATTTAAATAGTATAGATAATTAAACATAAAGAAAAATTTTTTTGGCGCCCAACGTGGGGCAAGAAACAAAGTTCCTTTTGATCGAAGGAAATCGAACTTTTTTTTCAAGATTAGTACATTTTCTTCGGTTTTGGGATGAAATGACAGCTGTGCGGGTGGAATGAGGAGAGAGGGGCGCATGACAGACTGACAGACTGACGAAAGCTGACAGAGCGAGGGTGCGAAAGAGGTAAACGGAAAGGGTAACCACTGACTGGTTTTCGAGGCTAACCGCAGCTGACGTATCTTCACCTTCCCTAAATACAGATTATATATAAAAAAAACATTTAATACCAATTGACATTAAAATTATCGAAAAATCGAAAAAAAAAAATTCTCCGTTTATTTAAAAATTAAACAAACTAATTCAAATTTTCAAAAAAGAAAAATTTATTTTATATTTTTTTACGTAATTTAAAACAGTAATTACCCCTTGTGATAAAAACAAACATTGTTTCCCATCGAATGAAATTTTGATACGTTATTTTGTAAGCGACCACCCAAATCGATCGAGGAATGAAAATGAGCGTTGCATGTCGTTGCATAAATAATGTCGGACACTAAACCAACTGAGGGTATTGGATTACATTTTTTGACATTTCAATCGAGTCGGCAATTATTCTGGAGGATATATATATATATGTATGTATTTGTGTGAGATATCAACATTCGATAGTAAGAGGCAGTTCTGTGAAATTTACCGAGAGGACTTAAGCAAGGAGGAGCGATTGTCTGATAAAGCGAATGCAGGTTACTTGTAATGCTAATTATTTGTTTATCAGAAAATGCATGCAAGCAGCTACATGCAGTTGAGACGATAAGCTGACGGCTTGAAAAACAATAGTCCACACTGCTTCGCTTTCGTAGATAATAATTGTATCGCAATAATAAAAAAGCGCTTCTCTTTTTGCAATCAACCTGAAATGGCGCCCAACGTGGGGACACAGCTTGAACGCCATTTTGAATATAATTAAGTAGAGTTTAATTTATAATTGAATATAGAAATAGTTAATTAAAATTAAATAGAAATAAGTTGGTTATGATTACAAATACTTATAATTATAAATTGGTAGAAGTAAGTATAAAACAATCTCCCTCAAAAGAAAATGGCGCCCAACGAATTCGTTAATTTCCTGCAATAATATCGGTTTTTTTTAAACGTAACAATATTGAAAGGACAATATTGAAAATTTGCGGTCGATGTTTTATGCAGGAAACAAGTAGTTTTAAAGTAGTTTGACATTTTTCTTTTCACAACAGTCAAAAGCAATAGGATAGGACACTCCCCGTGTCACGAGC
Organism: Ganaspis brasiliensis; assembly: GCA_037103525.1. Lineage (NCBI taxonomy): Eukaryota > Metazoa > Arthropoda > Insecta > Hymenoptera > Figitidae > Ganaspis > Ganaspis brasiliensis. The sequence continues at coordinate 2,434,707 of JAZKLR010000294.1, forward strand.
AACTTGGCAGCTCTTCCTTATCGCTACCGCTCCTGTCGGCATCTTTAATCTTTTCTTCTTCCTTTCGCGACAGCCGTGCTGACAAATGGATTTTTAACTTCCCTCCCATGCCCAAGGATCGGTCACGCGTTTCAAAGACATCGCGATTCCATTTATTTTTTCGCATGCAGGAAAGCAGCGATATGAACGACTGGTAATTACGCCAACGAACCATTCGCAAAACAAACACGGATTAATGATTTCCAGTGAAAAATTACTAATTGACGTGGCAAAAAAAAAAAAAAAAAAAAACCGACACGCAGCAGAAAAAAAAGAGGGAAATTAGTTTTAACAAACAGAATCTCGATTAAAACAATTATTACCATGTTCTATTAAATACAAATATTGAAAATAAAAATTGTAGAGATAATTGCACGTAAAATTCCAAATTAGGACAAAAAATACGAGAGAGAGACGAGAGTTTAAAAGTTGGCGCATCGGGGATAAAAGTGGAAGCTAAATTTGAGGGGCTTTGTGGAGATAGAATTAATAATTTTATTCATGAGTGACCCCCGGACCGATTTGGTCTCTGTTGAGCCTCTGTTAGTTCCCACCAGAGTGCAGCTACCTGATATTCTCCGGTCTAAATTATGTTTTTTAATTAAATCCATAGCGAGAGGAGCACACGCTCCCTCTATGGTTTCGTGAGGCGCGTTACGAAAGGCTTGAGATCTTGTAGCGCATAAGTATACCGATGGGTTCCCTTGGCCTCGGGCAACAAAACAGGGAGCTGACGAGATTTATTCGGCTATCGAGGGTCTGAGGGCTTCTTCTTCATCATCATCAACAGCATCATCATCATTATCATCATCATCATACTCTCGGTCCTCGTTGTTCTCAGTCTTTTTTTTTTCCTCTCTAAAACCAAAGACCTTTTTTTTTTGTTACGTTCGACATAACGATTTCCGGGTATTGTGAAAAGGAAATGACGAGAAATTAAAATATGTTAAAAAAATTGGAGGGAATTTGTTGATGTTGGAGGGGTGAAGAAGGGATGAAAGGGAAGGAGAGAAAGAGAGAGAGAGAGAGAGAGAGAGAGAGAGAGAGAGAGAGAAAGAGAGAATAAAAAAGAGAAATAGAGATAAAGAGAGAATGAAAAATGAGGAGAGAGAATGAGAGACGAACTCTAGATACAAGACTGCCAATTCATTAACACTCGTAAATCTGTCGCGCTGCTGGCGTTGAATATTAAGCGGGCATTATCTCTTGGCTATAACTCCTGTCCAGTTAACTCGGCTACTCCTTCTCGACCTTCTCTACACTCCGGAAAAAGCTACTTTTTTATCTTCTATGTTATAAGAAGCTTATTCATACTATCCGTACTTTTCGTACTATTCATACTATCTGTCCTATCCGTACTACTCTTACTATTCATACTATCCGTACTTTTCGTACTATACTTATTCATTATTATTATACTTATTCATACTATCCCTCCTATCCGTACTATTAATACTATCCGTCCTATCCGTACTTTTCGTACTATTCATACTACTAATTCACACTAATTAAACCTTTGTCGTAAAGCAGTACTAGCAAAGGCTACTCTTATACATTCAATAGCTGAACTCAATTGCAAGAAAGATAAGTTCAAAACATGAAGCGCAGTCGAAAAAAAATCCACAACAATTTCTTAAAAAAAAAAAAAAAATATCGTAAACAACATAGGTTAATTTTTAGACTCTAAATTTAATATTTTCTACTTGAATTTTTAAACATACATCAAAATAATTAAAATTTATCGAATTTAATTGAAATTTAATTTAATATAAAATAATTCTGCTTAAATCAAAGTTAAACTCTAAATTTCCCTTATTTAAAGGGATGATGAAGTATGAATAAGAAGCTTATTCATAGTATCCGTCCTATCAGTACTTTTCGTACTATTCACACTATCCGTCCTATCCGTACTTTTCGTACTATTCATACTGTCCGTTCTATCAGTACTTTTCGTACAATTCATACTACTTATTCATACTACTAATTCACACTAATTTAACCTTTGTTGTAAAGCAGTACATTTGTAAATTTTAACTCACTTGTGAGAAAGGTAAGTTCAAAACATAAAACACAGTTCAAAACATAAAACGCAGTCAAAAAAAAAATCCGCCACAATTTCGCAAAAAAAAATACCGTAAACAACATCGGTTAATTTTTAGACTCTAAATTTACTATTTTCCACTTGAATTTTGAAACATAAATCAAATAATCAAATTTCATCGAATTTATTTAAAATGCATTTAATATAAAATAATTAAGATTAAATCAAAGTTAAAATCTAAATTTCCCTTATTTACTCTAGTTTTAATCATTAACTTTTTTCCATCCCGGATTATAATGAAAATGACTTTTTCGCTTTATATTAATATCGCGGCCTTAAGTGATTAACGGTAGGATCTAATAAAGAGCAAGTGCTAAAAATAATGTCTTTTCATAAGCAAGTTGAGATGCTAGGGGCAGAGAGCCATTTTCATAACGTTCATAACCAATCACTTTCAGTAAAAATCTAACCCGTTTTTCAAGCGTTACGTCTTCATTAGGATAATGAGAGCGCAGTAAATCTTGCAGCCAGGCTACTTGCTAAGGCCCCAAGTGCATTTGCATGAAGTAATTTACTGGAACATAAAATTCCGTAGTCAATTAACGCTCGAGTTTCCGATCTACGCTCAACCTTTTATCACGCTTTGTCTCGCAAATTCATTTGAATTCGGAAACTCGCGCTCGGAATGATAAAATACTGGACACGAGAATCGGACGATTTTAAACACTGTCGACACAAGTTTTCAAATCGGGATATTTAGTAAATCAGGATGTCTACTAATTTTGTTCCTATTTTTCCCGGGTTTTTCTCTTGTTAACTTAAAATTTATTTTAAATATAAATAGACCTACAAATGGCTAAAAAAAATTGAAGATAACAGTTGATAATTGAAGAAAATAATTGAAATTCAAAGAAAATAATTGAAAATTGAAGAATTAAATATTAAACTTTACAAAAAATAATTATTAAGAAGTAAAAGAAACAATTAATAATGAAAAGAAATAATTAATAATGCAAAGAAATAATTGAACAATGACAAAGATACTTGACAATTAGAAACAAAATTAAAAAAAAAAGTAAATATTAATCTACAATTGAACAATAATTGAAAAAATTGAACAATGGTTATTAAATTCAAAGAATATAATTGAAAATTGGTCAACTAGATAAAGAATCCAAAAAAATAATTTAAAATTTAAGTTAAAAATTCAAAATTAAAGAAATAAATTGGAAATTAAATAATCAAATTAAAATCAGAAAAACACAGAATTATTGAATATTAAAAAAAAACAATTGAAAATTGAGAAATAAAATTGAAATTCGAATACAATAATTGAGAATTAAAGAAAATTACTGAACAATTGGACTGAAAAAAGAAGAAAATAATTTATAATTAAAAAAAAAATGTAAAATGACAGGAATTATTTAATATTGAAGAAAACATTAAAAATTGAAGAATAGAATTTTTATTAAAAGAAATTAATTGAGAATTGAAAAAAATAATTGAACGATTGAACAATTAAATTGAAAATAGAAGAAAATTATTGAAAATTGAAGGAGGTTTTGAAACATGAAATAAATAACTGATAATTGAAAAAAAATAATTGAAAAAAGTCGAGATTACTGAATATTGAAACAAACAATCGAAATTGAACAAAATAATTAAAAATTAAAGAAAATAATTGAAAATTGAAGAAAATAATTAAAAATTGAAGAAAGTACTTAAAAATTAAATACGATATTTGGAAACAGCAGAAAAATTTAGAAATCGACGGAAATAATTGCGAATTGATGAAAATAATTTAAAAATCCTCAATTTAAATAAAAATTGAAAGAAAAACATAATTTAAAAAAGCTGAGAATTGTTAAATATTGAAGAAAATTGAGAAGAAATTGAAAATTGATAGAAATTGAGAAACTGAAAGAAATATGAAAAAATAATTGGAAATTGAAGACAATAATTGAAATTTAAGAAAAAAAATGGAATTTGAAGAAAATAATTAAGAATTTAAAAAAAATCATTGTAAAAAGCCTAGAGATATTGAATAAAAAAAAAATGAAAATTAAAGAATGGAATTGAATGTCGAAAATTATAATTGAGAATTAAATAAAATAATTCAAGAAAATCAGAAAAAAACACAGAATTATTGAATATTAAAAAAAAACAATTGAAAATTGAGAAATAAAATTGAAATTCGAATACAATAATTGAGAATTAAAGAAAATTACTGAACAATTAGACTGAAAAAAGAAGAAAATAATTTATAATTAACAAAAAAATGTAAAATGACAGGAATTATTTAATATTGAAGAAAACATTAAAAATTGAAGAATAGAATTTTTATTAAAAGAAATTAATTGAGTATTTAAAAAAAAAAAAATTGAACAATTGTACAATTAAATTGAAAATAGAAGAAAATTATTGAAAATTGAAGGAGGTTTTGAAACATGAAATAAATAACTGATAATTGAAAACAAAAATAATTGAAAAAAGTCGAGATTTCTGAATATTGAAACAATCAATCGAAATTGAACAAAATAATTAAAAATTAAAGAAAATAATTGAAAATTGAAGAAAATAATTAAAAATTGAAGAAAGTACTTAAAAATTAAATACAATATTTGCAAACAGTAGAAAAATTTAGAAATCGACGGAAATAATTGCGAATTGATGAAAATAATTTAAAAATCCTTAATATAAATAAACATTGAAAGAAAAACATAATTTAAAAAAGCTGAGAATTGTTAAATATTGAAGAAAATTGAGAAGAAATTGAAAATTGAAAGAAATTGAGAAACTGAAAGAAATATGAAAAAATAATTGGAAATTGAAGACAATAATTGAAATTTAAGAAAAAAAATGGAATTTGAAGAAAATAATTAAGAATTTAAAAAAAATCATTGTAAAAAGCCTAGAGATATTGAATAAAAAAAAATGAAAATTAAAGAATGGAATTGAATGTCGAAAATTATAATTGAGAATTAAAGAAAATAATTCAAGAATTGAACAATGGGATTGAAAGTAGAAGAAAATAAGTGATAATTGAAGAAAAAAGAAATTGAACAACCCAAGAATTATAGAATTTGAAGAAAACAATAAAAAATGAAGAATGTAATTGTAATCTGAAGAAATTAATTAAAAATTGTAGAATATAATTTGAAATTGAAGAAAATGTGATTTTATGAAAATTGTTGAATAATAATTGATGAATTGAATTCAAGTTTCATAAACATTAGTGATATTTAAAAAAATATATTGAAAACAGCCGCGAATTATTGATTATAGAAGAAAATAATTGAAAAATGGAGGAGTTATTGAGCTGTGAAATAAATAAATGATAATTGAAAAAAATAGTTAAAAAAAGTCGAGAATTATTGAATATTAAATTAAATAATTAAAAATTGAAGAAAATAGTTAAGATCTGAAGAAAATAATTAAAAATTGATGAAAATAATTGAAAATTGAAGAAAATAATTAAAAATTGAAGAAAGTACTTAAAAATTAAATACAATATTTGGAAACAGCAGAAAAATTTAGAAATCGACAGGAATAATTTCGAATTGATGAAAATAATTTAAAAATCCTCAATTTCAATAAAACTTGAAAGAAAAACATAATTTAAAAAAGCTGGGAATTGTTAAATATTGAAGAAAATTGAAAGAAATTGAGAAACTGAAAGAAATATGAAAAAATAATTGGAAATTGAAGAAAATAATTGAAATTTAAGAAAAAAATTGGAATTTGAAGAAAATAATTGAGAATTTAAAAAAAATTATTGTAAAACGCCTAGAGTTATTGAATATTAAAAAAAAATTGAAAATTAAAGAATGGAATTGAATGTTGAAAATTATAATTGAGAATTAAAAAAAATAATTCAAGAATTGAACAATGGGATTGAAAGTAGAAGAAAATAAGTGATAATTGAAGAAAAAAAGGAATTGAACAACCCAAGAATAATAGAATTTGACAAAAACAATAAAAAATGAAGAATGTAATTGTAATTTGAAGAAATTAATTAAAAATTGTAGAATATAATTTGCAATTGAAGAAAATGTGATTTTATGAAAATTATTGAATATTAAATTAAAAAATTAAAAATTAAAGAAAATAGTTGAGATTTGAAGAAAATAATTAAAAATTGATGAAAATAATTAAAAATTGAAGAAAATAATTGAAAATTGAATCAAATAATTGGCAATTCAAAAAATAATAATTTATAGTTGAAGAAAATAGTTAAAAATTGCTTAAAATAATTGAAAATCGTAGAAAATATTTCAGAATTAAATAAATTAATTAGAAATTGATGAAAATAATTGAAAATTGAAGAAAATAATTGACAATTGAACAAAATAGTAGAAAATCGAAGAAAATAATTGAGAAATGAAAAAATAATTTTAAATTAATGAAAATAATTCCAAATGGAAGAAAATAATTGAGAATTGTAGAAAGTAATTGGAAATTGAAGAAAATAATTGAAAATTGAAAAGAATTTATTATTCCAGAAAAAAAATTCCCGGTTTGACGGAAAATTCCCGTTTTTTCCCGGTCAATTTAAATTCCCGGTTTTTTCGGTTAGTAGACACCCTGTAAATATTTCTAAATTGGAAAATAGATTTTTTATGTTGTGACCTATTCGGAAATAATTAAAATTTATGAAAGAATATGTATCCATTGTTGATAATTAAAAATGCAAATTTTACTTTGGAGTTTTTGGGGTCGCTAAATCCAAATCTGTAGTCAAAATCCAAAAATCCAAAATGGCGACCAAAATTTTTAATTTGACTACTTGGTGATTTTTGTGATCGCTGAATCCATATCTGTATAGTTTAGATTTAAAAATTCAAAATGGCGTTTTTAAAATGTCTACCTACAAAAATTTCAGTTTTATAGCGTCCCCAAAAGTATACATTGTTAAAAAAAAAATATTTCTTAATATTTTTGGAACGAAAAGTTTATTTCTACTACACTGGGAAGGGATTAAATTTATGTTCAGTTTGATCCTGTGTTCGATAGTAGTAGCTTATATCTAATGAATTTTATTTGAAGCGTGGGAAGCCGAAGAAATCAAAAACGTTATCGACACCAAAGGGAGTGTTAAACTGGGGGAAGAAAAAGAAAAGCGAAGGCGTAAAGTGGAGTCTATATCAGAAGCCGTACATTAGCATATAGACGAAATTGCCCTGTGGCGGTCAGTTATGGTTCTGTAGGTAGCTGTGAAGGGCTCATATTTATTAACGATCTTGTACGTATCACTGATATGGCTCATTTAACCATTCTTCTCTTTCGGCTGCTCGTTTAAAAATCAGATTGTTTTAATAGTAAGAAAACACTTCTAAAACACTGTAATATTTTGCTACCTCTTTTTTTCAAGTTTTATTGATATAATTTTTTTTAAATAACATTTCTTTATTAATATCTTTTTTTTAAATAACTTTCTATTAATATCCTTTTTAAATATCATATTTTACCCTAAACTGCTAGACTGGGTCTGACAGACCCGGTTTTTTAGAACCTCTTTTTTCACTATTTTGAATCTACAGTCCCCTGTAGGAGAAAGCGGAAAAGGTCTACTGGGTCTGTTAGACCCAGTCTAGGAGTTAAGGGTTAAATATCCTTTTATTAAATATCCTTTTCTAAATATCTGTTTTTTAAATATCCTTCTCTAAATATCCGTTTTATAAATATCCTTCTCTAAATATCCGTTTTCTAAATATCTCTTAAACATCATTATTGTTAAATAAAAATTCCCAAGAATCAAATTTAAGGAATAATTTTATCCAATCCGGCGGTATCTTTTCGATTAGTGGAACTGCCGATTTCAAGGAACGTGTAAATATTCCCGACGAGAAATTATACGAAGATAAATTAGAAGGTATTAGCATATAAACGAAGGTGAGATCAAATATTCACGATCAAACGTAAAAGTGTGAAAAGAGAGTTTTTGACGTAGTTTCAAAATTCCTACAATCAATAAAGAACTTTATGATCCTATTAATTTACAATTTCATTAAATTACGACCTTTTTATACCCGAAATAATTAGATTAATTTTCTTTCACTATTCCCGCAAAATCATCGATAATTTTAAATATTTTTCAAAACACGAGCAAATAAAATGAGTCGAAAAATCAGAAGTCATTTGAAAATTGAATGTTGGAAAGTCAGGGAAAAAATTATTTATGCAAAAATCCCGGTCTCTTAATTATTGCCGAATTTCTCGGGTTCGAGAAAGATGATTAGTATATCTTGTGGGTTAATAATTTAGTCCGGGAGCGGCAGACGAAAAGAAATTTTGTCCTCGAGGTAAAAAAAAAAAAAAATTAAATTGCCATTATCTCGGAGTTTTGCGACCCCACACGTCGATCTTGGACTATATTATTTATCTGTCGTATTTATGGATGAAAAACATCGACACTGCATATAAGTCGGCAGCTAGTGCAATCGTAATTTAGTCGCGGGCAAAGTTTACGAGACGTAAAGGACTCGGCTGATCTCTGACGGCTCTCTAGAAGGCCACTTCGCGAGTTTAGAAATTTATTACCAGCAGTCAATGCTATTCAGATCCGCACACGACAATACAACACGAAATTAATTATTCAAGAAAAAAAAAAACTCGTAACGAATCGCGGGATGAAAAATTCCTTTTATAGCAATTCTGTGAATTTATTTAAATTTAAAAAAAGCGGTTTTTATTATTTAGTGTGATTATAATAATAATATCTAAATGTTTTCTTTATGTCGAGGAATTTTATTAAATATACATCTGTTCTTTATAAATTAACTTAAGTTTAGTTTTTTTTTTCAAATAAAGTTACTTTTTGCGTTTAACCGGGGCAAGTTGACCCATAAGTGATATTGTTATTTAACCCGGGGCTCTCGGGGTTAAGTGAGTGAGTAAAGCAATTTGTGGAGATGAGGATATGTAACATAGAAATCTCCATATGTTGCGGTAATAACACGGCGTGGCTTTAGTGTAGCCAAGTGTTACAAATAGCGGCGGAGTAACAAACTGGTACTAAATCATACTTGTCAGTCGGCAAAGCTCGTTCATCGTGACGCAGACAGGTGCACCTTGGTAGTTCTAAAAGTAACGACTAGTTCCCATCGACAGTCAAAAGTCTGACAAATCATTGCTGCCGTTCGTGCCACTCTTTTCCGAGGATTTCTACTTCAAGGCCAAAAAGCTACAAGTTCCAATTTTTCAAATTTCTTTTCATTTGTCGTGAAAAATCGTGCTGAGAGTATGGTTTCAGGGTTAGAGAAATTCAAGAGAAACTACAAATATTTTTACGGTAAAATTGGAAATGGTTTTTGAAAATTTGGGATGTGAGAAAAAAAACTGAAAATTGGCACTGATAGGGGAATATTTAAAGAAAATTAGAAATAGTTTAGAAACTATTTATGAAAATAAAAATTAGCTGGTTAATGGAAAAAAACCTTTGTTTTTTGTCCTTGAATAAAAATACGAAAGATGAAGTTGATCCAACAATTATTGATCAAGTTATACGGTTTCAAACTTTTGTCTACGGACAAACGGACAGATAGACACTTTGCTACAACGCAATTTTTCGGAATTTTAAAAGAAACTTGAAACGCTTAGTAATTACTCAAAGTGGTAAAAAAAAAAGACTAAAAACACTTGAAGGGAACTAGGAATATTTTAAGGATACTAGAAAAGGATAAAAGATACTAAAAGTAGTTAGAAAGAGACTGAAAATATATAAAAGAAACTAGATGTATTTTAAAAAATCTATAAATTATTAAAATGAGATAAAATTAATTAAAAAGAAACTAGAAACAGTAAAAAGTAACTAGAAGCAATAAAAAGTAACTAGAAACAATAAAAAGTAACTAGAAACAATAAAAAGTAACTAGACATGCTTAAGAGTAAGTAAAAATGTTTCCAAGAAATTTAACTAGCAATCCTTAAAAGCAACTAAAAATTTTTAAATGAATTTCGAGATTTAAAAGACACTCGGAATATTTTAAAAAATTATATACATTAAAAAGTAACTTGAAAAATGTAAAAGAAACCATGAAAATTTAAACGGGACGAGAAATATTTGTCAAAAAAAATTAAATCTTGACTTATTGATAGAAACAAAAAACTAGAAACATACTTAAAAAAAATAAAATTTGCATAAAAGTAACTAGAGACATTGAAAAGTAGATAGAAATATAAATTAGTATTATTAAAAAAAAACTGTAAATACTTTAAAATACTAGAAACGTTAAAAATTAAGTAAAATATACAAAAGAAACTAGAAGTAATAAAAAGAACTGATCTTTAAAAAGAAACCAGAAATAATTAAATGGGAACTAGAAACTTTAAAATGTAACCAGAAATATTACAAAGAAATAAGAAATGATTAAAAGGAATTGGAAATGTATAAAAAAAATTAGAGACACTAAAAAATAACTAGCAATCCTTAAAAGCAACTAAAAATGTTTTAAATGAATTTCGAGAATGAAAAGACACTCGGAATATTTTAAAAAATTATATAAATTACAAAGTAACTAGATGAATATAAAAGAAACCATGAAAATTTAAACTGGAAATATTTGTAAAAAAAATTAAATCTTGACTTATTGCTAGAAACAAAAAACTGGAAACATATTTAAAAGAAATAGAAATAAAAAAAAACATTTGCATAAAAGTAACTAGAGACATTGAAAAGTAGCTAGAAATATAAAAAAGAAATTAAGAATGTTTAAAAGAATCTAGAATTAAAAAAGAAACTAGATTTTTTAAAAAGAAACCAGAATCATTTTTCTTTAGTCTAAAAACACTAAAAAAATAACTAGAATTGTTTTTGAAAAATATTGAATACACTGAAGAAGTGAAAAGTAACTGTAGCAAAAAGTGCTTAAAATTTTTCGGTAACACTAAAAAATAACTAACAGTGTTTAAATAAAACTAGAAATATTTAAAAACAACGAAAATTTTATAAAAAATTCAACACTCTTGAAAAAAGTCTAGAAATTTTTCAGAAGTAACTAGAAACATTAAAAGGTAACTAGAAATAAATTTTAAAAACGAGGAGCTTTCAAAAAAACTAACCCTTTTAAAACAAATTTAGAAATACTTCAAAAATAAAAATTTGGAAACAACTAAAGGAACTAGAAATATTTTAAAAAATCTAAAACTTTCGAGACTAAACTAGAAATTAAAAACTAGAAACATTTAAAAGTTAATAATATTATCAAAAAGAAACTAAGAATGTTAAAAAAAAACTACAAGTAATAATAAAAACTAGATAAATTTAAAAATTTTTAATTTTTAATATTTTTTAAAATATTAAAGAAGTTAAACTTTTTAATCATAGGAAGAAATACAAATTTGGAAACAACTAAAGGAACTAAAAATATTTTAAAAAATCTAAGATTTTCGAGACTAAACTAGAAATTAAAAACTAGAAACATTTAAAAGTAACTAATATTATAAAAAAGAAACTAAAAATGTTTAAAAAAACTACGAGTAATAATAAAAACTAGATAGACTGAGAAATAACTAGAGATTTTTCGAAGATATTACAACTTTTAAATTGTAACTAGAATTGATAAAAAGGTACAAATAATATGATAAAGATATCCAACACTTTTCAAAAGAATCTATAAATACTTCAAAAGTAACTAGAAACTTAAAAATGTAACTAGAAAAAAATAAAAGGAACTAGAAATGTTTAAAAATAACAATATAAAACAGAATCTAGATATACTAAAAAGTATCTAGAATCTGTAAAAAAGAATCTTTAAATACTTCCAAATTAACTAGAAACTTAAAAATGTAACTAGAAAAATATAAAAGAAAATATAGGAATGTTTAAAAGAAACTAACAATATAAAAAAGAATCTAGATAAAAAACACCAAAATTTGTAAAATTTTTAAAAATATTTTTAGAAATTTAACAAAATTCAAAGAAAATGTTTTAAGAAGGTTTTCTCCATTTACATAACTTCAAACTAGAAAGTAGTTTTTTACCCCAAATAAAAATATTATTCAAAATTAATTTTACTAAATTTTGAAAGATGCAGTTGAACATTTTTAGAATAAATTAGGTTGAGCTAAATTGGTTGTCAAATAATAATTATTTAAGATTAAATGTTTTTTCTTTCAATTTAATGAACAACTGCAATTTTTATCAAATTCTGACAAATAATAGCAGATTTTTCTTGTTGAAAAAAAATTGTTGTTTAAGTTTGTTAAATTTTGCTAAATAATAAATTCTGTTTAAAAAATGCGTCAAGAACAAAGTTTTTTGTTTAATAACTTTCAAACAAAATCTTATTTAACAAAACCGAATAAATAAAATTCTAGAGAATGTCTCAATGAGAAAAATGAGTTATTATTTGTCAAAATTCGATTAAATTTGCCTTTTTTCATTTAATTGAAAGAAAAAACATAAAATGTTAAATAATTATTATTTGACAACAAATTTTATAGCTAAACCTACTTTTTTCTGGAAAATGAACAATTGGATCTTTCAAAATTTTGTAGAATTTATTTTAATAATAGTATTATTTGACGAGATCGGTCATTTTTTTAATTTGAGGTTATGTCAATGGAGAAAACCTCCTTAAATTCCGAAAATCAACGAATTTTTAAAAATATCAATTTTAAGCCAAAATTCAAACAAATTTGTGTCAATCAAACCTTTTTAACGAAATTTTAAAGTAATCCTGAAAAAATTTGGTATCAAAATATTTATTATTATAAGAAAAATTATACGAACACATTTTGTCTGTATACCAATTTAGAGAATGACGTAATGTATCAAATGAAAAAAGTAAAAAAATAAAATCTTAAAATGATAAAATAATACGAAATAACCACACTTTTAAGTTATGGATAATAAACAATGTTCCACTTTTCTTAAAATGTAACGAGAATCGAAGAAAAGTCTGGGTTCAAGAATCACTCAATTTCGAGTTCCTGGAATTGTTCTTAAAGGAACCAAGTTCTATATTTGCAACAAACACGTAACAACGCTAAAATGCATACTTTTCCTAACAATATGAATTACGTTCGACTGATTATAGGTATTATAACCATGTTGTGTGTTAAACGACTCTCACTGCGAGAAACGGAAAAAAAACATAGTTCAATTAATTTCATATCTCGTTTCAACAATTCTATTTTCATGTTTTTATGAAACAAAAATTACACGTTTCTTTTTTCAAAAGCAATCTATTTAAAAAAATTGACCTATGTTCTAAAGAAAATAATTAAACGATGTTTATTATTCCAATAAGTCTTTTTAAAGTACTATTATTATGTTGTGCAAATTGACCCCAAAAAAAGGTACACATAATAAATTGTGCGACCCAAAAAAAACGTATACATAAATTCGCAAAAAGGTGCTTTTTTAGTATTTATAGACCATATATGTTAAAATTTGATACATCATTCATATCTTCAAAACGCAACTTTTCCTTTTGTCAAAAATGTTAAACGTGTGTACATGTGGTATAAACAAATCGCGTGTTTGAGCACATTGTTGAGATTTGCAATTCTAACTGGGAACACGCATACATCCATAGGTATGAGCGACGCCACTAGTGGTAAAAAAAAAAAAAAAAAAAAAAAGTTTACACCTGCGGTCACTTGAGCATACCTCGGAATATCGAAACTACTAATAATTATTGCATATTTGAGTTTTGACTTGGCACCGACTTTATGCTGGTATCGAGTGTGTTCTCAAGCAAATTGGCTCGCGTGTCTTCTCTCCTCGAGCTAGCAAAATTTATAGCTTCATTGCACTTGGTGCGGATTCACGTTACCGCTCTTTTGCAAAGGTGATGACGAACAGTTTGCAAAACATGGTTAGAGAGATAGAAGTGCCCATATATCACTCACAAATTTCCGACTTTATCCAACACACCAAAAGCTTCTTCTAGTTTTTTTTTTTTTAATTTATTAATTACTTTATTTTTTGTTTCTAAAATGGAATTTTAAGATAAAGGATATTTCTCTTTCTTTATAGATTGAACCTACTATTAATAACATCGAATTTTACCCCCCCCCTCCCCCCACATTACTGGTCAAAACTTATAAGATTTTTGGCAACAATCTATTAAAAGCTTTAAATAAATTTTATTAAGATCTACTTTTCAATTAATATTGGAACAATAGTTAAATATACTTTTAAGTTCATAGAGACAATAATTCAAAACTAGAAAGAAACTAATTGAATTTGAAGATAAAAATGAAAAAAAAAAATAACAAAATAAAAAATGAAGAGAGGATTGAAAAAACGGAAAATAAAAATTCAGAAGTTAAAATTATTGGTAACTTTCGAGAGAATAATAATTTGAAGAAACGAATTGAAAACATACTAAAACAAAATTGAAGAGAACATTGAAAAAACTGAAAATAATAATTGGGAAGATAAAATTATCGTCAATTTTCCAGAAAATAAGAATTCCAAGAAAAGGATTTTAATACCAAATTAAAATTGAAGAAATCATTAAAAAAATTAGAAACAAATTTGAGAAGATAAAATTATTAGTAACTTTCAAAAAACTAAGAAATTGAAGAAAATAATTTTAAAAAAACTAAAGATAAAAATTGAGAAGATAAAATTAGTAATTTTAAAGAAAATAAGAATTTGAAGAAAGAAATTGAAAAAATACCAAATCAAAGTTGGAGAGAGAATTGAAAAAATTGAAAACAAAAATTAAAAAGATAACATTATTAGTAACTTTCAAGAAAATAAGAAATTGAAAAAACTCAAGATAAAAATTAAGAAGATAAAATTATTAGTAATTTTCAAGAAAATAATTGAAAAAACTCAAGATAAAAATTAAGAAGATAAAATTATTAGTAATTTTCAAGAAAATAAGAAATTGAAAAAATAATTGAAGAAAATGCCAAATGAGACTTGAGAAGAGGAATGAAAAAAATAAAAAATGAGAAGTTAAAAATATTAGTAACTTTCAAGAAAATAAGAAATTGAAGAAAATAATTGAAAAAATGCCAAATTAAAAATTTAAAATTGAAGAAAGCATTGAAAAAATTAAAAACAAATTTGAGAAGATAAAATTATTATATTGCCTATTATTATAAATTATGATTATAACTTTCAAGAAAATAAGAATTTGAATATAAGAATTGAAAAAATACCTAATGAAAATTAAAGAGAAAATTGAGAAAACTAAAATTGAAAATTGAGAAGATTAAATTATTGGTAACTTTCAAGAAAATAAGAATTTGAACAAAAGAATTGAAAAAATCCCAAATAAAAAATAAAGAGATACTTGAAAACACTGAAAATAATAATTAAGATGGTAAAATTATTAGTAATATTCAAGAAATTAAGAATTTTGTGAAAAGAATTGAAAAAATACCAAATTAAAATTGAAGAAAGCATTGAAAAAATTAAAAACAAATTTGAGAAGATAAAAGTTATTATATTACCGATTATTGTAAATTATTATTAAAACTAAAATAAATAAATAAATAAGAAAATAAGAATTAAAAAAATACCAAATAAAAATTGAAGGGAAAATTGAGAAAACTAAAATTAAAATTTGAAAAGATAAAATTATTAGTAACTTTCATAAAAAATAAGAAAAAAAAATAATTGGGAAAACTGAAGATAATAATTGAGAAGATAATATTATTAGTAACTTTCAAGAAAATGAGAATTTGAAAAAAATTGAAAAATTACCAACTGATAATTGAAGAAAGAATTGAAAAACTGAAAATAAAAATTGAGAATATAAAATTTTTAGTTTCTTTCAAGAAATTTAGAAACTGAAGAAAATAATTGAAAAAACTGAAGATAAAAACTAAGAAGATAAAAGTATGATATAGTATAATTTCCAAGATACTAAGAATTTGAAGAAAAGAAATGAAGAAATACCAAATTAAAATTGAAGATAAAATTGAAAAAATTGAAAAAATTAAGAAGATAAAATTATTAGTATAGCTTTCAAGAAAATAAGAATTTGAAAAAAAGAATTGAAAAAATACCAAATAAAAATTGAAGAGAGAATTGAAAAAGCTGAAACTTAAAATTGAGATAATAAAATTATTAGTAACTTTCAAGAAAATAAGAATTTGAAGAGAAAAATTGAAAAAATGGAAGATATAAATGAAAATCGAAAAAAGAAGTGCAAAAAATGAATATAAAATTGAAATTAGAGGAAAATAATGAAAGAAGAATGTAAGTAATTGAAAATTGGGGAAATGGTTGAAAAATAGTTGGAGAATTAATATCATTGAAATTTACAGAAAGTAATTGAAAATTAAAAAAAATATAGAAAAGTATATTTGAAATAGAAGAATGTAATAAAAAATGAAGCAATAATTGAAAAAGTTTTAATGAAAGTAATTTGAAAAATTGAAAGATTTAATTGTAATTTGAAGAAAATAATCGCAAAATAGCTAAAAAATAAAAAATTAGGGAAATAAATTGAAAGATTAAACAAGTTGATTGAAAATTGGTGGAAAAAATTTAAAACTGAGAAAAATAATTGAAAAAATGGAAGAAAATAGTTAAATATCCGTAAAAGTTATTTAGAATTAAAGACAAAAATCGAAATTTTTTTTAATTTAGTTAAAAACACAAGAAAATAATTGCTTTAGAATAGTAATTGGAAAATGAAGAAATAATTGAAAATTAAATAATTGTTTATTGTAATTTTTGGAAGATTATAATTAGGAATTGAAGAAAATAATTGAAGATGCATAAATTGAGAGAAATAATATACGAGTGAAAAATATTGGATAATGCAGAAAATAATCACAAATTAAAGAAATTAATTAAAAAATAACGAAAATAATTGAAAATTTAAAAAAATCAATCTGAGAATTACAGGCAATACAGAACAAGTAGAGAAAATAATTTATAAATTAAATAAATAATAGAAAACTACGGAAAATAGTTAAAAAATTGAAAAATATTAAAAATTAAAGAAAATAATTGAAAACTGAAGAGAATGATTGAAAAAATAAAGAATATATAATTAAATTTTTGTTTATTTATTTGCAAAAAAAATTTGCTAAAAGGAATTTAAAATTTAGAAAATTAATTGAAAAAGTATGAAAATAATTAATAATTGAGGGATGTAATTAAAAAGTGGTAAGAATCATTGAAAATTGAAGAAAATAATAATAGGAAAAATCCGGGTAAATTGCCTATGTGAGTGAATTACCATTAATCGTTAACAATTTCATCAAAAATAAATATTAATCATAATCTCTCTAAATTTAAATTAGTGAAAAATGGGTGACTATATCAAAATAGTAAGTATTTCTACTAACTTTTAGTAAAATTTCACAATTTGGTTTAGTAACTTGAACCTTCTTTTATTAAAGGTTTAGTAGAAGATTTAACCACAAATAATCTAAAAAAGCAAATTTTACAGCTAATACCATAAAAATAATTAAATTTATTCTATACGTTATCTTTAATACTTCAAATAACTTTCCTAAATTATTCTTAAAGATTGTTATCCTAATGTATGACGGTTTATATTTTTCGAAACTGTCAAAAAATAATTTTCTTGCTCAAAATTTTTTCAAAGGCAATTTACCCTCATTATTTCATCATCCCATTATTATCAATGTAATACAATTTCAACACGTTCTTTTTTACCTTTCTAGTATTTTTATCTTCTGTATTTTTATCTCATTATAATCTTTATCTTTTCATCACATTATATTCTTATCTTTTTATCTACTGCTATCTTGTTAGCAATTTATCTTCAGGTTCAATTTGCCAAATGTTTCCGTTTCCAGAGTAAACATTGGGACAGTAATTGAAAAGCATTTAATACAGATGCATTGAGAGGTTCTTGACTTGATTTGATCAACGCGAGTAAGAGCGCTGGTGGTTTATCAGATCATGGCTATTGAATCAGTCCATTAGGAGCGTACATATCCCCATAAACCGCCCTCGCTCGTCCCCGTGTCCCCCATTGGGGTACGCTTGAGATCACTGCAACAGACTGTGACATATTAGGCTACCCCCCGAGGACATCATCCCCACATAAGAGCCCATAAGAGGGTGACTCCACTCTTCGAGATTTATTGTTTCGAGATTTAGTGGCCAACCGAGCCGTGGGAGCAACATTTGGGGTCTACCAAGAAACTACAAAGCTGATATTTATTCCAAACACCCGACAAGTTGGAAAACATCGTAAATAAATTATTACTCCATGAATTTAAAGAGCTAAAAATGGGATGGGGCTATTTGATTATGGATAAACAAAATATGATAAAACTGTAGAGAAGATAATAAGGTTAATAGGCAGCTGATAATGAACACCATTAAGATCGTAATTGATGTTGTTTAAATAATTATCCTTTAGATGGTTTATGTTTAGTATCAATTAGATGATAATGAATCTGGATAGTGGACATGTAGATGGTCATAGACAACATCAAGATGGATCTGGATAATATTTAGATGGTTCTGGACAATAACTAAATGGTCCTGGACAATATCTAGGTGGTCCTAGACGACATCCAGATGGTCCTGAACAACATCTAGATGGTCCTGGACAATATCTATATGGTCCTGAACAATATCTTGATGGTACTGGATACTATGCTAATGGTACTAAAAATCATTCATTTGGTATTGTTATTGAAATATATTTTTTAACTCCGTACCATTTAGATGTTGTTCATTACCATCTTGATGATGGCCATTACCATCTAGATTTTGTCCGTTACCAACTTAATGATGTCCATTACTATTTATATGTTGTCAGTTACCATCTTGATGATGTCCTTTACCGTTTATACGTTATCGATTACTATCCCAAAATTCTCTAAATGATACTGAACATCCTTCAGATGGTATGGTTAGTATTAAGTGTCATCCAAATAATAATAATCATCATAGCAATGGATAATATCTAAATGATACTTTGTCCAGCAATAAATCAAATGCTATCTTTTAATTTACCACAGTATGCTACGCGTAACATTGCACCATTCTATTTTCCAACTGATCTCAATGTGCATTCACCTTTGTGTCGAATATGTACACATGTTAATGATTTATTTAAAAATATCCGGAATTGTAACCTTGATTTGTTTATTACAACAATTTCAGAATTTATTACTGTTACATGTAGATGTATAGAGCATCGTACAAATTGTAATTGACCTACGTTTACACGCTTTTGTATATTATTATGTTTAACATACTCTGTAGCCGTATTATTGGTTTATACTGTTTGGCTTTAGATTTCTTAAAATCAAAATGGTAATGGACAACACTTGGTATTCAGAAGGATCTAGATGTTGTTTATTACTATCCCAATATCATCCAAATGGTTCTGAAGATCCTTCAGATGGTATGATGAGTAATAAGTATCAATCAGATGATATTGAACAACAGCTAGAAGGTAATGGATAAAACCTAGATGGTCGCGGACAACATCTAGTACTCGACAATATTTAGAAGATCCTGAACACTATTCATGTGATTAGATTACAAAAGTGTATACATTTCAATTCAGTACTATCTACATGTTGTGCAATACCTTCTATATGTTGTCCAATACGATCTAAATGTTATCCAATACCTTCTTAATGTTGTCCAATACCATCTAAATGTTGTTTATAACCATATAGATGATGGTCATTACCGCCTAAACATTGTACATTACTATTCCGATGGTATCCAAATGAATACCCTCAAATGATAAATTTAGTAATAAGTATCAGTACCACCTAGATGATGCCCAATACCATCTTAATGTTGTCCAATACCATTTAGATATTGTCTATTACCATTTAGATGATCTCTATTACCATCTAGACATTGACAATTACTATCCCTATGTGGTCCAAAAGATACTGAATATTCTCCAAATGGTATACTTAGTAATAAGAATCGGTATGATCCAAATAATAATCATCATCGGGATGGTAATAAGCAACATATATAAGGTAATTGACAACACATTTTAATTCAGTATCATCTGGATATTGTTCATTACCATTTAGATTATCTCCATTACCGTTTAAAAATGAACAACATTACTATCCCGATGTTATCCAAATGATACTGATTAACCATCAGATGGTATATTTAGTAATAATCATCCAGAGAATAATGGACATCATCGGAATAGTAATGGGCAACATCTAGAAGATAATGAACAACATCTACTAGATGGTTTTTTTAAAGCAATTTGAAACCTTAGAAGATAAATAAAGCATACATTAAATTCACATCTTCATTGTCATTCCCGCAAGAACAAGACACATTTACAATAATTCCAACACGATCTAAAGATGCAGCCAAATTATAATGGTCACCTCTAATACGATTTACAGTTACTATATTTTTTCCAATGAGCTGTTTATTCTAAAACCAAGGATTTCTCTAATCAAAATAGTAGTTTTGAAAATACAATTTACCTTTAATAAGACCTTGCTCTAAAATTATTTCGTATATGTATTTGTTTGTTTTTATATTAAGATGAGTACAAGATGGTACTAGACAATATCTAGATGTTTTGGTCATTAAATTTTGGACCATAGAGTAAAAACATTCTACAAACTAAAAATTCCCTAACCAAGATAGAAACCAAAAATGAAAAAAAAGAACAAGAGGCTAAATTACGAGAAAGTAACGAAAGGAAGGAAAAATTGAGAAAGGAAAATGGGGATTTAAAATTAATGAAGCTTTAATCCCGGAGGCGATATTGTCCACTTGGAGGCGATTACGTTCGGCCGGAAGTCGTAAGGGGCTTATGAACTATCGCTCACCTAAACGAAGCACGATTAGGTGGATTCTGATTCGTAGGTTAGCATGTAACGGGACGCTTGTAATGCGTAGCATAGGGTTTTAGTTATGCAACTTGACGAGAACGTAATTCCTTGCCTCAAGCATCGAGTGCGATAACGTCGTCGTCCTGCACGTTTACATATACATGGAGGCACACGAATGCAAATTACTCGACTTGGCAAGGACGAGGTACAGTGAAATGTGGAAAATTAAGGCTGCCTCGTTTGTGACCGTGTGCACGATTGGTTTCTGCCTTCTTACCACCATTACATAATTCATTACACGACAGGCTCCAAATCTCCGGCAAGCAATCTTGGAAAAAAGTCTCAAATATCAGTTTCAATTATAAACTTCTAGAATTTTATTATTTCTTTTATACTCTCTAAATCTGAAACAGTGGAATTGATTTGGTAATTTGAATTTTCACTGATATTTAGAACATTTCGAGGACATCAAAGACATCAAAATCCATTTTTTGCAGCTAAGGTCCCTTTCACCGTGAAGCGTCACATATATACAGTACCGGCTACAATTGAGTGGACAGGCGGAACTTGATTAAAAAGGCGATTGTCTTTAAGGTGTGATGAATCGGAGAAAAATAATGCTAGAAAGATTTTTAAAACGGATTTGGAAAGCTTATAAAATTTCTGAAAAAATGATCGTTAGCCAAATGTAATAGCTTTAGTAGATTTTTAGTTATCACGAGAGATATATTAGGTAATTTTTAAATTTTTGAAAATTTTGGACTTCAAATTCAACTTTTTCCCTAAGCCAGAATAGTTGGAGGAAAAAATCTAAATTTTGTAAGTATAATCTTTGTCCTTTTACCTGTCATTCGAGCCTAAGAAACTTAAAAAAAGTTAATTAGTTTTCGAGTTATGAATTAAAATATCGAGCTCTGTATTGTCGAGTGATTCCATTGAATTCACAGCCTTGCCAGGTATATTTTAACTCATAACTCGAGAACTAGTTAACTTTTTAAAAGTTTCTTAGGCTCAAATGAAAGGTAAAAAGACAAAGATTATGTCTAATTTTTTTAAATTTTTTCCTACAACTTTTCTAGCTTAGGCAAAAAGTTGAATTTGAAGTTCGAAATTTTGAAAAATTTAAAAATTACTTAATATTTCTCTCGTGATAACGAAAAATCTATTAAAGCTAAAGTAATGATAATTAATTAATTTCTGCTTATTTATTTAAAGAAATAATTACTCTGTAATTCGGTGTATAAAAGATAGCTGTTTAAATGGCACACAAGTTGTTAAAAAATAGTTGAAATTTCTAACAGTGTTGTGCGCTTATAAAGGTGCAAATTATAAAGGGGGAAAAGGTATTTAAAACTTTGTTTTACTTGTTGAAAAAACGAAATTGAATTGTTAAGATGATAATTGTCGAGTGAGGTGTGCACGAAAAGTCGTAAGAGCACAAAGTGAATTCGGAATATAGCGCTCTCGTAGGAAATTACCGCTGTCGTTACAAAGCGCGGCAATTTTCTTCATAAATGTATGCTCGTTATAATTGTCATAAGTAGAGTCGTTTCTTTCACGTTCTCATTACATCCGGAAGAGACTGCTTTTTTACTCACATTTTCCCTCGCGTATTTTGCAGAATCTTAAATTACGCACATGGTAATTAAAATTTTTAAAATACTTCTAGTCCAATTACAATTTCCAGAAAGATGCTATCCTTAATCACAAACGTGGTTTATCAATGTAAATTTTTAATATTAGAAGTGCATTTAAAAGAAAAACGGTTAAGAAGTTTTTAAACGGAAATGAAAAAAAAAGATTTTTCACAATTTTTAAATCTTAATTATTAGGAAAATCGCAGAAAAAAAGTTAAGATTTTTTAAAATTTAAAACAGCTCCAAAAGTAAAAAATAACGTTTAATTTGACAAAATTGAATAGAAAATAAGAATAAAACAAAAATAAATTCCAATGAAAATATTTTAAAAATATAAATTAGATATTTAATAAAAATAAAATTTAATAATAATAATAACAATAATAATAAAAGTATTAGTAGTAATTTTAGTACCTATAATAAAAAATTGTAATTTTAAATACGGTTTGACCCCATTGTGTTGTTCTCAATTAAAAAATAAATAAAATAAAAATACAAAAGAATAAAAGAATAAAAAATTTTAACAATTTTAAAAATTATTAAAAATGAAAAAAATAAGTAATGACACATTTATTTAGGAAATTATAAAAGCTGCTATAATTAGAGAAATGTACCTACTGAATTATTACGAAAATTGAATTAAATAAGTAACAATTATTTTTTAAATGAATTGTTTAATTACAAATAATTAGAAAAGTAATACTCAGAAAAGTTTTCAAAAACAAAATAAATTTTCTAAAAATTGACAAAATTACTATAAAATTATAAAAATTGCTAAAAATTGAAAAAGAACTCAAAAATTAAGGGAAAGTTTTTGCGATTTTTATTGTTTTTATTGTTTACTGTTGTTATTGTAATTAAATTGAAAAAAGTTATTAAAAATGGATTAGACGCTAAAAATCTAGAAACTGGAGAAAAAAATGACAAAATTTCTTGAAAATCATAAAAATTATTACAAAATTATGAAAAATGGAAAAACATACATCACGAATTTCTTAATTGAAAAATAAAAAATAAAAAAAGGGATTGCGCACTTAAAATCAAGAAAAAAATTTTAATAAAAAATATTATTAAAGAAGTAAATAAATTACTAAAAATTCTGAAAATACTACAAAATTGATTATATAGTTGGAGACTTGAAAAATTACACGAAAATAAAAGTAAACGAGTTAAAAAAAGTGGTTATAGAACCAATAAATAAATAAAGCAAAAATAAAGAAAAAATAAAGAAAATAACTGGAAATTGTAGAAAATTAAAAAAGCAATTCTCTAAATCGGAATTAGTTAAAAATAATAAACTTAAATAATTAACTAAAGTCAGATATTAATTCAAATAGTAATATTTCTACTAATTATTTAGTAAAAATAACTAATTATTAGTTAAATTCATTTTTAGGTTATGTCAAAATAACTAGTATTTGTGCAAAATTTTACCTAGCAATTAAATTAGTAAATTTTTTTTTATTTTACTATTATTTTATTTTTTACTTGTTTTTTGACTGATAAAATTATAGTTATTTTTAACTAATTCAGATTTAGAAGGAAAATTGTGCTATTTATGAGAAAATGAAGGAAAATTACCAGAAAATGAAGGAAATTATTTAAAATTAAAGAAATTAATTGAACAATAGAAAACTATTATAGAAAATAAATAAAATATAGATTATTTCAATGTAATTTAAACTGGAATGAAAACAGTACCAAAAAAAGAAAAAGTAACTAAAGCTCGAAAAAGTTACTAGAAAGTAGAAAAACCGTTTTTTTTCATCATTTTGCGTCCGCCATTTTGTATTTTGAAAATCTGATTCTAGATTTTTTTTCAGCGATTTAAAAAACTTCCGACTATCAATTTTCGAGATAATTTGTTAATTTTAAAAAAATTTCCCACCTTATTCGAGCCACCATTTTCAATTTTGAAAATCTTAAGTAGCAATTATCGTTAAAATAAATTAACTTTTTTATTTTTAAAATTCGCCATATTGGACCCGCAATTTTAAATCTAATCCACCATATTGTATCCGCCATTTTGGATTTTGGAATTTTATATTAGATTATTATTCACCGAATTCGAAACCTCGAATATTACAATAAGTTTTTAAAAATTCAGTATACTTTGTTAACTTCCAATCCGCCATATTGAATCCGACATTTTATATTTTGAAATCTGATATTAAAATTCTATTTAACGACATCGTAAATCCCTAAGTTTTATAGTTACAATTTTAGTGAAAATTAGTCAACTTTTCTTCTTTATAAATGGATTATTTCAATTTTTAATCCTCCATATTAAATCCGCCATTTTGAATTTTGAAATTAAATGCTAGATTATTATTCACCGAACTCAAAATCTCGTAAATTACAGTTTTTTTAAAGTACATTAAACTTTTTCACCTTCTAATCCGCCATATTGAATCCGACATTTGGAATTTTTAAATCTGATATTATTTTTTTTATTTATCACCTCGTAAATCCCTAACTTGCAAAGTTACAATTTTATTGAAGATTAGTCAACTTTCCTTATTTATAAATGAATTATTTTAATAGTTTATCCTCCATATTAGATCCGCCATTTTGAATTTTGGTATCTGATATTAGTTTTTTATTTAACGACCTCGTAAATCCCTAAGTTTTATAGTTACAATTTTAGTAAAGATTAGTCAACTATTCTTCTTTATAAATAAATCAATTATTTCAATTGTTAATCTTCCATATTAAATCCGCCATTCTGAATTTTGAAATTTTATACTAGATTATTATTCAGCGACCTCGAAATCTCGTTAATTACAATTTTTTTAAACTTCTTAATAATATTCTTCTTCTTAATTTAATATTTTTCTTCAACTTCTAATCCGCCATATTGAATCCGACATTTTGAATTTTGAAATTTGATATTAGATTTTTATTTACCAACTTCGTAAATCCCTAAATTGCAAAGATACAATTTTAGTGAATATTAGCCAACTTTTCTCCTCTATAAATGAATTATTTTAATTGGCAATCCTCCATATTAAATCCGCCATTTTGAATTTTGAAATTATATACTAGATTATTATTCACCGACCTCGTAAATCCTTAAGTTGCAAAGTTCCAATTTTATTGGAAATTAGTCAACTTTTCTTGTTTCTAAATGATTTATTTCATTTGTTAACTCTCCATATTGAATCCGCCATTTTAAAATTTTAAATCTGATATTAGATTCTTATTTAACGACCTCCTAAATTCCTAAGATTCAAAGTTACAATTTTATTTAACATTAGTCAACTTTTCTTGTTTCTAAATGTATTATTTCAATCGTTAATCCTCCATATTAAATCCGCCATTTTGGATTTTGAACTTAAATACTAGATTATTATTCACCGACTTTAAAATCTCGTAAATTACAGTTTTTTTTAAAAATGCAATAAACTTTTTCAACTTCTAATCCGCCATACTGAATCCGACATTTTGAATTTCGAAATCTGATCTTAAAACAAATTTCCTCTTATGATATAATTTTGAACAAATTTCTATCACTTTTCCTTCAAAGACGACTTTTTCTTTTCAACAAGATATAAAAAATTACCTCAAAAAATTTATTTTACCCTGGAATTTTTTTCCTTTTGATACAAAATATTAAAAAAAAAAATTTTTTCTTTGGAAGGCAACTTTTCCGCAAGTCTAATTGCAACTTCTGGATTGTGAATTTTTGTTGAAAAGAGAGAGATTCTTTTGTATAACTGTAGGTACAGTTGGCATAATTGGTGCAGTTTGACGTATCAATTGACCAGTAAAAGCAGTGCATACGTGGAAAATAGAGAAAGATAATCATTACGCGATTACAGTCGACGCCGACGAGACGCGATATTTTAATAGTTTCGTGCGAAGTCGAGAAAGCAATTTAAATTCTTTGCGATGCTGCAATTCCTGCGATGCGATCGGCGACGAAACTCAATGCAAAAGAAACCGCAGCAAATCGCTCCATTCGATTTAATTAGCCAGTTACAAAGTTAAGGCATTAATAATACAGTCACGTTTTTCCTGATAGGAAAAATTATTTTTGTCTCACCTCAAACGTGTTTATTATAAACCTTGAGAGAAAGGCGCTCATTTTTACACTCAATTTGTGCTCACACTTTTACGATTCAATTCCTCGATATCCGGTTTTTTTTTTTTTTTTTACTTTTTAAACCAAACTTTTATTTATCAAAATATCGAGTAAATATACATAAAACGCAAACAAAGACACGTTTTTTTTTCAAAAATTGTCATAAAATTATTTACCTGCTACGGAAACGAGTAGTCACTTTTTTTTTTGTTCTGACGGAGATCCGTACAGTCATTACTTAAATGTCAGTTGTCGGCGGAGGAAAAAGAGTTTTACTTATTAAACTGGCGATGGGAGAAGATTTTATTTTTCTCTGAAAATAATTTCAATTTGTTGGAAGCGGAAAAAAATGTTGTGTCATTCTCGGATATTTATAATGTGTGCGGAAATTGGTCTTTTTGTCCCCGGGCGCTCATCCTGCTTTTTTTTCCTACTTTAAGAAAACATTAAGTATAGTGATACTTTCAGATTGTCAGTTATCGGGTTTGCCTGTGCAATTACCAAAAACCGGTTTTTCTTTAAATACTTGCATGTTTCTTTAAACAGATGCCAATCATGTTTGTGCCCGTTCCAAATATCGAGGACATAAAAAATAATTCGAAAAATCTTTCAACACGAGTGTCTTACACGAAATTTGTATTTTTCATTTTTTTCTTTCAATTTTAAATGTCTGCTTTAATTTTAATTTTATTTTAATTTTTGATTTATTAGTATCGATTTCTATATGTTATCTAATTTTTGATGTCAAATTTCAAAATTCGGCATCAAGTGTTTTTAATGATGTGTGGGGTATTAATAAAATAAAATAAAATGAAATAAATGAGTTGATGAGACGGAAAACGATTCGGGTATTGTGTTATAAATGGACATGGTGTAAAGTTGATATCTCTTGTATATCAATAAGTAAATCCATCTGTTATTCTCTCCAGATCCGCACTCAATCGGACACATCATCGGCACAATAAATCACTTCTCGTTGATGTGGTAACGGGGAGTTTCATGTTTTGGTTCTCGCCACGGGAGATTGACACCCCTACGAATATATTTTAAGTAAACTTTTCAAAAATTACCAAAAACAAGATCTTATTAATAAACAAAATCGAAAATTATAGTTTTCGAAAAAAATATTCAATTTTGGAAATAAAAAAAAACTGTTTTTCACAGTTTTTAATATCTTTTTTGTTTGGTGTAAAAAAAAGGACAGCTTGGCCATTTAACGAAATTTAGTTGAAGAGTGGGGATCCACATGACTGTACAAAATCGCGCTCAGCAAAAAATTAACTATTGAGGCTCAACTTTCTACTTTGCCAATCAATTTCTTCAGCACAAAAAGTCTCATAATTAAGTCCCTTTTTTGTTCCCGGAGGATAATTTAAGATTCTTATTTACTTAGTAAAACAATCGTTAAACTTTTTTTTTTTTTTTTGAAGAATTAAATTTAATTTAGATAATACAACTCTGGGCTGCCAGTGAACTTGCAGATTGAAAATTGGAAAAAAAGGGTTTTTTAATTTAAGAAAGAAAGTAAATAGTAAGTTTTTAAGTGGAAAATTCATGACAATGATATAAAGATTCAGGAAAACCGTTCAAATTTGAAAAGAGTAATTTCGAAAAGGGCAAAAATAATTGTAATATGAAGAAAAATAATTGAAAAATAATTGAAAAATAATTGAAAAATAATTCAAAATTGAAAAAAATTGTAAAATGACAAAACTAATTGAAAAACTGATTTAAAATGTAAAAATATAGACAAAAATTGAAAAGGTAAAACGAAATAAATAAAATTTTAAAAAAATAACTGGAAAATGGCAAAAATAATTGAAATATTAAGAAAATAAATGAAAAATAACAAAAAATGATAAAAAATCGATACATGAAGAAAGAATTGAAAAGTTAAAACAAATTAATTGAAAATTGAAAACCATAATTCGAAAATGGCAAAAATAATTGAAATATGAAGAACATAATTGAAAAATGGCAAAAATAATTGAAATATGACAAAAATTTCAAAATCACAAAACTAATTTAAAAATTGATTAAAAATAAAAAAAATATAGACAAAAATTGAAAAATTGTAGCGAAATAATTGAAATTCAAAAATGGCTAAAATAATTGAAATATGAAAAAAATTGTAAAATGACAAAACTTATTGGAAAATTGATTAAAAATAAAAAAAAATGTAGACAAAAATTGAAAAATTCTAACCAAATAATTGAAATTTAAAGAAAATAACTTAAATAATGCTAAAATAATTATAATGTGAAAAAAATTGTGAAAAGACAAAACTAATTAAAAAATTGATTAAAAAACAAAAAATATAAAAAAAAAGTTGAAAAATTGTAACGAAATAATTGAAATTTAAAGAAAATAACTTAAATAATGCTAAAATAATTTAAATATGAAAAAAATTTGTAAAATGTCAAAACGGAGGATCAAACTAAATGAAAAATTGATTAAAAATCATAAAATGTAGGCAAAAATTGAAAAATTGCAACAAAATAATTGAAATTTAAAGAAAATAACTCAAATATGGCTAAAATAATTATAATATTATTTATTTATTTATTATTGTTATTATTATTGTTATTATTTTTAATTGTTAATTTTATAGTACTCTGTACGAAAGGGCAATTATTGTAGCCCTTATACTGATGAAATAAATAAATAAATAAATAAATAAAATATAAAAAAAATTGTAAAATGACAAAACTAATTGAAAAATTCATTAAAAACCAAAAAATAAGGACAATAATTGAAAAGTTCAAAGGAAATAATTGAAATTTAAAAACGATAATTCGAAAATGTCAAAAAATTAAAATATGAAGAAAATAATTGAAAAATGAAAAAAAATCATTCAAAATTTAAAAAAAATTGTTAAATGACCTAACTAATTGAAAAATTGATTAAAAATCAAAAATTGAGGACAAAAATTGAAAAATTGAAAAGAAATAATTGAAATTTAAAGAAAATAATAGGAAAATGGCAAAAAATAGTTCATAATTAAAAAAAAATTGTAAAATGACAAAACTAATTGAAAAACTGATTTAAAATTTAAAAATATAGACAAAAATTGAAAAGGTAAAACGAAATAAATGAAATTTGAAGAAAATAACTCGAAAATGGCAAAAATAATTGAAATATGTACACTGAAAACGAAATATAATTCAAATTTGAAAAAAATGAATTTGAGACTGGTCTAAAAAATAAAAATTTTAAGTACAATAATAGAGATATTGACGAAATAATTAAAATGTGAAGAAACTAATTGAATAATGACCTAAATAATTAAAAACTGGTGTGAAAGTTAATAAATTCATAATAATAATAATAAAAAGATTGAGAAAAATGACATTTCAAGAAAATAATTCCAAAATGTCAAAAATATTTGAATAATGACAAAAATAATTGTAATTTGGAAAAAATAATTGAAAATTGACATAAATAATAATTGATAACTAGTATGAAAAGTAAAAATTTTGAAAACAGTTCTCGAGAAATTGGCGAAAAAATAATTGAATAATGACATAAATAATTGAAAGCTGGTGTAAAAATTAAAAATTCATATTCAATAATATTTAAACTTGTAGAAATTAATTGAAGTTTGAGGAAATTAATTGAAAATTGAAGAAATTAATTGAAAGTTGAAAAAATTAATTGAAGTTTGAAGAAAATAATTGAAATTTAAAGAGAATAATTCAAAAAAGTCAAAAAATTTTAAATATGAAGAAAGTAATTAAAGTTTGAAGAAAATATTGAAATTTGTAGAAAATAATTGAAAAGGGTGTAAAAAATTAATAAATTCATGACAATAATAAAAAGAATAAAGAAAATGATTGTAATTTGAAGACAATAATTGAAAACTGGTGAAAAAATTTGAACTTTCATGACAATAAAAAAAATTTTTTTAAATAATAGAAATTTGTAGAAAATAATTCTAAAATGGCAAAAATAATAGAAATATGAATAAAAGAACTGTAAAATGACAAAAATACTTGAATAATGACAAAAGTAATTGAAATTTGAAGAAAATAATTAAAAAATAACAGAAAGTAAATTGAAACATTGGATAGAAAATTTTAATATTTCTGACAATAATTTAAAGATTGAAGAACATAATTAAAATTTCTAGAAAAGAAATTCAAAATTCAAAATCGCAAAACTACTTGAAAATTAACAAAAATACTGTAAAATTGACAAAATTGCTTTCAATAGAAGCATCGGCAAAATTTCAACATTTTATAAATCGCGTTCTTCAGATATGCCAAATTTTATTTTAACATTTTGTATTCAAAATTACCCTAAAATGTTAAAATTTAAAAAAAAAAATTTTTTTTGTTGGGTTTTAGAATTTAAAATTTTTTTTTAATCAAAAGTCTTTTAAATCCACGGGTAATTTTGTTCAAAATTGTAAAAAAAGCATGTAAAAAGTTGACAATTTTTTTTCCAGCATAATTTGTGATCAAGAATTTATTTATTTATTTATTCATTCGTATACGGGCTTACAAAAATAAATTATTAAATTTTATTTTCGTTATTGTCATTTATTTTATATTATTAAATTATTTCACGTAAAGACTTAGGATTTTAATAAAAAAGTTATTTTTACAATAATTACAAATAAATAATCCCTATTAATACTAATATTTCTAATTATAAATAAATTTGTGTTAATCTTAATTTATTTCTTATTCAAATTACATTAATTAATCTTTTAAATTCTAATATTTTCTTATTTATAAAAATTAAGTAATTATTCTAATTACAGTATATTATTGTTAAAAGTTAAAAAAAAAAATTTCTTGACATAATTTTTTTTTAATAAGAATTTTTTAATATCCATGCGTGATATTACCCTCCCTCCGCAGCTGAAATAATAACATTTTATTCAAAATGTGAGAAATAGTGAGCGTTTTTTATAAAAGTACAACAGCCCTGTGCAATTGAATTGTCGCGTGCAGAAACCGCCTAAGAATTCCGGCCTGCATTTCACGGCGCTTAATTTTTTTTATTTTCTCCAATTAATTCTTAATATTAATAAAATTAAACAAAACAATAAAATGTTAATAATATTGATAATAATATTAAAATGTTGGCGTTTTTTTGTCAAGTTTGTAAAATAATGTAACGACAAGGATTGTTAAGGGGATGACATATTGGCACCTCATTGCTCGAATATCGATCAATCATAAGTTAAGAACGGTTTCGTTTATGTTGGTGAATGAAGAATGGTGGCTATTTTGTCACTATGAACATCTGCCGCTTAGAGAACGCGATCACAAATGTGACAAGTTACACCGGGTCGTTTATAATGGCGGCTCACTCTCTGTACTCATGATATAGAGTAAGGTTTCTTTATGCGGGTACTACTTCTTACTTAACTTTATTACCTGTTTGTCATTCGAAATCGTAAAAAAATTTACAAAAATACACATATCTGGCTGTAATTAATAGTTCGCCACTCCAATAAAATTCGCCAATTTGTCTCAATGTTGTTAAACATGAGGGTACATTGATAGACAAATTAACCCGAGAATCTTCAATTTTATTTGAAACATTAATCAAGTTGTAGGTACAAAAGTTGAAGTTATTTAAAAAGGATAATAAATTATTGTATTTAGTACATTAAATATTATGTTCATTTAAATATGTTGTTCTTTTAAATAAGAAGATATCAATCTGCAGATTAGAGTAGCAAAATTTTTGGTAATTTAAAATTCTGTTATTTTATTGAGAATATAAAAAAATTATCCTTGGTACTTTTAGAAGTTCATTTAAAAAAAAAAGAAAATAATTAAAAATTAGAAAAAATAAATGAAAAAGATAAACATAATTTAGAATTGAAAAGAACACTTTTTAATTTAAGGGAAATAATTGCAAAAAATACAGAGGTACATAAAGTACAAGAAATTCGTAGAATAATTGAAAATAAAATAGAAAAATGAAAATTTTAAATAAATAGTTAAAAACTTTTTGGAAATTACGAAAAAGTACGTAAGTAATTTAAAATTAAAGAAAATGGACATAAAATATAAATAAGTAAAAATTGAATTAAATAATTGAAATATCATATAAATAGTGTGAAATTTTGAAATAATGAAAAGAATTGAACATTTTCAATTAACGATTAAAAATTGAAGAAAATAATTTAATTTTTAAAAATATTTAAAAATTGAAATGTGATGAAAATAATTAAAAATGTTAAAAAATAATTGAAATATGATGAAAATAATTAAAATTTCAGATAAATAATTGAAATTTTTGAAAATTATACAAAAACAATGAAAAATAATTAAAAATTGGAGAAAATAATAGAAAAATTACAGAATTAAGTTTTAAGCAAAAAAAAAATAATTAAAAAAAATAATTGAAAATTGAGATATATATTTGAAAGTTCAGGATATTAATTCAAAAATAACGAAAATGATTAAAAATGAAAAATAATAAGTGCAAAATGAAAATAATAATTATTAATTAAAAAAATTAATTTCATGTTACGATAAATAATTTGAAATTTGTCAATGAATAATGAAATTGTTTTATTGTCGAAGAGAAAATAATTAAAATTGAAAAAGTGATTAGAAAAATTTTAAAAAAGTAATTGAAATTTGCGGAAGGTTAAGATTTAAGGAAAAAGGGGAAAAGAATTAAAATAATTGAAAATTACAGAAATTAATTGAAAATTGATAAAAATAGTTGAAAATTGTAGTTTAAAGAATTGTAATCATAAGAGAAAAGAATTATTAAAAATTTCAGAAAATTTTAAATCACTTTAAATTTTGTATATTTGAACTGTGGATTAATTAATCGTTTAATGAATGCAAGTTTAAATTAATAAAAATTTGAAGAAATTAAAATTGCTTTAATTGTAATAATTTAAAATTTTACAATTTTACAATTTTTCTACAATACAATTTCTTAAAAAACAGTAATATTAAATCCTACATAGTTCAATTCTACTAATTTATACACTACAATATTAAATTCTACACGATAAATTCTACACATTAAGATTCTAGAATAAGATTTTTTATAAAACATATGAAATCCAAGTTCTAGAATTAAGAATACACATTTAAACTGTACACAGTTAAATTTTATACATTAAAATTCTAAAATAAGATTTTCTATAAAACTTATTAAAACCAAGTTTTAGAATTTAGAATTGTAGACATTTAAACTGTACAAGTGTACACAGTTAAATTCTAAATGTTAAATTCCACACATTAAAATTCTACAATATATTTTTTTATAATACATTAATATTATATTCTACATAGTTAAATTATACAACTTAAAATTCTACACGGTATTCAATTTTGATTTTTTTAAAATTCTTTTGTATAAAAAAAAAATTAATTACCTTTAAATTAAACTTAAATTATTACAAAAGTCGTATTCCTTGCTTTAAACAACAGAATTTTTGAAAAAATCAAAATTGAATATCGTGTACAATATAACATTGCAGAGTTTAAATATGTAGAATTTTAAACTGTAGAATTTAGCTATGCATAGTGTAGAATAATGTATATTAGAAAAAATCGTATTGTAGAATTTAACTGTGTAGAGTTTAAATGTGTAAAATTTTAAATTGTAGAATTTAACCATGTAGGATTGAATATTAATATTTTATAAAAAATTATACTGTAGAATTTTAATGTGTAGAATTTAACTGTGTAGAGTTTAAATGTGTAGAATTTTAAATTGCAGAATTTAACTATAAAGAATTTAAAGTCTAGAATTTATCACTGTAGACTTGTAGAGTTTAAATGTATAGAATTTGAAGCGCGTCTTTTAAAAAGGATTAATATAATGTAACGATGATTGAGAAAATTTCACTTAATTTGATAAATAACAAAAAAACTTAAATTCTCGATTAAAATTGTCATCACTTAAATTCCCGGTTATATTCTCGTTCTATTACCATTCTCCAGGTAAAATTACTTTCTCTTGACTCAACTACAGATATACATATAAAGGGCATACTGAAATGTTTACACGGAGGTGTTAAGTGACTACTTTTGAACTTGAAAGGACCCCGCTTAGTATGGCTTTTTTGAATTTTTAGAGCACAATTCGAAGATAAAGGTGATTTTGCAAGATTTATGTGGAAAATGGAGAACAATGTGGATTTCGTAAGAGGCTGCGGTTGGTATGAAAACAAGCGCACCCGAGTACAAATTAGGTTGACATGTCCGGAACATCCGGGTATGGATAGGTGCTCCAGGTAACCCTCACATAAAAAGGCCACAAGGTCCTTTTCTTCCCTACTGTGCGACGAATGCCTCAACGCATTACAACAAACTCTCTCTGTCCGCTTCGCAGTCCATTGTCGCTCTTGAAAATGTCAGCAGAGCGACGCTTAAATTTTAAAAGGACACTCTTTGCTCGACAATCGGATTAAGGGATTATCTGCAAGAGTGAAGTGGAGCGAAAATTCCAAAATTCGAAAATAACTAAATCTCCTTATGCAACTGAAATGGCCTCAATTCTCCTTATATTAGTCTTTGAGAAATTGTAATTTTGCTCTTAAAAAGAAATCTTACCTCCGGACTCTTTCACTCAAGAATAATTTATTTAACAACACGTTTTACTTTTTATAACACACCCACCCCCGTATATCGTCAAAAAATTATTTTCTACTTTTTGTGGCACCCGAACACCCCGGTATTTCTTCCAAAAATTATTTTCTATTTTTTATAGCACCCGAACACCACCCCTCGTATTTCTTCCAAAATTTATTTTCTACTTTTTTTAATTTTTTTAATTAAATTCTACAATTTAAAATTCTACACATTTAACCCCCAGGTATTTCTTCCAAAAATTATTTTCTATTTTTTATACTACCCCAACCTGTGCCTGTAGGTACAATTTCTCCTCTTCTGCAATACGAAATTAAAAAAACAGTAATTTTGAATCTACGTAATTAAATTTTACAATTTAAAACTACACATTTAAACTCTTCACAGTTAATCCCCCGGTATTTCTTCCAAAAATTATAGTCTACTTTTTATAGCACCCCATATCCAAACGGTATTTCTTCCAAAAATTATTTTCTACTTTTTATGTCACCCGAACACCACCCCTCGTATTTCTTCCAAAATTCATTTTCTACTTTTTATGGCACCACAACCCCCTCGTATTTCTTCTAAAAACTATTTTTTACTATTTATATTCCCCCAAACTGTACCTGTAGACACAATTTCTCCTCTTGTACAATACGATTTTTTTAAAAACAGTAATATTAAATCTACATAGTAACATTCTACAATTTAAAATTCTACACAGTTAACCCCCCGGTATTTCTTCCAAAAATTATTTTCTACTTTTTATAGTACTTTAACCTGTACCTGTAGGTACAATTTCTTCTCTTCTACAATACGATTTTTTTAAAAAACAGTAATACTAAATCCTATACGTAGTTAAATTCTACAATTTAAAATTCTACACACTAAACTTCTACACATTTAGACTTCTACACATTTAAACTCTACACAGTTAATCCCCTGGTATTTCTTTCAAAAATTATAGTCTACTTTTTATGGCACCTGAACCCCACCCCCCGTATTACTTCCAAAATTTATTTTCTACTTTTTATGGCACCACAACCTCCCCCCCGTATTTCTTCCAAAAATTATTTTCTACTACTAATATTCTCCCAATCTGTAGCTGTACCTGTATTTCTCCTCTTCTACAATACGATTTTTTAAAAAACAGTACTATTAAATCTACATAGTTACATTCTAGTTTAAAATTCTACACTGTTAACCCCCCGGTATTTCTTCCAAAAATTATTTTTTATTTTTATGGCACCCCAACCTCCTAGTATTTCTTCCAAAAATTATTTTCTACTTTTTATAGTACTTTAACCTGTACCTGTAGGTACAATTTTTTCTCTTCTACAATACGATTTTTTTAAAAAACAGTTATATTAAATCTACATAGTTACATTCTACAATTTAAAATTTTACACATTTAAATTTTACACCAGTTAATCCCCCGATATTTCTTCCAAAAATTATTTTTTACTTTTACGGCACTCCAACCCCCCGGTATTTCTTCCAAAAATTATTTTCTACTTTTTATATTCCCCCAACCTGTAGGTACAATTTATCCTCTTTTTTAGCAAGTTACATCTAACCAAGTCTTTTTTACTTCGAAGAAAGGAAATTTATAAATACAAATAAATGTGAAAGTAAAGAGGGCAAAAAGAGTTGGCAAAAAGATTCTTTAATTGGAATGGAGGAAAATTTGAGAGGAGAATTCCACGTGTGGGATCGGGTGACGAGAGGAAGTTGAGATCGTGTTGCATCCCACGCATCCTGTCAAGTAGATGCTCCAAGTTCAAAAGAGATCAGATAAATAATTGGCTCACGAGAATACAGGTAGGTTCCTTTGATCCTTGAGAGGCTTGAGCAACTTCTAAGGACACTTGATACATTTCGAGTGCTCCTTGAATTACTCTCAAAAATCGAAACTTTATTCTCATTCCCTCGTGAAAATCAACTAATTTGTAAAAAGAGTAGTTTATTGATTCTCGCAAGATTGTCAACTCGACAGTTTTCTCATAAATAAAAGCAAGTTTATTGATGCAAATCGGATAAAAATGTCTTGTTAGTAAAGAACGGAATAATATTGATGAGATCGTAAAGTTCACATCTAAAGTGGATTACGAGTCTGTGAATTATTAAAAATGCTAGAGAGTGATACCTATAACTAGTCATGAAAACTTGATGAGAAAGGAATTAACAAAGTAGCCAGGAATAAAAATTTGTTGACTTTAAACTTTTGATTTGATTTCTTTTAACTTGTTGCAATAGGTGCAAACTTTTTATACAGGAAAATGATTCCCTTGAAAATATTTAGAAACGGAATTAGCTTTATTTTGTTAGGTACAAAATGTTCCAAATCATAGTTAAAGGAGATACGTAATGTTGTGGATACAAACCACACCAACCCCCCCGTATTTCGTCAAAAAACAGAATTCAAATCGTAATGTAGGGGAAAGTTCCTCAGGTACCAGAATCGAAATGACGATTCCCCAAAAAACAATTCCTAGCGGTAGAACTAAAAGATCCATAAATAAACCGAAAAGTCCAAATTACCATGATCTTTAAGGATGAGCAGAACACATGGTCCTGTTTGCTTAATGTTGACTCGCTATGACAAATTGCCTCGGATTTCGAAAGCATCCTCGAATGATAATCAACACACAGCAAAGTTCATCCTCTCGGAGCAAATTATCTCTAAGCAGGTGCTTTTTTTTTCTGAGCGGCGCAGAAGGTGATTTCTTTCCAATTCTGCGAACTGTCGATTGATTATCGACGAGTCGTGCCGCTGGCTATTATAAAGTTCAGCAAGGGCGTACAATGACGTAAGGATTAATGCCGCGAGGTGGAGAATGAAGAAAGCAACATTGGCGAAAGAGTTGAGAAAAAAAGTGCGACACGCACGTGTGTCACAGGGGGGACTTTCCGTCAAGATTAATTTTCGGCGCAGCGTATATATACACACAGAGAGAAGACTTCTCTCGCTCTATACGCACTTAATTAATATTCTTGTGCCTCTTTTTGATGCCGAGGATTTAATTACTTTTTTTTTTTTACGCCGACTCGTAAATCATCGCGCGGCCAGCGGGACAGAGAGCGTCCTTATGCCGAGTCATAAAATAAAATTTCGCTTGACGGACCCGAAAGTGGAAGTCGAACACGTGTTTCATCAGGGAATAAAAGAGGGACCATGTCCAACTAGAAATAGTGAAATGCGAATGAATACTCTGGCTCCCGTCAAAACAGAACCGGATAATCCACAGGGATCAGGGAGATTTTTGCTGAGAAGTGGCCCCAGAAAAGAGGATTTTGACCTAGAATTCTCATAGAACGGGAATTCCTTTCAATTTTACTTGAAGGATTACAGAAATATCATGGGATTTTGAATGGTGTGTTGATCCTTTCGAGTGGAGAAATTTTGTGCGAATTGGTCAGAGGATTTTTTCCTAATGTGTATAATATGTCATTCTTGTGGAAAATGATATTTTGAAAATGTACTTTTAGACAATTTTGGTAAAGAACTTGAACATTACGATGAGAAATTGTTAACAATTTTACGGAAAATTAGATGATGTGGTTTTAATATGATTTTTGATGATACTATTTTGATGGAAAATTAGATTATGTGGTTTTAATAAGATGTTTGATGATACAATTTTGATGGGAAATTATAGATGGCAACATTTAATAGAAACATTTAATAAAATTTTGGATGATAGAACTTGGTCAAAGAATTAGATGATTCTAATCTAATACATGAACTGAATAACAATTTGGATAACTTTAGATGGATTTTCTGAGACTAGGATTTAAAAGGATAACTTAATGCTACTATTTTGGCATACAGTGGTTTTAATAAGATGTTTGATGATACCATTTTGATGGAAAATTAGATGATGTGGGTTTCATAAAATGTTTGATGATACCATTTTGACGGAAAATTAGATTATGTGGTTTTAATAAGATGTTTGATGATATCATTTTGATGGGAAATTTTGGTCAAAAAATTAGATGATTCTAATTTAATACATGAACTGAATAACAATTT
Source organism: Ganaspis brasiliensis (assembly GCA_037103525.1). Classification (NCBI taxonomy): domain Eukaryota; kingdom Metazoa; phylum Arthropoda; class Insecta; order Hymenoptera; family Figitidae; genus Ganaspis; species Ganaspis brasiliensis. The sequence continues at coordinate 2,473,840 of JAZKLR010000294.1, forward strand.
GGATAACTTGAGATGAATATCATGATGCTACCATTTAAAAAGATAATTTAATGATACTATTTTGGTACACAGTGGTTTTAATAAGATGTTTGATTCTACAATTTTGATGGGAAATTAGATGATGTGGTTTTTATAAGATGTTTGATGATACTATTTTGATGGGGAATTTTGGTGAAAAAATTAGATGAGTCTAATAGCAACTTGGGTAACTTTAGATGAATATTTTTATACTACCATTTAAAAAGATAATTCATGCTGCGATTTTGGAACGTAACATGATACCATTTCAATAAAATGTTTGATGATGCTATTTTAATAAAAAATGTAATGATGCCATTTAAATAGAAAGTTTGATGATACCATTTCAATAGAAAGTTTGATGACACCATTTTTTATAGAAAGTTTGATGATACCATTTAAAAAGAAGATTCGATGATGTTATTTTGATATAAAACTTCATGATACCATTTGGGTATAAAAAATTTGTTAATTGAAGATTCGATGTTGAGATATAAAACTCGACGATGCCATTTAAGTATTACCCTTGCGGTACAAAGTTTGACGATATACTATTTGGATATAAAAATCCCGATAGGGATGTTACCAATCAAAAAGAAAATCAATTCTTTGATATTATTTTGATATATATAACCATACCAGTAGGACATAAAACTATCATTGATGCACGGTATCAGAGGTATAAAAATGATATGGTAAAATCGATGTAATAAATATAATATCACATTTAAAGGTATCGTACTAAGACGATATTATAAAAGATGATGACACGACAAAAGTTAACAGAAGATGATGTGCGATAAAAGATTGACTTTTTATTATACGGTACGGTACAATGCAAAATCAAATCGATAAGAATAATATCACCAGAAGGTGATCACAACAACTACAAATACATAAACATTGAAAAAAAATCTCACTAAAGACTACGAATTTGAATTCTAAAATTATTGTTACAACCAACAATAAAATACTCCCAAGAAACGATAAAAATATCGTTACAATAGATCCGAAATTACCAATGACATAGGTCAATTAAAAAATTTCCAAACTTATCTCCAATCTCACATATTTCATTCCAGTAATCTTGGAAACTACAATAGAACATGATTAGCCGCTATCGGGACGATCACGGACTGAAAAATTCCGGTGGAAGATGACGAGTGATGTGGGAACCTTATAATTATCCAAACCTTATTGATAGGAGAGTCACCATCTCTAATAGACGATGACTATTCGTTCGGAGAGGCAATCACGATAAGGATCAGAAGCACGGCACAAAGTGATCAAGAGCACACAAAAGAAGAAGCTAATTCAAAGACACTAAAGGCATCGGAGAAGCAGGTACTAATTTGCCGACAGGGCCGTTCATCTTATCCAGCTCGATCGGACTTTCGGTAGGTGACAAGTCGGACAGTAGCACCTGATCTTGGAGATGGTAGATTTTACCTGGCGGGATTAAGATACCTATCTGAGCCTGGAAGCTAGTCAATTGACCTCATCCACTTCACATTTCTGATAAAAAGAACTTCCGACGGCTAGATAGCCATCCACAAGTGCTTATCCGGGTATCGTGTACCAATTCAAAATCATCCCAAATGTATTGTTAGCCATAGCATTGTTAAAGAATATCCCTCCGGGGATATTAAACTTGACTTTTTGGGAGTCCGGGTATCGAGTAACTTCACGTAATTCACAACACTGATAGGGATAGTAACACTCACCACATGTCCGTGAACGGGTGCTTTGCTGATTGATTGTAGTTGCGGGTAGAGTTGACCAGCCGCCGCTGGTGTCATGTCCGTCAACATCTCGTAATAGGACTCTCTCCAAAGGTCCAGCTTCCCAAGGGAAGCAAACTGATGCCCTATGAGAACTATTTTTGCAGAGTGCAAATTGCAAAAGTCTCCTGTAAAACACAGTTGATAACAATAAACTAGCACCCAAAAGATCCCAACTGACTTGACAATACCAAGGATACTGTTGAGCGCGTGGAAAAAAACGTTTCTACTGGGGAACCGGTTAGCGTGGTTCCCGCTCTTCGCCCCGTGACAGACTGCCGGGCAACCGATCGGGTTCTTCTCAACGAAACACGTCCGGGTAGAGCTGGTAGTAGGGAATGTATCCGGCGCGACCTCCAGGCAAAAAAGGAGGCAGAGCAGTGGGGCGGGCATGAGGAGAATGGGTTCCCGCCCCAATCCGCCCCTAAGCAAAGCCCACTTGTACTTTCGCTCCCCTCCAGAATGTTATCTTCGGCGAACCGTAATTTAACCGTGAAATGCGCGCGCACTTTGCTACGAGGAGCACTATACAATTTCGGGGGGAAGCACGCGCAAAGACTTAGCTCTTCCGCCTCTTCGCGACTTCCCCCAATCCTTTATCTACGCTCTTCCTTCCTCAAAGCACGCTTTTTTCTAACCTTTCCTGCTGTCGTTTTACATTGTACTGCTTACTTTGTATGGGTATAGAGGCATAATGTGAATCGTGGATTTTTGCTCACTCGGATTATAATTACCTTGAAGGGCAAATAATTAGTGTTCTTGGTTTTATGAGGTCGTTTGACCTTGGATGAACCTATTTAGAGGAATTATAATTTAAAATTGATTAAATGCGGTTTGGATCCGTGTATAAACCACGTGGATAGTTTTGAGGGTGAGGCAGGGGGGAGAAAATTTCCACGTGGATATGCATAACCTATGAGAAAAATAATTTCATTCTTTATATAAAATATACTTGTCTACCACTTTAAAAATTCGCACTACTGACTTATATAAAATGTTGTACAAAATTCGTGATCAATTCCGGATTTTCGCGAATTTACACCGGAGGTTTAAGGTTCAATTTAAGCATAGGGGAGAGTGGCCAAGAATGTGCCAGTTTCTTCAATGAACCATTTCAATTTTCTCAGAAATGAATGAAAATGATCCTAAATGTAAATGAAGTTTGCGTGAACACACTGTGTCCACAAATTTGAGACACATAGATTTATTCTTTGCAGAGAAAAGTGAAAAAACTGTTTTTGACGAACTAGAGAAACAATTTACGCAAAAACGGTTTTTTGTTGTTGAAATAAGACAAGTCAAATATTATTGAACATACTATTTATTTTGCTTCGGGCCATAACTACCATAAAGATTTTAAAATATCGGGTTAAGTTATGATAAACAATTTTTGTCGCTAAGGTCAAGTGGATTCATTGTACCAGGGAAACATAAACTATATTTATGTTAAACATTGTCAAATAATAATTGTTAAATAATAATTATTTATAGTATAGTATGTATACTATTTGATAGAAAATAAGTTTTTTTACAAAGAGGAAATAAAAGTATTATTATTAATGTACATTTTTAGTGTTTTTATAGAGGTGGTTCACTGTGTACCCAGAGTATTGAAAATGATAATAGCGTGTTAGGTTAGAGAAGTTTTAAATTTTGTTATTTAATCAAAATAAAACGTGTATAAAATGTGTGCATTACCTAGAGAAGTTTTTCAATTTTATATTAATGCAAGAAAGTGCTCAAAATTCGCAACATTAGATAAATTATATGACTTTGAAAAAAACGCGGTACACTCATGGCCACTCTCCCCTATACATAAATATTTCTAGTACGTCAAATTCGTGAATTACGTTTGATCAAAAATCATCAAAAACAAGTTTTTCTGAGTTTTTGAGCATTTTTTATAAAAATCTTGACGTCAGGAATAAATTTTGGTCATGGTGAAATTCTTGTTCAGTAATGAAAAATTTACAAAAAATTACAAGAAAGTACTGGGTGTACTTCCGAATTAGGGCTACCTCTGATTTTTATGTCAAGAACGTATTTTGATGCGCTGATTACGAAAATGATAGTAAAAATTGCCGCAAATTTGATTTTCATGGTAAAAAACACAAAAAAACCCACAAAAATTAGTTTTTTACATTTATCTTAAAAAATATTAAAAATATAAAAAAATGTTTTATACTAAAATTATAGGCCTCGTCATCATACATGTTTTATCTACAATATATTTTCTTGTAAAAACCAATATTTTTCGAGAAAAACACAAAAAATCTTTGGTCTTGTAAAAATTGTGTTTATTGCTCTGTTACGAAGATTTATTCTCTTGAGTCGGTTTTTTAGTGTCCGATTTTAATGAAACTTGGTATTTCTACGTATTTCGTTGCGCTGATTACAAAATAATAGTGAAAATTGGCGAAAATTTGATTTTCGTGGTAAAAACACAAAAAAAAACCCATAAAAAATTAATTTTTTACATTTATCTTAAAAGATATTAAAAATAGAAAAAAATGTTTTTTACAAAAATTGTAGGCCTCATCGTGATAAATGTTTTATGTAAAATATATTTTCTCATAGAAACTAAAATTTTTCAAGATAAATGCAAAAAACTAATTTTTTATGAGGTTTTTTTGTGCATTTTTTACAATGAAAATCAAATTTGCGCCAATTTTCAAAATTATTTTCATAATTAGCGCATTACAAAACCAAAGTTTTTTGCATTTTTCTCGAGAAATATTGGTTATTATGAGAAAATGTTTTCAACATAAAACATGTACGATGATGAGACCTACAATTTTTGTATAAAACATTTTTTTTTATATTTTTAATACTTTTTAAAATAAATGCAAAAAACTGATTTTTTAATGGTTTTTGTTTGTTTTTTACAGTTGCAAAACATAAAAGTTGTAATTTTGAGAAAAAATTGCAAGTCTCTAGCTTAATTTTACCATAAGACGATAAATAACAACAATAAATTGTTTAAGCAGTTGTTAAAAATAAATTCTAATGTCACTGCTTAAATCGGTTATTTGAAACATAAAAATTTGCAATGTTGAGAAAAAATTTCAAGCCTTATTTATTTTATCAAAAAATGAAAAACAACAATAATTTCTTTCAACAATTGTTATGAATAAATTTTGAAATTATTGTTAAATTGTTAATTACTTCTATCATAAAAAATTGCAAACTTCCGAAAGTACAAGTTTCTATAGTTTTATTTTATCAAAAGCTGATAATTAACAACAATAATTTGTTTAAACAATTGTTATAAATAAAATTTGAAATTATTTTTTCATTTTGGTTACATGTCAGGCACAAAAATTGGAAAAATAAAAAAAAATGCAATTGCTTTATTTTATCAAAAGTTAGTAAATAATAACAATAAGTTTAAACAAATTAACAATTACGTGGATTAAATAGTATAAGTTTATAATTAGGTTATTCTTGCAAAAAATTGCAAAAAAACTCTCAAAATAGTAAAAAATATTTTTTTTTAGAGTTTTTCATAATTTTGCAATTTTAGGGAGAGTTTTACGACCTTATAAAAAATACTTAATAACAAAAAATTCCTGAATAAATTTTTGGACGTTATTCTTTGAAAATTTTTGAGTTGTTCAATTGAGAAATTAAAAATTTTGTTTACAATGCGTTTTTGGAGCACCTCAATGTCCAAACTTATTTTTAAAGATCTATAAACAATGTTTAAAAAAGTTTCTGCTTATAAAGTGAAAATTGTCTTTAAAAAGGGGATAGTGATTTTTTTATTGTTAATAACCACTGTTTAGGTTATCTTGCAGTTAATCGATGGCCCCCTTGGAGATTATTTTTTTATTAAGTACGATTTCCGGATTCTTTGAGAATCAAGTTCGTTTTAAGGTTTGTGAATCTGAGCAACCTATTTTTTGATTATGGAATGAGTCAAGTAACCAGCTTTTCAGTAAATTGATATTCTAGTTGTGTTTTAATAACAGACATTAAGTCTCATATTGCAGTTATAATAGCGTAATGCTAAGGAAACGCACAATTTGAGGAAGGATCTCAATTAGAGCGCGGATTAAAGTGCGTCAAATATCATTCCCATGCAAGACAGTAATTTTTATTTAATACGAGCTGCTCTGCATTTTACAAGTGGAAAATATTTTTTCCAGTGGGAAATGTGCTACGGGAGTGAGAATTTTTTCAAGACTAAAAATACGTTGCAAGAATTGTTTTTAATTTGGATTTATTATTGCAAGTTGCAGGGTACTGGAAGAAGCAAAAAGATAATTGCAACATTAAAACTATGTTGCAAGAATAAAGAAACTTTTTCTAATATCAAAATAATGATTCAACAATTTAAATAATTATTTGGTCTATTTTAATGATGGTGTAACAATAAAAGCGATACTGTGACAATAAAAGGTTTACGTTAAAAATATTCTACAAAATTAAATTATTCTACAAAAATTAAAGTAATTGTTCAAAAAATCAAAAGAATAATGGAACGATAAAAAAGATGATGTAACAATGTCAAAATTGTTCCTCACTAAAAAAAACATTGTCAAAATTGGTCCACACTAAAAAATGTTGTACCTCTAAAAGACATAACAATGGAAGAAGTGTTCTACATTAAAAAAAAAAGATGTAACAACTGAAAAATTGTTCCTGTTTAAAAAAAATAATATCAAAATTGTTTCACATTAAAAAAAGATGTTTTAATTTGGGAAAAATTGTTTCATATCAAGAAAATACCATAAAAATGTCAAAATTGTTCCTTATTTAAATAAAGAAGATTGTTCATCAAATAAATGTTGTACCAATGCCAAAATTGTTCTAAATCAAGAAGATATTGTAATAATAAAAAAATGGTTATTTATTATAAAAAGATGTTGCAATAATAGCAAAATATCTCCATGTTGAAATTGATGCTCATTAAACAATAAAAAATTTGTTTGTAATCATAATTAATTACCAATTTTCTACATTCACCAAAATGCCTAATCTAAACAATCTTTTCTCGAATGATGAAAGATACGACTATATACAACAGTTGTATTTATTAAGCAACTATTTTGTTATTACAATTCCTGCCAGTAATTTCAATTAATTAACGGAATATCTTACCATAAATTTCGAATGATTTGAATATCATTTAATCTGATTATATAATAATAATTTTTTTCCTTATCACGATTTCTATTTGAAATACTGATAATAATTGAACAAAAATAATGTACACTGCAGTGTGTTTTCTAGGAATATCTTAAAAACAACAATCCCCCTGTCTACATTAATAATGTAACAGCTTTGGAGTCACCTTATGATTTCCACTGAAAGGGGCGTTAAAATATTAAAAAGATAACGACTTGCCGGAGTCCATTAAATTCTTGAATATCATGCAATATCAGACCTGCACAAGACCTTATAAAGGAAAGTCAAAGAAGTTGAACAAGCACTATATAAATGATCTCATAAGCTTCTAATGTGTTTTTAATCGGAGAGTTTGAAATTCAAATCGTATCGACCTCAGTCTTATTATTGCCAGGGAACATATATAGAATGCCGGTCTGATGAAAGAAGGGGTCAATTACTACTTATAGAATCACTGTCGTAACTATATACTCTAATGTATAGGATTAAAGGGTTATTGACCATAAAAGACTTAACACGCATATGCAGTAGGTTTTAATTATTTCCCAGCACTTTATTTGCAAAATTAATAATACACAATAATTTATTTTTATTTATTCACAATAGCCACTTGAAACTGAATGAATGAAAACAAATTAATTTCGAATCCATTGATGTTTTTAAATGAATGAAGAAAAAGTGATTGGAGTGATTTTTAGGGGATATTATTTTAGGACTACGCCAATGATGGATCGTTTTGTAGACACAAGGTCTCAAACGCATTAGGATCAAAGTTTTTTTTTTTTAATGGAAGAAAAGACATTGGCGCCACTATATGGTAACATATCCAATCCTGGACCATTCATAACCAGTCATCGTTAAAAGAAAATCAGAAACTAATCGTGTCCTCGATTTTCTCGGTCCATTTATGGACATCCTGCCACAAATTGCATCACCTAATAAATTACCTTGGTAGGTAAAAACACTCTAGTATTCTGTAATTATTATTTACTTATAGTCGACAAAAAAGGATAAAAGAATTCATCAGTATCTTCTTATTAATCACTTTTTATATCTGATTTTCTGTGTTTCATTATCTAATTAAGTCGTTACAATGAAATTGCTTGTCCAAAGACACAAATTTGAATCTTTAGGACGTGTTTTAGACGTTTTAAATTTCGTTTAGTGCTTTAATTATGATTATTTTTAACAGGGACGAAAAGGGATTAAACAAGGCCATAAAATATTTTTTTGGGATAGTTTTCAAGATTCTTACGTAATTTTTGTTCAAAACACCCCCTATATCTACAATCTAGCAAAAAAATAAAAACATAACTTTTTAAAAAGGATTTTCCGCATTAACGATTGATTTTGGATAGCATTTATTACTCAAAATATGATTTTTATTTAAAACAACCCCTAAATTACAACGCGCAATTACGATATCAACTTGTTGACAAAAATACCTGAGTCAGCCTTTTTTGATTTTTCCAAAGATATTGCTCGTTTTAGAATTGACGTGGAGGTGGTTTCTGATACTTAAATACCTAATATCACTGTAACATCACTGTGGTATTATTTAAAACAACCCCAAAATACAACCCTTATCGTAGATACAAACACATTCTTCAAAACACTCAATTCTAAATTTTTTACCTGCATTTACCAGCTACAGGATTGTTCTAAAGATAGTTTTCAATATTCAATTCCAATTTTTATTTAGAACAACCCCTAACAACAACCCCTATATACAATATCTACACTTTAAATAAAAAACTATAAACACAATTCTTGTCAAATAGATTTTCCGCCTTTATGACTGTTACAGGACAGTTTTTGTTACTCAGAATATGATTTTTATTCAAAACAACCCCAAACTTACAACCTCCATTTATTTTTCCAATATGTTAACAAAATGCTTGAGTCAGAATTTTTTCAAAGATATTGCTGGTTTTCGAATTGTTGTGGAGTGTAGTTTCTAAAACTTTAATACCTAACACCGAACCTAACAACGAATTTCCATTTAAAACAACCCCTAAAAACAACCTAGATATAAAATATCTACACTTTAACTAATAAAAAAACTAAATACATATTTCTTGTAAAATGTATTTTCCGTCTTTATAATTGTTAAAGGACAGTTTTTATTACTTAAAATATGTTTTTAATTTAAAACAACCCCTAACTTACAACCCCTATTTACGTTATCGCTATGTTAGCAAAAATGCTCGAGTCAGAATTTTTTTCAAAGATATTGCTGGTTTTAGAATTGTTGTGAAGGGTAGTTTGTGATGCCTTAATGCCTAACACCTAACCTAACACCGAATTTTCATTCAAAACAACCCCTAAAAACAACCCAGATATAAAATATCTACACTTTAACTAAAAAACTAAAAATACATTTCTTGTAAAATACATTTTCCGCCTTTATAATTGTCATAGGGCAGTTTTTGTTACTTAAAATATGATTTTTATTCAAAACAACCCCTAAATTACAACCCCCATGTACGTTACCACTATGCTAGCATAAATGCTTGAGTCAGAATTTTTTTTCAAAGATATTGCTGGTTTTCCAATTGTTGTGGAGTGTAGTTTGTAATACCTTAATACCTTACACCTAACCTAAGAACGAATTTTAATTAAAAACAACCCCTAAAAACAACCTTCATCTAGAATATCTACACTTTAACTAAAATATTAAAAACACAATTCTTGTAAAATGGATTTTCCGCATTTATGATCGGAATTTATTAGGAGAGTTTTGTTACTCAGAATATGATTTTTATTCAAAACAACCCCTAACTTACAACCCCTATTTACTTTTCCAATATGTTAACAAAAATACTTGCGTCAGAATTTGTTTAAAGATATTGGCTTTAGAATTCTTGTGGAAGTTGTTTATGATACTCTAATACCTAATATCATTGTTTTATCTCTGGGCTTTATTAAAAATAAACAGCACAGAAAGCAGGCGCATTGCGCCTACAATCTAGGGTTTCGTGGTCTTCTGTTACTCTATGTTTCCGTCTGTCTCACATGCAATCTGAAAAGCTGAATAACATAGGAAACTTAAAGTGACACAGGTTACTTGAAGTGATATAGGCTACTTGAAGTGAGATAGGCTACTTGAAGTGTGACATAGGCTACTTGAAGTGTGACATAGGCTACTTGAAGTGTGACATAGGCTACTTGAAGTGACATGGGCTACTTGAAATGTGACATAGGCTACTTGAAGTGTGGCATAGGCTATTTGAAGTGACATAGGCTACTTGAAGTAACATAGGCTATTTGAAGTGTGACATAGGCTACTTGAAGTGTGACATAGGCTACTTGAAATGTGACATAGGCTACTTGAAGTGTGGCATAGGCTATTTGAAGTGACATAGGCTACTTGAAGTAACATATGCTATTTGAAGTTTGACATAGGCTACTTGAAGTGTGACATAGGCTACTTGAAGTGTGACATAGGCTACTTGAAGTGACATGGGCTACTTGAAATGTGACATAGGCTACTTGAAGTGTGGCATAGGCTATTTGAAGTGACATAGGCTACTTGAAGTAACATAGGCTATTTGAAGTGTGACATAGGCTACTTGAAGTGTGACATAGGCTACTTGAAGTGTGACATAGGCTACTTGAAGTGTGACATAGGCTACTTGAAGTGTGACATATGCTACTTAAAGTGACATAAGCTACTTGAAATGTGACATAGGCTACTTGAAGTGTGACATAGGCTACTTGAAGTGACATAGGCTATTTGAAGTGTGACATAGGCTACTTGAAGTGTGACATAGGCTACTTGAAGTGTGACATAGGCTACTTGAAGTGTGACATATGCTACTTAAAGTGACATAAGCTACTTGAAATGTGACATAGGCTACTTGAAGTGTGACATAGGCTACTTGAAGTGACATGGGCTACTTGAAATGTGACATAGGCTACTTGAAGTGTGGCATAGGCTACTTGAAGTGTGACATAGGCTACTTGAAGTGACATGGGCTACTTGAAATGTGACATAGGCTACTTGAAGTGTGGCATAGGCTATTTGAAGTGACATAGGCTACTTGAAGTAACATAGGCTATTTGAAGTGTGACATATGCTACTTGAAATGTGACATAGGCTACTCAAAGTGACATAAGCTACTTGAAGTGTGACATAGGCTTCTTGAAGTGACATAGGCTACTTGAAGTAACATAGGCTACTTGAAGTGACATAGGCTACTTGAAGTATGATATAGGCTACTTGAAGTGACATAGGCTTCTTAAAGTGACATAGGCTTCTTGAAGTGACATAGGCTACTTGAAGTGTGACATAGGCTACTTGAAGTGACATAGGCTACTTGAAATGTGACATAGGCTACTTGAAGTAACATAGGCTACTGTGTACGACGGACGGACGGACGGACGGACGGACGACAAAGTCTCACTATAAGGGTTTCGGTCCCGAACCACGAAACCCTAACAACCCCAAAATACAACTCTTATCGTAGATACAATCACTTTCGTAGAAAAACACTAAAATGAAAATTTGGAACTACATCTTCTAGCTACAGGACAGTTTTCTATTCTTAAATGTAACTTTCGTTAAAAACAACCCCAAAAAATAACCCCCATCTAGGATATCTACATTTTAGGGAAAAAAACTAGAAACACAATTTTTTACAACGGATTTTCTGCTTCCGTGATTTAATTGTTTTGGGGCATTTCTTATTACTCAAAATGTGATTTTTATTCGAAACAACCCCTAAAAACAACCCCTATCAAAAATTCTACACTTCAGCAAAGAAAACTAAAGACCTCTTTTTTAAAATGTATTTTCTGCTTTCATGATTGTTTTAGGACTGTTTTTATTACTCGAAATATGATTTTTATTTGAAACAACTTCTATATTACAACTATGATTTTCGGTACCAACATGATAACTAAAACTTTTTCTAAAATTCAACGAAGAAGTTAACTAATATCAGAATTTTTTCGTTGGATCTGACAACTTCAGGATCGTTTTGGAAATGTTTCGTAATACAGAACTATAATGTTAACTGAACGTAACACTTAAATTACAACCCCTATCTGCGATGCCAACTCATTAGCAAAAATACTAAAAACATAATTTTTTTCAATGCATTTGTCGGTTTCAGATTTAGTTTAGAAATAGTTTTATAAGTTAAAGAAGGTTTTTAATCCTGTTAAAACCCAGTTTTTAAAAAATTTCAAGAAATTTTTGGTATCTTAGATGAGGGATGATTGGGGAGGGGGGTTGTAATTTAGGGGCTGTTTCGAATTAAATTCACATTTTGAGTAATAAAAAATGCCCTAAAACAATTTAATCATAAAAGCAGAAAAAAAGTTTTAAAAAAATTTGCTTTCATTTTGTTTTCCCTAAAGTGTAGATATCCTAGATGGGGTTGTATGTTGGGTTTGTTTTAAACGAAAATTCCATTTGAGTATTGAAAACTATCTCTGGAACAATCCTGTAGCTGGAAGTTGCAGTTAATATTTTTGATTTTTTTGTTTGTCTACAAAATTGATTGTAGCTACAATAAGAGTTGTATTTTGGGGTTGTTTTGAATCATATCCAATGATGTTACAGTGATGTTTGGTATTAAGGTATCACAAAACATGCTATACAACAATTCGAAAAGCAGCAATATATTAGAAAAAAATTCTGACTCAAGCATTTTTGTTAAAATATTGGAAAAGTAAATAGGGGTTGTAAGTTAGGGGTTGTTTTGAATAAAAATCATATTCTGAGTAACAAAACTCTCCTATAACGATCATAAAGGCGGAAAATCCATTTTACGAGAATTGTGTTTTTAGTATTTTAGTCAAAGTGTAGATATTCTAGATTAAAGTTGTTTTTAGGGGTTGTCTTGAATGAAAATTCGGTGTTAGGTTAGGTGTAAAGTATTCAGGTGTTACAAACTACACTCCACAACAATTCGAAAACCAGCAATATCTTTGAAAAAAATTCTGACTCAAGCATTTTTGCTAGCATAGTGGTAACGTAAATGGGGGTTGTAATTTAAGGGTTGTTTTGAATAAAAATCATATTTTAAGTAACAAAAACTGTTCTATGACAATTATAAAGGCGGAAAATGTATTTTACAAGAAATGTATTTTTAGTTTTTTAGTTACAGTGTAGATATTTTTTATCTGGGTTGTTTTTAGGGGTTGTTTTGAACGAAAATTCTTTGTTAGGTTAGGTGTAAGGTATTAAGGTATTACAAACTATACTTAACAACAATTCAAAAACTAGCAATATTTTTGAAAAAAATTCTGACTCAAGCATTTTTGCCAACATAGTGGTAACGTTAAGGTGGGTTGTAATTTAGGGGTTGTTTTGAATAAAAATCATATTTTAAGTAACAAAAACTGTTCTATGACAATTATAAAGGCGGAAAATGTATTTTACAAGAAATGTATTTTTAGTTTTTTAGTTACAGTGTAGATATTTTTTATCTGGATTGTTTTTAGGGGTTGTTTTAAACGAAAATTCTTTGTTAGGTTAGTTGTAAGGTTTAAGGCATTACAAACTACACTCCACAACAATTCGAAAACCAGCAATATCTTTGGAAAAAATTCTGACTCAAGCATTTTTGCTAACATAGTGGTAACGTAAATGGGGGTTGTAATTTAAGGGTTGTATTGAATAAAAATCAAATTTTGAGTAATAAAAACTGTCCTATGACAATGATAAGGGCGGAAAATCTATTTTACAAGAATTGTGTTTTTATTATTTTAGTTAAAGTGTAGATATTATATATCTTGGTTGTTTTTAGGGGTTGTTTTAAACGAAAATTACATTTGAGAATTAAAAACTGTCTCTAGAACAATCCTGTAGCTGGTGAATGCAGGTAAAAATTTAGATTTTAGTGTTTTGATGAAAGTGTTTGCATCTACGATTAGGGTTGTATTTTGGGGTTGTTTTAAATAGAGTAAGAGTACCCAGTACTCTTACAGTGATATTAGGTATTTTAGAGTATCAGAAACTACCTCCACATCAATTCTAAAACGAGCAATATTTAAAAAAAAAATTCTGACCCAGGCATTTTTATTAACATGTTAATATTGTAAAAAGGGGTAGTAATTTAGGGGGTGTTTTTAGTCTAAATCATATTTCAAGTTATAAAAACTGTTCTAAAACAATCATAAAAGCAGAAAATTCATTTTAAAAACTTATGATTTCATTTAGTTGATAAAATGTAGATATTTTACATGGAAGTTGTTTTTAGGGGTTGTTTTGAATGAAAATCACATCTTGTCGCGATGAACACTGTCAAAAATAGATTATTTTCACAATTTTTTTTGTACAATTTCTAGTAATGATAAAAAACGAAAAGAGTAGAAAAGACTAGATAAATCTTGTGAATGATATTCTGTGCTCTGAAAAGTGTGATGATGCGAGTATCGCGTGTCTCTTTTGACAAAAGGGTGTGAACCAGTTCCACCCCTTGAAATAATATAAAGAAGTGGCAGAACTAGGTGTTACATGAGAAAAGGGATGTTTTATATTTGCCTTCAACAAGGAGGAGATTAAGCCTCGTTTCGAAAGCAATGGACGTCAGATATTGTAGGGTGTCTCGTGAAAACCTATTATCATGAAATACCACCACCCTTGCTAATTAAAGTGCACGTAAAACGTTTTCATTACAACTCCTTTTTCTCCAGAGTTTACATAATTTTAAAACTGGCATTTAGTATTTAATTTTTTTCACATTTAACAAATTTGCCAATTTCTGTTATATAAGTTTCAAACTAACATGAGATAAAATATCATCAACACATTCCCAAACATTATAAAATGCCGTTAAACAATATTTTGGATGTTTTACTATTTTTTAAATGTTCTATTCTTTGGAACGTGGATTTTTTACCGAATTTGTTTATAACAAAGACAAAAATAATTATGACAGTAATTTTCCGATATTTCTTCGATTAGAGACAAATGTCAAGGCAAAATATAATTCTTGGCGTGACACCCTACATTCACTGTATACGATTGCTGTTATCACATTGTGGGAGTGCGTGGGTGACTGAAATGGGGGACGAAACACATCGGCATTGTTGAGACAGAGCACAATGATATCGCATGGTGGAAACCAACTTCTATCGCTAAGAATTCACGTCGATGATTTATAGATATTATTAACGATTGCCATATTGCCAAGAACAGAAAAAAAAAGTTACTCCTGTAGGGTGAACTTTTTTTTTACACATGCGCTCCATCATAGTGCCACATATGAATTATAATCAAGGATTTGAAATATATCCTTCATACTTGATAGAAATTTATAAGTGCGCTATACAGAACACTGTGGTATTTATGATAAAAGTATCCTGCAATTTATTATTCTCGAAATTTTCACATTGAAACATTATTTTGATAAAGATGGAAAAAAAATTGAAAATCGAGAAAATGAAAAAAAAAATCTTGAAATATAAAAGAAGGAATGAAATTTTAAGACAGAAAGTTGGATTAAATAATTGAAATGGTAGAAGAATAGAATTTTACAATATTGAAGAAAATAATTGAAATTTAAAGAAAAGAATTGAAAATTAAAGAAAGTAAACAAGGTTAAATAAAATTAAGGGAAAAAATAAGTAAAACCGAAAGTGGCAGAAGAATATTACAATTATGTAAAAAATAATTGAAAATTAAAGAATATATTTCACGAACAAAAAATAAGAGAATTAATTGAAAATCGAAGAAAACAAGTGAATAATTGAAAAGATAGTAGAAGGTAAGATATAATTAAAATTTAAAAAAATATTAAATTGAAAATTGCAGAAAATATTGAAACTATGAAAATGTAATTGAAATTTTTTAAGAATTGTTGAAAATAGAAGAGAAAATATTTAAAGTGGACACGAGTAAATGTAATTGAAAATAAGTAAAAATGGATAATACTGAAATTTGCAAAAAAAAAACAATTACAATAATTTTAAGAGACTAATAAAAAATTAAAGAATGTAATTAAATTACAAGAAAATAAAAAAGTGATAATTGAAAAGCGAAGAAAATAATTAGAAACATTTAACAAAAATAATCGAAGTTAAAGAACATACAGAACAAAAAATAGTAAAAGGTGAAATGTAATTAAAATTTAAAGAAAATAATTGAAAATCTAAGGAAAGTAATGAATAATTAGTAAAATTATTGGACAATAAAAAAATTGGTATGGTTAAGAAAGTTGTCTAAAAAATTAAAAATCACAATTTACACTTCAAGAAAATAGATAAAAATTTAAAAAATTAATTTTAACAAAAAGATTATATTTTTTTTAAACTAAAAAATGAAAAGAAACAATTAAACATTGAAAAATATACTTTCAGATTTTAAGGATTATAATTAAAATATTCATAAATAATTAAAAATTGAAAAAATTAATTAAAAACCAAGACAATAATTGAAAAATGATGATTATAGTTGAAACTAAAGAAACTAATTGAAAAAGGAAAACATTGCATGTTTAAGAAGGTAATTTTAATTAAAGAAAAATATAATTTATAGAAAAGAATAGCATTTTTACATCAGAGCACAATTCTAAATTTAAAATGAAAAATACAATTGAATATCTTGAAGTTAGAAATTAAGAAACGAAAAAAATCATTTAAATTAACATAATAATTGAATTAAAAATTCAAAAAAGTAAAAACAACAATTTGATAAAAAAAATAATTTAAAATTAGCATAATAATTGAATTCAAAATTCAAAAAAGTAAAAACTACAATTTGCTGAAAATAATTGAAAATCTAGGAAATTAATGAAAAATTATTAAAGATTTTCAATCTGAATAAAATCTTCTACAAAATTGACATTGTGAGAAAAATGTTAAACATTATTGAAATAATTGCAACAACAAAAATGAACAAAATTTAGATGAAAAGAATAATGGAAAAATAACGAAAATGATTTAAAAATGCCAAAAAAAGGTTTAAATTCACAGAAAATAGTTTAATATTTAGGAATAATAAATTAAAGAACATTTATTTTATTCATTCATTTAGAAATGAAGAAATAAACTTTACGCATAAATATACAAAAATTCTTAATTTAAAAAAAAAAATTATGACAAAAGCTTTATTTTTCAATTTTTAAGAGTATACTGTAATTCTGGATAAAAAATTGACACCCTTCAGCAAAAAGTTGAAATTTTGTACTCTCATCTAAAATATCTATTTTCCTCTTCATTTTTCAATTTTTTTATGGTCATTTTTTAAAATTACGCACAAAATTCAAAATGTAAGAAAAAAATTTGTGACATCTGAACAACGCGATTTATGAAATGTTGAAATTTCACAGGTGCTCTCCTTAAAGTACTTTTGTCAACTTTACAGTATTTTTGTCAATTTTCAAGTATTTTTGCGATTTTGAATTTATTTTTTTTAAATATCAATTATTTTCTTCAGTCATTAACTTATTGTCATAAATAATTAAATTTATTGCACAAGTTTTCTTGTACTTTTGTCATTTATTAATTATTTTCTTACAATTTTAATTAGATTGCTCAATTTTTAAACTATTATCAGGAATATTAAAATTTACTTTTGTTATTTTTCAAATATTTTCTTCAACTTTTAATTACTTTTGTTATTATTCAAGTATTTTTGTTATTTTCCAATTATTTCTTCATATTTCTATTATCTTTGCCATTTTAGAATATTGCTTTCTATAAATTTAAATTCTTAAAACATTTTTTTTATTGTCATGAATTTTTAAATTTGTTAACATTAGTTATCAATTATTTTCTTTAAATTTCAATCATTTCCTTAATTTTTTTTATTATTGTCATGAGTTTATTATTTTTTTTAACCCTTCTTCAATTATTTTCTACAAATTTCAGTCATCTTCAAGTTTTAATTACTTCCTTTATATTTAATTTTTGTTTATTTTTTTGAATTATTCTCTTCAAATTCCAAATATTTTCTTAAAACTCCAAATAGTTCCTTCAACTTTCAATTACTTTCCTCAAACTTTTAATATTTTTTCTATTTTTCAATTATTGCCTAGAAAATTTTAATTTTTACACCAGCTTTCAATTATCTATGTCATTATTCAATTAGTCTCTTACCATTTTAATTGTTTCGACAATTTTTCAGGAATTGTCTTTAAATTTTTAATTTTTTACACTAGTTAGCAATTATTTTTCTCATTGCTCAATTATTTATCTCATTGCTCAAATATTTTTTTCAAATTGCAATTATTTTTGTCATTATTCAAATTTTTTGACATTCTGGGATTAATTAGGTATACTTTAAATGTCATTTACCAAAATCTTTTTATTATTGTCATGAATTTTTAACTTTCACACAAGTTTTCAATTATTTATGTCATTATTCAATTATTTTCTTCACATTTCAATCATGTCGTTAATTTCTCAATTATTTTGTACAATTTTTCAATTAATCTATTAAATTTGTTATTTTTGACCATTATTCCCTGTTTTTTCTCTTGTTAACTTAAAATTTATTTTGAGTATGAATAGACCTACAAATGGCTACAAAAATTGAAGATAACCGTTGATAATTAAAGAAAATAATTGAAAATCAAAGAAAATAATTGAGAATTGAAGAATTAAATATTAAACTATACAAAAAATAATAATTAAGAATTTTGAAAGAAACAGTTAATAATGAAAAGAAATAATTAATAATAGAAAGAAATAATTGAACAATGACAAAGATATTTGACAATTAGAAAAAAAATTAAAAAAGAAAGTAAATATTAATCTACAATTGAACAATAATTGAAAAAATTGAACAATGGTTATTAAATTCAAAGAATATAACTGAAAAATTGGTAAACTAGATAGAAAATCAAAAAAAATAATTTAAAATTTAAGGTAATAACTCAAAATTGAAGAAATAAATTGAAAATTAAATAATGAAATTCAAATCAGAAAAACATAGAATTATTGAATATTAAAAAAAAACAATTGAAAATTAAGAAATGAAATTGAAATTCGAATACAATAATTGAAAATTAAAGAAAATTACTGAACAATTGGATTGAAAAAAGAAGAAAATAATTTATAATTAAAAAAAAAATGGAAAAGGCCAGGAATTATTTAATATTGAAGAAAACATTAAAAATTGAAGAATAGAATTGTTATTTAAAGAAATTAATTGAGAATTGAAAAAAATAATTGGACAATTGAACAATTAAATTGAAAATAGAAGAAAATTATTGAAAATTGAAGGAGGTTTTGAAACATGAAATAAATAACTGATAATTGAAAAAAGTCGAGATTACTGAATATTGAAACAAACAATTGAAAATTGAACAAAATAATTAAAAATTAAAGAAAACAATTGAAAATTGAAGAAAATAATTGAAAATTGAAGAAAGTAATTAAAAATATAAGGCAATATTTAAAAAGAGCAGAAAAATTTAGAAATCGACAGAAATAATTGAAAAATTGAAAAAAATAATTGAGAATTAAAAAAAATCATTGTAAAAAGCCTAGAGTTATAAAATATTGAAAAAAACGATTGAAAATTAAAGAATGGAATTGAATGACGAAAATTATAATTGAGAATTAAAGAAAATAATTCAAGAATTGAAGAATGGGATTGAAAGTAGAAGAAAATAAGTGATAATTGGAGAAAAAAGAAATTGAACAACCCAGGAATTATAGAGTTTGAAGAAAACAATAAAAAATGGAAAATGTAATTGTAATTTGAAGAAATAAATTAAAAATTGTAGAAAATAATTTGAAATTGACGAAAATGTGATTTTATGAAAATTGTTGAATAATAATTGATGAATTGAATTCAAGTTTCAAAAAGATAATTAATAATTGAAAAGAAATATTGAAAAAAGGCGAGAATTATTTATTATAGAAGAAAAGAATTGAAAATTGGAGGAGTTATTGAGATGTGAAATAAATAAATGATAATTGAAAAAAATTGTTGAAAAAAGTCGGGAATTATTTAATATTAAATTAAATAATTAAAAATTGAAGGAAATAATTGAGATCTGAAGAAAATAATTGTAAATTGTATCAAATAATTGGCAATTGAAAAAAATAATTTAGAGTTGAAGAAAAAAATTGAAAAATTATTAAAATAATTGAAAATCGTAGAAAATATTTCAGAATTAAAGAAATCAATTAGAAATTGATGAAAATAATTGAACATTAAAGAAAATAATTGGCAATTGAAGAAAATAGTAGAAAATCGAAGAAAATAATTCAAAATGGAAGAAAATAATTGAAAATTGTAGAAAATTATTGGAAACTCTAGAAAATAATTGAAAATTGAAAAGAATAATTGTCAGTTGAAGAAAATAATTGTGAATTTCTGAAAATTGTTGAAAAATAATTGATGAATTAAATTGAAGTTTCAAAATCATAATTGATAATTGAAAAAAAATATTGAAAAAAGCCGAGAATTATTTATTACAGAAGAAAATAATTGAAAATTGGAGGAGTTATTGAGATGTGAAATAAATAAATAATAATTGAAAAAAATAGTTGAAAAAAGTCGAGAGTTATTGAATATTAAATTATATAATTAAAAATTGAAGGAAATAATTGAGATCTAAAGAAAATAATTAAAAATTGATGAAAATAATTGAAAATTGTATGAAATAATTGGCAATTGAAAAAAATAATTTAGAGTTGAAGAAAATATTTAAAAATTGATCAAAATAGTTGGAAATCGTAGAAAAGATTTCAGAATTAAAGAAATTAATTAGAAATTGATGAAAATAATTGAAAATTGAAGAAAATAATTGTTTATTTCTGAAAATTGTTGAATAATAATTGTTGAATTGAATTGAAGTTTCAAAATCATAATTGATAATTGAAAAAAAATATTGAAAAAAGCCAAGAATTATTTATTATAGAAGAAAAGAATTGAAAATTGGAGGAGTTATTCAGATGTGAAATAAATAAATGATAATTGAAACAAATAGTTGAAAAAAGTCGAGAATTATTGAATATTAAATTAAATAATTAAAAATTGAAGGAAATAATTGAGATCTGAAGAAAATAATTAAAAATTGATAAAAATAATTGAAAGTTGAAGAAAATAATTGGCAATTGAAAAAAATAATTTAGAGTTGAAGAAAATAATTAAAAATTGAAGAAAATAATTAAAAATTGAATAAAATAATTGAAAATCGTAGAAAATATTTCAGAATTAAATAAATAAATTAGAAATTGATGAAAATAATTGAAAATTGAAGAATATAATTGGCAATTGAAGAAAATAGTATAAAATCGAAGAAAATAATTGAAAAATGAAGAAATAATTCTAAATTAATGAAAATAATTCAAAATGGAAGAAAATAATTGAGAATTCTAGAAAATAATTAGAAATTGAAGAAAATAATTGAAAATTGAAAAGAATAATTGTCAGTTGAATAAAATAATTGTGAATTTCTGAAAATAGTTGAATAATTGAAGAATTGAATTCAAGCTTCAATAACGTAATCGATAATTGCAAAAAAAATATTGAAAAAAGCCGAGAATTATTGAATATGGAAGAAAATAATTGAAATATGATGAAAATAATTGATAATTGAAAGCACACAATAGAATTGCTCATAATTATATAAACTATTATGCATAATTACACAAAATTTAAACGCATAATCAGATTGGTTCAAAATGCATAAAGTTATTATCTTCATTAATAAAAAAAATTGATATATTAGTCAAATTTATAATTAGCCCAGAAAGAAAATTCCCGGTTTGACGGAAAATTCCTGGTTAATTCCCGGTTTTTCCCGGTCAATTTAAATTTAAATTCTAAAAAGGAAGAATTGATCATTACGGAATGGATCTGTCTGATTTCGAGGCTTTTCGTCACCATCGTCATCTTGTGGATGAGTATTTGCCATTTTTTTATATATTTTCTGTTTAAAGTTCAGTAAATGATTGAGAGCGAGTTTTAGCCGACTGCGTGGCGTTAATCGAAACAATTTTATATGTTTAATTGTTATGTTCGTAATTGTTTTGTAATTTTGACAGTTTATAGTTTCTCTAATACAAATGTTTATTCTCTGTGCGTAATATATTTAAAGTCGTTGATTTCTATATCGTTTCCTGTGCAGGATTAGTTTTTGAAAAAGTTATATTAATTATTAAAATTTATATTATATATATATTATTTAAATTCATTTTATTACGTGTTTCGGTTTTAAACTTTAGATATAGGAAAATCGTTACAGAGTGAATTTCTTTGATTGGTATACCAAAACCTGCGTGAATTAAAGAGCGTTCAAAGTTGGTCCCGTGTAATTTGGAAGCGGACCATGTTTACTTACATGTTTTTTTAAAAAAGAGAAAAATCTTTAAAGGCAATGTTTGAAGAATGGTCGCGTGACAAATAATAAATCCCTGTTTGAAAACAGCTCTTATTGAGGGCGGGGTGAAAAATGACGTGACGAAGCACGCGTACAGCGTGACTGAGTTTCGTGCTAAAATCCCTCTTAATACCTAGCGATCTTGTTCGAGAATCGACGTGATCTATACTTATCGACTTCTGTGGATTCGATCGCGCGCGATCAACTTTCAATATGATGGATCGTTGATTGGCAGACAAAGTCTCCAGGGTTGAAAGGGAAAATGGGCATCAGGATGTGAGGGCGGATAATAACAGGGCGGCAGCTTTCTGACCCAACCAAGATGCCTTCGACCTGACTCTTTTGGGGCCTCTCTTTTGCCATGTGGCCATCGAGAGATGCTGATGGACTAATAATTACTAGAAACCAGCTCGTATCCCACGAGACTATCCAAAATAAAGGTCCATATACGCTTTTACCTAATTCAAGAATTGGACGAGATCGTCGCCTAGCGGGACATTTAATAATAATATCGTCCAGGGCCCACTGAATTAACATATCATTATGCCCCCTATTAGCAATATTAATTTTAATATAATGTTGTGAGTTTTTATCCTCCTCGACTATTAGATTAATTAACGCTAATTCCCTCATTTTATGTTTCTTAAATATGACATTTTAAGTTTAATTAGATAACTAGCAAAATAAAATAGTTTTTCATACATTTTAGAAATTATAAAATACAAAAAAAAAATGTAACAAATCGGTAAATAATATTTATCTAATAAGAAGAAATAAATATTTTAAATATAATATTGAAAAATCAATTAATATAGATAAAATAAATATTTATATAGGGCAAAATTTATAATATTTTGGAATTAAAAAGAATTGCAAAAAATAATTGAAATTAAACAAAATAGGTGCAAATTTTGCAAATTAATTGAAAGAAAATAATGAAATCAATTAAAAATTGGGGAAATTAATTTAAACAATCATAAAAATGTTTTAAACATAGAGAATATAATTTAAATTTGAGAAACATACTTGAGAAACTTAAAAGTAAATTAAAACAAAATTGAATAATGAAAATTTAGAGAAAATAATTAAAAATTGAAAAAATATGGTTAAAAATTGAGATAAATAAATTAAAATTACAAAAATAATTAAAATTTGAGTAAATAATTAAACAAATTAAATAAAATATTTTAAATAAAGGAAAGTTGGACAAAATTTGAGAGAAATACTTAAAACTTTCAGAAGTTCATTGAAATAAAAGAAAATAATCAGAAATTAGAGAAAATAAATGAAAAAAGATAAACATAAATTAAAATTGAACAGAACAAGTTTTAATTAAAGAGAAATAAGTAAAAACTGTTTGGCAATTATGAAAAAGAACGAGAAAAAGAACGAATGTAATTGAAAATTGAAGAAAATAATTTAAATAATGAAATAATTGAAAAGCCAGATAAATAGTTAAAAATTTTTGAAATTATGAAAAAAATGTAAAGAATTTTGAAAAATAATTGAAAAATGTTTTTAAATTTTATAACTTGCCGAAAATAATTACAATATGATACAAATAATGATAAGTTGTAAAAATATTTAAAAAAATAAAAATAAATAATAAAATAATAAATACTTAAAATGACATTGATGTGTAATAATTGAAAAGACTACAGAATTTTTATTAAATAAAGAAAAAATAATTGTAATTTGAAAAAAATACATGAAGGTCTTAGAAATCAATTAAAAAAAAGAAAATAACTGAAAATTGCAGAAAAGAATTGAAGAAATAAGCTAAAAGTAATTTAAATTTACGATAATTAATAAATAAATTTTGAAATTATGAAAACGAATGAAAATAATTAAAAATTGAAGAAAAAAATTGAAATTTTAGAAAAATTCTTAAAAATCTTAGAAAATAATTTTAGAAAATGAGAATAACTAAAAATTGGAGAAAAGACTGGAAAAATGCTAAAAATAATTGAAATTTACGATAACTAATAAATTTTTTTTAGAAATTATGAAAACAAAGAAAAATAATTAAAAATTGAAGAAAATAATAAAACTTTGAGAAAAATACTTAAAAAATTTTAGAAATTTATTTTATAAAATGAGAAAAACTAAAAATTGGAGAAAAGTCGGGAAGAAAGCTAAAAATAATTAAAATTTACGATAATTAATAAAAAAAAATTTGAAATTCTGTCAACAAATGAAAATAATTAGAAATTGAAGAAATTATTTGAATTTTCAGAAAAATACTTGAAAATCTTAGAAAACAATTTTAGAAAATGAGAATAATACTTAACAATCGAGAAAAATAATTGAAAAATGATAAAATTAATTAAAAATTGAAAAAAATAATTGAAATATGCTGACAATAATTTAAGATTGAGAAATAAAATTGAATTATGTTGAAAATAATTTAAATATGAAAAATTGAAAACAGTGAGTAAAATTTGAGACAAATAATTGAATAAATCATAGAATATATGTTTAAGAAAAGAAAATAATTTAAAATTACTTAAAAAAATTTTAATTAAAGAGAATAATTAAAAAGTCGCAGAAATAATCGAAAATTGATGGAAATAATTGAAATTTTTGAAAATTATGCCAAAATAATTAATATAATTATAAATTGATAAAAATCAAGAAAAATTGCAGAATTTATTTTTAAGCAAAAGAAAATTGAAATTTGCAGAAAACGAAATGAAAAAAATTGAAAAATGACAAAAAAAACTATGAAATTAAAAGCGAATTCATAAATGAAAGAAACTTCAAAATTGAAAAAAGTAATTAAACTATTTGAAGGATATAATTAAAAATTGAAAGACAAAATTGAAAAAAAACTGTAGAATATAATTGAAATTGGAGAAATTTCTTTAACAGAACAAAACAATTTAACTTTGTTAGAACTAATTAAAAATGAAAAACAATAAATGAAAAATTGAACAGAATAATGGAAAATTGAAGATAATAATTGAAAGCTGAGGAACATAATTGACAAAATTGAAGAAATTGTTTTAAGAAACTAAAAAATATAATTAAAAATTGAAGAAAATAATTGAGCGTTTCCAAAAATATATTTTAAAATTAAAATAAAAGAAAGAAAATAATTGAAAAACAAAAAATATCTTAGAAAAAATTATAAGATAAGATTGACATTTAAAGAAAAATCGAGAATTATTTTATAAACTGTTTATAATTGAAAATATTCAATCCTATAATTGGAAAATAAAAATAATTGACATGAAAATAATTGAAATTTCAAGAAAAAAAATTTAAAAAAGAAGAAAATAATTTATAAATAAAAAAGCTAGATACAAAATAATAAAAGTAATTGAGTATTTGAAAAATTAATTCAACAATTTAAAATACAATCATGAGTGGCAAAAAAAATTTTAATTAAAGAAAATGGTTGTAAAGTGAAAAAAATAATTGAAAAATGAAGAAAGAAATTGAAAATGAAGACAACTGAAGAAATTAATTTATAAAAACTGAAGAACATAATTAAAACTTGAAGACAATAATTGAAAATTTTTAGAAGAAATATTTAAAATAATTGAAAATCAAATAACATCTTAGAAAAAATTGTACGATAAAATTGACATTTCAAGGAAATCAATAGAAATGATATAAAACGTTTGAAACAGAAAATACACAATTCGAAAATTAGAAAATGTAAAAAAGTGAACATAGATGGTAAAATTTGAAAATATAAAAAATATAATATTTGCAATTTGCATGAAAATATTTGAAAATTGCAGAAATTAATTAAAAAAAGAGGAAAATTATTCAAAAATGAAGAAACATATTGAAAATATAGACAACTGAAGATACATTGAAAAAAACTAAAAAACATAATTAAAAATTGAAGAATGTAATTGAATATATTTAAAAGTATATTTAAATTAAATAAAATAATTGAAAATCAAATAACATTTTAGAAAAAATTATAAAATAAAATTGACATTAAAAGGAAATCAATAGAAATGATATAAAATGTTTGAAACAGAAAATATACTATTCGAAAATTGGAAAATGTAAAAAAGTGAACATAGATAGCAAAAATTGAAAATATAAAAAATATATTAATTGAAATTTGCATGAAAATAATTGAAAATTAAATTAATTAATTGAAAAAAGAAGAAAAAAATTGAAAAATGAAGAGAACTGAAGAACTTAATTGAAAAAAACTGAAAAACATAATTAAAAATTGAAGAAAGTAATTGAAAAATTTTAAAAGTATATTTAAAATAAAATAAAAGAATTGAAATTTAAAGAACATCTTAGAAAAAATTTAAAAATAAAATTGACATTTCATGAAAATAATTAGAAATGTTACAAGATGTTTAAAGAAGAAAATATACAATTCTAAAATTGTAAAATAAGATAAAAAGAACATAGATGTCAAAAATTGAAAATATAAAAATATAATAATTGCAGTTTGCATGAAATTAATTAAAAATTTTTGAAATTCATTGAAAAAAAAGAAAGAAATTGAGAATAAAGACAACTGAAGAAATTAATTTAAAAAACAAAAAAACATAAGATTAAAAATCGAAGAAAGTAATTGATAAATTTTAAAAATATATTTAAAATAAAATAAAATGTTTGGAATTTAAAGAACATTTTAGAAAAGAAATTGATAGATAAAATTTACATTCTAGAGAATTGAAAAAAGAAGAAAATAATTGAAAAATGTAGAAAGGAATTGAAAATGAAGACAACTGGTGAATGTAATTAAAAAAATCTAAAGAACATAATTAAAAATTGAAAAAAGTAATTGAAAATCTTTAAAAGTATATTTAAAATAAAAGAAAATATTTGAAAATCAAAGAACGTCTTAGAAAAAATTGATATTTTAAGAAAATCAATAGAAATGTTACAAAATGTTTAGAACAAAAAATACAATTCTAAAATTGGTAAGTAAAGAATTGCACATTGATGTCAAAAATTGAAAATATAAAAAATATAATTGAAATTTGTATAAAAATAATTGAAAATTGAATAAATTAATTGAAAAATGAAGAAAAAAATTGAAAATTGAAGAAGGAAATTACAAATAAAGATAAACTGAAGAAATTAATTAAAAAAAACTAAAGAACATGATTAAAAATTAAAGAAAGTAATTGAAAATTTTTTAAAGTAACTATTTAAAGTAAGAGAAAATATTAGAGATAAAAGAACGATTTAGAAGAAATTGAAAAATAAAATTACCATTTTAAGGCAATTAATAGAAATGATATAAAATGTTTGAAACAGAAAATATACTTTTCGAAAATTGAAAAATATAAAAATGTGAACATAGATGGCAAAAATTGAAAATATAAAAAAATGTAATAATTGCAGTTTGCATGAAGATAATTGGAAATTGCAGAAATTAATTGAAAAAAGAAGAAAATAATTGAAAATTGAAGAAAGAAATTGAAAATTTAGACAATAATTAATAATGAAAACGGAGATTTAATATTGAAAGAAATAATTGAAAATAGAAAAAATTATTAAAACTAAATATATAGGTATATAAATATTAATAAATAATATTCTAATATATAATTAATAAAAAAAAAAAAAAAATATTGTAATATAAATATTATATATGAAAAATCATGTTTATAATTATTTTTTTTTATTTGTCATAATATACATCCCACAATCATACGAGCAATATTGAAAAATACAAAAATTTCATGTTTAAATAGAATTATAAAATAACATTTTAATTAAATTAAAAAACAATTTTTTAAACCTAATTAATTCACTAATGAATTATACAGAAATTTGATGTTACGTAATAGTATTTAATAACAATTTTTTAAAAATTAAATTATTCAAATAAATAATATAAATTCGAATTTAATTTAATTGGCGATGTAAAGAATAAATTAAATTTCGACGCATTTTTCCTATATACTAAGTTTATTGCAAGAAGATAGAAATTTGCAAAAAGTATTTTAAAATTCCGGAAATTAATTGGAAAATTAATAAAATACTAAAAACGAGAAGAAAATTATTAAATGCTGATAAAAGTAATTAAAAATTGAAGGGTACCCTTAAAAATAAAAATGATAAAATTTTAAATACATTTTTTTCAAAATTCCAAAGAAATCAAGAATTTTTTTATTTCTTCCCAAACATTTTTTTTTACCAAAAACTTAAAAATTAACTGATTCTAGTTTCACTATTCCACTGTATTTACAATTTTAGAAATTATTTCGCACAAATTAGTAAATTACAATGTTCCTTGAATCCGTATAGTTTTCTGCAACATCAACAACATCATTGAACGTTCCGGTATCAGGGAAAATCTTTTTTTTTTAACAGTAATTTGCAATTACGTATTTTTGTTAACTGCTAATTGCAAAATAAGACGGGTAGAATAATGTTGCATCTTGGCAGTGAGCGTACGAATTCATTACTCTCGGTACAAGGTAGGCAACGAGTTTTCTCGTTACAACGTGGATATTACATTCACCTAATTCGTGACCGGAAATGATGCGAGTGACGTGATCACTTATACGTCCACAAGAACTCCAAGTTCCGTTCTGCTGTTCAATTATGCATTCCCCACTTATGATTTTATGATTACAGTTCTGAATCTCGTAAATCTATGCGGATTACTGGATTGGCGGAACTCTCGACTCGAGAAATCGAATCATCTGCATTTGTCGGATTCACTGCACGCCATCTATTCAAAATATCACATTTATCCAACAAATTGTAGGAAAAAAATGGAATTTTTGATTATTATAAATCCAAATAAGTATCTATTCCAATTTTGATGAGAAAATTCGCTTCAATGTAAAACGAAAAAAGAAACAGTCATTGCCGAACTATAGAAAGAAATGAAATTAAACTGGAAAAGTCAAGAAATAATTTATAAGCAAATTGTAGTGATTAGGAATAATTTCCATTGGAGTTTATCTTATCGATCCACCTACATTAAAATTATGGCGAAAGAGAGTCTAGAAATGATTTGTGATGTGCGACTGTAGTGAGATAATTTTACATTGGTGTAATCGATTATCTTGTTCTAAAAGAATTATTGCTGTCATATCTCTAAATAACAAAGCGTCATTAGTGCTGCGAAAACATTATTACCTTTGCAACATGTTACATATATTGCAAAGCATACAGAGAGCAAGAAATATTACTTGAAAATAAAGGGTGTACAACAATAATTGCACTCACTCGATTATCTTCAATCTACCACTCTGTTTTGCACATTCATTTTTTTATTAGTCTGATCTGTTTAATACTTGCATGCCAAAAGGGAGCGTGTGCCTTTCCAGGTAGTTTTAAAAAAGTATTTGAAAAGTATTGTTGTAAATATTGTTAAGAGAATGTTATTAAAGAAATATTAAACAAATTTTGTTAAGGAAATCTTATTAAACAAATGTTGTTAAATATTATTAAACGAGTGATATTAAAGAAATATTGTTGAAGAAATGTTATTAAAAATATTTTGAAACAAATGTTATGAAACAGTTATTATTAAACAAATTTTACTAAAAAATTGAGATTAAACAAATATTATTAAACAAGTATTGTTAAAGAAATATTTTTATAAAATATTCGTTAAACAAATATTATTAGACAAATATTATTAAACAAATATTATGAAATAAACATTACTAAACAAATCTAACAGAACAGTTATTATTAAACAAGTATTACTAAAATATTAATATAAAATATTAGTATATAATACTAATACTATTATATTAATATAAAATATTAGTATATAAAATATTAACAAGTATTATTAAACAAGTATTGTTAAAGAAAAATCCTTAAGGGCATGTGATGGAGAATGACGTCACTGGTATAGGCAAAATTTGTCCGTAAACTGTCTCTTAAAATAATAAACGTTTTGACTCTAAATTTTCTGGAATTACTTAAAATATCCTTCAGATGGTCTCTCTGATACAAAATTGTTTAAATTTTGCCTTAAAATTAATTTTTTTTAATTTTTCGAAAATCAGCTAATTTTTTAAAAATTAATTTTAAGGCAAAATTTAAACAAATTTGGGTCAGAGAGACCATCTTAATGATATTTTGAGTAATTCCATAAAGTTTGATGTAAAAATATTTATTATTTTAAGAGAAAGTTTACGGACAAATTTTGCCTATATCAGTGACGTCATTCTCCATCACATGCCCTTAATAAATATTTGTTAAACAATTATTATTCAAAACTATTATTGAACGAATTTTATAAAACAAATATTATTAAACTAAACTTATTAAAGAAATATTAATAAACAAATAAAAGGAAACAGATATTATTAAACAAATAGAATTAAACAAATATAATTAAACAAGTGATATTAAAGAAATATTGTTAAAGAAGTTTTATCAGCAATATTTTTAAACGAATGATATAAAACAGTTATTATTAAACAAGTATTACTAAAAAAATGTTATTAAACAAATATTATTAAACAAGTATTGTTAAAGAAAAATCCTTAAGAAAAATCCATAAAACAAATATTATAAAACAAATATTATTAAAAAGTATTATTCAACAAATTTAAGGATACTGATATTATTAAACAAATATTATCAAAAAGTATGATTAAACAAATTTTAAGAAACAGATATAATTGAACAAATTTTAAGAAACAGATATTATTAAACAAATTTTAAGAAACATATATTATTAAACAAATATTATTAAAAACTGTTTTGGAACAAATTTAAGGAAACAGATATTATTAAACAAATATTATTTAAGAAATATGAATAAACAAATTAAAGAAACCAGACATTATTAAACAAATATTATTAAAGAAATATGAATAAACAAATTAAAGGAAACAGATATTATTAAACAAATATTATTACAGAAATATTAATAAACAAATTAAAGGAAACAGATATTATTAAACAAATCTAATAAAACAAATTTTATTAAAAAAAATTATTAATAAGTATTATTGAACAAATTTTAGAAAACAGATATTATTAAACAAATATTAATAAAAACTATTATTAAGCAAATATTATTAAAAACTATTATTGAACAAATTTAAGGAAAAAGATATTATTAAACAAAAATTATAAAAAGTACAAATAAAGATTAAACAGATTTTACGAACAGATATTATTAAACGACGATTATTAAAAATTAAAATTAAAAAAAATTTCGGAATTAGATATTATTAAACGAAGATTATTAAAGAGATATTATTAAACAAATGTTACTAAACAAATATTATGAAACAACTGAGATTAAAAAAATATTGTTAAAGTAGTTTATCAAAAATATTTTAAACGAATGATATAAAACAGTTATTATTAAACAAATATTAGTAAAGAAATTTATTTAACAAATATTATTAAATAAGTTTTGTTACGGAAAAATCCATAAAAAAAATTTGTTAAACAAATATTTTTAAACTATTTTTTTTAAACAAATATTATTAAACAAATATTATTAAAAACTATAAAAGAGAGAAGCTTTAAATGATCTCAAGAAGGTGAGGTGAAAAAAATAATTTACATTTTTTTCGTGTAGTCACAATTAGCAACGTTTCGTTGACAAAGTTTCGTCAACATCATCAGGCAAATTCGTCAAAAAATTTTAGAATTATAAGACACGTCAAAGTGGAGACATTCTGCCACGAGTCGGACAAGACAACTGTCTTAAAGCTTCTCTCTTTTATACTCATTATGGAAGGATTTAATTCTGGTTTATTTATTATTAAAAACTATTATTATTAAACAAATATTAATAAAAACTATTATTAAACAAATTTACGGAAACAGATATTATTAAACAAATATTATTAAAAACTATAATTAAACAAATTTTAGGAAACAGATATTATTAAACAAATAATATTAAAAAATATAATTGAACAAATTTTAGAAAACAGACATTATTAAACGAAGATTATAAACAGTTATTATCAAGGAAATAATACTGAAAAAATATTCGTTAAACAAATTTAACTATATTAATTTATTAAACAAACATTATTAAAGAAATATTATTAAAATCTATTATTGAACAAATTTAAAGAAAGAGATATTATTAACCAAATATTATTAAAAAGTTCAAATAAAGATTAAACAAATTTTAGGAAAGTATTTTTAAACGAAGATTATTAAAAAGTAAAATTTAACAAAATTTTGGAAATATATATTATCAAACATATATTATAAAGTAAATGTTAATTAACAAAATTTATTAAGAAGTATTATTAATCAAATTTAAGAAAAAATATTATTAAACAAAGATTATTAAAGAGATATTATTAAACAAATATAATTAAACAAATGTAAGTAAAAAAAAAATTATTAAACGTGTGATATTAAAGAAATATTGTTAAAGTAGTTTTATCAAAAATATTTTTAAACGAATGATATAAAACAGTTATTATTAAACAAATATTATTGAACCATTTTTTTAAAGCAATTATTATTAAACAAATATTATTAAAAACTATAATTAAGCAAATTTTAGGAAACAGATATTATTAAACAAATAATATTAAAAAATATAATTGAACAAATTTTAGAAAACAGACATTATTAAACGAAGATTATAAACAGTTATTATCAAGGAAATAATACTGAAAAAATATTCGTTAAACAAATTTAACTATATTAATTTATTAAACAAACATTATTAAAGAAATATTATTAAAATCTATTATTGAACAAATTTAAAGAAACAGATATTATTAACCAAATATTATTAAAAAGTTCAAATAAAGATTAAACAAATTTTAGGAAACAGGTATTTTTAAATGAAGATTATTAAAAAGTAAAATTTAACAAAATTTTGGAAATAGACATTATCAAACATATATTATAAAGAAAATGTTAATTAACAAAATTTATTAAGAAGTATTATTAATTAAATTTAAGAAAAAATATTATTAAACAAAGATTATTAAAGAGATATTATTAAACAAATATAATTAAACAAATATAAGTAAAAAAAAAAATTATTAAACGTGTGATATTAAAGAAATATTGTTAAAGTAGTTTTATCAAAAATATTTTTAAACGAATGATATAAAACAGTTATTATTAAACAAATATTATTAAACCATTTTTTTAAAGCAATTATTATTAAACAAATATTATTAAAAACTATTATTGAACAAATTTAAGGAAACAGATATTATTGAACAAATATTATTAAATACTATAATTAAGCAAATTTTTGGAAACTGAACAAATATTATTAAAAAGTATTATTGAACAAATTGCAGAAAACAGATATTATTAAACGAAGATTATTAACAGTTATTATTAAGCAAACATTACTAAAAAAAATATTTGTTAAACAAATATTATTAAACAAATTTTATTAAACAAACATTATTAAATAAATATTATTAAAAACTAATATTAAACAAATTTTAGGAAACAGATATTATTAAACGAAGATTATTAAAAAGATATTATTAAAGAAATATAATTAAACAAATGTTATTAAACAGAAAGAATTTAATAAGTATTGTCAAGGAAATATCCTTAAAAAATATTTGTTAAACAAATATTATTAAAAAGTATTATTGCACAAATTTAAGGAAACAGATATTATTAAATAAATATTATTAAACAAATATTATTAAAAAGTATTATTGAACAAATTTTAGGAAACCGATATTATTAATGAAGTTTTTATATAAACAGTTATTTATATAAATAAACAGATATTATCAAACATATATAATTAAACATAAAAATAAAATAAATAAAAAATAAATATCAATTTTACTTTGATATTTGGACGGTATTAAGACTAAAAAACATCCATGATTTGTGTTGAGAGTTAATCCCCTTTTTGTATTTTCGTTTAAAAAAAAACAAGCAGAACCCAAAAAGTTGATCTTTTAGGTCCTTGTATTCGTAGCGCGACGCATATATTATTAAACAAATATTATTAAAAAATATTCTTAAACAAATATTATGAAACAAATATAACTAAACAAATGTTATGAAACAAATATTAGTAGAAAAATATAACTACACAGATATTATTAAACAAATATTACTAAACAAATATTATTAAACAAATATTACTAAACAAAGATTATTAAACAAATATTACTAAACAAATATTATTAACCCATTAAATACCAAGACGAAACTAACATTATTAGAATCAACCTAAACATTGGATTCAATAAAAAAAAGTTACCTCTTTTTTTTGTTTACAATTTCTAATTGTTTAAACAAATTATAAAAAATTTTAATTTTAAAAACTATGGATGCCAAACGATTCTATGAGAAAAATGCTGATCGATTTTGTACGGATAATTTTTTATAATAGTTTTACTTTGTTCATGAAGTCAAAAAATTTGTCTTTATAAACAAATAATTGTTTATTTCTTTATACCGATTTTATGAACAAAGTACACCTTCTTTAAAAAAATGATACCTAACCAATTTTCCTCATTTTTCTCATAGAATCTACTAATACACATAATTTTTCTAAAACAATGTTTAATTTTATTAGGAAATATTACTTGTTTATTTGCAATGATTTTATAAACAAATTACAGCTAATACAAAAAAATCATTCATACAAAATCTTCTCAGTTTATCTCATAAAATCGGTTTCCATGTATAGTTTTTAAACAATCAAAATTTTTAATGATTTGTTTAAACAATTATTGTTTAATCAATTGAAAATTGTACACATATAAATACGAGTACCCTTTTTTCATTCGCATATGAATCCAATGTTTAATTTGCTCCTAATATGGTGAATTTCGTCTCGGTATTTAATGTTAAAATTTGTTAGACAAATATTATTAGAAAATATTCTAAACAAATATTACTAAACAAATATTATTAAACAAATATTATTTAACAAAGTACAGCTGATACAAAAAAATGATTCATACAAAATCTTCTTAGTTTTTCTCATAAAATCGGTTTCCATGTATAGTTTTTAAACAATCAAAATTTGAAATAATTTGTGTAAACAATTATTGTTTAATCAATTGGAAATTGTACACATATAAATAAAAGTAACTTTTTTTCATTTCCCTATGAATTCAAAGTTTTATTTGCTCCTAATATGGTTAATTTCGTCTTTCGGTATTTAATGTTTAATTTTGTTAGACAAATATTATTTAAAAATATTCTTAAACAAATATTACTAAACAAATATTATGAAGCAAATATTACTAAACAAGTATAACAAAACAGATATTATTAAACAAATATATCAAAACAGATATTATTAAACAAATATTACTAAACAAATATTATTAAACAAATATTATTTAACAAAGTACGGCTGATACAAAAAAATGATTCATACAAAATCTTCTCAGTTTTTCTCAAAGAATCGCTTTCCATGTATAGTTTTTAAAAAGTCAAATTTGTTTAAACAATTATTGTTTAATCAATTGTAAATTGTACACATATAAATAAGAGTAACTATTTTTCATTTCCCTATGAATTCAAAGTTTTATTTGCTCCTAATATGGTTAATTTCGTCTTTCGGTATTTAATGTTTAATTTGGTTAGACAAATATTATTTAAAAATATTCTTAAACAAATATTACTAAACAAATATTATGAAGCAAATATTACTAAACAAGTATAACAAAACAGATATTATTAAACAAATATATCAAAACAGATATTATTAAACAAATATTACTAAACAAATATTATTAAACAAATATTATTTAACAAAGTACAGCTGATACAAAAAAATGATTCATACAAAATCTTCTT
This sequence comes from Ganaspis brasiliensis, assembly GCA_037103525.1. Classification (NCBI taxonomy): domain Eukaryota; kingdom Metazoa; phylum Arthropoda; class Insecta; order Hymenoptera; family Figitidae; genus Ganaspis; species Ganaspis brasiliensis. The sequence continues at coordinate 2,509,763 of JAZKLR010000294.1, forward strand.
AGTTTTTCTCATAAAATCGGTTTCCATGTATAGTTTTTAAACAATCAAAATTTGAAATAATTTGTGTAAACAATTATTGTTTAATCAATTGTAAATTGTACACATATAAATAAGAGTAACATTTTTTCATTTCCCTATGAATTCAAAGTTTTATTTGCTCCTAATATGGTTAATTTCGTCTTTCGGTATTTAATGTTTAATTTTGTTAGACAAATATTATTTAAAAATATTCTTAAACAAATATTACTAAACAAATATTATGAAGCAAATATTACTAAACAAGTATAACAAAACAGATATTATTAAACAAATATATCAAAACAGATATTATTAAACAAATATTACTAAACAAATATTATTAAACAAATATTATTTAACAAAGTACAGCTGATACAAAAAAATGATTCATACAAAATCTTCTTAGTTTTTCTCATAGAATAGGTTTCCATATAAGTTTTTAAACAATCAAAATTTTGAATAATTTGTTTAAGCAATTGTTGTTTAATCAATTGAAAATTGAACACATATAAATAAGAATAAACTTTTTTTCATTTCCCTATGAATCCAAAGTTTTATTTGCTCCTAATATGGTTAATTTCGTCTTTCGGTATTTAATGTTAAATTTTATTAGTCAAATATTGTTAAACAAATATTATTAAAAAACATCACTAAACAGATATTATTAAACAAATATTAGGAATAAAATATTATGAAGCAGTTATAATTCAGAAAATATTATACAAAAAATACAAAACAAATAAAAAATGCGAAAATTAACATAAAGTACAGTTGGTACTGTATTTTAAGATGAGATTTTGAATTCTCGAAAGGGTTGAGAGAGAGGAAGTTTGTCGAGGCTTTTAGGGCCGATCTCCATAAGTACTCATGCAGTTGGTCGAAACACCCCGTGAAATAAGGCAAAGAGAACTCGTCCGAGACTGATTTACGAACTCGTTGCTGAGATCTACTTTCGGACGTGTGTACTCGCGTCCTGTCTACAACGCGAGGCCAGATTTATGGGGTGTTCTTTAGGAGACCCTATAACTCTTCCGAGAGTTTCGTTTTTTCACGAATTTTATAGACGTTGCTCGATCCGTAATAACCTTTCGCCTCACGAAAACCGTGAGACTTGACTTTTAATTTTGTCTTTCGACGAAAAAGATTCAGATTCGATGTCTGCACCCCATTCTCATTTTTATGATCTTCAGCCCCCGGTTCTAACTACTAAAATATATTTTTAAAAAACACGATAATTAAAACGTAGTAAATAAGAATATTTAAAAAAAAAGACAATAAAAGAAAGTATTAACAAATAGGAAGGTATAAAGAAAAAAAAAAAGACCCAGAGTAAAGAAGAAGCCAGAATAGTTGCAATAGAATTTTTAATCAAGGGATCAAATTACATTTCTTATCTTGTAGATTAATAAGTAGATTTTGAAAAAATACGATCTATAAAATAAATACAGACATTAATAATCAGAATTGTAAGTTCATTACCAAGGGGTTACATGTTCACGATCTACTGTAATTACTGATAATAGTGATAATAAGCGGCGCACGGAAAATAAGAGGTTCATAAATAGGATTAACTATCGTGACTTATATGGAGGAGATAATGAAGCAATATGGTTAATTGTTCCGAAGGAAGTTACTCGCCTTCTAGAAAAACCAACTCTGTTAAAGTTAACCAAATAAAAATTACTTTCCACATCAAGAATTTCAATTAAATCGACGCAACAAATTCACGTAATCTTCGTCAAGATTTAATTAATTTACTTAGAAGGAAATTGTTTTTCGACCATAAATGAAGATAATTCCCAAGAATGGGAGAATTTTTTTTTATTGCTCGCAGCTTTATTGGAAAATAAATTGTATTTGGTTCTTTTTATTTTAGTTTATTTTCGAATTAGTATTTATTGTAAATTCCCGAATTTCAAGGTCCAGATTAATTCCGGATTTTAAATACAAAATTTTAGATCCGATTCTAGATCCCGGATACAATAATTCGAATTTTAGGATTCCACATATTATATTTTATTTATTTCCGATGCCTTATTCCAGATATTCCATCCTGGATTCCACATCAAGGATTCAAGAAAATTAAACAATAAATATTTAATATAAATAAAATAGTTGAAAAATTATATAAGAATAAGTGTTGGAAATAACTGCAAATTGAACAACTGGATTAAAAATCGAAAAAATTAATTAAAATTAAAGAAAATAATAAAGAATTGAGGAAATAAAATTAAAATTTAATAAATAAACTGAAAAATTAAGAATTAAATTAAAATTTGAAAAAAATAATTGATAATTGAAAAAAAATTACGAAATGGCGAAAATAATTGACAATTGAAGAAAAAGAAATTAAAAAAATGGCTACATTAATACACAACCGAACAAAATAATTTAAAAAATCAAAGAATAATTCAATTTTAAGATAATAATTGAAAATTAACAAAATTGTAGGAAATAATTAAAAATTGCGAAAAATAATTAATAATTGAAGGAAATAGTGGGAAAATTACGAGAATAATTGAAAAATTGAAGAAAATATGTGAAAAATGACGAAAATAATTGTCAATTGAAAACAAAATTTTAAAAATGACTAGATTAATAAACAAATGAAAAAATAATTTAAAAAATTAAATTTAAAGAAAGTAGTTGAAAATTGAAAAAATATAGGAATAATTGTTAAGAATAAATGTACATTTAACAACTCGATTGAAAATCGATAAAAATAATTAAAATTGGAAAAAATTATTGAAAATTGAGGAAAGAAATTAAAAATTGAAGAATGGAATTAAAATTTAAAGAATATATTTAAAATCAAAAAAACTTAATGATAATCGAAAAAAATAGAAAAAAGGAGATAAATTTTTAATGTTAAAGAAAATATTTGCAAATTGAAAAGTGGTATTTAAATTTGAAGAAAATAATTAAGAATTTAAGAGAATAATTAAAAATCAAAGAATAATTAGAAAATATTAAGACAATTATTAAAATTTTTAAAACGGAAAATAGCTCGGAAAATAGCAATTGAAGGAAATAGTTGAAAAATAACAATAATAATTGTCAATTAAAAGCAAAGTTTTAAAAATGACTAGATTAATAGACAACCGAAAAAAATAATTGAAAAAATTAAACAAGAAATATTAAATTTAAAGAGTATACATAATTGCAAATTGAAAAATTAAGAAAATAATAGGAACAATATTTTATTGTTGGCAATAATTTGACATTTAACAACTGGATTGAAAATCGAAAAAAATAATTAAAATTGAAAAAAATAATAGAAAATTGAAGAAAGGTATTAAAAAAAAATTGATAAATGGAATTGAAATTTAAAGACTATCTTTAGAATTTGAAAAAAAGTAATTGAAAAAAGCTGAAAATTAAAAAATAAAGAAAATCATTGAATTTTGTACTTAAAATTAAAGAAACTTAAAGATAATCGAAAAAAATAATAGAAAAAAGGCGATAATTTTTTAATTTTGAAGAAAAAAATAATTAAAAAATAAAAAGCGGAATTTAAATTTGAATTTTAAGAACTGAGAATTGAAGAGAATATTTGTAAAACTGAATAATTAAATTAAAATTTGAAAACAATTATTTTTATGAGTGAAAAAAATAATTGATAAAATCCGACAAATATTGAATATCGAGGAATTAATTGAAAATCGATAAAAATAATTGAAAGTTCAAGAGAATATTTGAGAATTGAAGAAAATAATTAAAAATTGAAAAAATAAATTGAAAATTAAAGAATTATATGGGGTTTTCAAGAAAATAATTGATAATTAAAAGAATAATTACAATATGACAAAAATAATTTAATACTGACGAAAATAATTAGCTATGAATTAAATTAAATAAATTAAAAAAAAAAATTAGAAAAATGGTGACAATAGTTGTCATTCAAACAAAAAAAATTTTCTAAATTAATGAATAATCATAAAATTGAAGAAGATTAATAAATTGTCAATTGAAAACTGCTGAAAATTATGGAAAATATAATTGACGATATTTTCTTTTATATTATTATATTATTTATCATTTTACTTTTATAATAAAGAGCAATTAATAATTAGATATATAAAATAAAAACTCATACTATTTATAATTAATTTAAAAATAAATTTTTTTCAAATGTAACTGATTTAAACCATAAAAATATCTAAGTGCTAAATTTCAGGTGAGGACAGAATGAAAGAATAAATGAGGATTATTATTATGTATTTCTTAAATTTTTAACAAGTACTTCCTTCTATATCAAATTAGTTTAATTATTTATTGATTAATTTTTAATTTCTTTCGTCATTTTTAAATTCTTTTTACAAAAAGTGAATTTAGTTTTTTAAATTTTGATTTTTTTGATCAAATTACAATTAATTTCTTCAATATCGAATTATTAATGTCAATTTGTAATGTCAATTAAATAATTTAGAGACGTAACTCATCAAATTTGTTAATTTAATGATCAATTTCACTATTTTCAACGTTTCCATAATCATTTTTCAAATATTTTTCAATATAAAAAAACCTGTTTCATGCTTAATCAATTTTTATTCAAAAAACTAAATTATTAAATTTTAATTTATTGTTTTTAATTTTGGTTGTATTTTTCAAGTATTAAAATGATGTTCTTCGATTTTCAATCATTTTCTTCTATTTCAAACAAATTCTGTAATTTTCTCAATTTTTTATCTTCAATTTCCATAATCATTTTTAATTTCCAATTGTTTTTATGATTCTGCAATTATTTTATTTTATTACAAAAATTTGTTATAATTTTTATAATTACTTTTCACAAAATAAAATTATTTTCTTCAATTTTTAATTATTTTTATTACTTTGCAAATATTTTCTTCAATTTTTTATTAATTTTATTATTGTTGAATTAATATCCACCTTTTAATTAGATATATTAATTATTTTTTAATTAATTTCCCTGAATTTTCATTTACTATCTCAAATCTAAGTATTGTAACCACTTTTCAATGTTTTAATTATTCTTCAACTATTTTCCTTTTTCCATTACGTTCGACAATTTTTAATTATTTTTTATAATTTGCAACGATTTACACAAATTTTATACTAATTTAATTAGTTGTTAATTAATTCCAAAAATTTCAATTATTTATCTCAAATTTCCATCATTTTCTTCAGTTTTTGAATATTTCTATAACGTTTTAATTATTCTCCGCAATTTAAAATTCTTGAAATCATTTTGTAATGAGGTATTTTCTTTTACTTCACACATTAAGAAAAGTAAAATATTCACAGGCTAAACTTTTACATTTGCAACTGCTAAAAATTTTTCTTTCTTGATGTAAACTTTATATAGTAACATAATCTATTACTTAAGTTTATTTTGATAGACGTTATTTTTTTTATCTTTAGAAAACTAAATTTTAAATTTTATTTACTTTATTAATTTCTAATGTCATGTCGGAAAATTCCAAAATAACACTTATCTATTTATTTTATGTTAAAATTTTATTTTTGAGCCTAGAATTTTACTTCCAATAGTTCAGGACGCGATCACGTGCATATAATTTTCCTAATATTACATCTTTAACTTTTTTTTTTAACTAAAAAGGTATTAAAATTAACATCCTAACAAAAGAGGACATTGAATTAAACTTTGTAAGAAATAACTTGATCTCGAAATTTTAAGAATATGATTTTGAATTTATTGTAATATGTTAAAATAGTTCGAACTTGACTTGAGTTTAAAATTTCAATTAAGAGACTTGGATTTTAATTATTTTAAACAAAACTTAAGTTAGCATTATATTATTCTGAACATTGAATAGGAATCATATTACCCGGACCACGAATTAGCTTTATATTGAACTGCGCTTTGAATTAGAATTATATATTTTTGACAATTGAATAAGCATTTTATCAACTTGATTCTCAAAAAGTCTCAGTTCCGAAATTTTTCAAAAACAAATTATTTTTAAATCCACTTATTAAGGCTATAAAGGTTCCAGATTTTCAGAGCTGTTATCAACGAGACAGTAGATATGAAGGAAACTATAAACAAGACTTTCTTTACAAAACGTATTTATTTCACACCGACGAAAAATACAGAACTGAACTCCCTCACTGGAATTACTTCAAAACATTACAAGACAATTAGCACCTTTTTCCTCCTTCACCATAAAACTCAAAACTTGCAATTATCCCCATACCTGAAATTCCCAAATTTAATTGCTCTCGAAGGAACAATAAACTTTTATTATTTCATTTCAAAGGATCAAACCTTTACTATTTAAGGCTTATTATTTATTTCACTGAAAGATATATCCTATTACAAATTCCAAACTTTAATAATCCTATGGACAATTCAATATTTCTATTTTTTCATTAAACAACATTTCTGTCTCTTTCAAAAGCCTTTAGAAATTCCGTGGTTGATGAATATAAAGAATCAGGGGAGGTAACAAGTGGCAAAGATTGTTTCCTGACAAAATAATTGAGGAGCGTTTCGCCGGGTAATTTTGAGGAGAACTTTATCATGAGGAAGTCTACTTTGGGTAAGAATGCGATGGAGGTGGAAAATATTGAAAGGAAGCGCATTAGGCTTCCCCGGACTGCCGACAAATTCGCGCGCATGTTCGCCGCGAAGTTGAGATTGCAAAATGACGTGCAAACTGAGGGACGCCCTCGACCGCCCCCTGGCAATACGGTAATCACTATAATTACGTATCGAGCCCTTATATTAATATCCCCCAGCTACGTCTCTCTTCTCGCCGATTCACTCATTCTTTTGCTACATGAAAACACTATTTTTGCGACCTTTCACGCGAACCAATAAATATGGATTTATTCGCGCGTGAAAACGTTCAACCTCGTAATGAGAAACGGGAGGCATTATTATCATTTCGTTTTTTAAAGTTCACTAACAACGTCCACGGACCCGCCACTTCACTCTCTAAAGACGAAAATTTGCGTGTAAATGGTCTTTTAAATTTCAATATTATCTATTTAGATGAACATTTTTTTTGTTCATACTTAAGGGTATTTTAATTTTTTTTCAATGTAAAATAAAAGACGTTATGAATTTTTTCAAGGACTGATTAATCCTCTCTTAATTGGGGGTCAATTGTATAATGTCACCTCATTCCCATCTGATTGGTTCTAATTTTTTTTTTTTACAGTTGTTTCAAATATTCACGTGGTTAGGTATTTTTATTTTTATTTAATATGAAATTAAACATGAAAATTGTTATTTAAAAATTAATTAAATAATGTATTATAATTATCTTCAACGAAATTAAAATTTTTTATTCCTACATTACTCTCCGAAAAACTGTCATCGAGAATGGAAAGTCGAGAGTCAATCTCAATCTCAAATTCAAAAGTTTCTTAATCTAAATTTCAAACTCAAGTCAAGTTCGAACTATTTTAAGGGGTTACCCCCACTTGTAACTTTGAAATTTTACAAATTTTTTTTTTTTGCAGATTTTTGAAGCATAATTATCAAATAATACGTCTTACAAATTTCAAGTCGATCCGAGCAAAATTAACTAAGATATGAGCATTGAAAGAGAAAAATCCGCAATATTTAATTTTTTTAAAAATATATTAAATATTACTCGGACTTCCCTCCAGTTTCAATTGATTGTAATTTTTGGAAGCGGTCTTATCTGTGAAAGAGTTATTTCATAGGCCCGGAATAAATGACTCTTTGTAAGTTTAAAAAAAATTTTTTTCCTCAACTTGAGTTAAGACTTTAAACGCGTTTTTCTCGAAATGGTATTTCTGAAGTCGGTGACCAAGATTATTCGAACACTAATGAACCGATCTTCTTGAAATTTTGCAGGCTTATTTAATTCATAAAAATGCAGTCTTTAATCGTTCGATTTTTTTTCGAAAAAAAATTTGCCGTTTTATGGTCAAAAAACGGCCGTTTTTATTCGTTAAAATCGAACTTTTAACTTTGACTGTCCGCCATTTTGTGAAAAATAAAAATTTTTTTAAATCCTTCGATTAAAGACTAGTTTATACTTATATTTGACTAAATCCATTCACATTTTTTATTTCAGATGATCCACTTCGCCGCAATGTTGGTCACCGCAAACCGTATAAATAAAAACATTATTTCATTGACGGCCATTTGCCATTTAACAATGTAATATTTTTCAATAAAAAAATTACTGAAAGTTCTTCAAGACGTGTACTTTAAGATGACATAGTGATCGATTAAAAAAGTTTTGTAGTTTTCTTTAAAAAAATTCATGAAAAAGGCCTATTTTTTGACGCTACAAGTGGGGGTAACCCCTTAACATTTAACAATTCAATATCTTATTTTCAGAATTACGAATTCAAGTTATTTCTTACAAAGTTTGATTCAATTTCCCCTTTTGTTAGGATGTTAATTTTAATACCTTTTTAGTTAAAGAAAAAAAAAGTTAAAGATGTAATATTAGAAAAATTATATGCACGTGATCGCGTCCCGAACTATTGGAAGTAAAATTCTAGGCTCAAAAAAAAAATTTTAACATAAAATAAATAGATAAGTGTTATTTCGGAATTTTCCGACATTACATTGGAAATTAATAAAGTAAATAAAATTTAAAATTTATTTTTTACAAGATAAACAAAAATAACGTCTATTAAATAAACTAAATAATAAATTATGGTATTATATTCATGTTTAATTTAAGAAAGAATTTTTTGTTTACATTTGCAGTTGCAAATGTAAAACTTTAGCCTCTTTTAATATTGAAACTTAAAAAAGTGATTGTATTATAGTTTGTTAAATTATCTCACTATCAAAAAATAGAATCACTTGAAACTTAATACAATTATTTAGAGTTTAATGACTCTACTTTTAATATCAAATATCAATAAATTAATATTATTAAAATTATTAAATTCTATATTTAGAAAAGGACAACAGTTTGAATTTTACATAAAATCACTGTATTCTGATTATTTATTGAGTGATAAACTCATCCTATTAATTAAGTATATTAAAATTTTCTATCTTTGGTATTAATTAATAAATTTGTAATTTTTTTAAATAAAACATAAATAATTTGCATTCTATAAACCTACAAAATTAACAATCAATAGGTACTATTTTTCTTTTAAAAGTAAGGAATGTTATTTTAAATAAAAGTAAGAGTAACAAACGTTAATTATTAAATTGTACAAAATTATATAATCTAAAATATTTTAATTAAAATTATTTGCTATTGAAAAAACTAAACACATATAAATTTAGTTATCGTTTCAGAAATAAAAATATGAATCCAAAATTATAATTTTATTAACTTATTTTATCTTGTTTAAGTATATTTTTCGTTTTCTCCTTTCACCTCTACACTTTGCTGAAGCTAATTGGATTAATTTTTCCATCTAATTAATGTTTAAATAAAAACTTTAATGTTTTTTTTCGTGGTTAAAGAAAAATAAAAAATACCTAACCACGTGAATATTTGACATTAAAATTGTCAAAACATTAAAAAAAATTTTTAGAGGCACTGAGATGAGATCCAAAATAAACAAGATTAAATAAGTTAAAGAAATTATTATTCTGTATATGTGTATTTTAGTTTTTCAAAACAATAAATAAATTTAAATATATTTAGATTTGCCAATTATGCATAATTATGCACTTGATCGAGTTCCAAGCTATTGGAAGTAAAATTCTAGGCTCAAAAATAAAATTTTAACATAAAATAAATAGATAAGTGTTATTTCGAAATTTTCCGACGTGACATTGGAAATTAATAAAATAAGTAAAATTTAAAATCCGATTTTTAAAAGTTGAGCGAAAATAACTTTTATTAAATAAACTAAGTAATAAAATCTGTTATTATATTTATGTTTAAATCAAGAAAGAAAAAGTTTTTAGCAGTTGCAAATGTAAAAGTTTAGAATCTTTTAATATTGAAACTTAAAAAAGTGATTGTATTAGTTTGTTAAATTATCTCACTATCAAAAAATAGTATTACTTGAAACTTAATAAATTTATTTAGAATTTTAATGACTCTACTTTTAATAACAAATATTATTAAAATTATTAAATTTTATATTTAGAAAAGTACAACAATTTGAATTTTATATAAAATCACTGTGTTCTAACTATTTATTGAGTGATAAATTCATCCTATTAAATGTACTTATTCTTTCAGAAATAAAAATATGAATCCTAAATTATAATTTAATAACATGAGTCAGAAATTCTAAAACGTGCCACCTAAAATTCAATAATTTTCTTTTTTGGCAAAATATTGTTTTTCTTATAAAACTTTATGCTAAAAAATATTGCGTAAAAGGATTTCGTAAACAAATTTTTTTGTTCACATTATTAACAATTGAACATTATTATCACTTTTATAAAAAAAATTAATATCTCAAAAACTTATTGTCTGATTTTGATGATCCAAATGGCATTCTTTTTAAATGTCTTGAATCAAAGTTTATTTGAAAATTTTTGTCATGTAAAAATTTTGCTTTTTAATTGTTTAAAAAATTGTTTATTTATAAAAAGGTAATAAAAAATCATGTTTATCATCGAATTTCTAAATGAAAAAAATACCAAATTATTCTTTGAACATTTCGGAATAATACTTCGTCGAAAAAAAAAATTGCATTACATACTATAATTTATATATTATTTATTACCCCTGGAAAAAATTCCAATATTTTGTTTGGGTAAGAAATTAATAAAATACAATAAAAAAAATTCTAAATTTAAGCCCGGCGTCAAAATTAAGCTGAATAATGACAAAATGTTTTGACAGATTGTTTTTTAACTATGCCTAAATAAATTTGAATAGTGGGGTATATATTTATATAGTAGGGTTTTTGTCGAGTAGGAGGGTCTGTTGATGACTAGTTTGGTGGCGATGATGGCAGGGTTTTAAATCGAATTGACAGATCCAATTGGCAGTTGGACAAATTGGGTTTTCGGGGATGAATTGGCAGTGCGTGAGGGAGAAATAAGGACGGATAAATTTTGATATTGGCCGTTATAGATGCCGGGAGATGAACAATTAACAAAGGGGTGGTTCTGAACCGCCCAGGACGCCGTCGCCAAAGGGCTCGTCCTGTCGATCGTCGGAACCTGTCAAATATTAGACGCTCCTCACAATTTTTAAATTAGTGGGGATGAAACTTAAACACCTTTCAACCACTAACAGACTGTCACTCGAATAACTGTCTATCATGGAAATTTTACTACGTTATCCAAATAGCAAATATTCATTATCATTTCTACCAACTCAATCAAAATTTTATTATTAAAATAATTGTCGAATTTAAATTACTGTGATACAAAAATTATCGAAATTTTATTATTGTTGAAGGAATTATTATTGACTTATTATTAATCACTTGCTCTCTAAATCTGAATTACTGATTTTCTACTAATGAATTAGCGAAAAATTGGTTACTATTAAATAGAGAAAATTTTCACTATTTGTTAGTAAAAAACTACTAATTTAAAAGTGAAATATCTACTAATTGAAATTGTAAAAATTCACTTTGTCAATTAGTAGTTATTCATCTGTCAAATTAGAAATTTTCTACTAATAATATAATTTTAATGATTTTTAAATGCCTTTGGTATAAAAAATTTACCCGGATTAAAAATTCGGAACCAATAAGTTACGAAGCGTAAAATTCTTCTAATAATTTTTGTAAAGCTTGAACTGGAAAATTGAAAAAATTATTTAAAGATAGAAAATTTACAGTAATATAGTGTAAATTTATTTATAACCCGACCTTGGGTTTTAAAAATACAAACTTTTTCTTTAACCTAGATTTCGAAATTATAAAAATTATAGCCTGGCACAAATTGATGTATAGAACTTCGATAGAAACTTTTTTACCCAAATTTGTATTTTACCAAATTGTGATATTACTATTCGAAAAGAAATAAAAAATCTGTTATAAGATTATTGAATTCATACCGCGAGTATTAGAAGAGGGATCTAATTTACGTTTTGTCATATTTCACCTAAAAAAAATAGATTCCTCTTTGTTTCTGTAATAAAAATATATGTAACTCTAGTATTTTAATACGAAAAATTAGAAAAATTTTGTAATGCATTTAAGTTATCCACTCTTTAAACACAAATTATTGAATACTAATTTTGACAAACAGCAAAATCTGGAGGAAAAAACTTATCCTTAAAAATGTTAAGATGATAAAAGAAAATTTTACAAGATTCAAGAAATTTACGGAACTATTAAATTATTATTAACTTTACAATTTATGGAATAACAAAGTAAAAAAAATTGAGATCTAATATTGAAAGTAAATATTTTGTGATAAAGAGATCTAAGTGTACAATAAATGTATCATGTGACATAGAAATAAAATTATTAGGTATTTCATGAAACATTTCAAAAAACACATACAAAGTTTTTAAATAAATACCGAAAATTAAAGGAATTTCTAAAACTTTTGATAAAAACATTACAACCCAAAAAACTTGGAAAAATCCCTAATATTTTTGGGAAAATTACAAAAGTTTTTATAAGAATACCCAAATTCGGAAGAATCTCCAAAACATTTGGTAAAACCAATTAAACCAAAAAGATTGGAAAATTTCCGAAGCTTTTTTCGAAAATTACAAAATTTTAGAAAAATTACACAGAAAGTTTTAGAAACAATTCTCAAAATTATTTACAGTGTACTTAAACTAAAAAATTAGGTTTCTAAAGGGGTTAATCCTAAAAATTCCTAGATAATTAATAATGGGGTATTCTAACCAAGCTCAATCCTAAAAAACTAGTTTTCTAAAGGGGTTAATCCTAAAAATTCCTGAAAATTTTCTACTGAGATATTCTAACCAATCCTAATCGTAAAAAACTAGGTTTTTAAAGGGGTTAATCCTAAAAATTCCTAAAATTTTTCTACTGGGATATTCTAACCAATCCTAATCCTAAAAACTAGGTTTTTAAAGGGGTTAATCTTAAAAATGTCTAAGGGGAATCCTAAAAATCCCAATAAAAAAAGTAGATTTTTAAAGGGGATCTTCTTCCAAATCCTAATAAACATTTACTTAGTTTAAAAAGTTTTACACTATTGTTTTGTTAAAAAAAACTGTAACTTGATTTTTTTTTTCAAAATTGACTTTTTACCCTCTTCCTTCTGTGGCTTTAAATGTTAATCAAACTTAATCCTAATCCTAATAACTGTAACTAAATTTTCAACGTAAGTAAAAAAACAAAGCGGTTCAAATTTCATCAAACAGTATATTCATATAGAAAAAAGTGTTCTTAAACTTAAAAACTTCATACCTTAAATATATATAAATTAGTCCTAATACTGAGACTAAAATCTCAAATTAACAATGTCTAAAATGTACTTTTTTGCTGTTCTTTTAAAACCTTTCAAAATTGCCCTCTTGATATTAAGTAATGGTTAAATAATTAGGAACAAAAAAAAAGAAGATAATCTCTAATGTTTGTATGTTTCGAAAGTGTACTTGTTTAATAGTATAATTATCAAATTCCAAAGCAAACTTTTTCAGATAGTTAAACTTTTTCCTGAAGATGAGCTTTTATGACTCCTTAATCACCTAATTACCTCAAGATACTCAGTTTCAGTTGAATGATGTTCTTGTTGTGGCACACTTGTTACGATCATCGTATTCTGGGAATGTGGTCCTGGATACTGATAAGCACAATTCATTTCGGCAGCTCAATAATTCACGCAAAATCACAAATTCACTCAAATCCCCTCCACCAAACCAATTCACTCCAAAAGGATTTTATTCCAAGAAGCAAGCAATGTTTTTCTTGATTGTGATCAAGAATGATGTTCTCAATTGTAAAAAATGTTTATTGTTCTTGTGATCAAAAATCGTGTTTTTAATGATAAAAAAGTGAGGCTCTGATTGTGAACGAGAATAATGTTTTCAATTGTGAACAAGAATGATGTTTTCTTGATTGTGAACAAGATTGATGTTCTTCTTGATTTTGAACAAGAATGATGTTATAAGCAAGAATAATGTTCTCAATTATAACCAAGAATTATGTTTTTCTTGATTGTGAACAAGATTGATGTTCTTCTTGATTTTGAACAAGAATGATGTTATAAGCAAGAATAATGTTCTCAATTGTGACCAAGAATTATGATTTCTTGATTGTGGACAAGATTGATGTTTTTCTTGATTGTGACCAAGAATGATGTTCTTAATTATGAGCAGGAACAATGTTATCAATTTTTATCAAGAATGATGTTTTCTTGATTGTGAACAAGATTGATGTTCTTCTTGATTTTGAACAGGAATGATGTTATAAGCAAGAATAATATTCTCAATTGTGACCAAGAATTATGTTTTCTTGATTCTGAACAAAATTGATGTTCTTCTTGATTGTGACAAAGAATGATGTTCTTAATTATGAGCAGGAATAATGTCCTCAATTTTTACCAAGAATGATGTTTTCTTGATTGTGAAAAAGATCATTGTTCTTCTTGATTTTGAACAAGAATGATGTTATAAGCAAAAATAATGTTCTCAATTGTGAACAAGAATTATGTTTTATTGATTCTGAACAAAATTGATGTTCTTCTTGATTGTGACCAAGAATGATGTTCTTAATTATGAGTAGGAATAATGTTATCAATTTTTATCAAGAATGATGTTTTCTTGATTGTGAACAAGATGATGTTCTTCTTGATTTTGAACAGGAATGATGTTATAAGCAAGAATAATGTTTTCAATTGTGACCAAGAATGATGTTTTCTTGATTCTGAACAAAATTGATGTTCTTCTTGATTGTGACCAAGAAAGATGTTCTTAATTATGAGCAGGAATAATGTTCTCAATTTTTACAAAGAATGATGTTTTCTTGATTGTAAAAAAGATCATTGTTCTTCTTGATTGCGAACAAGAATTATGTTTTTCTTAATTGTGAACAAGAATTATGATCTTAATTGTGTCCAAAAATGATGTTCTTCTTGATTTTGAACAGGAATGATGTTATAAGCAAGAATAATGTTTTCAATTGTGACCAAGAATGATGTTTTCTTGATTCTGAACAAAATTGATGTTCTTCTTGATTGTGACCAAGAATGATGTTCTTAATTATGAGCAGGAATAATGTTCTCAATTTTTACAAAGAATGATGTTTTCTTGATTGTAAAAAAGATCATTGTTCTTCTTGATTGCGAACAAGAATTATGTTTTTCTTAATTGTGAACAAGAATTATGATCTTAATTGTGTCCAAAAATGATGTTCTTCTTGATTGTGTCCAAAATTAATGTTCTTCTTAATTGTGACCAAGATTAAGACACTTAATTGTATTTGCTTGATTGTGAACAAGATTGATGTTCTTCTTAATTGTGAACAAGAATGATTTTTTTCTTAATTATGAGCAAGAATAATATTCATAATTGTGTCCGAGAATGATGTTTTCTTGATTGTGAACAAGATAATTTTTCTTCTTGATTGCCAACAAGAATGGTGTTCTTCTTATTTGTGAACAAGAATGATGTTCTTAATTGTGTCCAAAAATGATGTTGTTCTTGACTGCAACCAAAACTAATGTTCTTCTTAATTGTGAACAAGAATGATGTTCTTTTTAATTGTGAACAAGAATGATGTTCTTCTTAATTGTGTCCAAAAATGATGTTCTTCTTGATTGTGACAAAAATTAATGTTCTTCTTTATTGTAATCAAGAATGATGTTCCTCTTAATTGTGAACAAGAATGATGTTCTTCTTAATTGTGTCCAAAAATGATGTTCTTCTTGATTGTGACAAAAACTAATGTTCTTTATTGTAATCAAGAATGATGTTCCTCTTAATTGTGAACAAGAATAATATTCTTCTTAATTATTAAGAGGAATAATGTTCTCAATTGTGACCAAGAATAATGTAATTCTTGATTGTGAATAACGAGTGTTCTTGATTGTGAATTTTAAATAATATTCTTCTTAATTGTGTCCAAAAATGATGTCCTTCTTGATTGGAACCAAAATTAATCTTATCATTAATTGTGAACAAGAATCATGTTTTTCTTAATTGTGAGCAGGAATAATGTTCTCAATTGTGACCAACAATAATGTCCTTCTTAATTGTGAACCAGATTATATTCTTCTTGATTGTAAACAAGAATTATGTTCTTCTTATTTGTGAACAAGAATGATGTTTTTAATTGTGTCCAAAAATGATGTTGTTCTTGACTGCAACCAAAATTAATGTTCTTAATTGTGAACAAGAATGATGTTCTTCTTAATTGTGCCCAAAAATTTTCTTCTTCTTAATTATCTCCAAAAATCATCTTCTTCTTGAATGTAACCAAAATAAATGTTCTTCTCAATTGTGAACAAGAATGATGTTCTCAATTGTAAACACGAATAATTTTCTCAGTTGTGACCAAGAATAATAGACATCTAAAAAATTATTCTTCTATCGCAGTATCAAAACACACCTTTTCTCACATCAAGAACAACAAACAAGAAACCAATATTTTTGCACAACCAAGCAAAAAATGATGCCCTCCTTGTTTCTCCCCAAAAAACAAGAACTTCTCATAATCTTCAGTTACACTTTCACGAAACTGTTTTCTACCCAAAAAAAAAATCTCTCCTCTAATTTACAATCCACCCGCAAAAAGCACTTGTTAAACTTTTTCCTCACTTTCAAGTCCAGGTTAAAGAAGAGACTTTCCTGAATTTCGATAGCAGTGACCAACTCGTAAATAGAGGATAAAGAACGGATGTTTCTTCACACGAGGAAATGTGCACAACTTGTGAGTAGGATGGTTTCTTATTTCAGAGAGTACTCCTCTTCGTCACACAGTGTTTCCACCACTCGGATAAAACAATGTGAAGAGAGTACTTATCATGGCTGAATGATCCCTCTCCACTGATCACCGGCACGAGCCAGTCCCGCCGCAAGAAAAAGCACTTAACTGTTATGTGCTTCGTGCAACTTAACACCATTGATCCTGGCGATGGTGCAAGCAACTCGGAAGGAGAAACAATTAAAATGGTGCGCCTCTCTGCGGGCAACAATTATAACTGAGGTTTTTCGTCCATCCGTGGCAGCACCCAGTGGAGGCGGATCTTCCCCTTTCAGTCGTATGGGTATATACTTCTTCACTCGTGTGTGTACGCGTGCGGTGGAGAAAGAAAACCACCTCTGTGTTGGAATCAACCCACACACTAATATTCATCCCAGTAGTGTATGTGTTTGCATCTTCAATGAGTGTGCCGACTATCGGGCATTTATTCAGAAAATCGCAAAAGCACGAGGAAAACAATTCTTAGTAGATTTTTACTATACTTTTTAGCTATTTTTACAATGTTTGTAAATTTGACTTGGAAACTGGTTATAGTTACTAATTTACATTAGCAAGCGTTTCTAGTAATTTCTAGTGAAATTTCACAATTTGATAAACAATTTTTTTTAAAATATTTCCTTATAAAGCTTAGTATTTTTATTTTATATTTTAACCCTTTAACGTCGAATAGAACACATACACGTTGTCCCATAAACGTATTTAAAACTTTTGACCATATAAACGAATTTAAGTAAACATTGGTCGCTGAAGGTTTTTAGGGTCGCTGATTACGAATCTGTATTCAGAGTTCAAAATGGCGAATCCAATATGGTGGATCAATTTTTGAAAAAAGCTTTAATTTTTATGAAAATTTGTATCTGGAGGTTTTTGGGTCATTGAGTACAAATTTGTCGTCAGATTTTCAAAATTCGAAATGACGGATCCAATATGGCAGACCAATTTTTGAATACCAAGTTTCATACAAATTTTTAAAAATTTCGGAAATTGGTCCACCTTATTGAGTCCGACATTTTGAATTTTGAAAATCTAATGTCAAATTCAAAATCAGCGACGCCCAAAAACGAACATTGTTTTTTTCTGAATATCTGCTATTGGTCTGCACTGTTTGCATATATATTTATAATATTGTAATAAAAAAAAACTTATAACATTGAAAAGAAATTAAATCAATATTAAAAGTAAACAAAACGTATCTAGAGAAAGTTAACATCTTGGAAATTTTATATAAAAGGGGAGGGGGGGAGCTAAAATCTAATCTACCGCCCCCCCCCCCTAAAAAATGTCCTAAAACAGAACTTGGCTAGAATAATAAAATTGAAATTTCGAAAATTATGGAAAGGAACAAAATTGTATAAATGTAAAAAAATGGAAAATCATAACTTATTGTTTAATTATTTTGATTATTATTAATTACATATTAATTACTAATTGAATTATAATAGTCCGTGTATACCTCATTCAATTCGTTTTGTGGCATGTGGAATATGAATTTTAAACTAATTAAATTAATTTTTATTATGAAAAAAAGTTTTGTCGATAAATGGAATTTTTAAATTAAAAACGACGTTCAAAGAACATTGATTCAATATTTTTAAAAGTCCCATTGTCTAATTTTAGAAATTTATGAGTTTTATAATTCTACCAAATTTTATTAGAATCTGCTAAAACGTTCTGAAAATATCCTATCAGAAAAAAAATACTACACATACACACACACATGCATACATTTGCCTAACAATGAAAATTTACGCATTTCAGATGGAATAAAGTCGATTAAATCAATATTTGCAAAATTGAAAATCTTAACCTTCACAAAGCGTTTTCTGTATGAGAAAACAAAAATTATAGTAGAAATTTTCACTAATCGCAAAACTAATAGGTGATAAAATTTATACTTTATTTCCCTAGGGAAATAAAGGGAAATAAAATATATTTTGTTTCTTTAGGTAAAACAAAATGTTTAAACTTTAGTTCTCTAGGGATATAAACAATAATTTATACCTTATTTCTAAGGAAAAAAAAATTTATTTTATACTTTTTAGAGAAAATTTATCTCCAGAAATAAAGGATACTTTAATTGAAGAGCACTTTTTCAAAAGTTGATAAATCCCTTTTTCAAAAAAGTTGAGATAATTACAAATTTAACATATTAGGAACCTTACAAATCGATCTGTCACTGTTGAATTCAAGAAAAAAATTTATTACCAAAGAATTTTCAATTTAAAAAAAACTTGGACTTAACCAAGATGATTTAAAATTTTTATTTTTTTCCTAGAATAAATTACTAAAACCTTTAAATTCCTTTATTACTATAAACTTTAATTAAAAACAAATCTTCTTTAGTGCAAAAAACATTCGTACATAAATAATTTCATATATTTTTTCTACTTTATAATTAACTCTAGGGGTTAGGTGCGAAACTGCATTTGTTTAATTTTCTCGAAATAACAAAATGTGGATTTATTAACTACTTTTGAAAAAGTACTCCTCAATTATTATCTAGGAAAATAAAGGGAACTTTATTTATCTTGGGAAATAAAAGGTTCTTTATTTACCTTGGAAAATAAGAATACACTATTTACATAGGTCAATAAAATGTGCTTTATCTACCTAGAGAAATAAAGATTGCTTTGTTTACCTAGAGAAATAAAAGAGTAATTTATTTACCAAGAGAAATAAAGAGTGTTTTATTAGCCTAGAGAAATAAAAGAGTGATTTACTTATCTACAGATATAAAGAGTGCTTTATTTCTCCAGTTAAATAAATAGTTCTTTATTTATCTAGGTAAATAAAGAGTTCTTTATTTATCTAGAGAAATAAAGAGTGTTTTATTTAACTAAAGAAATAAAGAGTGCTTTATCTATCTAGAGAAATAAAGAGTGCTTTTTAACCTAGAGAAATTAAAAAGCAATTTATTAACCAAGAGAAATAAAGAGTGCTTTTTTGACCTAGAGAAATAAAGGAGAGATTTATTGACCTAGAGAAATAAAGGAGTGATTTATTTACCAAGAGAAATAAAAAAGAAATTTATTAACTCAAGTTATTAAATTTTTATACTTTACTTTTCTAAGATAATAAAACGTACTTTTAGTTTTATTTCTCTAGCGAAAAGGGCAATTTATTTATATTTGGTTTCTTTAGAGAAATAATGAGTAGTTTATATCTCTACTACTCAAAGGTTAGTATTTTAATTTTGAAAATTGTTTTTTGCCTTTTCCTCATATTTTTTAATATTTCGCTAATACTCTTCACATCTGAATTACAAAAAAATCAGTCAACAATTTAAATTAGAGAAAAATTTTACTTTTTCTTTTGATAAAATTTCACCTTTCAATTTGGAGGAGAAAATTTAAATTTCCGTTGAAAGTGATAAAAATTTGCAATTCATTTTTCTTGAATAAGGAACTAATCGAAAGTGTAATTTCAATCAAACAATCTTTATATTTCCTTGAACTCAGATCAGACTATTTTTCCAAACTGTGCTTCTTTATTAAAGTAAATAATATTTTTAAGCATTATGATCGGCTGTATTATTTCCTGACGAAACTACGTTGGTCAATGAATGACCGGAAACCACGACACAAAAATGGCGACATTGTCAGATCCAAAATTCAGGTTGGCGAGTTTTGGTAGATTAGAGCAATTATACTTAATGTAATAATTAATTATTACTATTATGCTTGTTATTATTTTTAAAGTATATACTGTTAATCAAGCTTCACCAAAGTAAAAATAATTATAATTAAAAAAATAAAATTATCCGAACTATTTAATGAAAATTAAAAAATGAATTAAATTGTTGCAATTTCATGAGAAATAAATTGAAAATTGATAATTTTATTTGTACCAGTGAATGCAGATGTAAAAGCTGCATGTGTTTCGGAGAACACACGGATATGGGAGAAGGAACGAGAGTGAGCAGGAGAGAGGGTTGTGTTGGTGAGAGAAGAGTGCGTGGAGCAATAAAGTTGCGAGTATGTAACCAGCGGAGAAGGTATTGTTGGTGGGGTTCCTAGCCCGCCCTCGCCGGTACTGGGCCGTCTTCTCGTACCCCAGTTGATCCGATCGTCTAATCCGCGTGGCAACCCCAACCACCCTCTCTTTTCTTCCCCCACCAATGAACCTCTTTCTCTCGGCCAATTAAAATCTGCCGCGATCACGTGGTGCCCTTTCGGGGTCACCAGGCTCCTCTTCTTTGCTCTTCTCTTTTTCGCGACCGCGTGAGAAATCCTATACACATAACGTGTCATCCCCTAGTTCCCCATTTTTTTTTCTTTTTACATCACCTATTGTATTTTCTGTATATTAAGTAGATACATTTCGTATTTACCGTTTTTTCTAATGTAAAAATAAAATTTCATTTTTTTTGAAAATTCAGTTCCACTAGAATTTAAAGGTAAAATTTAATTTGTTTTTAGGAATTTGAGGGGTAAATTTTAATATTTTTACAATTTGAAAGGGGAAATTTTATGTTCTTTAAAAGGTACAAGGTAAAAAGGTTTAAGGTAGAATTTAATTTTTTTAGGAATTTGAGAGGCAAAGTTTAACATTTTTACAATTTGAAAGGGGAAATTTTATATTCTTGGAAATTTAACAGTGGTTTTATATTTTGGATATAGAAATAAAGTTAAATTTACTCTTCGCTTACCTTAGTAAATAAAAGACTCTATATCTCTAAATAAATAAACTACCCTTTATATATCTAGATAAAAAAGCACTTTTTCTCGATTTATATAAATAAAATACCTATTATTCCCTAAGGTGAATGATTCACTCATTATTTCCCGAGGTCAATAAAGCACCTTTTACTTCCCTAGATTAATAAAATACCGCTTATTTCTTTTAAAAAATAAAACACTCTTTATTTCCCTAATTAAATAAAAACCCCTTATTTCCCTAAGTAAATTAAGTACCCTTTATTTCCTTAGGTAAATTAGGTACCCTTTATTTCCGTGATAAATTAAGCACGCTTTAGTTTCGTAGATAAATTAGATACACTTTATTTCCCTAAGTAAATTAGATACTTTATTTCCCTAGGAAAAAAAGAACTCTTTATATCCCTAAGTAAATTAAGCACCCTTTATATCCCTAGGTAAATTAAGCAAATTTTATTTCCGTAGGTAAATTAAATACCCTTTATTTTCCTAGGTAAATTAGATACCTTTTATTTCCCTAGGTAAATTAGGTACTTTTTCTTTCCCTAGGTAAATTAAGCACTCCTTATTGTCCTAGATAAATAAAGCACCCTTTATTTCCCTAAGGTAAATAAAACACTCTTTATTTCTCTCGGTATATTTCCTAAGTCCTTTTATTTTCCAAGGTCAATAAAAAAATACACTTTATGTCTCTAGGTGAAAAACTACACTAGCTGAATAAAATACTCCTTATTTCTCTAGGTAAATAAAACACCCTTTATTTCTTTAGATCAGTAACAAACCCTTCATTTCTCTTGGTAAATAAAAAACTAATTATTTCTGTTAATTAATAAAGTTTTTTCCATATTCCCAAGTAAATAAAAAGCCACTCTACATTTCCAGCCAGATAAAGCTTACTTAGTACTCTAATTAAATAAATAACCCTCAATTTCCCTAGGTAAATTAAGCACCCATTATTTTCCTAGGTAAATTAATCACCCTTTATTTCTCTAAAAAATTAGGTACCCTTTATTTCCCTAGGTAAATTAGGTAACCTTTATTCCCCCTAGGTAAATAAAGCACCTCTTATTCTCCTAGGTAAATTAGGCACTTTTTATTTCTTTATATAAATTAGGCACTCTATTTCCCTAGGTAAATTAAGCACCATATATTTCCCTAGGTAAATTAAGCGCCATATATTTCCCTAGGTAAATTGATCACCCTTTATTTCCCTAGGTAAATAAATCACCCTTTATCTCTCTAGGTAAATTAGGTACCTTTTCTTTCCTTAGATATATTAGGCATTTTTTGTTTCTCTACGTAAATTAGGCACTTTTTATTTCTCTAGGTAAATTAGGCACTCTATTTCCCTAGGTAAATTAACAACCTTTAATTTCCCTAGGTAAATTAACCACCTTTAATTTCCAAAGGTAAATTAATCACCCTTAATTTCCCTAGGTAAATTGATCACCCTTTATTTGCCTAGGTAAATTAGGTAACCTTTATTCCCCCTAGGTAAAATAGGCACTCTTTATTTCTCTAGTTAATTAGGCACTCTATTTCCCTAGGTAAATTAAGCACCATATATTTCCCTAGGTAAATTAAGCCCCCTATATTTCCCTATGTAAATTAACCCCCCTTTATTTCTCTAGGTAAATTAGGCATTCTTAATTTTCCTAGGTAAATTAGGTAACCTTTATTTCCCCTAGCTAAATTAAGCACCTCATATTGTCCTAGATAAATTAGTAACCCTTTATTTCTTTAGGTAAATTAGGCACTCTTCATTTCCCTATGTAAGTTAAGCACCCTATTATTCCCTAGGTAAATTAATCACCCTTTATTTTTCTAGGTAAATGAGGTACTCTTTATTTCCCTAGGTAAATTAGATAACCTTTATTCCCTCTAGGGAAATTAAGCACCTCTTTTTGTCCTAGGTAAATTAGGCACTCTTTATTTTCCTACGTAAATTAATCACCCTTTATTTCTCTAGGTAAATTAGGTACCCTTTATTTACCCAAGTAAATTAGACACTGTTTATTTCTATAGGTAAATTGGGCACTTTTTATTTCTCTAGGTGAAATAGGCACTCTATTTCTCTAGGTAAATTAATCACCTGTAATTTCCCAAGGTAAATTAATCACCCTCAATTTCCCTAGGTAAATTAAGCACCCTTTATTTTCCTAGGTAAATTAGGTACCCTTTATTCCCTCTCGGTAAATTAAGCACCTCTTATTGTCCTAGATAAATAAAGCCTCTCTTAATTTTCTAGTTCAATAAAGTACTTTTTCTTTCCCTAGATTAAATAAAACCCTTTCTATTGCCCCAATTAAACAAAGTACTCTTTATTTCCCTATAGGTATATAAAATCTACTGTAACAGTTTAAATTTACCTTATCTCTCGAAAAAAAACACGTAAAATGTACTTTATTAGCCTATTAAAGTAAATTGTACAAAAAATAAACATTATTTACCTAGGGATGTAAATTTTTGAAACACAACATTATTTCCTTAAATTAAAAAAATATACTTTACCACCATTGAGCATTTTTACTTCGAGAAAAGAACTCAACTAAAATGAAATTTTACTGCTTCGAAGAACAATCGCTCATTTATTATTCATCTTGTGGTACTTTTAATAGATAAAGAATTTTCGATAAGGGAATTAATTCCAGAGAACTTGGGGGGATAGTTAGTTAAGTGTTGTTATTAAGTTGTCAGCGCTTTTATGTATTACTTGTTTTAATAAATGGGAATATTAGGCAATAAGACTTGCATAATAATGCGACATTTGCCCGGGACCACTAAAGAAAATGTCGACGCAACTTTCTACATTCGAGACTGGATTCTGATAGGTCAGCGTGTCACGCCATTGCGTGATAGTTGATCCCTTTGAAAAAAGAGTGTTCGAGTATGATAATACTTATTCAAATTGTGCACACTTTAAATATGCATTGTGTACTTCATCTGAATACGAAATCATTTTTAGTTATACACGCAATTAATATTCTCATCGCTGCAACGCGCACTATAATTTCATTCGATACCCACAATCCTTATTAAATTACTCGATTGTATAATTCGCAATTAATCCCTCTCCCGACTTGTAATTCAAATTTTTATTCTTCATTTTTTTGTTTGTTTTTTTTTGTTTTGGATTCAGCATTTATTGGACTATACGATCTGTATATGCAAGAGACATAAGAAATTTTTTTATTTTTTTTTTTTCAATTATAAGTATATCCTTTTGTTTGATTGATTATTTTTAATAAAATTTGAGAATGTTTTTCTAATTTTCGTAAAAATGTAATAAAAAGTGAATAGAGTAACACGAAATAAGTAATTAAATAAACCATAAATATTCTATATCTCTATAAAATGAAACGTATATATAACTACAACTTTATCGTGATCTTGAATAAAGACTTTTTTTTTATCAGTAAACAGCGATCGGTGAAAAGTAAAGACGCTCGTCATGTTGAATGTTCTTGGCAATTTTCAAAGTGAGATAATCTTCATATTTTCACTCTCGCTGCGAAAATGAACGTTAATTGAGCAAGATTATCAGTCCCGAGTTAAAAGGTGTGACGTGTTATGAAAGTAATTACATATCGACGTGGAAAATCTAATAGTAAACCTATTGATTAAACCATAAACCAGCGATTTTTTCGTACAATGGAAAGTTCTATTTAAGAATGCAGAACACAGAGCATTTAAAACGTGTCGGCATATTTTTTTTAAATTAAAGAACTAGGCGAATCGATAACGAAACTCGGTTCACAAAACAGCAGAAAAAACCTACAAGCAAAAAAAAGGCAGATAAATAAAAGAAAAGAAATGGAAATTATATACTGGTTGAGAAATATGGATTCTGATTTTTGCCATTTTAGATAGTTTAATTTTAACCCTGCTAACCCTAGTAGAATCAAATTAAATATTGGATTTATAGACAAATTGAAAAAAGTTTTGCCGCAAAATAATTGTTTAAACAAATTATTTAAATTTTTGATTGTTTAAAAACTGTTTATGGAAATCGATTCTATAAGAAAAACTGGGAAGATTTTGTATGAATCATTTTTTTGTACCTGTTGTACTTTGTTCACAAACGCATTATAAACAAGTAATTGTTGATTGTTTAGAAAATTAAGAATTGTTTTTTTTTCAAAATTATGTATACTAGTCGATTCTATGAGAAAAATGAGAAAGATTTTGTATGTGTCATTTTTTTGCACCAGTTGTATTTTTTTCATAAAATTGTTAAACAATTACCAATTATTTGTTTATGATTTTTTTGTGGTAACGCAGTTACAAATGAAACGATTCATACAAAATCTTCTCAGTTTTTATCATAGAATCGATTTCCATGAATAGTTATTGAATATGTTTATAATAATCAGTTTAAACTTTTAAACAATTATTGTTTTAACAACATGCCTAAAAACTTGATTTATTAACATTATATGTTTATTAATCCAAATTTATGGAAGTCGATTCTATGAGAAAAACTGAGAAGATTTTGTATGAATAATTTTTTTGTTCCTGTTGTGTTTTGTTTACAAACACAATATAAACAAATAATTGTTGATTGTTTGTAAAAACAGGAATGATTTTTTTTCCAAAATTATGTATGATAGACGATTCTATGAAAAAAATGGTAAAGATTTTGTATGTGTCATTTTTTGCACCAGTTGTATTTTTTTCATAAAATTGTTAAACAATTATTTGTTTATAACGTTTTTGTGGTACGACAGGTTAAAAAAACGAATCATACAAAATCTTCTCAGTTTTTATCACAGAATCGATTTCCATAAATAGTTATTAAAAAATTTTATAATAATCTGTTTAAACAATTATTGTTTTAACAACATACTTCAAAACTTGATTTATATTGTTTATAATGTTTATTATTTATCATTACTATCTTTTATGTTTATTATTCTAAATTTATGAAAGTCGATTCTATGAGAATAACTGAAAAGACTTTGTATGAATCACTTTTTTATATCAGCTGTACTTTGTTTACAAAATTCTCATAAACAATTAAATATTAATTGTTTATAAAATTAAAAATGACTTTTTTAAAATTCTGTATGCCAATGGATTCTATAAAAAAAAATAATAAAGCTTTCGTATGTATAATTTTTTGTACCATTTGTATTTTTTATTAAATTCTTTATAAACAATCACCTACTATTTGTTTATAGCATTTTTGTGGTATAACAGGTACAAAAAAATGATTATATAAAATCTTCTCAGTTTTTCTCATAGAATCGATCGCCACAAACAGTTTTTTGTAAAATTTTTGTAAAATTCTTCAATAATTTGTTTAAACAATTATTGTGTTAACAAATTATTTAAAAATCTGATTTTTTAAAAACTATTCTTAAAAATCGATTCTATAATCGATTTGTCGTTTTGTCACGAGAAGACTTTGTACGAATAATTTTTTTGTACCATCAGCTGTAATTTGTTTATAAAATCGGTATAAACAAATAAGTACTTGTTGTTAATAAAATTAAAATATGTTTTCATAAATTATGTATGGCAATCGATTCTATGACAAAAATAATAAAGGTTTCGTATGTATTTTTTTGTAACAATTGTATTAATTGTAATTAATTGTACAAAATCGTCATAAACAATCAACAATTTTTTGTTTATGTCATTTTTGTGAACTAAGTACAACAGGTACAAAAAAATAATTCCTACAAAATCTTCTCAGTTTTTCCCATAGAATCGATCTCCATGAATATTTTTTTAAAAAAAATTAAAAAATGTAGTAATTTGTTTAAACAATTATACTTTAAACAATTGGAAATTGTAAAAGGTCAAAAATTTAGTTTCATCATTCAGCTGTTTACATCGACAGCTTAAAAGGTAATTTTAAAACAGTATCTTTAAACCTTTCGGTGTAAACAGACTCGAAATTTCCATTGTTCAAAAGATACTTTTTAGATTCTAATTAAACAAATACCTTGAAACAAAACAGATTTTGAAATTCAACCCTAATTAAATTTCTTGGCCAGATTAGAAATTAAAATACTGCGAGAAATGCATTTTAACGTATTGTGTTGTTTTCTAAGACAAAGTGCCAAATTCAGTATGGGTTTTAAGAATGAATGAAGGAATGAATGACGCGATCGTACAATATCGAGACTTGGGTGAGTGGATAGTCGATGAATGGATTCTTATTCTTTCGTCAACTATTCTCCATCGGCGTGTAACTTTATACAGTGGGAACCGTGTGATTTCCATTCATTCTGTCCTTCATTCACTACAATGTTGAGGAAGGACCGAAAGGATTATTTCAAGGCTCTAGGTGCCCTCATCTTAAAGATGCCGACATCTTCCCACATAAGACGAAAATGTTATACTTTCGCTCTTGTTAAGAAATTTCGCACGAGTCTGCATATCAACATTCCTTTCTCAAATAGAGTTTCTTTGTTTCATTCATCTAATCTTAAACGTTCTTCATTCAACTATTTTTTCAATGAAAAGTCCTTCATTCATAAAAAAAAAAAACTTTTTTCTCCGTTACTTTTCTGCTCATTAATAACTTGTAACAAACCTGCAATTTTGATAATAAACAGTTTTCCAACATTCAGATCAAAAAGTTGTCGAGAAAATTTTCAGTTCTAGAAAACTTTCCACGGAAGAATTTTACCTGAATAATTGAAGAAGTCTTTCCCAAAATTTGAAATTGATCCGGTGAAAATTAAAAAATTTACAGTCAAAAATCTTTTTGCCAAAATGTCAATTTGTGGAAATATTCTGCTTTGGGAGTTTAATTTTTTTTTTTTTATAAATTGAAAAGAATAGGCAAATATTTCCTCTTTGATTACAAATTTTCGTTGAACAATAATAATTCCGGTAAAGTGAATTGAAAACCACTTGTCAGTGAAAATAAATTTCTAAAGTAATTTCAGCAGCTCGATTCGATTACAAAACTCATAACCATTAATTAAAAAGACGGCCAGCTTTTGCACTAACAATTTTTAATTAAGAGAAGGGTTTCAATAAAACCTTTAATGAGATAAGCAAATTGCCTTATCGCACTCTCATCTTTAGAGACTATATCCAATTTTTTGCGCGGTAATTAACTCTACAAATACTGTATACCCACGAACTTCAGAATGATTAAGAAACAAAAGTCCGAGAAAATCATTTATAAAAACTGCACCAAACTGACATTTCAATTAAAATTCAACTCAAATTAAATATTGAATACTTCATTAATTACTTTCTTTGGGAATTATTTGTATATTAAAAACGTATAAAGAAGTTTAAAAGGTAATTTAAAAATATTAATAATCATTTATGGAGACTATTTTTTTCTTTTCATCATTGTATTATTTTTAGAAATTTACATGAATTTATATACTATAGGGAAAAATTTTCTTGAACTTTATCTTTTTGTGAACTTAGAAATTATTTCTTAAACATACTAAAATTTCAATTAATTTATGAAAAATTGGTTAACTTAAACCTAACTAATTTAAAAACAAATTTAAAAAAAACTAAATTTTCATGTTTTAAGGAAACTTTATAAAATCATTTAATTTACAATTAGTAAAATTTTTGCTTAAAAGTTTACTTATCTTGAACTTAGAAATTACTTTTATACACTTAGTAAAATTTTCTTGAACTAAGTAAAATTTTTTCGTTTCAAGGAAAATTAGTAATTTTATTTAATTAAGTAAAATTTTGTTAAAAGTTGGCTTTTTCTTAAACTTAGAAAATATTTCATAAACATACTAAACTTTTTTTTAAATAAAAATTTTTCTTGAACTTCCAAATTGTTTTATAAAATTAGTAATATTTTCTTGAACTCACGAAAAATATTCTTGAACTAAGTACAAGTTTCTTGCTTCCAGGAAACTTAGTAATTTCATTCAATTTCCTAAAATTTTATTAAAAGTTCACTTTTCTTGAACTTAGGAATTACTTTTACACACTTAGTAAAATTTTCTTGAACTGAGTAAAATTTTCTTGTGTCAAGGAAACTTAGTAAATTTATTTAAATTAGTAAAATTTCCTTAAAAGTTTACTTTTTTTTTAACATAGAAATTACTTTTATACACTACGTAAACTTTTTTGTAACGTTTACTTTTTCTTTAACTTAAAAATAAATTATTTCATAAACTTAGTAAAATTTTCTTGAACTCATGAAAAATTTTATTGAACCAATATAAAATTCTCTTGTTTCAAGGAAACTTTGTAATTTTATTTAATTTAGTACAATTTTCGAAAAAGTTTACTTTTCTTGAACTTAGAAATTACTTTTATACACTCTGTAAAATTTTCTTGTACGTTAACTTTTTCTTAAACTTAGAAATTATTTTATGAACTTAGTAAAATTATCTTGTACTCACGAAAAATATTCTTGAACCATGTAAAATTTTCTTTGTTTAAGGAAACTTTGTAATTTTATTTGATTTAGCAAATTTGTCCTAAGTTTACTTATCTTGAACTTAGAAATTACTTTTATACAATTAGTAAAATTTTCTTGAACTGAGTAAAATTATCTTGTTTCAAGAAGAATTAGTAATTTTACTTAATTTAGTAAAATTTTCTTAAACTCTAGCTTTTTCTTAAACCTAGAAATTATTTCATAAACTTAGCAAAATTTTCTTGAACTAACAAAAAATTTTCTTAACTTAGAAAAACTCTATTGAACTGAGTAATATTTTCTTGTTTCAAGTAAACTTAGTAATTTTATTTAATTTAGTAAAATTGTTAAAAAAGTTTACTTTTTTTGAACATTGAAATTACTTTTATACCCTATGTAAAATTTTCGTGTACGTTAACTTTTTCTGAAACTTAGAAATTATTTTATGAACTTAGTAAAATTTTCTTGAACTCACGAAAAATATTCTTGAATTGAGTAAAATTTTCTTGTTTCAAGGAAAATTTGTAATTTTATTTTATTTAGTAAATTTGTCCTAAAAGTTTACTTATCTTGAACTTAGAAATTACTTTTATGTACTCAGTAAATTTTTCTTGAACGTTAACTTTTTCTTAAATTTAGAACTTATTTCATAAAATTAGTAAAATTTTCTGAAATTCACGGAAAATATTCTTGAATCGAGTTAAATTTTCTTTTCTTGAAAGGCAAACTTTGTTATTTAATTTAATTTAGTAAATTAGTCCTAAAAGTTTACTTATCTTGAACTTAGAAATTACTTTTATACAATTAGTAACATTTACTTGAACTGAGTAAAATTTTCTTGTTTCAGGAAAAGTTAGTAATTTTACTTAATTTAGAAAAATTTTCTTGAATGCTAGATTTTTCTTAAACCTAGAAATTATTTCATAAACTTAGTAAAATTTTCTTGAAATAACAAAAATTGTTTTTAACTTAGAAAAACTCTATTAAACTGAGTAAAATTTTCTTGCTTCAAGGAAACTTAGTAATTTTTTTTAATTTAGTAAAATTTTCTTAAAAGTTCACTTTTTTTGAACATTGAAATTACTTTTATACCCTATGTAAAATTTTCGTGTACGTTAACTTTTTCTGAAACTTAGAAATTATTTTATGAACTTAGTAAAATTTTCTTGAACTCACGAAAAATATTCTTGAATTGAGTAAAATTTTCTTGTTTCAAGGAAAATTTGTAATTTCATTTGATTTAGTAAATTTGTCCTAAAAGTTTACTTATCTTGAACTTAGAAATTACTTTTATACAATTAGTAAAATTTTCTTGAACTGAGTAAAATTTTCTTGTTTTAGAAGAAATGAGTAGTTTTACTTAATTTAGTAAAATTTTCTTGAATGTTATCTTTTTCTTAAACTTAGAAATTATTTCATAAACTAGTAAATTTTTCTGGGTTCAAGGAAACCAAGTAATTTAATTTAATTTAGTAAAATTGTTTTAAAAGTTTACTTTTTTTTGAACTTAGAAATTACTTTTCTACACTTATTAAAATTTTCTTAAAAAATTACTTATCTTGAACTTAGAAATTACTTTTATACCTACACTTAGTAAATTTTGCTTGTTTCAAGGAAAATTAGTACTTTTGTTCAATTTAGTAATGTTTTCTTAAACGTTAAATTTTTCATAAGCTTAGAAATTATTTTATAAACATAGTAAAATTTTCTTGAACGTCAACTTGTTCTTAAACTTAAATATTATTTCATAAACTTAGTAAAATTTTCTTGAACTCACGAAAAATATTCTTGAACCGAGTAAAATCTTCTTGTTTCAAAGACCCTTGATAATTTCATTTAATTAAGTAAAATTTCCTTAAAAATTTACTTTTCTTGAACTTAGAAATTACTTTTATACACTTAGTAAAATTATCTTGAACTGAGTAAAATTTTCTTATTCAAGTAAAATTAGAAATTTTTTTTAATTTAATAAAATGTGCTTGAATTTAGTAAAATTTTCTCGATACCATTAAAATTTCTTTAAACTAAGAAAATTTTTCTGAAACTAGACGTTTTCTTGGACTTGGGACTTGAGGTAAACATTCATTTATCTAAATATATAAAATATTCTTCAAACCCAATGCAAATTTTTTTTTTTTTAACACAAAGTTGATTAATTATCAAGGTAATAAATTCAAGAAGCCAATTACGAGGTAAAAAATTTCAAGGTTAGTATAATCGAGTTCAAACTAATCGAGCTTCATTGGTAGATAGAAATCTACATCCGGCCAGATGGCGCCTGACAATTTTCCAAACAAACAAGAAAAAAAAATTTTTTTGAGAAAAAAGGGCTTCGCCGTCGTTTTTACGTCTAAAGATAAATGAGAGCACGAGTATAACGAAAAGTTAGGGGCATGTGTATGTATATAAGAGAAAATATAAGGGAGAGAGTTGAAAAATCGGGCCAGTCAGGCTCGTGGATATGAAACTGCCAGACGAGGGGTATAAAGACGGACGGACGGACAGACCGACGGACGGACGAAAGAAACGAACGGTCGTTTCTTTTAACCGCGGATGGACGCGCTCTGTTATTATATCTGTTCGAGTCTTAGAAGACAAGGACGGATATATGGTACACGAGATAAAGATTAAGAGAGGAAAAAAGAAACAAGTCCCAGTCGCGGTGAAGCTGTTACGCGCTTTTACAGCGGAGAGAAAGAATAATAGCCTCCCCTAAACTCTGGCTGCAATTAAAACTAAGTTCCCAGGGTGGCGTCCCGACTAATCGACTCTTCAAGTCCAACTTCAGAAACGATAAGTCGTAAATCAGCACTCCATTCCTCTGGATCTTCGCAAAACAAAATTCACGACTTGTTTTCGAGCTTTAAAGCTTCAAAACTTCGTCTTCATCTCTAGAAAGTTGGTAAATTTCGTTTTATCTATTATTTTCGCTAATTTTCGTCTGTTTTTTTAATTTTGAAAAAATTATTCTGTCTTGAAAATTTTGCAAATGGTGAGTTTTTACAGTTTTGGCAAATTTGGTGTCTATTTAAAATTTTGCAATTTTTGCAGTAGAAATTTAAATTTCTGAATTATTTTTGTCCTTAAAATTTCAAAACTTATATTTTAGTTTTAAAATTTCGCACATTGTCTTATTTTGACGTGGCTCGTTGATAAAATGCTTATTTAATTGGCAAAAAAATATATAATTCTAATTCAAAACTCAGTTCAATATGAAGCTAGTTCGTGGTACTTGGAATATGATTCCTTTTCAATGTTCAGAATAATATAATGCTAGCTCAAAGTTTCGTGTAAAATAATTAAAATTCATGTTTACGTACAATAAATATTAAAATATCAATTAAACTATAATATATATTATTTTATGGTTTTTCATTTTTAGGTGTAAAAGTAATAAAATGTTTTTAATTATTATCAATAATTTAATTAATGATATTTCTGGTTTATAAACAAATACCATGAATTTTAGAACTAAAACATTTAGATTTAGGATTTTTAAAAACATTAACAAATTTTTTAATCTTTTAATTAAAATTTTTAACATTTTGAACAAATCTTAGTTTCATTCTAGATTATATTTTTAATATCAAGTATTTAAAATACTTAAAATATTTAAAATAATATTTTATATATTAAAATATATAAAATATTTAAAAATATAATCTTTCGTAATTCTTTATAAATGATAAAAAAATATAAGTTTATTCGAGAAAAGATTTATCGATCTTAGGAAGGTAAGATAAATAAAAAACTTCCAAAATTTTTTATTTTAATTATGTAAAGCAGCGTAAAGCATTAAATATAAGTTTAATAATAAATGTTATTAATTATAAAAATTATATATAAATATTAAGCATTTAATGTACTTATAATAACCTCGAATAATTATATTAAGATTTATCTAAATTATTGATATTTTTATTTGGAAGATTTAAAAATTAGTCAACTTTTGGTTTTTAAATTTTAAATTTAAAAGTTTAAGATCTAAATTTCATATTATTTGTTTATAAATGAAATTCCATACATTAAATTATTCATAATAACAGGACAAAGTAAATTATTTTTATATCTAAAGACGAAAAAGCGGGAATTAATAATGACTTTGAATTCTATAAAAACGCAATTTTGTCACTAAATTTTGATAATCTTTGTTTGTTCTTAAAATTTTGCAAATATTGTTTAGTAGTTGAAACTACAAAATATAAACGTTTCTTCTTTAAAAATACTCAAATTTTGTATCGTCTCTTCTTATCGTTGTAATAAAATTTATTAGATTTTAGGAATTTAGATTTTTTTTTTCGAGTTTTCAAATTTCACAATATTTTTTTTCTAAAACTTTATAAATTTTTTTATAACTATTTAATTTTGAAAAAATTGGTTTTTCTTAAAAATTTTTCAAATATTCAGTGTTTATAGTTTTTAAAATTTTGTTGTCTATTTAAAGTTTTGCAGTTTTTGCAGTTTTCCTTTCGGCTTTAAAATTTCGGATCATTTTTGT
The DNA here is from genome assembly GCA_037103525.1 of Ganaspis brasiliensis. NCBI lineage: Eukaryota > Metazoa > Arthropoda > Insecta > Hymenoptera > Figitidae > Ganaspis > Ganaspis brasiliensis. Next base: position 2,544,069 of record JAZKLR010000294.1, read on the forward strand.
CCGTAAAATTTTAAAAATTATGTTCTGCTTTCAAAATTTGCTCATTTTTTTTGTCCTTGAAATTTTTAAAGATTTTTGTCATTAGTGCACTGCAAAAACAAATGTCAACAAATGTCTCAAATATGGGGACACAAGACACATATTGTGTTTCACTCTGAAACACATGCGTCCCAAAGTGTCTCATTTTGAGACATATTGTCCTAGAAATTTTTACAGTGTGTTTTATAAACTTTGTTTCGTTTTTAGAATTTCGTAATTATTACGTAAATTTGGTATCGTCTCTAGAATTTCGTAAAATTTATTAGATCCTCAAAACTTAGAAAACTTTGTTTGAGTCTCTAAATTTTCCAATATTTTTCTTTAAAACTTTATAAATTTTGTTATAACTATTAAATTTTGAAAAAATTGGTTTTTCTTAAAAATTTTTCAAATATTCAGTGTTTATATTTTTTAAAATTTTGTTGTCTATTTAAAGTTTTGCAGTTTTTGCGGTTTTTCTTTCGGCTTTAAAATTTCGGATCATTTTTGTCCGTAAAATTTTAAAAATTATGTTCTGCTTTCAAAATTTGCGCTCATTTTTTTTATCCTTGAAATTTTTAAAGATTTTTGTCACTAGTGTTTTATAAACTTTGTTTCGTTTTTAGAATTTCGTAAATATTGCTTCATGCTTGAAACTACAAAACATTTTTGTCTCTGAAATTTTATAAGTTATTCTTCTTTAAAATTACGCAAATTTGGTATCGTCTCTACAATTTCATAAAATTTATTATAGGTCTTTAAAATTTAGAAAATTTGTTTGGGTTTTCAAAATTTTCAATATTTTTTCCCTAAAACTTTATAAATTTGGTTAATACTATTGAATTTTAAAAAAAGCGTTTTGTCTAAAAAATTTCTAATTTCTTTTTAATTTCAAAATTGCGATTTTATCATCTTACCATAAGTATTATTAAAAGTATTATTTATTTATTTAAAATAATATAAATTATTGAAATATCTCAAATTTTGCATCATCTTAGAAATTTTGCAACATTCATGTTTCTTAAATTTTACAAATATTATTTCGTTTTTAAATTTAAAATTTCGCAAATATATTATTTCGTTCTTAAACTTTCCTATCATTTTTATCCCTAAAATTTTAAAAAGAATTTTTTACATTCAAAATTTCGCCCATGATCTTTTGTTTTTGAAATTTCTAAACATTTTTTTCACTAAAGTTTAATAAACTTTGTTTTGTTTTTAAAACTTCGCATACTTGCTATTGTCTCTAGAATTTCATAAAATTTATCACGTCTTTAAAATTTAGAAAATTTTGTTTCAATTTTCAAATTTCCCAATATTTTTTTCCTAAAACTAAAATAAATAAACTAAATAAATTTTGTTCGTCTTTAAATTTTTACAACTTCTGGTTTCTTCTCCAAAATTTCGTAAATTTAGTCTCGTCTGTACAATTTTGCAAATTTTATTATACTTTTGAAATTTTAGCAGTTTTCTTGATCCTTAAGGTTTAAAAAGTTTTATTTCTTCTCTAAAAATTCGCAAATTTTGCTTTTTTCTGCCAAAAGCTTCGAAAATTTCATTTTATATCTTCACAATTTCATAAATTTACTGTTTTGTTTTTAAAATGTCGGAACGTTTCGGTCACTAAAATTTAAAAATTTTATTTTTCTTTCAGAATTTTTCTAATTTTCTTTCGTCTTTTCATTTCAAAACTTTTTGTCTCTAAACTTCTGTAAATTTTCTTTTTTCCTTAGAATTTTAAAAATTTTATTGTGTCATTATAGATATAAATTTTTTTTTATTAAAAATCTGTAAATTTTGTTTCGTATTCAAAATATCGCAAAATTTTGTATCTTTCTAGAAATTTCATCAAAATGCTCTTACCAAAATTTTATAAACATTACTTCGAATTGAAATTACTATAAATTTTGTTTTGTCATTATAATTTCGCAACATTTCATTGTGTTTTTAGAATTTCGGAATATTTTTATGTCTAAAATTTAAAAAATTGTTTTTAATCTTTAGAAAAATATTCTCAAACTTTCTGTTATTAAAGTTTCAAAAATTGTATTTCATCTCTAAAAATTTGCAAATTATGATTTATCTCTAAATTTTTACTGTGCAACTTTGAAATTCCACAAATTTTGTATTATCCTCTGAATTTTTTAACATTTATACCTATCTTTAAAATTTAATTGTGTTTCTTCTGTAAAATTTCACAATCTCTTAAATTCTACAAATTTTGTTTCATCTTTAAATTTCTTCAAATTGTATTGTGTTTTTAAAGTTCAGCAAATTTAGCATCATCTCTGAAACTCGGAAATTTTTGTTTCAATTTCGTACATCTTGAAACTTAAAATCTAAGAAAAAAATTCTTTATCCGTATTAATTTTGAGAAAATAACTAAGATTATTCCGCACATTACTGCACATTATTCGATCCTGTTCTTATTTACTTGTCGATTCTCAAGAGAGTTTATTTTTTTCCAAAGTCAAAAGTACTTTAACCGAGGGTATCGAATCACGACAAATGTGCGAAAACCTTCCAGGACCCTCTGCTTTCCGCCCGGAAACGGAAACATTCGTTTCTCCGGGAAATGGTAAAAAAGTCGATCCAAGGGATAAAATATAGCTCAAGAGGGAATTCCATGTCATGAATAAGAAACTTTTATTGCAAAGCTTTATATCAGATATTCTCAAAGGAATCAAGACCAATTTCTATATGTTATTTACCAAAAATCTGTTAAATAAGTTTTCCATTTTCAAATTATTATTTCAGGTCGAAAATTGGCATAATTCCCACTAACTGAAGTTTAGGTTGTTATTAAAAATTCGTTAAGAAAAATTCGTTAAGAAAAAAAAAACATTACAAATAACTAAAATAAATCATAGCAAAATTAGAATCACCAAAAAGCAGAAACGATGATAAATAAAAAATTCCCGTCGATATATTTAAAAAGAGTAATTATGCGACAAACGTCAGGAAGGTGACGACACCATTTTCGAAAATTGCGAATCGTAACCTATCGTCAAGTTTGGCTCGAGGCGTTTAAGAAACTAGCGATTAGTTAGAGCGGAATGAACAAATGTGACCATCAGAGAGGCAACAGTGGCAGTGGCTTTGGTTCGGCTCGCATTACGGGTTACTCTGGCAGGGTAATGACGATGATTCCGAGTTCGGGAGGATCATCATCTCGTCACTGAGTCACCCGGGGCTAAATCGCGAACCCCGACGACGCACGAACACACTCGTATCCCCCAAAAATCCCAAAGAGGGAAGTACGGTTTATGGACTTATCAATCATTTGGTAGCTCGCTGCTAGGGACTCTCGTATTTTCTTACAGATGTAACCCGTTATTAGTAACGATTAAAAGATTCTTCGGCAGATGTATGACGCTTTTTTCTTCTTTTTCTACCAATACGCATTTCCTTGATTCATTTCATTGCTAAGATTTATAACTCTGGTCAGGAATATTGGAGGTTCTTTTTTATTTTTTTTTATTTTGATGTTTGAAATTGTGATGGTGTAATTTTATGGGTGATGTGTACGATTAATTTGGTTGATAGTAGTGAATGTGAATTTTGTGGTTTTTTTAGATTTAGAAGGTACTGGGTGCTATTTACATTTTAGGAGGTACTGGATATCATTAAGATGATTTATGGTATCATATAGATGATTTTGGGTAATTTCTAGATAGTGATGGGTAATATCCATATGGTGCTGGGTAATATCCATATGGTACCGGGTAATATTCAAATGGTACTGGGTAATATCCATATGGTACTGGATAATATCCATATGGTACTGGGTAATATTCAAATGGTGCTGGGTAATATCCATATGGTACTGGATAATATCCATATGGTACTGGAGGTGAGCTCCTTTAATAATTAATTGAATTTGAATATCCAAATGGTCCTGGGTAGTTTACTGTGACGAGGTAAAATGTTACATCACACAATGTTTTCAAATTAATTTTAAAAATATTAAATAAAACCAGTCTGGAATCAATTTGGTTTGACTGTTGTATAGTCGGGTGTAAGCTTGGCGACTTGTGCCTTATTATTTTAAGCTTGCACTCTAAAATCAAAGAAAGGTTCATTTAATTTATTTTCCAACTGTTTATTTAATTTAATTCATAAGTTTTGATTAAATCTTAATTTTAGGTTATTTAAATCCAAAAATTATTCAATTTAATTCAGTTATTTAATTATTAATTTATTTTACCTGCCAACTTGCCAATCCGGAATTGTTGTATTGTTGATAACAACTGTTATTTAAAAATATCTTTCTTTTAATTTCCGCATGAACACGACTCGTTTTGTTTGGAGGAGAGGAGGTTTCTCCACTTTTAATTCACCGAGAAGCCGCCCTGAGGATCGTCGTTTTCTCTTAGGACGAGCCCTTCGTCGTATGATCGTCCTGGCACTAGATACGGATGTGAGTCCCGTCCTGACAAGGGTGCCAGGATCAGAAGACGATGTTGTCGGTAGTTGTTTGGTACCTGTCAATATAGTAGCAGACGGCTGAGATACAGGGGTGGGCGGACGAAGCCACCACCTCGCCGGGCGACAGAGTTGGGTCGCTCGCGTATACTACGTAACGGCGACGGATTTTGGCGTAACTAAAGAACTTGGAACGATTGTGTCCTTGGCTTGTCGCGCTAGGAGGTGATTATGTCAGAATTGTGGCTTGACGCCGAAGCGTTCAGCCTGTCGTCATTCCAGTTCTGGTGTGCATGTTGAGCACTTTAGGTCATTGGACAATTGTTATAGATTTTTGAAAATTAAATATATAAATGTCTGGTAGAGGAGCAATCCGGGGTCGTAGACCCATAGCAGGTGATATCCTTTAATAATAATTAATGTAACAGTTCGTTTATCTAGCGGTCTAACTTTTTATATTAATAAGACCTAAGAAAGAGCCTGAGGGAAGGTAAGTGAGCGTAAAGTCAGTTTAAATTAATTGACATTTATTTTTATTGATTTTCTGCCGTTCATACAACTCAATCGTAAGTATTAACTAAACTTTATTATTTTTTGTAATAATCAAAATAAATTAACAGTCTTTTTCTTTTAGGTGGCGGTTCGTCGATGGAAACACATTCGTAAATATTAACTAAACTTTATTATTTTTTGTAATAATAATGTTATAATTTTGTTTGATTTGATTTATTTCACTAGTCTATTATTTTATTACTTTTGTTGTTTAGTTATTTCTCAATAATGGTCCTGAGCAACATCTAAATCAAAAATAAGGATCATCTGGTTGGTTTCAAGATAAATCCAAATGTTAATGGATGATATTCGAACGGTACTAGTAATATCCAGATGATACCAGGTAATCTTCAAATGGTACTGGGTAATATATACATATGGTACCGGCTAATATTTAGATGGTTCCGAGCATCTAGATCAAAACGGGCATCATCCAGTTAGTGTTAGGTAATATTCATATGATACTGGATGTTATCTAAAATTCTGGGTAGTTCTGGATATCATCTAGATGGAGATGGGCATCATCCAGATAATATCGAGCAATATCCAAATAATATCAAGCAATATCCAGATAATACCGGGCAATATCCAGATAATACCCGGTAATATCTAGACTTTACCGGGTAATATCGAGAAAAATCATGGTAACATCTTCCACGTTCCGAAATTGCCCGGAAATTATCCGGGATTATACATAATATCCCAAATGAGTTTCCTAAATAAAAAAATTTAACCTCTTTTCGCATTTTTATTCATTTTATTCTCATTTTTTTGTCGATCTCCAGTCAAAAATCTGACAAAATGAAGATTCAGTTGGTAATATGGCGATTCTGGGCCTACAGTCGGAACGTTTGGGTGGAAGGTGGGCCACGATGCAAGTTAAAGGTGATATATGCATCGTTCGTGGTCTGTGGTAGGAGAGACGCTCTCGCCACCAATGTGGGGAGTTTAAAATATCGCGTGGGTGTAAAGTAAAATGGTGGACCCGCAACAGCTTCGAAGTAGTGTTTAATAAAAAAGCAACCACGCACCGTAACCTTAACGAGAGTGCAAATTTGTCGAAAAATTAAATCGCCACCCACTGCGAAACTTGAATTCTCTAACTTTCCCCTGTAACAAACGACCTGCTCGACAATTGCACAGAAACTTTCGCGAATAACGGAGCGGAAAATGTACTCACATTTTTCAATCAAAAATGTGCGCTGATGGAAAAATTTAATTAATTTTAAATTTTTCCGACTTACAATAAATTTTTAATTTTATTGAATTTGAAATTATTTCAATGTACATATTTTTTCACTTTGATAATTGATTTCAGATTTTTTAAATTTAAAATTGTGTTATTTTTAATGTAAAATTTTAGAAGCAAATGCATTTTAAATAAAATGTATTCTATATTTAAAGACTTTATTTATGTAAATAACATTTTTTAACAGGAAATGAGGGTTGTATGGTTAATGTATTCAATTTTAAATCATTTATGTCGAATATTTCCACAAAAATATTTTCATTAAACAGTTTTTAAAATTTTCAACTCAGATAAACAATATTTAATTGAGATTAATTCAATGTTTCGTTGTAAAAAATCGTTGCTATTGTAATTTAAAAAAGGTTAAGTTCAGACACGTCGTTTGTTGAATACAGCAAAGATTATAAACCAAGTTTTTCAGAAATCAATGTACTAATACCTTCTCTATAATATTCCATAGATAAAAATAAAATATTTAAAAGCCCATTTTTTGAGTTTTGCCCGATTTTTAAGCAATCTGTACAGCGACTAGTTTTATTTAGCCTAAAAATGTATGATCTACAGCAGAAGTTCTCTTCCCTGCTCTCTTTAACGTTAACAGATTATCCAAAATATTCTTAATCTCCATTAATGATGTTTAATCTGCACAAAGTATATGGCAAGCGGGTTTAAAAGGCTCTTTAACACGAGCCATAAATCCTCACTTGGGCAGAAAAATTAGCATTGCCAGTTTACGGAAGTACAAGGTCAATTTTCGTCTGGTCAGGTCAGGGCCCAAAAATCTAAATATTCTCTCTCTTTCCCAGCGAATTTAACGATCCGCTCGAATATATTCTAGCAAATTTGGCCACATCTTGCCTAATGCGGCCTCTCTATCAGGTTCCCACATATTACGGAGCCACCCCCGCGATTCCAGGACCCAAAAAGCTTTTGGGTCTGCGCGACAGATAAAGAGGGACCGACTCACGTAGCAACACGGAGAGAGCGAGAGAGAGAAGGTTTTGAGCGAGGTTCGGATGTTTTTTTTCTGTCTGGCGGGCCCTTCGCTCGCTGGGTCCAGGGCCCGTCACGATTTAGTGGCCCTAATTGCAGGGTTGAGCTATTTAATTACCGGGTTCGAGGACCGCCGTCCCCCGCGTTACCTCTCTCTCTCCTCGTACACGTCGAGCAAATGCAAGTACATTCATGTTTCTTTTATATACACGGACACTCGAGCCTCCTACGAGAAAATATCTTCCAAGCACACTGGCAAAGGTGAAACGTATCCTTGTGTTGGATATTTTATACGTGTGAAGATCATGAGGCCCGAAAAGAGATGGAGGGAAGGCAGAAATGGAAGTACGCGAGCGACTCACCTCCAACAATATTAGTCGCTTGATTTTGTTTTTGTTTCGGTGCTTTTAATCGACTGATGCGCTTTCGATTCGTTGCAAATAAAAACTGAATTTACGAGATATTATTAACTCTTGTCGAGATAATGAAGACCTGGCCATTGTAACCTTTTAATGGAGTTTGCACGGAAGTCAAAGTTCCTCGAGATCTTTACAAAACTTGCCAGTTAATTAGTAATTAATTTTACATGGACTGGAAATAATTAACTGGCGGGATTTGCCGGGATTATGTAGACGTTTGGTACAACTTTGATGATTGCAATTAGAATTGCAAGCAGGCGAGGAATTTCAGTGAAAAAAATTAAAAATTTACTATGATGCATTCCTTCACATTATGTTTATTGTTTTATTTTTAATTAATTAAATTTTTAATATTTAATGAATACAAAGAAACATACTCCGCGCCAAGTTATTTTATTGAGAAATAATTAGACAAGAAAAATAATAAAATAATAGACTAGTGAAATAAATCAAATCAAACAAAATTATAAACACAAACCACGACTAACTTTCCGGAGAGTGGGAAGTAAGTGCGCAGCATAAATACGAATTTTAAAGATTCACTATAAATTTACATTTATTAATTTTATGTATCGGAATGTTTACAAAAATAGTGGGCCGCATGGCACGGCCATTACAATAGACGCGCACTGAACACTGACTCGATTTTCTACAATTTTTGGTACGATAACCGACTCCAACAAAGACAAATTCAATTAATTATTAAAGGAGCTCACCTGCTATGGGTCTACGCCTTGGGATTGCTCCTCTACCAGACATTTCTATATTTAATTTTCAAAAATCTATAACAATTATCAAATGACATAAAGTGCTCAATATGCACACCAGAACTGGAATGAGGACAGGCTGAACGCGTCGGCGTCAAGCCACAATTCTGACACAATCACCCTCTAACGCGACAAGCCAGGGACACAATTATTCCAAGTTCAGAGTTACGCCGAGATCGGTTGCCATTATGTAGCAATCGCGAGCGACCGAACTCTGTCGCGCGGCGAGGTGTTGGCTTCGTCGGCCCACCCCTGTATCTCAGCCGTCTGCTACTATATTGACAGGTACCAAACAACCACCGTCAAGATCGTCTTTTGGTCCCGGCATTCCTGTTAGGACGGGACTTACATTCGTACCTAGTGCCAGGACGATCCCACGACAAAGGACTCGAACTCCAGGAAACTATGAACCTCAGGGCATTTTCTCAGTTAAATAAAAGTGGAGAATTCTCCCTTTTTTCATATGGAAGCGAGTCAGGTTCGTGCAAAAATAAGAACAGATTTTTGTAATTAATAGTTATTGGCAACAACAACAATTCCGGAATGGCAAATTAGCAGGTAAAATAAATAATTAATTAAATAATTGAAATAAATTGATTGAAATTGAATTTAGCAACATCACTATGTTGCTTCATCAGGATATGATTGATTAATCTACAATTAATAATTTTATGCATGAGGAAAATTTTAAGTTTATGGAGTAAAAGTAAAACTCACCCATAGGAGAAAATTATTAAAACGTTATTAATTAATCTACTATTAATAACTTTATGCATGAGACAAATTTTAAGGTTATTAAGTAAAACTAACCTACAAAACAAAATAATTAAAAGTTCGTTTTAAACATTTCAAACATTTTAAGGACATGTGATGGAGTATGACGTCACTGATATAGGCAAAATTTGTCCGTCATTTTTTCTGACTTAAGTGTTGAAACATTATAAACGGAATTTTTCGTTGAATGTAGAATTATCAGATTGAATACAACTTTTAATAATTGAGTAGAATTAAAAAACAATTAGGAATGAGTTTTATACATAGATTTGAAAAGGTAATGGTATAATTTCTTGAACTAGAGAATTCCAAGATACTTCGTTCTTTGAATATCAAGCATATGCGTGTAGAAATGACCTTTATACTCACGCAAAACATCAGAGAGAAAAAAGTTCACACGAAGTGCACTTACCTAAGACAGAAAAGAAAATAACTCTATTAGTTTCTTATATTTTATGAATTAATTATTAATCAAATTACTTAACATAAAAAGTTAAAAGCTGGGATCTTTTCCAAGAACTACTTAAAAAATAATATATATCATTAAAATTGTTAAAACATTATTGTTATAATAAGAACCTATATTTACTTAAATTATTCTTAAAATTATATAAAATAATTAATTTAAATTAATATTATCAAAGTGTATCTAATAACAACTGTTATTTATACAATTACTGTTTTTATTAAATTATATATAAAATATAGTAAACCTAATCGCGAAAAACGTTTAGTTTCTGAAATGATTAATATCAAATCTGAAAATTTCACCATAAATAAAAAAACAGGATATTTTATGGCTTAATAAAATATATTTCCCATTAATAAAATTTCTTAATAAATAAAAACTAATATGTTCTCAATTTAAAATTAAATTTAAAACTAATCTCTAATTTCTAATTTGTTTTTCAAACTTTGTTGTCATGGACAGATAATTGTAAACAATGTCAGCATACTAATTAGATTCAGTTTTTACTAAGACGTCGTTGTAGACGTCTAGAAAAATGTTTATAAAATTTTCAAATTGTGTTTGCCTTGACAAATGTTGACTTTAAGTAAATTATGAAGATTTCAGAGTCGTAGATACGTCTATGAGAATTATCCCACACTGAAAATAATATCAAAATTTTTTTACACCTTTTTGCCTATACCCTTTTACCTCTATGCCTATGTATTAACAAAAAAGTCCAACTTGTACAGTTCACTCCAATTTTTTCATTGGCATCATCTGTGAAGTGAATGTCGATATCGATTTGTGATATGGAATATACATTAGCCAGAGGCAAAAAAGTACAGTATCTTGGTTGGTCCACCGATACGTCTCAAAGAACGCCCGGGGGGTTGGTGGGTGGATGATTTAATGCGAGAGTGAGTACATGGGGTTAAAAAGAGAAGCGGGAAGGGAGCTGATATTTTAATACGGCTTGGAGCGTGATGCTCGACCATCCATCTCGCGGGACCCTTTGTGCGTGTGCACGCTCAATTTTGCATACGGAAATCACGGTGCATCGGACTCTGATGCCGACCCGTAAACCAAGGGAGCCTTCGTCGTTCTGTTCAGGAAGGAAGACTGTTTGTTACCATTATCTCCAATCGTATACCTTCCACGGACCTACCTCCTTGCTTTTCCTTCCGATCCTTACATATCAACACGCTGCATATCCCCAGTTTCCTCAATTTATCCGAAAAGCCACCCAAAATGCTTTTATTTGTTAGTTTTGAAAAATATATTAATTATTTTAAATACAGTTTCTATTGAAATACTAAATATTGTTTTAGTGGAATAATCCATTTTTTAAAATGATGAAAGAAACTCATCAGAATTTCTGACACATCAGAGGATTGACTATTAGGTGACTTTTCCTGGATTTAGCATCCCTTATTCCCAAATTGTAGATTCCGCATTACCGTTTTCACGTTCCAGATTCCACAGTCAATTTGGGATTTGAAATTAAGAAATGAAATATAGGACGTATATAAAGGGATGTATATATTCAACCCTGACTAGACTATAGATTCATTTTGACCTCAACATATCAAACATACTAGACTGACTTTCTCCATAATTAAAACCCACATGGTGTAGAATTATTTGGATTTGAGTATCTCAAATATAATAGAATTATATCTCCGTAATTATAAGGAGCATTGTGTAAATCATCTGTCTTTCTCCACAAATATTATCAACTTAGTGTAGATTCATCTGTATCTGCATATCTCAAATATACTAGACTAGACTAATTTTTTCCATAATTAAAATCAACCTGTTGTAGATACATTTGTATCTAAATATTTAAAATATACTAGACTGATTTTCTTCATAATTATTATCTACCTAGTGCAGATTCATCTGCATCTGAATATCTCAAACATACTAGACTGATGTTCTTCATAATTATTATCAAGCTATTGTAAAGTCATCTGGATCTAATATCTGAAACATACTAGACTGACTTTCTCTATAATTATTATAACCTAGTGTGGATTCATCTGGTTCTGAACATCTCAAATATACTAGACTGATTTTTTCCGTAATTATTATTAACCTGCTGTAAACCATTTGGCATTCTCCATAATTAGTATCAAACTGCTGTAGATTTATCTGAATCTGAATATTTTGAATATACTAGACTGACTTTCTCCATAATTATTACTAAACTGGAGTCGATTCATTTGGATCTACATATCTCAAATATACTGTACTAATTTTCTTCATAATTATAATCAACTCTCTCCCTAAAGCTTATATTTATTAAAAAGAGAAGAGATAACCCCAAAAACAACAATAGTATTATTTCTTTTTATCTAATATAGAACACACTTTAAAAACCTTGTCTGGATCCGCTCTCAGACTAGTCTGATTTTTTCCAGAATTCATTATCAACCTGATGTAGATCCATATGGATTTCAATGTCTCAAATGTACTAAACCGACTTTCTCCATAATTAATATAACCTAGTGTAGATTCATCTGGTTCTGAATATCTAAAATATACTAAATATACTATGAAAGTTTGATTGAAATTAGCTTATAATTATTTTGCTCTATTATGTTATCATAAACATGTATTAATTTCACTGTGAATACTTATCGTGTGCTGTTCTCACTGTTTTTCTGACCGATATAATAAGTTTCTAGAATTTTGTCATTATAAGACAGTTTTTCATCATTTTATATATTCTAACCTATAAGTTACAATGTCGAATACTCTAAAAGTGCCTGATATAGATAAGTTGTGTAGAGTTTGCAATGCGGAGATTCAAAGAGAGGTAGTGAGATGTGAAAAATGTAATGCTCCTTATCATCCTGGTTGTGCTAGAGCGGCAAAAAAAGATAAGAATGGCTGTTACATGAAATGCAGTGGCTCGCAATCAAGGTCTAGTTCTCCTGCTACAAGTGACCGTGATGAGAGTGATCGTGTGATTACAAAGGGAGATTTATCTTAATTATTTCAAGAGCAGTTAGTGCAAATCATTTCTCAAATTAAGCCTATTAGTGAAAAACTTGATAGTGTTGTAAATAGAATTGAAAAACTTGAGGAAACAATTACTGGGACTATTGTTCGTGTTGATTCTGCTGAAGAAGATTTAAAAAGTATAAAAAAGGACATTTTATCACTCAGGAAAGAGGTTGCTAATTATGATGAGAAAGTTCTTAATAATTGTTTAGTTGAAGTTGAGGATCGCATTAGTCGTGAATCTAATTTAATATTATTTGGTGCTCCTGAACATGATGATCCAGATTTATCTTTTCAAGAAAAGCAAAGAATTGATTATGATAAATGCAATACTATAATTAAAAAAAAAATCGCCTGAAATTAAATCACCTAATTTTTCTACTCATCGTATTGGTAAATTCTCACAGATGTCACCACAGCCTCGCCCATTGCGTTTGAAATTGACGGACAAATCTCAAGTGAGACTTATTATCACTAATTTCAAGCAAATCAAAACAAAACAAGAAACTATGCCTCCTGAAATTCCAGCTATGCTCTCGCTTTCTTGGGATAAAACTCCTATGCAGATGATCAACTACAAGAGGGTTCGAATCGAATATTTGGATCGTCTGAAGAATGGAGAAAAGAACATCAAAATTATTTACAAGAAAGGAAAACCAGTGATTTTACATCATCAACATTAAGTTCTTTATCTTCCTCGCACTTTTTAAAAGTTATAAATATTAAATTATAGTATCAAACTGTGCGTGCATGGTTTAAAACGAAAGTTGATAATGTATGTGTTATTAAGAGTTATTATTATTATTTTTTTTTTAATACAATATTTTTTGCACTACTGAAACTTGCTCAAACGATAATGTTATAACTTGTTTTTTATTTAGTTTTATCCATGATAAAATATTTATTTGCTTTGAATACTAATGAATATTAAAGTTATTCACGATTGTTTAGAATTTATGATTCCTTATAATCTTCCTTTCTTCTGTTTTATCTTAATTATTATTATTATATTATAATTTTGTAGTCCTGTTATTGGTTGTAAAACTGTTGGACTTAATAAAACAAATAAAAGAAAACTGATTTTCTTCATAATTATTTTATATTTTAACCTGCTGAAGATCATCTGGATCTGTATATCTGAAATATACTAGACTTACTTTCTCTATAATTATTGTAACATAGTGTGGATTCATCTGGTTCTGAACATCTCAAATATACCAAATTTTTTTTCTTCATAATTATTATGAACATTGTGTAAATCATTGTCTTTTTTCATAATTAATATTAACCTGGTGTTGATTCATCTGGATCTAAATATCTCAAATTAACTAGACTGATTTTCTTGATAATTAATATCAACTTGCTGTTAATTCATCTGGGTTTTAATATCTCAAATATACTACTTTCTCCATAAATATAACAACCTAGTGCCGATTCATCTGGATATGAATGTTTCAAATATACTGGATTAATTTTCTCCATAATTATTATCAACTCTTCCTTCATAGCCATATAGTTTTATAAAAGAGAATGAGATAACATTAGAACCTACTATAGTGTTATCTCTTTTTATCTCATATAAAACCCGCTTCAAAAACCTTGTCTGGATCCACTCCTAACTAGGCTGAGTTTTCCAATAATTAAAATCAACATGGTATTGATTCATATGGATTTGAATTTTTTATATAATATACTTATTTTCTCCATAATTATTATCAACCTGGTGTAAATTTTCTGGCTTCCTCCAAAATTATTATAAACCTGATGAAGAATCATCTGTATCTGCATATCTCAAATATACCAGACTAGATTAATTTTCTTCATAATTAAAATCAACCTGTTGTAGATGCATTTTTATCTGAATATTTAAAATATACTAGACTGATTTTCTTCATAATAATTATAGTCCACCTGCTGTAGATTCATCTTGATCTCAATATCTCAAACATATTAGACTAATTTTCTTCATGATTATTATCTACTTGGTGCAGATTAATCTAGATCTCAATATCTCAAATATACTAGACTGATTTTCTTCGTAATTATTATCAAGCTACTGTAGATTCATCTGGATATGAATGTCAAATATATTATTCTGATTTTTTCCATAATTTTTAATAAACTGGAGTAGGTCTATCTCCATCTGAATATCTCAAACATTCTAGACTGCTTTTCTCCATAATTATTATCAACCTACCGTAGATTCATCTGGATCCAAATAAGTCAAATATATTAGATTGCTTTTTCCATAATTATTAACAAATTGAAGTAGATTCATCTAGATCTGATCATCTCAAACATACTAGACTGATTTTCTCCATAATTATTATCAACCTATCGATTCATCTGGATCTGAATATCGCAAATATACAAGACTGATTTTCTCCATAATAATTATCAACCTGATAAAGATTCATCTGGATCTGAATATCTCAAATATACTAGACTGATTTTCTTCGTAATTATTATAATCTGCCTCCTGGAGCCTTACATTTCTGTAAGATAGAAAGATCACCTCAATGAAACTTATCTAGATGCGCGCCTGAAGTGGACTCCGGGATTAACTCCTGGATTTAAAATTCTTAAATATAATCCGCATGTGGAGTTTGGGATTTAGAATTCAGAATGTGATATCTGGAATGTGAAATGTTATATGTGGAATCCAAAATCTTAAACCTCCGATTCGGAATAAAAATTGTAGAATTCGGGTTGTTAAATCTGTGAATTAGAAACCAGAATGTGGAGTCCGGAATCTGAAGTCTGAGTTGAGGAATGAAAAATGTGGGATAAAGAATGTTAAATCTAAAATGTAAAATCTAGAAATTGTAACCTGGACATAAAATCATGAATGTAAAATCCACAAAGTTAAATCTGTACAAAAAAATCTGGTAAAATCTGGTACATTTTTTCGGAAAATAAAATATTGTATTTAAAATTCAAAAATGGAATCCGGTGTATGGAATCTAGGATTTGGAATCCAGATTCTGAAATTTAGTTTTGGATTTTAGGTTGCTAAATCCGGGTTGTGAATTGTTAAATCTGGGTTGTGGAATGAATATGTGAAATCTGAGATGTAATCTCGGAATGTAGAGCCTACAATGTAAAATCCGGGATATGGAATCCGGAACAGTTACGTGACGCGATTGACGGAATGTGAGGTGGTGTTATAACCATTTGAGGTTATGTTCTCAGTTATGGATGCTGTTTTTTCTTTTAAAGTGCGCTCGGCCTCTTGACTTCTCGTTTCCCTGGCAAGAAACGGTTGTACGTGGCACGTAAAGTAATCAATTAATTCGCCGCAGTGCAGTGCGCAGGTACCAACCTACTCTATAGCTAGCAAACTAACCGATTCTCTCGTTCGGTACATGTATATGTGTACGCTTGCCATAAAACATCGGATATTAGTTGAGATTGAGTCGAACCAAGGCTTACGAGGATCCATTAGCTTTTATATACGCGGGGAGGGACTCTCTTCTCGTAGATGCCACCAGAAGATAACCAGCATCCTGATCAAGCCGCGTTACGATAATTAGAAAATTAAATTGTCTGCCAGCCTCGATCTACACCCATAACACGTCTTGCCTTTTCGATTCACATCATCAAGAAGCATTCTACGAGGATTAAAAGTTATCTTACATATTTCTCATTATTCCTCTCTCATATATTTTTCTCACATTTTATCACTTCCCAAAATTCAATTTATCGAATTTTCAATTAAATTTATGAACTATTTTTCCCATGTTTTATTTAATTGGTTTCCAATTTAGATAATTTTAAATTTCATTGATTTTTTGTAGATTCATTTTACGGTTAAACAATTCTTGAATTTCCGCAATTTTCAAAGTAACTAGATTTTAATTTCATTTACTTGGTACATTTATTGAATACAGAGACGGGCAAAAATTTTAGTCCATTTTTTAATTTTTGATTGAATTAACAGATATTTAAAAATAATTAATTTTATGAATAATAAAAAAACTGTCAATTGCTTTAAAATTTGGTTTAAATTCAATGAATGTTTAATTTCTTTAATTTTTAATTAATTCAATCTTCAATTTCATTAATTTCAATTTTCTTCAATTTACAATTAACTCAATTTTTAATTTTTTATTTTCAATTTAACTCAATCTTCAGTTTCTGTTATTTAACTTTAACACAATCTGGATTTTTATCAATTTCTTTAATTTTCAATTAAATAAATTAGGAATTTTTTTTTAAATCAATCTGGATACAACCCTAAACATGTTTACATCTGTCAAAATAATAGTGAAAGTGTAAATATTTACTTAACCAATAAATCAAAAATAGATATTCAAATTTTTAAAATAGTTTAAGCAAAAAAATTTGTTAAATCAGTGAAATTTGATTATATTAAAAAAATAAAGCTTTTCGTAAAGATAAAAAGAGCAGGTAAACCTTTTTAATCTCCCACACCGCATTAATTGTTTGGGTACTTAAATTAGTAAAAAGTAACTTAACGGAATCGAGAACATTGAAAACTTAGGATAAATATCGATTCTTAGTACATATATAAGTAAATTGACACAAATATATTGAAAAAATTGAAGTTTTTCTTAAAAATAAAAAATACTACTTAACTTTTTCAACTTCCAATGCTTAATTTTGTAGTTTGGTATTAAAATAAGTGAAAAAAAATTTGTCCCGTGAAAAAATACCAAAAATTCGGAAATATTGCAGAACAAAACTGAAATTGTCAAAAATGCATTTAAAAAATTGCAGTTTTTCTTAAAAATAAAAAAACTACTTAATTTTTCAACCTCCCTCACCGGATTTTTTAGTTTGGTACTAAAATATGTGGCGAAAAATTGGACCGTGAAAAAATATCGAAAATTCGGAAAAGTTTTTCTTCTGCAATATTACCAAAATTTCTTCTATTTTAAATTGAATAAATCTAAAATTTTCTTTATTTCCAAGTTCTTCATTTTTCATTTAACCCTATCTACAGTTTCTACAATTTTCAATAAAATTAATAATAATTAATAAAATATAATAATTCAATAAAATTAAGCTGGAATTCCTAAATTTTCCATTTAGTTATTTTTCATTTAATTCATTCTTCAGTTTCTTCTATTTTCAATTAAAACAATATGAAATTTTTTTCATTTATCATTCAATTCAATCTTCAGCTTCTTTAATTTTTAATTAAATAAATCTTCCATTTCTTTTTAATTTTTTGATTGAAATTTCTTCAGTTTTTAATTTTTCAGTCTTTAGTTTCTTCAATTTTTAGTTAAATAAATTAAGAATTTCTTAATTTTTAATTTAAATCATTTTGAAATTTCCTTAACTTTCAATTTCTTTATTTTTCTTTTAACTTAATTTTCAGTTTCTTTAATTTTCAATTAAATCAATTTCTGATTCCTTTAATTTTCGATTGAACCAATCTTTAATTTCTTCAATTTTCTTCGATTTTCATTCAACTCATTTTTTATTTTTTATTTTTAGTTTAAAACAATCTTCAGTTTCATTAATTTTACTTTTACTCAATTTGGAAGTTTTTCAACTTTGAATTTCTTCATTTTTTATTTAACTTAATTTTCAGTTTCTTCAATTTTCAAATAAACCAATCTAAAATTTTCTCAATTTTCAACCAAATCAATCTATTATTTAATTCTTGGATTTTCAGTTTCTTTAATTTTCAATTTCTTCAATTTTCAAGTAAATAAATTATGATTTTCTTTATTTTTTTAAAGCAATCTAGATTTTCCTCAATTTCTGGCAAAATCAATCTGGAATTAATTTTTTGGATTTTTGGTTCCTTTAATTTCCAATATCTTCAATCTTTCATTTTCTATTAAATAAATAAAAAACTTTTTTAATATAAATTAAATGAATCTAAAATTTTCTTAATTTTCAAGTTCTTCATTATTGATTAACCCTATCTACAGTTTATAGAGTTTTTAATAAAATTAATAAGGACCTTCCTAAAATTTCAATTTACTCATTTTTCATTTCATTCAATCTTCAGTTTCTTTTATTTTCAATTCAAATAATCTAGAGTTTCATCATTTATTATTCAATTCAATCTTCAGGTACTTCAATTATTGATTAAATAAATCTTTTATTTTTTTTTAATTTTTGATTGAAATTTCTTGAATTTTCAACCTGTTCAATCTTCAATTTCTTCAGTTTTAAGTTAAAAAAATTATAAATTTCTTCATTTTTAAATTAAATCAATCTGAAATTTCCTTAACTTTAAATTTCTTTATTTTTTTTTTAACTTAATTTTCAATTTCTTTAATATACAATTAAATCAATTTCTGATTTTTTTTTAATTTTCGGTTTATCCAATCTCTAATTTCTTCAATTTTAAATTTTCTTCGATTTTTATTTAACTCAATCTTTAATTTTTTTTTTCAATTTAACACAATCTTTAGTTTCTTCAATTTTCAATTAAATGAATCTGAAATTTTCAGAAATTTCAAGTATATCAACCTATCATTTATTTGTTGGATTTTTAGTTTCTTTAATTTTCAATTTCTTCAATTTTTAATTAAATACATTAAGAATTTCATCATTTTTTAAAATTAATCTAGAATTATCTCAATTTTCAACAAAATCAATCTGTCATTTATTTTTTGAATTTTTTGTTTTTTTAATTATTAATTTCTTCAATCTCTTCAATTTTTAGTTAAATAAATAAATAATTTTAAATTATATGAATCTGAAATTTTCTTTATTTTCAAGTTCTTCATTATTCATTTATCTACAGTTTCTTCAATTGTCAATAAAATTAATCTGGAATTTCCCAAATTTTCAATTTAGTCGTTTTTTTCATTCAATTCAATCTTCAGTTTCTTCTCTTTCGATAAAAAAAAATCTGAAATTTCTTTATTTAACATTTAATTCAATTTTCAGCTTTTTCAATTTTTAATTAAATACATTTTTTATTTTTTTTTAATTTTTGATAGAAATTCATTTAATTTTTAATCTCTTCTATCTTCATTTTTTTCATTTTTTAGTTAGATAAATTAAGAATTTCTTCATTTTTAAATTAAATCAATTAGAAATTTCCTTAATTTTTAATTTCTTTATTTTCTATTTAAATTTAGTTTTCAATTTCTTTAATTTTCAATTAAATCAATCTTTTATTTCTTCAATTTCAAATTTAATCAATCTTCAATTTCTTCAGTTTTACATTTTTTTCGATTTTCATTTAACTCAATCTTAAGTTTCATTAATTTTACTTTTATTGAATCTGGAGTTTCCTCAATTTTCAATTTCTACACTGTTAAAAAAATGGTATATGCGCTTACAACTTTACACCGGTGTTAAGAAATCGGTGCGATTTTGGCCGTGCACTACACCGGCCGAGTGTAAACTTAAAACAAATTGGCATTTACAACCAAGCGGTGTAAACGGACTATCAAATCGCACCAAAAAGTGCGATTGTCAGTTTCTTTGTCTAACTGTCCCTCTCTTCGCCCCCTTTGTCAACATCTGAGAATAGCCATTTTTACGTTTTCTTCTAATTTTCGTTTTCATTGAATCCACTAGCAGACAACTATATATATGACATGACTAGAAGTTTCCGATGCGCGAACGCGCGACATGTTTTTCCCACGTTCAAAATTGAAAGAGCCCATTACTAGTAAACTAAATGAGTACTAAATATTTAAATATGATAAATCCAGTTTATCAAAAACATAATATACCTAATGTAACTTAATATATAAAGTGAAAAACAATAAAACACAGAAGTAAATAAAAACAAAAAAAGATTACTCGACGACATAACCTAAACAAAGTATTGAAAATAATGTCATATCAATTTATTCAATTCTCTAGTCTATTCTATGTGTCATATATATTTCCCGAATATTATTTCAGCTTCTTTAAGATATTTTAAATTCAGAATTGTATTTAAAAACAATTGGAATTTATTTTTATAATTTAGAAAAACAGGAACAGGTTTTATAATAGAGAAAAATATCAATTGTTGTAGAATCGAATGTTTTTTACAAAATGTATTCTATGTGGCAAATAAATATCCAAAATATTGTTTTAGTTTTTATAAGATATTCCAAACTCAAAACTGTATTTAAAAAAAATTGGATGATATTTCTATAATTTATTAAAACAAAAACAGGTTTTAGAATAGAGACAAAATATCAATTTTTGTAAAACAGAATATTTTTTCCAAATTTTAATCTATGTGTCATAAATTTCCCAATTATTTTTTTAGATTCTTGAAGATATTTTAAATTTAAAATTGTATTTAAAAAAATTAAATGATATTTTTATAATTTATATAATACATTTCTGAATTTAAAATATCTTAAAGAATCTAAAATAATATTTAGGAAATTTATGTGCTACATAGAATAGAATTCGAAAAAAATATTCGGTTTGACCAAAATTAATATTTTGTCTCTATTCTAAAACCTGTTTTTTATTCCATAAAATAATAGAAATATCATATAATTTTTTTTTAATACAGTATTAAAAATTAAATATCTTAAAAAATAACAATTAAAATTTGGGAAATTTATATGACACATAAAATAGAAATTAGAAAAGATATTCAGTCATACAAAAATTGATATTTGGCCTCTAGTATACAACCTGATTTTGTTCCCATAAATTATAAAAATATAATATATATTTTTTTTAAATACAATTCTGAATTCCGATTTTCCTAAAGATTCTAAAATAATATTTGGTAAATTTATTAGCCATAGAATCGGTAAAAAATATTCGATTCTACAAAAATTGACATTTGCTCTCCAGTCTAAAACCTGATTTTCTTCTCATAAATAATAAAAATATCAACTATTTTTTTTTCTAAATTCCGATTTTCTTAAAGATTCTAAAATTATATTTAGGAAATTTATTTGCCATAAAATGTGTAAAAAATATTCGTTTCAACAAAAATTGATATTTGGTCTCTGGTCTAAAACCTTATATTGTTCTCATAAATCATAAAAATATCAGCTATTTTTTTTTAAATTCAATGCTGAATTTGGATTTTCTTTAAGATTCTAAAATAATATTTGGGAAATTTATTTGCCATAGAATGTGTAAAAAATATTCGATTCTACAAAAAATTAACATTTGGTCTCTGGTCTAAAACCTGATTTTCTTCTTATAAATAATAAAAAAATCAGCTATTTTTTTTTAATTCAATTCTGAATTTGGATTTTCTTAAAGATTACAAAATAATATTTGGGAAATTTATTTGCCATCGAATGTGTAAAAAATATTAGATTCTACAAAAATTGATATTTGGTCTCTGGTCTAAAACCTTATTTTGTTCTCATAAACTATAAAAATGTCATCTATTTTTTATAAATTCAATTCTGAAATTAGATTTTCTTAAAGATTATAAAAAAATATTTGGGAATTTTTTTTTCCATAGAATGTGTAAAAAATATTCGATTCTACAAAAATTGACATTTGGTCTCTAGTCTAAAACCTGATTTTCTTCTCATAAATCATAAAAATATCAGCTATTTTTTTTAAATTCAATGCTGAATTTGGATTTTCTTTAAGATTCTAAAATAATATTTGGGAAATTTATTTGCCATAGAATGTGTACAAAATATTCGATTCTACAAAAATTGACATTTGGTCTCTAGTCTAAAACCTGTTTTTCTTCTCATAAATAATAAAAATATTAGCTATTTTTTTCTAAATTCAATGCTGAATTTGGATTTTCTTAAAGATTCTAAAATAATATTTGGGAAATTTATTTGCCATAGAATGTGTACAAAATATTCGATTCTACAAAAATTGACATTTGGTCTCTGGTCTAAAACCTGATTTTCTTCTCATAAATAATAAAAATATCAGCTATTTTTTTTTAAATTCAATTTTGAATTTGGATTTTCTTAAAGATTATAAAATAATATTTGGGAAATTTATTTGCCATCGAATGTCTATAAAATATTCGATTCTACAAAAATTGACATTTGGTCTCTGGTCTAAAACCTGATTTTCTTCTCATAAATCATAAAAATATCAGCTATTTTTTTTTAAATTCAATTTTGAATTTGGATTTTCTTAAAGATTATAAAATATTATTTGGGAAATTTATTTGCCATCGAATGTCTATAAAATATTCGATTCTACAAAAATTGACATTTGGTCTCTGGTCTAAAACCTGATTTTCTTCTCATAAATAATAAAAATATCAGCTATTTTTTTTTAAATTCAATTCTGAATTTGGTTTTTCTTAAAGATTCTAAAATAATATTTGGGAAATTTATTTGCCATAGAATGTGTACAAAATATTCGATTCTACAAAAATTGACTTTTGGTCTCTGGTCTAAAACCCGATTTTCTTCTCATAAATAATAAAAATATGAGCTTTTTTTTTTAAATTCAATTCTGAATTTGGATTTTCTTAAAGATTCTAAAATTATATTTGGGAAATTTATTTGCCATAGAATGTGTAAAAAATATTCGATTCAACAAAAATTGACATTTGGTCTCTGGTCTAAAACCTGATTTTGTTCTCATAAATTATAAATATATCATCTATTTTTTTTAAATACAATTCTAAATTTGGATTTTCTTAAAGATTCTAAAATAATATTTGGAAAACTTATTTGCCATAGAATGTTTAAAAAATATTCAATTCTACAAAAATTTTTATTTGTTCTGTATTCTAAAACCTGATTGTGTTCCCATAATTTATAAGAATATCATTAAATAGAGTTTTGAATTTAGAAAATTAGAATATCTTAAAGAATGTTTAAAAAATTTTTAGCAACTTTATGTGCCATGTTAAATAGAATTTCAAGTAAATATTGTGCTTTACAAAAATTGATATGTTGCCTCTAGTCTTAAAACCGTTTTTGTTTCCATAAATTATGAATATATTTTTGTTAATTGCTTCTTAAATTTTGTTTTCATTTGAACTAATGTTCAAGAATTTAAAAAATATTTAGGATCTTTAAGTGCCACATAGAATAGAACTTGAAAAATATGTTCTCTTTTACAAAAAATTGGTATGTCACATGGTCATATGTTATGTTTGCGTTGTCAATTCTGTTGAGCATAACCATTAAAACGTTTGTGGCTTTGTTGTTTAGCTGTGTGTAATATCATTTGTGCTCTTGACAATTTTAAATATTAACTTGAGTGTATGTCTTTTGAGTAAAAATGTGTATTGATAGTTTAGAATTTGTGTTTTTATGGATGTGATTGTAGGTTATGTGTAATCGCGAGTGGCACTCGCACCAATCAGTGTTGATGTCTCATGTGTCATAACAACTTCGCACCGTAACACTGGCGTTGCAATTTAAAAGTGTAACTTACAAAAAATCAACACTTTTAAGGATGCATTGCATTTTCTTCGCACTTTTTGGTGTAAAGTGCGTTTCTTTTTTTTAACAGTGTATATTTTTTTTAACTTGACCTTCAGTTTCTTCAATTTCCAATTAAATCAATCTGGAATTTTTCATAATTTTCAACTAAATTAATCTATAATTTATTTCTTGGATTTTCTGTTCTTTTAATTTCCAATTAAATAAAATAGAAATTTCTCCATTTCTTAAAATTAATTTTGGAATTTTCTCAATTCTCAACAAAATCAATGTGTCATTTATTTTTAGGATTTTTAGTTTCTTTAACTTTTAATTCCTTCAATTTTCAATTAAATAAATAAAGAATTTCTTCATTTTTAAATTAAATAAATCTGAAATTTTCTTAATTTTCAAGTTCTTTATGTTTCATTTAACCCTATTTACAGTTTCTACAATTTTAAATCAAATTAATCTAAAGCTTCCTAAATTTTTAATTTACTCATTTAACATTCAAATCATTCTTTAATTTCTTCAATTTTCAGATAAATAAATTAAGAATTGCTTCATTGTTTAATTAAATCAATCTGAAATTTCCCTAACTGTCAATTTCTTTTTTTTTTCTTTTAAATTAATTTTCAGTTTCTTTAATTTTCAATTAAATCAATCTGCATTTAATTAGTTTAATTTATTTCAAGTTAAATCAATTTTTTAATTTCCACCAACTTTCCTAATTTTCAATCAATTCACTCTTCAAATTCCCATTAAACTAATCTTCAATTTTATCCTTTTCGATATATTTCTTCAAATTTCATGCAAATTATCATTCATCATAATTTTATTTTTCCAAAGTAGCACTGATCATAATTTGTACATAATCGAATTGACCACATTCGTTTGAATTAAAAAAAAAACATATTAGTGATTTTTATAGTGAAAAAATGTTTTGACTGAAGTGGCTTTTTCATGATACTGGTGTTTTTTTCAAGAGATAAAAAGTCACTAATAGAACTTGCTGAGCAGTGAGACGAAAGGAAAGTAATTTCCTGCTGAGAAGACGTGCTGAGACTTAACCTGAGCGGCACACCTCCATGCTATTGTAAGTCCGCAGGAGGTTAAATCTATACAAATAGGTTGCTAATACACGCATGCTCCTCGTAGGTGCTAAATGGACATCCACCTCCAATGATTAACAAACAATATTTCATTCTTTCCCGTATCATACAGAATTAATTTTATAAGAAAAAATAATAATTTCATTTCTTCATCCTCAAAACAACAATCGATCCAAAATTAAATTCAAAATACAGAAACCTTTTTGTTCCATTAGGAAAAAAGGTTTCTCTATTTTGAATTTAATCAAAAATTCTTTCTTATTTTATTTCTTTGATCGTCTTTTTTAATATCGCTATATCTAAAATTATTCCCAAGCAAGACAAAAAATACGAAATTATTTAACCCAGGGGCGAAAACTTGTAAATTTTTGCCATCTGCAAATTTAATATTAACCGAGGGGTGGAGTGAGGGGGATGAAGAGAAATAAAACAATAATAAATTAAAGTGTTTCTTAATTATCGTAATTACTGTAACGCAAAAGTTGACAATTTTATTTGATGTCGAGTACATTTTCGGAATTAATAACCAAATAATCAAAGTAATATAAAATTTGTGAAAATCATTGCAAATTAAAAAAAAAAATTAAAATTAACAGATTTATTGAAATTTAAGAGAAATAATTGGAAAATAATTAAAACATTAACAAATTTGAAGAACAAAAAACATATTTTTAAAAATAATTGAAAAATGTCAAAATAATTTGAAAGGTAATTAATAAATAATTAAACTAATTTGATATTGAAGAACATGATTAAAACTGATAAAGTTTTATTTAAAAAAATTAAAAAAAAAGATTTTAATTTACGAAAATTAAATTTTAAATTTAGGGAAAAAATTGAAATATAATGAAAATCCTTGAAGACAACTTTTTGAAAGTGATGAAAATAGTTGAAATTTGTAGATATTAATTCTAATTTTAGAAAAAGAAATTTAAAAAATACAGAATATTTTTGAAGTAAAAGAAAGTACTTTATTACAACATGATTTCAAGAATTTTAAACTTAGGAAAATAATTACAATATTATATAAATAATAGAAAATTAAAGAAAACAATGGAAATTTAAGATAAATAATTGAAATTTTCGGAATTAATCAACAAATATTGAAAAAAATATAAAATTTGTGAAAATCATTGCAAATGAAAAAAGAAAAATTAAAAATTGAGGAACGTAATTAAAATTGAAGAAAAATAATTAAAGATTGATTAAAACATTAAAAAGTGAAGACAAGATAACTTAGATTTGAGATACTAAATAAAAGTTTAGGAAATTAATTAAAAAATAATTAAAATATCTAGTTAAAAGGTAGAGAATAATTGCAAAAGGATAAAACAAAATGAAAATTAAAGAAATAAATGGAAAAATAAGATAAATAATTGAAAATTTAGGAATTAAATTGAGGAATAAATAGTAAGAATAATTAAAAATGAAAGAAATTGATTGCAAAATGATAAGAATAATAATTAAAAATTAAAGAAAAATTATAGAAGTAATCGTAAATTAAAGAAAATAATGAAAATTGGAGAGAAATAATTAAAATTTTCGGATAAGTGAACAAAATAATCAAAACAATATAACATTTTAGAATAGTATTGCAATTCGACAAAAAAAAATCAAAAATTGACTAACGTAATATTTTAAAATCTAGGAAATTAATTAAACAGTAATAAAAATAAAAAATTTGAGACAATATTTTCAAAGTAATAAAAATAATTAAAAATTGAAGAAAATTATTAAAATTTGAGAAATATGTTTCAAAATCTAGGAAATTAATTATAGAGTAATGAAAACAAAATTATTCGAGACGATATTTGCAAAGTAATAAAAAATAATTAAAAATTAAAGAAATTGATTGCAAAATGATAATATTAATAATTGAAAATTGAAGAAAATTATTAAAATTTGAGAAATATATTTTAAAATTTGGGAAATTACTTGAAGACTAATGAAAATAATAAAAAAATTCGAGACAATTTTTGCAAATTAATAAAAATAATTAGAAATTGAACTAATTATATATCTAATTAAAAGGTGGAGAAAAAAATTGCAGTAATATAAAAGAAAATTAAAATTAAAAAAAAATGATTAAAAAATGAGATAAATAATTGAAAATTGAAGAAATGATAACAATAATATTTGAAATATGAAGTAAATTATTAAAATTTGAGAAAAATATTTTAAAATCTAGGAAATTAATTAAAGAATAATAAAAATAATTAAAAATTGAAAAAAATAATGTTAGTTTGTGGAAAATAATTGAAAAAATTTCAACATATATTTGTAGTATAAGAAAATAATTGCAGAATGATGAAAATAATTGTAAATTGAAAAAATAACTAAAATTTTAGATAAATAATAAAAAAATTAAAAATGAATCAAAAAATAATGGAAAGTGACAAAAAGTATCTAATTGAAATTAATTGAAAAATAAATTTAATAATAAAATAATAAAAATTCGTAAAAAATAATTTAAAAATTAAAGAATATATTTAAGATAAACAAAACTACAATTACAATTATATATTATAATTTTTCGAACTTTAATTAATTTGAAATTTAATTGATTAAAAATTTAATTAAACCGCTCTTTGAGAATTGTAAATTTAAAATTATATTTAAAAATTTCTTCAATTTTTAATAATTATTTTCATTTATGATTTTAATTATTTGCTACACTTCTTAACTATTTTATAAAAATTTTCTTTAATTTTATTTTCATTATTTTTCATTTTTTCCCTTCGTTTTTAAATTCTATTTCCCAAGTTTCAATTCTTTTCTTGAATCTTCGAGAATAATAAATTTAAAATTATTAAAAAATTTCTTAAATTTGCAACAATTCCTTTCTTTTATGATTTTAATTATTTGCTACAATTGTCAACTATTTTTTATCAATTTTCAAAAATTTTCTTCAATTTATAACTTTTTCTATTAAGTTTTTCCCTAATTTTTAAATTCAATTGCCGCGAGTTTCAATTCTTTTCTTGCATTTTTTCAAATAAAACTTTTTTAGTTTTAATTATTTCCTTCATTAACAAATTAGTTAAATTATTTATTAATTAATTTTCAACTTCTTTCGTCATTTTTCAATTATTTTTACTTTTTCTTTTAATTTTAATCATTTTTCTTGAATTGTAAATTTATTTATCCACATTCTTATTAAGAAATTTATTTTTTGTCTGTAATTTTGCCATATGAAATAAAGTTAAAAAAAGATTTCGAATAGATTATAAAAATAACCCTGGAAGGCCAAAAATTACAAATTTGAAATATATTATATTTTGGTAGAATAAACGATACCATTTATTTATTTAATAGAATCTAAATTGTACAATGTACGTGAGAGAAAATTAATTCATTTCCGTGTAAGAATCTTTTTTTTCTATTTCAATTCCACGTGCATTAGGTTGAAAAAGTGAAGCAACAATAGCCCGGTCGTTGAAATCGTGGTGCGAAATAATGACGCGACGAGTTCAACGAGGGAAATTTATACTTGAATTATCGACGGGAAATCTATTGACGTTCGCGCCCACGATTCTGAATGGTCCTGTTATCTGGATGGTGTAATAAATATGGACAATTCGTGCGCCACTGTGGCCATTCAAGTGGATGATTTATCATCGGAGCGCGTGTGGCGGGAAAATGATACAAAATGACGCCAGCAATCACCCCGATCCTGTAACCACCTTGGCTCGTACACACTCTATGTGGTGCTGTATGCACATATGTGGTGAATAAATACCGACTCTCTAATAATCACGTTTCAATCCATAATATACTACGAAAAATGTTTTCAATTCAGCTCGATTTGCCCAAGTTAAACAACTTTCAATTTTAAATTAAATATTGGTAAACTCGACTTAAGCTTTGAATTTAGGTGTTAAATTCAAATTAAACAAATTTCGGTTTAAGTGTATTTTAAAACAAAGGCAGGCAACAAAATTGATGATGTAAGCTTGAGATATTTCATGTTTTTAGTGTCCCTAAAACCCTAACACGTCATACTTTAGACATAACCTAAAAAAACGAAATTTAACCCTAAAAGTTAGAAATAAAAAAAATTCTGATCTATAAGTCTCACCTTGACTGCTTTATACTATTCAGGTCTCTGTGACTGAATCTGAAATTAATTTAACCCTATCACGTCATACCTTCGACATAACATAAAAAAACTCAAAATCAAACCGCAAAGATTAACCGTATGGAATTAAGAAAAATTTCGTACTATAAGTTTTACTGTGACTAATTCATGTTTTTCGGGTCTTTTAATCCGAATCTGAAATCTATTTAACCCTATAACGTCATACTTTTGAAATTACCTCAAAAAAAAAAAAAAAAAAAAAGACCCTAAAATTTTAAAATCAAGAAACAGTTTGATTTAGAAGGCTTTCCATGACTGACTTATGGTATTCAGGTCGCTGTAACCGAATCTAAAATTTATTTAACCCTACCACGTTATACTTTTGACATAACCTAAAAAAAATTCTAAATTTAACCACAAAAATTAAACCTAAAATTTTAAAATTAAGAAAAATTTCGAAATGTATGTTTTACTGTGACTGTTTTATGTTTTTCGGGTCGCTAAAACCGAATCTGAAGTCTATTTAACGCTACTAAGTCAAACTTTTGACAGAACCTGAAAAAACTCAAAATTAAACCATAAAATTTAACCGTAAAGATTAAAATTACGAAACATTTCCCACTATAAGTTTTACTATGACAGTTTTGTGTTTTTCGAGTCGCTTAGTTCGAATCTGAAGTCTATTTAACCATATTACGTCATACTTTTGACATAACCTAAAAAAACCAAAATTTGACCCTAAAATTTTGAAATCAAGAAACAGTTTGTTTTTTAAGGCTTTCCATGGCTGATTTATGGTATTGAGGTCGCTGTAACCGAATGTGACATTTATTTAACCCTATCAGGTCATACTTTTGACATAACCTAAAAAAGACCGAAATATAACCCTAAAAATTAGAAATAAAAAAAATTCTGATTTAGAAGTCTCACCTTGACTGTTTTATATTTTTCAGGTTGCTGTGACCGAATTTGAAATTAATTTAACCCTATTACGTCATACTTTTGACATACCCTAAAAAAAAATCCAAAATTTAACCACAAAAATTAAACCTAAAATTTTAAAATTGAGAAAAATTTCGAAATATAAGTTTTACTGTGACTGTTTTTATGTTTTTCGGGTCGCTAAAACCGAATCTAAAGTCTATTGAACCCTACTATTTAACCCTACTGATATAACCTAAAAAAACTTAAAATTAAACCATAAAATTTAATCGTAAAGTTTAAAATTACGAAAAATTTCCCACTATAAGTTTTACTATGACTGTTTTGTGTTTCTCGAGTCGCTTAATCCGAATAAAAAGTCTATTTAACATTATTACGTCATATTTTTGACATAACCTCGAAAAAATCCAAAATTCGACACTAAAATTTTAAAATTAAGAAACAGTTTGATTTAAAAGGCTTTCCATGACTGACTTATGGTATTCAGGTCTCTGTAACCGAATCAAAAATTTATTTAACCCTACCACGTTATACTTTTGACATAACCTAAAAAACTCCCAAATTTACCCACAAAATTTAACCCTAAAATTTTGAAATTAAGAAAAATTTTGTACTATAAGTTTTACTGTGATTTTTTTTTCCGATCACTAAAACCGAATCTGAAAACTATTTATCCCTGTTACGTCATACTTTCGACATAACCTAAAAAAATTCGAAATTTAACCACAAAATTTAACCCTAAAATCTTAAAAATTAAGAAAAATTTCCAACTATAAGTTTTACCGTGACTGTTTTCTGTTTTTCGGGTCGCTAAAACCGAATCTGAAGTCTATTTAACCTTACTACAGCATACTTTTGACATAACCTCAAAAAAACCCAAATTCGACCCTATTATTTTGAAATCAAGAAACAGTTTGATTTTTAAGGCTTTCCTTGGCTGATTTATGGTATTGAGGTCGCTATAACCAAATCTGAAATTTATTTAACTTTATCACGTCATACTTTTGACATTACCTAAAAAAAACTCCAAAATTTAACCACAAAATTTAACCCTAAAATTTGTAAATTAAGACAAATTTCGTACTATAAGTTTTATTGTGACTGTTTTATGTTTTTCGGGTCGCTGAAACCGAATCTGATGTCTATTTAAACCCACGTCAGGCTTTTAACATAACCTCAAAAAAATCCAAAATTCGACCCTAAAATTTTGAAATCAAGAAACGCTTTGACTTCTAAGTCTTTCTATGACTGAGTTATGGTATGAAGGTTGCTGTAACTGAAACTGAAATTTATTTAACCCTATCACGTCATACTTTTGACATAATCTAAAAAAACGTCAAAATTTAACCACAAAATTTAACCCTAAAATTTTGAAATTTAGACAAATTTCGTACTATAAGTTTATTGTGACTGTTTTATGTTTTTCGGGTCGCTAAAACCGAATCTGAAATCTATTTAACCCTACTACGTCATACTTTTGACATAACCTCAAAAAACCTAAAATTCAACCCCATCACGTCTTGCTTTTTACAAAGTAACAACTTATGTAAAAAATTATTTTTGAATTTTGGGGTTAGATTTTGGTTTTTTTTTAGGTTATGTTAAAAGTGTGACGTCATGAGTTTAAATAAACTTTAGATTTGGTTTCAGCTATACATCAATAACTAGAAGGTGTCATAGTAATAGTCAGATATCAGAATTTTTCTTTATTTTAAAATTTTGCCTGTAAAATTCAAATCAGAAATTGTATTTGAAGTTACGTTAAAAATGGTAAATTTTAATTTAAAAACAAGTTTCGTCTTAAATTAAACAGTATTAGATTTAAATTAAAAAACTTAAGATTTCAATTAAGATGATTTTAACTCTACACTGACTTTGAAATTTGAATTATAGAAAAGTAAAAAAAATACGTTTGTATTATAGGTGTTTTTGGAGCCGCGGATTTTGAATTTGGGGTTAGATTTAAAAAACCTGTATTGTAAATATTAATTATTGACTCGCCATGTATTGTAAATAATAATTATTTACAAAACTGCTCTCTAAATCTTAATTAGAAGAAATTGAATTATTTCTAGTAAAACAGAGGACCTGTTTTCTCTATTCTAGTTCGTAAAAAATAACATAACTAATTATTAGTAAAAAACTAGTAACTCAATATTGAAATTTAACTTGTTGCCTTTTATTTAAAAAATGACTGAAATATTTAATTGATATAGATGTCTACTAATTTTTTAGTCATAACCTAAGGGCCTGTTCACAAATTACGTAAGCCATTAGGGGTCGGTGGGGAGGGAGGAGTTGATGAAATCTAACAGCATCTTACATAGATGGGAGGGGGGTTCCTACGAAATCTTACGTAATATTTTTTTAATTAAAGTTATCTACCTTTAATTGGATTAAAAAAATGCTTTTAAAACATTTTTTTGACCAAAATTAAAAAAAATGGATCTTAGTAAGATTTTATGGGAGAAGGGGAGGGGGGTCAAGAAAAATTTTACAATATCTTACATTGGGGTGGGAGGGGGTAAAAAAATCCTAAAAAAATGTCTTCCTTAATTTGAAATTTAAAGAGCACATTTAATTTAATTATAATTTAATTATCAAGCTTAATTATTTACAAAACTGTTATTGTAAATACTAATTTATACATAAAATAAATACCAATTATTTCCAAAACGGTATTGTAAATATTGAAAATTCGATTAAAGTGTGTTTCGAGAAATAAATGATACTTTTATTTTCTAATTGGAGAATAAGAAGGCATTGCCCCGAGTAATTCGAATTATTACTTTTGCCACTGTTGCCTCGTTTTGTTATGATTTCCCGTTACTGTAACAGTTTCTTTGAAACGAAGAGATATAAAATTTATGAAGAACAATAAAATCCGCCAAGTACTTCGGTTGCCCATCACCTGGCACCAATTAACTACCAGCTCTTATCGCAATCTTTCAAGAATTCTTTTGCGTAGTACAGTAGTTAATGACAAATAAATAAAACACGTTAAACTTCTAAACAAGTTATTTTCAATTTCTCGAGTTTTTCTTTCCTTGAAACGATTGCACGTAATCTTTTTCACAACAAGTGCCTACTTCTGACGTAACTTAAAAATGAATTTTATTAATAATTGGTTATGGGCATTCCCATAAAAACAATTATTGAATTTCGTCGAAGATGAATAAAACAGATATAGATTTTTGAAATCTAATAAAATTAAAAACTCAGTTGGATATCTCTTAGTTTCTGGGTATTTTTATAATTATTAAAAGTTTGATTTGATAATCTGGGTATTTACCCCGCATAGAAATATGGGTAATCGTAATAAATATTAATGTGGGTATTGAAAAAATGTAGGTATTTAAAATGATTAGAAACTTAAAATGATAATTTAGAGTATTGACCCAAATTTCATCCTATATACATAAATCAGGATAATTATTGAAATAAAAACAATTTGGATATTTGGAACAAGGTGTAGGTGTAATAGGTAGGTATTTATAATTATGTTGATATTTATATTGATGTAACTGATGTTATTATTTAATCCTTAGTGTAATAATTGAAGAAAGGAAAGCCAATATAACCTTTCCCTAGATATAAATAATCATTAAAAATATGATTTGGTAATCCGGGTATTTACCCAGATTACCCCCTACGTAGAATAATTTGGGTGACTATTGGAAATAAGTATCTGGTGTATTTTCAAAAACATGTAGGTATTTATTAAAGTTAGAAATTAGATTTGATAATCTGGGTATTTACCCAAAATAATTTGTGTAATCAATAAAAATAGCAAATAAGAATCTAGGTATTTAAAACAACATCTGACTATTCATAATCATGAGAAATTTGAATTGCCAATCTGGGTAATCATAAGAAACATGAGTCTAATTTTGAAACAACATCAAGGTATTTAAAATCATTATAAATGTGAATTTATAATTTACGGAATCGTTAGAAAAATAAATTTGAGTATTTGAAGCAACACGCAGGTATTACAGTAATTAGAAATTTTATTTCGTAATCTGGGTATTTACCCAGATTTTTCTCTACATTTAGAAATTTGGGTAAACATTGGGAATATGCAAATCTGGATATTTAAAACATCCGGGTAATTACCAGGATTACTCCATAAAGAGAATAATCATTAGAAATTTAATTAGATAGTCTGGGTATTTGCCCGGATGATTTTATATAGAGAGTAATCTGGGTAATCATAAGGGTACTTGAAACAACATCGGAAGATTGACGTAATGTGAGTAATCACAAAAAAATAACTTGATAATCTGGGTATTTACCCAGATAACTTAACACGCAGAGTAATGTGGCTAAATACCCAAATTATGAATTACCTAAATTACTCTCTACATATGAAATAATCTGGGTAAATACCCAAATTATTAATAACATAAATTACTATCTGCATATGGAATAATCTGGGTAATCATATAAAACATGAATCTGGGTATTTACCCAGACTACTTTTTACAGAAAGTAATGGGGTTAAATAATCTATATAGTTTGAATATATACCCTAAGCATTAATTATTAATTACCCGAATTTCTCTCTATATATATGGAATAATCTGCGTAATCATAAGAAATATTAATCTGTGTATCTGAAACAAAATCTGGGTGTCGACCTAGATCTAGATAATCATAATAAACATAAATCTAGATATTCCAACAATATCTGGGTAATTGCCCAGATTATTCTTTAAGGAGTAAATACCCTCTAATTACCTAGATTATTCTACAAGGATTAATTACCCTCTAAAAAAGAGTTATTAATTTCAAAAAGAGAGTAATCATTAGAAATTTGATAACAAGCTGGGTATTTACCCAAATTATTTTACGTAAAGAGTAATCTGGGTAAATACCCAAATTATTCATAACATAAATTACTATCTATATATGGAATAATCTGGGTAATCATATAAAACATGAATCTGGGTATTTACCCAAATTTCTTTATATAGAAAGCAATGGGGTTAAATAATCTATAAAGAGTAGTTTGAATATATACCCTAAGTATTAATTATTAATTACCTGAATTTCTCTCTATATATATGGAATAATCTGCGTAATCATAAGGAACATTAATCTGTGTATCTGAAACTACATCTGGGCACCGACCTAGATCTGGGTAATCATAATAAACATAAATCTAGATATTCCAACAGCTGGGTAATTACCTAGATTATTCTTTAAGAAGTAATTACCCTCTAATTACCTAGATTATTCTGCAAGGATTAATTACCCTCTTAAAGAGAGTTATTATTAAAAAAAGAGAGTAATCATTAGAAATTTGATAAGAATCTGGGTATTTACCCAGATTACTTTACGTAAAGAGTAATCTGGGTAAATACCCAAATTATGAATTACCTAAATTACTCTTTACATATGAACAGTAATCGGGGTAAATACTCTATAAAGAGTAGTTTGGATATTTACCCTGATTATTAATTACCCAAATTACTTTTTATATATGGAATAATCTGGGTAATCTTAAGGAATATGAATCTGTGCATTTTAAACAACATCTGGGGATCGACCTAGATCTGGGCAATCATAACAAACATGAATCTAGATATTCCAACAACATCTGGGTATTTCCCCAGATTATTCTACAAGGAGTAATTACCCTCTAAAATATTTGATAATCTGGGTATTTATCCAGATTACTTCACAAAGATATTACTATCTTGGTAAATACCCAAATTATTAATTACCTAAATTACTCTCTATATATGGAATAATCTAGGCAATCATAAAAAACATGAATTTGGGTAATAACTCAGATTACTTTAAGTAGAATCTAGTCAGGGGAAATACTCTATAAAGTGTAATTTGGGTATATATCCTAATTATTAGTTATTAAATACTCAAATTACTCTCTCAATATGAAATAACCTGGGTAATGATAAGAAACATGAATTTGGGTAATAGAAACAATATCTGGGTATTTACCCAGATTATTCTGCAAGGATTAATAACTCTCTAAAAGAGAGTATTACTCTATTTTATTGGGTATTTCCCCAGATTATTCTACAAGGAGTAACTACTCTCTAAAAAAGAGTAATCATTAGAAATTTGCTTAATTATTCTACGGGTATTTGTCTAAATCACTTTAGAGAGTAATCTGGGTAAATACCCAAATTATTAATTACCTAAATTACTCTCTACATATGGAATAATCTAGGCAGTCATAAAAAACATGAATTTGGGTAATAACTCAGATTACTTTCAGTAGAATCTAGTCAGAGTAAATACTCTATAAAGTGTAATTTGGGTATATATCCTAATTATTAATTATTAAATACTTAAATTACTCTCTCAATAT
Organism: Ganaspis brasiliensis; assembly: GCA_037103525.1. Classification (NCBI taxonomy): domain Eukaryota; kingdom Metazoa; phylum Arthropoda; class Insecta; order Hymenoptera; family Figitidae; genus Ganaspis; species Ganaspis brasiliensis. The sequence continues at coordinate 2,580,465 of JAZKLR010000294.1, forward strand.
GAAATAACTTGGGTAATCTTAAGAAACATCAATCTGGGTAATAGAAACAATATCTGAGTATTTACCCAGATTATTCTGCAAGGATTAATTACTCTCTAAAAGAGAGTATTACTCTATTTTATTGGGTATTTCCCCAGAATATTATACAAGGAGTAACTACTCTCTAAAAAAGAGTAATCATTAGAAATTTGCTTAATTATTCTACGGGTATTTGTCTAAATCACTTTAGAGAGTAATCTGGGTAAATACCCAAATTATTAATTACCTAAATTACTCTCTATAGGTATATATAATAATCTGCGTAATCATAAGAAACATGAATCTGGGTAATAAAAACCACATCAGGGTATTTACCCAGGCTTCTCTCAATATAATCTAATCTAAATATTCTAATATTTTTGTACCAAGTATTTTTTAATCCGGGTAATATGCCTTAAAGTGTTAAGAGGAGTACGTGAATGATAAAGTTGATAAGAAAAGCACCAAATGACAAAAGCCATTGTCATAAATTGTGCATGATGAAGTGTTTTTGGTTGTAGTCAATGAAATCAAATCACTGGCTATTATGTGTCATTATAAATTGACTTTTAAGTGCCCAAAGGATCGTGAAACAATAAAAGGAAGAGATGTGAGAATAAGTTGAGCATCTCGGGCCAATGTTGCGTGGAGACGAGGAGTTATGGCCACATTCGTCTCCATTACCCTGTGAATCATTGAGGGAATGGCCTAAGCTTACATGTAAACCGACCACAATTCACATGTATACCGATATCCTTTGTAAAACGTGTGTCTATAACGAACACTGCGCGCCATTGGCACGTATATATACGTCCCTCTTATAATACCCACGCTGCATTATATTGTTTGCATAAACGCGATCCGTAAATCTCCCCTCGTTCAGACATTTGCATTTCTCCTTTCGCAAATTCCATCTTTATCTAAAACGAATATCTATAACTGGGCGTCCATTAATGACAACGTCTTATATACGTCTCAAAATACAAAGAACTGCTCAAGCTGCCCTGTCACAAATACACTGAAAGTAATAATTGGTCTCGTTTCTGCTGTTGCGTATCCTATCAAAACAAAATTGAAGTTTGGTTTTTTTTTTAAATATCGCTGTTAATTTTTATGGTTTTATAAAAATTTTTGTATGATATTACACATTACTGCCAATTCCCAACTTTCCAAGATAAATAGGATGAGCTCTAGAAAAGGGGATATTTTTTAATTTTTCATTAATAACCTTTGAACAATAAGTCCAGCAACATTCGCTATATTTTTCCTGTAATCTACATTTAAAAACACCTATGTATACTAAGTTTCAAACCTTTAGGTCAAATAGTTTGGAAGAAATGGAGAGGGGGGTAGGTTTTTTTTTAAAAAAAGTGTTTTTTTTATCATGTTACTATGAACGTCACCTCCAATCAAGTTCTCTATATTTTTCCTGTAATCTACATTTAAAAATACCTAAGTATACTAAGTTTCAAACCTTTAGGTCAAATAGTTTGAAAGATAAGAGGTGGGGGGCAGGTTTTTATTTTAAAAAAGTGTGTTTTTGACCATGCTACTATGACCGTCACCTTCAATCACGTTCTCTATATTTTTTCTGTTATCTAAATACACGAAAAGACATATGTTTACCAAATTTCAATACTCTAGGTCAAATAGTTTTTACGTTGAATCTAGTTTGTGGAATCTAGGATATAAAATTCGAAATACAAAACCCGGAAGTTAAATAATCAACCCCCTACCGGGAAAAAAATCATCCAAAATTTATTGTTTAAAGGATAAAGTGATAAGTTGTCAGTAATGGTAAAAATTGAAGAGAATTTATTTTTTCTGAATCTTAAGCAGTTTGATTCGATCCATAATGGATCTATAACGCCGTCGTTAACTTTCCTAAAGAGCATTTCAATTTCGACGAACAATCGTCTTCCGGGAATCACTATACCGACTTCATACTGAGAATCGATTTGGTCGATAAATAAGAAAAAAACAAAATAAAAGTAATGTGTACACGGATTGTGCGCGATAAGAAAAAAGAGTGCAAAAGAAACATTCTTCGAATCGTTATCGAAGAGTCTTGAAGTGCAGCGATTTTGCGAGAGCATTACCGGATAATGGCACGCAATTTCTGAGCTCTTTGCTTTCGAGTGGTTTCACACCTCGGCCTTCTCCTCGCGAATCAAGGCAAAAGGTTAACGCGATAACAACGCTGCAACCACGATCTAACCATCTGAGAAAAGGAGATACCACCTAACATTCTCAACTATCGTACAAATCACAATCATCTCAGCAAAAGTGTTATTTCAATTAAGGGAGATTGGAATAAATTGAGGAAAAAAAAGTTGCGTTAAAAACAAAAAATCTAGTGATGATCTTCGAATTTCCGTGTCAATTTCAGAACTTCTCAGGGCTGGTTTTAGTAGTTTTAGCACCCTATGCAGGAGGATATACAGACCCCACCCCTCTAATTAAATAGCCTAAGATGCATTCAGCCTAAATCCCATTTAAACTAAATTACATGTAGACTAAAACCCATTTAACCTAAATCCCATTTAACCACAATTCTACTTAACCTAAAATGCATTCAGCCTAAAACCCATTTACCTTAAAATTCATTCAGTGTAAAACATATTAAACCTAAAATGCATTTAGCCTAATACCCGTTTAACCTAATCCCATTTACCCTAATTCCATTTAACCTAAAATTAATTTACCCTAAAATGCATTCAGCCTAAATCCCATTTAACCTAAATCTTATTTAACCTAAATCCAAATAACCGAAACTCCATTTAACCTAAATTGCATTCACCTTAAAACTCATTTAACCTAAAACTCCTTTAACCTGAATCCCTTTTAACCTAAAATGTATTCAGGTAAACATTCATTTAACCTAAAATGCATTCGGCCTAAAAATCAGTTAACCTAAAACTCATTAAAGCTAAAGGTCATTTAACCTAAATCCCATTTAACCTAAAATGCATTCAGCCTAAAATTCATTTATTCTAAGTCTCATTTAACCTAAATCCCAATTAACTTAAAATGCATTCAGCATAAATCCCATTTAACCTAAAATTTATTCAGCTTAAAACTCATTAAACCTACATTTCCTTTAACCAAAAATGCATTCAGCCTAAAATTCATATAATCTACAATCATTTAATGCATCCAGCCTAAGACCCAGCTAACTTAAGTCACATTTAACCTAAGATCCATTCAATATAGAATGCATTAAGCCTTAATCCCATTGAACCTAAGAAGCATTGAGCCTAAATTTTATTTCACCTGAATACCATGTCACCTAAATTCCATTTAACCTAAAAATCATTCAGCCTAAAATTCATTTAACCTAAATCCCATTTAACCTAAATTGCATTCCGCCTAAAACTCATATAACCTTAAATTCTTTTAACCTAAAACCTGTTTAACCTGAATCCCATTTAACCTAAAATGCATTCAGACTAAAACCCAGTTAACTTGAATCACATTTACCCTAAAATGCATTCAGCCTAAATCCCATTTAACCTAAACTTGATTCAGCCTATATCTCATTTAACCTAAATTTCATTGAACTTAAAATGCATTCAGCCTAAATCCCATTGCTCCTAAAATGCATGCAGTCTAAAACCATTTGTTCTAAATCCCATTGAGCCTAAATTGTAGATTACAAATTAGGTTAATTGAAATTTAGGAAAAATGATATTAGGCTATATGCATTTTAGGTTTAATGAATTTTAGGCTGAATGCATTTTAGTTTAAATCAATTTTTGGCTGAATACATTTTAGGTTACAAGAGATTTAGATTAAATGAGTTTTAAGGTGAATGCAATTTAGGTTAAATTGATTTTAAGTTAAATGGGATTAGGGTAAAAGGGATTAGGTTAAATGGGTATTAGGCTAAATTCATTTTAGGTTAAATATGTTTTAGACTGAATGCATTTTAGGTTAAATGGGATTTGGGCTGAATGCATTTTAGGTTAAATTGGTTTTAGGTTAAATGGGATTAGGGTAAAAGGGATTAGGTTAAATGGGTATTCGGCTAAATGCATTTTAGGTTAAATGGGTTTTAGGCTGAATGCAATTAAGTTTAAATGGAATATAGATCAAATGGGATTTAGTTTAAATAAGATTTTGGCTAAATACATTATAGGTTTAATGGGATTTAGGCTGAATGCATTTTAGGTTAAATAGATTTTAGGTTAAATGGGATTATGTTAAATTGTATTCGGCTGAATGCATTTTAGGTTAAATGAGATTTAGGCAGAATGAATTTTAGGTTAAATGTGTTCTAGGCTGAATGCATTTTAGGTTAAATGGGATTTAGGTTAAATGAGTTCTAGGATGAATGCATTTTAGGTTAAATGGGATTAGGCTGAATGCATTTTAGGTTAAATGTGTTTTGGGCTTTGTGCATTTTAGGTTAAATGTGATTTAGACCAAATGCATTTTATTAGTTTATAACAATTTTTGAAAAATAATAAGTAATCCATCCGTAAAATTTCTGAACTTGTAATATTCTTAAAATTGAAGTTGGTTGTATAAACATCCATCTAATTTTTAAATGTAATTAAAAAAGAGTAAAAAACAAGTGGAACTAAAGATTTGAGTTTAATGCATCATTAAAAAAATTCCCCGATGAAATCTCGTGAAATAGTTTCAATTATTATGATTTCTGGAAAAGAGGAAGCAGTCATCATGGAGCAATTGATTTTGCTATTGCCGCTACATTTCAGAATTGTGGCATAAATAATTATCGTGGTCTCGTTACGTTGAAGAGAGCTCGTAAAAGTGCGCAAGTACCTTAGATACTTTAAAACGCATTCCACATAATGCCGGTACTTATAAAGCGAAAGTGCGTCAATTAGAGAGTCGAATCCCTTTGCAAGAATTTTTTATATGATCTTATAAGGGCTAATACTACATTTCTAATTTTATAACTAATCTTCTTCGTGGAAACGTTGATGAAAGGTGATTTACATACTTTCCGCTCAAGCAATAATTTTGTCTGTAATGACTCTTACTTTTAACTCTTCAACTCTTACTTTCAAAAATTTTTATTTTCCTTTTTCAACAATTTTCTTTTTCCTACTTTTAACAATTTACATTTTTTTCAATCAATTTTACTTCCTTCTTAATTGATTTTTGTTATTTTTTACAAGTTTTTTATTTGTTATCAAGTCAATTTTAATTACTTTCAACTTGAGTTAATTTGAAATTAAACTGATTTCAACTTGAATCAATTTCAATTTCAATTAATTCTAATTTCAATTAATTCTAATTATAATTAATTCTAATTTGCCTCAATTTAAAATTCAATTCAAGCTACTTTGAAGGCTTAAATTAATTTTACAGTGAAAGCAATTATTTTCTAAGTAGAATTAGAATGTTTAAATTATGAAAAATTCTTTATTACCAAATTTTAAAATGACGAACTTTGTTCAAAATTGAAAGTATTCAGTTAAAAAAAAGAATTACCGGGTCCAAAATTAAAAATTTATTTAGTTATTGCCGAAGTCAGTTAATCTTGATAATGCACGCGTCAACCGGAAGTTACAAGACGTAAATCGGTCCTTCAGATCCCCTTTTTTTGGATCCCCGAAACTACTTTATTTCAACCATTTCCGCAAACATAGAATGCAAATTTTTTTTGGTATCTTTCACTGATTTAAGTAAAAAATAACAGATTTCAATAGTTTAGGAATAAAATTAATCAATTATACCAATTTTAACCGATTCCGATTAGAATTGATTCGCATTATAATTTTCTTCTTTTTCCATTGGCTCTAATTACAATGTTTCCAATTTAATAAAATTGAATTACAATTGATTCCAATTTAAGTGAAATTCAATAACAATTGATTCAAAGTTGAAAAAAATTTAATTTCCAGTCATTCCAATTTGAATCAAATACAATTTCCATTAATTCCAATTTAAATCAAATTTAATTTCAGTCGTTCCAATTTGAATCAAATACAATTTCCAGTCATTCCAATTTAAATCAAATTCAATTTCCAATTACTCCAATTTGAATCAAGTACAATTTCCATTGATTCCAAATTAAATACAATTCAATTTCAATTTCGAATGATTCCAATTGAAACAAACTCAGTTGCCATTGATTCTATAATGTAAATCAAATTCAATTTGCATTTATTCCAAATTAAATCAAATTCAATTTCCAATGATTCCAATTGAAACAATTTCAGTTGCCATTGATTCTATAATATAAATCAAATTCAATTTCAATTGATTCCAATTTAAATCGAATACAATTTTCATTGATTCCCATTAATTTCAATTCCTATCGATTCCAATTTAAAGTAAATCCCATTTCCACGGATTCCAATTTAAACAAATTTAATTACCTTCCATTGATTCCAATTTAAAAAAATTTAATTACCTTCCACTGATTCCAATTTAAATTAAATTCAATTTCCAATGATTCTAATTGAAAGAAACTCAGTGGCCATTGATTCTATTATGAGAATCAAATTCAATTTCCATTGATTCCAATTTAAATCAAATTCAATTTCCAATGATTCCAATTGAAACAATTTCAGTTGCCATTGATTTTATAATATAAATCAAATTCAATTTTCATTGATTCCAAATTAAATACAATTCAATTTCGAATGATTCCAATTGAAACAAATTCATTTGCCATTGATTCTATAATGTAAATCAAATTCAATTTCCATTTATTCCAATTTAAATCAAATTCAATTTTTAATGATTCCAATTGAAACAATTTCAGTTGCCATTGATTCTATAATGTAAATCAAATTCAATTTCCATTTATTTCAATTTAAATCAAATTTAATTTCCAATGATTCCAATTGAAACGATTTTAGTTGCCATTGATTTTATAATACAAATCAAATTCAATTTCAATTGATTTCAATTTAAATTAAATACAATTTCCATTGATTCCAATTGAAACAATTCCAATTCCAATTTTTTCTTATTTAAATCAATTTCAATTTCCAATGATTTTAATTGAAACAATTTCAGTCGCCATTGATTCTATAATATAAATCAAATTCAATTTCAATTGATTCCAATTTAAATCAAATACAATTTTCATTGATTCCAATTTAAACAATTTCAATTCCTATTGATTCCAATTTAAATTAAATCCAATTTCCACTGATTCCAATTTAAACAAATTTAATTACCTTCCACTGATTCCAATTTAAATTCAATTCAATTTTCAATGATTCTAATTGAAAGAAACTCAGTTGCCATTGATTCTATAATGTAAATCAAATTCAATTTTCATTGATTCCAATTTAAATCAAATTCAATTTCCAATGATTCCAATTGCATCAAATTTAGTTCCCATTGATTCCAATTTAAATTAAATTCAATTTCCTTTGATTTCAATTTAAAATAAATTCTATTTCCAATTATTCTAATTGAAAGAAACTTAGTTTCCATTGATTCTATAATATAAATAAAATTAAATTTCCATTGATTCCAATTTAAATCAAATTCAATTTCCAATGATTCCAATTGCAACAAATTCAGTTCCCATTGATTCTATAATGTAAATTAAATTAAATTTTCATTAATTCCAATTTAAATCTAAATTTCCGCATTGATTTAAATTATATCAAATTCTATTTTTATTAATCCCAATTGAAATGAATCGTAGTTTTAAATATTTTTAAATGTTTACTAATTTTTTTAATTCCCAGGTAATTTAAAGGTTTTATTTTCCCTGTATTTGTCACTATACATTTAATTAAATTTCTGTATTTAAAATTCACACTAAACGAAGAAAACGATTAAAAGGCAGCAAGTCTCGTAGACACGTCGGAAAAGTTAAATAAGCTTTAAAGCTCTTCTTTATCATATCGGAACTGTTATTAGATGAATAAATAACGTGAGTTTGTGTAATGAAGGTTCATGTACCAGCACATCGTTTTATGGCGCGTGCGAGCAAGAGAGCACATACATAATTCATACAATTAGCGGACGTGTCCGTCGAGTGAATTTGAAGGGGTCGCAGAGATGGCTGCAAAATGAAAGAGGGCACTGCTGAATTAGAGTTTGCGTTACTACCATTCACATCATTGTCGCCATTCTATCATCTCATCTTTTTAGAATCTTCCCAAGACCTTCTAATCAATATTTAAATTCAGATTTATTTCCCCTGCAATTTAATGTTCTATTTATCCATTCATTAACTTTTCATTCATTTGCATTTTATTCACTTCTTTTTATTGCATCACATAAATAACAATTAACTCAAATTTCAATTTATAAAATCAAATATGATTCCATGCTTTTGCACAAACTATAATTAATACGATTTTTCGTAATTATAGTACAAAGACAAATGATAATAATTTATACAGAAAAATTAATCTTTCATTCAAAATTCAAAGAAAAATATTAATTTTTAAATTTTTATTGTTAATTTCAAAATTAATTTAATGGTTAAAATTACCAGATTAATTTATATCGATTCGAATTTCTTGAACAAGATAAAGGATTAAATTTCCATATATTCCTGTACTTGTGTTCTATAGGATTTTATTTTTTATCGACATTAATATGAATTTGGTTGGATTTTTTAGTAAATCCACAAAAGAAATTTTAATTCGGTTTAACTAGATTTTTAATTCATATTCATTGCAATTGAATCCCTTTCCAATTGACTCCAATTTTAATTAATGACAATTTCAATTGACTCTAATTTATGGGATATTGAATGGAATTAAATCTACTACTAATTATCTCCAGCTTTAAATGACTCCAATTTCGAATAAATCTGATTTGAATTAAGATCAATTTCAAGTGAATTCAATTTTTTATAGTCATTAAATTGATTACATTTCTAATCGATTCCAACTTCAAATGAATCCAATTTAATATTATTATTATTATTATTATTATTTGCAATTAATTTTATTTGCAATTGTTTTCAGGTTTAAAAGACCCTAATTTTAATTGACTCTAATATTAATAAGATCGAATTTCAATTGTCTCAATTGTTTTTTGGTCCTAATAAAATTGGTTCGACTGGCATTAATTTCAATTGGATGCAATTATAATTGTCTAAAATTCCAATTGGTTCTCATTTAAATGAATTCTTATTCCAATTGAAATTAACTTCAAATGAGACAGATTCCAATTGAATCCAATTCTAATTAAAACCAATTTCAACTAAATCCAATTTCAATTGAATTTAATCCTAATGGAATACAATCCCATTTGAATCAGATTCCAATTGTGTTCAAATTAGTTCCATGTTTAATTGATTTCAACTTTAAATTACTTTAATTCCAATTAATGTGAATTTCAATTGATTCCAAATTTCTATAGTCATTTAATATCATTCATTCCACTTCCAATCGATTCCAATTTCAAATGACACCGATTTCAATTGAATCCAGTTAAAATGACTTCAATTCTAATTAAATCAAGTTTAAATTACTTCAATTTCAATTGGGTCAAATTTCAATATGATCCAAATGTTATATGAATCCAATTTCAACTGTCTCAAATTTCAATAGGATCTAATTGCTAATGACGGCAATTTCAAGCGAGTCAAATTTCAATTAACTTAAATGTTATTTTACTTCAATTTGAATTGACTCAAATTTTAATAAGGAACCATTAGAATTAACAAGAATTTCAAGAGGGACAAGCTTCAATTGGCTCAAATTTAGATAGGATCCAATTTCAATTGACTGGAATTTTAAGCGGGTCAAATTTCAATTACTCAAATGTTATTTGACTCCAACTTTAATTTACTTAAATTTCAATAAAATCTAATTTCCAATAACTAGAATTTCAAGCGCTTAAATTTTCAATTAACTTAAATGTTATTTGACTCTAATTTCAATTGACTTAAATTTCAATAGGAAATAATTACAATTGACTGGAATTTCAAGAGTGCCAAATTTCAATAGGACCCAATTTCAATTGACTGGAATTTTAAGCGCCTCAAATTTCAACTGACTCCAATTTCAATTGTCTCAAATTTCAATAAAAATCAATTAGAATTAATTAGAATTTCAAGAGGGTCAAGTTTCAATTGGCTCCAATTTAGATAGGATCCAATTTCAATTGACTGGAATTTTAAGCGTGTCAAATTTCAATTAACTCAAATGTTATTTGGCTCTAATTACAATTGGCTCAAATTTCAATAGGACCCAATTTCAATTGACTAGAATTTCAAGAGAATCAAATTTCAATTACTCAAATGTTATTTGACTCCAACTTTAATTGACTTAAATTTCAATAGGATCCAATTTCTAATAACTGGAATTTCAATAGGTTCAATTTCAAATAACTAGAATTTCAAACGGGTAAAATTTCAATTGACTTAAAAGTTATTTGACTCTAATTCCAATTGGCTCAAATTTCAATAGAAAATAATTACAATTGACTGGAATTTCAAGAGTGTAAAATTTCAATAGGACCCAATTTTAATTGACTGGAATTTTAAGCGGGTCAAATTTCAATTGACTTAAATGTTGTTTGATTTCAATTTCAATTTATTGGAATTTCAAGAGGGTCAAATTTCAATTACTTAAATGTTATTTGACTCTAATTTTAATTTACTTAAATTTCAATAGGATCCAATTACAAATAACTGGAATTTCACGCGGGTAATATTTCAATTACTTAAATGTTATTTGACTCCAATTTCAAATATCTCAAATTTTAATTGACTTAAGTTTCAATTGGACCCAAATTCAATTGACTGGAATTTCAAGAGGGTCAAATATCAGTGGGATCCAATTTTAGTTGACTGGAATTTCAAGAGGGTCAAATTTCAATAGGATCCAATTTTAATTGACTGGGATTTTAAGCGAGTCAAATTTCAATTGACTTAAATGTTGTTTGATTTCAATTTCAATTGACTCGAATTTCAATAAGATCCAATTTCAATTTATTGGAATTTCAAGAGTGTCAAATTTTAATTATTTAAATGTTATTTGACTCTAATTTTAATTTACTTAAATTTCAATAGGATCCAATTACAAATAACTGGAATTTCAAGCGGGTCATATTTCAATTACTTAAATGTTATTTGACTCCAATTTCAAATATCTCAAATTTTAAATGTCTTAAGTTTCAATTGGACCCAAATTCAATTGACTGGAATTTCAAGAGGGTCAAATTTCAGTAGAATCCAATTTCAGTTGACTGGAATTTCAAGAGGGTCATATTTCAATTACTTAAATGTTATTTGACTCCAATTTTAATTGACCTACATTTTAATAGGATCCAATTTCAAATGACTGGAATTTAAAGCTGGTAATATTCCAATTGACTTAAATGTTATTTGACTCGAATTTCAATTGACTTAAATTTCAATGGGAAACAATTACAATTGACTGACTATTTGAGTCCAATTTCAAATGTCTCAAATTTCAATTGACCTTAATGTTATTTGACTATAATTTCAATTGGATCAAATTTCAATAGGAAATAATTACAATTGACTGGAATTTCAAGAGGGTGAGATTTCAATAGGATCCAATTTCAATTGACTGGAATTTTAAGCGGGTCAAATTTTAATTGGCTGGAATTTTAAGCGCCTCAAATTTCAATTGACTTAAATGTTATTTGACTCCAATTTCAATTGGCTCAAATTTTAATTGACTTAAGTTTCAATTGGACCCAAATTCAATTGACTGGAATTTCAAGAGGGTCAAATTTCAGTAGGATCCAATTTCAGTTGACTGGAATTTCAAGAGGGTCATATTTCAATTACTTAAATGTTATTTGACTCCAATTTTAATTGACCTACATTTTAATAGGATCCAATTTCAAATGACTGGAATTTAAAGCTGGTAATATTCCAATTGACTTAAATGTTATTTGACTCGAATTTCAATTGACTTAAATTTCAATGGGAAACAATTACAATTGACTGACTATTTGAGTCCAATTTCAAATGTCTCAAATTTCAATTGACCTTAATGTTATTTGACTATAATTTCAATTGGATCAAATTTCAATAGGAAATAATTACAATTGACTGGAATTTCAAGAGGGTGAGATTTCAATAGGATCCAATTTCAATTGACTGGAATTTTAAGCGGGTCAAATTTTAATTGGCTGGAATTTTAAGCGCCTCAAATTTCAATTGACTTAAATGTTATTTGACTTCAATTTCAATTGGCTCAAATTTCAATAGGAAATAATTACAATTGGCTTGAATTTCAAGAGGGTCAAATTTCAATAGGACTCAATTTCAATTGACTGGGATTTTAAGCTCGTCAAATTTCAATTGACTTAAATTTCCATTCCAATTGACTCTAATTTAAATTACCTCCAATTCCAGTTGATTACAACTTTAATGTGCATACTTTTACAAAATTCTAATTTGAATTAATGCCTCAGAAATGCCATGAAAAATTCCATTTCATCCTCATGCGAATTGAAACTAATTCAAATCGAGTCCAATTCTAAATAATTCTAATTTCAATTCACACCCATAAATTTAACCTCAAAATATATTGATCAAAACCAAAAAAGCATCAATTTACTCCTCAACATGAGATATTCTTTTTTTATTTACTAAATTCTAAAAAAAAACATAATAGAACATTATGGTGTATGAAAAACAAATCAAAAGAACGACTATACTTTTTATGAGAACAAACGGTTAATCAAGACTGAAGAGGAAATAACACTAAATGAATTGAAATGAATCAATACAAGTTGAAAAATATGAGTGTCTACCTGTCTGCGAGGACAGTCGGCAAGTTCGTGAAGGTACGACTGCTGCCCTGTAATCGCGAATCGCGCACTGTAATAATTACTAACTCTGCCCTGTCATCAGCGGCGACATCTATGCACTGCGTTATATCAACATCCACTATTCTCTTCGAAAAGGGGGCATAAAAGTAATCCGCACAAACCCACTGATGAGGAAAATGCACCCTGGAAATGCTCACGTTCTAAATGCCTTTTTCTAAGTGTATGCGTTTCCGCACACAAACTTACGTAAAAGTGCCCTCATCAGTGTTACATTGTGTCCCGGTTTTATAATCGGGTCTCGTTACTTTTATTCAATCAGGATTACGCGTCACCACCGCAGGCAAAACGTCCCATCATCCAGAAAAAATAAATCCTAAAATATCTAGAGTTTCAAAAGTCTCGGTAATTTAAAATTTCGAGAATATAACCGAGAATATTCTCCTTCCTGAGAATTTATGAGAATTTTCTATATTTGAATAGGCTCCAATATTTTGATACAAAAACAATTTATTGAAATAAAAATAGATAAATAACAAAACAATTATTATAACAAATTAACTATAAGTGAATAAACTGTAAAAATTATTAGTAAATTTATTTATTATATTGAATAATTATCAACAATTGTAAATATTTTTAATATAATATTTAAAAAAATAATGGGATATTTTGCAAATTAATTGAAAAAAAATGAAAACGATTATAATTGTCCAAATTAATTTAAAAAACTTAGAAATGTTTTAAAATTAAAGAAAACAATTCAAGAAAAATACTTCAAAATTGAATCTAAATCAAATCGAATCCAATTCCAAATAAATCCAACTCTAATTGAATTCCATCTCAAATGAATCGGATTTTAATAAGGCTCAAATTTTAATTTAACTTCAGTTTTTATTGAATCAAATTCCAAAAAAATCCGATTTTAATTGAATCAAAATCAAATTAAATCCAATTTTAACTGAATACAATTTAATTCGAATTGAGTCAAAATTCAATTAAAAACAATTTTCTATTGAATCTTATTTTAAGGGATTTTTATTCCAAATCAATGGAGTTTTAAATAAATCTAATTCATATTTTTCAAAATTCTAATTGAATCCAATTTATATTGAATAAAATTTGAAAAAATTCAGATTTTAATTCAATCTAAATAAAATCGAATCCATTTTCAATTGAATTCAATGCTAATTAAATCCAACTCATATCAAATCGATTTCGAAATAGATCCGAATTCAATTGAAGCTATATCAAATTGAATGCAAATCTAACTGAATACAATTCAATTCGAATCAACTGCTAATTGAATCGAATTCCAATTGAGTCCAAATTGATTTTTCTCCAATTTCAAACGGAACCAAATACAATTGACTACAGATTCAATTAACTTTAATTCTAGCTGATTAAATTGAATTTATTTGGTGTTAGTTTCAATTGATTTCATCTCCAATTTTTAATTCACATTAATTGCAATTGAATCCATTTCCAATTGAGTCCAATTTCAATTAGCGACAATTTCAATTGAATCTCATTTTAATCGATTTCTATTCTAATTGAATAAAGTTCGAAATAAATCTAATTCATATTGAACCAATTTCCAAATAAATCAGATTTAATTGAATTTAAATTAAATCAAATCTATTTCCAATTGAATCCAAAATTTTGAATCCAGCTAATATCGAATCAATTTCCAAATAAATCCGAACTCAATTGAAGCTATATAAAATTGAATCCAAATCTAACTGAATAAAATTCAATTCGAATCCACTTCTAATTAAATCGAATTCCAATTGAGTTCAAATTCATTTGTCTCAGATTTTAAACAAAACCGAATACAACTGACTACAGGTTAATTCTAATCGATTGAACTTTTAATTTGGTATTAATTTCCATTGATCCTATTCCCAATTTTTAATTCACATTAATTGCAATTAAAATCATTTTCAATTTAATTAAACTTCAATTGAATCCAGTTTCAATTAGCGCCAATTTCTATAGAATCTCATTTTAATCGATTTCTGTTCTAATTGAATGGAGTTTGAAATGGATCTAACTCATATTGAAACAATTTCCAAATAAATAAGATTTGAATTGAATCTAAATTAAATCGAATCCATTTCCAATTCAATTCAATTAAAATTGAATTGAATAGGATTGATCCAATTCAAATTGAATCCAACTCATATCGAATTAATTTCCAAATAAATCCGAATTCAATTGACTCAATTGTAATCTGATTAATTTAAGAAAGCATTTAATTAGGAATTGGATTCAATTAGATTTAAATTCTTCAGAATTAGGATTTATTGGGAATTAGATTAAATAGAAATTTAATTCAATTACAATTTGTTTCAATAGAAATTACATTTCAATCAAGAATCGAAATTGGTGTAATTGGATTAAAATAAAATTGGACTCAATTGGAATTGGATTCAATTGGAATGTTAGTCATTCAGATTTAGTCAATTGGACTTTTTGGTTTTTGAATAAAAGTAATTTTTTCTTACTTTTTGTAACGTTCTGATATTACTAAAGTTATGTTAAAAATATTTTTACCTAAAAATCGGTATTTAAACAAAATCCAGATTATTAAAACATAATTTGATTTTTTTAAAATTGTGCAGATTTTTAAATTCACTTTTACCTAATATAGAAAAATGCATAATTAAATACAAAATACAAAATAAAAAGTATTAAAAATTAATATAAAAAGCAAATTATGAACTGCTGTCTATTTTAAAGTTGATTGAGGAAATGATGTTGGGCGGAAGTTTATATTAAAAATCGCAGGGTGGGTAGAAATCCGTTAAAATTGCTGTATTTTGCATAATATCCTTATCTCGGTTATCACCGTAATATGTATATAAAATTATACACTTAAGTACTATCGAACGGTATCGATGCAAACTGCCAATGCATATTAATCGCTGCAACCTGTTCTCACCTCTTTTTCATAATTTTGACCGAAATTTGTTTTGCAAAATAGCCAGATTGTATATTTTTCAAAACAGTTGCTTTATTAATATACTGGTGCAGAAATAAATCACTGATGTTTCATTATTATTTTTTTTTTAGTCAGTCTTTAATCTATATCTTTTAATATAACTTTTTATTACAAGGCAATTATTTTATGTAAATTTATAAAAATAAAAAATTACCAAAAGTAATTATTTATTCATTATAATTAATTGGTAAAATATGTATTTCCTAAATTTTCAGTTATTATCTCTTTAGATAATTGTCTTCAATTTCAAGTTTTTGGGCGATTTTTCCATTTTTTTCTTTTGCTTAAAAATAAATTCTGTAATTTTTCTATTATTTCCTCCAATTTCTAATTATTTTTATTCTTTTTGCATAATTTTCAAAAGTTTTCAATTATTTATCTGAAATTTTAATTATTTTCATCATATTTAAATTATTTCTTAACATTTTAAATTATTTTTATCATATTTCAATTATGTTTTTCAATTTTAAATTATTTTTACCCTTTTTCAATTATTTTTCTAAAGTCTTAATTACTTATTATTCTCATTTTGTAAAATTATTTTTCTTGATTTTTAAGTATTTTTCTCAAATTTCAATTATTTCCTTCAATTTTTAATTAATTTCATTTCTTTTCATAATTGAACAATTTTTTTTTAATTATCTTAAGTTTCAATTATTTTTAGCAATTTTAACAATTTCCAAATAAATCAGATTTGAATTGAATCTAAATTAAATCGGATCCATTCCCAATTCAATTAGAATTGGATTGAATAGGATTGATCCAATTTAAATTGAATCTAACTCATATCAAATTATTTTCCAAATAAATCCGAATTTAATTGAACCTACATCGAATTGAATCTCAATCTAACTGAATACAATTTAATTCGAATCCACTCCTAATTAAATCGAATTCCAATTGAGTTCAAATTCATTTATCTCCAATTTCAAACAAAACCGAATACAATTGACTACAGGTTTAATTAACTTTATTCTAATCGATTGTAATTTTAATTTGGTATTAATTTAAATTGATTCCATTCCCAATTTTTAATTCACATTAATTGCAATTAAAATCATTTTCAATTTAATCCAATTTCAATTGAGTCTAGTTTCAATTAGCGGCCATTTCTATTGAATCTCATTTTAATCGATTTCTGTTCTAATTGAATGGAGTTTGAAATGGATCTAATTCATATTAAAACAATTTACAAATAAATCAGATTTGAATTGAATCTAAATTAAATCGGATCCATTTCTAATTCAATTCAATTAGAATTGGATTGAATAGGATTGATCCAATTCAAATTGAATCCAACTCATATCGAATTAATTTCCAAATAAATCCGAATTCAATTGAAGCTGTATCAAATTGAATCCAAATCTAACTGAATACAATTTAATTCGAATCCACTCCTAATAAAATCGAATTCCAATTGAGTAGAAATTCATTTGTCTTCAATTCCAAACGAGACCAAATACGAACCAAATACCAAATCTGACTATAGATTCAATTAACTTTAATTCTAATTAACTGTAACTTTTATTTAGTATTAATTTCAATTGATTCCATTTCTAATTTTAAATTCACATTAATTGCAATTGAATCCATTTCCAATTGCGTCCAATTTCAATTATCTTCAATTTCAATTGACATCAAATACAATTGACTCTAGTTTCTCTTGAATCTCATTTTAACTCATTCTTATTCCAATTAAATCTAATTTAAATCTCTCAATTGATCTGATTTTCTACCAAGTACAATTTCAATCCATTTTAATTATTTCTCTCAAAAATCAATTCCAAAATCGTCACTATTACAAAAAATTGAAGTGTTTCGTAAGAACCAGTGAATCAACTCGTAAAAATAAGTAAATTTATTTTTCATCAATAACCCAATTTTCAACTTGAAATCTCCTTTTAATAATGTATTTATTTTTTACTTTAGTGCAAAATAATTGCCATTTCGATTTAGTGATTTTAGAAGCGTAAAAATAAAAGTGACCGACAGCGGGCAGAAATTACCAACATTATAGAATTTTTGTAGCGTTTCTCGTGAGATCAGTGCATTAAATAACCTGAGCGTCCAGTGCGATGAATAACGATAGACCATTATAAAGCATAAATCGCAAAAGCAGGCCTGCGGGGTGGTGAACCGTCATTATAATGCGATTTAGTCGGCGCTTTAGCAGCTGGTAATACACTCGCGAAAAAACCGACATCCTTATACATCCACGGAATTTCCATACAGGCCCGACAAAATTTCAAAATTTGAATATTCTCTCGACCTTATCCAGGAATATCGGACCAGTTATCCCTCAACCGTAGCGATCTTAAATCTTTGTCTTCTGCATACATCGCAGATTGTCCATATTTTCATCAAAATTACCACCTCGTTAAAATGATGAACTTCTTCATTAATTTGCATTAAAAACAAAAGATATTAATCCAAATGAACATTTTGTTTTTAGTTTATATATATTGTAAAATAATTGTAATAATTCCTCTTGCAATTCAACTTTTCATTTCTCATTTAAATAGTGATGCATTCAAGCTAAGTTTATTGTACACCGATTAAATGTACTTTTATGTAAATTGACTCTCAGAAAGCTGCAATTAGCATAAGAAAATTTAAATATGATTTTTTTAATTCAAGGAATTGTTCAGCGAAACAATGAAGGGTGACGGCTAATGAGGGAATGCCCGAGGCGAAATTTCGATAAATCGATAAAATTACTTCCAGCATTTGTATTCATATTCTAAGAGAATGAATTTTATTCAGTACGCTCGTTGAGCGGATCATCAAAAAACTAAATCAAGTACCCCCGATGATTATCCGCATCTGTCTTATTTACTCGTTCATTGTCTAAAATTCAAATTTTCGAATAAGAAAAAAAACTTATTATAAAGTTTATCAACCTAAAATAAAAGAAAATTTCTAGATTTTAACTTTCTGTCTTGATTGTTCATCCGAAGCGCATGAATATTTCCTAAAACCCATTTAGCCTAAATCCAAATTAGCCTAAAAAGATAGAGCATAAACTGCATTCAGTCTAAATCCCATTAAACCTAAAATGCATTCAACCTAAATAACATTTAACTTAAAATGAATTCAACCTGGAACTCATTTAAGCTAAGTCCCATTTAACCTAACATATATACATCCTAAATACCATTTAACCTAAATAACATTTAGCATAAGATAGAATAATCCTAAACCCTATATAACCTAAAATGCATTCAGCCTAAATCCCATTTAACCTAAAATGTATTCAGCATAAAACCCTTTAAAACTGAATCCCATTTAATCTAAAATTGATTCATCTTAAATCATATTTAACCTAAATTGCATTTAGCCTAAATCCCATTTAACCTGAGTCCAATTTAAAGTTAATAACATGTAACCTAAAAAGCATTCAGCCCAATACATATTTAACCTAAATCCTATTTAACCCAAACCCCATTTCACATAAAATAGATTTATCTTAAACCATAATTAACAAAAAACGCCTTCATTTTATATCCCATTTAATCTGAATTCCAACTAACTTACATCACATTTAACCTAAAATGCATGCAGCCTAACTCTCATTTAACCTAAAATGTATTCAGCCTAAATCCCATAAAACCTAAAATGCATTCATCCTAAAAAACATTTAACCTAAAATATATTCTTCCCAGTGTTGCCAGAGACACCGCATTTCCGCATTTTCCACCGCAATTTGACCTTCCGATCCGCAATCCGCTTTGACAAAAAGCCAAAAATCCGCAATTTGGAGGTGAAAAATACATGTGAAAAATTTTCTTTTTTCCTTAAATCCGCTTTTTGACAAATTCTGTCAAGGAAATCCGCATTTTTGTACCTGAGCTTTCGCAAGTCTACAACTCACGTCTGGCAACACTGATTCTTCCTAAATCCCATTTAACCTAAATTCTATTTAACCTAAAACTTATTCAGCCTGAATCTCATGTAACATAAAATGCATTTAACCTAAAACACATTAAACCTAAAATGCAATCAGCCTAAATCCTATTAAACCTAAAATGCATTTAGCCTAAATTTTATTTAAATTAAATCCCATTTAACCTCAAATGCTAAAACATTTGCTAAAACAACAGCCTAAAACCCAGTTAACCTAAAACTCATAAAATGCATTCAGCCTAAAACCCATTTAATCTAAAATTCATTAATTCTAAAATGAATTTAGCCTAAGTCCCATTTAACCAAAAGGCATTTGGCCTAAATCTTATTAAACCTAAATCCCATTACACCTGAATCCCATTGAACCTAAAAATTATCAGTCTAAAACCCAGTTAACCTAAATTTCATTCAGCCTTATATTCCATTAAACCTAAATCTCATTTAACCTAAAATTTATATTATTAATTAGGTTCAGTGATATTTAGGAAAGCTGATTTTAGGCTATATGCATTTTAGGTTAAATGGGATTTTAGCTGAATGCATTTTAGGTTTAATGGGATTTAGGCTGAATGCATTTTAGGTTGAATCCTTTTTAAGTGAAATGGGTTTTGGGGTGAATGCATTTTATGTTAAATATGATTTAGACTAAATGCACTTCAGGCTATATGTTTTTAGGCTGAATGGAAATTAGATTTAATGGTATTTATATTAAATGGGATTTAGGCTGAAAGCATTTTAGGATCATTAGAATTTATGATAAATCCTTTTTAGGTGAAATGGGATTTTTTTTAAGCTATATGTTTTTAGGCTGAATGCATTTTTGGTTCAATGTGATTTAGGATCAATACATTTTAGGTTAAATGAGTTTTAAGCTATATGCATTTTAGATAAAATGGTTTTTGGGTGAAATGCATTTTAAATTGAATGATTTTTAGGTTAAATGCATTTCAGACTGAATGGGATTTAGGCTGGCAGCGCTTTAGGTTGAGTAAGTTCTAGGCTGAATGCATTTTAGATTAAATGGTTTGTGGGTGAAATGCATTTTAGATTAAATGGTTTTTAGGCTAAATGCACTTTAGGTTAAATGTGTTTTAGGCTAAGTGAATTTTAGGTTCAATGGGATTTAGGCTGAATGCACTTGATGTTTAATAGGATTTAGGTTGAGTCCTGCTTAAGTTAAATGGCTTTTAAGCTGAATGCATTTTATTTTAAATGAGATTTAGACTAAATGCATTTTAGGCTATATGTTTTAAGGCTGAATAAAATTTAGGTTAAATGGTATTAATATTAAATGAGATTTAGCTTCATGCAATATAGGTTAAACAGGATTTAGGAATAACATCTTTTTTGCTGAATGCATTTTAGGTTAAATGGTATTTAGGCTGAAAGCATTTTAGGTTTCATTGGGATTTAGGATAAATCCTTTTTAAGTTAAATGGGTTTTGGGCGGAATGCATTTTATGTTAAATGGGTTTTAGACTTAATCCATTTTAAGCTATATGTTTTTAGGTTGAATGCATTTTTAGTTAAATGTAATTCAGGATGAATACATTTTAGGTTAAATGGGATTTATGTTGAATGTTTTTTAGGCTGACTGCATTTTAGGTTAAATGTGTTTCAGGCTGAATGCATTTTAGATTAAATGGGATTTAGGCTAAATGCATTTTAGGTTAAATGTGTTTTAGGCTGAATGCATTTTAGATTAAATGGGATTTAGGCTAAATGCATTTTAGGTTCAATGGGATTTAGGTTAAATCCTTTTTAGGTTAAATGGGTTATTGGCTAAATGCACTTTAAGTTAAATGAGATTTAGACTAAATACATTTTAGGCTTTATGTTTTTCGTCTGAATGGGATTTAGGTTAATTGGTATTGATATTAAATGGCATTGGGGCTTAATACAATGTAGGTTATATAGGATTTAAGTTTAATTGTTTTCTCGCTGGATGCATTTTAGGTTTAATGCGTTTCAGGCTGAATGCATTTTAGATTAAATGGTTTTTGAATGCATTTTTGGTTGAATGGTATTTAGGATGAATACATTTTTGGTTAAAAAAGATTAGGTTAAATGGGTATTAGGCTGAATATATTTGAGGTTAAATGAGATTTAGTCTGAATGCATTTTAGGTTCATTGGGATTTAGGCTGTATGCATTTTAAGTTCAATGGTATTTAGGTTGAATCCTTTTTAAGTTAAATGGGATTTGGTCTGTATACATTTGTTAAATACAATGTTAAATGAAATTTAGACTGAATGCATTTTAGGCTTTATATTTTTAGGGCAAATAGGTTTTAGGGTATATTGATGTGCCTCGTTTATCCTTACTTTTCTTAATTGTTTATTGGTGAATTTCCCGAAATACTACTTATGATTACTTATCTGTCATCAGAGTTTGTTTATTTAAAATGGCAAATGCAATATGGCGGACGATTTTGGAAAAAATTATCAGATTTTTATATGTATCTAGGGGTTTTTATGGTCACTGATTACAAATCTGAAAAAAAATTATCTATCACATCAGAATTTCCAGATATTTTGCCATAAAGTGATTAAAAACATGGTTTTATTGTTTTAATATTTATACATGTTTGCTGATTTAAATTTAATCTAAGTTGTAATCGTATTTTCCCTTTTCTTTGTTTTCCAGTCTCCCTTTATTTCCGATTTTTATTCCCCATCACCTCTTGGGAATAAAACCCAAAATTCTCCGTTTATATTAGAGAGTCCTTAGAGAGTGACGGTGTAGATCTGTAGATGTTTATTGACACCCAGAAAACAATATTTTTCCACCCTATCTTTGTTGGACTTATTCAACCCTTTGACGGTTTTGGATATTCCGCATACTAGTCCTCTGGAAGGGCCTCTTATGACGGGCAACACAACCCAACAATTAAATCCCTCTCGGACAGACGGGCTGCTATTATCGCTGAGTTATCGTTTCGGGACTGGAGAAGCATTGTCGGGGAGGTTTGTACCCGCACCGGTCGCGGTTTGACAAGCCTCGCGATTAATGTCTAGAGTAATTAGCCAAAGCTTGTGCACCCACAGGGATCCCAGGGAATCGTTGATTTCGAGAAATTCCTCATACCACATTACATAAACACATGTGTGAAAAGCACGTAAACACACGTGTACGAAAAGCACGTAGACATACATATATATATAAATGCTCCTCTGTACCAACTCGATTTATCTCCAGCCAATGGTTCTTGATTTATTGCCGAGATACGATCAGCTTTTTTGCCAGAGATTTCGACGACGAGAATAATTAAAGATTCAACGACGTTCCGCAAATGCAAACGTCTTTTTATCCTGTCGGATTTATGGACCGCCTGCTATCGAGAAAAATCGATAAGGCTCTTGAAAGATTCCCTTTTGTGCATCAGAAATGAAAAATTGATCTGTAAATTTTGTAAATATATTAAGCATTAAACATAATCCACCCAAATTTGTTTCAAATTGAAAAAAAGTTACCCCTATTTTTTATTTTGAAATTGGACTATATTTAGAGGTGGCGCAAAGCCTATGAACATTCCCATATATTTTGCATGGAATTACTTTTTCGTAAATTTGCAACTAAATCATAAAAAAATCACTAAAATCATTAATGCACCGAATATGTTTTCAAAAAGTCTTTAAAAAACAGTATTCCATAATTTATTTATTAATTTATTGATATGAACTATTTTTTCTGCAATTTCAAAAAACCACGAACTTAAAAAAATCCAAAAAATTAATAATAGTTAATATCAACAAATTAATAAGTAATTTATGGAATACTGTCAAAAAATTCTGAGTACTTATTTAAAGAATGTAGTAAAATAAAATGAAAAATATTGAACTCGAGTAATCATTACATTGACAATAAGAATTCTATAATCTTGAAAAATCGTCTTTTATTATTAATTGACAATAAACATAATTGACTAACTAAATCGTGAAAAATTAATATATTACTATATTATATAAAGAAAAAATTATTGTTAATTTTGTAGACTTAACCCTTTTCTTTCTGAGTCTTTCTTGATTCTCCCGCCCATTTGATTACAACGCGTCGGATGATGATTGATTTCGGCCGATCGTTACGTAGTAATCGTTATTAATTATCAATGATCGAAGTAAGAGCGCTGCTGTGATTGATTGCTAGCCAAGAAAGAGTTCTTGACCTGTCCTATTTTCACAATATTTTTTTTTCTATATAAAATTATTTTTAAAAACACGCTTTTAGTGAATTTTTTTTTTATGCAACTTCTAACAAGTCTAAAAATCATATTTATTCTTCAAAGAATTGGTATTTACTACAATCGAAATTTGGATTAAAAAATTGGACAAAGTGCAATTTGGATTTGTTACAAAAAGCAATTCTGATTTACTATAAAATTCAATTTGGCTTGATTAAAGTTAAAATCGAATCACGTCAATAAATTTACAAAGAAATTTTATTTCAATTGTAAATTTTCATTGAAAGTTAATATTTCACAAACACTATTTGTTGCGTCGCTAGTAAACAAATGAGTTGGGTTTAAAATATAATAATAATTATTTACATTTAAATTTTGTTCTTTTTTATTATATTTTGTGTGACGATTTAACATGTGTAATTTTCTCAAATAATCATTTGTGAAAAATATTAATTGTAATTTTAAGTTTAAATGTTTAAATATTTGAGGTAGTTAAATTAATATTTTTAGATTTTGAAATTCTTGAAGAATTTATTATTTCGTAAACTACGAAAACTTGAAAACTTTTTAAGTTTGAAATCTGCCTGTATTGCGAAGGTCAGCAATAGAGAGGATTAGGCGTAATTGCCTTTTAAAAATTTGTACCTAGGTCTTTCTACCTACCACTCTTTCTCTCAATTTTATGATTTTGCCCCCCACATTTAAAAATGCTACGTTGTCAAGTCTCAGGTCAAAAATACAATGTTGTCAGATCTAAAATTTGAGATTTTTCTTTGTATTCAACATTTTTGCCAGTCTAGCCATGGTCACCGATCTAGCAATATCGGCTCCCGCTTGTTAAAAAAAACCACACTGTAAAATCAATTTCAACTACTATTACCAATAAATGTTTAATCATTGTTAATATAAAAAGTGATGCATTTATTTCAAAACTACTTCCTTGATTGCATGCTAGGATAAAACAATATTGTTTATTATATTATTATTACATTCATTATATTATCACAGTAACGATTTATAATGTAGTAAATAAAAAAATTAAATTTGTCATTTAAATCAAATCCAGTGTATGTATCTTATTAATCTTAATAATGCAAAATAGCCGAATTTGGCGTCAATTATAATTTATTATTTTCCTCTAAATTTACAGCCATTGCAGTAAAAAGGAAATGGCAAAGAAGCGCTTATTCTCTGTATAATTTTGGGTGAGGATTCGTGTGTCAAAATACTGCCAGAGATATACGATGTAGACACCCTCGTCACTCGAAATATTTCAGAGCGCTTTTGGCATAGAGATAAAGGGTTAGCTCTTCGAGTCGAAACGGCTGTCTATGCACGCCATATAATAGGCGGTTTCTTTCAGGGGTGTTATTAAAGTAGTTTTTAATTGTTCCCGCCATACATCCACCTTCAAAACATATGCACGTGGGAAAACAATCGTAAAAATAAAACTAAACGCGCCTATTTGATTTACTTTCTGCTCCAAAATACAAATTATTTATGTTAGATTAAAATTTTTTTTTTTAGTCATTGTTTTTTTTTTAATTATTTGCAATTCTAAGCTTTGTTTGAAAACTCGCGACGTTGTTTGAAATTTTTTTTTCCATTCGGCAACTTTCAACACTATTCGGAAGTTTTCGGAACCACTCGGTAACTTTCGGTACACTTCGGGAATTTTCGGCTTGGTTCGGAAGCTTTCGGATCAGTTTGGAACTTTTCGGATCTGACAGAAAACTACACAGCACAAACACTGTCTATAAATTTAATTGTAAAGATTGCCCAGTATCTTATATAGGAGAAACGAAACGCGCTTTGAAGGCACTTATTAGAGAACACAAAAAAAAATACAAATGTCAATACTGTTATTGGACACCATAGTTGTGAGGTCGGTCATGAGTTTAATTGGAATAATATAAAAATCCTAGGTTATGAAAGTAATTGGAAAAAGAGAAGAATCTCTGAAATGATTCATATAAATTCTAATAATTCAACAATAAACAAAATTGAAGACAGTTTTTCTTTAAATAAGGTTTTCTTTCCGTTACTCAGAAAATTAAATTCATGATAGATTTCTTAATATTAGTATTATTGTTTTGTTGGATTCAGGGACGTCTAAAGACTAATGACCCTTTATTATTGTGTACAATCGACGAAATTTCTAATTTTAATTCAGTTCTGACATAGCCATCGACAGAATATTACGTTTTCGTGACACTATTTTAATTCAATTTGACTTTAAATATTTATTTTATTGTTTGACGTAACAATTATTATTATTATTTATTTAATAATATTACCTATTATTTAGGTAAATAATTGTTTATTCTTGTTTAATTTTTTGTTTATATTTATTTGTCTTTTACCATAATTGTTTTTTTAATTTATTTTAACTATAATCTTGTGGACAGTGTTGTGCTAACAAAGTGATTTTTGAATAAATTTTACAGCCTGACGAGGTTGGCAGACCCGAGCCAACAAAACGTTGCTGTGTGCAAGAAAAATAAAAAATTTCTTGAAGTTTTTTATTTTTATCTAACCTTCCCAAGATCGATTAATCTTGTCTTTAATAAAATTAATTTAAGTTTGGATTAACTCAAGTTTGGATTAAATCCAGTACGGATTGCATCAAGTTTAGATTGAATCAAGTTTAGGTTGAATCAAGTTTAGATTGAAACAAGTTTGGAATGATTTAACTTTGTACATATTTAAGTTCGGTTTAATTCTAGTTTGGATTTATCCAAATTTAAATTGAGTCAAGTTTAGATTCAATCAAGTATGGATTCATACAATTTTGGATCTTTTTAAGTTTCGATTATGACTCAAGTTTGTATTCATCTAAATTTAAATTAAATCAATCAATTGATCCAAATTTAAATTGATTCAAGTTTGCATTAATTTAATTTTGAATCTTTTTAAGTTTGGATGGATTCATGTTTGGTTTCTTTTTTGTTAAAATTCAGGTGCGAGTCAGGTGCGAGACCTGGGTGTCATATTTACGCCCTCTTTAAACTTTAATATCCACATCTCTGAGGTGATCAGAAGTGCCTCGAGATCGCTCGGCTTCGTAATTAGAAATGCCTGTCATTTTAAGAACTTGAATGTCTTAAAAACTCTGTACGTTACGTTAGTCAGATCTCACCTCGAGTTTGCATCGGTTATCTGGTCTCCGTTCTACAGTGTTCATTTTACTAAACTCGAACGAGTGCAGAACAGATTTCTCCGTTTTGCTGCAAGACAGATGGGGGTGTTTCATGACAGATTTAATCACGACTATTCTGAACTGAGGGGTCTGTTCTGCATTCAAAAAATTTCTACACGATTTCTTTTTGCAGATATTCTATTTCTATTTAAATTAATAAATGGTCTGATTAACTGTTCCGTCTTATTTGATAAATTAAACTTTAACTCCAACACCTCTAACTTAAGAAATCCACCTGTATTTAGATTGTCATTAAGGAAGACCAATGCGGGAGAGAACTCAGTTATCGATAGATTGTGTAGAGAGGCTAATTCTGCCCAAAATAATGTTAGCTTTTTTGGAGTCACATTAAACAGGTTTATTTTGCAGCTGCGAGCGTATGTAAATGAAGATTCTAATTTTACTGCTACTACGTAAGCAGATATTGTTAACAGCTCGATATTTGACTTCATTAATTACTTTATATTATCTGCGATATTTGCAATCACATAATTTATAATTGTTAGTACCCAGTGTACGAAAGGGCTCTTCTTTGTTTTTTGCCCGTTTATGTAAATAAATAAATAAATAAATAAAATAAATAAATAAAATTAATTGAAATTTTGATTTATTCAAGTATCAACTGATTTAAATTTGGATCGATTCAAGTATGTATTCATCCAAATTCAAATTAATTAAAGTTTGGATTGACTCAAGTTTGAATTAATTATAGTTGAGATTAACTGAAATTTGGACTGATTCAAATTTGGATTGATTTAACATTCTGCCTATTCAAGTTTGGATTCATCTAAATTTAGATTAATTGAATCAACTAAAATTTTCATCACCCTCTGTATAGTCTCCTTTTAAATTTGACTATATTAAAATCGAGGTTAAAGTTTAGCTTTAGATTACTTTTTATTGAGTTTTATAATGAAATGGCTTTCAGTGTAGTGAAAAATAATTAATTAAATGAAATAATTTAATCAATTCCCGTATTGTTTACACAATTGAAAATAACAGATTGTTGTTGATACCTCTGGAGGAACGTGACAGGGATCATCGTTCTCTGGGATCGAGTGATTGGAGCCGGAGATGGACCGGTCGTGATAACGCCGCGAGGCCGGTAACTGCTGTAATTGTCGGTGATTAGAGGAGTCATAATTACCGGTCCGCGTATAACGTTACCACGTCCATTCATTCTCTTATGCATTTCCCCTTCCACCTCAGCTGCCTCCTTCATCTTTCATGTACATCCGATCCTCCGGCTTCTCGTATCCATCATAAACTTCCCTTCAAGCGATCCGATTCTTGCATCTTGACTCGACTTCTTAGAATATGGCGAGCGCCAGTATCTAGGACTGATCTAAACTCCATGAAATATTCGGAGATCGCACATAGTAATTAAAATTCACCTCGGTAGATCATATCGATATTAAAAGTGTTTACGAGGGGAGGTGGTGCTCTGATTTATGACTACTTTTTCAAAGAAGCGTTTTTCATTAAACTGCGGGCAAACAGCGACAGTGCGGTTCTCGCAGTAAATTTTTCATAAAAATAGGTTTTCAATTCTTTCCGGTTTATTTATTTGTGAATCTCTTATCCAGATGTATACATAATTAGTAGAACTGTTTTAAATCCTATTCTTTAAAGAACAGACGTTGTTAACTTCAAACGTGTCATTTCCGAGTCTCCCATTGGTCAGTAGATATCAAACCTCACTATCGATTGTTTTCAGTTTCGATTTTTTGTTTTGCAGACGAATTAACATCTTTTAATTAAATATTGTAACTTCAAGTTTATTTTATAAAATTTCTTATAATGTTAGCAATCTAAAATAACCAAAAATTTTATTAAAATAATTTATACAACAATAACATCACAGTTTAGACGTTTATTTGTACTATTTTTCAATGTATTTAAATTTTTTGTTTATTGAATAATTGCATTTTACGAAATAATAATAAATTGGAAATAAATTAAATTGTAGTAATTAAGGAGTGATAGTTTAAGAAGTGACAGTGATTTTAGTGAAGTTGTTAAGGTTATAGAGTTTTGAGTGAAATAATGTTTTGTTTACATTGACATTCGTTTCTGACAGGTGAGTAATGATAATAATATTAATAATCTTTTATTTATTTTTATTTTATTTGTAACTTATTTATCTGTTTTTTGGTTCTATTATTTAAATGTTAGTTTTTTATAAACTATCATAATTATTTATGTCATTTAAGGTTTTAATATTTCTTTTAATTGGAATGCACGTGGTGATTGTCATCGGATTTCTTTTCGATCAAGTGGAAATGGTGAAACTGGTAACTAATAATAATTTTTAGTTCTTTATTTTGTTTTATTGTATGTTTATAATTCATTAAACTTTTAAGTTTCTGAAAATAAAAATATTATACTTTCATGTTTAAGGTTATGTTTTTTGTTATTATTGTCCAGTTAGGTAGCACAGTGGGATAAAATGACAAAATTTGGTTCAAATTGACTTTTAGACCGTAATTTTAAACTAAATTAAAAAAATTCTTCTTTCCTCTAACGCAGAAGTAAATCCTAAACAGATCTGCGAGAGTCGATTTTTTAATTATTGTTTTATAAATTTTTAATGTTAATGCAAAAAGTTTTAAAAAATGGTTTTTTACAATTTTTGATTTCTTTTGCACTAAAATTTTTTGCATACTTCATAATGTATGCATTTGATGTTTGAGGGTGTGTCAATAGTAAAAAATAAGTTTTTGCGCTTAAAATTGTTACAAACAATTTATATAAATAATTACACTTTATGAATTTTCTTAAACAGTTCACATTATAAACATTCATTAAGAAAAAAATAACAAGCGCGCCGCGGCGCGCGGGTCGATCTCGTAACTGTAAACAGTTTTAAACTATTTTCAACAAGTTATAGTTTCGAACAAATTTTAAATAGTTTTTGAACTCGTAGAAAAGAATTTTCAACGAGTTTTAGGCGCAGTTTTCATATAATTCTAAAGAGATTAAGACAAGTTGTAAAAATGTTAAAACATGGTAATCTGTAATTTTAAAATTGTTTTTTCATTTTTCGTCTTATCAGCAATTATAAATATTTTAAATACAATACTTTAAGATGAGTAAAACAAGATTCATTTGCATAGGACAAAATTTATAAAAATTTGGAATTGAAAAGAATTTTAAAAAATAATTGAAAACTTAAGAAATTTATTGAAAAATAATTAATATATCTAATTAAAAAGTGGAAAAAATAATTGCAAGAAAATAAAAGAAAATGAAAATTGAAAAAAATAATTGAAAATTGAGATAAATAATTAAAAAATTAAGGAATTTAATTGAGGAGTAGTAAAAATAATTAAAAATTGAAGAATTTGATTCCAAAATGATAACAATAATAATTGAAAATTAAAGAAAATTATTAAAATTTTAAAATAATATTTTAAAATCTAGGAAATGAACTGAAGAATAATAAAAATAATAAAAAATTCAAGAAAATATTTGCAAGCTAATAAAAATAAATCTTCAATAAAACATTGAAGAAAATAATTTTAATTTTTTAAAAATTAGTGTAAAAGTTGTAACATATATTTGTAATCAAAGAAAATAATTGCAGAGTGATAAAAAAAATTGTAAATTGAAAAATAACTGAAATTTGGAATTAAAAAAAATTAGAAAATCAATTTAAAAATAATTGAAAATGACATAAAGTAATTTAAAAATGTTAGAAGTAATTGAAAATTGAGGAAATAAAATAAATTTTGTAAAAAAAATTGAAATATGAGATAATTAATTGAAAATTTAGGGATTTAAATGAAGAATAGGAAAAATAATTAAAAATTAAAGAAATTGATTGCAAAATGACAACAATAATAATTGAAAATTGAAAAAAATTATTAAAATTTGTGTAAAATGAGTCACAGTTACCAGCTTATATTCTTAAATAAATAAATAAATATTTTAAAATCTAAGAAAGTAATAGAAGAATAATTGAAAGTAATAAAAAATTCGAGATATTTGCATAGTAATAAAAATAATTAAAAATTGAAGAATATAATTTTAATTTGTAAAAAATAATTGTAAAAATGCAACATATATGTGTAATTAAAAAAAATAAGAATTAATAAATAATAATTTTAAAAAATGGCAACATGTATTTGTAATAAAACAAAATAGTTGCAGAATGATAAAAATAATTGTAAGTTGCAAAATAACTGAAATTAGAAAAAAATAATAAAAAAAATTAGAAAATTAATTAAAAATATTAAAAAATGACAAAAATTAATTGAAAAATGATAAAAAGAATTAAAAATTGAAGAAACTAATAAAAATTTGTAAAAAATATTTGAAAAAATTACAGACTATATTTGAGATGAACAAGATTACTTAAAAACTGATAAAAATAATTGGAAATTAAAGATAAGTATGGAAATTTAAGAGAAAAAAAATTGGGAAAATTACAGAATTTGTTTGATATAATAGAATGTGATTAGAAATCCAAGAACATCATTTAAATACTGGAAAAATGTAAATAAAATTTAAAAACAATAAATCAAAATTGTTGAAGCTTGAAGCGGGTTATTTAATATTGAAAAATATTTGGATAATGATTATTTATTTATTTATTTATTTATTTAATACATTATTTATTGAAAAATTAACAAATTTGATGATTTATGTCATTTCATTATTTAATTTACAATATAGAAATTGACATTAATAATTCGATATTGAAGAAACTAATTGTAATTTGAAGAAAAAAATTACAACTTGAAAAGCAAAAATCAAATTTTGTAAAAATAATTAAAAAGTGTAGAAAGAAATTTAAAATTAATTAATAAACAATTTAACTAATTTGGTATTGAAGAAAACAAATAAAACTGAAAAAGTTTTATTTGAAGAAATTAAGAAAATCAATTGATACTTGCGGAAATTGAATTGAAAATGTAGGGGAAAAATTGAAAAATAATGAAAATAATTAGAAATTGAAGGTAATAAATAAAACTATTTTATTTTAAATAAAAAATTGATTTGAAAAAATTGAAGAAAATAATTAAAACTTGCGGAAATTGAATTGAAAATGTAGGGGAAAAATTGAAAAATAATGAAAATAATTAGAAATTGAAGGTAATAAATAAAACTATTTTATTTTAAATAAAAAATTGATTTGAAAAAATTGAAGAAAATAATTAAAACTTGCGGAAATTGAATTAAAAATGTAGGGGAAAAATTGAAAAATAATGAAAATAATTAGAAATTGAATAACATTTTTGTAAAATTTTGAAAATAGTTAAAAATTGTAGCAAATAATTGAAATCAAAATAGAAAAAAATTGTTTAAAATTCAAAATTGAAGGAATTTTTAAATAATTCCAAATTTGGTATTCTCAAAACGTGTGGATAAATCAAATTTTTAATCAATGAAAGTTCAAATTAACTGAAATTGGAAGAAATTAAAATTTTTATAAGTTATAAACTTGACAAAAATTAACATCTGGTAATAAACTTCAGGTATAGACAGAAGGACGGAATGAAAGAATGAATAAATAAAAAGAACTTGTAAATTATAATATATAATTGTAAATTTATTTCTCCACATTCTTACTAATAAATTTATTTTTCATCTAGAATTTTGCCACATAGAATTCCACAGGTCGATTTTTTGCTCTATTACGCAAAAATTACTATTAAATCGTACATTTTACATTTTGTTCACTATACGACATCTTTGATGATCCGCGTAAGAAAACAAGTTGTGAAACAAGTTCAGAAATATGATAGAATGTTGATATACCATAATGGCGTTATCCTCGGAATAGTTTATAACGAGGAAGGCCAAGTACCAACAAGGATCTTCAATGTTACTATAGAAAAAAACTCTAATTACCCAGAATATTAAAATTTTTATTCAAATACAATTTTCTTAAACATTTTTGATCAGCCAGTTTTTTTTTAAAAAAACTTTTTAAAAACAATTTACCTGCAATTATGAGTGCAATTTTTAAATACCTCAAGTAAATAAACAGCTTCGTAAAAAATCTTTACCCATTTTACCCATAAAAAGAAATTGAATCCAGCCTCATCTCTATTCCATAAAAAATAATCTACTCCATTAAAATAATTAATTATTCAATCAATCCACCAACTGAACGATCTTGTAAATGAAAAATTCCGAAAAATTGAATGCCTAAAAATTAATTACAAGAATTACAAAATAAAATAATAACTATAGCGGGGGCAAAAAAGGCCAAGATTCTTAGTCTCTTTTGGACTTTCTCTTCATCAAACTTGTTTGATATCGTCGGTTCCACTTTGTACCCGATATCCCGTATAATCGAAGCGTCATGGAGGCAATAAAGCCGAATAGAGTCATAACGAGAGAGTAAAAAAAAAAAAATGGTCGCCCGATGCTCCGATACTTAAATCGATATTGGTGTAGGCCACTTGAGTTAGGCGTGTGCATTGCATGCATACGTCCAAGATATCGGGCAATTTTCTTGATAATTAGACGCGATAGGCCGAGGAACGTGCTTCGCTTGCTCGATGACCATCAGGAATAACGTTTTGTAAGATATCGAACGAACGGTTATATATATATAATATACTTCTTGAAATACTAAAAAGTCACTAGACCAAAAAATACATTTTTTGAAATGTTGCATGATAAATCTTGAGGGTGCTGGCATCGACGACGGACAGTTGATAGAACAAGACTGCATTGGTGGGAGGCAGATGTTATGCTCTCGATTCTCTCGACAAGATATCATCGCTCGCACAGCTGCTGTCTTACTAATCTTTTAAATGGTTGTTTTTTTAACCTTTTTCCATTTTTTTCTCCTTGTAAATTTCTCCATTTTTGTCTCTTTTCAGAAAGTTTTCTTTCTATACTTTCTTTTTTTCTATATAAAATTTAATAAAATTTTTTGTAATGGTTATTTTTAAAAAAGCTTGTGTGAGATTCTAGATTTTAGTTGTAAAAATTACCATACTAAATTTTATTTAAATCGGTTAAAGCGTTCTCGAGTTAACGTGTTCACAAGAAAAAGGTAAATCTACAAATAGAGAGACAGATACACACTTGCGTGCAAACACACGCACACGCAAACACACATATATATCGGGACATTTGATCAGGAACTCATATAACACATTTTTAGATAAAGGAAAATTGATTTCAAGCATTTTAAAAAAATTGGTAAATTTAAATGAATGCGAAGCTTCCCTCCATGTGGAAGCAAAAAGGGTGAATATTTGTTTTTGAAAAATCGTAAGATTTGTGACATTTTAGAAAAAATGAAGAATATATAAATTTATGGGAAATAGAATTATCTATCACTTATACTATAAACATTTTTTTCTATGACTTATATTTTTTTCGATACATTGCCAAAAGTAAAAAAGTAGGAAGGTGAAAAGTCAAATTTGGCATTTATGCAACTATAATGCAGTATTTTGAAAAAATTGGTCGTATAAAAGATGAAGCAAACTTGAAAATGAACAACTTTTATTTGGACTCTTTTTTAATAAAGTAAATATTTAAGACTGGAAAGCGAAGTATTTTGTCTGCCATATTAAAAAAAGGGATGAATTTTTGTTTATGAAATATCTCAAAATCCCTGACATTTATGTAAAAAACTAAAGAATACAAATTTATAGGAAATAAAATTACCTATCACTTTTACTCAAAACATTTTTTTCTATTACTTATATTTGTCTCGATACATTGCAAAAAGTAAAAAAGTAGAAGGGTGAAAAATCTATTTTGGCATTTTTAGCAAATGCAATGCAGTTTTTTGAAAAAATTTGTCTTATAAAAGATAAAGCAAACTCAAAAATGAACAACTTTTACTTTGACTTTTTTTCAATAAAGTAAATATTTAAGACTGGAAAGTGCTGTTCTTTGTCCGACATACTGAAAAGAGGGATGAATTTTTGTTTTTAAAATATCTAAAAATCCGTGACATTTATGTAAAAAACTGTAAAATACAAATTTACAGGAAATTCAATTATCTATCACTTTTACTTAAAAGATTTTTTTCTATGACACATATTTTTTTCGATATTTTGCAAAAAGTAAAAAAAGTAGGAGGGTGAAAAATCAATTTGGTATTTTTAGCAATAATAATGCAATTTTTTGAAAAAATTTGTCTTGTAAAAGATGAAGCAAACTTAAAAA
Source organism: Ganaspis brasiliensis (assembly GCA_037103525.1). Lineage (NCBI taxonomy): Eukaryota > Metazoa > Arthropoda > Insecta > Hymenoptera > Figitidae > Ganaspis > Ganaspis brasiliensis. The sequence continues at coordinate 2,615,625 of JAZKLR010000294.1, forward strand.
TGAACAACTTTTACTTGAACTTTTTTTTAATAAAGTAAATATTTAAGACTGGAAAAAGCAGTAATTTGTCCGACATTTTAAAAAAAGGAATGAATTTTTGTTTTTGAAATGTCTAAAAATCCGTGACATTTATGTAAAAAAATGTAGAATATAAATTTACAGGAAATTTAATTATCTATCACTTTTACTGTAAACATGTTTTTCTATGACACTTATTTTTTTCGATAGATTGCAAAAAGTAAAAAAGTAGGAGGGTGAAAAATCGATTTTGGCATTTTTAGAAATTTAATATAATTTTGGCATTATAATGAAATTTTTTTAAAAAAATTGTCTGATAAAAGAGGACCAAACTTAAAAATAAACAACTTTTATTTTAACTTTTTTTTAATAAAGTAAATATTTAAGACTGGAAAGAGCACTATTTGGTCTGGAATTTTGAAAAAAGGGATGAATTTTTGTTTTTAAACTATCTAATAATCCGTGACATTTATGTAAAAAACTGCAAAATACAAATTTATAGAAAATGCAATTATCTATCACTTTTACTGTAAACATTTTTTTCTATGACTAAAATTTTTCTGGATATATTGCAAAAGGTAAAAAAGTAGGAGGGTGAAAAATCTAATTTGGCATTTTTAGCAACTAAAATGCAATTTTTTGAAAAAAATTGTATTAGAAGATAAAGCAAATTTAAAAATGAACAACTTTTACTTGAACTTTTTTTTAATAAAGTAAATATTTAAGATTGAAAGGCGCAGTATATTGTCCGCCATATTAAAAAAAGGAATGAATATCTAAAAATCCGTGACATTTATGTAAAAAACTGTAGAATACAAATCTATAGGAAATGCAATTATCTATCACTTTTACTCAAAAAGTTTTTTTCTATGACTCATATTTTTTTTCGATATTTTGCAAAAAGTAAAAAAGTAGGAGGGTGAAAAATCAATTTGACATTTTTAGCAATGATAATGCAATTTTTTGAAAAAATTTGTCTTATAAAAGATAAAGCAAACTTAAAAATGAACAACTTTTACTTTAACTTTTTTTTAATATAATAAATATTTAAGACTGGAAAAAGCAGTAATTTGTCCGACATTTTAAAAAAGGAAGGAATTTTTGTTTTTAAAAAATCTAAAAATCCGTTACATTTATGTTAAAAACTGTAGAATACAAATTTACAGAAAATTCAATTATCTATCACTTTTACTTAAAATATTTTTTTCTATGACTCATATTTTTCTCGATACATTGCAAAAAGTAAAAAAGTAGGAGGGTGAAAATTTAATTTTGATATTTTTAGCAACTATAGTGCAGTTTTTTGAAAAAATTTGTCTCATAAAAGATAAAGTAAACTTAAAAATAAACAACTTTTACTTGAATTTTTTTTAATAAAGTATATATTTATGACTGGAAAGTGAAGTACTTTGTACACCATTTTAAAAAAAGGGATGAATTTTTGTTATTAAAATATCTAAAAATCCATGACATTTGTGTAAAAAACTGTAGAATACAAATTTATAGGAAATTAAATTACCTATTATTTGTACTGAACACATTTCTTTCCGTGACTTATATTTTTCTCGATGCATTGCAAAAAGTGAAAAATATCGAGAAAAATACGATTTTTTTCCTATCGAAAAAAAAATTGTCCATATTGGTGTTATTGTTTAGCTAAATGTTTAATTTCACTGGACTAAAAATTATTTAGTAATTATTTAGTAATTATAAATTATTTACATTTTTAGGAATATTAGAAATATTCCTTCTGCTTTCATTTTTTTCCACTTAACTTATTTTATATCTTTGTAATTTTACGTCAGTTTTTTAATTTTTTTAAAAAAATTTAATTCATTTTTACCTTATTTTAACTTGGTTTAATTTTAATTTAATTGGTTAGTAATTTATTTAAAATCAATTTTGCAAAGTTTTAAAAAACGATATAGAAAACGAGAGAAAAACTTTCAATTTTCGTAGGGTAAAAATTCAATGATCCCATAATGAATTTTCAGTTGGAAGGTCAATAATGATGGAAGCAGGTGTCGATTGCTGAGATAAAATGAGTGATTTATGTTATAATAAAGTTGCAACTTCAGTTCATTATGAAAGAATTCACACTGAAAGTTTATCTTATGATTAAGGATGCCACGGAAAAGATGGTTATTAAGGGTGGACCTTGAAGTTGGCGATACTGATCAAGAAGCTTCAATGAGAGGAGATATATAAAACATGACGCATCCCAAGTCTCGAGAAGTGTCAAAGCTTATAAGGTCATCGTGAATTATTGTTCAATTTTCGAAATTAAAAAGTCAGATGGAGGAACAATTTTTATTCTGTGTCGCATCAAACACTGAAATTTGAGTCATTAATTGCGTTACTGAATCAAAACTGGGGGGATTAGTTTTATTTCTATAAACTGAAGTTTAAAATTAAATGATTTAGAAATAATATAGAATATTTAATCGATTAAATATTCTAAACTAATAGATGATATAATTCGAGGATATAATTCGTATAAAAGGATTATACGACTATGATAAAAAGGGACAAACTGCTTGTCTGAAATTCAATTATCCTGAAGGCTTTTCTTCACTTTGCTGAACGAAATATTAGCCTGGCAATTTCAATCGAAAGAATTATCTGTTTTTGTCGCCGGCTTGACTTTTGCGGCGGATAAAAAAAATTAACTGGTACTCTTGAGAAGTCTCTGTTTCTCGTTAAAGTGCTCGGGACTGAGAAGAAAATCGTCCCTCAGGAAGTTACGATACCACAGGTATTCTCACTTAATAGCGACGTTCACGCTCGAGTTAAGCCTCAGGCCAAACTGACAAAGTGACTCTAACTTTTGTGATGTCATTGGGACCTCAAAGAGCCGGCGCCACGCAACTTTCCATTTTTAGAGAGGAGGACAATTATTTTGGAAAATATTTTCAAATTAATGAAAATGGGAATGAGGGTATTAAAAGGGTATTAAATGGGTGTAAAAGAAAAGAGGAGGAGGAGGAGGAAGAAGAAGAGAAAGAGGAGGAAGAAAAAGCAAAACAGAAGAAGAAGAAGAAAAGAAAGATAAGGATGAAGAAAAATATGTAATGATAATGAAAAAGAAGAAGAAGAAGAATATTATATAACAACGTTATTAAGAAATGGAATACGGTAATGTAGATGCAGAAAAATGAAATTTAAAAATAATACACAACGTACTAAAGAAAGACGAAGAAATGGCAAAGATGAAGAAGAATAAAATCGTTATTATGATATAAAAGAAGAAAAAATAAGGGAAAAAGAATAGGAGAAGAGGGAAACGGGGGAGAAGAGGAAAACATTGCAATGATGAAGAAAAAAATAACTTTTTGATCAAATTTTAAAGAAAAACAAAAAGGAAAATATCTTGATAATTATTATTATTATCATTATTACTATTTAGAAAAAGAAGAAAAAAAAGAAGAAACAAAGCACATGTCAATTATGAAGAAGAATTTGGCGATTATAAATGGGTGATAATAAAAGAAAATAATAACTATGATTTGAAAAATTAAAAATAGATAAAGAGAAAGAAGGAAAAAATAAAAAAAGAAGAAAAAGAAGAATATTATAATGTTAAGAAGAACATTTTTGACCAGATTTGGAAAAAGTAAAAAGGAGCATATTTTGATGATTGTTATTAAGAAGAAGAAGAAGAAGAAGAAGAAAAAGAAGAAGAAGAAGAAGAAGAAATTTGGCAAGGTTATTAGGAAGAAGAAACTGGTAACGATAAAGTCATATGAAAATAAGAACAAGAACAACAAGAAAAAAGAGTCGGAGGCGAAGAAGAAGAAGAAGAAGAGAAACGAAAGAGAGTGTTAAAGACGATAGGATAGAAAAATAAGAACAAGAACAAAACCAAGAAAAAGAAGACTAAGAAAAAGTCGAAGAAGATAAGACAAAGAGAAAGAAAAAGAAAATTCAGGAGAAAAAAAGTAAAAGATAAAAAGCAATTTAATAAAAGATAGAAGATAATAAAAGAATAACAAAAGAAGAAGATAGTGATCGTGACGAAGAAGAAAAAGAAAAAATAGGGTGATGATGATGACGAAGAAGAAAAGGAAGAATAAGAAAACGAACATTGTACTGATAATGAAGTAAAAATAGAAATTTTTAATGAGGATGATGAAGAAGAATATGGTAACGATAACAAAGAAAAATAAAAGAAGAAGGAAAAAAAAGAAAAAGAGGAAATCGTTATAATTATGGTGAAGAAAAAAATGAACATTCTGATAAAATTTTGAGGATGAACAAAAAGGGAAATATTTTTATGATAATTAAGAAGAAGAAGAAAACGAATGAAATGGCAATGATGAAGAAGTAGGAGAAGAATATTGAGCTGATTTTTGGGAAAAAGAATATATTAAGAATAAAAAAACAGAAAAATAAGACGAAGAAAAAAAGACTAAACACTTTGCAATGATAAAGGAGAAGAATATGGTGATGATGATTGAGGATAAAAATAGTAATGATGATATGAAAAAAAAGAAGTACATTTTAATATGGATGATGACAAAGAAGGAGAAAAAAAGAATCTTTTAATGATTATTAAGAAGAAGAAGAAGAAGAAGAAGAAGAAGAAGAAAACCAAGCATATGGCAATTATGAAGAAGAACAATTTTGTGACGATAAGAAAAAGAAACTGGTAACGATAATAGAAGAATAAGAACAAGAACAACAAGAATAAAAAGTTAAAGAAGAAGAAGAAAAAGAAGGTAAAAAGAAAGAGAAAGAGCGAAATAAAGAAAAAATTCAGAAGAAACGAAACAAGAAAAGGATAAAGAGCAATTTTATGAGGATTATGTAAAAGAAACACATGGTGATCATGTAGAAGAAGAAAAAGAACATTGTAATGCCCAAGAAGAAAAAATAGGAAATTTTAATGAGGATGATGAAGAAGAATATGGTGATGATGACGAAGAATATGAAAAGAAGACCAAAAAAAAGGAAATCATTATAATAACGGTGAAGAAAAACATGAACATTCTGATCAGATTTTGGGAGAGAAAGAAAAGATAAATATATTGATGATAATGAAGAACAATAAGCAGAAGAAGAAGAAGAAGAAGAAAAAGAAGAAGATGAAGAAAAAGAAGAAAACAAATCAGGTGGCAATGCTGAAGAAGGAGGATTGGGAAAAGAATATATTAAGGCTAATATAACAGAATTTAATATAAAAAGAACAAGAAAAATGAAAAGAAATAAGACGCAGAAAAAGAAGACAAAACGCTTTTAAATGGTAAAGGAGAAGAATATGGTGATGATGATTGCGGATAAAAATGGTAACGATAATATAAAAAAAACAGCACAGAAAGCAGGCGCATTGCGCCTACAATATAGGGTTTCGTGGTCTTCTGTTACTCTATGTTTCCGTCTGTCTCACATGCAATCTGAAAAGCTGAATAACATAGGAAACTTAAAGTGACACAGGCTACTTGAAGTGATATAGGCTACTTGAAGTGAGATAGGCTACTTGAAGTGACATGGGCTTCTTGAAGTGACATAGGCTACTTGAAGTGTGGCATAGGCTTCTTGAAGTGACATAGGCTACTTGAAGTGACATAGGCTACTTGAAGTGACATAGGCTACTTAAAGTGACATAGGCTTCTTGAAGTGACATAGGCCACTTGAAGTGACATGGGCTACTTGAAATGTGACATAGGCTACTTGAAGTAACATAGGCTATTTGAAGTGTGACATAGGCTACTTGAAGTGTGACATAGGCTACTTAAAGTGACATAAGCTACTTGAAATGTGACATAGGCTACTTGAGGTGTGACATAGGCTACTTGAAGTGACACAAGCTACTTGAAGTGTGATATAGGCTACTTGAAGTGTGGCATAGGCTACTTGAAGTAACATAGGCTTCTTGAAGTGTGTCATATGCTACTTAAAGTGACATAAGCTACTTAAAATGTGACATAGGCTACTTAAAGTGTGACATAGGCTACTTGAAGTGTGATTTAGGCTACTTAAAGTGACATAAGCTACTTGAAATGTGACATAGGCTACTTTAAATGACATAGACTACTTGAAGTGACATGGGCTTCTTGAAGTGACATAGGCTACTTGAAGTGTGGCATAGGCTTCTTGAAGTGACATAGGCTACTTGAAGTGACATAGGCTACTTGAAGTGACATAGGCTACTTAAAGTGACATAGGCTTCTTGAAGTGACATAGGCCACTTGAAGTGACATGGGCTACTTGAAATGTGACATAGGCTATTTGAAGTGTGACATAGGCTACTTGAAGTGTGACATAGACTACTTGAAGTGACATGGGCTTCTTGAAGTGACATAGGCTACTTGAAGTGTGGCATAGGCTTCTTGAAGTGACATAGGCTACTTGAAGTGACATAGGCTACTTGAAGTGACATAGGCTACTTAAAGTGACATAGGCTTCTTGAAGTGACATAGGCCACTTGAAGTGACATGGGCTACTTGAAATGTGACATAGGCTATTTGAAGTGTGACATAGGCTACTTGAAGTGTGACATAGGCTACTTAAAGTGACATAAGCTACTTGAAATGTGACATAGGCTACTTGAGGTGTGACATAGGCTACTTGAAGTGACACAAGCTACTTGAAGTGTGATATAGGCTACTTGAAGTGTGGCATAGGCTACTTGAAGTAACATAGGCTACTTGAAGTGTGACATAGACTACTTGAAGTGACATAGGCTACTTGCAGTGTGACATAGGCTTCTTGAAGTGACATAGGCTACTTGAAGTGTGACATAGGCTACTTGAAGTGACATGGGCTACTTGAAGTTACATAGGCTACTTGAAATGTGACATAGGCTACTTGAAATGTGACATAGGCTACTGTGTACGACGGACGGACGGACGGACGGACGACAAAGTCTCACTATAAGGGTTTCGGTCCCGAACCACGAAACCCTAAAAAGAAGAAGTACATTTAAATATGGATGATGACAAAGAAGGAGAAGCAATGAATCTTTTGATGATTATGAAGAAGAAGAAGAAGAAAAAGAAGAAGAAGAAGAAGAAGAAGAAGAAGAAGAAGAAGAAGAAGAAGAAAACAAAGGTCATAGCAATTATGAAGAAGAAAAATTTGCTCATGATCATTAGGAAAAAAAACTTGTAATGATGATAGAAGAATTAGAACAAAAAGAACAAGAAGTTGAAGAAGAAGGCAGAGACAGAGAAGAAGAAGAAGAAGAAGAAGAAGAAGAAGAAGTAAAAAACGAATCGAATGGCAATGCTGAAGAAGGAGGAGAAAAATATTGTGCTGATGATTGGGAAAAAGAATATATTAAGAATAATATAACAGAAAAATAAAAAGAATAAGAAAAATAAGACGAAGAAAAAAGACTAAACACTCTGCAATGATAAAGGAGAAGAATATGGTGACGATGATTGAGGATAAAAATGATAAAGATGATATGAAAAAAAAGAACATTTTAATATGGTTGATGATAAAGAAGGAGAAATAAAGATTCTTTTAATGATTATTAAGAAGAAGAAGAAGAAGAAGAAGAAGAAGACAAAGGTCATGGCAATTATGACGAAGAAAACTTTTGTCATGATCATTGAGAAAAAAGAAACTGGTAACGATGATAGAAGAAATAGAACAAAAAGAATAAGAAGTTGAAGAAGAAGGCAGAGACGGAGAAGAGGAAGAAAATAAAGAGAAAAAGAAAGAAAGAAAAAATTTAGAAGAATCGAAACAAGAAAAAGATAAAGAGCGCAGTTTTATGAGGATTATGTAAAAGATACTGATAGTGATCATATCGAAGAAGAAAAAGAACATTGTAATGACGATGAAGAAAAATTGGAAACTTTAATGAAGATGATGAAGATGACGATCGCTATGAAAAGAAGAAGAAAAAGAGGAAATCATTATAATAATGGTAAAGAAAAAAAATGAACATTTTTATCAGATTTTGGGAGAGAAGAAAAAGATAAATATTGTGATGATAATGAAGAACAATAAGAAGAAGAAGAAGAAAACGAAGCAAATGACATTCATGAAGAAGGGGGAAAAACATTACGATGATGATTGGAAAAAATAAAGGAGAAGGATTATAAAGGATTATAAAGGAGAAGAATATGGTAATGATGATATGAAAAAGAAGAAGAAGAAGAAGACCATTTTAATATTGATGATGACGAAGAAGGAGAACAAAAAAAATAGAATATTTTGTTCAAGATGATAAAGTAGAAGAACAAAAAGAATTGTAATGATAATTTATTCATGATGATGATTATGAAGCAGAAGAATAATCGTTGAACATTACATGAAAAGCAATAAAAGAAGAAAATAATTCATCACTAGAAGAATCATCAGCAGAAAATAACCGTCATCATTATCATCAACATTATCATCTCCAAACGAAAAGTGACGATAAAAAGACATTTTAATGATGATGGAGAAAAAGATAAAAGATAACATTTAATTATAATGATGTGGAAGAAGAATACCGTAATCATGAAGGGAAAGAAAAATGAGTAGCATTTTTTGATGATAATTAAGAGAAAGAACATGATGATGATGATGATGATGATGATGATGATGATGATGATGATGATGATGAAGAGGAACAAAAAGAAGAAGAAGAAGAAGAAGAAGAAGAAGCGTAAAAAAGAACAAGATAAAGAAGATTAAAAAGAAGTACAACATGGTGATGATGATGAAAAAATAGAAAATGGTGATATTGATATTAAAGAGGAATCGGAAGAACAATCGGAACAAAAGTTAGTCTAAAAAGAATAATTTTGATTTTTGATACAGAAGACACATATGTTAATGAAATTTTTTTCATTGGAAGTGTGGACACTTGTATTTTTTACAAAATGAGCCCTTAAAAATTGCAATTTGATGAAAATTAAAAAAATTGCAATTTTTAAGGGCTCATTTTGTAAAAAATACAAGTGTCCACACTTCCACTGAAAAAAATTTCATTAACTTATGTGTCTTCTATATCAAAAATCAAAATTATTCATTTAGACTAACTTTTGTTCCGATTTTTTGTCTGATTCCTCCTTAATGAAGAAGAAGAAAAAGAAGAAGAAACTACGAAAAAATGGAGATGATATGATGTTGATGATGAAGATGATAATATTAAAGAAATGGATTCTTTCCTAAAGAAATAAATAAAAATGAATAAAAATAAAAAACCGAAGAAGAAACATTAAAAATAAAATAAAGATGCGAGAAGAATACGAGCAAGAAAGAAAATAGTAGACAAATTTTGAAATACTTCAAATTCCTAGAAATGTAAAAGTAGGTATAAAGAATTACGAAGATAAGTTAGAAGAAAGCAAAAAAGCCTTAAAGAGTGGGAGGAAGAGTTAAAAAACAATGTTTCAAAGAGCCAAAAAAAAAGGAAGAAGAAAGAGTAGACGTATTATCCTCCCACGCGGCTTCAGACAAGCCTCGAAATTCCGAAGATAAAATCGGCCGCTTGTTCGTCCAACCAATATATTCATAATAGCTCGTCGCTTGTTTCTTCCTTTTGTCTTCTTTTCCAAATTTCGTCTCGCGCACGTTCCGACCAAAGGCTCTTAATCCCGATTATGCACTTTTTTCAACGATATTCCTTTCTCAAATATATTCCAAGAATGCATAAAAGTCCTCAGAAATAAATATCAATTTCGGTCCATCATTTCAAACACATTTTCAATTTCATGCAACAGATAAATATTTGTATAAGAAAAATAAATTTATATCGATTTGGATAAAACTTTGTATCTTTTTTTAGTTCAAAAAAATCTCTTTAAGCAAAGTGTAGTTTTTTAAATTCAATATGGCGGATGACAAAATTAAAAATTAATTGAATATGCTTGTAATTATTGACTCGGAGGTTTTTTGAGTCGCTGATAACGAATATGATGATGATGATGATAAGATCAATATTACATTTTAAAACTTATAGCATGAATTTTTATTAAAACCTTCTGTATTTTAGGCCTAAAAATAGTTACAAACCACCTTGAAAGATTCCGTTAAAATAAATCAGGTAAGATTCGGATAAAACAAATAAAATAAAATTCAGATAAGGAAGATCGAAGATTCGAATTTTTTGGTGAAAGATTAAAATTTCCTAAGTCAGATTGAAATTAAATCGGGATCAGATAGCGGATCTAGGGGATTATTTAGTATGCAGCGATGCATTCATATCAATCGGGCCATGCATATGCAAAACGTGAAGTGCACATATGTGCGAAAAACGCCAATGCATAAATTTATGCTCGTAGGCAATGCCTTACACCGTGCAATTGTTAATTACCACCTTGATCCGCTTCGGTCTCCTACTTCTTTTAAAAACCCGTTCGAATTTTTTTCTTTTTTTTAACTCCAATCGCTCTGATCTCTCTATAAATTATCTTTCAATCGGGATGATGATTTTTGCAAATTTCTTGCTCCTCGCAAATGAAAAAATGAATCAAGACCTCGTTAAGTGAAGAAGCATCTCTTTCCATTGTATATGAATACATATATATATATATGTATATATATAGGTATTCATATAGGTATATGTATCTGGAATTTTTCTACCGAAAGAACGAAAGCACGAACAGTCCGATTAGACAGAATATCTTTATCTAATTCTTAGTTCCGTGAAATTCTGAAGGAGGTGCACGCAAACAGGATCAACGACATCCTGCGAAGGTGCAGGACTTGAGTACTTTCACGAAACATCGCGTGCCAACTTTTTCTCGCTATTTTTTACGCCACAATTTTAAACCGCATTCTTATTCAAGTTACAACATTTACAAGTTGCAACAGATGTAAAGATCGGGATATATATTGCAAATGAAAATTTTTATCGATCCTTGAAGCTATATTTTGGGTCAATTGATTTTTCGAGATTTTTTGGAAAATTGATTTTTTCAAGGAAAGGAAGTTTAAAGACGAGAAAGAGGTAATAAACTAAAAAGAGAAAGAAGAAAGAAGCAGGAAAAGGAAGAAAATGCAAAGAAATAAAAAGAAAAAGGTGATTTGGAAAAAAATATGAAAAGGAAACATAAATGAAATAGAGGAAAATAGGATGAAATATAATTGAAGAAAAACAAAAGGAACGAAACCAGAAATCAAAAAGAAAAAAAAGAACTGAAGACGCAAGAGAAAAAAAATATTGGTCGAAGAGAAGAAACAGGAAAAAACAGAGATGATGGAAAATAAAATGAAACGAGAGAAAGATAAGTTTAAGAAAAAGAAAATAAGAAGTATATGAAAGAGAGAAAAACTAAAAAATATCAGAAGAAAAATGAAGATAAACAAAAAGAAGAAAGCAGATAATGAAAGAGGAATAAATTTAAACGAAGGTACAAAAATGAGGATAATTAAAGTGTAAAACAAATTAAGATGCAATTGAAAAGAGAAGAACCAAATTAAAAACAAAATAAACAATAATAATAAAAGATAAAATAAAGATAAAATAAAAAAATAAAATAAACAATAAAAATGAAGAAAAACAAAAAGAAGAAGACAAGAATAAATTATTTGTTAATTAAATAAAAAACTTAAAAGAAACAAAAAAAAAAAAGAAAAAATCGCAAACAAAGAAAACAGAAATGAAAAAGATTTAAGGGAATTAAAGAAAAACAAAAAGGAGAAAAAAGGAAAAAAAGAAAAAATAGGGGAAAAATAAAAAAAAAATTCTGAAAATAAAAACAGGCAGTGAAGAAAATAGAAAGAAAAACAGAAATTTAAAAGAGAAAAGAAAGAGGAGATGAGAGTAGACAAAACAGAAATAAAGAAAAACAATAGAGAAAGATAAAGCAAAGAATGAAAGGGAAGAGAGGAATAAATAAACAAAAAAAGCAAGAAGAAGAAAAAGGAAGAAAAGAAGAAAACAGTATATCGCATTTAAACAAGAAATAATAAAAATGAGAAAAGAAAAGAATAAGTTGAAAATAATAAGAAATAAAGAAAAACTAAGGGGAGGGAAAAAAGAATATAAAAATGAAATAGAAAGAATAAATTTGGAAGAAAGACAAAAAACAGAAATCAATAAAAAAAACTAAAAAGCAAAGAAAGCAGAAGGGAAAAAAGAATATAAAAATGAAAAAGAAAGAAAAAGTTTTGAAGAAAGACAAAAAACAGTAATCAAAAAAGCAAAGAAAGCAAAGAAAACAAAAATAACGAAAACAGAAATGAAGAAAAATAAAAACGAAAATAAAAATGAAGAAATTGAAGCATAAGGAAAGGGAAGTAAAAGTGAGAAAAACGTATAAGAAGTAAATAAAGCAAAAAAAATGAAAATAAAGAAAAGGAAATATAAAAAACAAACTTGAAGAAAAAATCAGAAAAAAAGACGATGGAAATAAACAAAAGAAAATAAGAAAATTAAGTTAAATACAGGAAAAAACAAAAAAATGAAATAGAAATAAAACAAAAATGAATTAATGAATAAATGAAAAAGGAAATGAAGATTAATTGAAAGAATTAGAAGAAAAAAGTAAAACAAATGAAGAAGAAACAGGAAGAATAGACTGTAGAAGAAGAAGTAAACAGAAACGAAGAAAAACAAAAAAAATAGAAGAAGAAAAATAGAAGAAAAGAAATAGAAAAAAGAAGAATGTAGAACAGAAAATGAAAATTGAAAAGAAGAAAAGGGAAAAGAAGAAAGATGGAATAATAATAATAATTTAATCATAATTTTTTTACTTTTATCCAAATTTAAGTATAAACTTAAGCAATTTTATAAGATTGAAAATTTCAGAGCAAATAAACAGAGCGTTTTTATAATTTTTTTTTATTTTTATTCAAAAGTACGACCCTCAATTAATAAAATCATTTATGGTCAAGAAGAATACAAAACTACTATTACATATATGAGACATTGAAAAAAAGAGAATACAGAGAAAAAAAATTTTATTTTAAAGAAAAAAGAATAATTTTTTTATTCATTTTTTTGTGTTATTTTTAAAGAAATTTTAAAAATAAAATTAAATAATTTGTACAAAAAAATAATCTGAAACTGTAAAATATTGTAGTTGTATAGTAAAAAAAAATTTTTTTTTTCAGTAAAATTAAAATTTTTTAAACAAAATTGCTATGATGATAGATTTAAACTACAATTTTTATGGCTTTATAAAAATTTCTGCATAAAATTACACATTTCTGCCAATTCCCAACCTTCTAAGATAAATAAGCTGAGTTCTAGCATAGGGGTATTTTAATATTTTTCAATTTTTCATTAATAACTTTTAAAAAATAAGTCCAGCAACTTTCGCTCTATTTTTCTTGTAATCTACACGTTAAAATACACAGGTGTACCAATTTTTAAACCTTTAGATTAAATAGTTTGGAAGATAATTGAAGGGGGGCACATTATATTAAAAAAAAAAAAGTTTTTTCTTGACAACGCTATAAACATCACGTTCAATCACGTTCTCTAGATTTTTCCTGTAATCTTCACCTGAAAATAAATATGCGTACCAAATTTTAACTTTCTATATCAAATAATTTGTCCGCTAGGGAGAGGGGGGGGATTAATGGTTTTTGGGCAATGGAAATTTGAGTGAAAACATAAGGGTACCATTTTGACAGTTCGTGTCCGGAACTCTAAGAAGGAGAAAGCAGAAATGAAGAAACAAAAAAAAATAAAGTAAAGGTACCTTTACCCCCCCCCCCCCCCACCCCCTAGAGGTCAAACTATTTGAGATAGAAAGTTGAAATTTGGTACACATGTGTATTTTCACGTTTAGATCGCAGGAAAAATATAGAGAACGTTATTGGAGGTGATGTTCATCTAGCGTTGTCAGGAAAAAATTTTTTTTTTTAAAAAACGTGCCCCCCTGCCCTTATCTTCCGAAATATTTAACCTAAAGTTTTAAAACTTGGTATACCTGTGTATTTTTAAGTGTAGATTGCAGGAAAAATATAACAGAAGTTGCTGGACTTATTTTTTAAAAGTTATTAATGAAAAATTGGAAAATATGAAAATACCCCTATGCTAGAGCTCAGTTGATTTATCTTGGAATAAATCTTGGAAATTAAATTAATCTTGGAATTGTCAAAAATGTTAATTTTATGCAAAAATTTTTATAAAACCATAAAAATTGTGGGTTAAATCTACCATCATAGCAATTTTTTTAAAAAAAATTGAAATTTTACAGAAATTTCTTTTTTTATTATTATTAAACAGCTACAATATTTTACAGTTCCAGATTATTTTGTAAAAAATATTTATTTTTTTGTTTAAATTGTTTCGAGTATAGGTACCGCTACCTTAAAACAAAATACAAACTAGGTGATAATTATGTTCATTTCGTTGACATTTCGTTTCCACGTAAGCAAAAAAATTTGCTCCTTCATAGAGCAAGCAATAAATAATTTTTTTTATTATCCTACTGCCTGTTTATGTACAGATAAGTAAAGAAATAAGAAAAAAATAACAATTTAAAAGCTTGAGCAAAGATCAAGATAAACATGAGAAAAAAAGCATTAAAAGAGAAAATAGATGAAACTGCTTATTTTGAACAAAAAGCATCTATTCTCTACTTTTTAAAATGTATAACATTACCAGCATTGTAAAATCGAAATAAACCAAACTGGAGAAAATAAAAAAAAATTTCTTATGAGCGTGGGGAGCGGAAACTGAGTGATTTCTTTGAAGATAAGGGAATTCTTTGAGCCTCGTGCAAATTCGCAATAGACATTTACTTAAGGAGTTCTGTATCACTCTAACCCTCATGAATATTCACTAATCGTGAAGACTGTATACACATATAGACGTTCTGCATAGTTAAGCGCCAAGGAGCGTTTAAGGGAGACTTGACTAACGACTCGAAACGCCTAATTGGCAATAGTATTCGAATAAATATTCCGAAAATGAAAAGCTTCCAATAAAAATAAAAAAAAAAGGAAAAACTAACATTAAGTAGGTTAAAGGAAAAAGGGTTCTGAAGATTCGTGCTAGAGTTATTTACGACGCATCCCCTTTAGGGTCGTTCTATATGATGCTCTATACTTTGAAAGCCGTCTCGCTGAATTACTGAAACGATCATTAAAAGTGTTTCCACTCTTCTTAAACAACTCCTAAGTACACTATAGATTATTACGTGTGTACTTACCAAAGTACTTGTAAATTTCCTTATCGCTTGTCTTTACTTGAAACTGTCATTTGTGACTTACCGTCTGCAATCAAAAATAAAATAATCTTATTAGTATTTTTTTTATATATTGTATTTTATGTTTTTAATTTCGAACTTGAGGAATTTTTAACTCTAAATCTGAATTAGTTAAAAATAACTAATTATTAGAAAAATATTACTAATTATTATTAAAAAAAAAGAATTAAAAAATAGTTCAAATTTGACTGATTGAATTAGTAAACAGGACTGTCGTAAAATATTAGTTATTTCGACATAGATTAAAAAAAATTTGACTAATAATAATTAGTTATTTTTTACTAGATTTTTAGTGGAAATATAAGTATTTCAATTAGTGACTGAGTTTGATTAGTTATTTTGAACTAATTCAGATTTAGAGAGTGAGGATTCGGAAACTCGGGACTTGTAGAAAATTTAGATACTTTATTTGCAATAAAACATAAATTAGAAAATAAAAAATATAACAAAATAATTTCATTAATGTCTATTAGTATCAAACTTTCAAAATCCATAATATAATAATAATAATAATAGGAAGAATATATTAATGACAAATAATATATTTGAATGAATCAAAATTGATAAAATTTCTGAATCATCGTTGGTATCAGTTTGAAACCTTTGATTAAAAAAAGTATATATTTTAAAAAAAATATCATAAATATATAAAAATTATAATAAATTTAATATTATTTAGAATATTCAAGAAAATTTAATAAAATATGTTTATTTTAATTTTAGAAATTATTTATCTGTTGAAAAAAGTTAAGATTTTTTAAAATGTTTTGGTAAAATTTGTCCTTTTTTTCTAAAAAAGAAATTTCTTGTATTAGAATGAAAAAATGTTGTTTAAAAAATTTGAAAACCTCAATTGTGAAAAATGATGTGCTTCTGACGCATTTTTTTCTAATGCATTTTTTCATATCTCTCATCGATTTGAAAAGAAATTAAGAAAACTGAATTTTTAGATAAATTAATTTTAATTGAAATTTGTACTTTATCTCGTTCTAAAATGAAAATGTATTAAAATATTTTTTTAGGAAATATTCAAAAATTTAATACTTTTTATAATAAAGAATACAACAAATTTTTTATTGTCCGAAAAATTTCCATGAAATATAATAAATATAAGATTTAAAAATCTTTTATTAACGAAAAGGCTATTTTTTAAGTAGAAAGATAATGCTACAGTGTAGGTTATGAAATATGCAAAAATAATTATTATTTAGAATAGAAAAATTATTTTAAAGGAACAATTTTTTAAAAGTATAACTTTACTATAATAAGATTTTCAGTAATTAAAAGAAAACAAATACGAAAATAATAGAAAAAGATCAAAAATTAAATTTAAAAAAGAATCGAAAATAATCAACAGAAAATCGAAATATGTTCAAATAATGAAAACACATTAAAATTGAAATTATCAATTTCAAATCTGAAATTTTCTCTCTTTGATCCCTTGTCCCTAAATCGAAAAATACTTTTATAAAATTTATAATGAATTTTCTTTCCGTAAATATAAATAACTAGCAAAATAAAACAGGCGCAAGCGCGCGATTAGTTTTTCATACATTTTAAAAATTATAAAATGCAATAATAACTTTAAAAAATCGGTAAATACTGTTTATCTAATAAGAAGAAATAAATATTTTAAATATAACATTTAAAAATCAATTAATATAAATAAAATAAATATTTATTTAGGACAAAATTTATAATATTTTAGAATCAAAAATAAAATTGCTAAAAATAATTGCTAAAAATAAGTTAAACAAAATAATTGCAAATTTTGCAAATTAATTGAAAAAAAATTATGGAATCAATTAAAAATTGGGGAAAGTAATTTAAACAATCATAAAAAAGTGTTTTAAACACAAAGAAAATAGTTTAAATTTGAAAAAAATATTTGAGAATCTTAAAAGTAAAGTAAAACAAAATTGAATAATGAAAAATTAGAAAAAAATAATTGAAAATTGAAAAAACATGATTAAAAATTGAGATAAATAAATAAAATTAAAAAAAATAATTAAAATTTGAAAAAATAATTAAACAAATTACATAAAATATTTTAAATAAAGGAAAGTTAAACAAAATTTGAGAAAAATACTTAAAACTTTCAGAAGTTCATTGAAATAAAAGAAAATAATTAAAAATTAGAGAAGATTAATGATAAAAGATAAAAATAATTCAAAATTGAACAGAACAAGTTTAAATTAAAGAGAAATGAGTAAAAACTTTTTGACAATTATGAAAAAGAACGAGAAAAAGAACTAAAGTAATTGAAAATTGAAGAAAATAATATAAATAATGAAATAATTGAAAAGTCAGATAATTAGTTAAAATTTTTTGAAATTATGAAACAAATGTAAAGAATTGAAAATTCAAATATTTTCTTCCATTTCTAATTATTTTCATGTGATACCAGTATTTAAAATTTTTATTATTAATTATCGTAAATTTCAATTATTTTTCGCTTTCTTCCAGACTTTTCTCCAATTTTTAGTTTTTCTCATTTTATAAAATTAATTTCTAAAATTTTTTCAAGTAATTTTCTCAGATTTCTATTATTTTCTTCAATTTTTAATTATTTTTAATTGTTTTCATAATTTCCAAAAAATTTTATTAATTATCGTAAATTTCAATTATTTTTCGCTTTCTTCCAGACTTTTCTCCAATTTTTAGTTTTTCTCATTTTATAAAATTAATTTCTAAAATTTTTTCAAGTTGTTTAGGATTTTGTAATTTTATTCTTTTTCTTAATTTTAAACTTTTAATGCAATTATGATTGTGCGTCTGTTTTTTCTTTTAAACCTACATTCAAGAATCTAAAAATTAGTTAGTTCTGCTTATGTTTTTGTTCTGTCTTGACATCTATTAACCTCGACTATTTTAAGCAATAAAAAAGTTTAATTGCATCTCTTATTATAATTTCATATAAAAATAATTTTGGAATAATAAATGATTGAAAACTACAAGAACTGTTCAAGCTTATTTCTGATGATATTAATACTGTGATCACGCTTTGCGTGGTGATCCTGAGACCATCAATACTATATATATTCTCTAACAAATTTGGCGATCCTGCCAGGATCAACAGTATAATTACATCTACAAAATGATTTTTTAATCGAAAACTACTTTCCTAATCTAACAGTGAGAAATAAATAATATCAAAATTTCGATCAAACGACATTAAGTGAAATTTTTTGGACGAGTCATTTTCTATCAATATGTCTAACGAAAATTCAACTAGGGAAAATTTTGAACAAGTTTTGGCTATTCAACTCGACGATTTTGAATCAATTAATCGACACATAGATTATTTAAATTCTTTGCACCCTGATGCACGCACAGCAAATATTTATCGAAATAGATCATCACTTTTGGAAAACATGTGGAGGTTCTGTCGAGATCGTCATTCATTATTAATTGGAATTGCCAATCCCGAACAAAAAGAAAATGATTATTTCAAGAATAGAAAATTTGGCTCATTTGAACTTCAATTCTTCGAGGAAATGGACAATTTTACTGAGTTTATTCAGGAACTTCAACCTCCAAGTCCATCAGTGGCATCATTAACGCAGTTCCATTCCGGAATCAACGAGTCAATTCATCAGCAGCCGTCATCAGTTGTCAAACTTCCACGTATAAATTTACCATCGTTTTCTGGTTTATTTTCAGAGTGGTATTCATTTAAAGATTCTTTTATGTCACTTGTTATAAATGATAAAAGATATGATAATTTATCTAGATTACATTTTTTAAAAAGTAGTTTAACCGGTGAAGCTTTTAATTTAATATGTAATATTCAAGTCACATCTGATAATTTTCAAATCGCTTGGAATCTTTTGATTTCTAGATATGATAATAAACGAGCTAGTGTGACAGCTCATCTTAATGCTATTTTTTCCCTCGAACCATTAAAAAAAGAATCAGCTTCCGGTCTTTTGCAAATATACAATACTATTCAAAAACATCTTGCAGGTTTAAAAAATCTTGGTCGTCCTACTGATGATTACAGTGACATTTTAATTAATCGTGTAATTTATTTATTAGATTTCAAAACTCAGCGGGATTGGGAATTGAGTCTGGCTCAATCAACTGAATGTCCTCAATATTCAGATCTCGAAAAGTTTTTACTTGAAAGAATTCGAGTTTTAGAATCAATACCTTTTTTAAGCGCAACATCAACTCCCAAACCTAGCTCGCAAACTAGTCAAAAATTTGATAATAAAACAAAACGCACCAATGTAAATACACATATGACTTCAGCAAAAGATGAGATTTGTAGCCTTTGTAAAGGTAATCATGTTTTATATAAATGTTCTAAATTTTTGGAAAAATCAATTTCCGAAAAGTATGATTTTGCAAAGTTTCATAAAATTTGTACGAATTGTTTACGTTTTCAACACAAACCCAGCGAATGTAAAAGTAAATTTACGTGCTTAAAATGTAAAAGACATCATCATACTATCCTTCATCGAGATGCATCTGCTGAAGTCAATTTAGAAAACAGAACTAAATCTGAGAGTAGCCAGCAAAATACCGGGTTTAAAGTAGTTGAGTCATTCACAAGTCAAACTCATTACTCTAATTCAAAGCGATTAAATACTAATAATGTTTTGCTTGCTACTGCTCGTGTGTGGGTTATTTCAGATAAAGGGCGAGCAATTTTCGTTCGTGCTTTATTGGATCCTTGTTCAACATGCTCTTTTATTTCAAAAGATTTAAGTAAACTTTTAAATACTAAAGGTATTCCGGTTTCCGCATCACTATCAGTTCTTGGAGGTGCTTCCGCTGGAAGAGCAACCTCTGCAATGGAAATTGGAATTTCCCCAGAACTCAACAGCAAATCAATTTTCAAAACTAATGCTTTAATCATTCCTAAAGTAACTGATTACGTCCCAGAAACTCAGTTAAGGCTTGAAAATTGTTCACATTTGCTCGGCTTGTCTCTTGCAGATAATCCTTTCAATGATGATCCAATTCATCTTTTAATAGGTGCTGAATTGTACAGTTCTTTAATTCTAGAAGGTATTAAAAAAGGAAAACCCGATCAGCCTATTGCTATAAATTCAGTATTTGGTTGGTTCTTATCCGGTAAATTGCCTGAAACTAAATGGAACAATGATTCAAAGATTCAAGTTCATCTTTGTGTATCAAATGGAAATCTCAATGCTTCGATTCAAAGGTTCTGGGAAGTTGAAGAAATTCCTTATAAAAAAATTATGTCCCTTGAAGATGAGTTATGTGAAGAGCATTTCCGCATTACTCATTCTAGAATTTCTGATGGTAGATATAAAGTACAACTCCCTTTTAATACTGAAAAACCAATTAATATAGGTTTAACTCGTCATATCGCTGAAAAATCTTTTACGCGTTTAGAATCTCGACTTAAAAAAAATCCAGAACACAAAAAAGCTTACAATGATTTTATGAAAGATTATGAAGATAAAAATCACATGCGAATCGCTCCTCTTATACAACCTAACGATCAAGTCGTGTATTCACCCCATCATCCAGTAATTCGAGTCACTAGTCAAACAACAAAAGTTCGTGCTGTTTTCAATTCTTCGGTGTCATCCACAAATGGAACTTCGCTTAACGATCATTTTAGAACTGGTCCTAAGCTTCAAAAAGATCTTTGCATGGTCTTGTTAAATTGGCGTACATTTAAATTTGTGTACATTGCCGATATAGCTCAAATGTATCGACAAATTCTTATTCATGAATCTGATCTCAATTATCAACGAATTTTATGGCGATATTCGCCTGAAGATCCAATCAGTGAGTATCAGTTACTCACTGTAACTTATGGAACTCGTCCAGCACCATTTCTTGCTTTACGCGTGCTCAAGCAACTTAACGAAGATGAAGGATTTGCTTTTCCTTTTGCTAGCTTTATTTTAGAAAATAATATTTATATTGATGATTGTTTATTTGGCGGACCTTCCAAAGAACTTGCTCGTAAAACTCGAGATGAAGTAATTGCGTTACTTGGTAAAGCAAAATTCGAACCTCGAAAATGGGCCAGTAATGATCCGGACTTAATTTCCGATATTGATCCAAGCAATCATGGTCTCGCGTGGACTTCTCCATACGTTGATGGTGAAGGAATTAAAATTCTCGGTTTAGGTTGGAATCCCGATAATGACCAATTTTATTTTAATCTAAAACCTATCGAAATTAAAAATTGGACGAAAAGATCCGTACTTTCTATTCTTGCACAGCTCTATGATCCTGTCGGTTGGATATCTCCCATAATCGTTAAAGGAAAAATCTTTATGCAACAACTATGGCGATTGCAAAGTTCGTGGGATGATCCACTACCTGAAAAAGTCGCCATTCAATGGATAGATTATGTTAAATCATTGACAAAATTGAATCTCATTCGTATTCCACGCTGGATTCAATTGTCTCAAGATAATCTTGATGTCCAGTTGCATGGTTTTTCGGATGCTTCAGAAATGGCTTATGGAGCAGTTCTATATATTCGAGTTACATTATTTTCTAATGAAATAATGACTCATATGTTAATTAGTAAAACGAAGGTTGCTCCTATCAAAACATTGAGCCTACCGAGGCTTGAATTACAAGCTGCGGTTTTACTAGCTAAATTAATAGATAGCGTCAGAGAAGCAAAATGTTTGTCTTTTAATTCAGTTCATTGTTGGACTGATTCCACTATTGTTCTTTCCTGGTTAAATAAACATGCTTCTAATTGGAAAACTTTTGTAGGAAATAGAATTTCCGAAATACATTCGATATTGCCAAATTGTTCATGGCGCCATGTTCCGACATCCACTAATCCTGCTGATATAGCATCTCGTGGTTCGACACCAGAAGATCTATCTAAAAATGACTTATGGTGGAAAGGACCTGAGTGGCTGAGCTTAGCTTCCTGCGATTGGCCAGCTCAAATTCCTCAAGTCGAACTTAAAACCGAAATAGAATCGAAAATTCATGTTCACATTGTTGTTGAGCTTCCGATTGATCGCATGAACGAATTAGCTTTAAGATACTCCTCATGGAATAAACTTCTACGAGCTACTGCAATCTTATGTCGTTTTATTAGTTGGATTAAAAATCATGGTGAAAATCAATCATCAAAAGTTATTTCTGCCACCGAACTTGAAAATGCTCAAATTATTTGGTTTCGCTATTTGCAAAAGGTACAATTTGTTTCCGAAATAAAAGCTATCAAGAAATCATCAGTTTTGCCGATTAAAAATAAATTGAAATCCTTAAATCCCTTTATTGACAATAATAAACTCCTTCGCGTTGGAGGTCGACTTGAAAAATCTGATCTCTCATTCGAATCGAAACATCCAGTGATTTTAGAAAGTCATCATGTTGTGAAATTAATGTTAACTGAAATTCATGAAAAATGTTTTCATGGAGGTTTACAACTTGTTCTAAGCATCGCAAGACAACTCATTTGGTTAATTCATCCACGACCTTTGATAAAATCAATTATCCACAAATGTCTTATCTGCATTCGTTATCGTGCGAAGAGAATAACTCAATTAATGTCAGATTTGCCTAAATATCGAATTACAAAATCTGAGAGAGCATTTATCAACTGCGGAGTTGATTACGCGGGACCCATGCAAGTCCGTATGGCCGGCGGTCGTGGTCGTCATACTCAATCCTGCTATATAGCAGTTTTCGTCTGTTTCGCAGTTAAGGCTGTGCATCTTGAAGTGGTCACCAATTATTCCTCAAGTGCTTTTATTGCAGCTTTTCAGCGTTTCTCTTCCATTCGAGGCCTACCAAAGCGATTATTTAGTGATTGCGGAACTAATTTTAAAGGGGCAAATCGTGAACTCCAGACCGCTTTTCAAAGTGCAATTAATTCTTTCGATTTTCAAAATTTAATAGCAAAAGATCATGTTGAATGGTTTTTCAATCCTCCCGCAGCTCCTCATTTTGGAGGGCTGTGGGAATCAGCAGTTAAAAGTATGAAAACAAGACTTGTAAAAATTTTCGGAAATCGTACGCCTACATACGAAGAGCTTGTAACTGCAGTCTATCAAATATCAGCGATTTTAAATTCGAGACCATTGATGCCTGTTACCGATCATATCGATGATCTCGAAGTTTTAACACCGGGACATTTTCTCATTGGAGAACCGTTTACTTCGTTACCACAATCTTCAATTGTAAATTTAAATAAAAACCAGTTAAATCGATGGCAACAAATGCAACAATTGTACGAAATTTTTTGGAATAGATGGTCGTCTGATTATTTGCAAACTTTGCAACGCCGTGTTAAATGGCAAGAGGTACAAAACTCTGCCCTTGTAGGACAAATGGTGATTCTTCGACAACCGAATCTTCCGCCGACAAAATGGTTACTTGGTAGGATAACTGAAGTTTGTAAAAGCTCCGATAAATTGATCCGCGTTGTTAAAGTTAAAACGTCTAACTCTGAATATTTACGACCAATTACTGAATTAGTTCTTTTACCGTTTATTGCGACGAATTCGGATGATAATAAAAATTGTAATCAAGTCATCGATAATGATATCAGTAAATAATTTATTAGATTCAAATAAAAATGTATTTTATGTTATAAATTATACAATCTAAGATTTGAATTCTAAACTAATTCAAGGCCGGCGGTCTGTTTAGGATTTTGTAATTTTATTCTTTTTCTTAATTTTAAACTTTTAATGCAATTATGATTGTGCGTCTGTTTTTTCTTTTAAACCTACATTCAAGAATCTAAAAATTAGTTAGTTCTGCTTATGTTTTTGTTCTGTCTTGACATCTATTAACCTCGACTATTTTAAGCAATAAAAAAGTTTAATTGCATCTCTTATTATAATTTCATATAAAAATAATTTTGGAATAATAAATGATTGAAAACTACAAGAACTGTTCAAGCTTATTTCTGATGATATTAATACTGTGATCACGCTTTGCGTGGTGATCCTGAGACCATCAATACTATATATATTCTCTAACACAAGTAATTTTGTCAAATTTCTATTTTTTTCTTCAATTTTTAATTATTTTTATTTGTTTTCATAATTTCAAAATTTGTTTATTAATTATCGTAAATTTCAATTACTTTTAGCTTATTTCTTTAACTCTTTTCTCCAATTTTTATTTATTTTCTTTTTTTTTAATTGATTTCTAAGATCTTTATGTATTTTTTCAAATTTCAATTATTTTTTCTTTATTTAAAAAAAATTCTGTAGTTTTTTCAATTATCACACTTAATATCATTTATTTTTTACAACTTATCATTGTTTGTATCATATTTTAATTATTTTCGTCAAGTTTTAATTCTTTACATTTGTTTCATAATTTCAAAAATGGTTAACTATTTATCTGACTTTTCAATTCTTTCATTATTTATATAATTTTCTTCAATTTTCAATTACTTTCGTTCTTTTTTATAATTTTCAAAAAAGTTTTTACTTATTTCTCTTTAATTAAAACTCGTTCTGTTCAATTTTAAATTATTTTTATCTTTTTTCATTTTTTTTCTCTAATTTTTAATTATTTTCTTTTATTTCAATGGACTTCTGAAAGTTTAAATATTTTTCTCATTTTTTTTTTAACTTTCCTTTATTTAAAATATTTTATGTAATTTGTTTAATTATTTTTTTTAATTTTAATTTATTGATCACAATTTTTAACCATGCTTTTTCAATTTTTAATTATTTTCTCTAATTTTTCATTATTCAATTTTGTTTTATTTTACTTTTAACATTCTCAAGTATATTTCTCAAATCTTAATTATTTTCTTTATGTTTAAAACATGTTTATGATTGTTTAAATTAGTTTCCCCAATTTTTAATTGATTCCATAATTTTTTTTCAATTAATTTGCAAAATTTGCAACTATTTTGTTTAATTTAAATTATTTTTTGCAATTCTTTTTAATTCTAAAATATTAAAAATTTTCTCCTAAATAAATATTTAGTTTATTTATATTAACTAATTTTTAAATATTACGTACCTATATTTAAAATATTTATTTTTTCTTATTAGATAAATAGTATTTACCGATTTTTTATATTTATTATTGTATTTTATAATTTGTAAAATGAATGAAAAACTAATCGCGCGCTTGCGCGCGTTTTATTTTGCTAGTTATTTAATAATTAAATAATAATAATCTCCGTAAACTCCTGAAGTTAGTTATTTTTTATATTTATTCATTTTTTCTGTCCACGTTTTAAAGTCTGAAGTGAAGTTAGTTAGTATCAATATTTATTCATCTTTTTCTGTCCATGTTTTAAAAACTGAAGTGAAGTTAGTCTTACTCCCTGTTATTTTATTGATTTTGACTCTTTTTATCAGGAAATATTTTGAAATTTGAATTGAAAGAATAAAGAAGTTTTCGTTAGTGTCGTGTTTTACTGGTTTTTAATTGTCATTTGTGTAAAAAAACAGTTTCGAAAAATGCTTTAAAAATTTATTATGGTTTTTGAAGAATTTTAAAATATACATAAACACATGCAATTAATTTCTTAAATTTTCAGTTATTATCTCAAATATACATTATTGTCATCAATTTTCCATTATATAACAATTTTTTAATTATTGTCTTTTGCTTAAAAATAAATTCTGCAATTTTTCTTGATTTTTATCAATTTATAATTATATTCATTATTTTGGCATTACTTTTAAAATTTTCAATGATTTATCCGATATTGCAATTATTTTCATCAATTTTCGATTATTTCTGCGATTTTTTAATTATTCTCTTTAATTAAAAATTTTTAAGTAATTTTGTAATTATTTTTTTTTTTAAACATATA
Organism: Ganaspis brasiliensis; assembly: GCA_037103525.1. Taxonomy (NCBI): domain Eukaryota; kingdom Metazoa; phylum Arthropoda; class Insecta; order Hymenoptera; family Figitidae; genus Ganaspis; species Ganaspis brasiliensis. The sequence goes on from JAZKLR010000294.1 coordinate 2,641,509, forward strand.
TTCTATTTTTCAGTTATTTCTCTCAAATATTATTGAATGTTTTCAAGTTTTTATATTATTTCAATTATTTTCATCATAATTCAATTTTCTTTCTCAATCTTATTTTATTTTCAGCATATTTCAATTATTTTTGTCAATTTTCAATTAATTTTATCATTTTTCAATTATTTTTTAAGATTTTTAAGTATTTTTCTGAAAATTTAAACATTTTCTTCAATTTCTAATTATTTTCATTTGTTATCAGAATTTAAAATTTTTTTTATTAATTATCATAAATTTCAATTATTTTTAGCTTTCTTCCAGACTTTTCTCCAATTTTTAGTTTTACTTATTTTATAAAATAAATTTCTAAAATTTTTTAAGTATTTTTCTCAAATTTCTATTATTTTCTTCAATTTTTAATTATTTTTCTTTCTTTTCATAATTTCTAAAAAAATTTACTAATTATCGTAAATTTCAATTATTTTTAGCATTCTTCTAGTCTTTTTTCCAATTTTTAGTTATTCTCATTTTCTAAAATTATTTTCTAAGATTTTTAAGTATTTTTCTGAAAATTTAAACATTTTCTTCAATTTCTAATTATTTTCATTTGTTATCAGAATTTCAAATTTTAAATATTAATTATCATAAATTTAAATTATTTTTAGCTTTTTTCCAGACTTTTCTCCAGTTTTTAGTTTTTCTCATTTTATAAAATGAATTTCTAAAATTTTTTAAGTATTTTTCTCAAATTTCTATTATTTTCTTCAATTTTTAATTGAAGCAATTTTTAGCATTCTTCCAGTCTTTTTTCCAATTTTTAGTTATTCTCATTTTCTAAAATTATTTTCTAAGATTTTTAAGTATTGTTCTGAAAATTTAAACATTTTCTTCAATTTCTAATTATTTTCATTTGTTATCAGAATTTCAAATTTTTGTTATTAATTATCATAAATTGCAATTATTTTTAGCTTAGTTCTTCAATTCTTTTCTCCAATTTTTAGTTATTTTTTTTTTTTTTTCATTGAATTCTAAGATCTTCATGTATTTTTTTTTCAAATTTCAATTATTTGTTTTTATTTATTTAAATAATTTAAATGAATCATATTTGAATTATTCTCGGCAAGTTATAAAATTTAAAAACATTTTTGAATTATTTTCCAAAGTTTATTTCCTTCAAATTTCAATTCTTTACATTTGTTTCATAATTAAAAAGATTTTTAACTATTTATCTGACTTTTCAATTATTTCATTATGTTTATTATTTTCTTCAATTTCAACTTTCGTTCTTTTTCTCGTTCTTTTTCAAAATTGCCAAAAAAATTTTACTTATTTCTCATTGATTAATTGATTAATCTCTAAATTTTAATTATTTCTTTTAGTTTTAATTTATTTATCTCAATTTTCAACCATGTTTTTTCAATTTTCAATTATTTTCTCTAATTTTTCATTATTCAATTTTGTTTTAATTTACTTTTAGGATTCTCAAGTATTTTTCTCAAATTTAAATTATTTTCTTTATGTTTAAAACATTTTTGTGATTGTTTAAATTACTTTCCCCAATTTTTAATTCTTTTCATTTTTTTTCAATTAATTTGCAAAATTTGCAATTATTTTGTTTAATTTCAATTATTTTTTGCATTTTTTTTTTAATTCTAAAATATTATAAATTTTGTCCTAAATAAATATTGATTTTATTTGTATTAATTGATTTTTATTTATTTATTTATTTCTTCGTATTAGATAAATATTATTTACCGATTTGTTATATTTTTTATTGTATTTTATAATTTCTAAAAGGTATGAAAAACTAATCGCGCGCTGGCGCGCGTTTTATTTTGCTAGTTAATAATAATAATAGGAGGATTAGAACTGAAAGAATCGTGTCTGACCATTCAGTCCATAACCACTTAAAGTTTCTATTAAGCATTGATTTCCTCATGTCTGGCCTCCCTGTACTTTTCTACTTAATTTATTCATCTATAGTAGGATCCTATTAAAATTCGTCTGAAGTTTTATAAATTAAATTTTGTCAATTTTCCCAATACAAAAAGATAGAGAATAAAATTAAAATTTAATGTAAATAAATAAATTATTCACCACTTATTCATATTCTATTATTTACCCTCATGTATTTTCATTTCCCATTTATTTTCCTTTATTTTTTCAAACACATTTTTATAATCTTGACTTGAATAGACGCGGTTGAATCAATGGTTTGTTTGACGAGAGAATGTGTAGAGGGGACTTTTTTAGGCGATCGTAAAAAAGCGTACTCGTGCTTTCAATTAAGTTTCGCGTTACTTAGGAATCTCGGGCTTTTTATGGGACTTTTTTTTTTTTTTTTTTTTTTTGACTTGATCCAAGTGCAATGGCGTTTTTCACGAAACTTATAGGGTTCTGCGCGGTAAAGTCTGCTAAGAGGAAGACGTGATCGATGCCCGTGGGATGCGAGGGCGTTCCTGGTGCGGGAGGTGGTTGAGACAAATGGACGTCGCGCGTCTCTCAACCACGCCCTTCGCAGAAGAAGAGACCCTCTGAGTGCGTACTCTAATGTACTCTTGGCCAAGAGTGCTTCCACCCTGGGGGAAACCGGGTTACAACAGTGGCCCTCTCTAGGAAACGATAAGTGCGTGTGCTGCAATTCTGGCGCCTCCGGAGATAACTATTTTCCAACATTCGTTTTCATATTGAGAGAACGATGGAAATTTGCCCAAGGAGTCAAAAATAATAATAATAATAATGGGTCAAACTATTATATTTCGCACGGTCATTTTTGACTAATTTTTAAAATTAATGAAACTTAGCAAAAGTGATTTTGGAAGTATCTAGAACACGAAATGAATATTATTTTGACAAACTTTTTATTATTTTTCGTAGAATATGAATTTGAAATGAAGAAAGTATGAAAAACTGTCACTTTTTAAGACATTTGAAAATATTTTTAAAAAACATTTAATTAGCGTTAAAATAGTAAATAAATGATTGGTACTTATTCAAAATAAGTCAATTTATTGTTTTTAACTGATTAAAGTACATAAAGATGTAAAATAATGAACAAAATATGTTTTTAAAGTTTATCTGTCAAACTTGGAAATTTCGTGATTTTTAGCAATTAATTATAGACACGTTAAATTATTAGAATGAATTTAAACTTACCCGAAAGATAGTATTTGATGTAAACTTTTAGATTTTCTTAGCACTTTTCTTCTTTTTAATTCGTAAACATTGAAATATTTAAATCAAAAGTTTGCACTTTGTAAATTATCCCGATTTTCAAACGCGAATAATTCTTTTCAAAGGTCATAAAAAAATTCCAAACTTTGGGACTATTTAAATGAACACTAATTAAACGTGGACCAAAAGTTTCGCGTTGGTCCCGAGGCTAAATCAATGCGATTAAGTCCTTTGAAAATTTTAACCTTTTTTGTGGTTAAAAGATCTACTTGTTTATAACTTGAAGTTGGCTTATACATTTGATTGAATATCGATTGTCTGCATTTTGATATTATTTCAAAATTTAATTTTATTTTTAAATTACTATTTCTAATTTAAAAGTAAATTTTAAATAATGAATTGAATTACAAATATTTAAATTACAAATAGTAATTTAAAAGTAAGATTAAATTTTGAAATAATATCAAAATGCAGACAATCGATATTCAATCAAATGTATAAGCCAACTTCAAGTTATAAACAAGTAGATCTTTTAACCACAAAAAAGGTTAAAATTTTCAAAGGACTTAATAAAATTGATTTAGCCTCGGGACCAACGCGAAACTTTTGGTGCACGTTTAATTAGTGTTTATTTAAATAGTCCCAAAGTTTGGAATTTTTTTATGACCTTTAAAAAGAATTATTCGCGTTTGAAAATCGGGATAATTTACAAAGTGCAAACTTTTGATTTAAATATTTCAATGTTTACGAATTAAAAAGAAGAAAAGTGCTAAGAAAATCTAAAAGTTTACATCAAATACTATCTGTCGGGTAAGTTTGAATTCATTCTAATAATTTAACGTGTCTATAATTAATTGCTAAAAATCACGAAATTTCGAAGTTTGACAGATAAACTTTAAAAACATATTTTGTTCATTATTTTACATCTTTATGTACTTTAATCAGTTAAAAACAATAAATTGACTTATTTTGAATAAATACCAATCATTTATTTACTATTTTAACGATAATTAAATGTTTTTTAAAAATATTTTCAAATGTCTTAAAAAGTGACAGTTTTCCATACTCTCTTCATTTCAAATTCATATTTTACGAAAAATAATAAAAAGTTTGTCAAAATAATATTCATTTCGTGTTCTAGATACTTCCAAAATCACTTTTGCTAAGTTTCATTAATTTTTAAAATTAGTCAAAAATGACTGTGCGAAATATAATGGTTTGACCCTAATAATAAAAAGTGTAATAATAATAGTAGTGGTAAAAAATAGTAATGATAAGAATCAGGGTGGGGATTTTTTTTATGAAATTAAATTCCCGGTTTTTCCCGGTCACAAATTCTCGAACAATTAAAACTGTATTTTTAATTTTGAGAAATTCGGCTTTATATTGAAAATAAACTATATATACTTGATTTTAAATTTTACACATTCCTATAATCTTATTAATTGTAATTAAAGCTTAAAAAGTTTTATTATCGAAAAATATTAGAATCTAAATTTTTTGCCAATGATTTATCTTAAACGTTCAAAAAGAATAACCTATTATAATTCCACTAGCAAAATTAACTTTAAATAATGAAAATTACGAAATTGACAATATATCTGAAAAATGACGAAAATAATTGACAGTTGAAAACATAATTCAAAAAATGGCTATACATAATTACACAATTGAAAAGAATAGTTTAAAAAATCAAAGAATAATTCTAAAATCTAAACAAAATAGGTGAAAAGTTATAGGAATAACCGTTGGAAATAATTAAAACTGACAAAAAATAATAAAAAATTTAAGAAATAAATTGAAAATTAAAAAATTGAAATTTTAAAAAATATTTGTTTATTGAAAAAAAAATTGCAAAATAATGAAAATAATTTACGGTTGAAAAGAAAAAATTGAAAAAATGGCAACAAAATAATTTTAAAAATCAACGAATAAATATAAAATTTTAAGATTAAAATTGAAAATTGAAAAAATTGTAGGAAATAATTGAAAATTGCTTGAAATTGCAAATTGAACAACTGGATTGAAAATCGAAAACAAAAATTAAAATTGAAGAAACTAATAAAAATTTGAGGAAATAAATTGAAAATATAAATTAAAATTTGAAAAAATAATTGATAAATGAAAAAAAAAATTATGAAATGACGAAAATAATTGACAATTGATAACAAAATTCAAAAAATGGCCAGATTAATACACAACCAAACAAAATAATTCAAAAAGTCAAGATAATTACAAAATTTTAAGATAATAATTGAAAATTGCGGAAAATAAATAATAATTGAAGAAAATAGTTGAAAAATGACGAACATAATCGACAGTTGAAACAAAATTCGATAATGTCTACATCATTAAACAATTTGAAAGAATAGTCTGAAAAATTAAAAAATAAATAATAAATTTAAAGGAAATAGATGGAAAATTATAGGAATAACTGTTGTAAATAATTGCAAATTAAGAGATTGAAATTCGAAAATAAATTAAAAATTTAAGAAATAAATTAAAAATTTAGGAGATAAATTGAAAATCTAAGAATTAAATTAAAATTTAAAAAAATAGTTGATAATTGAATAAAAAATTACAAAATGACAGAAATAATTGATAATTGAAAACAAAATTTAAAAAATGTCTTGATTAATACACAACCGAACAAAATAATTAAAAAAAATGGTCTAACAATTATTATAAAACTTTGAGATAATAATTGAAGATTGCGAAAAATAATTAATAACTGAAGGGAATAGGTGAAAAATGACGAGAATAATTGAAAAATCGAAGAAAATATATGAAAAGTGACAAAAATAATTGACAGTTGAAAACAAAATTCAAAAATAGCTATACATAATTACACAATTGGAAATAATAGTCTAAAAAATTAAACAATAAACATTAAATTTAAACAAAATAGTTGAAAAATCATAGGAATTGAAAACAAAACTCAAAAACCGAAGAAAATAGTTTTAAAAATCAAAGAATAATTATGAAATTTTAAGAACATAATTGAAAATTAAAAAAATTGTAGGAAATAATTGAAAATTGAGGAAAATAATTAATAATTGAAGGAAATAGTTGAAAAATGACGAAAATAATTGTTAATTAAAGACACAATTCAAAAAATGATTAAATAATAGACAACTGAAAAAAAATAATTGAAAAAATTAAACAAGAAACATTAAATTTAAAGAAAATAATTGCAAATTGAAAAATTAAGAGAAAAATAGAAATAATTGTTGCAAATAATTGCACATTTAACAACTGGATTGAAAATGAAAAAAAAAATTATAATTGAAAAAATAATTGGAAACTGAAGAATGGAAATGTAAATTGAAGAATGCACTTAAAAATTAAAAAAAATAATTCACAAATGTATTTAAAATTAAAGAAACTTAATGATAATCGAAAAAAATAATAGAAAAAAGACGATAATTTTTTAATATTAATATTAAATTAATATTAATATTTTTTAATATTCTTAAAATCCTAAATTTATACTTGAAATCTTTATAATAACTGTACTGTTAAGACTTGAATTGTAGTTACCCTTATATGGTCCTTTTGGACTGCGGGTGTTTGTAATAAATAAAATAAAATAAAAAAAAATAAAAATAAAATAAAAAAATTAAACAAAATAATTGACAATTGAAGAATGGAATTTAAATTTGAAGAAAATAATTGATATTTTAGAAAATGCGAAAATGATTAAATAAATATTGAATAAAATAATTGAAAATTGTAGAATGCCTTTATAAATTGAAGAAAATAGTTGAGAATAGAAGAAAAGGATTAAAAATCAAAGAAACAAATAAAAAATTATAGAATTAATTTGAAATTTTAAGAAAATAGTTGATAATTGAAAGAAAAATTACTAAATGATTAAAAGAATTGAATTATTGAAGAAATTTAATAAATTGAAGGATTGTATTGAAGTTTCAAGAAAGTACTTGATAATTGAGAAAATGCGAGAATGACTGAATATTGATGAATTATTTGAAATCCATAAATATAATTGAAAATTAAAAAAATATTTGAGAATTGAAAAAAATAATTGAAAATTGAAGAAGTAAATTGTAAATTAAAAAATTAAATTGAAATTTTATGAAAATAGTTGATAATTGAAAGAAAAGTTACAAAATGATTAAAAGAATTGAATTTTTGAAAAAATATAATAAATTGAAGGAATCAAATAGAAATTGAAGAAATGTATTGAAATGTCAAGAAAATAATTGATAATTGAGAAAATGCGAGAATGATTGAATATTGATAAATTATTTGAAATTCATAAAAATAATTGAAAACTAAAAAAAATATTTGAGAATTGAAGAAAATAATAAAAAATTGAAGAAATAAACTGTAAATTAAAAAATTAAATTGAAATTTTATGAAAATAGTTGATAATTGAAAGAAAAATTACAAAGTGATTAAAAAAATTGCATTATTGAAGAAATATAATAAATTGAAGAAATCAATTGGAAATTGAAAAAATGTATTTATTTATTTATTTATTTGCACAATAATTGAAATTTCAAGAAAATAATTGATAATTGAAAAAAAGCGAGAATGATTGAATATTGATGAATTATTTGAAATCCATAAAAATAATTGAAAATTAAAGAATATATTTGAGAATTGAAGAAAATATTTTAAAAATTGAAGAAATAAATTGTAAATTAAGGAATTTAATGGGAATTTAAAAAAAATATTTGATAATTGGAAAAAGACGAGAATGATTGAATATTGAATAAAATAATTTAAAAACGAAAAATGCAATTGAAAATGAAAATTAATAATTAAGGATTGAAGAAAATAATTAAAAAAAAATTAATTAAAGAAATAATATGAAGATTAAAGAATTAAATTGAAATTTTAAGAAAATAGTTGATAATTATTAAAAGAAAAATTACAAAATGATTAAAATAATGAAATTATTGAAGAAATATAATTATAGAAATTGATTGTAAATTAAAGAATTTTTCTGAAATTTCAAGAAAGTAATTGATAATTGAGAAAATGCTAAAATTATTCAATATTGAATAAAATAATTGAAAAACGAAGAATGCAATTGAAAATGAAAGAAAATAATAAAAGATTGAAGTAAATAATTAAAAAATAACAATTAAAGAAATAGTATGAAGATTAAAGAATTAAATTGAAATTTTAAGAAAATAGTTGATTATTGAAAGAAAAATTACAAAACGATTTAAATAATTAAATATTAAAGAAAAGAATTGACAATCGAAAGAAAATTTTGAAAACTGGTGAGAATAATCGACAATGGAACAAAATAATTGAAAAAAATTAAAGAATAATAATTATAAAATTTAAAGAAAATAATTTCATATTAAACTGTTGAAAATTATAGGAAAAAATGGAAGATTGAACTATTAATGAAATTAAAATTATTTCAACTGATATTTTTAAATTTTAATTTTAATTAATCTAAATGCATTTTTCAAAAAGTATCTGATTGAAAACAAAAAATATCTGTGTGCCAAACTTCAAGTGAGAAAAAACAGAAAGTAAATGAATTAAATGAATAATTTTATGTTAATAATTTTATATTAATAATTTTATTTTCAAACAAATGAAAGAACTTGCGGATTATTATTGTTATTATTATAGATGTGTGATATATATGAATTATCAAATAAACGGGAGAAACCCTTCGACCAAAATTCGAAGTTTAATACTTAATTTATTTCAACAAATTAACATTATAAAAAGGCATTTTATATAAAGAAACATTATATAAAGGATAGGATTACACTATTAATCAAAAGTTTAATAACATGAATTTTTATATAAATTTTTTATTTCTCAGCGAATTATTTTCAAATTTTGCGAAAAGCTTGTTTAATGATAAAAAAACTATGTCGCGAGAAGTTTTCAGAAAATGAAAAATGTTTCCCTAATTTTTTCCTCTTTTTTTAGAAAACGCACACCATGTCGTTTTCTAATCTTTAGATCAAAAATTCCCCAAAAAAATTTGTATTCTCTGAAAACTTTTCCTGACAAAGTTTTTCCTTTACCATTGAACAAGTTTCTCCCAAAATTTGAAATTAATCCGCTGAAAAATAAACAACTTGTATAATAATACGTGCTTTTATGTTTTTCTTTTTTTAAGACGCTTTAGTCTCGTAGGTCGAGCTCCTGTAAAAAAAAGTCTCTTTAAAACCAACATGTGCGCTTTTAAACCTCAAAGTGTGTTTTATACTTTACACTTTACGGCTTATTTCACTTTTTACTGCGCATTTTCTCAAAATGACTTTTTTTTTTACTTTCATTGCTCTTTGAAATATCGCGCGTCAATAAGAAAACGGTAGTGATCAAGGATGAAAAGGGAACGATGTAAATTTTAAAAGAAAGGTGCTGCTATTAAAGTAATTATGCTATCGTTTTAGTCGCTAAAAGCTTGCCGCTATTAAATCCCTGCAAGAAAAGTATTTATGTTCTTTATGGATGTGTATTATTGACTTGGACGTTTTTCTACTCGCTAAATGCGATAATACACGTGGCTGTTTTTACTAAATGGAGTCTATTTTATAAATTAAAAGTGAATATGATTTTATTTCAGGATTTTTTTAAAGAACATTTTTTTTATTTTAAAAATGAATTATACATTTTTATTTTAAAGAATTATATTTTTGAGGAGAAATCGAGGGGGAAAATCGATTTTACTTGTAAGACTATGATGACTCATTACTCAAACCAAACAAATTGATGCGGACGTACAAAAAGTGCCAAAGGCGTGCGTTTAGTTTGTCGGCTTGGACCTGATCGCTTTAAAATAATTATAACGACGAGCCTCAGGCTCTGTTCCAAAGTGCGATGCCAAAAATTACTCCACAGATAAGCCAATAACATCATTAAGTACCGAAACCTAAATTAAAAAAAAAAAGCACTTTCACACTATGTACATACAACTCAAGATTTATTCTTTTAAACTTTCGGAAAAAAAATTTTCCTGGCAAAAATTATAAGAAATATACAAAAGTATGGTAATAAAACTTATATTATCAATTTTTACATTCGCATTTATTAACTTTGTTAAAAACTTTTTACAGAGACTTTTGTGGTTATTCTATATTAAATATTAAGCCGACATGTTTCGAGTTATTTGAGTCCTCATTGGGTTAAGAGATTTATCTGATTTTTTAAAAAAATCTCCTGTAATAAAATAATAAAATAAAAATTTGAGATTATAAATTATGTTATATCTAAATAAACATGTATTTAATTATCAGGAATTTTAAACTTATTTTTAAATGCTCCATTATTTTTGGATGCTATTAAATAAAAATTTGAGTTTAAAATATCTGAATGTATAATTTTTTTTTAAATCTTGCAATTAATGGATAATATATTATACTTAAATTTGCAATATGGATAATTAGTGGATAATTAATAATATTATTCGGTAAAATTGAATAATGTTTACATCTGTACAAAAAACTGTGTAGTGTTTTCTTTTTTTCAATTTTAAATATTAAAGATTTTCATAATATCTTATTATCATTTAGATAAATATTGATTGCTATTTTAAAACCATTTTTAACAAAATAGTTATTTTGAAAATATAAACTGATTGATATCTATAATAATAATCTACAAGATTCATTCATTCTTTCATTCTGTCCACATATTTTTTTTGTTTTAAATCAGTTAAGTTTGAAAAAAATGTATATTTTTAAATTAACTTTTAAATTAATTATAAATCATAAATCATATGAGTTTTTATTTTATGTATCTAATTATTGATTGCCTTTTATTATAAATGTAAAAGAATCAGCAATATCATAATACTTTTAGTAAAAGAAATCTACTAAATTAAATTTCTTTAAATGAATGTTGTATTTTAGTTCCCAAAATTCTTCTTTTTTATTGCATGACCAAATTATTATTGAACTTATTTAATTCCTAATTAGAAATTAGATAAAGGATATAAATTAAAATCAGACTCAATTTTGATGATAATCAATTTACTGTATTTAAAGAAACTAAGATTAATTAATAAAAAAAATAGTTTACTTTCAAATATTTATATTTTTAATATAAATTATAAATTATTTTCTTGATATTTCAATACAAATCTTCAATTTTCATTTATTTTCTACAGTTTTTTCCATAATTTTCATCAGATTTCAATTTTCAATTGACAAGTTATTATTCTCATTCTCTTTTATGATTGTTCATTAGTTAAAAAAAAATTTTGTTCAAATGCTAATTATTCTTACTAATTATCGATTTTTTATCAATTGTTAATTATTGTTTTTAATTATTAATTTTTTTTTTTTAATGTTTAACTATATTCGTCAATATTTAATTATTTTCATCATATAGTAATTTTTCTATTAATTATCAATTATTTTCTTGAAATTTCCATTTAATTCTTTAATTTCCAATTTATTTCTTCTATTTTTAATAATTTTCTTCAATTATCAAAAAATAGTTTACTTTAATTTCAATTATTTTTATCAATTTTCAAATAATTCCTTAATATTCAATAATTCTCGAATTTTTTCAATAATTTTTTTTACTCATAAAAATTCTTTTAAAATTTCAAATCAATTATTCAATTCTAGAACTATTCTCTTCAATTTTCAGTTTTTATTTTTAAATTTAACTCCCACTTTTTTATTACTTTGTTTAATATTAAAAAATTATCGCCTTTTTCTATTATTTTTTTTTAATTTTCATTTATTTTTAACGATTTTCAATTAATTCCTCAATATTCCATATTTCTCGGATTTTTTAAATTATTTTTTCAGTCAAAAAAATTGTATTAAAATTTCAATTTAAATATTAAATTTTAAAACCTCTTTTAAAATTTCTCTTTAAAAATGTTAAATTCTCTTCAATTGTCAGTTTTTTTCTATAAATTTAACTTCCACTTTTCAATTATTTTCTTTAATGTTAAAAAATTATTGCCTTTTTTCTACTATTATTGTTTTCGTTTATCATCAAGTTTCTTGAATGTTAAATACTATTAAATACATTATATAATTCTCGTCATTTTTCAACTATTTTCTTTAATTGTTAATTATTTTTTGAAATTTTCAATTATTTGCTATTTTTCAATTTTCAATTATTATCCAAAAGTTTTATAATTATTTTGTTCGGTTGTGTATTAATCTAACCATTTTTTGAATTTTGTTTTCAATTGTCAATTATTTTCGTCATTTTGTAATCTGCTTTCCATTTGTCTGTTATTTTTTATTTTTTCAAATTTTAATTTTATTCTCAAATTTTCAGTTCATTCTTGAATTTTCAATTTATTTATTAAACTTCAAATTTATTTCTTAAACTTTCATTTTATTTCCTCAACTTTTTAATTACTTTCTTCAATTTCAATTATTTTTTTTGATTTTCAATCCAGTTGTTTAATTTGCAATTATTTTAAAATTTAGCAATTAATTTAAAAAAAAGTTTTGTTCGAATGCCGATTATTCTCACCATTTTCCGATTTTTTATATTTTTATTAATTATTTCTTTTAATATTTAATTATTTTTGTCATATTTCAATTTTTCTTTTAATTAACAATTATTTTCTTGAAAATTCCATTAATTTAATTATCAAACATTTTCTTTAATTTATGTTCTATTATTTTTATCAATTTTCAATAAAATGCTAAAAATTGAATAATTCTCCGATTTTTTCAATTTAAATTTTTTTGATTTATTTTTGATTATTTTTATCGATTTTCAATTAAGGTATTTCTCCGATGGGCAGTCCCTGACAAAAGTTAGTATTTCAGTTAATAGAGATTATTAATTAATATAATTTATTTCTTAACTTATTATTGACTATGAATTGTGGATTAGATATCGGTTAATAGTTTTTTAATAAAAAGGTTTCAAAAATTAACAAAAGTTGCTAAATTTTCAACGTTTTTTAAAGATACCTTTTTCACAAGTCTATATCTTTTCTTACCATTTTTTAAAAAATGGTACAATTTAGGTAAATAATAGCTTACTTTTTTTGAAAAAAACAAACTTTACAACTTCACCTCGTCAGATTTTTGAGAAAGTGGATAATTTCTTAAATACAGTTGTTTGTTTATAAATATATTTCTAAATTTTTCTAAATATTTTTAAACAAATTGCTTTATTTAAAAAATGATCCACTTTTTCAAAAATCTGACGAGCTGAAGTTGTAAAGTTTGTTTTTCTCAAGAAAATAAGCTATTATTTATCTAAATTGTACCATTTTTTAAAAAATGGTAAGAAAAGATATAGACTTGTGAAAAAGGTATCTTTAAAAAACGTTGAAAATTTAGCAACTTTTGTTAATTTTTGAAACCTTTTTATTAAAAAACTATTAACCGATATCTAATCCACAATTCATAGTCAATAATAAGTTAAGAAATAAATTATATTAATTAATAATCGCTATTAACTGAAATACTAACTTTTATCAGGGACTGCCCATCGGAGAAATACCTTAAAAGCTCAAAATTGAATAATTCTCGGATTTTTTCAATTACTTTTTTTCAGTTCTCTATTAATCCAGTCTTTTATCGAATTTTGTTTTTAATTGAAAATTAATCCACTGTTGTATTTGTGCAGAAATAATACAAACAACTTTTTAATAAAAATTACAATTTAAATTATAAAAAATCTTGAACCGAAACTTTTTCTTGAACAGTTGGATGATTGCCGAGAAAGGGATACTTCTTTATCTTGATAAAGGCGAGATTCTTAAAAGTTTTATAAATAGTTTTGAGTCATTAGTTAGGAGTAACAATGACAATAAAAATAAGGGATGAGTGATGTAATTTTTATTAATGAGGAATGTGTGAGGTTGGAATGTTAAACGAGAGTGTGAAATTGAATTTGAGGTGTATTAGCTCAGCATGTGTGAATGAATTGTCGCTTCTGGATGGTTTGTGCGTGGAGTCAGGACGAATCATTTACTACAATGTGTCATAGGCACGTCCTATTGCGAGACCACCCATCTTGTCAAGATGAGATGAGCACTGACTATCATCCAGGAAGCATAACGATAGCACTATAATCCATTCCTAACAGCGGGATTCGCGCGATAACGGGTCCAATGCAGGTGTTTAACACTGAAGAGTCATTCAAATGTCATTATTTATTTTCGACATTGAAATCACGAGTTGGAGAATGATACGTCACGTAACTCTGCGTGGGGTCTACATCAAAATTTCATTCAATAAACTATCTATTAAAAGAACATCAGTCACATTTGCATTAACACATAGTCTCTCTCTCTGTCTCCCTTTTTCCTTTCACACTCCCACATCGAACATCAACAAAAAATAATTGTACATTATAGAAAAGTGATAGGAGCATTTTTGCATATTGCAAAACATTGAGAAATATCGTATATAAGAAATCAGGTAGCTATAGGCCTGTTACGCTTTTAGCTGTTACGCTGTTCGTCCGTTACGATATAGAGAGACAACGATTGTAGGTAGCTTAAGATAGATTGATAAATGGGTAAATTAGAAAACTGGTTATTGGGTATAAATAGAACTTTCAGTAGCATGGAGAAAGAAAAAAAAATTAAAATCTTTTTTGCATTTCCTTAGAAATGCAGAGAGTGATTGAAATTTCAGGGAAATAATGGAAAAATAACGAAAGTAATAAACATTTAAGAAAAATATTAACAACATTAGACATAACTGAAGGGATCAAAATGTAAGTAAATATTTGGTTTCTTACAGAAAAAACAATACATTATTCTGCAAAAGTGAAAATTTCACATTCGACTTCTGATTTAATTTTAAATTTACTTTACATGACATTTTAGTATTTTGGGAATTAAAAATTATAATAATTTTAATTAAGTTGTAATTTAAAAATGTGGTTTGACCTTGAAATTGATGAAAGAACAGGGTTGATATGGTCCTGGAAAACCTGAAATTGTCATGGAATTTTTTGTAGTCAGGAAAAGTCAGGAAATTTTATAAAATATTATTTTATAATTATTATTATTTTTTTTTTAAAAAAGGGTGTTTTTGTAGCCCGTATATCTGGTTAAATAAATAAATATTCTTTTAAATAATTAATTTAATTAATTTCTCTTTTTATGATTTCAATGAGCAAATTGTCATTTGAGCTAATTATAATTTTTTTTTATTTGCCAGAGTATTAATTAAAATTTTCTGAATTGTTAGTGACATTTACTTGCTTGATCAATAGAAAATAACTGAAATTTTCAATGTTGCTACTGAAATTCAGTTTTCAATTGACAATTTATTATTATCCTTCAAATTTCTAATTATTCTCTAATTTTTAAACATATTTTATTGTTTTAATGTCGATTATTTTTGACATTTTTCAAATTATCTTTTCAATGTCAGTTATTTTCCTTAAAATTTAATTATTCTCGTCACTTTGTAATTTTTCCTCCAATT
This sequence comes from Ganaspis brasiliensis, assembly GCA_037103525.1. Classification (NCBI taxonomy): domain Eukaryota; kingdom Metazoa; phylum Arthropoda; class Insecta; order Hymenoptera; family Figitidae; genus Ganaspis; species Ganaspis brasiliensis. Next base: position 2,657,045 of record JAZKLR010000294.1, read on the forward strand.
ATCAATTATAATCTTAAAACTTCAATTTAATTCTTTAATTTTCAATTATTTTCTTCAATTTTCAATTATATTTATAGATTTTTGATCAATTCTTCGATATACAATAATTCTCGGAATTTTGCAGTTATTTCTTAAATTGTAAAAAGTAGTTTTAAAATTTTAATTCGATTCTACAATTCTATAACTATTTTATTTATTTATTTATTTAACATATAAACGGGGAATTTTCCTCTATTCTCAATTATTTTCTTCAAAATTCGATTCAATTTTTCAACTTTCAAATTTTCCTCAACATTAAAAAATTCTCGACATTCTTCAATTATTTTTTCAATTATCAATAAGTTTCTTTAATTTAAAATTCAATTGTTCAGATGTTTTTCTTCAATTCTCAATTTTTTTTCAAAATTTAATTCCATTCTTCAATTTCAATTACTTTCTTCTATATTTAATAATTCTCGAACTTTTTCAATAACTTTTTCCAATTTTTAATTATATTCTTTAAATTACAATTCCATTTTTAATTTTTAATTACTTTTATAATTTTCAATTATTTTTTTGAATGTTAATTATTTTTTTTCGATTTTCCATCCATTTGTTAAATGTGCAATTTTTTCTAACAATTATTCCTATAATTTTCTTAATTTATCAATTTTCAATTATTTAGTTAAAATTTATTAAATACCTAAATAATAATTTATTTATAATTTATTTAATATTTATTGTTTAAATTTTTAAAATATTTTTTCTAATTGTGTATTTATCTATCCATTTTACGAATTTTGTTATCAATTAGAAATTATTTTTGTCACTTTTCAGATATTTTCTTCAAAATAGCGCAATTATTCTCGTTATTTTTCAATTAATTCTATTAATGATTAATTATTTTCTTCATTTTTCCTTTATTTACAACAATTTTGATCAATTTTCATTTCTTTGCTTAAACTTTTACAATTATACTTTACATTTTTTAATTATTTTGTTCAGTTGTGGATTCTTCTCGACAGTTTACAAATTTTTTTTTCATTTATTAATTATTTTTCTCAGTTCTTAATTATTTTCTTTAATATTGGATTATTTTCATCCTTTCGTAATTTTTTTTAATTATCAATTATTTTCTTAAAATTTCCATTTAATAATTTAATTTTCAATTTATTTCTTGATTTTTTAGTTATTTTCCCAAATTTTCAATTATTTTTTATAATTATAATTATAATTTTTTATTCTCGGCTTTTTTCATTCATAAAAATTATTTAAAATTTCAATTGAATCATTAAATTCTATAACTATTTTCTTCAAAATTCAATTCTTTTTTTCAATCGTCAATTATTTTCCTTAATATTAAAAAATTATCGCCTTTTTTTACTTATTTTTTTCGATTATCAATAAGTTTCTTTAATTTTAAATTCAAGTGTTTAATCATTTTCTTCAATTTTCATTTTTTTTTTAATTCCAATCTCTTTTTTCAGTTTTCAAATATTTTCTTTTATATTCAATAATTCTTGGTTTTTTAAAATTACTATTTTAAATTTTGAATTACATTCTTTAAATTTCAATTCTATTCTGTAATTTTTGAATTATTTGCTTCAAACTACAATTATTTTCTTCATTTTTGAATCATTTTCTTCAATTTTAATTATTTTTAAACATTTTCAATCCAGTTTTTTAATATGTAATTATTTCCAACAATTATTCCTATAATTTTCTTATTTTTTCAATTTGCAATTATTTTCTTGAAATTTAATATTTCTTCTTTAATTTTTCCAATTATACTTTTTATTTGTCTATTAATCAAAACAATATTCATTTTTTGAATATTGTTTTTAATTAACAATTTTTTGCTATTTCTAATATATTTTCTTCAATTTATCAATTACTCATGGTCATTTTTCACCTATTTCAGTCAATCATTAATTATATTTCTACAATTTTTTCAAGTTTCTATTATTATCTTTAAATTTTAAATTATTCATTTATTTTTTCAATTATTTTGTGGGTTATGTATTAATCTACCTATTTTCGTCATCTTTTTTAATTGTCAATTAATTTCGTCATTTTGTAAATTTGTTCAATTTTCGATTATTTTTTCAAATTTTGAATTAATTCTTCAAATTTCAATTTATTTCTTCTATTTTTTATTATTTTCTTCTATTTTTATTATTTTCTTCAATTTTCAATTATTTTCTTGAATTTTAGTGTTTTTTTTTCGATTTTCAATTCAATTATTTAATATGCATTTATTTCCAACAGTTATTCCTACAATTTTCTTAATTTCTCAATTTTTTTGTTCAATATTCAGTATTTAATTTTTTAAATTATTTTTTTCAATTGTATAATTATCTAATCATTTTACGAATTCTGTTTTCAATTGTCAATTATTTTCGTCAGTTTGTCATTTTTTTTTAATTATTGATTATTTTTGTTTTTTGTTTTAAAGACTGCAATTAAAAAATTAACCAAATCATTGAAAATTTAAGAAATTAATTTTAAAAAAAAGTCAATGTTCGGTTGAAGAAAATTTTGAACTCGTCCTAAATAGTTTTCAACTGTTTCAAACAGTTTTAAACTACTCAGAAATAAATTAAATGAAGTTCTGAACCATTTTAAAATAGTTCTAAACAATTAAAAATAAGTTCTGACGTGTTTTAAGTGGTTCTAAAATGGTTAAAACTAATTCTTAACATTTTAAAGTATTTTTATTTCTAAATTGTTTTAAACACTTTTAAACAAGTTCTAAACAGCTTGAAACCAGTTTTAAATAGCTTGAAACAAGTTCTATACAGTTTTAAAAGGCTTTAAACATGTTCTAAACAGTTTTAAAAGGCTTTAAACATGTTCTAGACAGTTTTAAACCAGTTATAAACAGCATTAAACAAGTTCTAAACAGTTATAAACTAGTTCTAAACAGTTATAAATTACTTTAAACAAGTTTTAAACACTTTTAAACGAGTACTAAATAACTAAATAGTTGAAAAAAGTTTTAAACAAGTTTCAAACAGTGTCAAACTAGTTCTGAATAGTTTTAAGTAGTTTAAAACTGTTCTAAACTTTTTCAAACTAGTTTGAAGCAGTTTTACGTCGTTTATACTAATTTTAAACAAATTTTAAAAGGCTTTAAACATGTTCTAAACAGTTTTAAACCAGTTATAAACAGCATTAAATAAGTTTTAAACAGTTCTAAACTAGTTCCAAACAGTTATAAATTACTTTAAACAAGTTTTATACACTTTTAAACTAGTACTAAATAACTAAATAGTTGAAAAAAGTTTCAAACAAGTTTCAAACAGTGTCAAACTAGTTCTAAATAGTTTTAAGTAGTTTAAAACTGTTCTAAACTTTTTCAAACTAGTTTTAAGCAGTTTTACGTCGTTATAACTAATTTTAAACAAATTTAAAAAATTTTTTTAACCCTAGATAGTTTTAAAGTATTTTAAATGAGTTCTGGTCAGCTTCAAGTTTTTCTAATCTGTTTTAATTTGTATTAAATTTGTTATTTGTTTTAACCAGTCCTAATCAGGTTTAAGTATGAAATTCCAAGAATTTTAATCCAGTTCGAAAGTTTAAGTTTGAACCAGTTTTCAACAATTTTAAATTAATTTTAAACGCTATTAGGAAATGTTTAATAAATTTAAAAACTGTTTTTAAATATTTTTTAATAAATTTTAAACTGTATTAAAAATTTCTAAATAGTTCCAAACAGTTTTGATCTAATTCTAAACACTTTAGAGTAGTTTTAAACAGTTAGAAACAGTTTCAAACTCGTTATAATCAATTCTAAATATTTTTTAACTAGTTCTAATCAGTATTTAAGTGCTTTTTTTTTAATTTTAGGTAATAAAATCTTTGGTATCTATCTTAGGTAAAATTTTAAATTTAAGTATTTCAAAAAATTGGAGGAGGGAGATTGAAAAGTAGGACAAATCAATTTAAATGATTTTGATAAAAATTGTTTAATGTAACAATCACAAAAGTCTCGATAGGAGGCGTTTTGCGCCTGTTTCTCGTGCTGATTTTTTTTTTTTGATAGAAAAATGGTTTCTATCGTGATGAATGACGACGCACCCACAAGAAGGATTTTTAAAACTCATGTGGGCTGGCAGAAACGTCGCTTGGAGCCTCTCGTTGATAAGAATCTCGATTCTTGATAAATTCGCGTAGGTTGCTTCTTTTTTCAATAAAGGTAATCGAGCGCGAGCACATCGGATACATATGCATTGAATTAAATACTTCCTTAATAGTCTGGATGAGCGTAGGTGTTCTTCGACTCCAGGCTGCTCGTAAAATCGCGTGTGCTGAATCCCCTTCTATGCAATTGTTTAGCGATTTATGGAGGGAATCGATTTTTCTTTAAAACCACGTATACTATTAGATTTTCCTTTATATTAGTCATTTTTAATAACAAAGTTATTTGAAATTTTTACAAAAACGATTTTTTTTTATTTTTTCCCCTACATATATATTAGGGAATATAATAATATATATATTACGGGAAGTGTATTATTAATTTATATATTTGTCACTTTAAAAGAAAGATATTAATGTACTATTTTAAAATAATACTAGAAAATAACTCGGCAAGCGCATCTATACAATTGAGAGCGGATCCTCCAAAGTTGTCTCTTTAAAAAACATCACATCGAGTAGATGGTAGCTTTTTTCCCCATTATTTATATATTTCCAAAAAGCCCGAGGATTAGAATTTATCACGCCTTCAACACTTCTTATGTATAAATTAAGACTTTGTTTAATTCTTTTATTTAATGACGAAGACAGTAGTTTAACTTGCGGGTTGTAAATTTGCGGATTTGACTTACGTTTTTTCAATATATTATGCTTCCGTTGTATATCTTGAATTTTATTTATTATTATTTATTATTTTATCTGTATTTTGTCTCTCTCAATTTCGGAGATAAAGGAAATAGAACAAACCAATCAGAACTTGCTTTCCAATATGGTCAATTATCTGATTCGTCTATTCTGCTCGATTCTCCTAAGCCCCTGAACTTACGCCTTTGAGCGTCTACAGAAACAGCTAACTATCTCTCTTAATCTTTAACCTACCTAATGCATGTGTCTCTCTAGTGTCTACAGAAATGAGCTAAGTAATTTCTTATATAAGATTGTTATATTATATTAATAGCAAAAATACTTGGAATTATCCGCAATATAAATAATTAATTTTTAAATGGAAATGAAAGTACTATTTTAAAATGAAAATACAACATGAAAAACGAAAATTTATTTATTCGACTTGAGTTTAAATTTGAAGACTCTTTTTACTATTTTTCTAGGTGCTTACAAGAGCAGAAACAGAGGATGTTAGGAACATCGTGCTGAAATTATTAATCTCGTCACGAGTCGCCGCCTCAGCATCCGCCGAGAAAGATGCTAACAGCGGTGTCGCCGAGAATGAAGAAAACGGTAAAAAAGAAGACAACAAGCGACAAAGGTTGCACGAAAAGTACTTTTTTTCTACTTTTTTTTAATTCCGACTTTTATTTTCATAAAAATGTTTAATTTTATGGGTTTAGTTTTGTCGATCTTATTTAGAGATTTGAAGATTCATTATTGATTATTAGAATTATTAAATAATCAATTTAGATGAGGATATGATGTGAATTTTAAGAGAATAACTTAAAATTGAAAAAACTGCAGGAAATAATTTAAAAAGTTTGGAAAATAATTGAAAATTGACGAAAATTATTAATAATTGTAAGAAATAATTGAAAAATTAAAGAAAATGTCTAAAAAAACGACCAAAAAAATTGACAATTAAAAGCAAAATTAGAAAAATGATTAGATTAATAGACAACTGAAAAAAATAATTGGAAAAATTAATCAGGAAATATTAAATTTTTAGAAAATAATTGTAAATTGAAAAATTAATAAAATTATAGGAATAATTGATGGAAATATTTGTGCAGTTAACAATTGAATTGGAAATCGAAAAGATAATTAAAACTGAAAAAATTAATTGAAAATTGAACAAAAATACGTTCTGACGAAAATAATTGACAATTGAAAACAAAATTCAAATAATGAAACAGATTAAAACACAACTGAACAAAATAATTAAAAAAATTAAAGAATAATTATAAAATTTTAAGATAATATTTAAAAATTGAAAACATAGTAGGAAATACTTGAAAATTGCGGAAAATAATTTATTACTGAAGGAAATAGATGGAAATGACGAAAATAGTTGTCAATTAAAATTAAAATTCTAAAAATGACTAAATTAGTAGACAACTGAAAAAAATAATTGTAAAAATTAAACAAGAAATAATATTAAATTAAAAAATTAAGAAACCAGAAAAATTATAGGAATAATTGTTGGAAATAATTACAAATTGAACAACTAGATTGAAAATCGAAGACTATTGAAAATTAAAGAACGAAATTGAAATGTAAAGCATATAATTAAAAATTTTTAAAAAATAATTAAAAAAGCTGAGAATTATGGAATATAGAAGAAAATAATTGAAAACTGAAGAATGTTCTTCAAATTTGAAGAAAATAATAAAATAATGAAGAAAATAATATACAAATTAAGAAATAAATGGAAAATTTAAGGATTAAATTTAAATTTGATAAAATAACTGATAATTAAAAAAAGGTGAGTATTATTGAATATTGAAAAAAATACTTTAATAGTGAAAAAAATAATTGACAAATGACGAGAAGAATAATTGGGAAAAATATTAAAAATTGAAGAAATAAATTGAAGATTTAAGAATTAAATTAAAATTGTAAGAAAATAATTGATAATTAAAAGAAAAATTAATAAATGACTAAAAAAATTAAACATTAAGAAAACTACTTGACAATTAGAAAAAAAATAGTAAAAAAATTTCAAAAAATGTCGAGAATAATTTCTAATAGAACAACTTTATTGAAAAAATTAAAGAATACATAATTATAAAATTGAGGAGAATATTAAATTGCCAATTAAAAACTGAAGAAAATTATAGAAAAATTTTTAGAAAATAAATGAAAATTGAAGAAATGAATTGAAAAAATTAAAAAAGATAATTAAATAATTGTATTGAAAATTAAAAAAAAACTTTATCATTGAAAAAAGATGAGTATTTTTGAATCTTGAATAAAATAATTGAAAATTAAAGAAAATAATTGAGAATTGAAGAAAATAATTAAAAATGGAGAAAATTATTTGAAAATTAAGGAATTAATTTGAAATGTGAAGAAAATAATTGATAATTGACAAATAATTCGAAAGCTGTCGAGAGTGATTGACAATAGAACGAAATAATTTAAAAAATTAAAGATTAAATATAAAATTTAATAAAAATAATTGTAAATTGAAAAATTTGTAGAAAATAATTAAAAATTGCGGAAAAAATTAATAATTGAAAGAAATAGTTGAAAAATGACGAAAATAATAGACAATTGCAAACAAAATTCAAAAAATGACTAAATTAATAGACAACAACAAAAAACATTTGTAACTAAAAATTAATGAATAATTATAAAATTTTAAAAGAATAATTGAAAAAATTGTAGGACATAATTAAAAATTGTGGAAAATAACTAATAATTGAAAGAAATAATTGAAAAATGACGAGAATAAAAATTGGAGAAAATATTTAAAATTAAAGAAATAAATTGAAGATTAAAGAATTAAATTAAAATTGTAAGAAAATAATTGATAATTGGAAGAGAAATTACTAATGACTGAAATAATTAAACATTAAGAAAACTACTTGACAATTGAAAAAAAAGTAAAAAATGTTCGAAAAATTGCAAGAATAATTACTAATAGTACAAATTTATTGAAAAGATTAAAGAATACGTAATTATAAAATTGAAGGAGAATATTAAATTGTAAATTAAAAACTGAAGAAAATTATAGAAAAAAATTTAGGAAATAAATGCAAATTGAAGAAATCAATTGAAAATTGAAGAAGATAATTTAAGAATTGTATTTAAAGTCAAAAAAATAATTTATAATTGAAAAAAGACAAAAATTTTGTAATAATAAAAGAAATAATTAAAAATTGGAGAAAATAATTGAGAATTGAAAAAAATAACTAAAAATGGTTAAATAGTTAAAAATAGTTCAATAGTTATTACTATGAATGTAAATATGAAATTTTTTTTTTTTTAACTAAAATCTAATTTGCTATTATTTTTAAATAAACAAATTATAATTATGCATCTAATGTATACTCTGAATACAATTCCTCTATGCATAATTTCGCAAAAAATGTAAAATATTTATTTTTTAAAATTGTAATGCTGTCTTGGTTTATTTTCTTAATAAGAAAAATTCATGAATACAAAATTTTCAAGATAAATTAACACAAACGAGTAACGGGAATTTTTTGTAATAAATCATTAGATTAAATATAAATATAATATATTTATTTCAAATTTTCTTTCAATTTTAATAATTCTACTTATTACATTTCTTTTATTGCTCAAATAAATTTTTTTTATAAGGACTCTTAGATTTGATTTTATTAATAATTTATAATTTTATATCAAGCTTCATCACAAATTCCTCAACCCACCTGAACAAAAAACATTTAAAATTAAACAAATAAAATAATAATTTTAATTAAATTATTGAATCGATAATTGATTTTATTAAAATAAACAAAAAGAATTACTTTATTTTTAAATATTCTAGATTTTGACAAAATTAAAAAAGCAGAATATAATTGTTATTTCTTTTAACTTGATATTTGCAAAATTAAATGTATTTAATTTTAAAAACTACTTTTATCTGAACTTACTTTCAAAAATGAAAACAACGCTTAGCCAACAGAATCAAATTAACAGAAATCTTTTAATTTTCAAATCTAAAACAAAATTCATTTATTAAGTAATTTCACTTATCAAAATTCAAAATTTTATTATTTCTCAATTTAGCAATCAATTCTACATTTTTCGTTTATTTAAATATTTCAATTTTGATTGTCGCCAAACTTATAGCAAATCCTAATTTTACACGGAGGTCTAGGAAACATTAATTTGACAAACTTTCTGTACATGTCATGATCATAGCTCGGCCATTTTATTATTAAATAATAATCGACATTAATATTTAATAAATATAATAAGTATTCTTTGCCAAGAGACAGTGAGAATTAATAAGCTTTTTTTCCGGGCAGCACCTCACCTCTTGAATGGTATCAGAAGAAAAGAGAGCCCCTTTGTAAAATATAGTTTATATAGTTTTGACCCCGGATATGACAAAAGTCAAACTCTTTTGAACGTCTTAGATATTTTGGCGCAATTTGTTTCTATTACTTCTATTTGCTTTTATTTATTTGGGACAATGTCTTTTACCCATAAATTAATATTCTTCCCTCCAAAACAAGACCGGGAGATAAACAATTTTAAAAGCTTCTAGAACTTTCTAAAACATTCTGTAACGAATTTTTACTTATTTATTTAATTTCTCAAAGAATAATTAATTTATAAAAATAATTTTTAATTCCAAATTATTTTTCTATTATTATTATTAACAACCTTTTACGTCTGAGTAGGTATTTATTTTTTTATAGAAGGATGAAAAAAGATAAACATAAATGAAGTCATTCGGACAATGTAGTTTAATGCTTAAAATTTTTCCGACGTTTCGAAATCTAAATGATTTCCTCTTCAGGGAGTCTAGTAATACAAAATAAAATAATTTTTTAAATCAAAGAAGTACAAAGTATTATGTATACAGAAACGTAACAATAATAAATTTAAAAATAATAAATAAAAACAAAAATGAAAATAATAACAATAGTAAATAAATTATAAAAATAATAAAGAAATAAAATCATACCAGTAATTAAAGCATAAACAAGAACAGAAATTCATGAAGAATTTCAATCGTCACAATAGTATAAAACATCTCTTAATACGAAGTCGTCAATAAATTTTATATAAAAGAGGAAACCAGTGTTCAGAGTCAGAAACGCTATATTAAAAAGAAATTATGAAAACATTAAATAACGAACAAATTAAATAAATAAAATCAAATTATAATATTCTCAAAAAGTTATCAAAAATTAACAATTAAATGTTAAATTAAAAAAAAAATTGACAACAATAAATAAATAAAAAAAAATAAATAAATAAATAAAATAGATATTTTTCTATATTTTATTTGCCATCATTTGACTATAAATTTATTAAAATCCAAACAATATCTCTTGTCTTAATTAACAATTTTTAAATGTACAAATTAATAATAATAATCGCAAACTTCATTCTTTCATTCTGTCCACACCTGAAGTTTGGCACAATAGATGTTTTTTGTTTTAAATCAATAACTTTTGAAAAAATGTATTTTTATATTAATTATACGATTTCTAATTTTATTTATTTAATTATTAATTCTCCTGAATCTAAAATTTAAATGAATTGACAAATTTATATATTTTATTTTCAATAATAATAATGTATTACAATACAAACGTGTCTTATTTAAATCTAATTTACATGAATAATTTTCATAATAATATTTTATTCTGTTAATTACTTATACAATATAAATAAGAATGAAGAATGAAATATCATGATGTAATTGGAAGAAAGCGAGCACTGTTTTCAAATATTTTTAAGATTTTTAAATGATTTTTTTATAATTTATACCTCTTTTAATCATTTTCTTTTTTTTTAACTTAAAACTTTCTTCCCTATTTTAAATAAAAATACGTACCAAATTAAATTTCACCAAATAAATGTTGTATTTTTTATCTCAAAATGCTTATTTTTTTATTGGTAAATTATTAAACTTTTTTAATTTCTAATTTTATTGTAGGTTTGAAATTGGGATCAATTATAATTTTAATCAGTTCAATTGGAAGAACGAAAAAAAAAAGATTGACTGAAATATAGTCCAAGCCTGTCAGGCTAAAAATTCATTAAAATCTTAATCAAGGATCCCAAAATTTTCATACAAAAAACACTAATACTCGTTTTAATAAAATCAACTTTAGAATTTTTAATTGAATTTAATTTGTAAAGGTAGAAGATTGGAATAATTGTTCCCCCCATTAAGGATAAAAAAAAGATTAAGATTAAGATTAAAAGATTATTTTAAATTAATAAAAAAAAGTTATAAAAATTAAAAGATTAAGATTAAGATTAAAAGATTATTTTAAATTAATAAAAAAAAGTTATAAATCTTAAAACTTTGGTTATATTTCAATTTTGATCAATTGAAATTTGAAATAATTTCAATTTGAATCGACAGAAGTTGAGAATTTTTAAATTTGGAAAAATAAAAAATATTGATAGAAATATTGAAGAATGGTTTGTTATTAATTGAATTTCGTAAAGAAATTTTAAGAATAAGGAATTCTTATTTTCAAAAGATGCTTGAAATAAATCAAGTTTGCATAGAAGTTAAAATATATTTTGTTCAAAAAACTATTGAAAAAGAAATATTTTTACTTTTTGAAACATACTCTAAAATTTTTTATTTTTAACTGGGGGAAGAAAATCTTATTTATTTTTCTTAAATTTCATTCTATTTATTAATTTGTAACAAATTTTAATAAATCAAAATTCATTCACACATATAGATGTTTTTTTGTTTTAAATCAATAGTTTTTGAAAAAATGTCTTTTTATATATGATTTCCAATTTTACTTATTTATTTATTACATCTCCGGAATTAAAAATTTAAAAATTAAGTAATAAATTTATATTTTATTTTTAACAATTGTGTATTAAAATATAAATGCGTGTTTTACTTAAATCTACTTTACAGTTTTTAATAAAGATTGACAACACTTTAAACATAATATCTATGTAAATTAATGAAAAAATATGTATAAATTTGAAATAATTTATTGTTTCCAATATATTCGACGATTTAATTATAATTTTATGGAATACAACATAAATAAGAATAAGAATGAGATATCATGAAATTAAATTGAAGAAAGCGAGCACAGTTTTCTAATATTTTTTAAAGCTTTTAAATATCGTCTTTATAATTTATTCCTATTTTTTGGCAGACTATATTTGTTAACTTAAATATATTTAATTCGGTTGATATAAAAATTTCTTAAAATTATAAGCGTAGAATTTTAAATTGAATGATATTTAGATTTTTGGAAATTAAGATTTTAAATTGTTTCTAATAATTCTTAGAAAACTGGGGGAAGAAAATCTTATTTATTTTTCTTAAATTTCATTCTATTTATTAATTTGTAACAAATTTTAATAAATCAAAATTCATTCACACATATAGATGTTTTTTTGTTTTAAATCAATAGTTTTTGAAAAAATGTCTTTTTATATATGATTTCCAATTTTACTTATTTATTTATTACATCTCCGGAATTAAAAATTTAAAAATTAAGTAATAAATTTATATTTTATTTTTAACAATTGTGTATTAAAATATAAATGCGTGTTTTACTTAAATCTACTTTACAGTTTTTAATAAAGATTGACAACACTTTAAACATAATATCTATGTAAATTAATGAAAAAATATGTATAAATTTGAAATAATTTATTGTTTCCAATATATTCGACGATTTAATTATAATTTTATGGAATACAACATAAATAAGAATAAGAATGAGATATCATGAAATTAAATTGAAGAAAGCGAGCACAGTTTTCTAATATTTTTTAAAGCTTTTAAATATCGTCTTTATAATTTATTCCTATTTTTTGGCAGACTATATTTGTTAACTTAAATATATTTAATTCGGTTGATATAAAAATTTCTTAAAATTATAAGCGTAGAATTTTAAATTGAATGATATTTAGATTTTTGGAAATTAAGATTTTAAATTGTTTCTAATAATTCTTAGAAAAAGAAGTCTGCTTCAATAAAAAAATTTAGAATCGATAAATTCAAGTAATAGTTGATTAAAGTTTGAATTAAATATAAGTTTGAATCGATTTGAAATTTTTAAATTTCTATAAGTTGAATTTAATAGTTTTTAAATTTATAAATGATTTCAGGTTCCCTTGTTTCCAATTTTTTAAAATATTTTTAGACTTCAATAGTGAAAATTGTAATCATAAAGTTTTAATTGATTAAAGTTTTGATACTGTAATACACATTTTTTATAATTTGAAGATTTTAATATTGGTTGCAGTTTGAAATTCGTAAATTAAATATGCATTGTTAAATTAAAACATTTTTATAAGTTTATAATAATTTTAACATGAATTGATTAAAACTTGAACTATTAAATGTTTTAAATAATAATTGAAGTTTATTATTATTCAAATTTGAATAATTGATAATCATTCCTACATATCTCATTTTAAGACACTTTTTGCGCATCAGATACAATAAAGATATCATATTATCATAGTTTAAAATACTTCCAAGACACTTGTTTTTAGAGTGAACTAATTAAAATTTGAAACAATTTAAATACGTATTAGTTGAATCAAGTTTGAAAATTTTAATTTAATTTAATTTGTAAAAGTAAAAGATTGAAATAAAATAAAGTGAACTTATTTTATTTTAATTCCTAATGGTGGGAACAAAAATTATTTCAATCTTTCAATTTTACAAATTACTTTGGTTATATTGCAATTTTGATTATAATTGAAGTTTGAAATAATTTAAATTTGAATTATTAGAAATTGGAAATTTTTTAGTATGGGAAAATTAAAATTTATATTAACGGAAATTTTTGAGAATGGTTCGTTACTAATCGAATTTCGTATTGTTTAAAGAAAATTTTTAAATAAAGATTTCATATCAATAGAAGTTTAAAATAAATGAAATTTATATAGAAAATTGTAATAATTGTATTAATAAAAAATATTTTGTTCGAAAGCTATTTAAAAAAATATTCTTACTTTTTGTAACGTACTATACTTAAGAACTTTTTATTTTAACTTAGAAACAAATCGGAGTTATTCTCTAAAATTTCTTTGTATTTATTAGTTTATAACACATTTTAATAAATAAAAATTAGTTCACAAAATTTAATTTGATAGTATAATTAATTTAATCTAAATAAGTTCAGTTTATTTTTTGTATTAAAAATATACTAGTCAATGAAGAATGTAATTCTCGCGCGCTTGAGCGCGCGTATTTTTGGCTAGTTAATATTTATTGTTAAATTTTCACAAGTCTTATTAAACTATTTATTTTTTTTTTTTTGGATTTTATACTTTTTATTTTATTAAAAACAATTTATTTTCTAATTTATTGTTAATTTTCTAATAATTTATACGAAATTCTTATTATTTGCACCTATTACTCTTATAATTCTTTCTATTTATAAATTTTACTGCAGAACTATTTCTAAAGTGTTTAAGGAACTCTAGAACTATTCGAAAGGAAGTCAGAACTCCGAAAAATGAGACGGAAAATGTTATCAACACACCATAGAGTAAATGCCAAATTGACTATCGCGCTCAAGACTAATAATAATTGTGCGTTTGCGCTCGTTGCGGGAGGAGAATGCCGCCTCCACGACTCCCGGTAGTAATTATCGAATCTCTCCTTTTTCCTTGGCCCTTTCTTTCTTCGTTCATTTCCTCGCTCAACCCTTCTCGATTCACGAAGCTTCTCTCGTGTATTATTATTCGGTGTACCAAGAGTATTGCAAGCGAAGAGGCGAGCAAGTGATGTATCCCGCAGCATCCGCATGGTCTGGATCAGAAGCTGCTCTGACGCGGAGATTACTAGAATTAAGCAACCCTTGCACCGATCCAACTGCAGGCTAAAGACGATCGCACACGAATAGACAACTTGTATACAATCTACCTGTACTTCAATAAACGCACACAACTTCAGAAAAAAAAAAAAAAAAAAAAAAAGAGGAATTATTGTTGCAAGATCGCCCTCATCCTGTAATTACAACTTCACACTGAAGGATTGCGAATCGAAAATTACTCTCTTACTGATTCTTCAATCTATTTAATTAGTCCGAGCTTCGCTCTGTCTCAATAGAAAATTTTATTCATTAATTATAAATAGAATTTGAGAGTTTAATCTTCCACAATTTGAGTTTCAGGGCTGATAAAAATTGTTGAAGTGTAAAACAGTTTTATCTTTTTATTTTAGATCTTTTGAACAATGTCTAGATAAAAGAGTATGGTATGCTTGAAATTCGAGTATTTTTTGCTAAAGAAACCAAACCATTTATAATATTTACAATTTGTACGTGATTTTTGGTAAAGTCTGAGTATTTTTTATATTATAAAAAATCTTAACATCTGCTTATTTTATTACTTCGAAAAACTCATCTGTTAGTTACTACCAGATTTTCCGGCTATTAGGTTTATTACCACTTTACCTAAACGCGACGCCCTTCAGTGTCACCATTTCTAATCCTGGTCAATCTCTGATACTCCTACCTGAGCAAAATATTGTTTATTAGTGACACCCCCTCTCTTAATTTTTGTATTCGAAATGCCCCTGGAAGAACCGATTGTCAATTTCTACAGTTAGTTCAAAACGAGAGTTTTCGATGGAAATAACGTAAATCGAATTCTCAAGACGATCACTTGCAAATCATGTATCATTTTATGCGAAATAAATGTATCGTGACTTAATCAGTTTTCTATTTTTATTTGAGATCTTTAATATTAATTTATTGAAGGAGTGATGACGCTTTTTATTTATTTGTCATCCGCAACGCAACAAAAATCAAAGAAACGGATTTTTTTATTTAAATCGAAAATTTATTTTTTTGGAAATAAATAAGATCAGTGTATATAAAATTTTTAAATGTTTTTTGTAGGTACTTTATTTTTTAAACTGAGAACATTTAATAAGAAATAGAGAATAATAATTTAATCAAAATTAAACTAATTGTGACGAATAAATGAGAAAATTTCAAAAAAATATCTTCAAATTCATATACATTTTATGATTGTAAAATTAAGAAAATGTCATAAAAAAAATTTATCAGAGAAGTTCAACTACCATTGAGTAGTTAAATTTTAAAAACAACTACAAAATTTTATTTTTTTAACTACTTTTTTAAAGTCAATACACCTTCTTAAATTCATTGTCAAAATCTTAATTAATATTGTTGAAGAGTGGTCAGTGTTTAGAACTCAGTTCTAATTGTGAAGTCATTCCTTTCTGTTTACACATTTTATAATGTAAAAGTATCCTTAATGTTCGATAGTTTTATTTTATTTTATATGTGTGTTTTTGTGAGAATAAAAAAGGTTTACAAAAAGAATGACAATTATAAATTTTATAGGTATGTTATTTACTATAATTTTAATTTTATTATTTTTTATTTTTTTCTTAATTTATTTTATTTATTTCTTTTTTTATTTATTTCTTTTATTTTTTTCTTCTTTTTCAAAAAAGTTTGTAGTTGTCAGTTTTTTAAAATTTAACATTCAATTGTTAATTTTTTAAAATTTTTTGAGAATATTATAATTTGATTTTATTTATTTAATTTGTTCTTTATTTAATGTTTTCATAATTTCTTTTTAATATAGCGTTTCTGACTCTGAACACTGGTTTCCTCTTTTATATAAAATTTATTGACGACTTCGTAATAAGAGATGTTTTATACCATTGATGTGACGATTGAAATTCTTCATGAATTTCTGTTCTTGTTTATGCTTCAATTATTGATATGATTTTATTTCTTTATTATTTTTATAATTTATTTACTATTGTAATTATTTTCATTTTTATTTTCATTTATTATTTTTATATTTATTATTGTTAAGTTTTTGTTTACATAATACTTTGTACTTCTTTGATTTAAAAAATTATTTTATTTTATATTACTAGACTCCCTGAAGAGGAAATCATTTAGATTTCGAAACGTCGGACAAAATTTTTAAGCATTAAACTACATTGTCCAAATGACTTCATTTTTGTTCATCTTTTTTCATCCTTCTATCAAAAATTTCTTAAATTCACTTAAGGACCTATTGAATTACTTCGGGTAGTTAAAAAATAATGAGATCTACTAAGAATTTTTTCGAGTGTAGGTAGAAGCAAAATAATTAATTGGAAAAGAAAAAATAAAAACGCAAAAAAATAATAAAGTAGTCTAATGAAGAAATAAAGAAAAATTCTAAAGAGAACACAGGAATTAAACAGTGCCATAAAAATATATAGAAAACATAGAAACTCTTTTCTAAAAATTAAACTATTTACAGATACATTTGACATTAAGAACATAAATAAGAAGATAATTAAAAAAAAACTTAAATATATTACTAAAGAGAAAACATTTTTAAAATTAGAAAAATTAGAGAATTATTTTACAAATTAAAGAAAGATACAATGAATAAAATTTTGGAAATTTTTAAAAAATTGTAAAAGAAGATAAATTTTATTATATCGAAGAAAGATGTTAAAGTGAGAATATTTAGTACGAGATTAAATTTACATAATGTGTAATAAAAGAATAAAAGTTTTCAAAAAGTAGAACATTGAGAAATTTACAAAATATAGATAAATAAATAATAATAAAGAATAAATGTTTTCAAAAATTCGTAATTATAAAATAAAAAATAAACAATTTAAAAGAAGGAAAATTATTTCTAAGAAATAGAAAAATGATGAAAAAATTTAATAAATTAATTAAAATGCAAGAAAGGTCCAAAAACCTTGTAAAACAACAAGGAAATTAAATAAATAGGAAGAAAATGAAGAAATGTTTTTTTTCTTAGTCTAACAAACTGTATAAAATGTAAAAAGTACAAAAAATAAAAGAAATTTATAAGAGTCTACCAAAAAAATAGAATTAATAAACATAAAATAAAAAAATGTATATAAAGATAAATGAAAGACCACAAAAGAAATTTAAAAATTCTTTTTTAATTTTTAAGAATTTAAAGAAGTTAAAAATAAAAAACTTTAGAAAAATAAGGCCAAAAATATTTTTATAACTAATACATTACACATAAAATAAATCTAACAATAAATTAAGAAAAATAAATTTATTAATAATTAGTGATTAACATAATAACAAAATTGTATAAAATAGTTTTAAATAATTTGCATGAAAAAAATAAATTTAAAGAAAATCCTAAATGAAAAGACAAATAGAAAAGAAATCTCAAAAATGAAAGAAGAAAAAATCTGAAAATTTTGTAAAAATAAATATAAGATAAAAATTCAACAGTTTAGAAAAAGAGAAATCTATTAAAAATCTTGTAAATATGTAAAATAATTAATATTATTTAATTATTATTATGCATTAATTAATATGCATTTAAATTTGAATTAATTGAAATTTAAAAGTTTGAACAAATTGGAATATAATATAACCACTAAAAACTCTTTAGAATGGATACAAAAACTTTTAAAATTTAATAAAAACTTTTTAAAACTGATTTAAAACAATTTTAGAACACTTGAAAATATTATTTAGTTTCAAACTGCTTGGGATAAGTTTAAAATGTTTTAAACTAGTTTGAAACTGTTCAGAACAAGTTTGAACTGTTCTGAACTGGTTTAAAACTACTTTCATTACCTCCAGCTATTTATAACTTGTTATAAACGCCTTAAAAGAAGTTTCAAATTATTTTAAACAATTTAAAACTACTTAAAATTGTTGATAACTTGTTTAAAACTGATTGTAACCAATTTAAAACTATTTGGAACTATATAAAACACTTTGAAACTTGTTTAAAATGGTTTCAAAGTTTAAAAAATTTTCTAAACTGTTTAGAACTAGTTTAAAACTGTTTAAAACTAGTTTAAAACTGTTTAGAACATGTTTTAAACGGGTTAGAACTTGTTTTAAACTGATTAGAACTTGTTTTAAACTAATTAGAACTTGTTTTAAACTGATTAGAACTTGTTTTAAACTGTTTAATTTTTTTTTCAACTCTGAAGTTCTAACAAGTTATAGACAGTTTTAAATGGTTTAAACTTAAGTTTAAAACTTTTTAGGATGGATTCAAAAGCTTTGAAACTTTATTTAAAACTTTTTAAAACTGATTTTAAACAATTTTACAACACTTAAAAATATTATTTAGAACTAGATTCTATCTGTTTGGGATCCTTTTAAACTATTTTAAGCCAGTTTGAAACTGTTCAGAACAAGTTTGAACTGTTATGAACAGTGGCGGATCCTGACAACGTTTTTGGAGGGGGTATTGCATGAGAGAGAAAGAGATAGCACTATATTGCTATCTCTCTCACTCTCATGGTTAAATATGAGGCTTTTGGGGGGGGGGGCAAGCACCCGTGGCCCCCCCCCTGGATCCGCCAATGGTTATGAACTGGTTTAAAACTGCTTTTTTTACCTCCAGCTATTTATAATTTGTTATGAACTTATTTTAAATTGTTGAAAATTTTTCTCAAGACTTTTAAAAACTGGTTACTAACTATTTCGAACAATTCCAGATTTTTTGAAAATCGTCAGACATTGTTTTTTAACTGTTAAGAGCCGTTTAAAGTTAGTTAAATATATATTAGAACTTATTATAAGCGCCTTGAAACCAGTTCCAAATTATTAAAAACTACTGAAAACACTTAAAATTGTTTATAACTAGTTTAAAACTGATTATAACCAATTAAAAACCGTTTGAAATTGTTGAAAACACTTTGAAACTTGTTTAAAATAGTTTGAAATTTTAGAACATTTTCCGAACTGTTTAGAACTAGTATAAAACTGTTTAGTACTAGTTTAAAACTGTTTTGAACTAGTTTTCAACTGTTCAGAACTTGTTTTTAACTGTTTTAAACTTGTTTTTAACTGTTTTAAACTTGGTTTTAACTGTTTCAAACTTGTTTTAAACTGTTTAGAACTTGTCTTAAACTGTCTAAAACTTGTTTTAAACTGTATAACATTTTTTTTATCAATGCTGAAGTTCTAACAAGTTGTAGACAATTTTATATATCTCTAACTAGTCCGAAACATTTCTTAACTAGTTTAAAAGAGTTTCACACAAGTTCTGAACTTTTCAAACAAGTTATAAACAGTTTTAAGTGATCCGAAGCAGTTTTAAATTATTTTGAACAAGTTTCAAACAAATCTAACTATTTCTAAGTAGTTCCACATATTCTAAATAGGTGTAAGAAAGTTAAAACTAATTTTAAACTAGTCATAAACAGTTTTAAGTCGTTCTATACAGTTTTATGTACTTCTGAATACATTTGAGCAGTTTTAAACTGCTTATAAACGGTTTAAAACCCGCTATAAACAGTTTCAAACACGTTCGTAATTGTTTCAAAAAATTTCGAACCACACTTAGAAAATATTTTCAGCCATCTTTAAAGTGTTTCAATCAGTTTTAAACTTATTGTTTAAAAAAATAAGTTTAAACATTGTTCAAAACAGTTTTACATAGTTCTAAATTGTTTTAAACTGTTTAAAACCAGTTCTAAATGGTTTTAGACCAATTAAAACCAGTTATAAATGATTTTAGACCATTTAAAACAGGTTATAAAGAATTCTTTTTGTAGTTTTAAGTAGTGCAAAAAACTAATATTAATCTTGGACTAGTTGTGACAAGTTTTAAACTTATTCTCATTATTCTGAAGTCGTTTTAAATAGTCCTAAACAGTTTCAAACAAGTTTTTAACGAGGTTTTTAATAGTTTTTAGTAGTTCTGAACAAATTTGAACTGTTTATTAACAATTTGGAATTTGTCATAAACAATTTTAAGCAGTTCCAAACTATCTTAAAAAGTCTTAAACCAGCTCTAAACATTTTCAAACGTGTTCGACATAGTTTTTAACAGTTTTAAACTATATATCTAAAGATCTTGAATAATTTTTTTTTTTCTAAAGTTTTTTAATAAGTTTCAAACACTGTTACATTCTTGTAATTTGTTTTTAAAAATGTAAAGCTATCCCAAACTATTCTAAACAGTTCAAAACTAGTTCTAAATTGTTTTTAAAAGTTTTATGTAGTCCTAAGCAATTTTTTATAAGTTTTTACAAATACTAAACATATTTAAACAGTTTTGTACCACCAATTCACAATCTTTTACTTTTCATAAATAGTTTTAATAAGTTTTAAACTAGTTATAATCAGTTTAAAACTATTTTTAAACAGTTTCAAACCAGTCCTAAGCAGTTTTAAACAAGTTCTCGACAATTTTGAATAATTTCCTTAATTTTTTTTTATCACTTTCTGCTCGTTCTTTAAATTTTCAAGACTTTCTAATTGACTTTCAATGAAGCAACCTTTTACTTTTAAAGAATCGTTAAGACCCAGTTTCCAGGAAGCTTTTGGCGTAATTGAACAAAGAAAAGCTTTGACGGACAAAAAAAAAAGTGAGGCGAACAGAAAGATATAATCTGAAATTACGGAAAATTAAAAATTCACCTTTTTGTTCCGTGAGAAATGTGTTCTCTCGGACATTTTGGGGCGCACCTGCCAAAGTGAGAAAAGATAGATGAACAAGAGTCTTGTGCCCCCTCGCAAAATGAATAATCTCGCGCTAACGAAAGTGGAGACTCGAAAATTCAGTGGCTAGAAGGCTTTTCGAATCTTCAAAAGTCCTTGACAACTGATCTGTATCTCTAGAGAAAATATAATTACTCTCCATTTGGAAGTGGCGGCAACGGTCGCTTACCAAAGGAAACACGTTCTGTTTGACTGTCAAAAGTCGTTTGGTATGCACCCCACTGATTTCTCTCCAATTCCTTCATCACGTAAAATTTATTGTTTTTTCACAAGTTAGAATTTCCATCCAATAGAAAATTGGATAAACATTATTTTCTGAAGTCTAAACCTCAAGATGTAAAATTTTCTAAAAAAGTGAATTAAGTACAAATAAAAATTTATTTCAAGTTCTTGTTAGTAAAAATTATTTTAAAAATCATTAAATTGATAAAAATGTAACTCTTGGTAATTTAAAATTGGGTTACATTCTCGAGAATATAATCGAGAAAATTCTCCTTTCGGAGCGAGGGGGTATTTTCTTTAAAAAAAGACGTACAGAGTAATCCCTATTACGTATATTACGACTAATACGTATCTAATACGCCTATTACGCTAGTATTACGCCAATACGCTATATTACAAAAATAATACGATATATTACGGTATATTACGGTACATTACATGAGTATTACACAATATTACAGGTGTAATATTAAATATTTTCAATGAAATAAATAAATAAATACTAAAAATTTAGTCATAAGAACATATTTACTTTAAATCTACAATAAATAACTCACATATAGAACGAAATAAACTTAATTAAGAGTAAGTCCGGAAGAGTTGGAATAGCTTTTTTGAATTTTTGTAAAATACTTTAATATTAATTAACATCCATATACATTGGCTTGTGAAGCCGTTTTAATTTTCTTTCATTTTTTCTCAGTTTATAAAAAATTATTAAAAAAAAGACAATTCCGAGAGAGATGAAATTGTCCGGGTGAAATAGAACATGCAGGGCTGATAAAAATCATGATTTAAAAAAAAATCGGATTTATTTGATTTAAATCGGATTTTTTTGATTTAAGTCAAAAATTGACTTTTTTAAAAATATAATCAGTATTTAAAATCTCCAAATGTTTATTTGTAAGTAGTTAATTAAAGAAAAAATTAAAAAATAACACAAGAATGAAACAGTGACATAATTATATAAAAAAAGTAGAAACTCTTTTCAAAAAATTAAACTATTTACGGACATTTTTTTAAAATTAAAATAATAAATAAGAAGATAATTAAGAAAACGTTAAAATATATTACTAAAGAGAACAAAATTTTAAGTTTAGAAAAATTAGAGAATTATTTTATAAATTGAATGGAAAATCAAAAAAGTAGAAAATTGGCAAATTTAAAAATGTAAAAAAAAGCACCAAATAAATGTTTTCAAAAATTCGTAATTACATATAAGATAAAAAATAAACAATTGAAAAGAAGGAAAAATGCTTCTTAGAAATAGAAAAATGATAACAAAAATTAGAGAATTAATTAAAACGCAAAAAAGAACAAAAAAAATAGTGAAACTTTAAGAAAATTAAATAAATAGGAAGAAAATATAGAAATGTTTTTTTCCTTAATCTAACAAACTAAAAAAATGTAAAAAGTACAAAAAATAAAATTAAAAAATGTATACAATATCAAGATAAATAAAAAGAAAGTCGACAAAAGAAACTTAAAAATCCTTTAAAAATAAGAAAAGTTTAAGCAAATTAAACCAAACCCAATTTTATAATATTACACTTAAAATAAGTCCAACAAATAAATTTACAAAAATAAAGAAAATCTAAAAACTTTATGGAAGAATAAGTAAGTTTGCAAAAAATCTCGCAAAGATTAGACAAGATTTTATTCTTAAAAAAAATTGAATAAACTTACCAAAAAAATAAGGGTATTTATTTTTAAAAATATTTAAATAATTATGAAAATCAACGAAATAAAAAGTTTCGTGAATGTTATAATAACGGAATTGTTTAAAATAATATTAAATAATTTGCATAAAAAGAGAAAAATTAAAGAAAATCCAAAAATAAAAAGACGAATAAGAAATATTAAAAATATCAAAAGTAAAAGTAGAAAAAAACTTAAAATTTTGTTAAAATAAGAAATTATAAGATAAAAATTAATATAAATAGTTTAAAAAAATTAAAATCTCTTGGAAATCTTGTAAGAATATTAAAAAAAAGGATTATTGTGAATATAAAAAAGTATTAATATTATTTAATTATTTTGCATTAATTAATATCCATTCAAATTTGAATTAATTGAAATTTAAAAGTTTGATCAAATTGGAATATGACTTAATTGGAATTTATATAATATGAAGATATAAAATTGTAATACTTTTTTTGCTATCTTCATACCAAAGATTTGTAAATCGTAGGTATTTTGATCATCTGTATTAGCACAATTTTTTAAATTTTATAAAGATTAAAATATTAAAATTTTTAAAATTTATCTACAAATTTGTGGGTTTTGTTTATGGTTTGTGATGTTTTACATGCACCGGAGAATTGTAAACTTTGGATTTAAATCATGATTTTAATGCCAATTTTTCAATGATTTAAATCATGATTTAAATCACGATTTAAATCAAAGTGATTTAAATCAATAACAGCCCTGAGAACATGGTTAGTTCCTTGTTTTAAATGACTATTTCTATGATGAAAAATTGACAAATTAAAGTCAAATACTATAAAAAAAACTTAATTCTTTTCATTTTAGATAATTTTTTTTAAATACCTGAAAATTTCCTTCTTTAGGAAGATGATAAATCGAACCAATTTTCGGTTTTTTTTCTCGAATTAACACGTTGTATAAAACGAACGAGAACAGTTTATTAAAAATTACCAAACACTTGACGAAACATTTAAAATCAAGCTTAATGAACACAGTAGTCATAAGAACATATTATTATTTACATTAAATAAATAAATAACTCACGTAGGACGAAATGAAAAATTTTCATTAATTTACAAGAATAAAAATGTATAAAACGAACGAGAAAAATACAACGAATTATTTTACAGTGTAGTAGTATTAGCTTGTATTCGCGCCTAATTCAAATCCAAATATAATCAATTGGAAGTGCAATATATTCTTTTCTAATTTATTAATCATTTAATGACTTAAGCTATGCAAAGAACAGTTACTATTACGCACTATTACGGGACTATTACACGATATTACTTACTATTGCATAACTATTACCTATCAATACGCAATATTACTGACTATTACGCTCTATTACGAGTAATACATGGCTATTACCAGAGAAGTGTACACTCCAATACGCAAGAAAATACCCCCTCGTTTCGGAGAATTTATGAAAAATTTCTATTTTTGAATTAAGTGCTACTATTTTTAAACGCAAACGATTTATTGAAATAAAAATGTAAAAAAAACAAAATATTTATCATTACAAATCAACTAAAAGACAATGAAGTGTAAAAGTTATTATTAAATATGTTATCAACAATTGTAAATATTTTAAATATAATATTTAAAGAAATAATGGCAAACTTTGCAAATTAATTGAATAAAAAAATGAAAACGAATAAAATTGTCGAAAGTAATTTACAAAATCATAGAAGTGTTTTAAAATTAAAGAAAATAATTGAAAATTGAAAAAAATACTTCAAATCATAGAAATCAATTGACAAAAATTCAAGTAATGAAAAATTGGAGAAAATAATTGAAAATGGAAAAAAAAATGATTGAAATTGAGATAAATCATTAGAAATTCTAAAAATTAATTCAGAAATGATGAAAATGATTACAAATTTAAAAAATAATATAAATAATTTAAAATTGAAGAAAATAATTAGAAATACTTAAAACTTTTAGAAAATCAATGTAAAAAAACAAGAAAATAATTAAAAATTAGAGAAAATAAATAAAAGAAGATAAACCTAATTCAAAATTGAAAATAATAATTTTTAATATAAGAGAAATAGTTGAAAAAAATAGAGAAGTATGCATAAAGTACAAGAAAATCGTAGATATAATTAAAAATTAAATACAAAAATGAAATTTTAGATAAATAATAAAAAACTTTTTGGAAATTATGAAAAAGAACATAAGTAATTGAAAATTGAAGAAAATAATAAACAAATAGAATAAATAATTGAATTCAGTAATTGAAATATTAGATAAATAGTTTAAATTTTAGAATTTATAATAATAATTGCAAATGATTAAAAATTGAAGAAAATAATTTAAAAATAATAATAATTAAAAATTGAAGAAAATAATTTAAAAATGATTTTAAAATTTAAAACTTAAAGAAAATAATTGAAATATGATAAAAATAATAAGTTGAAAAAGAAAATCAAAACTATTAAAGTTATCGAAACTAATTTAAAAAATCATAAAAATGTTTTAAAATTAAATAAAATAATTTTAATTTGAGAAAAATACTTCATATGTATTAGAAATAAATTGAAAAAAATTTGAATAATGAAAAATTGGGAAAAATAATAAAAAGTTGAAAAAAATGATTGAAATTGGGATAAATCATTCAAAACTCAGTCATTTAATTCAGAAATGAATCTTGAAGAAAATAATTAAAATATGATAAAAATAATGATAAGTTGAAAAAAGTAATTAAAACTATTAAAATTATCGAAACTAATTAAAAAAAAACGTTAAAATGTTAAATTACAATTTAAACTTGAGAAAAATATTTCATATGTATTAAAAATAAATTGAAAAAAATTAGAATAATGAAAAATTGAAGAAATGAAGAAAATAATGCAAAATTGATAAAAATGATTGGAACTGAGATAAATCATTTAAAATTCAGAAAATTAATTCAGAAATGATGAAAATGATTAATAATTTTAGAAAATAATTAAAAAATTATGTAAATAATTTAAAATTTAAGAAAATAATTAAAATTTAAGAAAATAATTTTAAAAAACTACATACTACTATATCTTAAAATAAGAAAAAACAAAGAAAATTTCAGAAAAATACTTGAAACTTTGAGAATGTTATTGCAAAAAAAAAAAATAATAATTAAAAATTAAAGAAAATAAATGAAAAAAGATAAACATAAATTACAATTGAATAGAACAATTTTTAATTTAAGAGAAATAATTGCAAAAAATACAGAATATAGATACATAAAATACAAGAAAATCATAAATATAAATGAAAATTGAAAAAAATTAAAATTCTAAACAAATAATTAAAAACTTTTTGAAAATTATGAAACAGAACATAAGCAATTGAAAATTGAAGAAAATAATAAACAAATAATATAAATACTTAAAAATTGAATTTAATAATTGAAATATCAGATAAATAGTTTTAAATTTATAAATTATGCAAAGGATTGAAAATGATTAAAAATTGAAGAAATTAATTGAAATATGATGAAAATAATTAAAATTTCAGATAAATAATTGAAATTTTTTAAACTTATGCAAAAAGAATAAAATTTAATAATTATTTTTGTATAAATACTTTGTATGGTTTCCATAATGGACTATTTTTTACTGCGGGATATATTAGGAATTAAATATAAATAAATAAATAAAATTTAAAAAAAACTAAAAAAAATTGAAATTTGAGAAAAATACTTGAATATTGGAGAAATTATTTTAAAAATATGAGAATAATTAAAAATTGAACACAAGAATTGAAGAAGGATAAAAATAATTGAAACTTAAGATAATTATAATAGAATGTTTTCGGTAGTTAAAAAAATAAATAAAAATAATTTAAAATGAAAGAAAATAATTGAAATTTGAGAAAACTACTTTAAAATCTTAAAAAATAATTGAAAAATGATAAAAATAAATTAAAATTTAAAAAATAATTAAAATATGATGAAAAAAATTTTAAAAAATGTTAAATAATTGAAATGTGATGAAAATAATTAAAATTTTAGAAAATAATGCAAAAAGAATGAAAATAATTAATAATTGGGGGTAAAAGTAGAAAAATTACAGAATTTAGTGTAAAGCAAAAGAAAATTAAATACAATAATCTAAACTTGAGATAACATCTGAAAAACTTGAAAAATAATTAAAATACTTACGAAAATGGAAAAAATAATAGCAAAATGATAAAAAGAAATGAATATTGAACAAAATAATCGAAAATTAAGATACAGATTTGAAAGTTCAGGATATTAATTCAGAAATAAGGAAACTGATTAAAAATTGAAGATAATAGTTGCAAAATGAAAATAATAATGGTGAATTAAAGAAATTAATTTTATTTTGCGACAAATAATATGAAATTTAGCAATAAATAAGAAAATTGTTTTATTGCCGAAGAGAAACATAAACAAAATAATTAAAAATTGCAGAAAGAAATTGAAAATTTATGAAAATAGTTGAAATTTCGCCCTTATTTGATAAATAAATAAAAATCTTAAATTTTCGATTAGAATTTTGGTAGGTTAAATTCCGGCTTTCTTGGGGGAAAAAAGTTTTTTAAGTATCTCGCTTTTTTGCGTATAATTTAAAAACCAACTTTCTGAAAAAAAAAATAGAACAGATACTTATTTATTCACCTGAATGATATAGAAAACGACAAGGGTCAATTTCTCAGAGTCGGTCGCCTTATTATTTTCCCTTCATCGACGTTTCCAGGGAAATGTGACAATTTTAAAAATTTATAAACTCACCCGATCATCAGAAACTAATAATCTTTGATCGAATACGTTTTTACAGGTGACAAGTGCATATTACTTTACATATAGACGATATAGTGGAGGTCAGTTCCATAAATACATTTGGATATATCGCGCACAGATAAATATAGGGGATAAAAAAATATACTACTAGCAATTTGAAAAAGGAAAAAAGGCACAAAACGTATTATCAAAGAGGACTTTATGAGAAAATAGATGGACGACGACAGTTTCTGAATCGCAGGCTACAAACTTTTTTAATAAGAAAGTTTTTTTTCACTTCACGTAGTCATACAGAAAAATTAGTAAAGTTTCTTGAGTTTTTTTCCCCTTAATATTTTAAATTGTACTCAAAGGGGCGATTTTTTTAAATATGCTTACCTAGAAAATTTATGTTTTAGGAAATAAACGAAAATAAATAAAAAATAATAACAGTTTCTTTTAATAAGGAAAAAATGGTTTTGTAATATTGAAAATTACTTGGGCTAATGTTATGGTAAAATAATCAAATATAAAAACAAAATAAAAAATGTGAAAAGATAAAATAAAGTGTACGAAGAAAATGTAAAATTTTTTTAAAGAAAAAAAAATTTTTTTAAAAGAAGAAAGTTAGTAAAAACCAGGAAATTAAAAAACTACACAAGAATGAAAAAATGACACAAAATATAAAACAAGGTAGAAATTCTTTTTAAATTTTAATTAATAAATTACATATATAAATTAAATAAAAAATAATTAAAGTATTTACGGATATTCTTTTTTAAATTAAGAAACTAAATAAAATCAATTTAAAAAGACAGTAAAAAAATTACTAAAGAGATAAAAGTTTAACAAATTTTTTGAAAACAAAATGATGAAAAGTTAAAAGGAAGAAAATAAATGAACAGTTTTAAAAAAAGGAAAAAAATGTTATGAAATAGAAAAATGCTAATAAAATGAAAAATTAAAGTAGTAAATTAAATTAAAATATAACAAAAAAAATGAAAAAATTTTAAAAAATTAGAAAAACTAAGAAGTTATAAAAAAATGTAAATAAAAGTATTGAATAAATGTATTAAAAGAAATTAAAATTGTACTAGGATAAAAATTAAACAATTTTCAAGAATGGAAAATATTTCTAAAAAATAGAAAATTTATGATAAATCTTAAAAATTGATTAAAATTTAAATAATAACAAAAATTGTGAAAGAACAAAAAAAAATAATGTAAAAAAGAAGAAAAATAAAAAAACGTCTAAAAAATAAGAAAACCTTAAAAGAAATAAAAAGATTTACAGAAATTTTTCTTTAAAAAATACGAAAGGAAATAAGAAGATCAACGAAAAGAAAAGTTTACTAAATTGTTAAACGAGATAAAAACAAAATTTTATAGAATAAAATATTAAATAATTTGCGTAAAAAGAAGAAAAATAAAATATTTTATTTTTCATTATTGAAATTCGGATTAATTGAAATTTAAAAGTTTGAATAAATTAAAATGGGAGTTTTGATTTATGTTTGAATTTTATAATTTTATAAAAAATGTAATATTGAAATTAGTAATTTTCTAGATTTATCTACGAATTTCTGGTATTTTTTGCAAATTTCAGGTTTTTTTCGTGCGGTAGTAAATTCGTAACAAAATTTAAATCCCTTTTTACTTAAATCATAATTTAAATACAAATAATCCGATAATTTAAACCATCGATTTTAATCTATTGCAGCTCAGAAGCCAATTGAAAAAATAATTTTTTAAATTCGAATTATATTTTTTCACTTTTTAATGTTGAAATAATATTCTTCTTGGTTTAAAGCTTTCAAGCGATTCATTTCTATTCTAAAAAAAATAATGAATATAATTTATTTAAAATTTAAATTTCGATAAAATATATAAGTTAAAAGAATATTAAATCAAATTTACTTTTAGGTTATAGAAGATAATTATTACTTACGTTTATTGACAAAAATTTTTTTAATTCTAAAAATGCAAATTATTTCTTAATAAAAATTTCTTTTTTTGCATTATTTTAATCTCTTCCTTCCTTCTATAAGCAATCGAATTATCTTCTTATTTGAAAATAGAAAATCGTTTTTTCACAGTAAAAAATGTCAATAAGAAAACTTTGAGTATATAAAAAGTCCCATAACTCAAGATTCTCGCATAAATAAAAGCGGCTAATTAAAATTAATTTTTAAGCTACTTTTTAATAACGCAACAAGTTTTGCTAATTTAGAAACACGCTTCTCTTGAAGGAATTATATTATCGATTAAATTTCCAGGTTAAGATCGTCATTAAGATACTGAACTATCGACATTTTTAATAAATCGACATGTTTTTAATAAGTGTGCGATGTTTAAAGAAAGAGGGAGCGATAATCATCGAATTTGTAAAAGAGTAAAGACTCGACTCTATCCGAGAGAGTTTTCATTTACGAGCGGTGTTAAGGTCGTACGTTAAGCGCGTTTGGATGCATTACTTTTATGGCGTTGTCACGATGGTAGCACTGTCAATTTCTGCGGCATCCAATCGAGCGCAAACCAGGCATTAACATCGGTCTCAATCCCAAGTTTAATCAAACGCTAACCAGCGGAGATTTAATCTGCCGCAGAATCCCCATCCTTCTTGTTGAGAGCTTCTCCTTTCTCAACCCCCAGCAGCCTCCCCCACGTTTATCTCTCTCGCTCCTTCTATGCAACTTTCATTCTATATAAATGTGGGACATTCCACGTGACATTTTCAGTCAAAAATTGTTTTTGCTTGGAATAATGTTTTTTTTTCTGGTTTTGTATGAGAAATAAGAAAATAAGTTAAATTCAAATTAACATATTAATTTTAAATACTGATAGACAAAACAGTGTTCTACTTTATCTGCATATTAATAGAATTTTGATGTGTGATCATTCTAACCTATTTTAATTTTGACTGTTTTTAAAAATGTGACTACGATTTTTATCGTTGAAAAAGACAATTCTTTTTATGTTTATTTATTACTATTTATATTTTAATGTTGACTGTATTGTTTTTGTTTTGAATGTTCATGGCAATTTTATGCTTGAAATCAGTAAGTTTACTCTTTTTTGTGGTTTAGTTTAATTCGTTTCATGTCTTGTTTTTAACCTAAAAAACTGTATTATTAATTTTAATTATGTAACAATGTTTATAATTTTTAGTTTTATGCCCTGAGGAGGCCTTCTTATTAGTTGGCGAAACGTTGACGTTTTTTAATTATGTGACGAGTTTTTAATTTTATTAAATGGACTTGGTCTGGAGACTATACGTTATATTTTATTTATTGATATTAATTCCCAGACGTTAAAAAAACAAATTTTAAGAAAATAAGTATTTTGTAATTTTTCTATGGAATGGAAATTAGAGAAGTTGAGAAGTAGTTTATGAAATTAATTAACATTAAATTTATGAAATTTAATGTTTTGGAAAATAGAACTCTTTTGATACCAGCAGAATGAACACTTTTTCTAAGAAAATAAATTCCAGTTTATTCCCGGTAAATTTTTTGGATTAAACGGTCACTAATTTTCGAACATTTAAAACGGTATTCTTAATTTTGGGAAATTCACCTTTATATTTAAAATATAATTTAATATTTGAATTTAAAAGTTACACATTCTTATAATCTTACTAATTAAAATTAAAGCTTAGAAGGTTTTATTAGCACAAAATATTAAAATCTAGATTTTTGGACAATAATTTATCTTAAACATTTGAAACGAATGTTTAGAAATTCAAATAATGAAAATTACGAAATTGGAGAATATATCTGATTATCAGAAAAAAGACAAAAATAATTGAAAGATGAAAATGAAATTCGAAAAATGACTACATAATATTACACAATTGAAAAGAAGAGTATAAAAAATTAAATATTAAATTTTAACAAAATAGTTTGAAAAATTTCTAGGAATTACTGTTAAAAATAATTACAAATTGAAGAAAATAATAAAAAATTCAGAAAATAAATTGAAAATTTAAGTAATAAAGTGACAATTTAATAATAAAATAAAAAATTTAAGAAATTAATTAAAAAAGAATTGAAAATCGAAACATAAATAATTGAAATTGAAAAAAATAATAAAAAGTTGAGGAAATAAATTAATAATTTAAGAAATAAAGTGACAGCTTAATAATAAAATTAAAAACTTAAGAAATTGATTAAAGATTGAAGAAATGAATTGAAAATATAAAAATTAAATTAAAATTTTGAATTAAATGAAAATTTGAAAAAAAAAATTACAAAACGACGAAAATAATTGACAATTGAAAACAAAATTATAAAAATGGCCAGATTATAATACACAAACAAACAAAATAATGTAAAAATTAAAGAATAATTATAAAATTTTTAGTTATTAATTAAAAATTGAAATATTGTAGGAAATAATTGAAAATTGCGAAAAATAATCAATGATTGTATGAAATAATTGAAAAATGACGAGAATAATTGAAAAAATAAAAAAAATATGCTAAAAGTAATAAAAATAATTGTCAATTGAAAACAAAATTCGAAAAATGACTAGATTAACAGACAACTGAAAAAAATAATTGGAAAAATTAAGCACAAAATTTTAAAATTTGAAGAAAATAATTGAGAATTGAAAAATAAAAAAAATTATAGGAATAATTATTGGAAATAATTGCAAATTGATCAAATTGAATGAAAATCGGAAAAAATAATTAAAATTGAAGAAAATAATCAAAAATTGGGAAAATAATTTGAAAATTTAGGAAATAAATTGAAAATTGAAAAATTAAATTAAAAGTTGAAAAAATAATTCATAATATTCAAAAAAAAAATTACAAAATACCGAATATAATTGACAATTGAAACAAAAATAAAAAAATGGCTAGATTATAATACACAACAGAACAAATTAAATTTAAAAATCTAATAATAATTATGAAATTTTAAGATTATAATTAAAAATTGTAAAAATTGTAAGAAATAATTAAAAATTGTTGAAAATAATCAATAGTTGAAGGAATTAGTCGAAATATGACTAAAATAATTGAAAATTGAAGAAAATATGTCAAAAATTACGAAAATAATTGTCAAATTAAAACACAATTCAAAAAATGACTAGATTAAAAGACAACTAAAAAAATAACTCAAAAAATCCGAGAATTATTTTTTAATATTGAGGAATTAATTGAAAATCGATTAACATAATTGAAAATTACCAAAAACAGAATTAGAGAAAATAATTAAAAATTGAAGAAATAAATTTGAAATTAAAGAATTAAATGGGAATTTCAAGACAATAAAGACAATAAGCAAATTAAAAAAAAATTACAATACGGCGAAAATAAATAAGTATTGACAAAAATAATTAATTATTGAAAAAAATTTACAAAAATAGTGTGAATAGTTGACATTCAAAAAAAATTTTTTTTAATTTAATAATAATGATAAAATAGAAGGAGAATAATAAATTGTCAATTGAAAACTGATGGAAATTATGCATAAAATGTGTAAAATTAATGAAATTAAAGTAATCAATTGAAAATTAAAGAATTATATTAAAATTTCATGAACATAATTGTTAATTGAGAAAGTGCGAGAATTAATAAATATTGAATAAAATAATTAAAAAACGAAGAATTACAATTAAAAATTGAAGAAAATTACTGAGAATTGAAGAAAATGATAAAAAAAATTGGGGAAATACATTGAAAATTTAAGAATTAAATTAAAATTTGAAAAAATAATTGATAGTTAAAAAAATTACAAAATGACGAAAATAATTCACAATTGAACACAAACTTCAAAAAATAGCTAAATTATAATACACAATCGAACAATGTAATTTAAAAAATAATTATAAAATTTTAAGATAATAATTAAAAATTGAAAAAATTGTAGGAAATAATTAAAAATTCTAGAAAATAATGAATAATTGAAAGAAATATTTAAAAAGTGAGGATAATAATTGAAAAATTGTAGTAAATATGTGAAAAATGACGAAAATAATTGTCAAATGAAAACACAGTTCGAAAAAATGACTAGATTAATAGACAACTGAAAAAAATAATTTAAAAAATTAAACAAGAAATATAGAATTCTAAGAAAATAAATGCATATTGAAAAATTGAGAAAAATATATGAATTATTGTTAGAAATTTAACGGTTTAACAACTGGAATTAAAATAGAAAAAGTACTTGAAAATTGACAAATTAAAAATTGAAGAAAGAAATTGAAATTTAAAGAATATATTTAAAAATTGAAAGAAAGTAATTTGAAAAAAGCCGAGAATTAATGAATATAGAAGAAAACAATTAAAAATTGAAGAATGGAAATAAAAATTTAAGAATGAAATTAAAAGTTGAAGAAAATAATTAAACAATTGTATTTTAAATTAAAAAAACTTAGTGATAATCGACAAAAAAAAAGGCGATAGTTTTTTAATATTAAAGAAAATAATTGAAAATTGAAAAGAGGAATTTATATTTGAAGAAAAAAACTGAGAATTGAAGAGAATAGTTCTAGAATTGGTTTATTTAATTATCATTTCAAATCAATATTTATAAGTGAAAAAAATAATTAAGAAAATCCGAGAATTATTGAATACTGTGGAATTAATTGAAACTCGATAAAAATAATTGAAAATTACAGGAAATATTTAAGAATTGAAAAAAATAATTGAAAATTGAAGAAATAAATTGGAAGTTAGAGAATTAAATGAAAATTTCAAGACAATAATTAATAAAATTAATAAAAGAAAAATCACAATATGTCAAAAATAATTAAGTGTAAAAAAAAATAATGAACAATTGAAAAAAAATTTGAAAAATGGTGAAAATAATCGACATTCGAACCAAAACAAATTTTAATTAATGAATAATTATAAAATTGAAGGAGAATAGTATATTGTCAATTGAAAACTGATGAAAATTATGAACAATTGTAGAAAATAAATAAAAATTAAAAAAATCGTTACGAGAAAAATTTCTTCATTTATCAGTAACTGCGTTAATAGAAAAAAATTCATGACTTTGGTTTTAAGAAATGTCACTTTTTATACTTAAATTAAATTTTTTCTATATTTTTATTGAAAATACATAATTTTTTATTACATGTATAAAAACTTTAGGAAAAACTTAACAAGTTTTATGGAGAGCATTATTTCCAATTTTCGAATAATAGCAGAAAAATTCGCGCTTCAAAAGTTCTCTGTTTCTGAAAAAGTTAAATTTCATAAATTCATAACTTCTGCAATTTTCATTCAATAAAGAAATAAAAAAATACGTATTTCCTTATTTTTTATCAAAAACCGGACAAAAATAATTTCCAACCAAAAAAATTTTTCAATGAAAATATGACGTGGAATGCCCCATATAGAATATATGGGAGTTTGGTTTGCGATGATGAAATCGCATCTCGAGTAGATAATACAATCACAACACTGGGGGAAGTTACGATTTATAGTTACTCTATTTGCCCTGATGGTGATACTTTAAGGGTCGCGACAAAGCGCTCTGAACCCTTAGTTTCCCCATCGAGGATGTCATTATTGCTCGATTTTTTCTGCTTGTTTCCACAGGAACTTCGAAATGATCAGTTTAATACAAATTTCTAAGTTGTGAAAGTGAAAGTGGATATGCAAGTGAGAATGATTATAAAGGTGAAAGTGAATATAAAAGTGAATACAAAAGCAAGCTTAAGCACAAGGGTTTTTAAAACTAACATTTAAAATTTTTTTTATTGAAATTTGATTTTTAAACAATTTGTTTTTTCAAAAACAAATTTCTTAATTAAAAAATTCGGGTGAATTATTATTGAAGGAGTAACACTTTAATCTACTATCTCAAGGACCGAATTAATTCATTGTTGTTGTTTCGAATTAATTCAGAAGATTTGAATTTCGCGCCTTATAAAGTCAGCCAATAGAAAAGAAGTATTTAGATTTTATTCTTTTTTATTGAAAGTATCGATTGTGTTTTGTCCAAATTTAGTAATTTCAGTTTTAAGTTTAGGGATTTTGTTTTAATTAGTTTTCGTAGTACTGTCATTTTTCTTATTGTTGCGTTGGTAACCGTGAAAAATAACAAACGTCGCCATTTTATTCCTTCGCTCCCTGCCATAGAGATCGGACGTATTTTTATTAATTGGAAAATTATCATTAATTTTGACATCCCTGGATTACTTAAAGAAGAAATTAATTAACTGATTTTTGGAATCTTGAAAGAAATTGATTTCTTGGCAAAAGAAGAAAATTCAAATTTGTTCTTTGATCGGTAAGATTGCATTGTTTTGTCTTTAGAGAAAATTTTCAGTTTTATTTAATTAACTTATTTCGCGATTTGATTTATTTAATATATTCAATTGTATCAATTCAATATACTTAAAATTAATTCAAAATTACAAATTTTTTGATCCGTTCCTTTTTGTGTTCGATCTTTGTGTTCCGAAACTCATTCGTCAAAATTAATATTTAATCTAATTTTGCTAGATTTTGGATGTAATGTCAAGCCTGTTTAAATTATAAATTTAATTAATCTATTGAATTTAGTTGTTCTTTAATTTAGATTTCAATTCTCCATTAATGTAATATTATTTTTTTTATAACCTGTCTTGGAATACGACAATATTTCTAGATTTAGAATATTATATTATTTCTAAACTTTCTAAATTATAAATTGTTTTGATTTTTAACCTAAAAATTTGATTTTTTTTATATAACTAATAGAAATTGTCAATTTTATTAATTTTCGATTTTGTAAACGTTTTTCTTTAAAACTAACCTCAAAATTTTCTCGGTGTTCCAAAAGTCATTCGTCAAAATTAATATTTGATCTAATTTTGCTAAATTTTGGATGTAATGTCAAGACTGTTTAAATTATTTAAATTTAATTATTAATCTATTGAATTTAGTTGGCGTTTAATTTAGATTTTAATTCTCCATTAAAGTAACATTATTTATTTTTTATAACCTGTCTTGGAATACGAAAATATTTTTAGACTTAGTATATTATATTATTTCGAAGTTATAAAAATTAACATTGAAATTTCTTTAATTTTACCAATTATCTATTATATTAAATTAAATGTTATAAAAAATATATATTTATTTTTTTTAATTTTTTTAAATAAACCTAATAACATTAGAATTTAATTTCGACTTAAATTTAAGATTCAAATTCAAATAAGAAATAATTATATAAATAGAAATTGTCAATTTAATTAATTTTCGATTTTGTAAACCTTTTTCTTTGAATCTAACCTCAAAATTTGTACTATTTTACGTTTTTGTAAAAATAATTTAGAGTATACTTTTGAATAAATATAAAAAATATTATTGTTGTGAAATAAGTGTCTTATTTTGCGATTTATTTTGTTAAATTAATTTAATCTTTTCAAATTAATAACGAATTACCCTCTCTGCCATTATCCAGATTTGGGTTAGCTAATCGAGATATAAAACTATTTTCCCGGAAGACTTTTAGATTTTGGTCTATTTTTGGCAATTTAATTAAATTAAATTTTCTAAATTAAAAATTTTATTTTCTGTATTATTTCTTTTGGTTTTTGAGCTTTTCTTCTTTTCTTTTTGTGCACTTAACCTAAATTGAGCTTCTAATCATTTTCTTCCTTCAGATTGAGCTTCTAATCGTCTTTAATTATCAATCTAATTTATTCTTTTCTTGATTGAGCTTCTAATTATTTTTTAGTTGTCAATTTTGTCTCCTAGCTTCTTCCCTTTCTCTTTTATGTTTATTTTAATTTGTAGATTGAAATAATAAAATTAAATTACACTTAACTTTTAAGGTTACAATTTGCCGCTTCTGTCTAATCTTTCATTTAATTCAATTTAATTTAAATATTTATTATTAATTTTTTTTAAGGTTACAGAATATAAAAAAAATATCAAATTGTATATAAAAGTTCGAGTAAAAAATAATCGTTTATTATCCAAATAAAAAAAATCTAAAAAGTAGTTTAATGTTTCGAAAATTCAACTCCTTTTTTTCATTAAAATGCTTCAATTTAAGAAGGATCCGTTAGAGGCTTAATTTTGCAAAAAAGTCTGAATTGCGGGGTTAAAGGTGAAGAATTAAGAGGGAAGGGTGAGGAGATGAAGAAAGGGGGTGGGAAAGTAGCTGTAGCTTTTATAAAGAAAAAAAAGGATGACATACCAAGAGGTTCACAATTAGCGCATACATCAACAGTTTGAGGGTTGGAGGTGGGGGCGACGGATAGTCACGTTGGCAACCTGTTATTATATGCGGGCCGAAATACGCATGTATCATTCACATATACACTTGCAGGTGTGTGTACATACCGGCAAAGAACGAACGCACCCTTTTGTGATTAATTCACACGTGTTGCCAAACCCGCGAGTATTCACTATAGGTTGGGGGCGTACTGATAAACTTAATTCACGCTTCTATCAGATTTAAAAAAAATTTATCTTTCACATTTTACCCATTAAAATGATTATAAACGTTATTACTGTTCGGTACCAATGTCCAATTCGAAGATAATAATTGATTAAGAAAGTTATGCGTGTAGTAAATAAATTAAGAATTTTTTCACAATTTTTCAATTTTAAATCTAATTTAGAATCATCTATTTTTAATGATATTTATTATTCGTTAATAATTATACACGAGAATTTACAGACAAATTCATTAAAGAAAGATTAAATTACATTACGAACAATAGAAATATTATTAATGATAAGAATTTTTTTTTTAACAATCAGCTTTGTTCCCTGCAAATAATTATTAAATAATTTTAAAAATCATTAAAGAAATATTTTTTGTATATTTTGAGACACCAATTATAACATGTGAACTAAGTTATGGAGTTATATTTTATTTTCTCTGAAATAAAAATTCCTGAAAAAAGCCTAAAATTTCGGCCGTCACGTAGGAAAAGTGCCTTATATAAAATCTTTTAATGATATTAAAAATTATTTTTATAAACAAATTATATAACCCATATAGGTTATATATTGAAGGGATTCGATATTTACGACGAAAATAATTTAATTTGAAATTTACAAATATGACAAGTCTCTTCATTGCCTGGGCGCCAGAAGGTTTTAAGGGCGTGGGGACTGACGAGAGGAGGAAGAAATTTTGATTAGAATATAGGTTTTGAAGTGTGCGATTTTTAATTATGTGACGGTTTCCCAATAAAGAGGACGATGGGGTGGATAAAATTTAGGAGATCAACATTGCCACAAATTAATTAATGTTGACAGGATTAGGAGCAAATCAGTGGTCCACTATAAAAAAAGAAATAATGTGCAATTATAATGATTCTGCTCGTCAATCTCCATGCTGCTCGTTAATAATCGCCCCAGTCCTGAAAGAAATGAAAATAGAAGATGCCGAATCGATGAGTTTTATATATATTTTATTGTTTTTGTCTAATTGTCTTTCTCGTATATTTTATTTAATTAAATTATTTATAGATGTACATTTGAAATCCACGTGGTTCAAGTTCGAATTATCTGTTTATTTATTTTTATATATAATTTTAGACAATCGTGTATGTATAAGTATGTGTGTGTCGGATATTTATTCTTTAGTTTATTAATTTTGACGACGAATTTTGATTTCTAATTTTAATTTTGACGAAATTTAATTTTTATATAATTGACTATAAAGTCCGACTTTTATTTTCATTTAATTTACTATTTTTGTGTTATAAATTTATATATTTATTAAATTTCATGATTTTTATTTATATTCATTTTTAATTTTAATATAATTTAAATGTGCGATTTTAAGA
This sequence comes from Ganaspis brasiliensis, assembly GCA_037103525.1. Taxonomy (NCBI): domain Eukaryota; kingdom Metazoa; phylum Arthropoda; class Insecta; order Hymenoptera; family Figitidae; genus Ganaspis; species Ganaspis brasiliensis. The sequence continues at coordinate 2,696,756 of JAZKLR010000294.1, forward strand.
ATTAAATAGAAATAGTTTTTAATCGTTACAATATAATTATATAACCTAGACGTAAAAAAAATAATTCTATAATTTTAAATTATTAATTGAACTATTAAAGGAATGAAAGAATTAAAAAATACATTCACATGAGTTATGAATTAATAAAAAAAAATGAAGAGAGCATTAAATATAGAAAAGTTTGAGAAAAAAATAAAATTATAATTGATACAATGAAAATGCTGGATTAATGGTGTGTTAAATGGCAAAATAATGAGAAAATTTGTCGGAGTCAAACTTTCCGATTTTCGAGATGATCACGATACCCTTAATTGGCGCTGTCAGCGAATACAAGTAAATTACAACCTTCCAAATGTGTCCGTCACATTGTCAATATGTATTATTATTCTTTACATAGTATGAAACAGGTCTACAATGATGATTACAATAATTGAGATCCACTTAGTGACATTGTTACAAAATAATAGGCTAACCTCTTTCATGATGAGGAGCACGATAGTTTTTAATGATTCCTTTAATCTTTAATGTATCATTTCTAACTCATTTATATTAAACTACATCATGACCCATTGTTCAACTTCGAATGTATTTTTACCGACGTTTTCACTCCAATTTACAGTCCAATTTTAATTTGCGATTTAATCAAAATTTAATTAAAATAAATTGGGTTGCTGAATAATTTTACACGATTTTCTGGTACAAATTTAATTTGATAATGTTTTAAATTTAATAATAATATCAATTATAATAATGATTATTAATATTAAGAATATTAATAATAATAATAATGCCATTTTCCATATTTCCATATTTCACATTCCAGATTTTACATTTCAAGTTCAACATTACAAATTTACAATTCCAGATTCGATATTTCACGTCCAATATTACAAATTCAGCATTCCAGATTCTACATCAAAATTGATATGGAGCAGATTTAATATTATCTAATAATTAATTATAGTAACATTTTGAATGCAAATAATTAATTTGAAAGTAAAAACTTAGTCACTAATTGAAATATTTATATTTCTAGTAATTATCTAGTATAAAAAATAACTAAATATTAGGTAAATTCATTATTAGGTTATGTCAATATAACTAATATTTTAATAAAATTCTGTCTACTAATTCAACTAGTGAAAATTTTTATTCTTTCGTAGTTATTTCTTTACTCTAAACTGAGAATTCAAGAGAAAAATTCTGGATTTAAATAATTGAATTGAAATTTTAAAACAATTTTTATGAGTGAAAGAAGTACATACTTGAAAAAAATTTGAAAATTATTGAATATTTAGGAATTAATTGAAAATCGATAAAAATTATTGCAAATTAAAGAAAATATTTGAGAATTGAAGAGAATACTTAAAAGCTGAAGAAATAAATGTCAAAGTAAAGAAATAAATGGTAGTTTTAAGAAAATAGTTAATAATTGAAAGAAAAATTACAATATGACGAAAATAATTAAATATTAAAAAAAATAGTTAACAATTAAAAAACAAATAGAAAAATGGTGAGAATAATCGTCATTCATACAAAAAAGTTTTTTAAATAAAAATGAATAACCATAAAATTAAAAGACAATAATAAATTGTCAATTGAAAACTGATAAAAATTATGGAAAAAATTGTGGAGAATAAATAGAAACTGAAGAAATTAATTGTAAATTGAAGAATTGTATTAAACTTTCAAGAAAATAATTGATAATTGAGAAAAGCAGGAATTATTGAATATTGAATAAAATAATTTAAAATTGAAGAAACAAATTAAAGATTAAAAAATTAAATTTATTTTATTCATTTATTTATTTATTTATTTATCATAAACACCCGCAGTATAAATTTAAGATTTTAAGATTAACATTTTTAGAGAATAATTAATAATTGTAGGAAAAATTACAAAATGACTAAACTAATTTAGGTAACATTTAAGAAAATAATTGAAAACTGAAAAAATCCGAGAATTATTGAATATTGAGGAATGAATTGAAAATCGGTAAAAATAATTTAAAATTACAGAAAATATTTAAAAATTGAAATATATATTTAAACATTTTTTAAAAAAATGGGCAATTACAGAGATCTTAACTCCATATCCCATATGGTCTAGTGGCTAGGATACCTGGCTTTCACCCAGGAGGCTCGGGTTCGATTCCCGGTATGGGAATTTTTTTTTTCTCATTAGGATAAATATGTAAACTAAATAGCACATATATTCTCTTTTTGGAAATTTTAAGAAAATAGTTGATAACTTAATAGCTAAGAATTATTAAATATTGAATAAAATAATTGAAAAACGAAGAATGTAATTGAAAATTCAAGAAAATAGGTGATAATTGTAGAAAAAAATAAAAATTAATTAAGTAAATTGAAGATTAAAGAATTACATTGAAATTTTAAGAATATAGTTGATCATTGAAAGAAAAATAACAAAATTACTAAACTAATTTGGGTACTATTAAACAAAATAATTGAAAATTAAAAAGTGGAATTTAAATTTGAAAAAATAACAATTAATAATAATAATAATATTAATAATAATAATTGGAATTGAAAATAATAGTTCTAGAATTGAATAATTGAATTGAAATTTTAAAACAATTTTAATGAGGGAAAAAAATAATTGAAAAGATCCCAGAATTATGGAATTTTTAGGAATTAATTGAAATCGATAAAAATAATTGAAAATTACAGGAAATATTTGAAAATTGAAAAAAATAATTGAAAATTTAAGAAATAATTTGAAAATTAAAGAATTAAATAGAAAGTTTAAGAAAATAATTTATAATTAAGAGAAAAATTACAATATGACGAAAATAATTATTAACTAAAAAATCTTTCAAAAAATTGCATGAAAATGTTAAATTGACAGTTGAAAACTGAAGAACATTATGAAAAAAATTGTAGAAAATAAACGAAAATTGAAGAAATGAATTGGGAATTGATGAATTGCATTAAAATTTCAAGAAAATAATTAATAATTGAGCAAGTGCGAGAAATTATTGAATATTGAATAAAATAATAGAAAAACGAATAATGTAATTGAAAATGAAAGAAAATAATTGAGAATTGAACAAAATCTCAAAGATTTACAAAATGACTAAACTAATTTAGGTAATATTAAAGAAAATCATTGAAAATTGAAAGGTGGAATTTAAATTTAAAGAAAATAACTGATAATTGAAGTGAAATAGTTCTAGAATTGAATAATTGAATTGGAATTTTAAAACAATTTTTATGAGTAATAAAAGTAATTTTAAAATGCTAGAATTATTGAATATTGAGAAATTAGTTAAAAATCGATAAAAATAATATAAAATTACAGAAAATATTTAAGAATTGAAGAAAATAATTAAGAATTGAAAAAATAAATTGGAAATTAAGGAATTAAATGGAAATTTCATGAAAATAATTTATAATTCAAAGAAAAATTACAATATGACGAAAATGATTAAATATTGATGAAAATAATTAACTTAACAATTGAGAATTATTCAATATTGAATAAAATAATTGAAAAACGAAGAATTTAATTAAAAATTGAAGAAAATAATTGGGAATTGTAGAAAAAACTAAAGGTTAATTAAATAAATTGAAGATTAAAGAATTACATTGAAATTTTAAGAATATAGTTGATCATTGAAAGAAAAATTACAAAATTACTAAACTAATTTGCGTACTATTAAACAAAATAATTGAAAATTAAAAAGTGGAATTTAAATTTGAAGAAAATAACTGAGAATAGAAAATAATAGTTCGAGAATTGAATAATAGAAATAATAGAATAATAGAATTGAAATTTTAAAGCAATTTTAATGAAGGAAAAAAAATTAAAAAGATCCTAGAATTATTGAATTTTGAGGAATTAATTGAAATTGATAAAAATAATTGCAACTTTAAAAGAATATTTGAGAATTGAAAAAAATAATTGAAAACTAAAAAAAGAAATTGGAAATTAAAGAAATAATTGCAATTTTTAAGAAAATAATTGATAATTAAAAGAAAAATTACAATATTACGAAAATAATTAAATATTAATAAAAATAATTGTTTTTATTTTTGTATATATTTAATCACCGTTGCCTTTTAAATTCTCTGTAGTTGACTTTAAATCGTCGATCAAAAATGTCAACCGATTTAAAATTTTATAAAATTGACAAAATTTTTAATTTTTGACATGTTAAAAACAATTTATATGTTTTAACTTATAATGGTAAAATTGTATTTTTTATTTATTTTTATTGTGAATTTTAATAGTGATAACTAGTGTATTGAAATGTGTTCTTAATAAAATTTTTTAGCCTGATGAGGTTGGAGAAACAAGTTCAACGAAACGTTGCAACATTTGACGAATAAAAAAGAAGTGTTCTTTATTCTTTCACCTTCCTAAGATCATTTACTTTACTTCAATTATCAAACTATGGAAGGATTAAATTCTTGTTTATTATTAATAAAAATAATTATTAATTGGGAAAAAATTCGAAAAATGGTGAGAATAATTGTCATTTGAACAAAATTTTTTTAAAATTAATGACTAATAATATTCCTTCAAAAAATTGCAGGAAAATATTAAATTGTCAATTGAAAACTGAAAAACAGTATGAAAAAAATTGTAGAAAATAAATGAAAATTGGAGAAATTAATTGGGAATTGAAAATTTGCATTGAAATTTCAAGAAAATAATTGATAATTGAGAAAGTTCGAGAATTATTAAATATTGAATAAAATAATTGAAAAACGAATAATGTAATTGAAAATGAAAGAAAATAATTGAGAATTGAACAAAATATTAAAGATTTACAAAATGACTAAACTAATTTAGGTAATATTAAAAAAAAATAATTGAAAATTGAAAAGTGGAATTTAAATGTGATGAAAATAACTGATGATTGAAGAGAATAGTTCTAGAATTGAATAATTGAATTGGAATTTTAAAACAATTTTTATGAGTGAAAGAAATAATTGAAAATATCCGAGATTTATTAAATATTGAAGAATTAATTGAAAATTGATATAAAGAATTGAAAATTTAAGAAAATATTTTTGAATTCAAGAAAATAATTAAAAATTGAAGAAATAAATTGAAGATTAAAGAATTAAATGGTAATTTCAAGAAAATGGTTGATAATTAAAAGAACAATTACAATATGACAAAAGTAATGAAATTGAAAAAAAAATAATTATAAATTGAAAAAAAAATTAAAAAATGTTGAGAAAATAATTGATAATTGAGAAAATTCGAGAATTATTGAATATTGTAGAAAACAATTGAAAAACGAAGAATGTAATTGAAAATTGAAGAAAATAGTTGATAATTGAAGGAAAAAATTAAAAGTTAAAAAAATAATTTGAAGATTAAGGAATTAAATTGAAATTTTAAGAAAATATTTTATCATCGAAAGAAAAATTACAAAATGACTAATTGTAAAATAATTTAATATTAAAGAAAATAGCTGAGCATTGAGGAAAATAATTGACAATCGAAAGAAAAATTCAAAAACTGGCAAGAATAATCGACAACAGAACAGAATAATTAAAAAAAATTCAAGAATAAACCCTCGACGATTTATTAAATAAAACATTTCTCGTGAATAAATATTTTCAAAAAATCTAAGATCTTTAATTTAAAATAATAAAAACAATATAAAGCCCTCGACAATTTATTAAATAATAACATTTCACGTGAATAAATATTTTTAAATAATATTTTCAAATCAAAACACAGATAATAAAAAAATATACATAATATAGAACAAAACATCTAGGATGCTGAATTTAAAAAAAATAAAAAACAATATAAAACCCTCGACAATTTATTAAATAAAAACATTTCTCGTGAATAAAAATGGGTGGATAAAATCAAATCGGCTGAATTGTTATGGACGGGAAACGAGGTGATTTTTAATATTCTCGCCTGAGGGTTTCGACATCTGCGTTGCATACGTGAGTGCATGTAGCTGGCTCTAAGTACCTAGCGAACGAAAAGCCTCGAGGGAGGCAATTAAGTAATTAAACAAATCTCCCAATGTCGTTATTAATGATTCTGCACACGCCCGCGATACTTTTCTTCCAAAAGGGCAGAGCCTTTCCTTCATATAGACATATGAGTATGACTTTAGACCCTATTCGTCTTCGAACGCCCCTGCATATTATTCAATATCTCAAAATGCCAGATCTTTATTATCGAATTATTACTCGATATTTACAACTGAAAACACTCATTGCAAGATATTAATTACTCCAAATTATAGCATTGCGAATTTCTTTGAAAAAATTCCAAAAAAAAATTTTATTTCATTCTCAATTGATCTGTAATAATTCAAAATCGTTTTTGTTATTTATTCTGATTTATTGGAGATTTTATTTGTCATAATTAGATATTTTAACGATGAGACGTTATATGTATTTTTTTCGAGATCTTAAATACAATAACTTTAAAAAATACGTGACATTTTCGTTTAGGTCGATAGTCGCATAACATGGCACACAAATATCGCCCTTAATGACAATGTCACTTACCTTTAAGTGTTACGGCAGAATAAATTTTATTTTTGCCAAATATATCATTTCTCTGGGTGTAAATAAAAATAAAAACAATGATTATTTTTTTTTTTTTCATTATAGAGAGTATTTAATTTTGTCGGGTTTGGATTATGAGACAGAAATTGATGTGAAGTTAAGGGCATATTAGTAGGTTATAAATAATTGATTGATTTTAGAAGTGAGTGTGGTATTATCAACAGCTATTCAGTAGAAATACTGGGGATCGCGTCAAGGACCACCCGGGGAGAGTTTCAATATCCTCTGCAGGAGACAGGCTACACGACACAATCAAGGGACTACCCGCTATTTCGCTAATAAATTATTAAAGGGTAGATTCTGGCAATGACGCTGGTCCATTGCGGCGAGAACGTGTGTTTCAATAAAACACTTACGTACTGCACACTTCGCAACCATTGTCTCAAGTAAAGAATTATTTGCATTCAAATCAAGATTTCATTAAATTATTCTTAAATTAAAAAATATTCTTCTATAAAATCTGTCTATTAATTGATTTATAATATAAATCTATCGATAGACTGTTTTATACTGTCGTACAATTTTAAAAAATACATAACTCACATTTTACGTAAGTGACCAAATTTCTTTAGGTCGATAGTCGCGAAATCGTGCACACGAATATCGCCCTAAAGGACAATGTCACTTAAATATCTTTTTAAGCTGTACGACACGTAAATCCCTTCCACTTCTAAAGCCACGTAACTCCTTCATACATCAAGAACCACGTAACTCCGTTCTACCTCTTGAACCACGTAACTCCCTCATACATAAAGAACCACGTAACTCCGTTCTACCTCTTGAACCACGTAACTCAGTTCTACCCCTAGAACCACGTAACTCTCTTCTACCTCTAGAACCAATGAACTCGCACAAACGTCAAGAACCACGTAACTCCGTTCTACCTCTTGAATCACGTAACTCCGTTCTACCTCTTGAACAACGTAACTCCGTTCTACATCTAAAACCGCGTAACTCCCTCATACATAAAGAACCACGTAACTCCGTTCTACCTCTAAAACCACGTAACTCCCTCATACATAAAGAACCACGTAACTCCGTTCTACCTCTTGAACCACGTAACACCGTTCTACCTCTAGAACCACGCAACTCCCACATACATCAAGGACCACGTAAATTCCTTTTACCTCTAAAATCACTTAACTTCCTCATACATCAAGAACCACTTAACTTCCTTCTGTTTCTTGAACCACGTAACTCCTTTATACATCAAGAACCACGTAACTACGTCCTACCTCTAGAATCACGAAACTCCGTTCTACCCCTAGAACCACGTAACTCTCTTCTACCTCTAAAATCACTTAACTCCCTTCTGTTTCTTGAACCACGTAACTCCCTCGTACATCAAGAACCACGTAACTCGCACATGCATCAAAAACCACGTAACTTCCTTCTATCTCTACAATCACGTAACTCCTTCAGACATCAAGAACCACGTAACTCTCTCATAGATAAAGAACCACGTAACTCCGTTCTACCCTTAGAACCACGTAACTCTCTGCTACCTCTAGAACCACGTAACTCCTTCATACATCAAGAACCACGTAACTCCCTCATACATCAAGAACCACGTAACTCCCTACTACCTCTAGAACCACGTAATTTCATTCTATCTCTAAAACCACGTAACTCCCTCATACATCAAGAGCCATGTAACTCTCATTTACCTCTAGAAGCACGTAACTTCCTTGTAACTCTAAAATCACGTAACTTCTTTCTACCTCTAAAACCACGTAACTTTCTCATACATCAAAAACCACGTAACTTTTTACTACCCCGAAAAACACGTAATTTCCTCAAACATCAAGAACTACGTAACTCCGTTGTATGGAGTTTGGACTATAAAGTCTCACACTAAGGGTTTCTATTCCAAATCTCAAAACTCTTATTAATCAGAATAATGAAAAATTGGAGAAAATAATTAAAAGTTGAAAAAAATTGATTGCAATTTAGGTAAATAATTAACAGTTTAGAACATTAGTTCTGAAATTACGAAAACGAGTAAACATTTAAGAAAATAATGAAAAAAAAATGAAACTAAATAATTAAAATTTGAAGAAAATAATTAAAATTTGAGAAAGTAATTAAAAATTATAGAAGATACATGAAACAAGATATATATAATTTAAAATTGAAAAAATCTATTTTTTAATTTAAGAAAAATAATTTCGAAAAATACAGAATGTAGTTACACAAAATACAAGAAAATCGTACATATAATTGAAAATTAAATACAAAATAAAATTTTCAGATAAATTATAATTAAAAACTTTTTGGAAATTATGAAAAAGAATGTAAGTAATTGAAAATTGAAGAAAATAATAAAAAAATAATATTAAGAATTGAAAATTGAATTAAGTAATTGAAATACCAGATAAATAGTTGAGAATTTGGAAATTATGAATTGAAGTGGAATTGATAAAAAATTTAATAAAATAATGGGAAATTTGAGAAATTAATTGAAAAAACTGAGAATAATTAAAAATTGAAATAAAGAATTAAAAAAGGCTTAAAATAATTGAAACTTTAGATAATTGGAAATTGGAGAAAATCATAGAAAAATTACAAAATTTATTTTTAAGCAAAAAAAAATAATTGAAATATGGATTAAAATGTAAAACTAGGTGAGAATTATGTCCATTTCATGGACATTTCGCTTCCAAGTAAGCAAAATAATTTGCTTCCTCATAGAGGAAGCAAGAAATTAATAATATATAAGTTAATTGGGGAAGTGTTAAAAAAAAATGTTAATGCAAAAAAATGTCAAAATATGAATTATTTTACGAATTCTTGATCAATTACAAAAGTTATATAGGTCAATCGATTCGTTTTGAGATAAGGAATATGATTTTTGTATTCATTAAGTTGTATTTTTAGCATAAAAAAATTTTTTGGCAAAAAACGATTTTTTCGATGAAAATAGGTGCTCAAAAAAATTTGGTTGGGTATTTTCAAAAATCCTTGTGTCCAAATTTAGATATTCATGAGCTTAATAAGTCATCCAAATTTTATTGGAATCCGTTAAAGCGTTCTCAAGATATCTTGTACACAAAAAACGCTATACACACACACACACACATACATACATACATACACACACACACACACACACATACATCTGGACATTTGCTTAGGAATGAAAATTTTCGCTTTTTAGATGAAAATGAGTCGATTTAGACTATTTTTGGAAAATCGAAGATTTTAACGATCACAAAGCTTCCTCTATGAGGAAGCAAAAATGAAGACGATAATCTAAATTTGAGATAATAACTAAAAATTTAGGAAATTAATTGAAAAATAATTAAAATAATTAAAAGATGAAGAATATAATTGCAAAAAGAATGTAAAGAAAAGAATATTGAACAAAATAATTGAAAATTGAGATATATAATTCAAAGTTCAGGTTATTAATTCAAAAATAAGAAAAATTATTAAAAATTGAGGATAAGAATTGCAAAATAAAAATAATACTGGTAAATTAACGAAATTAATTTCATTTTGAGATAAATAATACGAAATTTAACAACAAATAATTAAATTGTTTTATTTTCGAAGAAAAAATAATTAAAATTGAAAAGGTGATTAAAAACATTTTAAAAAATAATTGAAAAATAATTAAAATTTTGAAACTTAAAGAAAATAATTGAATTATGATAAAAATAATGATAAGTTTAAAAAACATGAAGTATATTTGTATAAATACTTTCTACGGTTCCTCTAATGATCTATTTTTGATTGCGGGATATATTGTAAAATACATAAAAATAAGTAAATAAAATAGAAAAAATTGAAATTTGCGAAATATACTTGAAAATCTGAGAAATTAATTGAAAAAAAAAAAAAATATTTAAAAATTGAAATAAATAATTAATGAAGGCTTAAAATAATGTAAACTTAAGATAATTAGTAAAATTTTTTTGAAATTCCAAAAATAAATAAAAATAATTAAAAATTAAAGAAAATAATTGAAATTTGAGAAAAATACTTAAAAATCTTAATAAATAATTTTACAAAATGAGAATAATAATTAAGAATTTAAGGAAATAATTGAAAAATGATAAAAATAATTTAAAATTGAAAAAAATAATTGAAATATGATGAAAATAATGACAAATTTGTAAAAATAATTGAAATATGATGAAAATAATTTAAATTTTAGATAAATAAAATTGAAATCTTTGAAAATTATGCAAAAAGAATGTAAAAAATTAGAAATTGGAGGAAATCATAGAAAAATTATAGAATTTATTTTTAAGCAAAAGAAAATAATTAAAAGATCGTTTAAAAAGCTCAAAATTGAAGACAATAATTTACATTTGAAATAATAACTAAAAATTTAGGAAATCATTGAAAAATAATTAAAATAATTAAAAGATGGAGAAAATAATTGCAAAATGATTAAAAGAAATCAATATTGAACAAAAAAAATTGAAAATTGAGATATTTGAAATTTTAGGATTCAGAAATAATGAAAATGATTAAAAATTGAAGATAATAATTGCAAAATGAAAATAATAATGGTGAATTAATGAAATTGATATTATTTTGCGGTAAATTATATGAAATTTAGCAATAAATAATGAAATTGGTTTTTTGTCGAAGAAAAAATAATTTAAATTGAAAAACTGATTGAAAAAAGTTTAAAAAATAATTTAAATTTGCGGAAATAGATTTAAGATTTAGAAGAAAAAGTGAGAAACAATTAAAATAATTAAAAATTGCAGAAAGTAATTGAAAAATGATAAAAATAGTTGAAAATTGTAGTTTAAGGAATTAAAATCCTAAGAGAAAAGAAATTTTTAAAATTTCAAAAAATTTTAAACTACTTCAAATTTAATATATTTGAACCATGGATTAATTAAACTTTTAGTCAACGAAAGTTTAAATTAAGAGAAATTTGAAGAAATTAGAATTACTATAAATTTAAAATTTCAGAACATTTTGCAAAGTTTAAATATGATGTAGAAATCTAAATTAAAAAAACATCTAGTGACGAACTGCAGATGTGGACAGAATGAAAGAAATTAAAAAATTAAATAAACTTGTAAATTATTATATATAAATATATAATTCTTACTTTTAACATTGGAATTCAAGTCATTATTCTCTAAATCTCAATAAGTCAAAAGTCTTCGTCTTTTTCAATAAGCAAATATGCACTTACAATAAATAAAAATTTCACTTATTTAGAGTGAATACTCACTTATTTATTTCGTACATTGATTGAGAAAATTTTCGCAACTCTACGACAGTATAATATAAAACCATCAATAAGGTTTGTTTTATAATATAAAACCAGAAATAGATTAAATTTTATCTCTCAAAAAGAATATCCTAACCGGGCCAATTTCTCTTCTATTTTACGATTATATTATCGACGAGTAATAAATTCATCGAAAAATTAAAAAACAGTTTGAGCAGGTGATATGGAGATGAAAACGGTTTCGAACGGGTGAGAGAAACACTAAAGAAGGTGAAGATCGTGGCGCCAATGAGGCCCTTTGTCTTGCCGACAGCCCGACAAATGCGAATGTGCCAAAAGATTGACGAGACAGAGTTAAACGAGGGGAACTCATAAGACAAAGCATAACCGTCACGCTCTCAAATTCGCATTTTTCTAAGGCGCTTCCCTAATCCTTTTTGTTCTCAAGACTTCAGCAGTGTCCCGATTTTACATCGACACGCTTATTCTGTTCGCATTTCACTCAAAGAAATTTTACAGATCCTTTTTAAATTTTAAAAATATCCCGGCATTTTACACGTGAACCGAAAATTGCGGATGAAGGAATTTAAAAAATTTACAGATTTTACGGTTCTTTAAAATTCCTTAAAAATTAAAATTAAGGATTAATTAAGAATTTTAAGAATTAAAATTTCTTAAAATTTCTTAAAAATTTTCTCTAAAAATAAACATTTTTTAAAAAAAATGTTTATTTTTAGAGAAATTAGAGTTGTAAAATTCTCGGTAATTTAAAATCCGATTACATTCTCGAGAATATTCTCCTTCTGGAGAATTTATGAGAAATTTTCTATGTTTGAATGAGCTCCACTATTTTGAAACACAAACACTTTTTATTGAAATAAAAATGAATAAATAACAAAATAATCTTTATTAAAAACTAACTATAAGATATTGAAGTGTAAAAACTATTATTAAATATAACAATTTTAATTTGAAAATAGAAGAAAATAATTTAAATTTGAGAAGAGGAATACTTAAAAATGTCAGAAATAAATTGAAAAAAATTAGAGTAATAAAAATTGGAAATTCCAAGAAAGCAAAATAATTTGCTTCCTCATAGAGGAAGCAATAAATTTATTTATAACATAAAAAATAATAATTCAATTTTAAATTAATTATTATTTATTTTTATGCAAATAAGTAATAATAATAAAATAATAATAAATCAATATATATATTTTTTTTCTATATTCCAAAACTTTATTTATTTATTTATTATAAATAAATAAAGTCAATTATTAGTCAATTATTTTTAGTCAATTCGTTTTGAGACAAGGAATATGATTCTTTTAATTCATTTGTTTGAATTTTTAGCAAGAAATTTTTTTTGGCAAAACACGAGATTTTTCAATAAAAAAAAATTAAAAATTATGAATTAATACGTGAGTTTTTAGTCAAATATAAAATTTATATAGGTCACTCGATTTGTTTTGAGACAAGGAATATGATTTTGTATTTCGTTTGGTTGGTTTTTTAGCATGAAAATTTTTTTTGTGAAATCGCGAGATTTTTCGATGAAAAAAAATGAAAAATCATGAATTATTACGTGGGTTTTTAGTCAATTATATATTTTATATAGGTCAATCAATTCGTTTTGAGACAAGGAATATGATTTTGTTTGGTTGAATTTTTAGCATGAAAATTTTTTTTTTTTTAAAATTTCCAAAAACGAGATTTTTTGATGAAAAAAACTGAAAAATCATGAATTATTACGTGAGTTTTTGGTCAATTATATACTTTATATAGGTCAATCGATTCGTTTTGAAACAAGGAACATAATTTTTTCATTCATTTGTCTGAATTTTTAGCATGAAAAAATTTTTTGCCAAAAAACGATATTTTTGATGAAAAAAGGTGCTCAAAAAAATTTGATTGGGTATTTTCAAAAATCCCTGTGTCCAAATTTAGATATTTGTGAGCTTCATATGTCATCCAAATTTTATTAAAATCCGTTGAAGCGTTCTCAAGATATCCTGGCGACAAAAAATTTACCACATACACACACACATACACACACACACACACACCCACACACACATCCGGACATTTTCTCAGGAATGAAAATTTGAACTTTTCAGATGAAACTGAGTCGATTTACACTATTTTTGGAAAATCGAAAATCTTAACGATCACAACGCTTCCTCTATGAGGAAGCAAAAATAATTGAAAATTGAAAAGAATGATTAAAATTTGGATAAATAATTAAAATTTTAGAAAATTAACTCAGAAAACGATGAAAATTATTAAAAACCTATGACAACTAATTCAGAAAATGACGAAAATGATTAAAATTTTAAGAAAATTAAGAAGAAATAATATTTATATAATTTAAAATTAAAGACAATAATTAAAATTTAAGAAAATAATTGAAAAAATTGCAATATAATTTTTAAATAAAGGGAATTTAAAGAAAATTTTAGAAAAATACTTGAAACTTTTAGAAGTTCATTGCAAAAAAAACGAAGAAAATAATTAAAAATTAGAGAAAATAGATGAAAAAAGTTAAACATAATTTAAAATTGAGAAGAACAACTTTTAATTCAAGAGAAATAATTGTAAAAAATACAGAATGTACATATATAAAATAAATAAGAAAATCATAGATATAATTGACAATTGAATAAAATAATGGAAATTTTGGATAAATAATTAAAAACTTTTTGGAAATTATGAAAAAGAACATAAGTAATTGAAAATTAAAGAAAATAATAAAGAAATAATATAAATAATTCAAAATAGGAGAACATGATTGAAAAATGGATTTAAATTTTGAAACTTGAAGAATACAATTGAATTATGATAAAAACAATGATAAATTGAAAATAATAAATAATTGAAAAAGTTGCAGAATTTTTTTTAAATAGAAAAATATTAATTGAAATTTAAGAAAAATAATTGAAAATTTGAGCAATCAATTGAAAATATTATGAATAGTTAAAAATTCAAGGAACTAATTGAAGAATGCTAAAAATAATTGAAATTTAAGATAATTAATAAAATTATTTGGGAATTATGAAAACAAATAAAAATAATTTAAAATTGAAGAAAATAATTGAAATTTGAGAAACATACTTAAAAATCATAAAAAATAATTTTACATTAAATAATTTAAATTTTTAATTTATCAGAAAATAGTTGAAAAAAATTAGAATAATTAAAAATTGGAGAAGATAATTGAAAATTGGAAATAATAATAATAATAATCATCTTAAAATAATAAATATTTTGACACCAAACTTTGTAGAATTACTTAAAATATCATTAAGAAGGTTTCTCTGGCCCAAGTTTGTTTAAATTTTGCCTTAAATTTAACTTTTTAAAAAATTAGCTGATTTTCGGAAAATTAAGAAAATTAGTTTTAGGACAAAATTTAAACAAACTTAGATCAGAGAGACTTTCTTAATGATATTTTAAGTAATTCTACAAAGTTTGGTGTCAAAATATTTATTATTTTAAGAGAAAGTTTACGGACAAATTTTGCCTATACCAGTGACGTCATTCTCCATCACATGCCCTTAAAGAAAATTTTAGAAAAATACTTGAAACTTTTAGAAGTTCACTGCAAAAAAAAAAGAAGAAAATAATGAAAAATTAGAGAAAATAAATGCAAAAAGATAAACATAATTTAAAATTCAGAAGAACAATTTTTAATTTAAGAGAAATAAATAATTATTGCAAAAATTACGGAATATGGGTACATAAAATACCTACAAGAAAATCGTAGATATAATTGAAAATTGAAAAGAAAAATGAAAATTTCAGATAAATAATTAAAAACATTTTGGAAATTATGAAAATAATATAAATAATTGAAAATTGAATTAAATAATGGAAAATTAATAAAAATTGAAGAAAAGAATGGGGAATTTAAAAAAAATATTTAAAAATGTTTTAAAATAATTTTTAAAAAATTAAAATATTTAAATTTGGGGAAAATAATTGAAAAATGATTTTAAAATTTGAAACATGAAGAAAATAATTGAAATATGATGAAAACAATGATAAGTTGAAACCAATTAATGAAGTTTAATAAATTATTAATAATTATTAATAAATAATTGAAAAAGTTGCAGAATATTTGCAAAATTTTTAAAGGATCCGTTTGTCTGTTTCAACATCCCAATGTATGATGAGTGTATCTTAATTAATAAAGTGTTTTATAAATTATTTATTTATTTATCAAAATAACACCCTCAGTCCCAAAGGACTTCATTATGAAATTATTATATTATATTATTTATTATTAAATAAATATATAAAATTTTAAAAAAATTGAAATTTGCCAAAATTACTTAAATATTTGAGAAATTAATTTACAAAAAATATAATATTTAAAAATTGAAATAAAGAATTAAAGGAGGCTTAAAATAATTGAAACTTAAGTTCCAATTAAAAAAATTTTTTTAATTTATTAATTATTTTAATAATTAATAAATTTTTTTGATATTATTAAAATAAATGAAAATAATTGGAATTTAAGAAAAATATTTAAAAATCTTAAAAAATAATTTTACCAAATGAGAATAATAATTAAGAATTTAGGGGGAAAAATGAAAAATAATAAAAATTATTTAAAATTGAAAATAATAATTCAAAAATAATAAAATAATTAAAACACGATGAAAACAATTAAAATTTCATATAAATAATTGAAAATTTTGAAAAATTATGCATAAACAATGAAAATAATTAGAATAAAAAATAATAGTAAAATACAGAATTTATTTTTAAGCAAAGGAAAATAATTGAAAAATCGTCTATAAAGTTGAAAATTGAAAGCAATAATCTAAATTTGAGATAAGAAAATTACTTGAAAAATAATTAAAATAATAAAAAGATGGGGAAAATAATTGAAATTTGATTCTAAAATTTGACACTAAAGGAAATAATTGAAACATAAAAAAAAATAATAAGCTGAAAAAAAAATTAAATTTGATATAAATAATTGAGAAAATTGCACAATTTTTTTTAAATAAACAATAATAATTAAAATTTGAAGAAAATAATTGAAATTCGAGAAGAATGCTTAAAAATCTTAAAAAATAATTTAGAAAAATGAGAATAATAATTACATACTGAGGGAAATAATTGATATATGATGAAAATAATTAAAAATGTAGGAAATTAATTCAGAAATAATGAAAATGATTAAAAATAGAAGAAAATAATGAATAAACAAAATAACTATTAAAATTGAAGAAGATAATAAAAATTTGAGAAATTAATTGAAAAAAATAATAAAGTTGGATGAAAAAAAAAATTTCTCGTAAAAAGTAAAAGAAATTTAATCAGGAAGAATGAGAAAAAAAATTAGGCCTTTATTAAAGAAAGAAATGATAAATAAAATTTTCAAAGAGACTTAAAAAAAGAGATGCAATTAATGAGAAGTTTTTGATGGTGATTTGGAGATAAATCGATCGATTAGTGAGGCCTTGGATGATCCGGGACTGATATAAAGTACACGTAATTTTCGAGGCTCTAATTTGTCAAAGCTTCATTACGTCGAAGTCGAGACCCATACTTAGTGCACGGGCAGCGGGGTAATCATAGTTTAAATTCGGGTCCCATCCATTGAAAATCAGTGGCTCTGACCTGCTTCACAATCAGGTTCTGGAACGGGGGAACGTTTCGGTGTCCACAGAAAGGAGATAGGGGCAGGGGGTGGCAGGGTGAAAGCTATCATGGAGTATTCGATCCGCGGCGAATCATTAATATTACATGAGGGACTTCTATCGCGCGTGGATGATCATCGCAAATCCTGGGAATCAAAATGGTACCCCAGTTTACAGTTTGGAGAATCGTTCCAATCGAGTTCTCTCTGTTAATATCACTTTTCGGCATGTTTTATTATTTACGATATAATTTATACTATTTACGATTTATAAATTTATACAAATTTTTACGTCCATTTACGGTAATACTCAAATGTTATTTTCATTCAAAACAACGCCTAAAAACAACCCCTAAAGCAACCCCTAAACAACCCCTAAAAACAACCCCTAACACAACCCCAATCTAAGATATCTACACTTTAGCAAAAAATAAAAACAAAACTTTTAGAAATTGATTTAACGCTTTCATGATTGTATTAGGACAGCTTTTATTACTCAAAATATAATTTTTATTTTAAACAACCCCTAAATTACAACGTCAATTTATGATATTAACATGTTAACAAAAATACTAGAGTCAGAATTTTTTTTTTCAGAAATATTGGTGGTTTTAGAATCGTTGTGGAGGTAGTTTCTGATACTCTAATACCTAATATAACTGTCACAATAACAAAGTTTTATTAAAAACAACCCCAAAAACAACCCCAAAATACAACTCTTATCGTACACACAAAAACTCCCGCCAATACACTAAAATAAAAAATTGTTAACTTCATCTGCCAGATACAGGAATGTTCTACAGGGAGTTGTTATTTCTCAAATGTAATTTTCATTCAGAACAACCCTTAAAAACAACCCCAACTTAGGATATCTACACTTTAGCAAAAAAAAACACAAACAAATCTACTTAAAACGGATTTACCGCTTTTATAATTGTATTAGAATAACTCTTATTACTCAAAATATTATTTTAATTTGAAACAACCCCTAAATTACAACCCCTATTTACGATACCAATATGTTAACAAAAATACTTGAGTCAGAATTTTTTTCGAAGATATTGCTGGTTTTAGAATTATTGTGGAGATAGTTTGTGACACTCTAATACCTGATATCACTGTAACATCACTGGGTTTTATTATAAACAACCCCTAAATACAACTCTTCTCGAAGATACAAAAACTTTCGTCTAGACACTAAAATAAAGAATGAGTAACTGCAGCTATCAGACACAGGATTGATCTAGATACATTTTTTTATATTCAAATGTAATTTTCATACAAAACAACCCCTAACAACAACCCCAATCTAACATATCTACACTTTAGAAAAAAACAAATAATAAAAACATAATTTTTAAAAATCTATTTACCGCTTTTATAATTGTATTACGGCAGCTTTTATTACTCAAAATATGATTTTTTTTTAAACAACCACCCAAAACAACCCCTATTTAAGATATCTACACTTTAGCATAAAGAAACTAAAGACACATTTTTTTAAAATGGATTTTCTGCTTTTTTGATTGTATTAGAACAGGTTTTATTACTTAAAATATGATTTTTATTTTAAACAACCCCTAAATTACAACGCCCCTTTACAATACCAACATGTTAACAAAATTTCTAGAGCAATAGTTTTTTTCAAAGTAATTGCCGGTTTTTGGAATTGATGTCAAGGTAGTTTTTGATTCTCTAATACTTAATAGCAGTGCAAAATCAGTGGGTTTTATTAAAAACAACCCCAAAATACAACTCTTCTCGTAGATACAAACTCTTTCGTCCAGACACAAAAATAAAAAATTGCTAACTTCATTTACCAGATACAGGATTGTTTTAGAGACAGTTTTTATTTCTCAAATGTAATTTTTATTTTAAACAACCTCTAAAAACAACCCCTATCTAAGATATTTACACTTAAGCAAAAAAAAAATAAGAACTTAATTTCTTAAAATGAATTTTTCGCTTTTCTGATTAATTTGAGAACAGCTTTAATTACCCAAAATATGATTTTTATTTTAAACAACCCCTAAATTACAACGTCGATTTACGATACCAGAAAGTAAATAAAATTTCTGTAGCCGACAAATAAATTAAAAAAATAAAAACTTTCCTAATAAAATTATAAAAGCGGAAAAACCATTTTACAAAAATGTGGTTTTAGTTTTTTGCTAAAATGTAGATATCTTAAATGGGTGTTGTTTTTAGGGGTTGTTTTGAATACAAATTCGATGTTAAGTCAGGTGTTAGGTATTAAGGTAGCACAAACTACCTTCCACAACAATTCTAAAATCAGCAATATTTTTTAAAAAAAATTCTGATTCAATAATTTTTGTTTAACATGTTGGTATCGGAAATAAGCGTTGTAATTTAGGGGTTGTTTCAGATAAAAATCATGTATTTAGTAATAAAAGCTGTTATAATACAATTATAAAAGCGGAAAATCTATTGTACAAAAATGTGTTTTTTTTGTTGCTAAAATGTTGATATCTTAGATGAGGGCTGTTTTTAGGGGTTGTTTTGAATCAAAATTCAGTGTCAACTTAGATCTTAGGTATTAAGTTATCTCAAACTTCCTTCCACAACAATTCTAAAATCAGCAATATTTTTGAAAAAAATTCTGACTCAAGAATTTTTCTTAACATGTTGGTAACGTAAATAGGGGTTGTAATTTAGAAGTTGTTTTGTATTAAAATTATATTTTAAGTGATAAAATCTGCCCTACTACAATTATAAAAGCGGAAAATCATTTTAGAAAAATATGATTTTAGTTTTTTGCTAAAATGTTGATATCATAGATGGGGGTTGTTTTTAGAGGTTGTTTTGAATAAAAATTCGGTGTTAAGTTAAGTGTTAAGTATTAAAGTATCACAAACCACCCTTCACAACAATTCTAAACTCAACAATATTTTGGAAAAAAATTTTGACTTAAGCATTTTTGTTAAAATATTGGTGACGTAAATGGAGGTTGTAATTTAGGGGTTGTTTTTAAATAAAAATCATATGTTGAGTATAATAAAAGCGGTCCTACTCCAGTTATAAAAGCGGAAAATCATTTTAGAAAAATGTGGTTTTAGTTTTTTTGCTAAAATGTAGATATCTTAAATGGGGGTTGTTTTTAGGGGTTGTTTTGAATAAAAATTCGGTGTTAAGTTAGATGTTAGCTATTAAGTTATCTCAAACTTCCCTCCACAACAATTCTAAAATCAGCAATATTTTTGAAAAAAATTCTGACTCAAGTATTTTTGTTAACATATTGGTAACGTAAATAGGGGTTGTAATAAGTTAGGAGTTGTTTTGAGTAAAAATCATCTTTTGAGTAAAAAAAGCTGTCCTAAGACGCAATTATAAAATCACAAAATTCATTTTATAAAACTGAGAAAAAAATATTGGTATCGTAAATAAGCGTTGTAGTTTAGGGGTTGTTTTAAATAAAAATCATATTTTGAGTAATAAAAGCCGTCCTAAGACAATTATAAAAGCGGAGAATTAATGTTAAAAAAAAATGTGTTTTTAGTTTTTCTGTTAAGTGTCGACACCTTAAAGTTCCATGAGTCAAAAACAAAAATTTTGCCTTCTTTTAATTAATTAAAAAACCACGGAGAAGTAATTAATTATAAAACACTAAAAATTTACAAAGCAGTTTTTATTTTTTCCCTTGATTTTCTAAATGTGAAAAGAAAGTTTTAAAGCGTAAAACACTAGAGGTGTATAAACAAGTTGAAGTTTATGTATGTGGATAGTTTATTGTATACAATATTCATGCCCTCATACAAGTATTTTCTATGCAGACGAAGACGAGAGGCGAAACGACGAGACTTCCCAGTATTCGCGTCTCATAAATATGGGAAATAAATTGAATTATCCGCGGCGGTGGGTAATGATAGGTTGTATCTTCGTCTACAGGGAGTTCCCCTTATTTCATCTTATATTCTAATCTCAATTTGACTCTGCATCTCTCTACAAGCGTCAAAACTAACCGAAATTTAATTGATTTGAATTTTGAAAATTAAGTAATAAGATTCATTAATTTTGTATTGCTTAAATATTATTTCGATTTATCTTCTAGATTTTTTGGGTTAAGTAATTAAAACCAGAGGTTTAGAAACTAGAGAAGTAAATTACTAAGACTAATTTAATAAAACAGTAACAAAAATTGCCAAAATTTAAATTTAAAAATTAACTAAATAATTATTAAAAATGAATAAATTTAAAAATTTATAATCGTAAAATAACTGTTTAATTTATTCCTAACTGGATATTTTTATATATTTCTCTTTTCCACATATTTTCATGATGTAAAATTTAAACAGTTATCTAGTGACTACTAAGTAATTATCATTCACAGGCATTATCAGATTTCATTCATTTCAATTCTTATTTATTCTTCTATGATTTGTTTGACGATAATCTTGAATATTTCATAAACAAACGATTAATAACGATTGCTGACTTTCATCTTAACATATAAATCGTGTCGTATCTAACAGGATAGTTGCATTTTTAACAGTAGAAATTATTAAATACAAGCAAGAAGGTCGCAGACAGCTCTTTAGAATCATTTGCAGATCAATATCATCGGAAGTTCGTAAGGACGGCTATAACTGTTACGCTTCCAGTTTTAATTAGAATGGTATTTTCACTGGCACGGTTTGAAAAAAAAAAAAGGTTAGAACACGATGTCTTACAAAAACACAATCTTAATTTATTGCTTAAAAGTGTTTAATGCTATCTTCTCTAATTAAAATTCCAATTAGAGTGTAAGGATAAACATGTGAGTTATTTTTTCTCACTACGAATTGAAGCTAGCAAATCATTTACATGATTTGTTCTTGTTTACATTCCATTTATTAATTAGGAGTGATTTTAAGTATTGAATTATGAATAATTGTAATGAAAATAATATAATCATTTTTGAAGTATACAGTTCAAAAAAAGCTTATTTAAAAAATCAGATTTTAACAATTTTATGTAGTTTTAACTGAAATTAAACTAGTTTTTAAAAATTCTATACTGATCATGGCCAGTTTAAAAAATTTTAAGTAATTTTATTGAGAGTTTGAAACTATTTCCAAATAGATTTAAAGTAATACTAAACAGTTTTGAATTAGTTATGAACAGTTTTGAACAAGTTATAAATAGTTCTAAATCAGTCTAATCTAAACAGACCTAAATAATTTAAAATAGTTATGAACAGTTTAATTTTTTTTAAATTGCTATAAAGTGTTTTAAACAAACTCTAAACAGTTTTTAATCAAATCTAAAGTGTTCTAAATAAGTTCTAAACAGGTTTGAACAAGTTATAAATAGTTACAAACAAGTTATAAATAGTTACAAACAAGTTATAAACAGTTATAAGCAAGTTATAAACAGTGTAAAATTATCTAAATTATTATTATTGAGATTTTGAAACTATTTTTAAATATACTTAAAGTAATACTAAACAGTTTTGAACTAGTTAGTAACAGTTTTAAACAAGTTATAAACAGTTCTAAATCAGACTAAACAAACCTAAATATTTAAACATAGTTATGAACAATTAAAATTGTTATAAAGAGTTTTAAACAAACTCTAAAAAGTTTTTTATAAGATCTAAAGTGTTCAAAATAAGTTCTAAACAGGTTTGAGCTAGTTATAAACAGTTATAAAAAAGTTACAAACAGTGTAAATTTATCTGAATTATTATTGCGAGTTTGAAACTAATTCCAAACAGATTTAAATAATAAACATTTAATACTTAACAGTTTTGAACTAGTTATGAACAGTTTTGAACAAGTTATGAACAGTTTTGAACAAGTTATAAACACTTCTAAATCAGTCTAAACAGTCCTAAATAATTAAAAAGAGTCATGAACAATTAAAATTTTTTTTAATTGATATAAAGTGTTTTTAACAAATTTTAAACAGGTTTTAACAGATCTTAAGTGTTCTAAACAAATTAAGAATAAGTTTGAACTAGCTATAAACAGTTATAAACAAGTTATAAACAGTTTAAAACCATTTATAAACAGTGTAAGTTTGTCTAAATTGTTATCTAAGTTTTAAACTATTTCTTAATAGATTTAAAGTAGTACTAAACAGTTTTGAACTATTTATGAATAGTTTTCAACAAGTTATAAACAGTTCTAAATCAGTCTAAACAGTCCTAATTAATTAAAAATAGTTATAACCAGTTGAAATTTGTTTACATTGCTATAAAATATTTTAAACAAATTCTAAACAGTTTTTAATCAGATCATAAGTGTTCTAAGTAATATCTAAACAGGTTTGAACTAGTTATAAACAGTTTTAAACCAGTTATAAATAGTGTAAATATATCTAAAATAAAAATAAACAGTCCTAAATAATTACAAATAGTTATGAAAATTAAAATTTTTTTTAAATTGTTATAAAGAGTTTAAAATGAACTCTAACTGTTTTTTAATCAGATATTAAGTGTTTTAAACAAGTTATGAACAGGTTTGAATTAGTCATAAGCAGTTTTAAACTAGTTTTAAACAGTTTGGACTAGTTATAAATTTTTTTAAAACAGTTCTAATCGTTTTTAATTATTTCTAGAGACGTATAAGTATTTCTAAACAATTTTAAAGCAGTTCGAAAAGATTTCGAACTTGTTATAAATTACAAAAAAAAACCGTTCTGAACAGGAAGTTTAAAACCAGCTATAAAACCTTTAAAACAAAAGGAACAAGTTTTGAACAAGGTATAACGGTTCTAAGAGTTCTAAACAACTTTAAAATACTAGCAAAGTGCTCAATTAGTTCCAAACTAGTTCAAAACAGTTTTATTCACTCCTAAACTTGTTTTAAACAGTTTTAAGGAGTTCAAAACAGTTTGAAAAAAATATTAAACTATTTTCAATAATTTTCAACTCACTCTGTTAAATTTAAAATAATTTTAAACATATTCAAAATAATTATACATAGTTTTATTAAAATTTAACAATTTGAATATAGTTCTAAGTATATAAAAATTGTTTTGAATTAGTTTTGAAGAGTTTAAAACAAGTTATAAATGGTTTTTAACCAGTTCTGAACAGTTTAAAACTAGTTACAAAAAGTTTTGAACTAGTTAAAAGCAGTTTTAAACCTCTTATAAACAGTCCGGGTTTAAATAGTTTTTAACTAATTTCAAATAATTAGTAATGAGTTCTAAATAATTATAAACATTTAAAATTCTTCCACAATGTTATAAAAAAAATTTTAAAAACTAAAAAAAGATTTTTAAAAAATCTAAACAGTTTTTGATCAAATTTTAAGTGTTTAAAATATGTTCTAAACAGTTTTGAACTATTTATGAATAGTTTTAAACAAGTTACAAACATTTTTTAATCTGTCAAAACAGTCCTTAATAATTAAAAATAGTTATAAACAGTTCAATTTTTTTAAAATTATTATAACGAGTTTTTAACGAACTCTAAACAGTGTTTAATCAGATCGTAAGTGTTCTAAATAAGTCGCAAACAGGTTTAAATTAGTTATAAACAGTTTTAAACCAGTTATAAATAGGGTAGAATTATCTAAAATACAAATAAACAGTCGTAAAAAATTAAAAATAGTTATGAACAATTAAAATTTTTTTAAATTGTTATAAAGAGTATAAAACGAACTCTTAATGTTTCTTAATCCGATATTAAGTGTTCTAAACAAGTTCTGAATAGATTTGAACTAGTTATAAACAGTTTTAAACCAGTTATAAACAGTACAAATTTATCTAAATTGTTATAGAGGGTTTGGAATTAATTCATAAATTGATTTTAAGTAATACAAAACTGTTTTGAACTAGTTATGAATAGTTTTCGACAAGTTATAAACATTTGTGAATCGGTCAAAATATTCGTAAATAATTAAAAATCGTTATAAACAGTTTAATTATTTTAAATTGTTATAACTTTTTTTGTAATATTTTTTGTAAATAAATAAACAATTAAATAAAGAGTTTTAAGCGCATTCTAAACATTTTTTAATCATATCTTAAGCGTTCTTAATAAGTTCTAAACAGGTTTGAACTAGTTATAAACAGTTTTAAGCCAGTTATAAATAATGTAAATTTATCTAAAATAAAAATAAACAGTCCTAAATAATTACAAATAGTTATGAACATTTAAAATTTTTTAAAATTGTTATATAAAGTTTAAAACGAATCTAAATGTTTTTTCAGCAGATATTAAGTGTTTTAAACAAGTTTCGAAAACTTGTTGAAAAAGTCATAAACATTTTTATACAGTTTGGACTAGTTATAAACTTTTTTTAAATTTTGAACCAGTTGTCAATGGTTTTAATTAATTCTAGATAAGTATAAGTATTTCTAAACAATTTTGGAGCAGTTCTATAAAATTTCGAACTTGTTATAAACTAAAAAAGAAACAGTTCTAAACAGATTAAAACTAGTATAAGCAATTTTAAACAACAAAAAAAGTTTCGACCCAGTTATAACGGTTCTAAGAGTTCTAAACAACTTTGAAATAGTAACAAACTTCTTAATCAATTTTAAACTGATTCAAAATGGTTTTATTTACTTTTAAACAGTTTTAAGTAGTTCTTTCTAAACATTTTTAAACAAATATTAAACAATTTTAAATAAATTTCAACACATTCTGTTAAATTTAAAATAGTTTTAAACATATTCTAAATAGTTATACATAGTTTTATTACAATTAAACCATTTTACTATAGTTATAAATATTCAAAAATAGTTTTTAATTAGTTTCAGAGAGTTTAAAACCAGTTATAAATGGTTTTAAACCAGTTCTGAACAGTTTAGAACTAGTTACAAACAGTTTAGGACTAGTTACAAACAGTTTTGAACTGTTTAAAAGCAGTTTTAGATATTATATAAACAGTCCGTCTTCAAATAGTTTTTAACTAGTTTTTAAAAGTTAGTAATGAGTTCTAAATAATTATAAACATATTAAATTTTTCTACAATGTTATAAAAAAAATTTAATTAACTATAAACATTCTTTTAAAAAATTGAAACTGTTTTTGATCAAATTTTAAGTGTTTTAAACAAATTTAAAACAGTTTTAAACTAGTTATGAACAGTTTTGAACAAGTTATAAACAGTTCTAAATCTGTCTAAACAGTACTAAATAATTAAAAATAGTTATGAACAGTTACATTTTTTTTTAAATTGCTATAAAGTGTCTTAAACAAATTCTAAACAGTTTTTAATCAGATCTTAAGTTTTCTAAATAAGTACTAAATAGGTTTGAACTAGTTATAAGCAGTTTTAAACCAGTTATAAATATTGTAAATTTATCTAAAAAAAATAAACAGTCCTAAATAATTACAAATAGTTAAGAAGATTTAAAATTTTTTTAAATTATTATTAAAAGTTTAAAAACAAACTCCAAATGTTTTTTAATCAGATATTAAGTGATTTAAACAAGTTCTGAACAGATTTGAACAAGTCATAAACAGTTTTAAACTAGTTTTAAACAGTTTAGAATAGTTATAAACTTTTTTAAACCAGTTCTAATCGGTTTTAATTAATTCCAGATAAATATAAGTAATTCAAAATAATTTTGGAGCAGTTTTAAAAGATTTCGAACTTGTTATTAATTACAAAAAAAACAGTTCTAAACTGTTTAAAACTAGCTATAAGGAAATTTAAGCAAAAAAAAAGTTCGAGCCAGTTATAACGGTTCTAAGAGTTCTAAACAACTTTGAAATAGTAACAAAGATCTCAATTAATTCTAAACTGGTTCAAAATCGTTTTTTTTTTTGTAGTTCTAAACTAGTTTTAAACAGTTTTTAGTAGTTCTAAACAATTTTAAACCAATATTAAACAATTTTGAATAATTTTTAACACATTCTATTAAATGAAAAATAGTTTTAAACAAATTCTAAATAGTTTTACCTACAGAGAGTTATTAAAATTTAACCATTTTAATATAGTTCTAAATATAAAAAAATTTTTTGATATTAGTTTTGAAGAGTTAAGAAAAATGGTTATAACCGTTTTCAAACCAGTTCTGAACAGTTTACAGCTAGTTAGAAACAGTTTTGAACTGATTAAAAGCAAATTTAAACGTCCTATAAACTAATCGTTTTTAAATAGTATTAAACTAGTTTTAAATAATTAGTTATGAGTTGTAAATAATTATAAACATTTTAAATTCTTCCACAATGTTATAACGTTTTTTAAACAAACTGTAGAAAGATTTTTGAAAAATTTAGACATAGATTTTAATCAACTTGTGAGGTTGTAAGTGTTCTAAATAAATTCTAAAAAGGTTTTGAACTTGTTATGAATAGTTTTAAACTAGTTGTAAACAGTTCTAAATCGGTCTAAACAGTCCTAAATAATTAAAAATATTTATGAACACAGTACATTTTTTTAAATTGTTATAAAAAGTTTTAAACGAAATCTAAACAGTTTTTAAACAGATCTTAAGTGTTCGTAATAAGTTCTAAACAGGTATGAACTAGTTTTAAACAGTTTGAAACCAGTTATAAGTAGTTTAAATTTGTCTAAAATAAAAATAAGCAGTCCTAAACAATTACAAATAGTTATGAACGGTTTAAATTTATTAAATTGTTACAAAGAGTTGAAAACGAACTCTAAATGTTTTTTAATCAGATATTAAGTGTTCTAAACAAGTTCTAAACTGGTTTGAACTTCTTATAAACAGTTTTAAACCATTTATGAACAGTGTAAATTTATCTAAATTGTTATAAAGACTTTAAAACTTTTTCTAAATAGATTTAAAGTAATACTAAACAGTTTTGTACTAGTATGAATAGTTTCAAACAAGTTATAAACAGTTCTAAATTGGTCTAAACAGTCCTAAGTAATTAAAAATAGTTATGAACAGAGTACATTTTTTTAAATTGTTATAAATAATTTTAAACGAACTCTAAACAGGTTTTAATCAGATCTTAGGTGTTCTAAATAAGTTCTAAACAGGTTCGAACTAGTTATAAACAGTTTTAAGCCATTTATAAATAGTGTAAATTTATCTAAATTGTTATAGAGAGTTTTTAAACTATTTTTAAATAGATTTAAATTAGTACTAACCAGTTTTGAACAATTTTAAATAGGTTTTAAAAATTATTAAACTTATTTGAACAATAGTTCAACAACAGTTCTTAACAGTTTTTTGGTCATTTATTGCCATTTTATGATCTTCTAATTTCTCTAAATTTGAATTACAGTATTTTCTACTAATAAATTAGAGAAAGATAAGCTACTATTAAATAGTAACAAATGTTACTAAATCTTAGTATAAAACTACTAATCATTATTAATAGAAAATTACTTATTTGAAAGTAAAATATCTTAAAATAATTATTATAATTAAATTATATTAAATTAAATAATATTAATCGAAATAGTAAAAGTTGACTTTTTCAATTTGTAGATATTTCATTTTCAAATTATCATTTTTCTAATAATAAAATCACTAATTCAGATTTAGAATTTTAGAGACATCATTCTTTGACTTTTAGTAAATTTTCCATTTCTTGAAAATTGTCTCCATTAATCAAAATTATTTTTTTCATTTTTGTTAAAAAAAAAGGTTTAATTTTCAATAATATACAAACAACAATAAAAAATACTTAATATTATTTAATACGTAAAGTAAAAACAAAACGTAGTGGATCTTTAATACTTTTAGTAGAGTTAAAGGAAATTGAGATTAAAGTTGTATTGGGAAATAAAAGCTGATGGTCTCGAATTTAGAAGAGGCAGAGCGAAGTGCTGACTCTGAAACGATCCCGAGCATCGACTTTTCTTGAGTGGCAAGGCAGCAAAATGGCGTAAAGAGGTCTAATGTGGAAGATCAAGACATGGGGTAAGATAAATCGAGAAAATAAAACCAAGGAAAATAGAAGATTGGGAAAACGTGACAGTTGGCAGGAAAGCAGAACAGAATCCGCTCCACTTGCTGACTTGGTGTTTTTGTATAAGCTGATTATTTTTTACCTCCAGCGACAAACATCGCAAAAGAAAAAGATTTTTAAAATCAAATTATACATCTAAATAAATTCTCTCAAAACAAAAAAACACGTATATTATCAAAAATATTCAAAAAAAAAAAAATTGTCTGATTTTTTTAAAGCTCAACAACTCAATTATTTCGTAAATAATAAAAAAATTTAAAATGTCGGACAACAATTTTTAAAATCGGTAAATTTTACTGAAAATTGTTGTTTGGGGTTTTTTAGGGTATTATAATTTCAAATAATATTATTTTAATAATATAAAGAAGATAGAGTGATAAAAGTCAATAATAGAATTATTATAGGACGAGAAGTCGATAAAATAAAAGAGACAAAAAAAATTTAAAAACAAGGTAAAATTTAATTCAATCATCACTTAATTTTAAAGAGTTGTTAATTGAATAGAGAGAAAAGTTGCGTCGATAAATAGAACCGTCGCAATGTACAGTGCAACCAAGGAGATAATTTCCCATTACGCGCACGATGAGTATGCAACGTTAAATACAGTAATTGCGCGCAGTATATTAAGAAAATTGACGGAGGAAAGGAGAGAAAAGGGAATTATACTTATAAGACTTTAAAGGCCGACGTTACTTGCAGGCGGACCCAAGGATTTATGATCCATAGAAAAAAAAAATAGTGGGGAGCTTCAAAAAAATCATTACTAAATTTACGTTTTGACCCTCGTAAAGTAAGACTTGTATTGCAAACTGAATACACAGTTCAAAAATATTATTATACACTATCGTATTATATGATTTCTTAAATCTCTTTTTAAAACCCAAGTCTGTACTCAAAGTCTCAATAAAGATTTCTAAATAATGATAACTCTCTAGATCTAGTTAAAAATAGCAAATTTAATTATTAGATAGATCTAAGGGGGGGGGCAAGGGTAGGCAGGAGTCCCCCTGCGCCAACTTCAGGGGGCGCCAAAATTAGAGAAAATAAATGAAAAAAGATAAACATAATTTAAAATTGAAATAGATGATTTGAAATTGAAACAAATAATTGAAATTTGAGAAAATAATTAAAATTCAGGCCCGGATCTAGGGGGGGGGGCAAGGGTAGACACGCGCCCCCCTGCGCCAAATTCAGGGGGCGCCAAAATTAGGGAAAATAAATTAAAAAAGATAAACATAATTTAAAATTAAAGAAAATAACTTTTAATTAAAGAGAAATAATTAAAAACTTTTTAGAAATTATGAAAAAGAAGAAAAGTGATTGAAAATTGAAGAAAATAATATAAAAAAATAATTTAGAGCCCATAGAAACGAAACAAATAAATAATTGAAATGGCAGATAAATAGTTTAAAATTTTGGAAATTATGAAACAAACGAAATAAATTGAAAATTGAAGAAAATAAATTTTGGGAAATAATTGAAAAATTATTTTAAAATTTGAAACTTGGAAAAAAGAATTGAAATATGATACAAACAATGATAAGTTGTAGAAAATAAATTACATTTGAGTGAAATAAGGAAAAAAAATACAGAATTTTTTTAAATAAAAAAAAATAATTGAAATTTGAAAAAAGTACATGAAGATTTTAGAAATCAATTTAAAATAATGAAAATAACTAAAAATTGGAAAAATGAATTGAAGAAAGGTGAAAATAATTAAAAATCACGATAATTAATAAATTTTTTTGGAAATTATGAAAATAAACGAAAATAATTAAAAATCGAAGATAATAATTGAAATTTTAGAAAAATAGATAAAAATCTCAGAAAAAAATTTAAGAAATTGAGAATAATAATTAACAACCGAGGAGATTGATTGAAAAATTATAAAATTAATTTAAAATTGAAAAAATAATTGAAATATGCTGAAAATAATTTAAGATTCAGAAAAAAAAATTGAAATATGATGATAATAATTTAAATATGAAAAATTGAAAACAGTAAATAAAATTTGAGAAAAATAATTGAAAAAAGCATAGAATTTGTGTTTAAAAATAGAAAATAATTACAAAATTACTTTCAAATTTTTAATTAAAGAGAATAATTAAAAAATCGCAGAAATAATTTAAAACAGATGAAAATTAAAATTTCAGATAAATAATAATTGAAATTTTTGAAAATTATGCGACAATTATTTTTACAAATTATTTTAGTATATTACAAGTTTGCACATATTCCGAGAAGAAGCGTTGAATAGAAAAAAATTAAAATTTATAGGTTTTAACCTGAAAGTGCAGAATATTAAATTCTTTTAAATAAATAAAATAACCCTTTTTTTTAAAACAAAATTTATAAAATTTTAGAGTTAAAAAAAAATGCAAAAAATAGTTGAAATTAAACAAAATAATTGTAAATTTTTCCCATTAATTGAAAAAAAATCAATTAAAAATTGAGAAAAGTAATTTAAAAAATCATGGAAATGTTTTAAAAATAAAAAGAATAATTTAAATTTGAGAAAATTACTTAAAAATCTTTAAAATAAATTAAAAACAATTGAATAATGAAAAACTAGAGAAAATAATTGAAAATTTAAAAAAAATGATTGAAAAATAAGATAAATAATATAAAATTGAAAACAATAATTAAAATTAGAGAAAATAATTGAAAAAATTACAATATATATTTTAAATAAAGAAAATTTAAGGAAATTTTCAGAAAAATACTTGAAAGTTTTGGAAGTTCATTGCAAAAAAAAAGAAGAAAATAATGAAAAATTAGAGAAAATAAATGAAAGAAGATAAACATAATTTAAAATTGAAGAAAATAATTATAAATTAAACAGAAATAATTAAAAACTTTTTGGAAATTAGAAAAAAAGGAAGAGAGTAAGAAGGATATAAAATTTGGAAAGTAATTAAAAAATGATTTCACAATTTGAAACTCTAAGAAAATAATTGAAATATGATACAAACAATAATAGGTTATAAAAAAAACCACATTGGACTGAAATATTTGAAAAATTTATAGAATTTTGTTTTAAATAAAAAAAAAAATAATTGAAATTTGAGAAAAATACATGAAGATCTTAGAAATCAATTTTAAAAAATGAAAATAACTAAAAATTGAAAAAATAAATTGAAGAAAGCTGAAAATAATTAAAAATCGAGAGAATTAATAAAAATTGTTGGAAACTATGAAAATAAATTAAAACAATTCAAAATCAAAGATAATAGTTGGAATTTTAGAAAAATATTAGATAAAAATCTCAGAAAATAATTTAAGAAATTGAGAACAATAATTAACAATCGAGGAGAATAATTGAAAAATTATAAAATTAATTTAAAATTGAAAAAAATAATTGTAATATGCTGAGTATAATTTAAGATTGAGAAAAAAAATTGAAATATCGTGATAGTAATATAAATATGAAGAATTGAAAACAGTAAATTAAATTTGAGAGAAATAATTGAAAAAATCATAGAATTTATGTTTAAAAAAAGAAAAAAATTACAAAATTACAATCAAATTTTTAATTGAAGAGAATAATTACAAAATCGGGGAAATAATCTAAAACTGGTTAAAATAATTGGAATTTCAGATAAATAATAATTTAAATTTTTGAAAATTGTACCACAATAATGAAAATAAGTAGAAGAAATTGGAAAATAATTAAAAATAATAATTGAAAATAATTGAAAAAAATAATATAAAAATTGCAGAATTTATTTGTAACCAAAAGAAAATAATTGAAAAAGGGAAAATTGATGAGAATAATCTAAATTTGAGATAATAACTGAAAATTTGGGAAATAGGTTGAAAAATAATAAGAACATGAAAAAATAGAGAAAATAATTGAAAATTGAGATATATATTTGAAAGTTCAGGAAATTAATTCAGTAATTATGAAAATGATTAAAAATTGCAGAGAAAATTTTGCAAAAATGCAAAAATACTTTAAATTAGAAAAAATATTTTAAATTTGCCATGAATAATATAAAATTTAGGAATAAATAATTAAATCAATTTCTTGTTAAGGGAAAAATAATTGAAATTGAAAAAGTGATTGAGAAAACTAAACAAAATAATTGAAATTTCAAGAAGGTAAATTTAAGATTTAGGAGAACAATTTAAAAATAATTAAAAATTGCAGAAAATAATTAAAAAATTATAATAATAGTTTACTTCCTAATAATAATAATAATAATATAATTTATAAAGGTCATTCTTCGGACTATATACATTTAAAAATTAGATGTTCTTGGAATACTTTTTTTTTGATTCTGTACTAATTATTTGTAAAAAATAACTAAAAATAAATAGAAATTTGACTAATAAAATTAGTAAACAGAATTTTACTAAAATATTAGTTATTTTGACATAACCTAAAAATGAATTTGATTAATAATTAGCTATTTTTATTAAATGTTTAGTCGAAATATAACTATTTGAATTAGTGACTGAGTTTTTGCTTTCAAATTATGTAGTTATTTTTAACTAATTCAAATTCAGTGAGTTTGCAATGAAAGATGAAACTACTCCCAAAATTTAAAATTAAATGTTGTTTTTTCTCAAAGAAAGACTTTATTGATTTTGAAATTTTTCGTGTCAACATATAAACTTTGAAAAATAAGGATATTTTTTCGATTTATGCAAATATGGCGTTTTTTTCTCTTTTAATTGATATTCGCAATTTTTTAGCTTAGTGCTCATAGTTTAAAGCTATATTATATAAGAATTTAATTTAGTTTTGTTTGATTTGTAATAAAAATTAAAACAAATGACTTTAAAAAAAAATTTTTTTTTGTAGGAATAGCAATGTCTTGGATAAAAGCTTTTTTTTGTGGGTCTGGGTAATTAAATTAAATCAAATAAAATCCCCACATTTGTATTTTCAGCATAATTCTATGATTCTTATATACAGTGCATAATTAAAAAATTCCAAAATATTATAAAATTTTAATTAAATACTAAATTTTCAATTTCTGTGTCAATGTTCTTAGAAAATTAATCGACATTCAAATTTTATTTCCAAATCAATTTTAGGTTAAAAAAAAAAGTAAATTAAAAAATTGCATAAACTAAGGATTATTTGAAATTTGAAAGAATTTACTGAAAATAAGAAAATAATTGACAAACTAAATCGGAATGAGAGAAAAACGAAAAGCGAGATTCGAAAGATACGAATGAGAAGACAGGGGGTGAACTTTGATGATGAAACGCGAGAACGGGGAAAGCAAAAAAGTAGAGCTGTGAAAACGACCCTCCCACTCGAGTGGAGAGGGCAAACAGCGCCATAAAGGTTCCTTTCCGCGTCATGGGTGAATAGACCTGGTCGAAGGGAAAGCCGACACTAAAAAAAAAAAAAATAAAATAAAAGTCCACTCGACCCCTACAAGTGATGTCCGAATACTCTTCGTTTCCGTGCACACGTATTCATGAATACCATTGCAGAGAACAGATTGCTCTCTCGATCCCCCTTTTTTTTTTCGCTTTCACCGGAAACGTTATCTTTACAAAGTGCCAAATTTCACTCCAAGTCGAAAAAAAAAATTTTGCATCTCTACTGGGATTATTTGAAAAAGATGGAAAAAAAATGTGGGCATAAAATTCGGGTCGTATGAATTTTGAAATTTTAAACTTAAATAAGTAAAATGTAAAATATAGTAAAAAATGAAAAAAAAATTGTATTTGGTGGAAATATAATATATTTAAATATAGAGAGTTGGTTAAAGTGTCTGTATGTCTGTCCGTCTGTCGCTCACGGTTAATAAATGTATATTTCCGGTTCTAAACAGTTTTCGACTAGATATAAATAGTTTTAAACTAGTTCTAAGCAATTTCGAACTGGTTTTAAACGGTTTTAAATCAGTTATGAATTCAGTTAGTTCTAAAATGTTTGAAGATGTTCTAAATAGTTTTAAAGAAGTTCTAAATATTTTTGAACAAGTTCTAAACAGTGTTAAATGATTCCGAACAGTTTGTAACAGTTTTTAACCAGTTCCAAAAGATTTTAACTTGTTATAAAGTAAAAAACGAATTTTAATATTTTAAACAGCTTTTAGCTAGTCCTAAACAACTTTAAGCAGGTTCTAAAAAGTTTTAAGCAAGATATAAATCGAGATAAATAATTTGGAATTAGTTATAATTTATAAATGACAAAAGCAGTTCTAAACAGTTTTGAACCAGTTATAACATTTATAAATAAGTTCTAAACAACTTAAAATCAGTAAAAAAAATTTAAGCCAGTTTAAAACAGCGTTCTAAACATTTTCAAATCAATTCTAAATAGTTTATAATAAGTGTAAACTGGTTATAAAGTTCAATACTAGTTCTAAACAGTTGTAAACAAGTTATAAACAGTTTCAAACCAGTTCAAAACAATTCTAAACAAGCTATAAACAGTTTTAAATAATTCTAAATAGTTTTGAACAAGCTTGAGCATTTATAAAGTTTATTATAAAATTCAATATCAGTTCTAAACAGTTGTGAACAAGTTATAAACAGTTTCAAACCAGTCCAAAACAATTCCAAACAAGCTATAAGCAGTTTAAAATAATTTTAAATATTTTTGAATAAGCTTGAGCATTTATAAAGTTTATTATAAAATTCAGTACCAGTTCTAAACAGTTGTGAACAAGTTATAAACAGTTTCAAACCAGTTCAAAACAATTCCAAACAAATTATAAACATTTTTTAATAGTTGTTAATAGTTTTGAACAGTTTGAACCAGTTATAAATAGTTTCAAAACAGTCTAAAACGATTCCAAACATGTTTTAAACAGTTTTGAAATAGTTCTAAATAGATTTGAACGAGTTATAAAGTTCAAAACCAGTTCTAAACAGTTGTGAACCAGTTAGAAACAGTTTTTAACTAATATAAACAATTTCAAACATGTTATAAGTATTTTAAAATAGTTTTAAGTTGTTTGAAACAGTTTTAAAATTTTCTGAAATAGATTTAAACAAGTTTTAAACAGTTTTTAACTGGTTCTTAGCAGTTTTAAACTAGTTATAAACTGAAAAAACAATTGTACACAGTTTTTAACCAGTTTGAAACAATTTTAAATAGGTTATAAATAATTTGAAATAGTTCTAAACATTTTTGAACTAGTTTTAAACAATTTTAAACTAGTTCTAAAAACTTTTGAAATATTTAGACAGTCTTCAACCAGTTTTAAGTAATCCTAAACAATTTTGAAACAGTTCTAAAAAATTTGGAACAAGTTAAAAGGATTTTAAAATGCTATAAACCATTTCTAAACAATTTTTGACCAGTTCTGAACAATTTTTAATAATCTCGATAGTTTTTAACCAGTTTAAGGAGCTTTTAACAAATCTAAATTATTCGAAACAGTTTAAAACCGGTTCTGAGAAGTTTTTAACAAGTTTGAAACAGTTTTAAATGGTTCGAAAAAGTTCGAAACTATTTTCATTTAGTTAAAAATTTTTAAACTAGTTCCAAACAGTTAACAAATATTAAACTTGTTGCAAACAGTTCTGAGAAAATCGAGAAAGGTTCTAGACTCTCCTAAATTGTTCGAAACATTTTTTAATCAGTTCTCAAGATTTTTTAACAAGATTAAAACTGCTTTTATATAGTTTTTTTAAAAGTTTTAATTTTAAATAGTTTTGAATCTATTAAAGTATTTTAAACAAGTTTAAAACAGTTTTACATAGTTCAAAATTGTTTTCAATTAGGTCACAAAGTTTCACATTAGTTTTGAATTACTAAATTGTTCGCAAATTTATGAATTATTAGTTCTGAAGATTAGATTATTGTCATCAACTTTCCATTATATAACGATTTTTCAATTATTTTCTTTTGCTTAAAAATAAATTCTTCAATTTTTCTTGATTTTCATCAATTTATAATTGTATTCATTATTTTGTCATTACTTTTAAAAATTTCAATTATTTATCCGATATTGCAATTATTTTTATCAATTTTCGTTATTTCTGCGATTTTTTAATCATTCTCTTCAATTACATTTTTTTAAGTAATTTTGTAATTACTATTTTTTTTAAACATATACTCTATGATCTTTTCAGTTATTTCTCACAAATTTTATTGAATGTTTTCAATTTTTCATATGTAAATTATTTTCATCATAATTCAATTTTCATTCTCAAACTTAAATTATTTTCAGCATATTTCAATTATTTTTTTCAATTTTGAATTAATTTGATCATTTTTTAATTATTTTTCTCGATTGTTAATCATTATTTTCATTTTCTAAAATTATTTTCTAAGATTTTTAAGTATTTTTCTGAAAATTCAAATATTTTCTTCAATTTCTAATTAATTTCATTTGTTATCAGAATTTCAAATTTTTTTTTATTAATTATCGTTAATTTCAATTATTTTTACCTTTCTTCCAGATTTTTCTCCAATTTTTAGTTATTTTCATTTTCTAAAATTATTTTCTAAGATTTTTAAGAATTTTTCTAAAAATTCAATTGTTTTCTTCAATTTTTAATTATTTTCATTTGTTTTCATAATTTCAATTTTTTTTATTAATTATCATAAATTTCAATTACTTATAGCTTATTTCTTTAATTCTTTTCTCCAATTTTTAGTTATTTTCGTTTTTTTAAATGATTTCTAAGATCTTCATGTTTTTTTAATTATTTTCGTCAAGTTTTTAATTTTAAAAACATTTTTCAATTATTTTCCAAAGTTTATTCCCTTCAATTTTCAATTCTTTACATTTGTTTCATAATTTCAAAAATTGTTAACTATTTATCTGACTTTTCAATTATTTCATTATTTATATTATTTTTTATATTATTTTCTTCAATTTTCAATTAGTTTCGTTCTTTTTCTCGTTCTTTTTCATAATTGCTAAAAAGTTTTTACTTATTTCTCTTTAATTAAAACTTGTTCTGTTCAATTTTAAATTATTTTTTTATTTTATTTATTTTCTCTAATTTTTAATTATTTTCTTTTATTTCAATGAACTTCTGAAAGTTTTAAGTAGGTATTTTTCTCACATTTTTTTTAACTTTCCGTTATTTAAAATATTTTATGTCATTTGTTTAATTATTTTCTCAAATTTTAATTTTTTTTTTTAATTTTAATTTATTCATCTCAATTTTTAACCATGTTGTTTCAATTTCCAATACCGATTTTTTTTATATTTATTATTGTATTTAAAATCTTTAAAATGTATGAAAAACTAATCGCGCGCTTGTGTGCGTTTTATTTTACTAGTAACTAATAATTAGTAAAATCGTGGATGAGTTTTTATTTCAGCAATATTAGTTAAAAATAACTAATTATCAGTAAAAAAAATGACTAATTTTTAGTAAATAAATAACCAAAAAATAATTAAAATTTGACTAATTGAATTAGTAAACAGAATTTTACTAAAATATTAGTTATTTTGACATAACCTGAAAATGAATTTTACTAACAAATAGTTATTTTTTACTAAATGGTTAGTAGAAATATAACTATTTGAATTAGTGACTGAACTTTTTGTCTTTCAAATTAGTTATCTTTAACTAATTCAGATTTAGAGAGATATAATAATATAGCTACAACACTGCAAAAACATGGTGTCTTAAATTGGCCAAAAATGTCTTAAATTAAGATACTTTTGGTGTCTAAGACACGAAAAATGTCTTATTTTAAGACATTTTTGAACAATTTAAGACACCTGTTTTTGCAGTGAAAACCCTCGATTCAATAAACTCTTGCTTCTCATTTTTATCCCATTTTGAAAGTTTCTCGTCTTATTTGTTCCTCTTTAATACATCTCGTTTTTAAGGAGAAAGTTGAGCGTTTTAAAGTTTTTCAAGTAGAAAAATATGAAAGGGACGTTAGGGGCTTCCGCGTAACAGGGTTATATCAGTTGAAGTGCGATCGTGACTCTTTGCAAAGAGCCGACAGAAAACATCGTCATTATGGGCCTATGGTTCGTTTCAACAAGCGAAAACTTATGGCAATCACGCGATCCTTCAACTTCTTGCGACCGACCTTGGCACCAACAATGTTCCAGTCCTATATATCCCGATCAAGAATATTTAAAAAAAAAATCGATATAATTTTGTTTCGAACCCTCGAGGAGACGACAGACCTAGCTTCATAAGAATTGGATACATGTATAAACTTCTGGGTGTTCTGAAGCCTTGTGCAAGTTGCGTGTCGAATTGGTAACTTTTAGTTCCCTAAAGCATAGTAGGATTCCGCATTCCAAGATATCAGGATAGAAATCCTCCATTCTGATGATGTAAAACTTACATAACGGTATAGCGTTCCCGTACCTATAAAATAAATAATAATAATAATAATAATAAGTAAAGAGAAAAAAAAAAGAAAATAATTTTTATATAAAATACGGTAAAAATGATACTTTATTGTATATTGAAGAATGGCATTTTTGATATTTTTAAGATATTTTTTATGTGCATTTCTCGTTCATAAAGAACGTTTATCGAGATGCGTGAGAAAACGTCGCACCAGGAGAAATTTGGGCTGACTTTTGAGTGACGCACACGCACAGTTTTAAATTGCGCTTGTCGTCGCGTGACCAACATTACCACCGTCTACAATTCATATTTTTATATGCATATATATACCTGCATTTTTGTCAAAACCGATAACAGAAAAAAAAGGAAATTTTTACCTAAAAATTTTTTTTTGTTACTTTCCTTAAACGGTTGCATGAAAATTGAACATGAAATTTGATATTGATTTAGAGAGTTTGAAAATTTAAATATAGCAGGAGCGGTGATTTTTGTATACGTGTAAAATATTCTAATAGGGCAAAAAAGTCAATCTGTGGAATTCCATAAAATTACAGACAAAAAGATTTCTTAATGAGAATATGTGGATAAATAAATTTACAATTATATATTATAGCACTGTGATAAATAATCAAATTAATAGGAAATTAATTAAAAAATAATTGAAAGTGGCAGAAAGTATGTGGAAAATGATAAAAATAATTTAAATTTGAAAAAAATAAATTTAATTTGTGGAAAATAATCGAAATAATTACAACATACATATTTGTAATAAATGAAAATAATTGCAGAATAATATAAACTAGCAAAATATAACGCGCGTAAGCGCTCGATTAGTTTTCCCTTCATTTTAAGAATTAAACAATAATAATAAATAAAACAAATCGAGTAATAATATATTTATTCAATAAGCAAGACTGAGAATCGACTTGCAGATTGAAAATAGTGAAAAAAAATGACTTTTTAATTTAAAAAACTGAGTAAATAATTAGTTTTTAGGTGAAAAAAGTGAGTGAAAAAGCAATAATAAGTTTGATATTACTGATATTAAATTGGAGGGCGCCAATAGGAAAATCCATTCAAATTTGAAAAAAATAATTCGAAAATCTTAAAAATAATTGAAATATGAAGAAAATAATTAAATAATAACAAAAATAATCCAGTTTGAAAAAAAATTGTAACTGACAAAACTAATTGGAAAATTGATTAAAATCAAAAAATAAAGACCAAGATTGAAACGAAATAATTGGAATTTGAAGTAAATAATTGAAGTTACAAGACAATAATTGAAGAATAACAAAAATAATTAAAATTTGGAACAAAAGTTTGAGACTGGTGTAAAAAATTTAAATTTTGCGTACAATAATTAAGATATTGACGAAATAATTAAAATGTAAAAAAACTAATTGAATTATTACATAAATAATTAAAATCTGGCGTAAAAATTACATTTATTAGACAAAAATTAAAAATTGAAAAAAAGGATAGAAGTTTCAAGAAAATAATTAAAACTTGAAAAAAATAATTTAAAAATATCAAAAAAATGTTTACAAGTAGAAAACAGTTTAAAAATGACAAAAATAACTAAATCTTAGAGAAAAATTAATAGAAAATGAGAAATATATACAAAAATGGAGTAAAAAAAGAAATTTAATACATTAATATTAAAAAATTGTATAAAATGGCAAAAATATTTGAATACTGACAAAAATAGTTGTAATTTGAAAAAATAATTGATAATTGATTTAAAAAATTAAAAATTTAAAGACAAATACTTGAAAACTTGATGAAACAATCTAAATATTAAGAAAATAATTGAATAATGACAGAAATAATTGAAAACTGGTGTAAAAAAAAATTTTATACACAATAATTGAAAATTTTATAAAAATATTAGAAGTTTGAGGAAAATAATTGAAATTTGAAGAGAATAATTCAAAAATGGCAAAAAAATTTGAATATGAAAAAAGTAATTAAGGTTTGAAGAAAATAATTGAAAAAAGCGTAAAAAAATTAATAAATTCGTGACAATAATAAAAATAATTATGAAAATAATTAAAAACACGTGTAAGAAATTTAAAAAATCATGACCATAAAACAAACTGAATAAAATAATTTAAATTTGTAAAAAATAATTGAAAAAGAAGATAAATAATTGAAAATTAATGAAAATTATTAAAATTTGTAAAATATATTTTAAAATTTGGGCTATTAATTGAAGAATAGTGAAAATAATAAAAAATTCGAGAAAATATTTGCAAAATAATGAAAATAATTAAAAATTGAAGAAAATAATATTAATTTGTACAAAATAATTGAAAAAAATTACATTATTTATTTGTAACAAAATAATATAATTGCAGAATGATAAAAATAATTTTAAATTTAACAAAATAACTGGAATTAGAGATAAATAATAAAATAATTTGAAAATTAATTTAAAAATGATTAAAAATTACAAGAAGTAATTGAAAAATGATAGAAATAATTAAAAATTGAAGAAATTTATAAAAATGTGTAAAAAATAATTGAAAACATTACAACATATACATCTAACTTGTAATAACTGAAAATAATTGGAGAATAATATAAAT
This sequence comes from Ganaspis brasiliensis, assembly GCA_037103525.1. NCBI lineage: Eukaryota > Metazoa > Arthropoda > Insecta > Hymenoptera > Figitidae > Ganaspis > Ganaspis brasiliensis. The sequence goes on from JAZKLR010000294.1 coordinate 2,738,877, forward strand.
AATTGGAAATTAAAGATAATTATGAAAATTTAAGAAATTAAAACATTAGAGTAATAATCGAACTTTGAAGAAACTAATGGAAATTTGTGATAAATAATTAGAATTTTTAAAGTTAATTAATAAAATAATCAAAATAATATAAAATTTGTCATAATCGTTGCAAATTAAAAAAATAATAATTTTAAATTGACAAACGTAGTTGAAAATTAAGAAAAATAATTGAAGAATGACTAAAACATTGCAACGTGGTTAAGAAATTTATTTGAAGAATATTAAAAATAATTGAAAAATTAAAAAAAATAATTGAAAATCAGATACATAATTGAAAAGTAAAGAAAATTATAAAAATTTGAGAAACATATTTTAAAATTTGGACAATTAATTGAAAAATAGTGAAAATAATAAAAAATTGTACAAAATAATTGATAAAATTGCAGAATGTATTTGAGATAAACAGGACTATTTGAAAAATGATAAAAATAATTGGAAATTAAAGATAATAATGGAAATTTAAGAACACAAATTGAGAAAATTAAAAAATTAATTTGATTTAAAGGAAAGCGATTTGAAACTTGAAGAACATTATTTATAATACTGGAAAAACACAACTAAAATTTAAAAACAGAAAATAAAAATTTAATAATTTAGTATTTTTAATAAAAATTGATAAAGCATGAAACAGGTTTTTTAATATTCAAAAATATTTGGAAAATGATTATGGAACTAATCTAATATTGAAGTAAATAATTAAAACTGAAAAAGTTTCATTTGAAAAAATTTAAGAAAATAATTTAAAATCGCGGAAATTTAATTTAATTTTTAGTGGAAAATTTGAAAAATCATGAAAATAATTAGAAATTGAAAAAGTTTCTGAAAAATAATAAAAATAGTTAAAAATTGTAGCAAGTAATTAAAAATCATAACAGAAAATAATAGTTAAAAATTAATGACATTTTTAAATAAATTTTAATTAATTTTCTAATTTTTTATTATTTATCACAAATTCCAGTTTTTTTTCAATTTACAATTATTTTTATTATTCTGCAATTATATTCTTTTTTTACAAATATATGTTGTAATTTTATCAATTATTTTTCACAAATTAAAATTATTTTCTTCAATTTTTAATTATTTTTATTAGTTTGCAAATACTTTCTCGAATTTTTTTATTATTTTCACTGTTCTTCAATTAATTTCCTGAATTTTAAAATATGTTTCTCAAATTTTAATAATTTTCTTTAATTTTCAATTATTTATCTCTTTTTTCAATTATTTTTTTAATTTTAAACTATTTTTAATATTCCTTAAATAAACTTCTTAATTTTCAGCTATTTATCTGATTTTTAAATTACTTTTTCCACTTTTTATTTCCTTCTATATCCTTTTGCAATTGTTTCTCTACCTTTTAATTAGATATATTAAATATTTTTCAATTAATTTCCTAAATTTTTATTTATTATCTCAAAACAAAGTTAACGTAACAACTTTTTAATATTTTTTACACATTCTTTAATTGTTTCTCTTAAGATTCAATTACGTTCGTCAATTTAAAACTTTTTTTTAATTTGCAACGATTTTCACAAATTTAAAATTATTTTGATTATTTGTTGATTAACTTCTGAAATTTTAATTATTTATCTCAAATTTTCATTATTTTCTTCAATTTTTAATTATTACTCTAATGTTTTAATTTCTAAAATTTACAGAATTATTTTTAATTTTCAATTATTTATATTATTCTGCATTTATTATAATTTATTATAAATGTATGTTTTAATTTTTTTAATTATTTCTTACACATTTTTATTATTTTCTTCAATTTTCAATTATTTCTATCATGTTTCAATTATTTTTTGTAATTTTTAATCATTTTTAAATTAATTTTCAAATTATTATTTTTTTTTTTTTAATTCCAGTTATTTTTTTCAATTTAGAATTATTTTTATCATCCTGCAATTATATTCTTTTATTAAAAATAAATAATGTAATTTTTTCAATTATTTTTTACAAATTAATATTATTTTCTTCAATTTTTAATTATGTTCGTTATTTTGCAAATATTTTCTCGGATTTTTTATTATTTTCATTTATATCTTCAATTAATTTCCTAGATTTCGAAATATATTTCTCAAATTTTAATAATTTTCTTCATTTTTCAATTATTTACCTCATTTTTCAATTATTGTTTTTTCAATTTTAGTTTTTTCTTATCTTTTTGCAATTATTTTCTCCACCCTTTAATTAGATATAGTAATTATTCTTCAATTACTTTCCTATATTTCTGTTTATTATCTCAAATCTAAGTTATTGTGCCCACTTTTTAATATTTTAATCATTCTTCAATTATTTTTCTCAAATTTCAATTACGCTCGTCAATTAAATTTTTTTTTTTAATTTGCAACGATTATGACAAATTTTATATTATTTCAATTACTTGTTGATTAATTCCTAAAATTGCAATCATTTATCTCAAATTTCCATTATTTTCTTCAATTTTCGATTATTTCTATAATGTTTTAATTAATTTCCTCAATTTAAAATTCATAGAATCATTCTGTAATTAGCTACCTACATTCTGTATTTTTTAAAATTATTTTTCTAAAATTGCAATAATTATCTTCAATTTTCTATTATTTTTATCACGTTTCAATGATTTCACCCAATTTTAATTATTCTCATTTTTATCCAAACAATTTCCAAAAATGTTCAGCATTTTTCCCCCAAATTTCAATTCTTTTTTTAAAAAATTGTTTTCATTTACAAAATTTTATCCTATACAAATAAATCTTGTTTTGTTCATCTTTAAGTACTGTATTTAAAATATTTATAATTATTGATAACACAAACTGTAGAAACTAATTTATTAGTTCGAAATCAAATATAAGATTATCAACTTTTCCATTAAAATAACTACGCTAATTAATATTAAGAAATGATAGTAAATTTATAATTACAGGATTTAAATAAAGGCATACTTATAACTTTTTCAAACAATATATTTTCAATTCTATAAGCATTAGCGTATTGTCAATGATTGAAGAGTGAAAAAAAGCATTAAAATGACCTACATTTACGACAGAGAATATTTGCATAATTGAATAGTAAAATGTAAGTGATTGAAAAAGTAAAAGACTTTAAATTAGTTTGGAGAAGCATTCCTGGATCTTTAATAGCAACTATAGAAAATGAATATAATAAATATGTCACTGGCGTATAACAAGTGTCATTATTTTAATAATACTCTCGGTCGTTTTTACGTTTTGTCATAATTTTTTCTTTTCTGAAAACTTCCTAGTCGCCACAAATATATATATATACTAGCAATTAAGATAACGTGATTTGCACGCGTCGCGAATACATGTACAACAAAGTCTCTGTCATCCGGTGAATAATGACTTTTAAGTTGCAATACGACATAAACGATACGACATGTAAGTACGATCGCATGCTAAATGTGACCTGAGTTATAAGTATATTTTACGACCATATAAAATAAGTACGTATTATTAACGAAAATTAGTTTCAAAACTCATCCGTGACTATCAAAAGACACAATTATTGAAGGATATTGTGCCCGCAGAAATATAATTGATGATTATTTTAAGAAACATGATTCTGATTATTTTTTCAAACTTGGAATAATTGAAATTTTCAACAATCAGCATTTTAAATTATTTAAACTTTAAATTATTCAAACTTTAAATTATACTTTTTAGAAAATTCTAAATTTTATTGCTCTAAAAATGGTGTTAATTTAAAAGAAGGAATGAATGCATGATGATTCTGACAAGATTAAATATTATTTAAAGTAACCAATATTTAGGTAGAATTTTTTCAATTTTTATTAAATTTATCCTAATTATTAATGAACCATAATTTTAAATAAAAGAGTCAGTATAGTTTTTGTAAAATAAACTATACAATTCTAGTCAAATTGAACAAAATTTTAGTAAACTTGTCCCTAATTATTAATTAATGTAATTTTAGTTAAATTACCTATATAGTTTTAGTAGAATTAACCACAATTTTAGTTAAACTAAACAAAATTTTAATTAAATGAATCAACAAATGAGTTATTTCAATTATCAATTAATCCAAGTTCGAGTTATTAAATTAAATAAAATTAAATAAATTAAATAAAAATGTTAGTTAATTTGATCCAGATTTTGTGGTTTAAAATTAACCATATTTCTAGTTACACTAAACAAAATGATTTGTTCCTAACAATTTTGATCAATTTAACCCTAATTATCTAATAAGCATAATTATAACTAAATTACCCATAATTCTTGTCAATTTAATCAAAAGTCTCATTTTTGGTGAAATTTTTAGATAAATTGACCCAAATTATCAAAAAAGCATAATTCTGATTAAATTAACCATAATAACGCTGAAATTAAATAATTATTTATGCTTAATATTAATTAATTCTTGTTAAATTAATCACAATTCTAGTTGAAAAAAACCAAAATTTGTGTTAAATTAAAAAAAAACTTTGCTGATTTACTTCTAATGGTCAATTAAATAGAATTTTTGTTAAAACAACAATCATTCTGGTCAAATTATCCTAAATTTAAATTACATTAACAAAATTTTTAGTTTAATTAACAAATATTTAGTTTTATAAACTTTATATTTATATCAATGAACAATAATTCTAGTTGAGTTTATCACAATTATAGTAAATTCATTAATCAAAAATTCAGGTAAATAAATTACAATTATCGATTAACGAAAATTATACTTATATTAACCAAACTATTTTAATTTAATTTTAATTGATAAAGTTTAATTGATGAAATTTAAAATTAAACCAAACCTTTTTATAAAATATTTATAGTTTAACTTACTATAATATTGAAACAAAAATGGTAAATTTAATCATAGAAATAGTAAAGATAACAACATTCATAGTTAATATAACCTAAAAAAAGTAGAAATTATTTTAACCAAAAAATCAAAAATTTTAATTATTAGTTTCAATGGTTTATTTTTTTAAATTAAATTTACTACATTTTGGGTAAATAAAATTGCATTAAAAATTAATTAAAAAAGTTTTTTAAACAAAAAAATAAGTTCAAAAATAACCCCTTGTAGAATTTGTGTCAAATTCCTCCTTAAACATAAATCTAAAGTTTTTAAAAAAAAAAACCCAACTTATCAATGAACTGTATAATTCTGTAGAAAAATAAAAAAATTTGATTAAAATTTTAGTTAAATTTAAGTTTTAAATAAATTAGACACTTTGGATAAGTTTGTCAAAATCAAAATCAAGTTCGAATGAAAAAAAAACTCGTTTTGGCAAGTATAGGTACTACTATTAATAAATAAAAGTATAAGTAAAATTAAAAGACTTCCTGGAATAACTCGTTTAAAAAATTATCCATGGGATTGAAATATTTTGCTTGGACGGAAAAAGGCAATTTAGGCTTGTTATCTAGTAATTACAAAACTATGAAATGTGCAAAACTGGAGTTCATGTTTCTAGGACATAACTTTTTATCGAGTAGATCGTGAAAGCAAACAAGTTTTCAAACGTGTTTGCAAAATGATAAACAGATTTGATATAGACAGAAAAATAGTTCAATTGTGAATTCACCATAATTGTGCAATATATAGTCAACAGCCCTTAACCTCGAATTATCAAATCTTGAATATTATTTAACCTTAAAATAGAACTTGGACTGAAATTTTAAATCAGTAAAATTTAGGGTAGTGTCAGGAGTAGTGGGCCACCTTTTTTCAAGTTTATATTAAAAGCTACAATTTCACTTTAAATCTTTAAATTTTAATTATTTTATCCGATTTTGAATCCAGTTGTTAAATGTACAATTATTTCCAACAATTATTCCTATCATTTTCTTAAGATTTCAAGTTGCAATCAGTTTCTTTAAATTTAAAATTTCTTGTTTATTTTTTTCAATTTTATTTTTTTTTAGTTGTTTATTAATCAAGTCATTTTTTAAGTTTTGTTTTAAGTTGACAATTATTTTCGTCGTTTTTCATATATTTTCTTCATTTTTTTTTAATTATTCTCTTAAAATTTTACAATTATTCTTTAATTTTTTCAATTTTTTTGTTTTGTTGTTTAATTATGAATCTAGTCATTTTTTACATATTTCCTTCAATTATTAATTATTTTCCGCAATTTTTAATTCTTTCCTACAATTTTTTCAATTTTCAATTTTGTATTATATATTTTTTAAAATTTCTATTTAATTCTGAAATTAGCAATTTATTTTCTCAATTTTTAATTATTTTCTTCATATCTTACTTATTTTTTTTTCAATTTTCAATTACATTCTTCGTTTTTCAATTATTTTATTCAATATTTAATCACTCTCGAATTTTCCCAATTATCAATTAATTTCTTAAAATTTTAATAGCATTCTTTAATTTCCAATTGATTTCTTCAATTTTCATTTATTTTCTACAATTTTTTTATAATTTTAATCACCGTTTTTAATTGACAATTTATTACTCTCCTACAATTTTATGATTATTCAATTATTTAACAAAATTTTTTGTTCTATTGCCGATTATTCTCACCATATTTCGATTTTTTTTTTATTGTTAATTATTCTTTTTCAACAGCTAATTATTTTCGTCATAATAAAATTTTTCTTTCAATTATCTATTATTTTCTTTAAATTTTCATTTAATTCCTTTATTTCCGATTTTTTTCTTTAATTTTTAATTATTTTCTTCAATTCTTAAATATTTTCTTTAATTTTCAATTATTTTTATCAATTTTGAATTAATTCCTCAATATTCAATAATTCTTCTTTTTTTTACATTATTTTTTTGAATTTTAATTATTTTATCCGATTTTGAATCAAGCTGTTAAATGTGCAATTTTTTTCAACAATTATTCCTATAATTTTCTTAATTTTTCAAGTGTAAATTAGTTTCTTTAAATTTAATATTTCTTGTTTATTGTTTTCAATTTTTTTAGTTGTCTATTAATCTAGTCATTTGTTTTAAGTTGACAATTATTTTTGTCATTTCTTAGCTATTTCCTTCAACTATTTTCCCGCAATTTTCAATTATTTCCTATAATTCTTTCAATTTTCAATCAATATCTTAAAATTTTATAATTATTCTTAAATTTTTTAAATTATTTTGTTCGGTTGCATATTAATCTAGCTTATGTTTAAAATTTTTATATCAATTGACAATTATTTTCATCATATTGTAATTTCTCTTTTAATTATCGCATATTTTTTTGCAAATTTTCATTTAATTCTTTAATTTCCAATTTATTTCTTTATTTTTTAATTATTTTTTCTTATTTTCAATTATTTTTAACCATTTCCAATAAATTTCTTAATATTCAATAATTCTATGATTTTTTCAATAATTTTTTTCACTCATAAAAATTGTTTTAAAATTTTAATTCAATTATTCAAATCAGGAATTTTTAAGAATTCTGAATATTAAAAAATTATCGTGTTCTTTCTATTATTTTTTTCGGTTATATCATTAAATTTCTTTAATTTTAAATGCAATTGTTTAATTATTTTCTTTAATTTTTAATTCAATTTTTTCATTTTTATTTCCATTTTTTAGTTTTCAATTTTTTTTTTTCTATATTCATTAATTCTTGATTTTTTTAAATTACTTTTTTTCAATTTTTAAGCATATTCTTTAAATTTTAATTCGATTCTTCAATTTTTAATTGCCCTCTTCAATTTTCTATTATTTTCTTCAATTTTAATTATTTGTTTCGATTTTCAATCCAGTTGATAAATGTGCAATCATTTCCAACAATTATCTCTATAAATTTCTTATTTTTTCAAATTGCAATTATTTTTCTTAAATTTAATATTGCTTGTTTCATTTTTTCAATTTTTTTTTCTGTGTCTATTAATTTAGTCAGTTCTCGAAATGAATTTTGTTTTGATTAGACAATTATTTTTGTCATTCCTCACATATTTTCTTTAATTTTTCAATTATTCTCGTCATTTACAGGGTTGCCACAAATATCTTATTACAATTTTCCCTGACTTTTCCCTGATTTCCAGACAAATTATTTTATTTTTCCCTGACCTTTTTTGAGTTCTTAAAACTAATTTTTTGTATATTTAATTTACAGGGCTGCCAGAAGACTGGCAGATTAAAAATAGTGAAAAAAATGACTTTTTAATTTAAAAAGTGAGTAAATAGTGAGTTTTTAAGTAAAAAAAAGTAAGTAAGCAATAATGAGTATGAAATTACTAATAGTAATTTATTTGGGGCCAGCCAGCAGAAAAAATAATTCAAATTTAAAGAAAATAAATCGAAAATGTCAAAAATAATTGAAATATGAAGAAAATAATGGAAAAATGACAAAAATAATTCAACTTTGAAAACAAAATTGTAAAATGACAAAACTAATTAAAAAATTAATTAAAAATAAAAAAATGAAGACAAAAATTGAAATTTGAAGAAAATAATTAAAAAGTTTAAAAATAAATTAAAGTTACAACAAAACAATTGGAGAATGATAGAAAATAAATCAAATTAAAAAAAAAATTGAGACTGGTGTAAAAAATTTAAATTTTTGAGTACAATAATTGTGATATTGACGAAATAATTAAAATATAAAGAAACTAATTGAATAATTACATCAAAATTTGAAAGCTGGTTTAAAATTTAAACTTTTCAGACAATAGTTTGAAAAATAAAAAAAGTTATAGAAGTTTCAAGAAAATAATTGAAACTTGAAGAAAATAATTTAAAAATGTCAAAAATTTTTGAAAATTGACAAAAATAATTATAATTTGGAAAAAATAATTGAAAAATGATAAAAATAATTGATAACTGGTGTAAAACTTGAAAATTTGTAGAAAACTTGAAAAATTGACAAAACAATTGAAATGTTAAGAAACTAATTAAATAATAAAATAAATAATTTAAAGCTTGGGTAAAAATTAAAAATTAATGGACAATAATTTAAAAAATATATTAGGAGTAAAAAATACATAAAGGAGAATAAATGAAATTTGAATAAAATAATTAAAAAATGGCAAATATTTTAAATATGAAGAAAGTAATTGAAGGTTGTAGGAAACAATTGAAATTCGGAAAAAATAATTGAGAAATCACAAAAACAATTGATAACTGCTATAAAAAATTAAAAATTTGACAACAATACTTGAAAAATTGACGACACAATTGAATGTTAAGAAACTAATTGAATAATGACATAATTAAAAGCTGGACTAAAAATTAAAAATTTATAGATAATAATTGAAAAATTGGTAAGAATATTATAAGTTTGAGGAAAATAATTGAGATTTGAAGAGAGTAAAAGTAAACAAAGTAAGTCACTGGCAGCCCTGACTTTAAAATTGTGAAAGATAAATGTTTTTCAGATTGCAAAAATGAATTATTCTTAGAAATGTTTAAAGTATGACTTCCAAAAATGTGTTTAGTAAATTTTTATCCTTAGTAAATTTTAGAAGAATATAATTTTTCATCCATTTTAAAGATTCTTGCATTTTTCCAGTACTGTTGATAAAAATCCCTGACTTTTCCCTGACTTCCCTGACCCATTTCAGTTTCCCTGACTTTTCCCTGATTTCTCTGAATTCCCTGACCTGTGGCAACCCTGATTTAACATCTATTTCCTTTAATTTTTAGTTATTTTGTCGAATTTTCAATTATTTCCTACAATTTTTTCAAATTTCAATTATTATCTTAAAATTGTATAATTATTCTTTGATTTTTTAAATTATTTTGCTCGGTTGAGCAGTAATCTAGACATTTTTTGAATTTTGTTTTCAAATGTCATTTATTTACGTTATTTTGTAATTTTTTTTTTGTAACTATTTATTTATTTATTTACACACATAATCCCTCAGTCCCGGTAAATATAAATTATTATTTCAAATTTAAATTTAATTCTTAATTTTTCAATTTATTTCCTCATTTTTTATTATTTTCTTCAATTTTGTCATTTTTTTCGATTTTCAATCCAGTTGTTTAATTTGCAATTATTTCCAATAATTATTCCTACAATCTTTGAACTATTTTGTTTAAGTTTAATAATTATTATTTAATTTTTTAAACTATTCTTTTCAATTATGTAATTAGAAATATTTTTTTAATTTTAAATTATTATTTTTTAAATTTTATTTTGAATTTTCAATTATTTTCGTCATTTTTCTTTATCTATTTAAAGTTATTTTCATTAAAATTTCAGGTTAATTAAGAATCTTGAAATTAATTTCTTAAAAAACTAGAATTTCTGTAATTTTTATAATAGCGCATCAACTTTAGTTACTTACTTTATATTATTAGGTGGTGTAAACAGCCTCGTTGATTAGAAGAAAAAAAATAAAAAATGAAATGAAAATTGAGTTGGAAGGGCTACAATTGCGTCGTACGCAAAATGCAGAGCCTACGCATTCTTAAGAAGTGCGTTCGAAGTGGACAATAAATTCATTGCATTATCCAATTTGTTCGGAGCGTCAACCTCTCGGATTCCAGAAATTCACTGTGCACAGCATCTTTCTTAGAATGCATTCTGGTAACGAGGCATCACGCTAATAATAAACGACTTGTCGGGCGAAAATAAACTAGTCGACATTAATTGTCTGGTTTTCGCGCGAAAGGGCGGATCCTCTTCTGACAACACGTCACGTGGACAATTTCACCCCTCAAGAAATTGTCATCCGCCTTCAGTCTTACGGGAACAGGTGTATTAAACATTTACTGCTATCAGCAATAAATGTGCACTATATCATTTCTCAAAGATTCATTTTTCAATTTATCTATATTTAAAAACAGTAAAGTAATTTTATAAAAAATATGTAATTTGTCTATTAAAATTTAAGTAGATCGAAAGTTTCTCAAAATTTTAACTTATTCTTCTTCTTTTCAAGTTTAAAGTTAATTATAATATTTTTAATTTTAAATAAATTAAAAGAATCTTGTTGTATTAAAAATAATAGCCGTTGAAAAAACGATTCAAATGTGTCTACACATTTTGAAATCTTCTTAGTCGAATATTGGCAAGAGATTTTTAAACAACTCTATGTTCATAGAACTGTAAAACTAATTTAACCTAATTATTTGTTAGTTAATTTATTGGCTATCAATAATGGGTAAATATTTAAAGCCAATTATTATACCAATGATCTTAACCCCCCGGTATTTCTTCCAAAAATTATTTTCTACTTTGAAATTTTCACCAACCCCCCAGTATTTCGTCCAAAAATTATTTTCTGATTTTTATTTTACCCCAACCCACAGTGGTTCGAACTGAGAAATTGCTGTTCAAAATCGTCCAGAGCCGTCAATTTTTGGCAGATTTAAACTTCTTTTTTTTAAACACTCAAAATAAAATTTTCTAGAAGATAGCTAAGCTCGATTTTTAATTTTTGTTTTTATTTTAATATTATTTAAATAAATAAGTGAAAAACTTATGTATCACAAAAAAAAAATTAGTAAAACTAGATATAAATAATTATTAAAATAAAAGCGAAGCGAAATTATTAGTTCTTTAAATTGTTTATAACATTATTTATTATGTATGCTTAATATTGACTTTTAATTTATTAGTATATTAAATAGTTTGCAATTGATTTTAGAGAAAATTTTATCCTTTTTTAACAGTACTTGATTATTCTAAATTATTATTGAAAAATATTGTTTATAATAATAATTATTATTTTTTGTTAATCATTTTCAACACTTTTCTAATAATTATTCTTGGCTTATGGCCATTAGGAATTGGTTTAAAGAATTTTTTTTGTCAATTGAGACTAAAAATTTAAACATTTATATAAGTTTTTCATTTATTTATTTAAATAATATTAAAATAAAAAAAAAAAATAAAAATCGGGCTTAGCTATCTTCTAGAAAATTTTATTTTGAGTGTTTTTAAAAAAAAGAAGTTTAAATCCGTCAAAAATTGACGGCTGTAGACGATTTTTAACAGAAATTTCTCAGTTCGAACCAAAGTGCAAACCCCGGTATTTCGTCAAAAAATTATTTTCTACTTTTTATGGTACTTCAACCCCTCAGTATTTCGTCCAAAAATTATTTTGTACTTTTTATAGCACCCTCAACCCCCTGGTATTTCTTCCAAAAATTACTTTCTACTTTTTATGACACTTCAAGCCCCCAGTATTTCTTCCAAAAATTATTTTCTACTTTTAAATTTACCCCAACCACCCGGTATTTCGTCCAAAAATTGTTTTCTACTTTTTATGGCACCACAACCCCCCGGTATTCCGTCCAAAAAATATTTTCTACTTTTTATGGCACCCGAACATCCCAGTATTTCATCCAAAAATTATTTTCTACTTTTTATAGCAATCCAACCCCCCGGTATTTCGTCCAAAAATTATTTTCTACATTTTATAGCACTTCCAACCTCCCGGTATTTCGTCCAAAAATTATTTTCTACTTTTTATGTAAAAAATCACATAATTTAAAATGCGGTTACATTTTCAAGAAAATTATCCTTTAGGGAAATTTATGAGAATTTTATAGGTTTGAATGAGCTCCACTATTATGAAACACAAACAATTTATTGAAATAAAAATAATTAAATAACAAAATAATAACATTACAAACTAACTAGAAGTCAATGAGTGTAAAAAAAAGTGTAAAAATTATTATTAAATATAACAATTATTATCAATTTTAATTTTAAAATGAAAAAAAAAGTTTAATTTAAAAAAAAATTCTTGATAATCTCAGAAATAAATTGAAAAAAATTAGAATAATGAAAAGTGGAGTAAATAATTGAAAATTGAAAAAAATAATTTTAATTGAGATAAATAATTAAAAATTTAAAAAATTAATTCGGAAAATGATGAAAAGGATTCAAAATTTATTAAAATTAAAAAGAAATAATATATATAATTTAAAATTAAAGAAAATAATTAAAATTTGAAAAAATAAATTAAATGGAAAAATTGCATAATATATTTTTATAAAGGGAAAATAAATAAATTTTCAGAAAAATACCTGAAATTTTTAGAAGTTCATTGCAAAAAAAAATAATTATAAATTAGAGAAAACAGTTGAAAAAAGTTAAACATTATCTAAAATTGAGAAGAACAACTTTTAATTTAAGAGATAAATAATTGTAAATAATACAGAATATACATAAAATACAATAAAATCATAAATATAATTATAAATTGAATAAAATAATGGAAATTTTGGATAAATATTAAAAAAATTTTGAAATACAATACAATTCTTCAATTTACACTTGATTTCTTTATTTTTCATTTATTTTTTTACAATTGTCTCCATTATTTTCATCAGTTTTTAATTGACAATTTATTTTTCTCCTACAGTTTTATGATTGTTTATCAATTTAAAAATATTTTTTGTTCGAATGCCGATTATTCTCACCAATTTTTGAGTTTTTTTTTCAATTATCAATAATTTTTTTTAATAGTTAATTATCTTTTTTAATAGATAATTATTTTCGTCATATTCTAATTTTTAATTAGATTATCAATTATTTTCTTGAAATTTGCAATTAATTCTTTATTTTCCAATTTATTTCTTCAACTTTCAAATATTTTTATAATTTTCAATTATTTTTATCGATTTTCAATTAATGACCTACTAAATAACCAATAATTCTCGGATTTTTTCAATATTTTTTTTACTCATAAAAATTGTTTTAAATTTACAATTCAATTATTCAATAATTCTAGAACTATTCACTTCAATTCTTAGTTATTTTCTTCAAATTTAAATTCCAGTTTTCAATTTTTCAATTATTTTCTTTAATATTAAAAAATTATCGCATTTTTTTTATTTTTTTCGATTATCATGAAGGTTCTTTAATTTTAGATACAATTATGCAATTATTTTCTAAAATTTTTAATTCCATTCTTCAATTTTTATTTCCATTCTTTAGTTTTGAATTGTTTTTTTTTCCTATATTTATTAATTCTTGGCTTTTTTTAATTACTTTTTTATCATTTTTAAGTATATTCCATAAATCTCAATTCAATTCATCAATTTTTTATTGCTTTCTTCAATTTTCAATTATTTTTTTCAATTTTAATTATTTCTTTCGATTTTCAATCCAGTTGTTAAATGTGCAATTATTTCCAACAGTTATTCCTGTAATGTTCTTAATTTTTCAATTTGCAATTATTTTTTCCAGTTGTCTCTTAATCTAGTCATTTTTTGAATTTTGTTTTTCAATTGAGAATAAATTTCGTAATTTTTCACATATTTTTCTCAATTTTTCAACAATTTCTTTCAATTATTAATTATATTTCGCAATTTCCAATTATTTCCTACCATTTTTTCAATTTTGAATTATTATCTTAAAATTTTATCATTATTCTTTGATTTTTTAAATTATTTTGTTCGGTTGTGTATTAATCTAGCCATTTCTTGAATTTTGTTTTTAATTGTCAATTATTTTCGTGATTTTGTAATTTGTTTTTCAATTTTCAATTTTTTTTCAATTTTAATTTATTTTTTCGATTTTTAATCCAGTTGTTAAATGTGCAATTATTTTCAACAATTATTCCTATAATTTTCTTAATTTTTCAATTTGCAATTATTTTAATGTTTAGAATTATTTTTTTCAGTTGTCTTTTAATCTAGTCATTTTTTTAATTCTGTTTTTCAAATGACAATAATTTCCCTAATTTTTCACATATTTTCTTTAATTTTCCAACTATTTTCTTTAATTAATAATTATCCGCAATTTTCAATTATTTCGTACATTTTTTTCAATTTTTAATTATTATCTTAAGATTTTATCATTATTATTTGATTTTTTAAATTATTTTGTTCGGCTGTGTATTAATCTAGCCATTTTTTTAATTTTGCTTTCAATTAACAATTATTTTTCTCATTTTGTAATTTGTTTTTCAATTATCAATTATTTTGTCAAATTTTAATCTATTTCTTAATTTTCAATTTGTTTCCGAATTTTTCAATTTATTTCCTCAATTTTCGATTATTTTCTTCAATTTCAATTATTTTTTCCATTTTCAATCTAGATGTTCAATTTGCAATTATTTCCTTCAGTTATTCTTATAATTTTTCAACTATTTTGTTTAAATTTAATATTTATTGTTTAATTTCATAAACTATTCTTTTCAATTGTTTAATTATGTAGCCATTTTTTGAATTTTATTTTAAATTTTTCAATTATTTTCGTCATTTTTTTTCAATTGTCAATTATTTTTTCAAATTTCAATTTATTTCCTCAATTTTATATTATAAATTCTGTTTTTCAAATGACATTAATTTTCCTAATTTTTCACATATTTTCTTCAATTTTCCAACTATTTCCTTGAATTATTAATTATCCGCAATTTTCAATTATTTCCTACAAATTTTTCAATTTATAATTATTATCTTAAAATTGTATAATTAATCTTAATTTTTTAAATTATTTTGTTCGCTTGTGTATTAATGTAGCCATTTTTAAAATTTTATTTTCAATTGACAATTATTTTCCTTATTTTGTAATTTTTTTTCAATTATACATTATTTTTTCAAATTTTAATTTATTCCTTAAATTTTCAATTTATTTTCTCAATTTTTTATTATTGTATTCAATTTCAATTTTTTTTTTTTTCATTTTCAATCCAGTTGTTCATTTTGCAATTATTTCCAACTGTTATTCCTATAAATTTTCAACTATTTTGTTTAAATTTAATATTTATTATTTAACTTTTTAAACTATTTTTTTCAATTATGTAATTACGTAGCCATTTTTCAAATTTTGTTTTACACTATCAATTATTTTCCTCATTTTTCAAAAATATTCTTCTATTTCGTTATTTTCATTATTTGAATTTGCAAAAATTTATAGTTTTAAATGACCAACAACAATGCAAAAAATATTATTATTATTATATATAATTCTTACTATTAACAAGGAAATTCAAATCATTTCTAATAAGCGCAGGAAGCTAGAGATTCTATTTTCGTACATTGATTCAGAAAATTGTACTTAATTTGATAAATAAATAAAAATCTTAAGTTCTTATAAATTCTCGATTAGAATTTTATATTTTATAATATATAATTTATTCTACCATTCTCCAGGTAATATTACTTCTTCGCAACTCTAGTTACATCTGACCACGTATTTTTCCTAAAATAACTGGGAGATTATGATTTGTGTGTTTTTCGACTACAATAAGTTAATCATCTGGATAAAATCTAGATCGTTTACGATCTCACGACTCATTTAACATTTTAACCTGCTTCGTTGTTGGACGAGTAGCAAAGCCATTTTAATGCTCACAAGCACGAGACTCCTAGAGTTTAGTTTTTTAGACTCTACCTGAGTCCACTTGATCGCGTGTCTATCCCGAATGACCTTGGGGCCATTAAGACGGAGGGAAAGGTCCAGATTTGTTCGTGTGACTTTTTTTTAACCCTTTCGGTGATTTCTCCTTGGTCTATTACTCTTATCTTATCCTTCCCCGAAGTACTCACTTTTTGTTTACGGAATAATTACTCTTTTCTAAATTTAAAAGTTCAAAAATTAGCAACGTCTTTAAAATCTTCTAAACTAGATTATACAATTTCAGGAAACAAATTTGACGAAATAAAAATTCCCAAATTTATGTTTTTTATTTATTTATCAAATTATGTCAAATTTTGTCAATTCGAAAAATGGCTACATAATTACTTTATTGAAAATAATAGTTTAAAAAATTAAACAATAAATATTAAATTTAAGCAAAATAATTAAAAATTTATAAGAAGAACAGTTGCAAGTAATTGCATATTGAACAAATGGATTGAAAATCAAAAAAAAAAATAATTGAAATTGAAGACAATAATAAAAAATTGAGAAAATAAATTGAAAATTTAAGGAATAAATTAAAATTTGAAAAAATAATTTATGATTGAAAAAATAATTACAAAAAGAGGAAAATAATTGTCAATTGAAAACAAAATTCAAAAAATGGATAGATAAATACACAACCGAACAAAATAATTTTAAAAATTGCAGATTAATTATACAATTTTAAGATAATCATTAAAAATTGAAAAAATTGTAGGAAATAATTGAAAATTGCGGATAATTAATAATTCAAGAAAATAGTTGGAAAATTGAAGAAAATATGTGAAAAATTAGGGAAATTATTGTCATTTGAAAAACAGAAAAAAAATGACTAGATTAATAGACAACTGAGAAAATTAATTCTAAACATTAAAATAATTGCAAATTGAAAAATTAAGAAAATTATAGGAATAATTGTTGGAAGTAATTGCACATTTAACAACTGAATTAAAAATCGAAAAAATAAATTGAAATTGAAAAAAATAATTGAAAATTAAAGAAAGCAATAAAAAATTAAACAATTGAATTAAAATGTATGGAATATACTTAAAAATTAAAAAAAAAGTAAATGAAAAAAGCCGAGAATTAATGAATATGGAAAAAAAACAATTCAAAACTAAAGAATGAAAATAAAAATGAAAGAATGGATTTAAAAATTAAAGAACCTTAATGATAATCGAAAAAAATAAAAGACAAAAGGCGATAATTTTTTAATATTAAAGAAAATAATTGGAAATTGAAATTTGGAGTTTAAATTTGAAGAATATAACTGAGAATTGAATAGAATAGTTGTAGAATTGAATAATTGAATTGAAATTTAAAAACAATTTTTATGAATAAAAAAATTATTGAAAAAATCAGAGAATTATTGAACATTAAGTAATTAATTGAAAATCAATAAAAAAAATTTAAGTTAAACAAAATTTTAGAATTTAAGATAATAATTAAAAAGTGAAGAAATAAATCGGAAATTAAAGAATTAAATGAAAATTTCATGAAAATAATTGACTATTAAAAAAAATAATTAACAATTATTTCATTATATTTTTTCAATTATTGACAAAAATTAGACAAATGGTTAGAATAATCGGCGATCGTACCAAAAAAATTTTGTAATTAATGAATATTCATAAAATTGACGGAGAATAATAAATTGCCAATTGAAACCTGAATAAAATTATGGCAAAAATTGTAAGAAATAAATGAAATTTAAAAAAATCAATTGGAAATTCAAGAATTGTATTGAAAGAAATTAATTGATAATTGAGAAAATGCGAGAATTAATTAATATTAAGGAATTAATTGAAAATCGATAAAAATAATTGAAAATTGTAGAAAAATTTTGAGAATTAAAGAAAATAATTAAAAATTGAAGAAATAAATGAGAAATTAAAGAAATGAATGGAAATTTCAAGAAAATAATGGACAATTAAAAGAAAAATTACAATATGACGAAAATAATTAAAAAATTAAAAAAATAATTGACAATTGAGAAAAAAAATTCAAAAAATGTGAGAATAATCGGCATTTTAACAAAAAAAAAATTTTTAATTTATGAATAATCATAAAATTGAAGGAGAAAAATAAATTGTCAATTGAAAACTGATGAAAATAATAGAAATAATTGTAAAGAATAAATGAATTTTAAAGAAATCAATTGGTAATATTGAAGAATTGTTTGAAAATTTCAAGAAAATATTTGATAATTGACAAAATTCATGAATTATTGAATTTTGAATAAAATAATTTAAAAACGAAAAATGCAATTTGTGATTGAAGAAAATAATTGAAAATTAAATAAATAACTGAAAGATTAAAGATTGACATTTCAACAAAATAGTTGATAATTGAAAAAAAATTTCAAAAGTTTTTTCAACTTTTCATGCTTTTATCATATTTCAATTATTGTCTTCAAGTTTCAAATTTTAAAATCATTTTCCAATTATTATAAACATTTTTCAACTATTCTAATTTTTTAAAATTATTTTTTTTACTTTTTAATCATTTTTCATTATTTAATTCAATTTTCAATTATTTATGTTATTTGTTTATTATTTTCAATTACTTACGTTCTTTTCCATACTTTCCAAAAAGTTTTTAATTATTCATCTGAAATTTTCATTTTTCTATTCAATTTTCAAGTACCTCTACGATTTTCTTGTATTTTATGTAGCTAAATTCTGTATTTTTTGCAAATAATTCTCTTAAATTAAAAATTGTTCTTCTCAATTTTAAATTATGTTTATTTCTTTTTTTATCAGTTTTCTCTAATTTTTAATTATTTTCTTCTTTTTTTGCAATGAACCTCTAAAATTTATTATGCAATTTTTTCAATTAGTTTCTCAAATTTTAATTATTTTCTTCAATTCTAAACTATTTATATTATTTCTTCTTAATTTTCATAAATTTTTTATCATTTTCTAAATTAGTTTTCTAAAACTTTAATTATTATCTCAAATTCAATTATTTTTTTCAATTGTCAATTATTTTCTCCAACTTTTCATTATTCTAATTTTTTTCAATTTTTTTCTGAGACATTAAAAATTTAAATTATTAAATGTAAAATTATTTTTTAGGTTTTTTAAGTATGTTTCTCAAATTTCAATTATTTTCATTTGTTTTCATAATTCCCAAATAATTTTATTAATTATCTTAAATTTCATTTATTTTTTGGATTCTTCAATTCTTTTCTTCAATTTTTAACTATTCATAATATTTTCAATTGATTGCTCAGATTTTCAATTATTTTTCTCAAATTTCAATTAATATTTTTCTTTTAAAAAAAAATTCTGCAACTTTTCCAATTATTTATTGTTTTCAATTTATCATTGTTTTTATCATAATCCAATTGTATTCTTCAAGTTTCAAATTTTAAAACTATTTTTCAATTATGTTTAACTTTTTTCATCGGTTTTCTCTAATTTCTAATTATTTTCTTTTTTTTTGCAATGAACTTCTAAAAATTTCAAGTATTTTTCTGAAATTTTCTTTAAATTTCCTTTATTTAAAATTTATTATGCAATTTTTTCAATTTTTTTCAAATTTTAATTATTTTCTTCAATTTTAAGTTATTTATATTATTTCTTCTTAATTTTCATAAATTTTTAATCATTTTCCGAATTAATTTTCTAAATTTTCAATCATTTTTTTCAATTTTCAATTATTTACTCCAATTTTTTATTATTCTAATTTTTTTCAATTTATTTCTGAGATTTTCATGTATTTTTTTTTCAAATTTAAATTATTTTCTTTCATTTTAAAATTAAAATTGACTATAATTGTTATATTTAATAATAATTTTTACACTTTTTTTACTCTTATTGTCTTATAGTTAGTTAGTAATGTTATTATTTTTATTATTCATTCATTTTTATTTCAATAAATTGTTTGTGTTTCATAATAGTGGAGCTCATTCAAACCTATAAAATTCTCATAAATTCTCCGGAAGGAGAGAGAATCTAACAGCATTTTAAATTATGTGATTTTTTGCATAAAAAGTAGAAAATAATTTTTGGAAGAAATACCGGTGGGTCAGGGTGTTATAAAAAGTAGAAAATAATTTTTGAACGAAATACCGGGGGGTTGGGAACCATAAAAAGTAGAAAATAATTTTTGGACGAAATACTGGGGGGTTGAGATGCCATAAAAAGTAGAAAATAATTTTTGGACGAAATACCGGGGGTTGGGGTAAATTTAAAAGTAGAAAATAATTTTTGGAAGAAATACCGTGGGATTGTGATCGTTGGTATAATAATTGGTTTTAAATATTTACCCATTATTGGTAGCCAATAAATTAACTAACAAATAATTAAGTTAAATTAGTTTTACAGTTCTATGAACATAGAGTTGTTTAAAAATCTCTTGGCAATATTCGGCTAAGAAGATTCCAAAATGTGTAGACACATTTGTAAACATTTCGTTTTTCTCTAATTTTTAATTATTCTAATTTTTTTCAATTTATTTCTTAGATTTTCAAGTATTTTTTTAAAAATTTAATTATTTTCTTTCATTTTAAAATTAAAATTGTTCATAATTGTTATATTTAATAATAATATTTACTCTTCATTGACTTATAGTTAGTTTGTAATGATAATTATTTTGTCATTTATCCTTTTGTTTAAAAATAAATTGTTTGTGTTTCATAATAGTGGAGCTCATTCGAACATAGAAAATTCTCATAAATTCTCCGGAAGGAGAATATTCTCGGTATTCTCGAGAATGTAACCGGATTTTAAATTACCGAGAATTTTGCAACTTTACACAAATTTCTGATAATTTTGTTTATTTAGAATTTTAGTGACTAAGTGAAATCAATGGTTCTGAAAACCGTTAAATATTCAGTTCGTTTTATCGGGAAAATGATGTGCAAAGATAATTTCAAATCTGAATATAGAAACAGACACACTTGTTCGATTCATTATCGTGGGCTGATGTCTAAGATGAATATTAAGCGATACCGTTTATGAAACTGACGTATAATTATCTTCCTTCTCTCACCGACAAATTCCCGACTCTCGTAAATATCTTTGTGGGAATCAGAATGTCGGAAGTTATTCGCTATCAGGCGCCAAATTTTCAGGAAAATAAATGAGCGTCAGCAAAAAAAAAACTCGTGAAACTAGATCGATTAAAATACATCCTCCGTATTAATTCAATTGAGAATTACAAATTAAAGATTAAGAAGTCATTTAATCACTGAGAAAAAACTTTTCTTGCAATAATGCATTGGATCAAGTATAAATTATGCTTATAATCGGCCCTATAGTATAAAATATTATAGACTCAAGAATTTGAGGTTATGTTAAACTGTTTTGCGCATGACAGAAGCAGACGAAAGTTTACGCCAAATATCTTATTCTTGGAATAAGTATAAAAACAATTTCTTTCAATGCAATCAATGTAAGCATATTTTTATTTTTGTAAAAAGAAATCTTTTTTATCAGTGATTGAATTATAAAAGATGTGAAATTACGAATTTTAAAGAAATCTTTGAATTGCGTTAAGAGTAATTGAGCCATATGAAAAACTGAAACAAATGAATGGAAAAATGTTAAATAAGTGAAATAATTGGATTAATCTGGATGGGCCTTTCGTTATTAAATAACAAGAGTTGCATCATTCTTCTCTTCCTTTTGGTTCCGTGTCTAGAAAATCAAGTGAAGAAAGGATGAAAGGAAGGACGTGAGATTCTCGTGTGAGATCTGTTCATACCGCTATCGAGATTTCTGAGAATTCGACCGGAAAGAACAATAAAAATAATCACTTCAACAAACTGAATCCAGTCTCGTTTGCAATGTAGGTACACGTATCTTACTGCAATTCTCTAATGACATATAATTGCTTTCCATGTCTCTGAACAAAAATACCGCCTGATTTTAAAAAAAACCCGAAGGTGTCACTAATTACACTCCAAGGACATTAATCACTTTTTTATTTAATTACTCATTCAATTTTAATATGAAAATTCTAAGTGTTGCACAATTTCAAAAGGATTGAAAAAATATTTTTAAGACAATTATTGGTGTTAGGTATAATTAAATTAAATTTAATTATACGTATTATTGTAATACAATTGCAGACTTGGGATTTAAATTTTCGGATTTTAGATAGTCGATTCTAAACCAGGGTGGACACTTTTTTAATTTTTGAAAAAATTAAATTCACGGTCAATTATTTGGATTTGAGAATCCAACAAAATAATTGAAATTGAAGAAAATAATATACAATTGAGGAAATAAATTAAAAATTTAGGAATTAAATTGAAACTTTGAGAATTAAATTACAATTTGAAAAAGTAATTGATATTTTAAGAAATTAAACAATAAATATTAAATTTAAACAAAATAGTTAAAAAATTATAGGAATAAGTGTTGTAAATAATTGCAAATGGAACATCTCGATTGAAAATTAAAAAAAATAATTGAAACTAGAGAAAATAATATAAAATTGAGGAAATAAATTGAAAAGTTTAGAAAAAAATTGAAATTTGAAAAAATAATTGACAATTGAAGAAAAAATGACGAAAATAATTGAAAATTGAAAATAAAATTTAAAAAATGGCCACATAATTAAAAACAATTGAAAAGAAGAGTTTATGAAATTTAACAATAAATATTAAATTTGAACAAAATAGAAGAAAACTTATAAGAGTAACTGTTGAAAATAATTGCAAATTGAAAATCTGGATTGAAAATGGAAAAAAAATAATTGAATTTAAGGAAAAGAATAAAAAATTAAGGAAATAAATTGAAAAAATCAGAAAAAGATTGAAAATTGGACAATTGACAAAAAAATTTAAAAAATGGCTACATAATTACACAATTAAAAAAAATAGTTTGAGAAATTAAACATTAAATATTAAATTGAAAAGAAACAGTAAAAAAATTATAGCTTGGGAATAACTGTTGGAAAGAATTGCAAATGGAACATCTGGATTGAAAATCGAAAAAAATAATTGAAATTGAAGAAAATAATCAAAAACTGAGGAATTAAATTAAAATTTGAAAAAATAATTGAAAAAAATTACAAAATGACGAAAATAATTGATAATTAAAAACAAAATTTAAAAAATGGGTTCATTAATTCAGAACCGAAAACAAAAAATTAATAAGGCAAAGGATAATTATGAAATTTTAAGATAATAATTTAAAATTGGAAAAATTGTAGGAAATAATTGAAAATTGCGGAAAATAATTAATAATTGAAGGAAATCTTTAAAAAATCACTAGAATAATTAAAAAATCGAAGAAATATGTAATAAATGACGAAAATAATTGTCAATTAAAAAAAAATTAGAAAAATTACTAGACTAATAGACAACCAAAAAAAAATACTTGAAAAATTAAACAAGAAATATTTAATGAAAAGAGAATGGATTGAAAATCGAAAAAATTAATTAAAATTGAAAAAAATATTGAAGAATTAAAGAAAGCAATTAAAAATTTAAGAAGGAATTGAAATTTAATAAATATACATAAAAATTGAAAAAAAGTAATTGAAAAAAGCCGAGAATTAATAAATATAGAAGAAAACTATTAAAAATTGAAGAATGGAATTAAAAATTATAGAAAATAATTGAACAATTATTGTATTTGAACTTAAAGCAGCTTAATGATAATCAAAAAAAATAATTGAAAAGAGGCTTTAATTTTTTTAATATTAAAGAAAATAATTGAAAATTGGAATTTAAATTTGAAGAGAGTGGAATAGAATTTAAGAGAACAGTTCTTAAATTGAATAATTGAATTGAAATTTTACTAAAAACTTTTATGAGTTAAAAAAAATTGAAAAAATCCAATAATTATATTGAATATTAAGGAATTATTTTAAAAATGATAAAAATAATTAAAAATTAAGAAAATTGAAGAAAACATAATTGTCAATGGAAAGAAAATTCGAAAAATGACTGGATAATAAGACAACAACAAAAATAATTGAAAAATTTAAACAAGAAATATTAAATTTTTTAGAGAAAATAATTGCAAATAGAAAATTTAAGAAAATTATAGGAATTATTGTTGAGAATAATTGCACATTTACCAACTGGATTAAAAAAATCGAAAAAAATAATTGAAATTGAATAAAATAATTGAAATCGAAAAAAGCAATTAAAAACTGAATAATGGAAATAAAAATTAAAAAATGTTATCAAAAATTAATGAAAATAATTGAAAAGTGAAAAGTGTAATTTAAATTTGAAGAGAATATCTAAAAATTTAACAGAATTGTTCTAAAACTGAATAATTGAATTGATATTTTAAGACAATTTTTCTGAGTTCAAAAAAAATTGAAAAAATCAGAAAATTATTGAATATTGAGAAATTATTTAAAAATCGATAAAAAGAATTAAAAAATTTGGAAAATATTTGAAAATTAAAGAAAACATAGATGTTAAAGTTAATTGATAGAAATTTCAAAAAAAGACTAGATAATAAGACAACTAAAAAAATAATTGAAAAATTTAAGCAAGAAATATTAAATGTTTTGAGAAAATAATTGCAAATAGAAAATTTAAGAAAATTATAGGAATAATTGCACATTTAACAACTGGATTGAAAATAAGAAAAAAAACAATTAAAATTGAAAAAAATAATTGAAAATTAAAGAAAGAAATTAAAAATTGATGAATTGAATGTAAATTTAAAGGATATAATTAAAAACTGAAAAAAAAGTAATTGAAAAAAGGCGAGAATTAATGATAATAGAAAAAAAAAATAATTGAAAACTAAAGGATGGGAATAAAAATTGAAGAATGGATTTAAAAATTAAAGATAATAATTGTTAATTGAAAAATGGAATTCACAAGTGGAGAAAATAACTGAGAATTGAAGAGAATAAAACTAGAATTTAATAATTGAATTGAAATTTTAAGGCAATTTTTATGAGTGAAAAAAATAATTGAAAAAATCCGAGAATTATTTAATATTGAGAAATTAATTGAAAATCGATAAAAATAATTGAAAATTGTAAAAATATTTGAGAATTGAAAAAAGTAAATAAAAATTGAAGAAATAATTTGAAAACTAAAGAATTAAATGGAAATTTCCAGAAAATAATTGATAATTATATGAAAAATTACAATATGACAAAAGTAGTTAAATATTAAAAAAAAATAATTAACTATTAAAAAGAATAATCAACAATTAAAAAAAAATTCTAAAAATGGTGAGAATAATCGGCATTTGAGGAAAAAAATTTAAATTAATGAATAATCATAAAATTGAAGGAAAATAATGAATTGTCAATTGAAAACTGATCAAAATTATGGACGAAATTGTAGAAAATAAATGAAAATTGATGAAAGCAATTAAAAATTGAAGAATTCTATTGGAATCTCAAGAAAATAGTTTTCAATTTAGAAAATGCGAGAATTATTGAATATTGAATGAAAAACTTGAAAAACAAAGAATTCAATTAAAAACTGAAGAAAATACCTAAAAATTAAAAAAATAAATGAAAGATTAAAGAAGCAAATTGAAATTTTAAGAAAATAGTTAATAATTGAAAGAACAATTACAAGATGGCTAAAATAATTAAATATTAAAGAAAATAATTGAGAAATGTGAAAAATAATTAACAAATGCAAGAAAAATTCGAAAACTAGTGAGAATAATGGACAAAGAAACAAAATAATTTTAAAAAATTAAAGAATAATTATAAAATTTAAAGAGATAAATATATATTGGAAACTGTTGTAAATTATAGAAAAAATTATAGACTTATTTATTAATGAAATTAAAATTATTTCAACTGATATTTATAAATTTTAATTTTAACCAATTTAAATGCATTTTTTAAAAATTATATGATTTAAAACAAAAAATATCTATGTGCCAAACTTCAGGTGTGAACAGACAAAAAACGAATGGAGGAATGGAAAAAATTGCGAATTATTATTACACTGAAAAAAATGTTTAGTCATATCAACAAAAATTTTGTTGGCTCAACCAAAGTTTTGTTGATATCACTAAACATTTTTTTCAGTGTATTATTATTATTATTATTATAGATTCGTGATATATGGGGAAAAATTGATTTTTGTTAAAATTTCTCAGAAGTATGACCATAACCTCACTTTTGTCAAAAATTTTCCTTTGCGAATTTATAAAATTGATGTATTTCATAACATTACCTAAGAATTTTATTGAGAAAAATTGGATATGTGGAACTATTACTATTTGATCACTTCAACCATTTGACATTTATTGTCGATTAAAATGCAAAATAACTTTTTAATAATCAGACTGCTAGTTTATTTCCATTAAAAATCTAGATAGATAAAAATATAGAAATTAGCTTGGATATTAGAGCCGATATAATCAATTTATTTCGCTTTTGGAGACAGATTATTATTAAAAATAATAAGTTCTTTATTGCCAGGGATAGAACAACTTTTGGAAAAACTTCCTTAACAATGAAGGAAAAACTTTATCACGGGAAGTTTTCACAGCATCAAACTTTCCCGCATACTTTTTGATCTGAAAGTTGGAAAACGCGTATTATCAATTTTATTACTTTCTCATTGTCTCTATCTATACTCCTGTCACTAAAAAACTTACTATTCTTCAAAGCATTTGGTCTCCAAAAACCAAAAAAAAAATGATAATTATATATAGATCCAGTATTACAAACATCACACAAGACATAAAAAAACCACATTCTTTTTCTTTTGAAAATCTAAATCACCAAAAAATAAACAGTGTCATTTCTAAGAAATGACCACTTGTCTTAAAATAACCAGCAATATGGTTATTAAAAACATGATTCGCATTTTAATTGACAATAAATGTCAAATGTTTGAAGTGATCAGGTTAATTTACATAATAGTCGAATAATTTTCTCGTTTGAGTATAACTATAGTATGAGGAAAACAGTTAATATTTAATCCTGAAAAATGTAAAGCTCATAAAAGAAATTGTGGGTGTGTAAAGTGTAGCAGTTCTTACAGATATAATAGTACAGGTGCTTGATACACATATATGTATATATATATGTATATATAAACTGAAGACTTGAGGGAACGATACCGGTATCCCCTCATTCCTCAGTAATCGTTGGGCCCAAGGCACACCAATCCGCGACCCGCCATTTTCTAAATGTGTCAGGTCACTCAAGTGCTCTAGGTTTTTACCTCCTTACCCTATTTTTTCTTCATACATCACTTCTAGCCAAGCGGTACTACACTTTTTTTTTTTTTTTTTCATTTATCGACACTACTATTACGATTAAACTTGTTTCCACCAATCTCGTTTGCAAGGAACGTGATACCTATCTGGTTTATACATTCAGACTTCATTGCGATTGGATCGTTAATCACAGATGAATGCATTTCTAATCAATATTTGCTTGTACGCAACAATAATCTGATAGTAGACTGTAAAAATCCGGTTATTTAAATTGTAAAAATCTAGTCTCTGTATTAGACTATAAACATCTGGTTGTAGTAAAATGTAAAAAATCAATGGACTAGATTGTAAAAATCGTTGGATTAGAAAAATTCAGATTTACCAGATTGTAAAAATCCGTTACATTAGATTGTAAAAGTCGTTTGAAAATTAATATTCTGCGACGATAATTAAATAGCTCAAGTTGCTAGAGGCAGTACTTGAGCTATCATTTACAATCATTCATTTACCGCTTTTAATTTAAAGATCGATTTTTCGTGTCGACGTTGTAAAATGATAAAACGATTGCTACTTATAAGCAATAAGGGAATGTGGAATTCAATTAGGTTTTTTATAATGAACAATTAAGGATAAGGTAGTAATTAATTGAATGTTTAATTTTGTGAATGTTGACTAAAGATATAGAAATACTTTTCGATTTTGTAAAAACTTGAGGATTTTTACTATATATTCTCTAATAAATGAAATTCCTTCATGAAATTCATTAACCCGAATAGATTCCGTAAAAGCGAATGATAGAAAATTAATTGATATTGTACAATTTATTAATTTTACAATTCACTAATTTCTTTCTTTCTTATAAAAATTCATCAAATTGATGAAATCCAAAATAAATATAAATTAATTTTTAACTTTCAATTCAATTTAATTAATCTCCACGGATAATAGAATTTTAATTATAAGAGAATTTATTTAATATATTGACTGAAATCGAGTTTCCGTTCATTTGAATTTTGCCGCCTAACCTAAAAATTTGACTACTGAATTTATGAAGAACCATTTTATAGAACGAATTAATATTGTTAACTAATTCAGAAAATTAATTTAATTTTGTTAAATTCGTTAAGAAGATTTAAATTTAGACGCCATTTTCCATCGACCAATAGGATTCGAGAATCTACCGGATGCGATATTTTTATAATAGATTAATTCAGTTGTTCTCTTGACTAATTTAGTGTCCCTCTGTTGTCATGGTAACGATTGGTTTCCATAGATAATAATAAATAGCCATTTTCTTCATCTTTTCACGACGGCAGCCATTCCGAGAATATTTTGGATTATTTTCTTTTATTTTTTATTCTGGATTCCTCTTCTGCTGTTTTGGCGATTCCTTTTTCAGCTTTTTCGGCCTCTTTTGCTGTTCTCGTTTATTAACAAAATTGGGTAAGATTTTATTACTGATTTAATTACAGGAACAAAAAAATTAATTATCCCGAAATACTTTCGTTTGTGAATTTTCTTGATTGGGAACTTTCTATTTAAGTTAAATTCTAATCCTTTCTTTTAATTTAATTATTAATTTTCCATTTAAAGTAATTTTAATTAATTGAATTTATTATCTAAATTCTTAATTGATATTTCGATCCCTTCGATGTTTTTCAAAAATTAATTAACCAATTGTTATCTATATTGATTATTAGATATTGATAAAATTTTCCTTATTTGCCTTGGAATAGTGAAAAGATCCTTGATTTAGAAATCAAGAATTCTTACCTCAATTATGTCAACCTTTTTATTCAATTATTTTGATTTATAAGATATATTAATTTCGAAATTGTTGATCTCTAAATTTGTGACAATTAATTATTCAAAATTGTGAATTAATATTAATTGTTTTATCTATTTATAAATCTACAAAACTTGTTTGAAATTTTATTATTAAGATACAACATTTTCTTAACCTCAAATATCTGATTTGTCATCTAGAATTTCTAATATAATTCATTTTCCCTGTTATAATGATTAGGTAATAAATGTTATTGTTTAATTGTTGTGTCTTATTTTGCGAGTAAATTTATCTTTTTGAAATGTAGTTTATATTTTCGAAATTTTTGTTTATTATATTAACAAAATTCGGTAAGATTTTATTTTTAATTTAATTACAGGAACATAAAAAAAATTAATTATCCCGAAATACTTTCGTTTGTGAATTTTCTTGATTGGGAAATTTCTATTTAAGTTAAATTCTAATCCTTCTAATCCTTATTAATTTAATTATTAATTTTTCATTAAAAGTAAATAAATTTATTAACTGAATTTGATTATCTAAATTCTGAAATTTTGACCTTAATTGGTATTTTGATCCCTTCTATGTATCTCAAAAATTAATTAACCAATCGTTATCAATATTTTTCTATTAGATATTGAAAAAAATTCCCTTATTTAACCAAGCCTTAAAATAGTGAAGAGATCCTTTATTTATAAATCAAGAATTCTAACCTCATTTATGTCAACCTTTTAATTCAATTATTTAGATTTATAAGATATATCAATTTCAAAATTGTTGATCTCTATATTTGTAATTATTAATTCTTCAAAATTGTGAGTTTCCCTAATTATTACTAATAATTATTTATCCTATTTATATAACAAAACTTGTTTGAAATTTATTAACAATGAATTGTGAACATTAATTTGGTTTTTTTATTAAGATACCAAATTTTCCTAACCTCAAAAATCTGACTTGTCATCTAGAATTTCTAATATAATTGATTTTCCCTATTATAATGATTAAATTATAAATTAAAAACTAAATTATTTAAATTTATTTAAATTGTATCTTGAATTATAAATGTTAGTGTTTAATTGTAGTGTCTTATTTTGCGAGTTAATTTATCTTTTTGAAATGTAGTTTATATTTTCGAAATTTTTGTTTATTATATTAACAAAATTCGGTAAGATTTTATTTTTAATTTAATTACAGGAACATAAAAAAAATTAATTATCCCGAAATACTTTCGTTTGTGAATTTTCTTGATTGGGAAATTTCTATTTAAGTTAAATTCTAATCCTTTCTATTAATTTATGTATCTCAAAAATTAATTAACCAATCGTTATCAATATTTTTCTATTAGATATTGAAAAAAATTCCCTTATTTAACCAAGCCTTAAAATAGTGAAGAGATCCTTTATTTATAAA
Organism: Ganaspis brasiliensis; assembly: GCA_037103525.1. Classification (NCBI taxonomy): domain Eukaryota; kingdom Metazoa; phylum Arthropoda; class Insecta; order Hymenoptera; family Figitidae; genus Ganaspis; species Ganaspis brasiliensis. The sequence goes on from JAZKLR010000294.1 coordinate 2,769,490, forward strand.
TCAAGAATTCTAACCTCATTTATGTCAACCTTTTAATTCAATTATTTAGATGTATAAGATATATCAATTTCAAAATTGTTGATCTCTTTTATTTTTAATTATTAATATTGAATTGTGAACATTAATTTGGTTTTATTATTAAGATACCAAATTTTCCTAACCTCAAAAATCTGACTTGTCATCTAGAATTTCTAATATAATTGATTTTCCCTGTTATAATTAATAAATTATAAATGTTATTGTTTAATTGTTGTGTCTTATTTTGTGAGTAAATTTATATTTTCGAAATTTAGTTTATCTTTTTGAAATTTAAATCATATTTTCGAAATTTTTGCCTTTTCTAAATTTAATTTGTCTATATTCTTGGATTTTAATTTGATTTAAATTAATTTGAAATTGAACTACCCCCTCTATTATTATCCGGATTTGGGACTAGCTGGCTGAGGTAATTACAAAAAATTAAAATTTTATTTTTATTTATTTATCTTTTTTTCTTGCAGTTTGAAATCGAGCTTCCAATTATTTTTCTTGTTCGGAAATCCAGTTTTTTTTTTATTATATTAAGCTTTCAATTATTTTTGGTCGAAAATCTGTTTGTTCGTTTACATAACATTTTTTTTTCTTTCTTTATCCCTTTTTGCTTTTTATTTTATTTTTTTACAGAATAATCCAAGAAAAATCTGGCGCTCACCCTTTGAATAGTTTCGAGAATCTTCTTTTATTTGCAATCAATATATATAATTATTTTCGTAACAATATAAATATCCCTAATATGTTAATCCCCCTAATGAATTTAAATGAACGTATATTAAAATATTGGCAAAATTATAAGACACACATTGTCCAAAAGTTATATTGATCATAATTCAACTGAGAGTAGATTCTACTTTTAATTGTCAAAATGTCGATTCTACATTAAACCTTCCTAAGAAGACATATATTAAAATTTGATAATTCTCGGGTTACTTAATTCTCATAAAATTGAATATTTACGTTCATATAATGATTCTTTCGAGACCTTGCGGCATCTACAAAGCCTACTGATTAAGTCGCATTAATAAATGCGGTTTTAGTAAACTCCTTGAAAGATGCTAATGAAATCGCGCTCCTGGAGAAATAAATTAACTTTCTTCTGTGACTTCGCCTCATTCAATTTTACCAGAAAATATTCTTGAAAAATAATTTTTAATAACAAAATAGTCTGGAAAATGATTGAAATTTGCATAGGTATTCGATTCCCGATGCTATTTTCGTAGACATTGCAATCATCTTCGGAATGTCATATTAAAAAATTTTCTACTTTATTTCATCCTTTTTCTGCGACGAATTCATTTTTATATCCCTTATAATTATTTTCTTCATTAAAAAAATTAATTTATCATAGAAATCTGCCAATAACTTGATAATTATTTTACAAATTTTCAAGATAGATAAAAAAAGAAGAACTCTCCTTTTTTTTAAATGTTTCTCGTCGAGAGAAAAATGACTTTATCTGAATCTCAAGTCACGACACGAGATTCCAAGAAGCTTCATTTTGTTCCCTAGTTCTTTTGCCCGAGAATATTGTCCTTTCGAAACTAAACCGAGTCAGCTTTACTGTAATAACGACGGGAAGAGGGCAATCTTTAGCCATCTGTCGATCCAGGTTTTCTTTCACAAAGTCAAGATATTGAAGAAATCCTGCCTCATCTTTGATATTAATGACGATCTTTGCGTGAGTAATAAATTTATATCGATTCAAAAGGCAAAACACATTTCAATTTTATGCATTCAATGATTATCGATTATAAAGGCTAATAAATAACAAACGGAATGTGCGTTTTTATCTTCTTCAAATACAGTCTTCGGCATATATCAATAATAAAAGCTGTAATTATAACCGGTCATTAAATTTATTATTAGTTGACGGGTTTAGAAATTTCACGGTATTTTCAAACTTGTAAATTATTTCAAGAGTTGATTTTTTTACGATTGGGTGAATAAAATTCAAATACGTAATATTTTGTTACAAATTAAAACCAAAATTGTATATTTAGGGTGGTTTATAGAGACGAAAGTTGGAAATTTTCTGCTCTACCCCTCAAAAAATTAAAAAAAAATACCCCTATTTTCTTTATCGGACAATATTTAGGGGTAAACATTAAAAAGGTTAAAAAAAAACTAAAAATCGATAAGTATTTTAGGATAAAAGTTATAAATTAAAGTTAAGAAATTGTTTAAAGAATTAATTAATAATAGTTTATGGTCATTCGGGGGTTTTAAGCCAAAATATTGTGCGATTTAAAAAAAATTTTTTTTTTTAATATTAATTCAATTTAAATTTTATATGAATATATATATAATTTTGGTAATGAATTTATGACTCGGTTAAGTCAAAATATTTACACATTGATACCAAAATTAAAATTACCATATATTAATAATTTCTGTAAAAAACTTTCTTATACCTTCAAAAAACTTAATGTCCACACAATACCAACAATAAAAAGTAACCTTAACTATTTGGTAAGAAAGATAAAAGACAGAACTGAAAAAAAATTACATAACTAATACAGTATTCAAAATCAATTGCAAAGATTGCCCTGCAACTTATGTAGGACAAAAAAAAGAAATTTAATTAAAAGAATTAATGAACACAAAACGAAAAAAGACTCAGTAATGATAGAACATAAAAAATCAAAAAACAGTAATGACAAATCGAAACACGAATTTGATTGGCAAAACATAACAATACTGGATAAGGAACCTTCTAAGAAAAAACGTCTTGTTTCTGAAATGGTACATATAAAATTACAAAAACATTCTATTAACAGAAAAGAAGATATTTTATTTTTCAACAAACAATATGATTCTATAATACGACAAATAAAATTTAAAATTAACAGATAGTAAATTCACTAATTGAAATTAAAGTCATTTTCGTTCTCCTTGTACCACTTAATAAATAAAAACAGTAAGTTGTAATTGAACCTTTAGTTAAATATGAACATTTATACAACTAAGTCCAGTAAATATAAGAATTTGTGACAAATTTATAATTATTCTTATATATTTTATTAAAATGACGAAGTTGTGAAAACAATAATAATAATCAAGTGTGTCTTTAAAAACAAACCAACACTGTTTATATTCAAGTACTCTCATCAACATAATGTAAGAAGAAAACTTTTTTGTAAATTAATTATGAACGTTTAGAATTACCTAAAAATTAATTTTGATAAATAAATATTACAGTTCTGAAAAGGACTACATAGTTAGTCGAAACGTTAAAAACAAAAGATGTCTTTATTTATTGACTAAACCATCTTTCTACTTCTGACTCGGAGAAATTGATAAAATTTCCATCTCTACTATTAATTCAATTGTTAAATTTAAAATAAAAAGTTACAATTGTTTGAACAATGTCAATTCGTGACAAATTTATACAACAAAGTTGACTTGTTTAGAATAAAAGCGATGGAATAATGCTCTCACGAGATACGAGATAATTTTTTCCAGGTACGAGGTTGTCGCTCAATGGCAAAAAAACAGTTTACCCTTTCACACACTTTGTTAAAAAATTTCGTTATTATTGTTGAGAACACGAGTACTTTAAAAACTCGCTTTTAACAAAAACAAAAGAAAATCTGGAATGTTTGATATAAAATTAAATAAAATTAAAATTAATTTATCTACAAAATTTTACTAAATTTATTTCCCTAAATTTAAATTGTTCCTAATTTAAATAATTTAAATTTGATTATAATTTTAAAAAATTCTAATTTGATCAAAATTTTATCAAAATCAATATAAGAAAAATCGGGTAAATTGCCTACTTGGCATACGTCAATTTACCCAACATTATTCTAATTATATAAATATTTATTTTTCTCACGTTCCAAGGAATATTTTTTACGAGTTCTTTTTTTAATCTCTGGCAATTTTCTTTGTTTTTAAAATTATAAAAGTTAGTTTTTTTTTAATTGTGAAGGTTTTTATTTTAGTTTAATGGTAGAAAATTAAGTTAATGAAAAATATATGAGAAAATTGGCGGAAATTCTTAAGTTGATAAAAAAAATATATTTTTCCGGTGTTTATGCTAAAAGAGAAATAAATAATATTGCGTAACATATAGTTAGTTTTGCAAAAGATGACGTGTCGTGTTTCTCGACTGTTTGTTGCTTCCCGTGTTTCGTGACCCTTCATGTCCCATACGAATCGTTATCTCTAGTTGTAATTACTTCTGATTATTCATTTTTTTACGCGAACTCGACGCGATTAGCAGGATAGGAACGCACCTTGCCTGCCCCAAAATCACTTTTTCTCTCAATAATTTAATTTATATTCTGCAATTTTCTGCGTTTCGATTACATTCCTTAAATAAAAGTTTTTAATAACGAAGAAAAAATTTTAAAAAATTAAATATTTAAAAAAAATTGTATAATTGAGAACTATTTATTAAATTAAAAAACATTTATTAACAAATAATTCAAAGAAAAATTTAGACCAAGGAAGACACACTTTTTAGAATTATTGTTAAAACGAGTTTATGTGAATCAGTTATTATTAATCCGCGATAATCTGGAAAAAGTTTTTCATTAAATGAAGTAATTATAGTGGAGGTAATGTACTGTCAAGTTGTATTATGAGTGATTATGATTTTTATGTTTTTTAATTGCGTTATTTATAATAATTTGCGAAAGACTGTTATTAACTTAAAGTGTGTTACGAAAGTTACAATTTCGGTCATATTCGATTAGTCAAAGAGTTGATTAAATAACAGATTAGGCGAGTAATATGCGCAGAAAAAATATTTTAAAAAGAGGTACTAAGTCTTTTGTTATCGTAATAACCGCCAGTTATCGAGCGTGTTAACTGTTGAAAAACTTGTGTTACAAGTTTGACTGTTAATATTTACTTCTATAAGCAATTTATTTAAGTTTTTCTAATTCACTTTAATCTTGAATTTAACCTTTGATTTAAACCATGATTCAAAATTAGATTCAATCACTGTTATAAACTTTAATTCAGTCTTCAATTAAATCTTGAAAAAAATGTACAAATAAGCCTTTAAGGAGGTTTATCCAAAAAACCAATTTCTACAGATTCTTATAAAATTTTAATGACATATTTAATGCATTACTTTACATGTAAATTTAAATTTTTTGAAAAACATATATACTTACTAGGTTTAAGTTTAATTTATTTATTTATAAGTAGATAGGCTCCTAGGGCTAGATAGCCCTTCAAGAAACCAATTGAATACATAATATAACATAATGAAAATAATTAACAAAATACAGTTATATTATAACAAAAACTAAAGAGTAGTTGGCCGAAGAATAATAATTAAAAAAAAAATCACTAGATAATCAGGAACTTAAAAACTACACAACAATGATAAAACTCAGTAAAAAAGATATAAAAGTAATCTAAATGGTAATTCTAATCATAGAATTCCGGAAAACAAAACAAATCTTAAAATTAGTTGAAAGTACTGTTTTTAATGTAAAAATAAAAAATAAGGAAGAGGAAAACAGTTATGCTCATTACCAAAAAGTAATCTCAAAAAATGCACCATCCAAGCTGTCAAGAAAATAACGAAATAGAAATTTGAACTTGTTAAAATCAGAAACATTTCAAACCCTGGCAGGAATTTTATTCCATAATCGGGCTCCTCTAATTAGAAACGATCTCTGCAAATTACATGTTCGATGTGCTGGAATTCTCAATACAGCATTAGACTCACGTAACCTATATTCGTATGTTGAGATAACGTCTCTAAATTCAAAGAACCGAAAAAGATAATCCGGTTGTTTGAAATTAAAAATAGTAAAGAATTAATTTCCCATAAAGAATTGTCTACGGGTGGCTACGAGAAATAATCCTGCTTTCCGCCTATAAGGAAAAATATGCTCGCCTTTCGATAGGTCATAGATGAATCTAATGCATGCATTTAAGTTTTTTTTCTACATAATTTACATATATTTTGTACTTCATCTGTTCTGTTTCTTGGAGGGCTATCAGCCCTAGAAACTTTGTATATGTTACCGGCAAAACCCGAAGTCCAGGCTTTTCGCGAAATGCCTAGGCAATTCGGGAAATGCCTAAACTTTCCAGGTATTATCCGAACTCCCTGGAAATTCATAGTCATTTTGCGAAATGCCCAAGGCAATTTAGGCAAATTGGAAATTGAATGATAGATTGATTAGAATATATCATAAGTCAATTTAATATTTGGAAAGTAGATACAATTTTTAATTTGTGATGAAAGTTATTTGATACAAATAAAATAGCTAGTTAGTTCTGAGCTAATATATTTTTTTTGAGTGATAGAAAGCCATGTATTGATGTAAAAACACAGTTTACAAAATTTTATATCGATTATAGAATAAATAAATAGTAGAGGAAAGTAACCAAATATGGAATAGTGTTCAAATATGGAATCTTGACATTTCTCATAAACAAATACTCATAGACGCAATAATCAATGATCTTCTATTTCTTTTAACCACTATATGCCCGTATAGGTTTTAACTTGTCAATCGAGCGAGTACTTTACTTTTGGTGAGAGGGTTTTGTTTTTTTTGTTGTCAGAAAACTTTCTGAGGTATTTTTAAATTAAATATTTTTTGTAATGTAAGGGGAAATTTACTATATTTAAATGCATTTATGCAATGTAAAGGTTTGTTATAGTCTTATTTTGTTTATTTAAACAATATACATATAAGTTTAAATAAGTTAAAAATGAAAAATGAGGATGGTTAGTGGAGTCCAAATATGGACCACCTTTGTTTTAACGAGTAACAATGTTTGCATAATGGCGTAGATATTGTCAAAATGTAATAATCTGGAGATTCCGTTTAGTGAATCCAAAATGAGCGTAAAAAAAGTAGTTGAAGCTATATTTGAAACGTCCTAACAAAAAATTATCGTTACTAAGTCCCACTGTGGCATGTGTTTAGCAAGGTGGTGTTTTCTTTAGTAAATCCAAAGTCCATGTGATTATAGCAAATTGTTATAATTTCCATTTTATATTTGACAAACTTTCTTCAAGTATATTATAGAAGTTAAGTTTAAATTTTGATAATTTTTGTAGTATTCCATATATGGGGTGCTATTCCATAATTAGATACCTTTATGTTTATTTTGTTTTTGAGAAATTATAGTACTTATAATTAATAAATATAATACAAGATTGATATTTAGTTTAGCGCAAATGTATGGATGGTATGTAATTACGATTAAAAGATTTTTATTTTTAATATTTGTCTTTTTATGTGCGAAAAACAAAACGGTATTCCATATTTGGTTACTTTCCTCTACCGAAATGTATTCAGCAATTCGAAGTTATTGTTATTGTTTAGTATCTCTTTTGAATTCTAGTAGCAACGTTGTATCTGTCAATATGACTAACGAAAATTGTAGTCATATCCTTCATATCTGTTAAGATTTCGTCGTATTCTTCTTTTAAACAAATTTTATAATTTTTCGAGTTATTTGTAACCGCACTATAAAAATCGTTTTTCCATTGACTACAATTTTCGTTAGTTATATTGACAGATACAACGTTGCCACGAGAAGTCAAAAGAGACACTGAACAATAACAATAACTTCGAATTGCTGAATACATTTCGGTACTATTTATTTATTCTATAATCGATATAAAATTTTGTAAACTGTGTTTTTACATCAATACATGGCTTTCTATCACTCAGAAAAAAATATATTAGCTCAGAACTAACTAGCTATTTTATTTGTATCAAATAACTTTCATCACAAATTAAAAATTGTATCTACTTTCCAAATATTAAATTGACTTATGATATATTCTAATCAATCTATCATTCAATTTCCAATTTGCCTAAATTGCCTTGGGCATTTCGCAAAATGCCTATGAGTTTCTAGGGAGTTCGGATAATACCTGGAAAGTTTAGGCATTTCCCAAATTGCCTAGGCATTTCGCGAAATGCCTGGACTTCGGGTTTTGCCGGTAACATATATATTAAATAAAATAAATATATAGCATAGACTTCAAATCGATTATCCGTTGATTCTAGTTTGATTAATTTTACGTAGTTGATGTTTGTGAGATTTTATAAAAATTGAAAGCAAGGAGCGTTATCCTGGGTCACGTAGAAGCAGGCTAGCAGCTCAAGCAGTATTGGAGGACCCTCGTTCCCTGTTTATCTCTATCTTTCTCAATTGTTTCTGGCCTGGTATCGTGTTGTCTCGTTCTGGCTCACTTTGGCATTGCTTTTGGCTTGGGCCGGGTGTAATCGGTTCCCCGAAGCCAGGGCTCATTATCGACCCGTCGGCCTAACAATTACCTGCAAAGCCTGGACTTCGTGTGTGCCAGGCCAACAACACAGTTTCTGACTCGAGCACCAGAACACCCGTACATTCGACTCCTCTGCCCCGATTTCCCCCCTTTTAGTGAAACAGACGCAGATGCGGCCGAAAGAGTCAAAAAATCCCAACTCAACTAGAATATATCCTCGATTTCTTTTACTCAACGAAGAAGAGTGATTTCTGTTGCTATTATAAATACCCCCGATGCGAGTTTCGCGCAAAAAGAAACAACCTCAATAGACACAGACGAACGGAGAAGCTCTGATAATTACTGGACTGGGGAAATTATAATTATTGCCTGTGCAGATTCACGCCAGTTGAGACGAGATGCCTCTTTTCCTAGCGAATTCCATTCTCAATCTTTTACTTCTATTCGAAAGGTGTTGGGAATAAGTATTCGATGAAAAAAGAATTCAACTTATTTAAATCACGCGGCTTCCAGTGACTCACTTTTCTCATTTTTACTCACTTTTTTTAAAATCGCTCACTAACTTTACTTTTCTCACTTTTTTTTAAAATCGCTCACTATTACTTACACCAATTACAGTATTTCCCCAAAAGACTAAGCTCCACCTTTTTTTACTTCCAAGTAAAGCGTGGCACCTGGTAAATTATAATAAATAATGGTAGGATAGAATTGTTAACTTAAAGAAATAGGTTATGTAGGAGGCTAAAATTGTAAGACTAAAATATTTGAGGTTAAAGTAAGTTGTTTTTATTAAACTCAATTGAGGAAAAAGATAATCTATTAACATTGTTTTTTTTAGTTGTATAAAAGCAATAGAATTTAAATTTAACTAAGGTTTGTCAACCTTAAAGAATTCTAAAAACATATTTCCGTTGTTATTGATGGCTTTTTTAAAACACGACAATAGAAAAGGCATAGGAAGGACCAATCACAGTATTTCCCCAAGAATTGAAGAATAATTTTTTTATAGTTTTAAAACATAATTTTGAATAAGCGCGGGAGAAATCATAAGTACGCATGCGCAGAAAAAAACCCTATTCTAAAAAGAACAGACGTTGTGGTTAACTTCAGACGTGTAACTCCATTTCCGAGTCTCCCATTGGTCAGTACATATCAAACCTCACTATCGATAGTTTTAAGTTTCGATTTTTTGTTTTGCAGACGAATTAAAAACTTTCAATTAAATATTGTAACTTCAAGTTTATTTTATAAAATTTCTTATAATGTTAGCAATCTAAAATAACAAAAATTTTTATTAAAATAGTTAATACATAGACCTTAGCTTTGACTTTGACTTCCCTATACAAGAACCCTTTCGACCAACTTTAGAAGTGTAACACGTTTTATCGGACTTCTGATTGGCTAGCAGGATTTTCGATATTTTTTGTCAACAATAACATCACAGTTTAGACGTTTATTTGTACTATTTTTCAATTTATTTAAAATCTTCGTTTATTGAATAATTGCATTTTATGAAATAATAATAAATTGAGAATAAATTAAATTGTCATAATTAAGGAGTGATAGTTTAAGAAGTGACAGTGATTTTAGTGAAGTTGTTAAGGTTATAGTGTTTTGAGTGAAATAATGTTTTGTTTACATTGGCATTCGTTTTTGATAGTTATAATGATAATTATAATAAATTAATAATTTATTTCAATTTTTTTTATTATTTTACTTAAGAGTGATTTTAAGAGGTTAATTTTTTTTATTAATTTGAAAAATTGGGTGGCATATTCTTGAGTATTAGTTGATTAGATTGAGTTGATTAGAATTTTTTTGTACGAATTGATAATTTAAAAAAAAATTGCAGAGCAGCAAAAACGAATAAAAGTGCTAATATTTTTCTTTTCGCATATCCCAAACTGAGGATCAGGTCTGGGTTAATAATGACCACGTGATCGTCTCGCGTGATACCGATCCTCAAGGAGTACATTGACCTTGAAGATCTTCCTGTATATTGGCAGCGGTTGAAGAACTGTTCTTCACTTATTCACACATTTACAAGGGTTCTTCTAAAAACCCTTCGTGGGAAATCGTGACACGAGGATTACGGATACCTGGCCAAGCTACAAACGCAAAGAAAACATTAACTCTTCTTTAATATTCCGTTTATAGCATCTCTCATCTTTTATTCTTAATCAAAATAATTGATCTTACAAAAACTAAGATCAATTTAAGGAGGATTATAAACCTGAACATAACCTCAAACTCAAAAATGCATTTTAATGCAAAAGTAAGGTTAGTAAGGTTAGGTAGATTAGATATAACTAATCGCATCTAATAAGAATTATTCAACTTACCCCGGACAAGAGCCACAATAATTCTAATTAATAAAATGAATTAATAAATTATTCTACTAAACTATATTAACGGGAATTGTAAATTGCTTACTCTTAATAATCCCGGATGAAATCGTCAATTTAACAGCACGTGGCTTATAAAATAAAGGCAAATTATAATCGTGCTTTAATCGAAGTCAGGATAGAAATATAACGGCTTGGTAGAGGGATTTGGAAAAAAAGATGAGAGAGACGGGTAAAAAAGAGTCTTAGAAAAATCCAAGTAAGTAGCGCAACTCAAGGATGCTGGTAGTCTATCTCGTGAAGAAAATCGTGAAAACTAATTGCTAAATTATCGATATGACGTAGCGAAGGAGAGTAAAAAAATCAACTTTGACGTGCAGTCCTTCCTGCATGCGATGTACCAATCTATAGATATAAACGATAAACATATGTAAGAATTTAGAATTTGTTACATGAAGAACTTGTATATGGTGAATAACATTCTTGCTACCGGGATGAGAGGTAGGTGATCTAATTTCCCGAGCAGTCGTGCAGAAAATGATCCCAACACGATTACAAAACGAACGGCTTCCAGACTACGCCGAGGGCATCATTGTACATTTTTAAAATCTATTTTTTATTCACTTATATAGTCCAGAAAAGAGTAGATCTCAAACTCGGGTAATTACTTGAATTATTCTTCGAATCATCATATCAATATAAAAATAGGCATTGTTTATAATTCTTTAACTGATAAAGCTGTAAAATTATCTGAACCGAAATTTCATCTTAACAACATAAATTTAGTAGGGTGTTGTGCAACACCACCGATTTCTGATCTACAACTTGTTTTTGATATATAAAGCATGAATTTTTATCAATTTATGCTTTAATCTAAATATTTAATAACACTTAAAATACGTTTAACTTAAGTATAAATAACAATATTTTTACCATTTATGTAATTAAAAATTAAAACAAATAGTTTTGTCATGACTAAACAAAAATTCCAAAGAATTTTTACTTTTTTTTCCAAGAAATTCAGGTTCGCGTGTTATTGTGACTAATTTCCATAGAAACGTTTATCATCAACGATTTTCAATTTATTTAAAAATGTAATTTTTCAAAGTCGCGAGATTCAGAATTATTATAATGGAGTGAAATAAATTCTGATATTATCGGGATATTTAATAAGGCATTTTGCCCCAGAATGCAAATAATCTTTACACATGTCTGGTATCTTTACACGCGCTCTTGTACATAGGAGTTGGTAATTTTTTCAACACGAACACTTTGTGTCAACGATATATTTTCAAAGTCCATATCGATTCTTCACAATATTGTTTTTCCATACGCGTTTTTTACAAGGTCGGGAATAAAATTATAGTAACTAAATAAAAAAAAAGTTTTAGCGCGATTAACTAATATTAATGAAAAATATATTTATGTGTATTTTTATTATTATAGACGATAGTGAATTAATGTTAAATATGATAAAGTAAAGAGTGTCGACATTAAGTATAATAATAGATAGTTGGCAATGTTGGCATTAAACATAATAATAAAGATCCGAACATTGTAATAATAAACAGTTGACATTAAACATAATAATAAACGCAGTGAGATCTATTCGGATAAATATTATGCGGTGTGTGATACTGTAATTTGAGGTTTCGTTCAATTGCTTCTAAAAGAGCTATCGATCAAAAACCATATTTGCATTACTGATCAAAGATATACCACTTACTGGATAATTCTCTAGTATGATTAGAATTAAAATAAAAAGTGACATCGTTTAGAAATAATTCCATACTATTGCCACTACTTCATACATTTCTATTGATGCAACGAGTGATTATCTTTCGAAGCATGTAATTTTAAAAATTACTCGACTTGTCGCGCAAATAAAAAGTTACGTTACAGATGTAAATCACGGGAAGTAGAGTCGTCTAATAACGGTAATAAACCAAGGAATTTAAAAAATATGTCTAAAGCACTTTTTCATCATCCTGTGCACAAAAATAAACTTTGTGATTTAATTCACATTTTTTCATGAAAGATCAATTTGTCAGTTTTTGATTTAGAATCCTTTTCTTTTGGTGGATAATTAAAATACTTTTTATGTGCGTATTATATATGTAGCTAACTTCATTTGTGGGAAATATAAGTTAAACTGACATTTTGAATGTTGTCCTTCATCTTTCTCACAAGTGAGATGAACTGGTAATTTCAATATAATTCCGGATTCGATATTCCGGGTACACCACCTATCTAATTCTTCATTTTGGATTTCATATCCCAAATTCCAAATAAACAATAACTTACCGGATTTAATATCTCTGATTGCACTTCCAGATATCCATATACCAGGTTCAACATTCAGATTTAAGATTTACATTCGGATTTCGAGATGTAGAACCCGGAATCTTGTTTCCTAAATTCGGAATGTGAGATGCAAATTTTGAATTGCGGAATGTGGGTTCCCAAATGTTGAATCCCATATATCGAATCCAGATATATGAAAATCGAAAAAGTTACGCCATCAACCCCCAGAGAACAGATAGTGAGGATACTTGGTTTTCCTAATATATATACATCGACCTCTGTTGAGCCCACTTAAAAAAAAAGTTTCAAACCCGCAATTCAAGAAACCAAACGAAAACCTTAAACCACAAAATTTAAAGAAACAAAGAATTTAAAAAAAAGTGTTTAAAGGCAGAAGAATTGTCTTGCGAACATGCACCAATTTCTCAACAGTGCTTTTGTATTTTTCCGTTTCCTAAAAAATTCCAGGAAGCGGAAACGTAAAATTCGAAAGCCCCTGAAGTTCGTCATGTGGCTGGGTTGAAAGCGCACTTGATCTCTTAATTCACAAGAGTCAGTTGCATAATTTTGCAACAGCTGTATTGAGGTTTTGGTTCCATCTGGTGCACCAGGATTTCCTTCCGGTTTGGTTATACAGAAGGGAAATTAAATTGTCCTCGCTTTCGTCCCCGTGAGTGACGTAGTTGTTTTCGCGGTTGCGGTGATGCCAAGGGGCATCGAGGTGCCAATTTACAGGTGCAAAGTTCATGCCAGAGAAACCGCTAATAGTGGATAACCTGGCGCGTGGATTTTCTGAGGGGACAGGTTAATTACTCACAGCCACAAAGGGCACGTTCGCGTCTTTTCTCTTCACTGCTCGCAAGGAATTTACAATTACCTAACAAAAACCTCTTAACCTTCCGTCTACCTATTATTTCTCTTGTTATTTATTCATTCCTCGTTAGTTCCTCACTTTCACAAACGAGATTCAATTATTTAAATATTCTTTCCTCATTGTGTTTGAACATATAATCGAGTTTATTATTAATGGTAATTTGTAAATGTTTTAATTTTGTTTATTGAAAGTTTCTTTTTTCTATTTAAATGTTTAAAGTCGCATTAACTGCGAGGTCATTAGCGACTGTTACAGTGATGTTTTCTTGTATAATATGTAATTAAGATATAGTTAGTTTTACATTCTATAGGATAATGTCATTTGTTATAGGAAGTTACGAAGTTTAATTATATCTAAGAATCGTAGCAGGTTGTTGAACAAGAGTGAATAGGTTAAAATTGTTTGGAGATATTGGTTCCGATGCCATGGTGAATACTTTTCCTCCTTTAGTGTTTGCACTTAATTAGGATATGTTTAAGACATGACATCATTGCATTTTTCACAAGCTTGTGGATTATTTTTTGTAATTAGAAGTGAGTGTGTTAGCCAATACGTAGTCTTGTCAATGAAACTTGGTCTCTTTTATTATCCGGATTGATCAGACATTTTTCAAAGGTGTCCTTCCTAATTTCATGAAGTTTCTACTGGGGTTCTGTTTTCCAGGATTCGTTCCAAAGGTTTCCATAGGATTTGTATAGTTTTTGTATAGATTTTGTATAGTTTTTTTATATCCTGAAGTAAAGAGGAGTATTTGAAGTCACCGTGGGAAGGAGTTTTGCAGATTTCGCCAAGAGGTCCGCCTTTACGTTTCCTTCAATTCCAACATGGGCTGGAGTTCAGAAAAGGATGAGTTCTTTTCCTGTACCTATCTCCCATAAGGTTTTTTGGATTTGTCGACAGGTATGGTCTGGGTCTGTAGTATTTTGAATTGCTTCAACAGCAGCTATAGAATCAGTAATTATCATGAATTTTAGATTATCTTACTTTTGTATGTAGAGGATAGCTTGTAAAATTGCGAACAGTTCACATCTAAAAATATTGTATCCATCAGGAAGCTTGAATTGGAATTCTTCTTCTGACACAATCATGGAGCATCCACATCCGAGGCTTGATTTGGCTCCATCTGTAAATTTGTGTGATTAGGGAATTTAACAAGCTCTTCCTTCAGCTAGATTTTGTATAGTGAATTTGGTGCTTGGTGTTTTGATAATTTGGTGAGTTCAATCTTGATTGCAGGTGGCTTGAACAT
The DNA here is from genome assembly GCA_037103525.1 of Ganaspis brasiliensis. Lineage (NCBI taxonomy): Eukaryota > Metazoa > Arthropoda > Insecta > Hymenoptera > Figitidae > Ganaspis > Ganaspis brasiliensis. The sequence continues at coordinate 2,784,522 of JAZKLR010000294.1, forward strand.
CCAGTAGGAAAAGTTATAGTGTTTCCCGGAGCAATATTAGACTTTTCTATATATAGTTTTTGAAGGTATGAGTCTTTTCTCAATCGAAAGGAAAGAGAACAGTTTTCTTTGTTGTTGTAGATTGACTAAAATTTATTTGAGTTAACATTTTCGTGTGGTTTGGAGAATTAAAGATTATAGATACATAATCTAGTTTTTAGCAAACTGTAGATTTAAAAGTGTTGATTAGCTCATGAAGGTATGAGTCTTTTCTCAATCGGAAGGAAAGAGAACAGTTTTCTTTGTTGTTGTAGATTGACTGAAATTTATTTAAGTTAACATTTTCGTTTGGTTTGGCAGAATTAAAGATTATAGATACATAATCTAGTTTTTAGCAAACTGTAGATTTAAAAGTGTTGATTAGTTCATGAAGGTATGAGTCTTTTCTTAATCGGAAGGAAAGAGAACAGTTTTCTTTGTTGTTGTAGATTGACTGAAATTTATTTGAGTTAAGATTTTCGTTCGATTTGGCCGAATTAAAGATTACAGATACATAATCTAGTTTTTAGCAAACTGTAGATTTAAAAGTGTTGATTAGTTCATGAAGGTATGAGTCTTTTCTCAATCGGAAGGAAAGAGAACAGTTTTCCTTGTTGTTGTAGATTGACTGAAATTTATTTGAGTTAACATTTTCGTTTGGTTTGGCAGAATTAAAGATTATAGATACATAATCTAGTTTTTAGCAAACTGTAGATTTAAAAGTGTTGATTAGTTCATGAAGGTATGAGTCTTTTCTCAATCGGAAGGAAAGAGAACAGTTTTCCTTGTTGTTGTAGATTGACTAAAATTTATTTGAGTTAACATTTTCGTGTGGTTTGGAGAATTAAAGATTATAGATACATAATCTAGTTTTTAGCAAACTGTAGATTTAAAAGTGTTGATTAGCTCATGAAGGTATGAGTCTTTTCTCAATCGGAAGGAAAGAGAACAGTTTTCTTTGTTGTTGTAGATTGACTGAAATTTATTTGAGTTAACATTTTCGTTTGGTTTGGCAGAATTAAAGATTATAGATACATAATCTAGTTTTTAGCAAACTGTAGATTTAAAAGTGTTGATTAGCTCATGAAGGTATGAGTCTTTTCTCAATCGGAAGGAAAGAGAACAGTTTTCTTTGTTGTTGTAGATTGACTGAAATTTATTTGAGTTAACATTTTCGTTTGGTTTGGCAGAATTAAAGATTATAGATACATAATCTAGTTTTTAGCAAACTGTAGATTTAAAAGTGTTGATTAGTTCATGAAGGTATGAGTCTTTTCTTAATCGGAAGGAAAGAGAACAGTTTTCTTTGTTGTTGTAGATTGACTGAAATTTATTTGAGTTAAGATTTTCGTTCGATTTGGCCGAATTAAAGATTACAGATACATAATCTAGTTTTTAGCAAACTGTAGATTTAAAAGTGTTGATTAGTTCATGAAGGTATGAGTCTTTTCTCAATCGGAAGGAAAGAGAACAGTTTTCCTTGTTGTTGTAGATTGACTGAAATTTATTTGAGTTAACATTTTCGTTTGGTTTGACAGAATGAAAGATTATAGATACATAATCTAGTTTTTAGCAAACTGTAGATTTAAAAGTGTTGATTAGTTCATGAAGGTATGAGTCTGTTTTCAATCGGAAGGAAAGAGAACAATTTTCTTTGTTGTTGTAGATTAACTGAAATTCATTTGAGTTAACATTTTCGTTTGGTTTGGCAGAATTAAAGATTATTGATACATAATCTAGTTTTTAGCAAACTGTAGATTTAAAAGTATTGATTAGTTCATGAAGGTATATGAATCTTTTCTCAATCGGAAAGGAAGAGAACAGTTTTCTTTGTTGTTGTAGATTAACTGAAATTCATTTGAGTTAACATTTTCGTTTGGTTTGGCAGAATTAAAGATTATAGATCCATAATCTAATTTTTAGCAAACAGTAGATTTAAAAGTGTTGATTAGTTGACGAAGGTATGAATCTTTTCTCAATCGGAAGAGAAGAGGAAAAGTTTCTTTTTTGTAGATTGACCAAAATTTATTTGAGTTAACATTTTCGTTTGATTTGGTAGAATTAAAGATTATAGATCCATAATCTAATTTTTAGCAAACTGTAGATTTAAAAGTGTTGATTAATATTTTAGTGTATGCTCCCCAGTTTCGTCTGACCAATATTAATAACATCAAGTCTATGTTTACACTTATCTGTTAGATTGTTCATATGAGGTTTCCAAGATAATTTTAAATCGAAGTTTCGATCGATAAAAACCTTGCATAACAATTTTATAATTATTTTAATTGTTATTTACTATTTTCAACAATTTGTAACTCTTTTAAAAAAAAAATTTATTGTATACAGTTCCTCATCCTTTCTACTACTATAGCCGTATTAAAAATTGACGAGCCATAGAAAGAATAAAGAATTCTACGTGAGAGGAATGTGAGTAGCGTGAATCGATATGATCCGACGGAAAGAATTGAAAGAACTTTTTTCGAGAACGCTTTGCAGAAATTGAAACACTTGAGGGAATTACCATTTGGAATAACTTCTTTCCGGAAATAATGATTTGTATTTACCGAGTTCTCGACTTTATGTCTGCTTATTACCTTCTCAGTTTTATGTATTTACATTACGTTCCATTATCGCACCTCAAGTGCATTGTAATTCACAAAATGCTTTTCTTACTGAAATCTACTTCCTACCGGCTCAATTTAAAACAAATACGTTTCTAAACAAGAAACCAATTTCTCAAAAAGCAATAGATGTAAACAAAATAAAAAATCGAAAATCTAAATTATGAAATCGATTACCTAAATAAAATTAAAAAAAAAAACAATAATTTACAAAATTGTTAAATTACCAAGAAAATGAAAATTGTCATTAACCCAGACATTAATTACGAAACGATAATTCAGTGGGAAGATAAATTTTTGAAATTACTGGATATTGATGAAGAGTGTAAAAAGGCGTAACGAAATGAGAAGGAACTGTGAACTTACGGTCCAAAAAGCCAATCGGCAAATTTGTGGTGCGTCCGAATTTTTTTATATTGTTTTTGTAGGCGGACATTGGAAAGGCCCTGGTGGCGCCTCTCACGGGATATAAATTAATTAGATTTGTGTGGGGGTGTGTCAGTTTAGTGGCGGCACGTTGTTTCTATATACATTCGTCCATCCGTCTGTCCGTTCCTCGACCCGACCAATGCCCGTTTCTCTCTCACGTCTACAGACGCTTTCAAAAATCCCATTGTCAAGAGCCAAATAAAATATTGTTCTTTTTGGATCCATATTTCTCATAATAAGCATCGACCGACTAAAAAGAATAAAAGAAAAAAAGAAATTGCCCATTGCATCATTTGCCAATTATATCGACCATCTGAGCCTGATCCCGAATTTACTAACATCAAACATTCATTTTTCCGAGAAAGACAATTTATTAGGGTTTCTTCTGTTCAACTAAAATTGAAAAGTGGTTTTAAGGAATGTAACAAGTTTGTCAATTGCATTTGCTTACTTAATTAAATTTAGAAAAAAAAATGTAATTTAATATATTTCAATAAATTGGCAATTATTTTTGAAAGAAGATAATTAACACATTCTAGAGGGTATTTTGTGCGTGAAGAAACAATTATTCCCGAAAGTGCAAGTTGTAAGTTTTGAGGAGAATCTCAGTGCCAATTTTACGAGCTCTTTGAAAGACACAGTACCAACATGATTTGTTTAACTCGTTCTGGTCGGTCCAGTCTCTGAAAGAGGCCATATAGGTTGGCAGGTAAAAGGTATAATGTATGAGGGGCGTAAACAAGAGTAGTAACATAGTAACGTTTATTATATTGACCAGACCGCGCGTGTGACGTGCGCTTTTATGTACATGCGAAATAGAGAGAACTCGGGATGCCCTTAACTAATTGAACCCCAAATAAACATCTCATAAGTTGCCTAAACAATTTCATAAATACACTCATGTCATCCTCAAATAATGCACAGAATAATTAAATTACCTAACATTCTTTTATCAGTGACTGTTATCGTCATAACATTTATTATAAAACTGTTAATAAAAAATATTATATAAGTAACAAAGATTAATTACAATTGGTTTATTTCTAGGAAATAATTGTTTAGTAATTCTGGTAAGTAACTGAAACAATTAGAATATTTCTAGTAATTATCTGAATTTTGGTCTGAAGAATAAAAAGAATATAAAGAAATTTAGTAAAAATAATTCTCGAAAGAGTGATAATTAAAATAAAAGTGCATAAGTATGCAACATAACCTCAAAAAACAGATTTTATTATAATCTATACTTTATGGTTTAGGTGGCAAACTAAAAAAAAATCATTTTAAGAATACGAAAGAAATATAGAAAAGCTATTATATAATTTAAAGTTGAAGAGAAAGATTTGAAAAAATTATGAGTATGATTGAAATTTGAGAACTGAATTTAAAAATCAAAGAAGCACATAATCAAAGAATATTAACGAAAATAATTGAAAATTGAGGAGAATCATTATTAAAAAATAAAATTGATATTTAAAGATGACAAATAAAAAATTATTATATCAATTTAAACAAAATACAATACAATTTTTAAATTAATACAACAGATAATTGAATATGGAATAATAAGACAATAATTGAAAATTTTGAAGTCGATAACATTGGACATCATTATTGAAAGATTTAACTATAAAAATTGAGGAAAATAATTCGAAAAATTAAGTGCAACTGAATTGAAAATTGAGGATAATATTGATATTTGAGTCAAATAATTGAAAAAATTAAAAAATGTATTTGAAATAAAATAATTGAAGATATTGAAACATCGTTAAAAAAATTAAACAATACAGTTAACATTTCAAGAGCCATGTATAAAAATTTAATTTAATATAATTGAAATTGATCTCAATTTATACATAATCGTTTATAAAAATGAAATAAATGTCATTTTGGAACAATTGAAAATTTAATGATTTTTAAATTAGGATGAATTAAATTTAAATACTATTGAAATTTGAATATATTTAAATTTTACAAAATTACAATGTTTATAAACTGTGATTTAAATTAATTTAACTATGAATAAATAACACGTGAAATCCATCGTCGCGTCATTTCAGACAATAAAAGTTTAAGTAAATTAAATTTAAATATAAATTAACTAAAATGCAATCTATCTAAAATTGAATAAATTGAAGTTTAAATTATTATTAAATTTGAAATTAGTTAAAATTAAATAATTTAAAAATTTTATCATTTTAAATTTTGGTGAATGAAACAATATTTAAATAAAATGAATTTTTAATGAATTAAATATCAAATCAATTATTTGGATAGATTGGATTTTAAATAGGTCAATTAAAATTTTAGTAAATTAAAATCTGCCTTTTTAAGTTAAAATGAATTTAACGATTAAATTTGATGTTGAATACAATAAAAAATAGGAAATATTGAATTTTAGATAAACCAAGTTATGGTTGATTAAAAATTATATAATAAAGAATTATTAGAATATATTGGAAATTTGAATAAAGCAAATAAAGTAAAATTTGAATAAATTAATTTTAGGGAAAATTATAATTTTTGTCAATAAATGCCGTAATTATTTAAAAGTATTTAATAGTTTTTGCAATTTGGATGGTTATATTTTAATAAGTAAAATGAATTTAAAGTTTTGAAAATATATAATAGACATAAATTAAAACTATATTCAATATTATTAGTTAATTGTTGTTTTTCACTTTTACTTTGCCAAGCTACATATACATACAAAAATTAATTTCTTTTCTACAAAATATTTTTATTAATTTAATTTTTTTATTAATTAATAAATATTATAATTATATTTTATATCTCATTTCAATCTTTCATATACCAAATATCTCTTAAATTTTCTATTATAATATAATATTATGTAATATGTCATTAAATTAATTTATTAAATAATATAATATAATAAAATCAATAATATGAATAATAATGAGATTTATATATCTCCAATCTCATTTAGATGTAATTAACAACCAAAGATATACTGTTCTTTTATTATTTTATAAAATTTAAATTAATTCAAAAAATTATAAATCATCTATATATTATTTTTATAATAAAATAATTAACCTATTTATTTTTTACGAAATAGTTAAATCATATAATAATAATAAATGAAATCTAAAGAAATAATACTGTAAATACTTTAATTAAAATGTTCATTTCAGTAATTAATATCAATAAAGTTGTTATGCTTAACATTTAAAAATTCGCTTGCTCAATTTTTAAGGTTTGAGGTTATGTTGAACATACATTTCAATAATTCACAGTTTTTTGTAATTTCATATAAAATTCATTTACAGAACACATTTTTTCTATGATTTTATTACACATCATAAGTTAATAAAGGAGAGGAACAAGAACATTTTATCATAATAACCATTTGTCAAGTTTGTCCAGTCTGACGGACAAAGTCAGAGAATTGTCCGTTGTGACCGACATTACTTGAGTCACACTCTATTTTTACAAAAATAAATTCCAAATAAAATGAATAAAAATTTTCATATTGATTATATCTGCAAAATGGTATAGGTACTAACGTTTATATTGTTGAGGGGTGCAGGGGGGCTTACGCCCCTGCGGCCCCCGCCGCCGATCTCCGCCTCCAGGATGATTGATTTGATTCTAACTACAACTACTTTCTGTTGATTTCTCCTCTAAGACGAGCACTTGTCAAAAGTATTTTCCATAATGAACACTTTTCAAAAAAAAACAAAACAAGATTTAAAAATCCGTGAGACCACGTGGTTGAAAATCACTTCAACAAGTAGTTGCGTATCTCACTATACTTTTTTACAACAAACTCCACTGATTTTTTAATCCAACACTGAAAAGATTTAGAATTCCAAGCAAATCTTTTGAATCCTAATTTCACAATTCAATTCGACCAATCCCTTCACGAGTTACACTATCATTCGAGGTGGGGCGCCATGTGGTATCCAAATCAGCTGTTGTCCTCCTCTCACGAAAATTAACCACCAATTATTATTTACCACTTTTTAATTTACTTTCTTTTCTATTGACCTCCAATCCGACAGATTTCATAAACCTTAAATCTTCAATCCAGAAAATAAATTAGGTCAAGCATGCGTTAACCCAATCAGCTGTTATGAAAATTCCCCAATTCAAAAGTACATATTCACAACAAAAATACGATACCAGGAATTACGTTTTTCAATAAAAAAAAAGAACAAAAAAAAAACAATGACTACTAAACAAAATGTAAACACAGTGTGTTCTCAACCGAACGAAATCACAACAGACCCGGGACCACGTGACAGCCTTAATTAAGCGCAAGTTCAATTAATCAAAAACTAGGTTATGAGACGAACCGACTGCGGTTATTGGCTCGCTTTTTTAAAACATTTCTAAGTATCTCGAATCTTAAGAGGAAGCTAACCAAATCTTAAGGCGGGCGGATCTCGTTTTGGGAGTGTTAATATTAAGGCGATGTGGACGCATACACGTGGCACGTTGTGATCGCACACTGACCGCACGTTACGCGGTTAAACAGAAGCAGCAACGGTTGGGCCCGTTTCGAACCGGCCAACCAGCCAACTGACCGATCTGCCAACGTCCAACCAACCACCACTCTCTTTGAATCTTGCACACTAAGTTTACGTTGGCCGGCTTATCCGCGTACTTGGTTGAACGCGACTCTGGAATTGCCGTGGCGCCACCCTCCCCCCTCTCGATGGTGCCCCCCCGCCTCCCCCACCTGCTTCTGGCTACCACCATCCTCGACCACTACCTCATCCTCCTCTTTCTCCACATTAAATTCTCATCCTCTTTCCTCCTCACCACCACCACCTCCTCCCACTACACCCAGTTTTTCCCTATAATTTACTCCTCGAGTCAAGCCTTTTTTTGTTGTTTTATTCCGTTTTCATACCCTCTCTGTTGCCTTACACGCCAGCCATGAATCTTTGCCGGGGCCACGGCGCGCCCGCCCCTTTAATAGCGCCCCTGATACCGGCTTTTTCAGTCCAGTGTGCTGCCATCTGTTAGTGCATTCCTCAACTAATGGATGCCAAATTGCTCAGGTGCGAGAGCACTGATTTTTACACCCTAACCTTTGTCGGGAGAGACGAATTTTTTCTCTCTTTATCAATTTTGGTTCTATTAATTCCTCTATTTATATTACTAACTTAAATTGTGTTCCGTTATTAGAGGAATCACAGTACCTATTGCTATTAAAAAAGATAAATAGGTGCAATTTTTTTTCCAAAATAGGGGACAGAAAGGGGACATAAAATTTGGTTTAACTTGTGTATTTAAAGATTTATTCGGACTTTTTTATTTAAAGATTTTAAATATAGAAACATTATATTATTATATATTTATAAAATACATTGAACAATAGGATGTCGGTAAGAAAATTGCTTTTACGAATTTTGTTTAAGCCACATCTCAGTTTTTGAACTCAAAACTCAAGTAAAAAATTCTTTCAAACTCCAGCCTGATTGATTAATATTAATCTGTATCAGCAATGAATCGAAAATTCCCATTGAAAATACACAGAAAAATAAACTTTTATACAAAAATTTTAAAAAATAATAATTTAAAAATAATAACCTTTTAAATTTGTTAGCAAAATGTTTCCCAGATCACGAATTTCTTCATTTTATTTTAAGATATCATTTTTAGAAAAATGTTATTTTCAAGATTTCGATATCAAAAATCAATTTTTCAAAATTTTGTTTCCAATATGGTAGAATCGAGATTATGACTCTTCACATTATTAAAGTAATTATCGTGAATCACGGTTAGTGAGCATTTCTAGGGTCGCCATTTACAAATCTTATGCAAAAAATTCAATTTCCAAAAAACTCGGTCCAATATGGTGGACAGAAATTTTTTTTCTATATGTATAAAGTAAAGATTTTAACAGAGTATTCTTCATTAAAGCAAATAAGATAAATAGTTTTTAGGATTTTTAAAAGAATACTAATTTGAGTATATTATTATGTTTTTTATATAATTATTTAAATAAAGTTAATTTTAATTTTTGAGTATGATCAAATTAAAAGGTTAAAAAAATTTTTTTATTAAGAAAACAAAAATTATTATTTTTTAATGTAATAATAATAATAATAATAATAATAATAATAATAAGAATTGCTCCAATAGTAAGATTTTATATAAAAAGATTTATATTGCTATATTTATTAATAGATAATACATATATATTAAGTTATTTATTAATTATATCTTCTGTAGGATTTATATTTTTTTATATAAAAATATTGTTAAGTTCTATAATTTATGTTTTACTCTTGATACTTATTTTATAAATCTACCTAAAACACGGTTTTCGGGGATCTTTAAGGCTACTATTTATAAAGTTATAAATATGATATATACTGTTTTTAAATATATAAAAATTTATATATTTATAAATTTATATATTTATAAACTTTATTTTAAAAATTTATTTTTTTAAATCCTGAAACTAATATGGCTAATTCAAAATTTGTATGTTCATCATTTCTAAATTAAAAGTTAGGTACCCCACCGATATAAATAACGAAAATTATAGAGGGGACATTGAAACAATTACTGTACAAAATTTTTTTTATAACATCCGACATTTTGAAAATTTAATTTCTTTAAAAATCATATTTTCAAATATAGCCAAAAATAAAGAAATTTATGACCTAAAATATTTTTAGATTACAAATTAAAAAAGTTAGGAATTTTTTTTAATTTTATTTTTTCCATGTATTTTTAATGGAAATTTTCGATCAATTGCTAACACAGATTAAAATAAATTAATTGAGCTGGGGTGTTATAAAAAACAATTTTTTTTTATATTTAACTTGCTAAAAATTTTGGCTATAACTATAAATTTTAATATTGAAAATGAGAAAAAGGGGGGAATAGGGGACAAATCTTTAAAATAGGGACAATAAGTGCAAAACTTCAAAATAGGGAAAAAAGTTAGTCAAATTTTGTATTCTTGGAAATTTAATAAATAAAAATATTAAAATTGTTTATTTGTACAGTTTTAAAAAAACAACGATCTTTCAGGAGAATTGGATTTTTTTCTTTATGGATTTCTGTTCTATTCGTTCTTTTATTTAAATTAAATATCTTAAATTATGTTATGTACCTATTATGTTGAAAAAAAATTTTAAATTCGCATCAATTTAATTTCTTCTGATTAGAATTATACATTTTAAATACTAAATTTAATAAATAAAATAAAAATTCTACTGAATCTTATCTATAAATTTTTTTTAAGCTTTAATTTTGTAATTTATTGTGGTTGTGAAGTTTAATAAATATAACATTTAAAATATTAAAATTGTTTCTTAAACTATACAAATTAAAAATGTTCTCCCTTTAAAATCCCTTCTCAAAAATTAATTTTTGAGAAAATACAAATTATTGTTAAATAAATAATTCCGAGAAAAGAAAAAATTTTTAAAAAATATAGAAAATTTATTTAACATTTTCATGTATTCTTATAGGGAATAATAAACAAAGTATGTTAACTGAAAAATTAACAAATTGTTCCTGTTTATGCAATTGATTAAAAGAATTATTTAAAGAAAGAAAGATAAATCAAAAACATCTAAAATAAAAAAAAGTATTCTCCTAAATAAAAGTCGATATTATTTTAAAAAATAAAAATTTGAATCTATTATAAATATTTTAATGTACAAGGGGAGGGTGGAAGGGTCGGAAAATCGATTTGGATGGAGATTTTTTTTTAATATTTAATCAAACTAGTGAACTTCTGTTTTAGGAAGTCAACCCTAACTTTCAACATTTTCAGAAAAACGAATTTTTTAAATTTGACAATTTGTATAATATTGATTTTAGTATAGATGTTCATTTTTTTAAATTCTAATCATTTTAGGTATCGATGTAACTTTTTTTTTTTTTTTTTATGTAATAAGTTAAAATGTTGACTTCTCTTTTCTTAACTTTGATATTTTCTAATAATAATAATAATAATAATAATAATAAATTAATAACTATTTTCAAACGAATTTGATAAACAAAAAGGAACCTTAAATGAAAACCATCAATAAATTCATTAATATTTGTTTTTTATTTCATTAATCAGAATTTTTAAACACTTTTATCGTCTTTTTACACTTTATACAATTTTGTATTTACAACTTTTTCTATTTTACATAAATCTATTCACAGCATACTTTTTCTCACATATATATATATAAAATTTAATTTGTCCGAGATAATTGTATGTATAAATATTTATATTTATAAACAAAATAAAATCAAAAAGTAAGTAGAAATACTTAATGATCAGTCTATGTTTCAAATCCTTAAAATGCAACTAATCCTTTTTACAATCAATTTACAAATATTTATAATTCCCAAAATTCACAGCACTTTACCCACGTATTATTATACAATCAAAATTTGCATAGAACATGTGTGAATTATAATTTACAGATTGTCAAATAATCAAAGAATTTTGTATAATAAAAAAACACAAATCATGAGAATTTTTGCAATTAAAATTCTAAAATTCACAGCATTTTGCTCAAGCATAAAACTTAGTCGAAAAAATGTATAAATACATAAAATACAACTTACACAAAATTAAATTATAATCGCAGTGTAAGCATTATTATTTAAATTCGTCGCATATAATAATTGTTTTTAAATAATTAATATACAATGGTCTATTTACAGTCAAAATGTAAAAAAAATATTTATATTTTTCTCACTTTGTAATATTCATTATTTTTATCTTTAAATGCTAGTATTTTAGCTTTTTCATAACTTTTGTATTTTTAATTTAAATTTATAATTAAAGTATTTTTTATTACTTTGATTTTTCCAAATTTCCAATTTTCTTAATATTTCGGGAGTAATAATATAAATTTTGTTTTTCATTTTTCTCTTTTTACAACTTATGCTAATTAAAACTATATGGCACTTTTGAAAGTTGTGTTACTACAGGAGTGTCGAGAACGCATTTACAAAAAAGTAAATTTCCAGTCTTAAAAAAAGCTGATAAATTAATTGTGAATCAAACTTAATTTTTCGACCTTGTATTAATGTGTTAATTGAAACAAATTATTATTTTTACCAAACGAATTGTTATTTTTACTAAAACAAATTATCATTTTCTAAACAAATAAGACATTTTAATTTATCAGTTGCAAAATGTTACTAATCAAAGACTTCTCGACATATCGATAATGTTCAGTGCATTATTAAGTTGCAAAACGGAGCAAAATCTTTGTACAATCTAAAAACCTAGGTAAGTTACACCTAAGCTTTTATATCCGCAACAGTAAACTTATGTACAATTCATTAAATTTTTGCAACTTAAACAAATATTGAAAATGTTGATTCTGTAGTTGTACAGACAAAAATATTGTTTACTAATCATTGATCAAAGTTGTACCAAAGAAAACAAAATCGCTACTCTAATTGCGTCAAAAGATAAAGATTTTGATAAACCTCAATAATAATTTTGCAGTTGTACAACAAGATCAACATCAATAGACATTAACAATGTTTAATAAACTCCTGTAGTTGCACAAAAGGATGATCTCCTGAAGATATTAACAATTGTACAAAAGAAAATAAAATCGTTACTCCAATCGCGTCAAAAGGTGAAGATATTGATAAACCTTAATAATTTTGCACTTGTACAACAAGATCAACATCAACAGATATTAACAATGTTTAATAAACTCCTGTAGTTGCACAAAAGGATAATCTCCTAAAGATACTGACAATTGTACAAAAGAAAACAAAATCGCTACTCCAATTGCGCCAATAGGTGAAGATATTGATAATCCTCAATAATGATTCTGCAGTTGTACAAAAAGATCCCAAAAGATCAACCTTAACAGATATCAACAATGTTTAATACACTCCTGTAGTTGCACAAAAGGATAATCCCCTAAAGATATTGACAATGTTCATATCAATATTCAAACACATTAACAGTTGCACAAGAGGTTCAACCTCCAAAATGTTCAACTCACTTCCTCAATAACACTAAAAACCCAGTCTCTAAAGATATTGATAATGCTCAATATACTGTTGCAATTGTACAGGAGGAGCAACCTCCAATTTGGGTCCTTTCGGCAAATTCTCCTTGTTCGCGTCCTTCTTACCCGACTTGCGTTTCTGGTTCTCATGGGTCTTGATGTGTTTCGAGAGATGATCGCTCCTCATAAATCTCTTGGAGCACGTGGGACACGCGAATCTCTTCTCACCCGTGTGTGTTCTCAGATGACGCTGAAGTTCGTCACTCCTGGTGAACTTTTTGCCGCAAAACAGCCAGGTGCAGATGAACGGTTTATCTCCATTGTGCCACCTCAGATGGGCTTTCAGATGGGACGTTTTTCCGTAGACTTTTCCGCAGCCCGCAAAGTGACACGAGTGTATTTTTCTGCCATCGGCACCAAGCATTCCACCCTCAGTGAGACAATTGGGACACTTGCACCTCATGCATCGCCTTCCGGTGATGGACTCTTCGAGCATAATTTGCTCGGCAGGTGAACTCAGAGGCCACTGATAGGACGGCATTGAGCCTTGTGAGTTGGGTGAAAGAGTAGCCGGACTTGGGGGGAGGCTGTACTGGATCTGAGGATGATGCTGAATGTATTGGGGCGACCAATTTGGAGTGCAGGAGGTATTGCAGTGAACAGTAGACATCGAAGGCATTGTGTAAGTCGGTGTTGTTGGCTGAGGCATTGGCTGTTGAGTGTGAGAAGGACCCGCAAACCAGTAAGATGAATGGTTGTTTTGTGGATGATGATGAGTGGGTACTGGAGCATTGTAAGCCTGGTAGTGAACACCAGGATTGTTGTAGTCCATAGAATGATGCGGATGCATCTGCATCGACAGATTTGACATTGACTGCGATATTGCTGTCATTCCGGCCATTGGCGACATGTTTGGCATGCACATCTATCAACAAACAAACAAAATTCTTAGTTATTGTGAGGTTTAGGAATATATTTTACATATGTAATGTCGGGCAAAACAAGTCGCAGTTAAATAAAAGTTAATGCAACGAATTTCAGGTAGAATAAAAGTTGAATTAATGTTCACGAAGTTGTTTTCATTTACACTACCGGATAAAATTGTGGGGCCACTTGCAAAAATGGGATTAATAACATGACGGTTTTAAAATGTTGATAACTATGCCAGACATTAGCAAACTGAAATGTTTCATAGACCATTGGAAAGCTTATAAAATTTGCCGTTAAATGGTCCTATGGTAAAGCTTTTTTGATTAATAGAAACGGAGATTCAATGTGATAAAGACTGGTGAATTTTTCGTTTTTTGGCAATTTTCATTGTTCAAGTTTGGTGAGCTGCAATTTCTAGAAAATTAATTGGAAAATTTTCAAACTAAGCTGAATTAAACCTTGAACAATTAGCTTTAAAATAAGTCAAAGAACACTTAAATGTCTTGATTGATTCAAAAGTTATAAGGAAATATGTATAAAGAACAAAACGCAAAATTCCTTTGTTTCTCTCTTCTCTGCCTATTTCCTATTTGCCGTGTATTAAACAGCCAAAAAATAGGACCATTTATCGGAAAATTTTATAAGCTTTTAAATTGTATATAAAAATTTTAATTTAGCTAATATCTGACAAAGTTATCAACACTTCAAGACAGTCATGTTTTTAATCCCATTTTTGTAAGAGCTCCCACAATTTTGCCCGGTGGTATAAAGACAAGTGGAGAATGTCGCCAATTGATTAAAACTTAATTCAACTAATTTTTGGTAAAATAAAAGTTAAGTTAATGTTCACATTGTTTTCATTTAAGGGTCGTTCATAAACTACTTCACGCTATTTTGGAGACCATTTTAAATTCCCCCCCCCCCCCCTCCGCGCAATGCATCGAAATTGCGATTTTTTTCTACAGTGGGAGAGGATTTGTACCCCCAATATTAAAAGTGGGGGATAAAAATGTACGTTTAATCCCCCGTCCAACCGAAAAAAAATCTGTTTCTATATACGCTTAAAAATATTAACTAGAAGTTGAATTATGTTAACTAATAAATGAAGGAAAATTATTGTTTTAGGTTAAAAAAGATTTAGAAAATTGAAAAAAATTAAAAAAATGAAGAATTACTTAAAAAGTGAATAAATATACTAGAAAATTATGAAACAACTAGAAATTGACGAAAATAGCTGTTAATTGATAAAAATTACTAGAGTTTATAAAAAAAAATTAGAAAATAAAGAAAATTACCTGGAAAATATGCAAATATTTAAAAATTATGAATTAAATTATAAATTAAATTAAAGAAAAATAAATAAAAATAAGAAAAAATAGATGTTAACGAAAAAATATGTAGACTGAGTAGAAAATTACTAGAAATTGAAGACAAATTATTACTAGAAAGTAAAATAATAACTATAAGTTGATTTAAAAAATATAAAAAAATCCAAAAAGGAAAAAATTTACGGTGAAATTTAAAGTGAAAAGAAAATGAGAAATTAAAGAATAGTAATTAAAAAATAAAGCTATAGTATAAGAATGTTAAAAACAACTGCAAGTTTTAAAACATCATAATAAAATAAAGATAAAGTAAAAAAGTAAAATAGAGATTTAAATAAGGATTATATTTTTTTGAAAATAACTACAGATTTATGACAATTACAATAATGTATTGATTATAAGTGGAATGTGTAGAAAAAGTCGTAAATTACTAGAAAGTAAAATAATAAAAAGAAGTTGTTTAAAAGTAACTAGAAAGGGGAGAAAAATTACTTTAAACTAAAAGAAGAATGCGAAAATAAAAAAAAATTAGAAAATGGAAAGCAATTAAAGAGACTAAACGACAAAATAACTATAAAGTGAAGAAAAATACTAGGAAGTATAAGAACGCTAAAATTAAAAAAAAAAAACTAAATGAAAATAAAAAAATAAAAGGAAGCAAAAAATATGTAGACATTACAAAAAGTAGCTAGAAAATAAATAAAGTAACCTAAAAAGAAATAATATTTCTGAAAAGTGAATAAGTAAATTAAAATGTTAAAAAACAAGCAAAAAGTGAGGAAAATATTTCTAAAAATTATCAAAAACTACAGATTTTTGAAAAATGATTTTAAAATACGAAAATATTACAGTAAAGTAAAAAATATCTATAGATTTAAATAAAGGTTTACTAAAAAATAAAAGATAATTATACCAGGGGAATAAACGAAGAGAAAACTGTAGCAAATAATTATTAATTGATTCAAAATAACTCGAACTTGATGAAAATAAAAAAAATCACAAGAAACTCTAAAAACAATTAAATTGAAGAAGAACTAGAATTAAGAAGAGAAAAAACAACGAAAAAATAATTTGCGAATTAAAAAAAATCTAAAAATAGAGGGAAATTACTAGAAAGTAAACTAATAACTAGAATGACTAAAAATAAATTAACGAAAAGTCACTAAAAAAGGAAAAATAATTGCTAGAACGTTAAAAAGGAATCACGAATTGATGAAAAAACACTATAAAATGAAGAATTAATAAAAAAAATAACTAAATAACTTTCTACAGTTTATCATAAACAGCTCCCCCCCCCCCACCTCAAATAATAGATTTAAGCCGTAGTTTTTGAATGACACCTTATGAGAAATTATGTATTTTTTACTGAAACTTTATATCATAGTTAAGTTGTATTTAATTTTTAAAATTTTGTGAACGAAAAAACACTTTATAATTTGTGGATAATTTTTCGAAAATTTTAAAAATACCATAAAAGTTTGAAATTTGAATAAAAGTTAAATATAATAATTAATTTAAAAGTTGCATGAAAGGAGAATATAACTGTTTGAAAGACGCAAAAAAAGCTCAATGTAACCTTTATGAATTGAATTGTCTGAAAGTTGAATAAAAGTTGATTACAACGATCTGAAAATTTGATTAAAAGTTGAATATAACCATTCAAATGTTGAAAAAAATTGAATATTTAATTTGAAAATTCAATAAAAATGGAACATAACGATTCGTAAGTTGACTAAAAGTTGAATAAATGACGAAATTAATGATTCGAAGGTTTTTGATTAAAAGTTAAATCTAACCACTTGCAAGTTGACAATAATAAATTGAAGATGAATATTGAGAGTTTCATAAAAATGGAATATACAAAGATTTGTAAGTTAACTAGAATATAATCAGTTAAAAATTAAGTGAAAGTAAAATTTAATAATTTGGAGGTTAAATAAAAATGAATATGACGATTCGTAAGTTGTAAAAGTTAAATGAAAATTGAATATAGCCAAAAGAAAGATAAACAATAATTATTAGATCCGGAAAATACACATTCTTGGCTCTTTACTTTTAAAAATATCTTCTAATAATTCCGACGAAATCAGAAACACTCACTTTAAAAACAAAATTAGATAATAAGACCTCGGATTTAATCATTACCGACACTTCAACATTTTTCTAAAATCTAACCAAAAATTTGCCAAATTCTCCCGAAATATAGTAACTCTTTCTTAACGTTTGTTCAAACATTTCAAAATTTTCCAAAAGATCCTTGAACAAGATGAATTTTTCCATTATATAGAAAATATAAACAACAAAATCGTTTTACATTTTTTGTCACCTTTCCAAGATCGTTTAAACTCTATACACATTTGATGAAAAACACCCATAACCTTAAATTTCTCAAACTTGAATTTTTCACAAAATATTCCCGCATCTTTCAAACACATTACAACTCAATTTCACGCACTTTCTGACATGAAATAAAAGCACAAAATAAAGTACAAACCTGTTGGTGCTGCATGATTGGACCAGGATGCTGAACTCCAAAAATGTTGAATTCGTTTGTCACAATAAAATGTCAATAATCACTGTGGTAAATTGCACTTGAACTGGTCGATTGGTATGAGTAAATCACAAATTTGAGAACTGAGAGAAAAACCTTGAGATAACCGGTATCTCAGGTGCTAGTACTACGCTTCGGGCGTTCGGCAGATAATTGCTAGTTGGTGAGCGTGTCGCCTGGGTTTTAATAACTGAGTGGACAACAAACCAGAGAAGAGGGAGGTTCGTTGAATCCTGAAAGTTGGGGTGGGGAACAAACCAGTGTGTGCATCAGGTTCGGCGCCAAATGCGCATGCGCCCTCCCCACCTCTTATCCATAAATCAACCCCGACCTAAAGATCTGAGAAGCAAGAAACCCAAACTGCTAAAGGAACGGAACCTTTTGTGGCCGCCCTTGTGGCCCTGCCATAGTCCTCGGGCAGATTCTTAGCATCCCCCTATAAGAATCAGAAGAATTCCTTCTCTCCCCTCTCTACTCTCCTTCGACTTTTCTTACTTTCGATGTATACATAATCTGTGTCTTGGATCTTCACTCAATCCGCTTTTCATCTCATAATGTGCCTCTATACAAACTAAATCTTTCTGATTTGAACTACACTTTAATCTGTTCAGGCATTAAATTGCCGTGAATTTTATTGAGTGGTTTATTTGTTTATTTAGAAATAGAGCTACATCTGTAAACTTTAACCTATATGACTGGACTACTTTTAAGAACTGTTTCTTCTGTAGGATAATGTTTGGGAAATATTTAAATTTGAATTCTGCAATTTTTTCAGGGTGTCTACTAATTTCGTCCCACAAAATTCCCGGTTTTTGTTCCTATTTTTCCCGGTTTTTTCTCTTGTTAACTTAAAATTTATTTTAAGTATAAATAGACCTACAAATGGCTACAAAAATTGAATACAACAGTTGATAATTGAAGAAAATAATTGTAATTCAAAGAAAATAATTGAGAATTGAAGAATTAAATATTAAACTTTGCAAACAATAATAATTAATAATGCAAAGAAATAATTGAACAATGACAAAGATATTTGACAATTAGAAACAAAATTTTAAAAAAACAGTAAATATTAATCTACAATTGAACAATAATTGAAAAAATTGAACAATGGTTATTAAATTCAAAGAATATAATTGAAAATTGGTCAACTAGATAGAAAATCAAAAAAAATAATTTAAAATTTAAGTTAATAATTCAAAATTGAAGAAATACATTGAAAATTAAATAATCCAAATTGAAATCAGAAAAACACAGAATTATTGAATATTAAAAAAAAAATTAAAATTAAGAAATAAAATTGAAATTCGAATACAATAATTGAGAATTAAAGAAAATTACTGAACAATTGGATTGAAAAAATTATTTTTGATAATTAAATATCATATTGATAATATTGATAATTAAAAATAAAATTCGAAAAATGGTTACATAATTACACTATTGAAAAGAATAGTTTAAAATTGATCAATAAATATTAAATTTAAACAAAATAGTTGAAAAATTATAGGAATAACTGTTGAAATAATTGCAAATTGAACATTTGGATTGAAAATCAAAAAAAAAAAAATTAAAATTGAAGAAAATAATAAAAAATTGAGGAAATGAAATAAAATTTAAGAATTAAATAGAAATTCGACAAAATAATTGATAAATAATTGAAAAAAAATTGCAAAATGACGAAAATAATTTACAAATAAGAACAATATTTAAAATGGCTAGATTAATACACAACCGAACAAAATAATTTAAAAAATCAAAGAATAATTATAAAATTTTAAGATAATAATTAAAAATTAAAAAATTATAGGAAATAATTGAAAAATGCGAAAAATAGTTAATAATTGAAGAAAATAGTTGTAAATGACGAAAATAATTGAAAAATTGATGGAAATATGTGAAAAATAGTGGAAATAATTGTCAATTGAAAACAAAATTCGAAAAATGACTAGTAGATATTAATAGAATACTGGAACAAATAATTTAAAAAATTAAACAAAAATGGAAATAAAAATTGAAAAATGGAATTAAAAATTAAAGAACATAATTGAACAAATGTATTGAAAATTTAAGAAACTTAATGATAATCGCCAAAGAAATAGAAAAAAGCTATAATTTTTTAATATTAAAGAAAATAATTGAAAAGTGGAATTTAAATTTGAAAAAAATAACTGAGAGTTCAAGAGAATAGTTCTAGAATTAAATAATTGAATTCAAATTTTTAAACAATTTTTATGATTGGAAAAAATAATTGCAAAATCCGAGAATTATTTAATATTGAGGAATTAATTGAAAATCGATAAAAATAATTGAAAATTAAAGAAAATATTTTACAACCGAAGAAAATAATTAAAATTTGAAGTAATAAATTGGAAGGAAAAAAATTAAATCTACAATTACCAATAATTGAAAAAATTGAACACTGGTTATTAAATTCAAAGAATATAATTGAAAATTGGTCAACTAGATAGAAAATCAAAAAAAATAATTTAAAATTTAAGTTAATAATTCAAAATTGAAGAAATACATTGAAAATTAAATAATCCAAATTGAAATCAGAAAAACACAGAATTATTGAATATTAAAAAAAAAACAATTTAAAATTGAGAAATAAAATTGAAATTCGAATACATTAATTAAGAATTAAAGAAAATTACTGAACAATTGGATTGAAATAAGAAGAAAATAATTTATAATTTAAAAAAAATGGAAAATGACAGAAATTATTTAATATTGACGAAAACATTAAAAATTGAAGAATAGAATTGTTATTTAAAGAAATTAATTAAGAATTGAAAAAAATAATTGAACAATTAAATTGAAAAGAGAAGAAAATTTTTGAAAATAGAAGAAGGTTTTGAAACATGAAATAAATAACTGATAATTGAAAAAAAAATAATTGAAAAAAATCAAGATTACTGAATATTGAAACAATCAATCGAAATTGAACAAAATAATTAAAAATTAAAGAAAATAATTGAAAATTGAAGAAAATAATTAAAAATTGAAGAAAGTACTTGAAAATTAAGTACAATATTTGGAAACAGCAGAAAAATTTAGAAATCGACGGAAATAATTGCGAATTGATGAAAATAATTTAAAAATTCTCAATTTAAATAAAAATTGAAAGAAAAACATAATTTAAAAAAGCTGAGAATTGTTAAATATTGAAGAAAATTAAGAAGAAATTGAAAATTGAAAGAAATTGAGAAACTGAAAGAAATATGAAAAAATAATTGGAAATTGATGAAAATAATTGAAATTTAAGAAAAAAATTGGAATTTGAAGAAAATAATTAGGATTTAAAAAAAATCATTGTAAAAAGCCTAGAGTTATTGAATATTAAAAAAAAAAATTAATTATTAAACAATGGAATTAAATGTCGAAAATTATAATTGAGAATTAAAGAAAATAATTCAAGAATTGAACAATGAGTTTGAAAGTACTTAGAAGAAAATAAGTGATAATTGAAGAAAAAAGAGATTGAATAACCCAGAAATTATAGAATTTGAAAAAAACAATAAAAAATGAAGAATGTAATTATAATTTGAAGAAATTAATTAAAAATTGTAGAAAATAATTTGGAATTGAAGAAAATGTGATTTTATGAAAATCGTTGAATAATAATTGATGAATTGAATTCAAGTTTTAAAAACATAATTGATGATTGAAAAAAATATTGAAAAAAGCCGAGAATTATTGATTATAGAAGAAAATAATTGAAAAATGGAGGAGTTATTGAGAAGTGAAATAAATAAATGATAATTAAAAAAAATAGTTGAAAAAAGTCGAGAATTATTGAATATTAAATTAAATAATTAAAAATTGAAGGAAATAGTTGAGACTTATTTATTTATTTATTTATTAACACAATAGAATCTGAATAAGATCTGAAGAAAATAATTAAAAATTGAAGAAAATAATTGAAAATTGAATCAAATAATTGTCAATTAAAAAAAAAAAAATTTATAGTTGAAGAAAATAATGAAAAATTGATTAAAATAATTGAAAATCGTAAAAAATATTTCAGAATTAAAGAAATTAATTAGAAATTGATGAAAATAATTGAAAATTGAAGAAAATAGTAGAAAATCGAAAAAATAATATAAAAATGAAGAAATAATTTTAAATTAATAAAAATAATTCCAAATGGAAGAAAATAATTGAGAATTGTAGAAAATAATTGGAAATTGAAGAAAATAATTGAAAATTGAAAATAATTTATTATCCCAGAAAAAAATGCCCAGTTTGACGGAAAATTCCCGGTTATTTCCCGGTTTACCATGTTAGTAGACACCCTGTTTTTTGTTCACTTTAGTAAAAAATATTTAAAAGTTTGTAGAAAATTGATAATGAAAATTATGAAATTGAAGAATTTATCTGAAAAATTGAATGAAAAATGATGAAAATAATTGAAGATACAGGGTGTCTACTCACCGGGAATTCCGGGAAAACCAGGAATTTGCCGGAATTTTAGTTCGACCGGGAAAAATCCGGGAAATTACCGGGAAAAAAAATTATATCCGGGAATTTGTAAAAATTTCAGCTAATTTGTTTTCATAATTCTTCAAATTCGCTTGAAACTTATTACTCGTTTTCGAAGTCTCTGATTGTGAAAACGATATCAGATTTACCAATTTTTCAAAATTCAAAATGGCGGATCCAATTTGGCAGACATATTTTGCAATATTGCTCAAATTCACTTTAAATTTATTGTTACTCGGTGGTAATTCATGACTTTAAAAAAAATTACTTTTCTCACTTTCTTAGTAAAATAATAATTATCTATTATTATTATATACAATTATGTTCTTCAAATTTCAACAAATTTTGACATTGTTTAATTAGTTCCCTCTAATTTTAATTACTTTTTCAATTTTTTAATTAATGTCTACAAATTTTTAATTTTTAAACCAGTATTGCCAATTACTTTCGTCGTCTTTCAATTTTTCCATCAAATTTAAATTATTTTTATCATTTTTTAATTATTTTCTGCATATTTCTATTAGTTTTAACATTTAAAAATTATTTTATCAAATTTCAATAATTATTTTCAATCTTTTTTTTATGGTCATCAATTTCTCAATTTATTACACAGTTTTCAATTTTTTTCTTCAAATTTCAGCAATTTTCTTCAATAATTTTATTGTTATGTATCAATCATTTTTAAATACTTTACACCAATTGGCAATTATTTTTTTTTTAATTTCAATTTCTTTTCAATTTTACATTCTTTTAATTATTTACACCAGTTATCAATCCTTCATGTCATTATTCAATTATTTATCTCAAATTTTTTTCATTATGTTATTTTTCTTGTATTATCTTCAAATTTAAATTTTTTGTAATTTCTCAATTTACTTTCTTCAATTTTCTATTATTTTTGTCATTTCTCGAGTATTTTTTCCTATTTTCAATTATTTTTGTCATTTTTTAATTGTTTTTTAAAAATGTTCACTTAATTTAGTAATTTCTAAAATATTGTCAATATTTTCGACGCAGTTTTATTACTTTCTCCAAATTTTGTATTTATTTTCTTATATCTTTAAATTATTGTCATGAATTTTTTAATTTCTTACTTCAATTTTCATTTATTTTTGTCAATTCTCAATTTCTTTTCAAATTTCAATTATTTTTATCATTTTTCAAGTCTTTTCTTCAAATTTTTTATTTTTTACTTAATTTTTAATTAGTTTTGTCACTTTTCAATTATTTGTCTCAAATTTTTATTATGTTTGTTATTTTTCACATATTACCTTCAAATTTAAATTTTTTGTGATTTCTCAATTATTTTCTTCAAATTTCTGTTCTTT
This sequence comes from Ganaspis brasiliensis, assembly GCA_037103525.1. Taxonomy (NCBI): domain Eukaryota; kingdom Metazoa; phylum Arthropoda; class Insecta; order Hymenoptera; family Figitidae; genus Ganaspis; species Ganaspis brasiliensis. The sequence goes on from JAZKLR010000294.1 coordinate 2,808,183, forward strand.
TTGTTATTTCTCGATTATTTTTTCCTACTACAATGATTTTTCTCGTTTTTAATTGCTTTTAAAATTTTCAAATAATTTAGTCATTTCTCAAGTATTATCAATATTTTCGACATTTTTTTATTACTTTCTCCAAATTTAACTTATTTTCTTATATCTGTAAATTATTGTCATGGATTCTTTAATTTCTTACTTTAATTTACATTTAATTTTTTTATTTTTCAATTATTTTTCTCAATTGCTTTTTATTTTTAATTTTAATTAATTTTTTTCATTTTTCAAGTATTTTCTTCAAATTTCAAATTTTTTGGGATTGTGCAATTATTTTGTTTAAACGTCAATTTTTATCTTCAATTTTTCAATTATTGATTTCTAATTTTTATTTTGTTTCTCCATTTTTCAATTATTTATGTCATTTTTTACGTCTTTTTTTCAAATTTTTTAAATTTTTTAAATTAGTTTTATCATCTTTCATTTTTGTTTTAAGGTTCAATTATTTTTGTCATTTCTCGACTATTTGTTCCATTTTTTGATTATTTTTGTCAATTCTCAATTTTTTTTAATTTTAATTATTTTTATCATATTTCAAGTATTTTTTTTTAAATTTCTACCAATTTTATGATGTTTCAATTATTTAATTATTTTCTCCAACTTTTATATTTTGTAACTTTCACCTTTTTTAAAACCAAATTTGAGGTTATGTCATGAAGTATAGTTTATGTCACCCCAACCGATTACATAGCACTAAATACATTAATAATTAGATATTAAATTTATATTATTTACACGATTTACCTAATTTTTCACCACAAATTGGCACCCAATCAAAAAAAAATGAAAAACCGGAAAAACCCGTAAATGAAATTAACCCTCTTTGTTTCGAATTTTACAGTAATTTACTAGATTTATTACCTTACGGGGACATTTCTGTACAATAGCGAAACATTTATTCCTAAACTAAGTAGCTCCTGATTTATTCGCACTACAATTAAAAACATATTAGAACTTAGATCCGTGTAATTTTATATTAGAGTACAACAAGTACTTTGTAATTAATTAAGGAAGTAAACTAAGAAGATATTAAGATCCCATATCTAAATGTGTAGGATGGTAATGGATTTTTAATGAACCATATTCCGAGATACTTATCAGTCCTTCATTTCTGTTATAATGATCTTCAGGCACGATGATGCTCATTTCTTAATATTAACGGCATGTTATGCACACATTGCATTCAAATTGAAAATAAATTACCGTGTGTTTTTCATGACAAACTTCACCTATTATAAATTCTATAGATACTCTAGAATAAATAGAATTTTAGTGATAAAGATTATTTATTGGAGATTATAATTTGTATTATCTTCAGATAATACAAATTTTAAATAGACAATAAGAATAAAATATTTAAAATTTACATATCTCCGCTGAATCCAAATGCAAAATCAAAATTGATAGTATTTTATAAAATGATTTTAAAAAATGCTCAAGAGCATCAATTAAAACCAAAAACATTTTTTTTTTTGTCTAAGACCCTATATGAATCCAAAGTGCAAAGAAAAAATTGAAGGATGGACATAAAAATTAAAAAATGGAATTAAAAATTAAAGGAAATAACTGAATAATTGTATTTAAAAATAAAGAATCTATTGGAAAAAATATTTTAAAACAATTTTTATGAGTGAAAAAGATAATTGAAAAAATCCGAGAATTATTGAATAATCAGAAATTAATTGAAAATCGATAAAAAATATTGAAAATTAAAGAGAATTTTTGAGAATTCAAGAAAATAATTAAAAATTGAAGAAATAAATTTAAAAGAATTAAATGGAAATTTCAAGTAAATAATTTAATATTAGAAGGAAAATTACAATATGACGGAAGTAATTAAATATTGATGAAAATAATTAACTATTAAAAAAAATAATTACCTAACAATTGAAAAAAAAATTCAGAAAATGGTGAGAATAATCGGCATTTGAACAAAAATTTTTTTAAAATTAATAAATAATAATAAAACTGAAGTAAAATAATAAATTGTCAATTGAAAGCTGATGATAATTGTAGAAAATTATATGAATAATTGTTAAAATTAATTGCACATTTAACAACTGGATTTAAACCGAAAAAAATTATTAAAAAAATCGGAGAATTATTGAATATTGAGGAATTAATTAAAAATCGATAAAAATAATTAAAAATTAAAAAAAATGTTTAAGAATTGAAGAAAATAATTAAAAATTGAAGAAATAAATAGGAAATTAAAGATTTAAATGGAAATTTCGAGAAAATAATTAAATATTAAAAGGAAAATTTCAATATTGCGAAAATAATTCAATATTTACGAAAATAGTTAACTACTAAAAAAAATAATTATCAATAAAAAAAAATTTGTATAATGGTGAGAATAATCGGTATTCGAACAAAATTTTTTTTAAGATTAATGAATAATCATAAAATTGAAGGAGAATAATAAATTGTCAATATTGAAAACTGAATAAAATTATGGAAAAAATTGTAGAAAATAAATAAAAATTCAAGATAAAATTTGAAAAAATAATAGCTAATTGAAAAAACAAATTATAAAATGACGAAAATAATTGACAATTGAAAACAATATTCTTGAAATAGCTAGATTATTACAGAACCTAACAAAATAACTTTAAAAAAAGAATAATTATAATAACTGAAATTTGAAAAAATTGTAGAAATTACTTAAAAATTGCGGAAAATAATTAATAATTGAACAAAATAGTTGAAAAATGATGAAAATAATTTAAACATTGAAGAAAATATGTGAAAAATGACGAAAATAATTGTCAATTGCAAACGAAATTCGAAAAATTAAACAAGATACATTACATTTAAAAAAAATAATTTTAATTTAAAAAATTAAGAAAATTATAGGAATAATTGTTAGAAATAATTGCCCTTTTAATAACTGGATTAAAAATCGAACAGAAAATTAAAATTGAAAAAAATAATTGAAAACTGAAGAATGGAATTAAAAATTAAAGAAAATGATTTAACAATTGTATATTTAAAATTAAAGAAACTTAAAAATAATTTGATAATCGAAAAAAAATAATAGAAATAGAAAATTTAAAAATGGAATTAGAAATTAAATTTTACGAAAATAACCGAGAATTAAAGAGAATAGTTATAGAATTGAATAATTGAATTGAAATGTTAAAACAATGTTTATGAGTGAAAAAATAATTGAAAAAATCCTAGAATTGTTGAATATTGAGGAATTAATTAAAAATCGATAAAAATAATTGAACATTAAAGAAAATATTTGAGAATTGAAGAAAATAATTAACTATTAAAAAAAATTATCAATTAAGGGCATGTGATGGAGTATGACGTAACTGACATAGGCAAAAATTTTCCGTCACTTTTCTCTTAAAGTATTGAATATTTTGTCATGAAACTGGGTAGAATTACTTAAAATATCATTAGGAAGGTCTCTCTGACCCAAATTTGTTTGAAATTTGGCTCAAAATTAATTTTTGAGAAATTTTCGAAAAATATAAAATTTTTTAAAAATCACTTTTGACCCAAAAATCAAATAAATTTGGGTCTGAGAGACCTTCCTAATGATATTTTAAGTAATTCTACCAAGTTTCGTGACAAAATATTCAATATTTAAAGAGAAAAGTTACGGACAATTTTTGCCTATATCAGTGACGTCATACTTCATCACATGCCCTTAAAAAAAACGAAAAATGATGAGAATAATCGGAATTCAAACAAAAAAAATTTTAATTAATGAATAATCATAAGATAAAGGAGAAAAATAAATTGTCAATTGAAAACTGATAAAATTATGGAAAAAATTGTAGAAAATAAGTGAAAATTCAAGAAAAATTGGAAATTGAAGAATTGTCTTGAAATTCGAAGAAAATAATTGGTAATTTCGGAAAATATGAGAATTTTTGAATATATTATATAATAATTGAACAGCGAAGAATGCAATTGAAAATTAAAGAAAATAATTGAAAATTGAAGTAAACAAAAAAAATTTAAGAATTACATTAAATTTTGAAAAAATAAATGATAAATAAAAAAACATATTACAAAATGAGGAAAATAATTGATAATTGAAAACAAAATTCTAAAAATTTCTAGACTATAAGACACAACCGTACAAAATAATTGAAAAATCAAAGAATACTTCTAAAATTTTAAGATAATTGAAAATTGAAAAAATTGTAGAAAATTATTAATAATTGAAGAAAATAGTTAAAAAATGACGAGAATAATTAAAAAATTGAAGAAAGTATATGACGAAAATAATCGTATTTTGAATAAAATAATTGTAAAACGAAGTATGTAATTGACAATTGAAGAAAAACAATTGAAAAAAAAATTGAAAAATTTTTAGAATATTCGGCATTCAAACAAAAAATGTTTTTAAATCAATGAATAATCATAAAATTGAAGGAGAATAATAAATTTGCAATTGAAAACTGATAAAAATTATAGAAAATAAATGTAAATAGGAGGAATCAATTAGAAATTGAGGAAATGTATTGGAATTTCAAGAAAATAATTGATAATTGAGAAAATGCAAGAATTATTGAATATTGAATATAATAATTGAAAAACGAAGAATGCAATTGAAAATTGAAGAAATGAATTGAGAATTGAAGAAAAATAATTGAATATTGAAAAATAAATTGAAGATTGAAGAATTAAATTGAAATTCTAAGAAAATATTTGATAATTGAAAAAAAACTGCAAAATGACTAAAATAATTAAATATTAAAATGAATAATTGAAAAATGAAGAAAGTAATTGACAATCAAAAGAAAAATTTGGGAACTGGCGAAAATAATCGACAACAGAAGAAAATAATTTCAAAAAATTAAAGAATAATTATAAAATTTAAAGAGAATAATTGTGTATTGAAAACTGTTATAAATTATAGAAAAAGTTATAGATTTATTTATTAATAAAATTAAAATTTTTTGAACTGATATTTATAAATTTAAATTTTAATTTAATTATTTATTTATTTAAGCACAATATTATTAATATTATTTTCAGTGATTTTAGTGAGAGCCAAACAGGGCTGCTCGGTACAAGTCAAATATAATCGTGATAATGTAAAGCGTATAGATTTTATGCAATTACTATTGTATTTTACCTTCTGTAAATTAAAATGAATTTACAATACGAAATTTATATTTTACAACAACAAAAATAAACGTTAATTACAGTGTTAATACTAAAAAATTTGAGGTTATGTTCAAGAATCGAATGACATTTGAAGAATATATAAAATCAACTCACTGTAAATGTTAAATTTTAACACAAACAATTTAACAAGCACTGTTTTCTACACACCCTGGAAAAAAAACTTATTGAATAAAACCTCTAGTGAATTGGATTTTTAAAGAAAGCAGATTAACGATTGTTAAATCTGAATAGTTTTGAATTTGAGTTATTTTTAATAAGTGATTTCCTATTAGTACGAAATTTATTGGATCAGTTTTGACAATTATGAATCGTTTTGAAAATTTTGAGGTTAGATTGTCATATTTTACACAAAATTTGGAATTTTTAATAAATTGAGCTACTTAAATAAATTATGTGCAGGGCACATACTTAATAATACTTTTTAAAATTGAACAAATATATTAAATTTTTGTTAAACATATTTCTAAAAAATAAAAAACACTTGAAAAATTAAAATGATTTGATTCGGAGTTAATCGGAAATTTTCTTTTAAGAAAGCAGATTCACTTGAGCTCATAATCGATTCAGAAAAAAGTGAATAGGTTTTTTTTTCCTGGTCAAATAAACAAAATTTTTAACTGTGATAGATTCCAAAAAGTGGTAATTTTGTTTTTTCAACTCGTTCCTTCCAACAGGCAATTGATAAAGACCCAAGTTGAAATTTCCAGAGTTTAAATGTTTAAAATCCGAATGAATCGACAGGAGCCATAAATCCATAAAGTTTAGAACCATCCGGGGAGACACAATGAGGCAACCGAAAGGGACATTGGTGACTGCACAAAGTACCATTTTCCAGAATCTGTAAAGCGATCATTGGTCCTGGACCAAGTGACGACGTTTTCGCGCTACCGATACAAAACCATTATTACCATTTGGAAGGTGACAATGCGTCGGCGATCAGTGTATTGGCCAAAAGTCAAAAGCCTTTAAAAGCAATCATCTGACAATACTGAATGCACCTTGGGATGATGGGAAAAACGGTACTTTGCGCAAAGTCAACCATACGTCATTATGTGAAATTAGGAGAGTGACAAAACCGTTTAGGCTAGATCGATTGTCGCGACAGGTTCACTCGTTCTTTTCCTTACTCGCCAAAACGACAGGAAGCTCTTTTTTCTAAATGTTTCCATCGGAAACATCAATGACTTGTAGAAATATTTAAACTTCCTGAGAACAGTTTTAGTTTAAAAAAAGACTTGTTTCCCTTTTTTCTTTTCTTTTTTCAAACGTTTAGTGTTGAAAAAGTCGGATATTGTTGGGTCAATTCACTGACTTTCATCTGAGAAAAAATAAAATTTAAATTCATTCATGATTTATTATTAATTTATTTATTTATTAAATTATTATTAAATTAATTTTGAAATTTCTGGTTTTAAGGGTGTTGCAAGGAGAGAATTAACATAACCTTAAAAATATTTTTCCAGGCAGCGTAAAATTTCGACACTTAGCCAATTTTTTCAGCAACAAAAAATGTAATTAAAAATATTACCATGTGCTCATAATTTAAATTTCATGCAGATTCTAAAACTAATTTGACATTTTAAAAATATGTATTATTTGGGCTTCAGTTTCTGAACAAAATATTGAAAATTGTGTACTTTTTTTTTTTGTTCATAATTTTCAATATTTTTTTCAGAAACTGAAGCCCAAATAATACATATTTTTAAAATGTCAAATTAGTTTTAGAATCTGCATTAAATTTTATTTTTATTTTACGCAGCCTGAAAAAGTATTTTTAAGGTTATGTTAATTCTCTTCTTGCAACATCCGAACATTTTCTAAAGTCAGTATAAGCGTATTAATTTTATTTCTTTTCGTGTTATTTTTGAAGATGTTATAATTCTCAGACTATTTAATATAATATGAATCAGAACTTATTAGAAATATTAATCATTTTATTCTAAACACAGAAAAGATTGATTTATTATAAAGTTTCATTATTTGAAATTTTTAAAGTGAAACTCTAATTTGAAAAATTTATATGTACAAACTTGTAAAAAGTTCCACTATTTTTCGGAGCTTATATAACTTTTTTGTGGATCCTCCTAGAAATTTGAGGTTATGAATGTAATTTAATATTAATATAATCTACTTGCCTTTAAAGTTTGACGAACGTGTTTTGCTTCGTTTAGAAAATATTAAAATTTTTAATTTCTTACTAAAAAAAGTTAATTTTGATATTTTAAGTAAACACAACAATTTCACATCGCTTCACTTGTATACTTAATTCAAATGGAACAATTGTGAAATTGATGTGTTAAAATATCAAAATTAACCTTTTTTAGTAAGAAATTAAAAATTTCAATATTTTCTAAACGAAGCAAAACACTTTAGTCAAACTTTAAAGGCAAGTAGATTATATTAATATGATTAATATTAAATTCCATTCATAACCTCAAATTTGTAGGAGGTTCTACAAAAAAGTTATAAGCTCCGAAAAATAGTAGAACTTTTTACAAGTAGGTACATATAAATTTTTCAAATTAGAGTTTCACTTTAAAATAATAAAATTTTATAATAAATACTGACTTCAGAAAATATTATTATTATTATTATTATTATTATTAAAAATATAGTCGCAATAGTCAGTGGATTGACCCTGTTGAAAATTGAAATGTTTTATGAAAAAAAATTCCTCTTTTTTAAATTGAAATAACAATTGGTTTATCATATTAATGTTATTTCTTTCAAGTTTGTACTTCCTTTTATTTTATTTATTGCACTCTTACTTTGTACCATGTATTTAAATACATTTATATTTATTCAGGTTTAACTCGGCAATTTGTATCTTATTATCAATTGCATTGACAATAGAAATATAAAAACAACTTGAGGGCGGATCCCAACTATTCAAGATAGCACCGGAAGTCGATTATCGTCCAAACCTGAACGTATATTTATCAGTTCCGTGAAATACAAAGTTTGAAGAATTCTTTTTTCAAAGACCTTTCCTTAATAGAAAAAAATGTATAATTATCAATATATTATTACATATCTTTCAATAACGCAAACACGGAAAAATATTCAATTTCTTCGAATAGAACTGTTGGACAAATTTACTAATCTTTCTAGAACATAATAAAGAGAAAAAAAAAATTTAGTATGATAATAACACAGCTCCACAAAAAAAAAATTTATCCAAGACAATACATTATGTATTGTTTTTTCGCTGAATCCGAATCCGAAGTCAGAATTGCTGGATTAGTTCTACCTTTTGAGATAATCTCAAAAAAAAAAAATTTAAAAACACAAAACAAACTAAAAAAACATTTTTTCTTTTTTACAGGAAATTCTTACGTATTTTTCTCCTTAAATCATAATCCGGAGTCAAAATAATCTTTTTTGGGATACTAACATTTTTTTGATAATTTAAAAAAAAAATTACTTTAAACACGAAACTACTGAATTCGAATCCAAAGTCAAAATGATCAGATTAAAAATTTTTTTAGATAATCTCAAAAAACGATTTTTATCAGTTTATTGAAATTATTCAAAAAGTTGAACTAATCTGGCAATTCTAACTTTGGATTCGAATTCAGCAGAAAAAAATACGTAAAAATACTGCCCAGGAAAAAAATATTTTTTGTTTGTTGATTTTTTGGGGTTTTTGAGAAGATTTTTTCAGATTATCTCAAAAAGTTGCAACATTTCGGCAATTCTAACTTCGGATTCAGATTCAGCAGAGAAAAATACGTAAAAATGCATTAGCGTATTGCCAAAAAAAAAAAAAAAAAAATTCTTGACTTTTTGTGGTTTTTGAACAGTTTTTTTTTTATTATCTTAAAAATTGCAACATTTCGGCAATTCTAACTTCGGATTCGGATTCAGCAGAAAAAAATACATAGGAATACACTAGCATATTGTCCTGGACCAAAAAAATGTTTATTTTTTGGTGTTTTTGGGCAGTTTTTTGAGATTATCTCAAAAAACTTAACCAGCCTGATTATTCTGACTTTAAATTCGAATTTAGAGAAGAGAAATACGTAGGAATACACTGGTGTGATGTCTGGGACAACAAAAAATTTTTTTTCTGTGTTTTTGAGTATTTTATAAGAATTTTCAAAAACACAAGACGAAACAAAACAATGTTTTTTCTTCATTACCGGGACACTACACTAGTGTATTCTTATGTACTTTTCTCCGCTGAATCCGAATCTAGAATCAGAAAAACTAGATTGGATAACATTTTTGGGATAATCTCAAAAAACTGCTCAAAAATGCCCTAAAATCAAAAAACAAAAAATTTTTTGTCCGGGACAATATGCTAGTGTATTCCTACGTATTTTTCTCTGCTGAATCCGAATCCAAAGTCAAAATGATCAAATTATTTAAAATTTTTTAGATAAACTCAAAAAACCGATTTTTTTGATTTTTTGATAAGTTTTTTTATATTATCTCAAAAAGTTGAACCATTTCGTCAATTTTAATTGCAGATTCGGATTCAGCAGAGAAAAATACATAAGAATATACTAGCATATTGTCCCGGAAAAAAAAAATTTTTTTTTTGGTTTTTGAGCAGTTTTTTTAGATTATCTCAAAAATTTTAGCCAATCTGATTATTTTGATTTCTGACTTTGGATTCAGATTCAGCGGACAGAAATACGTAGGAATACACTAGTGTAGTGTCTTGGTCAAAAAAAGTTTTTTTTTATATTTTTTGGGGTTTTTGATTATCTTATAAGAATTTTCAAAAACACAAATAACCAAACAAAGTTTTTTTTTTCTTTACCGGGACACTAGGCCAGTTTATTCTTACGTATTTTTCTCCACTGATTCCGAATCCGGAGTCAGAATAACCAGATAGGCTAACATTTTTGAGATAATCTTAAAAAACTGTAAAAAAAAAAAAAAAAAAAAAATTGCCTTGGACACTACAACAGTGTATTCTTACGTAATTTGTTCTGCTGAATCCGACTCCAAAATCAGAATAATCAGATTGGCCAAACTTTTTAAAATAAAGTAAAAAAAACTGCTAAAAAACCTCAAAATATCATCAAAAAAAATTTTTTTTTGTCCGGGACAATATGCTAGTGTATTCTTATGTATTTTTCTCTGCCGAATACGAATCCGAAGTTAGAATTGTCGAAATGGTTTAACTTTTTGAAATAATATCAAAAAACTGCTGAAAAACACGAAAAAATCGCTTTTTTGAGATTATTTAAAAAATTTTAGCTAAACTTAATATTTTGACTTTTGATTCGGATTCAGCAGAGAAAAACAAGTAGGAATACACTACGTTTGGGTCAAAAAAATTTTCTTTCTGTTGTTTTTTCGTGTTTTCGAGCAGTTTTTTGAGGTTATCTCAAAAAGTTTAACCAATTTGATTATTCTGAATTTGGATTCAGATTTAGCGTAAAGAAATACGTAGAAATAGACTAGCGCAGTGTTTTGAACAACAAAAAAATTTTTTTTTTTTACATTTGTATTTTAAATTTTCTTTTGAGGTTATTTCATAAAATAGAACCTATCTAACAATTCTGAATTCAGATTCGGATTCAGCAAAGAAAAATACTTCAATATACACTAGCTTAGTGCCTCGGACCAAAAATTCTTTTTTTTTTTGTGGAGCTGCGTAATTTACCTGGAGAACGGTAATGAGAACGAGAATATAATCGAGAATATAACCGACCAAAATTCTAATCAAGAATTTATAAGAATTTAAGTTAAAGAAACTTAATGATAATCGAAAAAAATAATAGAAAAAAGGCAATAATTTTTTAATATTAAAGAAAATAATTGAAAATTTAAAAGTGAAATTTAAATTTGAAGACATTAACTGAGAATTGAAAAGAATAGTTTTAGAAATGAATAATTGAATTGAAATTTTAAAACAATTTTTATGAGTGAAAAAAATAATTGAAAAAATAAGAGAATTATTGAATATTGAGAAATTAATTGAAAATCGATAAAAATAATTGAGAATTAAAGAAAATAATTAAAAATTGAAGAAATAAATTGTAAATTAAAGAGTTAAATGGAAATTTCAAGAAAATAAATGATAATCAAACGAAAAATTACAATATGAAGAAAATAATTCACAATTAAAAAAACTAATTAACAATTGAAAAAAATTACAAAAATGGTCAGAATAATCGGCATTCGAAAAAAAAAACATTTTTAATTGATGAATAATCATAAAATTGAAGAAGAAAAAATAAATTTTTTATTGAAAACTGATGAAAATAATGGAAACAATTTTAAAAAATGAATGAAAGGTAAAGAAATTAAAGAAGTTGAAGAATTGTATTGAAATTTCAAGGAAATATTTGAAAATTGCGAAATATTAGAATTATTGAATTTTGAATAAAGTAATATGAAAAACGCAGAATTAAAGAAATTAATGGAAGATTAAAGAATTAAATTGAAGATCAAAGATTTAAATTGAAATTTTAAAAATAGTTGATAATTTAAAAAAAATTACAAAATTTTTTTCAACTTATCATTGTTTTCATCATACATATTTCAATTATTGTATTCAAGTTTCAAATTTTAAAATTATTTTCCACAAGTTTTTAATTATTCTTATTTTTTTAAATTATTTTCTAAATTTTTTAATATTTTTCTTAAATTTTCCATTATTTTCTTTAAGTTTTAATCATTTTCAATTATTCAATTCAGTTTTCAATTATGTATATTATTTGTTTTTTTTTTCAAATACTTACGTTCTTTTTCATAATTTCCAAAAAGTTTTTAATTATTTATCTAAAATTTTAATGTTTCTATTCAATTTTCAATTATATCTACGATTTTCTTGTATTTTATGTACCTATATTTTGTATGTTTTGCAATTATTTTGTTGTTTGTTGTTTCTCTCAATTTTAAATTATGTTTATTTTTATTTCATTTATTTTCTCTAATTCTTAATTATTATCTTTTTTTAGAAATTAACTTCTAAAAGTTTCAAGTATTTTTTTGAAATTTTCTTTAAATTTCCTTTATTTAAAATATATTTTTTATTTATTTATTTATTTATTTATTTATACATAAACGGGCAAGTACAAAGAAAAGAAAAGAGCCCTTTTGTACAATGATGTACTTATAAAAAGAAAAATTAGAATAAATATAAAATTAATCAATCCATTCAAAACTAAACCAAGTCGCCGAGGTTACAACAATGAATAAAAACTATGAAAGTGTCATTTTTAACAATTTATAAAAATTTTATAAAAACTGAAAACATTAGTATCCACATCAGGTTAATCGGGAACAGACTTCCAGTCAATACTATAATCAATATTATGCAATTTTTTTTAAATTTTAATTATTTTCTTCAATTTTAAATTATTTATATTATTTCTTCATAATTTTCATAATTTTTCTGAATTAATTTTCTAAATTTTTAACTATTTATCTCAATTTGAATCATATTTTTCAATTTTCAATTTTTTTCTTCAATTTTTCATTACCCTAATTTTTTTAAATTTATTTCTAAGATTTTTAAGTATTTTTCCCAAATTTAAATTACTTTCTTTCATTTTAAAATTGTTCATAATTGTTATATTTAATAGTAATTTTTACACTTAATTGACTTGTAGTTAATTTGTAATGATAATTATTTTGTTATTTATCCATATTTTTTTTTTAATAAATTGTTTGTGTTTCAAAATAGTGAGGCTCATTCAAACATAGAAAATTTTCATAAATTCTCTTGAAGGAGAATATTCTTGGTTATATTCTCGAGAATGTAACCAGATTTTAAATTATCGAGAATTTTGCAACTCTATGTGGGTGATTCTCTAGAAATATTCCTTTTTGTGCATCGGAAATGAAAATTTATTAAATACATTTTAGAACCTCTAAAATTTATAAACATGTTAAGCAATTAAAGATTTAACACCTTCATAACTTGATCATGCTAATTTGTAGCATTTAAAAAAGATTTTTAATATTAAAATTTATAGATAAATCTAAAGGTTAAAATGTAAAGCAGGTGTTTTTTTTTAAAGTAAACAACAACTTCATGTCATTTAAATTTATTTTAAACAATATTTTTTATAGTCAGAAAGCTATTTAATATTATTAATTTATTATTAATTATAATTTAAAAAAATTGTAGATTTTAAAACACTTACCAAAATATGAAATCTTTTGACCACCAATAATTATTTGTCAAGATTTGAAGGTTTATTTTTTGTTGACAGTTCAAAAACAATTGATATTCATATTAATTTTTAATATGAGCCAGAGGAATGACGAGCCAGAGGAATGATGATTTCAACATTTTTTACAGTTTATTTAAAATTAAGCATTTTTTCTTAAACTTAAAATAGTTTAGCATGTTTGTATAAGTTAACTTTATTGTAGAAAAATTGCAAAAATATTTTATCTACTGTCATTCTATTTTTAATTTGAGCCAGAGGAATGACGCTTCAGGTTGTGAATCGCTGTAAAAGCTTCAATTTATATATTTTTAACTTTAAATAATGATTTTTTTACAAAACCCACTTGACAAATTATTATTAGGGATGTCAATGTATTTAATAAGTATGAAAACAAATAAATAACTCAACTAATATAAAAAATATTGAATAATATACAACAAGCCAGAGGAATGATGCAAAACCAGAGGACAAAATTCATTTTCCATTTATGGAAAATCTATAAGATCTATTTTATTTATACTTTGTACAAATATTCTACAATCCCTTAGCTTCTAGAAAATATCTGTAAAGTATTGTTTTTCAAATATTAAATAGTTGTTTTACGTTTGGAAAGAATGAAAAATTGACATAGGACAGGTTAAAAGGCTCACTTTTAGTAGTTAAAATTACAAAAAAAAGTACTTTAAAGTTATAAAATAAATAAATTCTTTTGCAGGATTTTTAGAAAAAGTGGTAAACTATTGACATATAGAGAGAAATTGTCATAAATTATTATTATTATTGAGAAAATCTTGAGGACATACAAAAGTAATATTTCGGGGGAATCATCCATGTGTATTAGTATCGAAAATTGTCAAAAATTGGTCAATTTTTAGATTGACCATGACAAATTTTGTAAAACTACGACACGTGGTTGAGACACAAATGTAAATTGATTTTTAGATTCTTTTTAGCGAGAAAGGATTTTCAATGCGTGTCACATGTTTAAAGGCGCAAAGATCATCGATCATAGGATTTTTAAACTATACTTAGTGAACGCAGTGTCTCTTGGGAGGAAGTCGGCCCCATCTCTCTTGTTAGGCCAATTCATTGGAAACAATGATCTTGTGGCTTGTGCTCTGTCAACTTGCCTTTTTTTCCTCAACTGCTGTGGAACATGTGTTTTCTCTTACTTTTCAGAATTCAATTTTACAACACAGAAGCCAGAGGAGCACGTTGTAAATCTTGAATCTTGACACTGCGTTATTTCATGACCTGGTGTTAAAATGGAAATAAGAAACAGGACCCGCCCAAGACAACCCTTTAGTTTGCCATGCTTGGACCAGCATTGTCTCCTAATAAGCTGCTTAGCAGCTGGGCGTGGGGCAAATTGGTCAATCGGTAAACACTACTCCCATTTTTCAACTCCAAGCAATGGAAAATTCGTCCGGTTTTAATGTCATTTGAAAAATATATAATATAATATAATTATAGATTAAATCACTAAGTCGAGAGATAATCAATTCATAATTAAACTTGCAAAATTAAAATTAATTTTGTTCATAGATAATTATTGTATCTTATTTTTACTCCTATTATTATTATTGTTATTACTTTTATATCATTACATTAAATTTTATAAAAATGAAGAAGAATGAACAACGTCAAACTTTAAATTGTTTAGAATTTGTTTAAAATTGTTTAAGACTAATTTAAAACAATTTAGATCTTTTTAAAACTAATATAAACTGTTCAGAAATCAATAATCATTGTAAGTAAAAAAAAACTTTTTACAACTGTTTAGAATCATGTCAATTTGTTTAGAAATTGTTTAGAATTGTTTAGAAATGAGTTCAAATACTCTACCGTCGCACAGTGGTCGGAAACTGGAATTTACTGTTCAAAATCAACTACAGGTCACAAATCTTAAAAGTTTTTTTTTAAAATGATCAGCTATAAATTCTTTAAAAAAATGGTCTTTCTCGATTTTTAAATTAATTATTTATAACATTTATAAATGTAACAATTTTCTTAATTATTACTATAATTGCAAATCAAAATTTATCTAAGTATAAAAATTAATATTTACTTTCTTTAAAATGTTCGCAGTTTTTTTGACAGCTGTCAACTGTCAAACTGACATAAAATTCTTATTTAGCGACACCAGAAGACCCTTTTACTGTCATTTTTGTCAAAGAAACTTACTTTATAAAAAAGTTGACAATTTCACTCGAAAGTTATATAATTAAGTAAATTTTTTATAACAATTATTTTATCCATATATACAATTATTTAAACCTTAAGCGATTGCTAAATATGATTTTGATGGTTAATGTGTGTCTGTGCTATTATTATTCTTATTTTTTAAACACAACTATTTTTACAAAAATTATAATTTCTTCTCCTATTTGTTTATCTATAAATGTTATAAATAATTAATTTAAAAATCGGGAAAGACACTTTTTTTAAGAATTTATCGCTGATCATTTAAAAAAAAAAATTTTGAAATCGATTAATATTTGTGACCTGTAGTCGATTTTGAACAGTAAATTCCAGATTCAAACCACTGTGCGTCGGGAATTGTCGGTACAGCCGCTTTTTCTTGACTGCAAAAAGTCGGTTATTTTTTAAAATATATTTATTAAATTTTTATCACTTTAAGGGCATGTGATGCATTATGACGTCACTGGTATACAAGGCAAGAAAATTAATTACAAATTTCACAAAAGTATTTTACAATTTAGGGAAAAAGGACCAAAAAGAGGTTTAATTTAATTATTTTAGTCATTTTACCCTTTTTTTCAATTATCAGATATTTTCTTAAAATTCAAATTTAATTTTTCAATCCTCAATTTATTTCTTTAATTCTCAACTATATTGATACAAAAAATTAGTGACTTCCATTGTTCTGAACTTTACATTACTTCTATGCCATTCAAAACCATACATAAATTCGAAAAATATGTTACCTTAACAATAAAAAAGTTTAAAAAGTAATTAATGACAGATAAGTATGAAATACAGTAATTTCAAATAAATAAAAATTATGTAAACAAGCAAATAATAAGTCCACAAACTTTTTATAGGCGGAATTATATACTATTAAAATAAAACTAGCTTACTTTTAAAAACTTGAAAAAAATATTGTTTAGACAAATAAGAATTACTTCAGCAGTTGAAAATGTCTTGCAAATTAATGATAAATAAACAAGCTACATTTTTTTAATAATTTATTTAAAAAAATAAACGGCTATGGGGAGATTTCATAAGAAGCTGATTTTAAACAATTTTAATTGTTTAAACAAATAAACAGTAAGTCACTAATTTTTTGTATCTCTTTAGTTACTAAAAATATCGTAAGGTAATAAAATATTTTATGGGAAATAAACAAAATGCAAAAAATTATTTGTTTAAACAAATTAAAATTATTTAAACAAATTAAAAATATGTAAACAATTAAAATTTTATTTCCAATTTGAGATGAATAAACCCGTTATAATTCTTTAATAAATTATGCAAAAAAATACAAGTTTCTATGTAAATTTCATGAAAAATTGATTTTAAACCATTTTAATTGTTTAAACAAATGAGAAGTAAGTCAATAATTTTTTTTGATTTCTTTAGTTATTAAACATATAGTTTTCCATATATTTTAGAAATTAAACTTTAATAATAAATAAAACAAATCGATGAATAATATTTATCTACTAAGGAGGGCTGCCAGTGGACTTGCAAATTGAAAATAGTGAAAAAAACACTTTTTATTTTAAAAAAAAGTGAGTAAATAATGAGTTTTTAAGTAAAAAAAGTGATTAAATAGTAAGTTTTTAAATAAAAAAAAGTGAGTAAGCAATATAGAGTTGGATAATTAAATTGGGGGGCGCCACCAGGAAAAGCCATTCAAATTTGAAAAAATAATTCGAAAATCGCAAAAATAATTGAAATATGTAGAAAGTAATTAAATAATGAAAAAATAATTCAATTTGAAAAAAAAAAGTTGTAAATGACAAAATTAATTAAAAAATTGATTAAAAATCAAAAAATTACAAAAATTGAAACGAAATAATTGGAATTTGAAGTAAATAATTAAAAAGGTTTAAAAATAATGAGGTGACAAAAAAATAATTAAAGAATGCCAAAAATAATTAAAATTTGAAACAAAAGTTTGAGACTGGTATAAAAAATGTAAATTTTCACATAATAATTGAGATATTAAAGAAATAAGTAAAATGTAAAAAAAAATAATTGAATAATGACATAAATAATTATAAAAACTAGTGTAAAAATGACACTTTTTAGACAATTACAAAAATAATAATAATAAATAATAATAATAATAATTATAAAAATAATTGATAATTTTAAAAAAATTAATTTGAAGAAAATACTTGAAAACTTGACAAAACAATTGAAATATTGAAATAAATATGTTAAAATGTCGATTATTCTCGACACTTTTCGAATTTTTCTTTCAATTGTCAATTATTTTCTTTAATATTTAATTATTTTAGTCATTTTGTAATTTTTCTTTAAATAATTAACTAATTTTTTTTTAAATTTTTTTTAAATTAATCAACAATTTAATTCGTTAATCTTCAATTTATCTCTTTATTTATAATTATTTTCTTCAATTTTTAATTGCATTCTTTGTTTTTCAATTATTTTATAGAAAATTAAATAATTCTCGCATTATCTCAATTATTAAATATTTTCTTGAAATTTCAATACAATTCTTCAATTTCCAATTGATTTTTCTAATTTACATTTATTTTTTACAATTTTTTCCATTATTTTCATCAGTTTTCTATTGACAATTTATTTATTCTCCTTTAATTTTCTGATTATTCATCAATTTTAAAATTTGTTTGTTATCCAATGCCGATTATTCTTACCACTGTTCGAATTTTTGTTTAAATTTTAAATTATTTTTTTTAACAATTAATTATTATCGTCAATATTTAATTACTTTCGTTATGTTGTGATTTTTCTTTTAAATATCAATTATTTTCTTCGAATTTTCAATTAAATTCGTTAATTTACCATTTATTTCTTCAATTTTTAATTACTTTCTTCAAATCTCAAAAATTTTCTTTAATTTTCAATTATTTTTATCGATTTTTATTTAATTATTGTAATTTTTATTTTAATTATCAATTATTTTCTTGAAATTTCCATTGAATTCGTTAATTTCCAATTTATTTCATTCAATTTTTAAATTTTCTCTTTAATTCTTTAAATTCTTTAATTCTTTCTTTTTTTTCGTCGTATTGTAATTTTTCTTTTAATTATCAATTATTTTCTTAAAATTTTCATTTTTAATACTTTAATTTTCCAATTTATTTCTTCAATTTTTAATTATTTTCTTCAATTCTCAAATATTTTCTTTAATTTTTGATTATTTTTATCGATTTTCAATTAATTCCTCAATATTCAATAATTCTCAGATTTGAAAAATGTTTTTTTCACTCATAAAAATTGTTTTAAAATTTCAATTCAAGTTTTCAATTCTCGAACTATTCCCTTTAATTCTCAGTTATTTTCTTTAAACTTAATTTTCACTTTTTTAATTTTCAATTATTTTGTTTAATATTAAAAAATTATCGCCTTTTTTAATTATTTTTTTCGATTATCATTAGGTTTCAATAATTTTAAATACAATTGTTCAGTAATTTTTTAAAATTTTTAATTCTCATCAGTTTATAATTGGCAATTTATTATTCTCCATTATTGTAATTTTTCTTTTGATTATTAATTGTTTTCTTGAAATTTCCTTTTAATTCTTTAATTTCCTATTTATTTCTTCAATTTTCAATTATTTTCTTCAATTCTCAAATTTTTTCTTTAATTTTCAATTACTTTTATCGA
Source organism: Ganaspis brasiliensis (assembly GCA_037103525.1). Lineage (NCBI taxonomy): Eukaryota > Metazoa > Arthropoda > Insecta > Hymenoptera > Figitidae > Ganaspis > Ganaspis brasiliensis. The sequence continues at coordinate 2,827,370 of JAZKLR010000294.1, forward strand.
TTTTTAATTAATTCCTCAATATTCAATAATTCTCGTATTTTTTCAATTATTTTTTTTCATTCATGAAAATTGTTTCAAAATTTAATTTTAATTATTCAATTCTAAAACTGTTCTGTTCAATTTAAAGTTATTTTTTTCATATTTAAATTTAACTTATCAGTTTTTACTTATTTTCTTTATTATTAAAAAATATCGCCTTTTTTCTATTATTTTTTTGCAATATCATTAAATTTCTTTAGCTTTAAATACAATTGTTCAATTATTTTCTTTAATTTTTAATTCAATTCTTCAATTTTTAATCCTATTCTTCAGTTTTTAATTGTTTTCTTCTATATTCATTAATTGTCTGCTTTTTTCAATTAATTTTTTTTTCAATTTTTAAGTATAGGTATTCTTTAAATTTCAATTCCATTCTTCAAATTTTTTTTTTCAATTTTAATTACTTTTTTAGATTTTTGATCCAGATGTTAAATGTGCAATTATTTCGAACAATTATTCCTACAATTTTCCTAATTTTTCAGTTTGCAATTATTTTCTTTAAATTAAATATTTCTTGTTTACTTTTTCCAGTTGTCTTTTAATTTAGTCATTTTTCGAATTTTGTTTTTGATTGTCAATTATTTTCGTCATTTTGTAATTTGGTTTTTCAATAATGATTTATTTTTTAAAATTTTAATTTATTTCTTTAATTTTTTATTATTTTCTTCAATTTTCAATAATTGTATTCTTCGTTTTTCGATTATTTTATTCAATATACGATTATTTTCGTCATATTGGAATTATTCTTTAAATTATCAATTATTTTCTTGAAATATTCATTTAATTCTCTAATTTCCAATTTCTTTCTTCATTTTTTAATTACTTTCTTTAGATCTAAAATATTTTCTTTAATTTTCAATTATTTTTATCGATTTTCAATTAATTCCTCAATATTCAATAATTCTCTAATTTTTTCAATTATTTTTTTTTTACTCATAAAAATTGTTTTAAAATTTAAATTCAATTATTCAGTTCTAGAAGTATTCTTTTCTATTCTCAGTTATTTTCTTCAAATTTAAATTCCATTTTTCAATTTTCAAGTATTTTTTTTTTAATATTAAAAAATTATCGCCACTTTTCTAACTTTTTTAGGTGATTTAGGTTAAATGGAATTTTGGCTGAATGCATTTTAGGTAAAATAGAATTTAGGTTAAATGGAAGTTAGTCTGGAATGCATTATAGGTTAAATGGGATTTAGGTTAAATGGAATTTAGATTAAATGGGATTTAGGTTAAATGAAATTTAGGCTGAATGCATTTTAGATTAAATGCATTTTAGGTTAAATGAAATTTATGTTAAATACATTTTAGGTTAAATGGGATTTAGGTTAAGTGGATTTTAGGCTGAATGCATTTTAGGATAAATGGGATTTAGGTAAAATGATATTTAGGTTAAATAGGATTTAGGTTAAATGAGATTTAGGTTAAATGGAATTTAGGTTAAATGAAATTTAGGCTGAATGTATTTTAGGTTAAATGAAATTTAGGTTAAGTGGAAGTTAGGATGGAATGCATTATAGGTTAAATGGGATTTAGGTTAAATGGAATTTAGATTAAATGGGATTTAGGTTAAATGAAATTTAGGCTGAATGCATTTTAGATTAAATGCATTTTAGGTTAAATGAGATTTATGTTAAATACATTTTAGGTTAAATGGGATTTAGGTTAAATGGAATTTAGGTTAAGTGGATTTTAGGCTAAATGCATTTTAGGATAAATGGGATTTAGATTAAATGAAATTTAGGTTACGTGTGTTTTAGGTTAAATGCATTTTAGATTTATTGAGATTTAGATTAAATGAAATTTAGGCTGAATGCATTTTAGATTAAATGCATTTTAGGTTAAATGAGATTTATGTTAAATACATTTTAGGTTAAATGGGATTTAGGTTAAATGGAATTTAGGTTAAATGGAATTTAGGTTAAGTGGATTTTAGGCTAAATGCATTTTAGGATAAATGGGATTTAGATTAAATGAAATTTAGGTTACGTGGGTTTTAGGCTAAATGCATTTTAGATTTATTGAGATTTAGATTAAATGAAATTTAGGCTGAATGCATTTTAGATTAAATGCATTTTAGGTTAAATGAGATTTATGTTAAATACATTTTAGGTTAAATGGGATTTAGGTTAAATGGAATTTAGGTTAAGTGGATTTTAGGCTAAATGCATTTTAGGATAAATGGGATTTAGATTAAATGAAATTTAGGTTACGTGTGTTTTAGGTTAAATGCATTTTAGATTTATTGAGATTTAGATTAAATGAAATTTAGGCTGAATGCATTTTAGGTTAAATGAGATTTAGGTTAAATGTGATTTAGGTTAAATAGAATTTAGGTTAAGTGGGATTTAGGTTAAATAGAATTTAGGTTAAATGGGATATTCATGACCCTTTAATTTTTTAACTATTTTGTTTAAATTTAATATTCATTGTTTATTTTTGAAACTATTCTTTTCAATTGTATATAATTTTTGTAAAAATGGCTACATAATTATGTAGCCATTTTTACAAATTTTGTTTTCAACTGTCAATCATTTTCGTTATTTTTCAGATACATTTTTCAATTTCCTAATTTTTATTATTGGAATTTGCAAATGTTGACAACAATGCAAAGTGCTACTTCATTAATAAAAGTGCTTTAGTAATTCAAAAAGAAAAGCAAGTCGATAATTCTTTAAAGCTTCTCCAATCTAATTACACTCTGCTTGAATTTCAAGCTCGTAAATATCAAATTTCCAGCTGAATTGAGGAATCGATTTGTAGAAACGATTCGAGAGTGGAAAAATGGACCCGCAATGGTAGCTCGTTAAACTGGCAGTTTATCAGGCAAAGATCTTGGACGCGGTTCTTTTGCAGTGTAGTCCTTCTGTTCGTCACCGGTTAGAAACAAAGAGATCCGAAGAAATAAATGATCTCTTATGGCGGTGGATGCTGTGCGAGGGATAGATGAAATATCTTCCGAGGACCGGGTGCAGTTATTCAAGCGCCTGATGTATATCCAATTGGCCAGGAAACTCAAGGATTGTATTTTTTTTTTCCTTAAAATTTTCTTCTCTGTATGTGTATAGGGACCCAGTTTTCTTATATATATATGCACAAATCTATAGAGACTTTTCTCAACCACAAGTATTTCTCGGAGACATTCAGAAGCGCTGGACCGATGCAAATCGCAACTCAGGTCAGACACCAAACTAGATATTCTTTTTGCGCTTTAGTGCGAAAAGAGAGATGACTTCGTTTCCTCTAAATTCGAACACTTGTCAGGTTCTATGCATCTCAGGTGTAACAAATTTTCTTCCCCGAATTCACACATACTTTATTTGTCAACTTTAATTTCAGGTCATTTATCGTGTCCAGAGTTTCTATTCTGAAGTATTTTTTTTTTTCAGATAAGTGTGTGAAATTTTTGAAAGTTGGAAAAATGTGGTAAACATTAATTTGCTGGGTCAGTGATATAAAAAGACGTGGTACTTTTTTTGTTAAAATCAGTCTACAAGTCGCAGTTTTCATTCAAATTAGATAATTTTTTTTAACTCTTTATTATTAAATTCCATATAGATCCCTCGAGCTCATATTAAATTTTTTTTTATTTATATATATTTTTTATTTACAAAGTATAGAAAAATCCAAGTTTTGCAAAAAAAAAAAAGTTTTAAGTTATTAAAAATTGGTAGAATATGTTTCAGAAATGGTATTAGAATCATTTTAGAGTGTTCGTGATATACAAAAGTTTATATAATTACATGTTTATTTATTAAACAACACCTTAATTAATTAATACATAGGAAGAAGAAAATAAATGAAAAAGTCAAATTTTTGGTATTTTGGTATTTCTCCTAGTCTTTTATTGCAATTTTATAAAATAATTATATAACAATTATATTTTATATAATAATTAACATACAAATATTCAATAATGGTTTCATTAAATTTTTAATTGTTTAAATAATTTTTTATTGTTAATTGTAATTGTTTTTAACTTAACTCTACAAAACTTTAGTTTTTTTTACATTTTACCAAATTTTATGCCTGAAATAATTTAATATAAAATGAATAAAAAAATTTTAATGTTTAACAATTGTTTAAAAAATTGTTTGATATTAATTGTAATTTTTTTTAATATAACCCTAAACAGTTTTAAATTCACTTTTAGTCATATAATTAAAACGAAAGTAAGGAAAAGTAAGAATAAATTTAAAATATTATTTTTATTCTTTTTCTATTCGATAAAAGTAATAATTCATTTAAACATCTGTCAAATATTAAACATTGTTCCTTCTTTTTATATTTAATTATTTCAGGTATAAAATTAACAAAAATGTAAACAAAAAACTAAAAATTTTTAGGGTTATATTAAAAAAAATTACAATTAACAACAAACAATTGTTTAAACAATTGTTAAACATTAAACTTTGTTTCTCCTTTCTAAATCTAATTATTTGAGGCATAAAATTTGGTAAATTGTAAAAAAAGTTTAAAACTAGAATTCTTTATTGTTATATTGAAAAAAATTACAATTAACAATAAACAATTATTAAACATTAAAAATTTCATTTGTTCAATATCGTTTCATGTTTATCGTTTGCAAGTGTAAAAATATCGAGAAAATATTTTTTATCTTTTTAACAATAAATTCACTATCTTTTTTGAATCCAGAGAACAAAGGGAAAAAATTAAGGGGAGAAAAATATGCAAAATCGAAAATCTCGTTTAGCACGCTATCTGAAGTCACGTCTGCGGGATTAAGAAGTCAGCGTTCTTATTCGAATGTCTCGGATTTTCTGAAGTTTGGACAATTTTTCTTTGGACATAATCCGTTAGTCAATCCGCGAAGAATGTTGGTAGCCCGCTGAGTACCAGCAGTTGACTTTTAACATTCGAAACGACACAAAAACAAATCCATCTGATTTCTTGGCAGATTGGCTTTCTCGCTTTTCTTTAGGTGTCAGGCGAAAAGTGATTCCTGCATAATATACTCTCTCAGACTCATTGCCTTGATCCTCACAAAAATTTAAAGTAAAATTAATGATTGTCCTGCAAAAAGTGCATTAAAAATTACCTTGATTAATAAAAAAATAAATGTAATCTAATCATAATTTAATTGTTTATGAAAAAAAATAAGTGTGAAGCGATAAGTGAGAAGGGACAAAAAAAGCAAAAAATGTTAGGTTATGTTTGAATAATTTTTAGAATGAAAATATAAAAAGAGGTATTCAATAAAAACTGATTTTAATTATGTAACATTAAAAAGGAAGTTATAATCAAGGTAAAATTATCACTGAACATAACCTATAATTTTTTGTTTTTTAGGTCTCTTTCTTTGTAGCTCGTCACAAATATTTTTGTGAATTGCTATTGATTATTCTCACATTAATTTTAATATTAATATTATTTGTTAGGATTTCTTTTTCCAAGGTAAAAAACTTTGCGACAATTTGGTGTATGTCCGTCTGTCAGTCGGTCGCTCACAGCAACACTTAGGCATGTTTATTTAAAGCTAGTTCTGAGCAGTTTTAATTTTTAAACCAGTTCTTAACAGTTTGGAACTAGTTATGAACAGTTTCGAACCAGTTCCAAAAAGTTTTTAACTAGTTTTGGACTGTTTTAAACTGGTTCTAAACAGTTTCAAATCCAACTATTTTGAAATAGTTATGAACAGTTTCAAACCAGTTCTAAACAGTTTTAAGTAATTGTTTTAATACTTGAACAATTTTATGCTTTATTCAAAACGTTTTAAAACAACTTTTAAACAATTTTAAACTAGTTTTATATATACAAGTTTAAGACAGTTTTAAATAGTTTGAAACAAATTCAGAATAGTTTTTAATTAGTTATAAAATAGTTTTAAATAGCTAAAAACAGTTCTGAACGTTTTTAAACCAATTCAAATGAGTTTTTACGTAATCATAAACAAATTTAACAAGTTTTAAAATTAAAACAGTTCTTCACAGTGTCGAACTAGTTGAAATCAGTGTTAAAATAATTTTAAACAGTTTCAAACTAGTTTTATTTAAACTAGTTCTTAATAGATTTTAAATTAGTTATAAACAGTTTGTAACTAGTTTCAGGCAGTTTATAATTAATTTTAGACAGTTTTAGGTTTCAATAAACAAAACTCTTAAAAGTTTTAAACTAGTTGTAAAAAGTTTTAAATTAGTTCTTAACAGTATTAAGTTGTGACCAGTTTTTATCTAATTTCCAACAATTTTTAACTAGTTTTAAACAATTTAAAACCAGTTTCAAACAAACTGTACTTATTAGCTAATAAATGTGCAAATCCGGTTCTGGTGCCGTTCTAAACTACTTTGGGCTTTTTTGGATCAGTTTTAAACTAGTTTTAAACAATTTTGAACTAGTTCCAAACAGTTTTAAACTAATTTCAAGTGGTTTTGAAATAGGTCTAAACAGTTTTGAACTAATTTCAAGTACTTTCGAATCAATATTAAATAATTTTAAACTAGTTTCAAAAAGATTTGAATTGAACTTAGTTTTAAACTAGTTTCAAATGGTTTTTAATAAGTTCAAACAATTCTAAACTAGTTCCTAACAGTGTCAAACTTTTTTCTAACTTGTTTTAAACAGTTTTAAACTAGTTCTGAACAGTTTTTATTTAGTAAAATTAGTTTATCACTAATTTTAGACAGTTTCAGGTTGTTATAAACAGTTTTAAAATGTTTTAATCTAGTTATAAAAAGTTTTTAACTAGTTATAAAAAGTTTTAAATTAGTTTTTGACAGTATTAAGTTGTAACTAATATTAATCTAATTTCTAACAATTTTCAACTAGTTTTAAACAGTTTGAAACCAGTTTTAAACAAACTGTCGTTGACAGCTCTAATAACAGAGAATATCCGGTTCTGGTGCCGTTCTAAACTGCTTTGGACATTTTCAAATCAGTTTTAAACTAGTTTTAAACAATCTTGGGCTAGTTTCAAACAGTTCCAAATTAGTCCCAAGTAGTTTTAAAATAGGTTTAAATAGTTTTGGACTAGTTTCAACTTCAAGTACTTTCAAATTAATTTGAAATAATTAAAAACTAGTTTTAACAAGATTGGAATTACATTTGGTTATAAACTAGTTTGAAATAGTTTTATATAAGTTCAAACAATTCCGAACTAGTTCCTAACAGTTTCAAACTGGTTTTAAACAGTTTTAAACTTGTTTTTGACAGTCTTAAACTAGTTTTAAACAGTTTTAAACTATATCTGAGCAGTTTTAAACTAGTTTTTAACAGTCTTAAACTAGTTTTAAACAGTTTTAAACTAGATCTGACCAGTTTTAAACAAGTTCTAAACAGGTTTTAACTAATTCTAAACAGTTTAAAATAGTGTTTTCTTTTTGAACGTCATTTATTTATTATTACTAGCAAAATAAAACGCGCGCCAGCACGCGATTAGTTTTTCATACATTTTGGAAATTATAAAAGACAATAATAAAGAACACAAATCGGTAAATAATATTTATCTAATAAAAAAAAATAAATATTTTAAATATAATATTTAAAAATCAATTAATATAAATAAAATAAATCTTTGTTTAGGACAAAGGTAATAATATTTTAGAATTAAAAAGAATTGCAAAAAATTATTGAAATTTTTTGCAAATTAATTGAAAAAAATAATGAAATCAATTAAAAATTGGGGAAAGTAATTTAAACAATCATAAAAATGTTTTAAACATGAAGAAAATAATTTAAATTTGAGAAAAATACTTGAGAATCTTAAAAGTAAATTAAAACAAAATTGAAAAATGAAAAATTAGAGAAAATAATTGAAAATTGAAAAAACATGATTATAAATTGAGATAAATAAATTAAAATTAAAAAAAAATAATTAAAATTTGAGAAATTATTTAAACAAATTACATAAAATATTTTAAATAAAGGAAAGTTAAACAAAATTTGAGAAAAATACTGAAAACTTTCAGAAGTTCATTGAAATAAAAGAAAATAATTAAAAATTAGAGAAAATAAATGAAAAAAGATAAACATAATTTAAATTTAACAGAACAAGTTTTAATTTTAAAATAATGAAACAAATGTAAAGAATTGAAAATTGAAGGACATAAATTTTGGAAAATAATTGAAAAATGTTTTTAAATTTTATAACTTGCCGAAAATAATTAAAATATGATACAAACAATGATAAGTTGTAAAAAAATAAATGACATTTAAGTAAGATAATTGAAAAAACTACAGTTTTTTTTAAATAAAGAAAAAAAACTTGAAATTTGAAAAAATACATGAAGATCTTAGAAATCAATTAAAAAAGAAGAAAATAACTAAAAATTGGAGAAAAGAATTGAAAAAATAAGCTAAAAGTAATTAAAATTTACGATAATTAATAAAAAAAAAAATTGAAATTATGAAAACAAATGAAAATAATTAAAAATTGAAGAAAGCAATTGAATTTTTAGAAAAATTCTTATAAATCTTAGAAAATAATTTTAGAAAATGAGAATAACTAAAAATTGGAGAAAAAACTGGAAGAATGCTAAAAATAATTGAAATTTACGATAATTAAGAAAATCTTTTGGTAATTATGAAAACAAAGAAAAATAATTAAAAATTTAAGAAAATAATAGAAATTTGAGAAAAATGCTTAAAAAAATTTAGAAATTTATTTTATAAAATGAGAAAAACTAAAAATTGGAGAAAAGTCTGTGAGAAAGCTAAAAATAATTGAAATTTACGATAATTAATAAAAAAAAATTTGAAATTCTGATAACAAATGAAAATAATTAGAAATTGAAGAAAATGTTTGAATTTTCAGAAAAATACTTAAAAATCTTAGAAAATAATTTTAGAAAATGAGAATAATAATTAACAATCGAGAAAAATAATTGAAAAATGATAAAATTAATTAAAAATTGAAATAAATAATTCAAATATGCTGAAAATAATTTAAAATTGATCAAGAAAATTGAATTATGATGAAAATAATTTAAATATGAAAAATTGAAAGCATTCAATAAAATTTGAGAGAATAATTAAAAAATCGCAGAAGTAACGAAAATTGATGAAAATAATTGCAATGTCGTATAAATAATTGGAATTTTTAAAAGTAATGCCAAAATAATGAATTTAATTATAAATTGACGAAGATCAAGAAAAATTGCGGAATTTATTTTTAAGCAAAAGAAAAAAATTAAAAAGTCGTTATATAATGGAAAATTGATGACAATAATCTAAATTTGACATAATAACTGAAAATTTAGAAAATTAATTGCATGTGTATATATTTTAAACTTCTTCAAAAACCATAATAAATTTTTAAAGCATTTCTCGAAACTTTTCTTTTACACACATGACAATTAAAAACCAGCACAACACGACACTAACGAAAAAGGTTACCTTATTCTTTCAATTCAAATTTCAAAATATTTGCTGATGAACACAGTCAAAATCAATAAAATAACAGGGACTAACTTCACTTCAGTTTTTAAAACGTGGACAGAAAAAGATGAATAAATATAAATACTATCTAACTTCAGGAGTTTACGGAGATTATTATTAGGGGAGAGTGGCTATCAATGTACCGGGTTTTTTTCAAGGTCATAGTACTTATTGAATTTCACCAATTTCAAGCACTTCTTTGCATTAATATAAAACTACAACACTTATCTAGGTAATGCACACATATTTTACACGATTTATTTTGATTAAATAATAAAATTTAGGATTTTTCTAAAGTAACAAGCTATTTTCATTTTCAACAAACTGGGTACACAATGAACCACCTCTATAAAAATACTAAAAATGTTCAACAATAATAATATTGCAATTTTCACTTTGTAAAAAAACTTGTTTTCTATCAAATACTATAAAAAATTGTTACTTAACACTTTTTAATTGATAATGTATAACATAAATATACCTCAAATTTAAGTTAACTAGCTAAAATGGCATTTTAGTTTTGCTATGTTGAGAAAAGTACTGATAACAATCGCTGTAACATGCTGTATGCATGCTTAGTTTTATAATCAAGCATACCACTCTGGAAATCGAAAATGCACTGAAATTCCAGGTGGTTCATTGTTCCCCGGTACATTGAATCAACATGACATTTGCAACAAGAATGGTTTTTTATAACTTAATCCAATATTTCAAAATCTTTATCTCATTAGAATATTGTAGTTAAGGCCCAAAACAAAATAAATCGTAAGTACATTTATTTTTAAATGGCCTTATTTCAATTAAAAAACGTGTTCGTATTTTAGGTAAATTTTTTCTTCAGTACATCAAAAACAGTTTTTTCCAGTTTTCTGTGTAAAGAATAAATCCACACGTCTCAAATTTATGGACGTAGTGTGTTTACGCAAACTTCATTTATATTTAAAATTAGGAGAATTTTTATTTAATTGTTTCTGAGAAAATTGAAATGGTTCATTGAAAAAACTGGTACATTGATGGCCACTCTCCCCTATTTAATTCTTCATTACTTTTTGTTTTCACTATTTATTTTTTCAATTTTCCTGTATTTGCTGTCAGATACAAAATATTTTGTTGCATGAGTATTGGTTAGAGACACTGAACTGTGTTTGGGGAAATTCTGTCAGAGACAATAGTCAAAAACATGATATCTAAGAGTCATGATGACCGTCTTGTGTCGAGAAGAAGACAGGATAAGTGTTCTTTTGGAAAAGCAGTCACAAAAGTCAGGTTGCGTAATGGACCCACGTCACAATACGACGGCTCTCTTTGATTTTGAAATTCTCACGGCTCCTGCCCGGCACCATGGTTCCTTTTTTATTCATTTCTGGGCAACAGGTCATGTTGGGTAGACTCGGTGGCATTCCACTTATTCTTCAAAAAGCTCGAGATGGCTTTTCTTAAACGTAAGGCGCAAATTTATAGTCTTTTTTCAAACTCTAGAAAATCAAACAATTTGAATGCTTCATAAAATCTTGACATCATTAGACTTTTTCTTCTCTCTCTCTTCCCTCGCTAAGAATTATTTCCTTCTTAAAAAGTCTGATACCGTTTTATGACGAAATTAACATTTAAATTTCATATATTACGAGTTATAGATTTTTTTCCATGTACTTTATAGTTCTCTCGTTTACATTTTTATTTCCAATTGGGTAAATCTCTCGAGGAATAATATATACATTAAGTTGAAAAAACCTTGACGAATTTTATGAAAACATAATCAGACCCCTGCGCTCTGTTCTTTTAAAGAACAAATACAATTTTTGTGGCTTATTGTTGGTGATTTTTCCGGCTTGTAGCATTACATTTGTGTTGTCTTGAACGATTGGTTATAAATGAGATCTGGCAGACGGGACACGTTATTGGGGAGCCAGTGTCTAGGTAGAAACAGTCGGCCCCCTTCAGCCCCCTTCTCCACCCCTTCCGCACCCCCTGTAAAGTCATGATTAATGACATGTGTCTCTTTCTGGCACCCGTCTGCCATTTGTTCGAAACCAACAGAACCAGTGATCCATTAACCCCAAAAATGATGCTGTAGAAAAGTCACTTTTTCCAAAATACCTTCGCTTTTTACTATTTTTCATTTCAAAATGCCAAAAAAAAAAGGAAGTTAATGCTTTTAAACAACATGTCTTAAATGATAATTAATGCATTCTTTTATAATAGATACTCAATAATTATTTAGAAATTTAATTATATTTTTTAAATTTTAACAGGGTTGCTACAAATATTTTATTACAATTTTTCCTGATTTCCAGACTAATTTTTTTCTTTTTCCTTTTATGTGTTCTTAAACAGGGTGACTACTATAATTTTAATCAACAAAATTCCAGATTTTTCGGGAATTTTCCCTTGTTTTCCCCGGTTTATATTCTCTTGTCAAATTAAAATTTATTTTTAATAAATAAACATAAGCTACAAAAATCGAACTTTTTTATATTATTTTTTTTTTAATTTTATATACCTATGTATTTAATTATTATACATAATTATGGTTTCAAAACTGAAATTATAAGTACAAAAATTGAGTAAGTATAATTTTGACCCAAAACTTACTTTGAAAATACTTAAATACTTAAATAAATAAATTATAATAACAATTACTAAACAAATTTTTTGGAAGTCATATTTTAAACATTACTAAAAATAATTAATGTTTTTAATCTGAAAAGAAAATTTTTTTTACAATTTTATAGTAAATAAAATTAGTTTTAACAGGGTATCTACTAACCGCACGGAAAAAAAATTAATATCTAAATTTCACATTTAATATGAGATTCAAACATAAACATTTATAACTAAAACTATAGAAAAAAAAGGTTAACAATATAATATTAAAATATTTTTACCATAAAAATCATCTTTAAATCCAGAATTGTTAATTTTAAAGGTAAACATTTTTATACTTCTGCAATGAAAATAAAAAGCGGCTTAAGATTGTATGAGAGTAAAGTTGAAATAATTGCATATTTTTAAGAAAGGTTCGATTCTTAAAATTGAAATCACTTCTTAGGCAAAAATTATAAAAAATAACAAATTTGTGTTATTTTGTACAAAAACACCAATAGCTTTTGTTTCACATCTTATTTTCTATAAATAAATAAATTGAGTAAAATGGATTAAGAAGGTTCTCTCCACTTACATAACCTCAAACTAGAAATTCGTTTTTCACCCCAAATAAAAATATTATTAACATTAATTTCACCAAATTTTGATAGATCCAGTTGTACATTTTCCAGACAAAATTGAAAAGAGGTGTATCTAAAATTTGTTGTCAATTAATAATTATTTAACATTTTATGTTTTTTCTTTAAATTGAATAAACAATTGCAATTTTTATCTAATTCTGACCAATAATAGTTCATTTTTCAATTTGAAACATTCTTTACCATATTATTTGTTGGGTTTTGTTCTTTTGTTAAATAATATTTTGTTTAAAAGTTATTAGTCTAATAAAATTTGTTCTTTACGTATTTTTTAATCAGAATATTATTTAACAAAATCTAAACAATAAGATTGTAGAAAATGTTTTAACGAGAAAAAAAAGCTATTATTTATATAATTACAGTTGTTCATTACATTTAAAGAAAAACGTAAAATTATAATGCTTTATACTCAATAAATTAATTGATAAATTAATTAATTAATAATTTGCATATTTCTTAAAAATATGCAAATTTTTTTTTAAGTTTACTCTCGTATAATCTTAAGCTGCTTTTTATTTTTATTGTAGAAATGTAAAACTTTGTACCTTCAAAATTAATAATTCTGGATTTGAAGATGATTTTTATAGTAAAACATTGTAATATTGCAGTAAAAATATTTTTTTTATAGTTTTCATTATAGTAAATCTTCATCCGAAATATTTAAATTTTTAGAATATGTAGAGTAAAGTGAAATCTATGTATTAACCTCTTAAATTTGGTGTTTTACATTTTTTAATTACGTTTTTGAAATAACTATGAATTTAAAATTGTTGTATATTTTTCAGATAAACTTATATTTTAATATAAGTTTTTATATTTTTACGCTGAAAATCAAAAAAGTTTTTAAATTAAATTAAATTAAACTTGAAATATATATTTATTGTTTTGAAACACTTGACTTGCTTAAAAATATTAAAAATGACAAACATTTTCTCTTTTTTGTAATTAATTACAATTAATTAATTTCTCAAGACAACCATCATTAAGTAAAATTCACTACCTACAAAAATACCACAAAGTATTTGTTTTAAGCTTTAAGATTTTTCAAAAATAAGTCAATAAAATAAAAATGAGTAAAATATAACTCATTAACATATTCTAGTAGATTAAATTACTGTGAAATTTGTGCTAATTTTTAATTTTCAGTACGTGATAATTTTACAATATAAAAATAAATACCTAATATAGTCGCAAAAACTTTTTAAAAACTAAATTAGAATTAGAAATTGGAACATTAAAATAATGAAGCTATTTTTATTGTGGTATAAAATCAAAAAAAAAGTTCTTTAAAATTGCATCCGATAATTCTTTTTTACATAATTGGAGACATACAATTAAATAAATAAATAAAATTTGAATATTTTTAATGAAACACATTGTAGTGAAAAAAAATTTTCGAAAACAAATTGGTATATTAATAAACTTTGTTTTAAGCGTAATAAGAAAATTCCCGGGTTTTCACGGTTAATTTAAATTCTCGGTTTTCCAGGTTAGTAGATAAACTATTAAACTATAAACTGTTAAAACTATTTTTCTGTATATTTACTATAAAATTGTAAAAGATCATTATTTGTCAGATTACAAACATTAATTAATATTTTGAGTCTTGTTTAAAATATGATTTCCAAAAATTTGTTTAGTAAATTTTTATACTTATATAATTTCGGAAAAATATAATTTATCATCCATTTTAGAGACACTTTGCATTTTTCTAGTACTTTTGACAATTGATTTATCTTCTTTTTTTTTTTTAAATTGTTCTGAATTGTCTTGATCCAGTTTAAAAGATGTTCAAAACAGTTTTAAGTCATTCTTACCAGAACTAAACCGTTCTTAACTTGTTATAAAAATAAACAGATTTTAACTTGTTATAATCAGTTTCAAACTTGTTCTAAACAGTATAAAACTAGTTCTGAACAGTTTTAAACTACTTTTAAACAGTTTCAAACTGGTTCTAAACAGTTTTAAACTAGTTATAAAGAGTTTCAAACTAGTTATAAACAGTTTTAAACTTGTTCTAAACAGTTTTAAACTAGTTATAAACAGTTTTAACTAGTTTTAGACAGTTTATAACAATTGTGAGCAATTTTAATCTAATTTTCAACTATTTTAAAATAGTTTTAAACAATCTTGTTCTAGTTTCAAACAGTTCCAAACTAGTTTCAAGTAGTTTTGAAATAGGTTTAAACAGTTTTGGAATAGTTCCAAGTACTTTCGAACTAATTTTAAATAATTTAAAACTAGTTTTAAAAATATTTGAATTGCATTCAGTTTTTAACTGGTTTTAAATGGTTTTAAAGAAGTTCAAACAGTTCTGAACAATTTCCTAACAGTTTCAAACTTGTTTTAAACCAGTTTTAAACTATTTTTAAACAGTTTCAACTAGTTTTCAACAGTTTTGATTTTTGAACTAGTTTTAAACATTTTTAAACTAGTTATAAACAGTTTCAAATTTGTTCAAAACAGTTTTAAACTAGTTATAAACAGTTTGTAACTAGTTTTAGACAGTTTATAACTATTTTTAGACAGTTTTAGGTTTCTATAAACAATTCTAAAATGTTTTAAACTAGTTATAAAAAGTTTTAAATTAATTCCTAACAGTATTAAGTAGTGAGCAATTTTAATCTAATTTCCAACAATGTTCAACTAGTTTTAAACAATCTTGAACTAGTTTCAAACAGTTCCAAACAAGTTTCAAGTAATTTTGAAATAGGTTTAAACAGTTTTTGATTAGTTCCAAGTACTTTCGAACTAATTTTAAATATTCTAAAACTAAATTTAAAAAGATTTGAATTGTATTTAGTTTTAAACTTTTTTCAAATGGTTTTGAAGAAGTTCAAACAATTTTGCACAAGTTCTTAACAGTTTCAAACTTGTTTTTAACTTGTTTTAAACTAGTTTTCAACCGTTTTGATTTTTAAACTAGTTTTAAACAGTTTTAAACTAGTTTTTAACAATTTTAAACAGCTTTAAACTAGTTTTAAACAGTATTAAACTAGTTTTAAACAGTTAGAACCTAGTTTTTAACAGTTTTAAACAATTTTTAACAGTTTAAAACTAATTATTAAGTGTCAGTTTTTGTGGATTTGTGTATGTTAAATAAAAAACAAGTTTTAGTTTAAAAATTTTTGTTTAAAACTAATTTTTAATATAGTTTTAAACTAGTTCTTAACCATTTTTAACAGTTTTAAACAAGTTCTAAACCATTTTTAACAGTTCAAAATCAGTTCTAAACAGTTTTTAACGAATTCTAAACAGTTTAAAGTAGTGCTTTCTTTATAAACATCATTTATAACTTATTTATCATCCATTTTAGAGACTCTTTGTATTTTTCCAGTACTTTTGTCAATTGATTTTTTTTTTACTTTTCCTGGTTTTCCTTAATTTTCTAACCTGTGGCAACTCTGTTTAACAACATTTATATCAATCACAGGGGAGAATGAGCAGCAGTGAATCATCTTTTCTGCAGGTACTAATATAAAAAAATTGTGTTCATAAAAAATGTATCTTAACATTATAATTCCATTACTTGCAAGTCAGAAAAGTAGAATCCTAATTTAAAAAACCGACAGCTCGTGAGCAACAGAATTTAGAGATCATCTCTATTCGGAATCCCTGTCTTGAAAAAATCATCAAACATCTGGCACCGGGTGCTTATTAATTAAATTCCACATTTCTGAAATTCAGTCTACCACAAGACTATATAATATATTTGAAATAGAAATAGCTGTCATTAGAAAGAAAAAGGAATACGTGCGGGAGAAATTTTTCGGGTCTTCCTTTGGGTCTCTCGTTTAAAACAGTCGGCTGTCATGCTCACATATACAAAAGTATAGCATGTAAATATGAAGCGTGTCGCTTTTTAAGGAGTCAATTCCAGAAACACGTCCATTTTCGTTATCCAGTAACTCTCATGACTTTTATCGTTTTTTCTGGAAATATACTCGAGTTGGTATTAATATCATTCAGTCGTTTCTTTACGAGTCCTTTACCTCGGGGATTTTGCCACCTGCACTGTATACTGAGCTGCACAGAAAGAAAGTCCTTCACCCCAGGAATCTGATCGTGGATCAGGTGTATATATATATTTTTTTTCTCGAATATATGGGACAATCTCCAATGGATCCTTGGTCTAATCTGTTCAATGCCCTTTTGAAAATCGGTCAAATATATTTATCGACGAATTTCAATGTACGAAAAATGTCTTTAGAGAAACTAGGTTTCTTTTTGTGGTGTACGTGAAAAAAATTTAATAAATGTGTTTTATTGTCTGTCTAGAAAAAAAAGCGCGCTATCTTAGGCGTAAAATTCAAAAATAATAATTAATAATTTCAAACATTTTTAGAATAAAATAATACTTATAAATTAGAAATTTTTACTTATTTATCCCCAAAAAGTAGTACATTAAATTATAAGTGAACGATTAGATTAAATCAGGAAAAAAATCCTTTAAGTTACTTTTTAGTTATTCTTTGATTGTTTTCTAATTATTTTTTAGTGATATTATTAAAGTAATTTTATAGTTTGAGGATTTCGTGAAAAAAGGTATGAAAACCTAATAACGGGACTTTAGAGTCCATCGGTCTGTCCGTCCGTCGCTGACAGCTACTAACAGAAAAAATCCGGTTCTGGTGCCGTTCTAAACTGTTTTGAACTTTTTAAAATCAGTTTTGAACTAGTTTTAAACAATCTTGTACAAGTTCTAAATAGTTTCGAACTAGTTTCAAATAGTTCCGAAATAGGTTTAAACAGTTTTGGACTAGTTTCAAGTTCTTTCGAATTAATTTGAAATAATTTAAAACTAGTTTCAAAAAGATTTGAAATACATTTAGTTTTAAACTAGTTTCAAATGGTTTTAAATAAGTTCAAACAATTTCGAACTAGTTCCTAACAGTTTTGGACTAGTTTCAAATAGTGACAAACAAGTATCAAACAGTTTTGAACTAATGCCAAAATTATTTGAAACTAATAGTTTCAAAATTATGTTCAAAAAATTTTGAACTACTTTCGAACAATTTTGCACTAGTAACAAATAATTCAGAACTAGTTTCGAAGAGTTATGAAGTAGTTCTGAACAGTTTAAAACTAGTATGAGATTCTCTATAAGTTACGTCACACAAACCTTGAGAAATTTGGTTCCAAACAGTTTAAAACTAGTTTTAAATATTTTCGAAGTTTCGAACTTGTTTTAAAGGGATTTAAAGTAGTTAAAATTAGTTTTGTACTAGTTTTTTTTACTTGTTTTGCTAGTTTTTAAGTAATTCTAAACAAGTTTTAAATAGTTCTGAACTAGTTTTGAACTAGTTTTAAATAGTTCCGAAATATTTTGATGCTATCTTTATGAAATTAATTCAAAACTGTCTAAAACTAGTTTCAGTCTTGAAATTAGTTTCGAACTAGTTGGAACTAGTTTGGGACAATTTGAATTTAATTTCAAGCTCTTCAAAACTAGTTTTGAACTGTCTAAAAGTAGTTTCAAGTTATTTAAAATTAGTTATAAAATGTCAAAAATTATTTTTAAAGTGTTTAAAACAAGTTCGGAACTATTTGAGACCTAGTTTTTGATCTTTTTGAAACCAGTTTAAAAAGGTTTGAAAAAAATTTGAAACTAGTTCCAAACAGATCCAAACTAGGTCGCCAATAGTTTCAAAAGAGTTTTAAATAGTTTTAGAAAGTTTTCAAAATTTAGAATTATTTTTTTAACTGTTTAAAACTAGTCTCAAAGAAGTTTTAAAAAGTTTCAATCAGTTTTAAACTAGTTTAAAAATTGTTTCAAACTAATTTGAAACAGTCCTGACTAGTTTTAAATAGTTTGGAACTAATTACAGTTTTGAAACTGGTTTTAAACAGTTTCGAACCGATTACAGTTTTGAATCTAGTTTTAAACAGTTTCGAAGTAGTTCCAAACAGGTTTTTATGATCTTTGAACAAATCTATACGGTTCTGAAAATTTTTTAACGTATACTCAACATTTTGAAAAAAGTTCTAAAGGTTTTTTTTTAAATAATTATAAATTGTTGTAATAACTATACATTTACGGTTTTGGGAACGTTTTAAAAAATGTCGAAGTAGTTTTAAACGATTATAAACAAGTTGCAAACAAATTTCGTCAATTTCCAAACAGGTTTGAACTAGTTTCAAACTTACACAGTTTTGAAGTAGATCGAAATTGTTTCAAATTAGGTTTTTGAAACTAATTCCGAACTAGTTTAATGCAGTTTGGAACTAGTTACAGTTTCCAAACTAGTTTCAAACGACTTTAAACAAATTTTAAACATTTTTAAACTAGTTTCTACACAATTTTAAAGTAGATCGAAATTGTTTCAAATAACTAATTTGTAACTGTCCCGAACTAGTTTAATGCAGTTTTGTACTAATTACAGTTTCCAAACTAGTTTTAAACGACTTTGAACAAATTCCAAACATGTTTGGAACTATTTTGAACTAGTTTCAAACCTACACAATTTTCAACTAGGTCCAAACAGTTTCAAACTACCAAAATAGTTTCAAAACTAGTTACAATTTCCAAACTAGTTTCAAACGACTTTAAACAAATTCAAAACATGTTTAGAACTAGTTTCAACTAGTTTCAAACCTACACAATTTTCAACTAGGTCTAAATAGTTTCAAACTAGTTTCCAAACTAGTTACAGTTTTCAACCTAGTTTCAAAAGACTTTAAACAAATTTCAAACATGTTTGGAACTAGTTTCAACTAGTTTTTCCGAATTCCAAACTAATTTTAAATAGTTTGGAACTTGTTTTAAACAGTTTTTAACTAGCTGTGATTTGTTTTTAACAAGTTTTAAACAGTATTATGAAGTTTTAAAAATTCCAAAAAATTCTGAGCAATTCTAAACAGTTTAAAACCATTCTTAAGCAAGTTTTAAACCGGTTTAAACCATTTTTAAGCAACTTTTAAACATTTAAAACACAACACCATTGATTGGGTACCGACGAAAATTATAATTTTTTTTAGATATTTTTTTTTTATTTGATCTATTTGACTATGATTATTAAATTCTTGTAAAAATTGGTGGTGGTTTAAAAATCCGTTCTCCACTTGCAGCAAGATGACAGGTGGACTCTTTTCATCAATAAGACTAAAAACACAAAAGAAAGTGTCTTCCATTGGGGATGAAGCAAGTCACGATAGAGAGGGACCTAAGTCCCCAAAATCCAAAAAGAAACAGGACGAAAGAGAGAACCTCTTTTGACAAAGGTTCTGACAATAACGATATAGTATACGGAACTAATGGAGCAGGATTTCGCAGTTTTCACACGCTCTTCTATAGCGTGTACCTTACACCCACGTGATGTAACGTGCAGGTAATTTTGTAAGGGAAGAAGGGTATTTAAGATCTTTTTATATATCGAGGAAAAATTTGAGATCATCAGAAGAAGATTAGCGAGATTTCGTTTCAATAAAAATACACTCCAATTTCTGTTTTTCCCTGAGCTTCTGGTCTTGTCGAGTTTTTCTATTTGCATTCTTAAGATAATCTGGTTAAGCTCGGGAAAACAGATTATTTTCTAATCTCGTTACAAAACAAACTCACTTGTTTCTCAAAGATAACATTTGTCAAGCCGGGTCAATTTGTCATCCGGGAGACTTTTGAAATAACAAAATTAACTGAACCAACTGAACGGAGGCTGGCAACTTTTTTTATGAAATTAAATTTCCGGTCATTTCCCGGTTTTTCCCGGTCAATTTTTTGGATTTCCTGGTCAATAATAATTTTCGAACAATTAAAACGGTATTTTTATTTTTCGGAAATTCGACTTTATATTTAAAATATAACTTTTTAGTCAAATTTAAAATTTACACTTTCTTAGAATCTTATTGATTATAATTAAAGCTTAAACAGTTTTATTATCGCAAAATATTAGAATCTAAATTTTTGGACGATAGTTTATTTTAAATATTTAAAAAGAATTACGTATTATAATTCCATTAATCAATCGCGCGACAAACTTTGTGCTGTTGTTGGTCATTTAAACTATAAATTTTTGCAGATTCAAATAATAAAAATTACGAAATTGAAGAATATCTAAATAACTAAAAAATGACGAAAATAATTGACAGTTAAAAACGAAATTCGAAAAAAGGTTACATAATTACACAATTGAAAAAGTAGTTTAAAAAACTAAACAATAAATATTAAATTGAAACAAACTAGTTGAAAAATTATAGGAATAATTATTGGAAATAATTGCAAATTGAACAAATAGATTGAAAATCGATAAAAATAATTGAAATTGAAGAAAATAATAAAACAATTGAGGAAATAAATTGAAAATTTAAAAAAATAATTGATAATTTAACAAAAATTACAAAATAACAAAAATAATTGACAATTAAAAACAAAATTTAAAAAATGGCTAGATTAATACACAACTGAACAAAATAATTAAAAAAATCAAAGAATAATTATAAAATTTTAAAATAATAATTGAATATTGAAAAAATTGTAAGAAATAAATGCAAATTGCAGGAAATAATTAATAATTGAAGGAAATAGTTGAAAACTGACGAGAATAATTGACACCTGAAAAAAATAATTGAAAAAATTAAACAAGATATATCAAGTTTAAAAAAAATAATTTCAAATTGAAAAAATAAGAAAATTATATGTATAGGAATAATTTTTGGAAATAATTTCACATTTAACAACTGGATTAAAAATCAAATAAAATAATTAAAATAAAAAAAAATAATTGAAGACTAAAGAATGGGAATAAAAATTAAACAATTAAATTAAAAATTAAAGAAAATGATACAATTTAATTTAAAATTAAAGAAACTTAATGATAATCGAAAAAAATAATAGAAAAGAGACGATAATTTTTTAATAATAAAGAAAATAATTGAAAACTGATAAGTTAAATTTAAATATGAAAAAATAACTTAGAATTGAACGGAACAGTTTTAGAATTGAATAATTAAAATTAAATTTTAAAACAATTTTCATGAATGAAAAAAAACTAATTGAAAAAATACGAGAATTTTTGAATATTGAGGAATTAATTGAAAATCGATAAAAGTAATTGAAAATTAAAGAAAAAATTTGAGAATTGAAGAAAGTAATGGAAAATTGAAGAAATAAATAAGAAATTAAAGAATTAAATGGAAATTTCAAGAAAATAATTAATAATCAAAAGAAAAATTACAATATGACGACAATAATTAACTATTAAAAAAAAATAAGTAACAATTGAAAAAAAATCGAAAAATGGTGAGAATAATCGGCACTCGTACAAAATTTTATTTTTTAATTAATGAATATTCATAAAATTAATGGAGAATAATAAACTGCCAATTATAAACTGATGAGAATTAAAAATTTAAAAAAATAACTGAACAATTGTATTTAAAACTATTGAAACCTAATGATAATCGAAAAAAATAATACAAAAAAGGCAATAATTTTTTAATATTAAACAAAATAATTGAAAATTAATTCTAAAGAAAATAACTGAGAATTGAAAGGAATAGTTCGAGAATTGAAAACTTGAATTGAAATTTTAAAACCATTTTTATGAGTGAAAAATAATTGAAAAAATCCTAGAATTGTTGAATATTGAGGAATTAATTGAAAATCGATAACAATAATTCAAAAATTAAACAAAATATGTGAAAAAGGACAAAAATAATCGTTAATTAAAAACAAAAATCGAAAAATAACTAGATTAATAAACAACTGATAAAAATAGTTGAAAAAATACAACGAGAAATATGAAATTCAAAGAAAATAATTGCAAATAGAAAAATTAAGAAAATTGTGGTAATAATTGTTGGGAATAATTAAATAATTAACAACTGGATTGAAAACCGAAAAAAAATTAAAATTAAAAAAATAATTGAAAATTGAAGAAAGCAATTAAAAATTGAAGAATGGAATTAAAATTTAAAGAATATACTTAAAAAATAAAAAAAGTTATTAAAAATAGCCGAAAATTAATGAATATAGAAGAAAACAACTGAAAACGATAATTTTTTAATATTAAAGAAAATAATTGAAAATTTGATAAATGAAATTTAAATTTGAAGAAAATAACTGAGAATTGAAGAGAATATTTCTAGAATTGAATAATTGAATTGTAATTTTAAAACAATTTTTATAAGTGAGAAAAATAATTTTAAAATCTGAGAATTATTGCATATTGCGGAATTAACTGAAAATCAATAAAAATAATTGAAAATTAAAGAAAATATTTGAGAATCGAAGAAAATAATTAAAAATTGAAGAATCAAATTGGAATTTAAAGAATTTAATGGAAATTTCAGAAAAATATTTAATAATTAAAAGAAAAATTGCATGATGACGAAAATAATTAACTATTAAAAAAAAAATTAACAATTGAAAAAGAAATCGAAAAATGATGAGAATAATCGGCATTCAAACCAAAAAAAAAAGTTAATTTAATGAATAATCATAAAATTAAGGAGTAAAATAAATTGTCAATTGAGAACTGATAAAGAAGAAATTGTGAAAAATAAATGAAAATTAAAGAAATCAATTAAAAATGAAGAATTGTATTAAAATTCCAAGAACATAATTGATAATATTGAGAAAATGCGAGACATATTGAATATTGAATTAAATAATTGAAAAACGAAGAACGCATTTGAAAATTGAAGAAAATAATTGAGAATTAAAGAAAATAATTAAAAATTAAAGAAATAAATTGAAGATTAAAGAAATAAATTGAAATTTTAAGAAAATAGTCGATGATTGAAAGAAAAATTACAAAATGACTAAAATAATTAAATATTAGAAGTGTTAGAAATACTGTATAGTTCTAAATGGAAAAATTTCAGATCTGTAACTTCTTTTTTAAAGTCGTAAAATAATTTTCAACAATGGGTTTTGAAGCTTAAGAGTATTACCATATGATACCATTTAGGAAAATAAAAATAAAATTTGATAAATCACAAAAACTTTACGTAAATGACAAAAATGTCCATTTATTGTCCATTTAAGCTAATATTACAAAAAATCCTGACAAGATGGGCCATTTTAAGGTCAGATTCGGATTCTGCGTCAAAAACTCTAGAACAATAACCTCCCATTTTTTTTTTTGTTGAACTGACATGAACGAAATTTTGCGTGCATTTGTAATCGACAACAGAACAAAATAATTTTATTAATTAAAGAATACTTATAAAATTTAAAGAAAATAATTGTATAATCAAAAGTTTTGAAAGTTATAGAAAAAATTAGAGATTTATTTATTAATGAAATTAAAATTATTTGAATTAATATTGATAAATTCCAGTTTTAATAAATTTAAATGCATTTTTTAAAATTATTATTATTATTATATATTATAATTATTATAGATTTGTGATATATGAAAAAAAATTCATTTTCGATAAAATTTCCCAGAACTTTTAAATCCACGAAGAAATTCACGGTTAAGTAACAAATTTTCCGGTCATTTCCCTGTTTTTTCCGTTCAAGTGACCACCCTGAGAACAAAAAATCAATCCTTCCAAATAAGGATAAATTGACGTTTATTTTAATTAAAGTTTAAATCCCCCAAAAATGCGTCTAAACCAAAATTTCTATCAGCTGAATTATTTACATTACAGATAATTGTTTCGATTCAAAAGGAAATCAAAAATTTATCTCCCCATTATAAAGAGCAGTAAATCCACAGTTGATATTTATTGGACAATAATTTATAAAAAGGCCAAAAGAGATACTTTTCAATTGGTTACAGTCGAGAGAAAATTTCTTCCTGAAAATCGATAAATCTCGAGGAAGAAAGAAACTGAAGAGACTGAGAAATATTATATAAAAACATATATATATATAAAGTTTTGTTGTGTGCCATAAGGCGAAACGTTAATTGCTTTTTCTGTTTTGTTTTAATTGCTGCTTTGTATAGTGAGAGTAGCCGAAAAAAATATACAGACTCTGGAAAAAATTGGAAATGAAAAAAGAACAAAAAAAAAAAAAGGAGGGGGGAAATTAGGCGAAGGTCAGAGTATCGTTGAAATAGCTAAATTCTGAGGATATATATGATTTGTGTGGCAAGCTCCAGGAAGAGGCCTCACCACGTTTTGTCTATATGGCTTATATGCTAGAAGTTGCCAAACTCAAAAAGTCTATAAAGCAACCGACAAGGTCGGACTGATCAAACACTCTTCTGTCCGCGTATCCATATCCATGTCAAGTCAAAGGGAAATTAAAAAATGGATAATTGCTTCTTCCATGGAACACGCGTGAAGACCCACGTTGTTCCAGGTAGAGTCGTAAAGGGATTTGATATAAAGCCTAATGATTTCGATGCAAGGAGACGTTTGACTTCCACGGTTCATTTAATCAAATTTTTTTTAAAAACTCATCGTCGCCTGCCTCGTGACGAATCATACTTTTTTAAATTATATTATGAATCGGTCAAAATGTATGCAAATTACACGTAAAAATGAATAGGATTAAATTGTGTACAATGGGTAGTCGACGTTTTATCAGACTATCTATCTTGAAATCAATTAAAAAATAAAATCCTCATTATACATTTTTTTATGTTTTTTTTTAAGTGAAAAACATTTTGTTTGATTAATTGTGTTCTTATTATTCAGATTTATGAGAAATTTTATGGAATTAATTGAAAATTTGGTAAATTTAATCTTTGAATCAATTTCAATTGCGATTTAAAAACAAGTTCCTCGAGATTGTCTTCTTTTGTCTTATTTTTGTGTCTCGAATGCAAAATTTGTCTCATAAACAACAGGGCTACTGATAAAAATCATGATTTTTTTTATTTAAATAAAAAATTAATTTTTTTGTAAAAATGTAAAATCAGTATATAAAAATTTCCATTGTTTATTTGTAAGAAGTTTATTTTTTAAACTGAGAATAATTAACAAGAAATAATGAAGAATGAAACATTTAATCAAAATCAAACAAATTGTGACGAATAAATGAGAAAATTTCAAAAAAAATATCTTCAAATTCAAATAAAAAAAAATTTCATATATAATCGCAAAATTAAGAAAATTAGGTAAATAAAACGAAAAACTAATAAATTGATAAAAAAAAACGTAAAAAGATAAAAAAAAAGTCTATTAAAAAAATGAGAAAATTCTCCTAAATAAAAAAGTCATGGACATTATTAAAGAAATAAAGAAAAATTTAAAAAAAAAACAAGAATGAAACAGTGATATAAAAATATATAAAAAAGTAGAAACTCATTTCAAAAAAATTAAACAATTGCTTTTAATTAAAGAATTAAAAAAGAAGATGATTAAAAAAGCGTTATAATATATTACTAAAGAGAAAAAAAATTTTCATCAAAAGAATTAGATAAATAAGGTTAATGCACTAGTTATCGTCACTTTTTCAAATATTTTACAAACTATTCTTTAAAACTATTTTTTTAATGTTTCCCTGGTTCAGAGAACGTCATACTCATTTTATCTAAAAATGAATAAAATGTTTGTTTATAATTGAAAGAGCATATTGAAAATTAGGACCAAACACTTCCCGATCACTGAACTGAGAAATTTAAAAAATAAGAATAAAAGCATCAAATAAATGTTTTCAAAAATTCGTAATTATAAGATTAAAACTGAAAAATGTAAAAGAAGGATCTAATAAAATATAAAAAGAACAAAAAATATAAAAATTTGGTAAGAATCTACTTATAAATTATCATTAATAAAAATAAAATAAAATAATGTTTAGAAAGATAAATGAAAGTCCACTAAGGAAATTTAAAAATCCTTCAAAAATAAAAATCAGTTTAGAAAAATCTGAATTAGGGATTTTCTACTAATGAATTAGCGAGATATGGGTTACTATTAATTGGTGAAAATTTTCACTATTTTTTAGTAGTAAACTACTAATTATTAGTAAAAAAAAACTACTAATTGGAAAGTGAAATATCTATACTAATTGAAAAAGTAAACTTCCACTATTACAATTAATAGACATTTCACTTTGAAATTAATAATTTTCTACTATTAATTAGTAGTTTTATACTAAAAAATAGTAGAATTTTTCACTACTTAATAGTAATCGATTTCTCGTTAATTCATTAGTAGAAAATCATTAATTCAGATTTAGAGAGTTGGGAAATGGCCTCAAGTAAAAAATGATTTATTTAATTTATTGAATTTTTAGTAAATATTAAAACATTAAAATAGATTAAATGAAATATAAATTAATTAAAATTTTGATAATTCAAGGTCCAAATAAATTTAAATTTAGAGAAATTGATTTTTGAATTGATCAAATTTTGAAATAAAATTAGAATTACTGAAATTCCAATCGAAATTCCAATTAATTAAACGTTGCATTAATATAAATTCATTATAATTTCTATACTAATAATTAGATTTTTATTTTTATTATTTATCATTTATTGTTTTTGTTTATTTATAGAAAAAGAAGAAGTTCAAAGTCTTAATTGTAATATAGTACAACTCGTTTTTTCTAAAATATTTGAATTATATGTGATAATTTACAAGTTTCTTTTATTTATTCATTTTTTCATTCTGTCCACTCTTGAAGTTTGTCACTAGTTATTTTTTGTTTTGAATTTTTACATCATATTTCACCTTTTTAAAATGTTCTCAAATTTTAAATAGAAATTTTAATTTCTTCAAATTTTTGTTAATTTAATATTGAGCTTGTATTCATCAAAAGTTTAATTAATCCACGCGGTTCAAATATACTAATTTTGAAGTGACCTAAAAATTCCTTTAATTTTTAATAACTTTTTTCTCTTGTGATTTCAATTACTTAAACTACAATTTATAACTATTTTTATCATTTTTCAATTATTTTCTGCAATTTCTAATTATTTTTATTATTTCTCACTTTTTTCCCTAAATCTTAAATCTACCTTACACAAATTTCAATTATTGTCTTCAATTTCTTCAATCAATATTTTAATTTTAATTATTTTCTCTCTGACCATAAAACAATTACATTATTTATTGCTAAATTTTATATTATTTATCATAATAAATTTAAATTAGTTTTTAATTTTTTTTCAATTTACCATTACTATTTCCATTTTGCAATTATTATCATAATTTTAAATTATTTTTATTATTTCTGAATTAATATCCTAGACTTTCACAAATATATCTCAATTTTCAATTATTTTGTACAGTACTCATTTCTTTTTATCATTTTGCAATTATTTTCTCCATATTTTAATAATTTTAATTATTTTTAAATTATTTTCCTAAAATTTTAATAATTATCTCAAATTTAGATTATTGTATTCAATTTTCAATTTTTAAAACGATTTTTCAATTATGTATTTTCTTTTACTTAAAAATAAATTCTGTACTTTTTCTCCAATTTCTAAATATTTTCATTTGTTTGGCATAATTTTCAAAAATTTCAATTTTTTTTTATTATTTAAAAATTATTCTGCAATTTTTTCAATTATTTATTTCAAATTTCATTTATTTTTTAACTTATTATTATTTTAATCATATTTCAATTATTTTCTTCAAGTTTCAAATTTTAAAATCAAGTTTCAATTATTGTTCCCAATTTTTAATTATTCTTATTTTTTAAAATTATTTTCTAATATTTTAAAATATTTTTCTTCAATTTTTTGATTATTTTCGAATTTTTCATTACTTTTCTTCAATTTTCAGTTACTTGCGTTCTTTTTCATAATTTCAAAAAAGTTTTTAATTATTTATCTGAAATTTCCATTATTTTGTTCAATTTTTAATTACATCTATGATTTTTTTGTAATTTATGTAAATTGTTCTCTTCATTTTTTTAAATTATGTTTATCTTTTTTCATTTATTTTTTCTGATTTTCAATTATTTTCTTTTTTTTCAATTAACTTTTAACACTTTCAAGTATCTTTCTAAAATTTTCTTCAACTTTACTTTATTCAAAATATATTATGTAATATTTTCAACTATTTTCTCAAATTTGAAATTATTTATATTATATTTTCATTTACATTATATTTTTCATTATTTTCTTCAATTTTTAATCATTTTCATTATTTCGTAGTTAATTTCCTAAAATTTTAATTATTTATCTCAATTTCAATTATTTTTTTCAATTTTCAATTATTTTCTCCAATTTTTCATTATTCTAATTTTTTTCAATTCAATTCTAAGATTTTCAAGTATTTTTCTCAAATTTATATTATTTGCTTTATTTTTAAAACATTTCATGATTCATAATCGATTACAATTTGGATGGATAGAAAATTGGATAAATAGATGTAGGGATTAATTCGAGGATTAATTGTAATTTAGTGTAATTAAAATTTGCATTAATTTAAATTCCGCTAAATTGAAAATTGGATGATTGTAAATTTGCATTGATTTAAATTCGGATTGATGGGAATTAGAATTGATTATTAAAATTTGAATTGATTCAAATATTAATTAAATTCGAATCGAATAAAATTCGGACAGATTAAAATTGAAGTTAGTTCGAATTGATTGAAATTCGAATCAATTAAATTAGAATCGAGAAAAATTTTAATCAATTCAAATATTGATTGCATTAAATTTGAATCAAAGAAAATTAGGTTAAACCTGAAAATTTGACCAATTTATTAAAGTTTGGATTAATGGATAATATAATTTGATGGTTCGATTAATTGAAATCAACATTGATTTACATTTGAATCGATTGAAATTAAAATATATTGAAATTGACTAAAATTAAATTTCGACTATTATATATTTGGATTAATCGAACTTTGGATCGATGGAATTTGAGGTTTCTTATAAAATTTGAGGTTTCTTATGAATTATGATTCAGACAATTTAAAATTCATATTAATTGAATTAAGAGTCGATTAAAATTCCAAACAATAAATTGTCAAGTAAACTGTTTTGAGAATTCTTTGTACGTTTTCTACATATTTGATTTTCTAAGTAAACATAAAAATGTCCTAATATTCTGGGGGTAAAGTTTATTAGATGACGTCTTGTATAAATAAAAAAAATTTGGTGATCCTGTCGGTTTATTTCCTTGTATTATATTATGTATATGTATTATATCTTTATAGATCAGCACAGCTTCCGAAAATTCCTGGAAAGGAGTCCCGTGGTGCATTGTGTGGTTTTATCTTTCAACAGCCTCGTTTGTTCCACGTGACTCTAGAAACGGGATTTTGAGTGTCAAAGAAGCCGAATACCGACACTTCCAACAAGTGTC
Source organism: Ganaspis brasiliensis (assembly GCA_037103525.1). Lineage (NCBI taxonomy): Eukaryota > Metazoa > Arthropoda > Insecta > Hymenoptera > Figitidae > Ganaspis > Ganaspis brasiliensis. The sequence continues at coordinate 2,857,211 of JAZKLR010000294.1, forward strand.
ATTTATGTAGGTAAAAGTCACGAAATCAAGTGCTTTTGAAAAGCTGCAAAGTTTAAAAGTCAATATTACAATTTAAAAAAAAAATGAAATAACCTCAAAAAAGAATATTCGATGTATCTCTTCCGTACATTAACAAATAGTATCAAAATTAACAAAAAATAAAGATTTTTAAAATAAAATCTCTTTTAAATAAGATAATTATTTAAATAATTTATTTCAGAGAACATAGAATAAATTATTTTTAAAATATCTTGATTGATATTCGACATTTTCGATTAGTTTCGAGTAAATTAAAAAGACAAACAATGTGTAAAAATACGATAAAAAGTAAAAAAGTTTCGTTTAATTGGTGTCTAAAATCAATTATCCTATTAATATTATAAAAAGAATTACCTTTTAATACAGGAAATATAAAGTTTATCTCTAAAACTGAAGTGACATCGAAAAACGGTGCTTCATGAAGGAAAAAAAAGACTATAAAAAATAAATAAAGCTTCTGTGATTGAAATAACTTGTAATGTTGAGTTTCTAACACTCTAATAGTTTATATAAATACCTGCTTGCTTTGAAAAAGCGTGAGTTTTAGAAAGAAAACCTTAAATTTGAAATTCAATGCCAAATGTGACAGGTTAATCCGCCATGATTCTTTAATAGCGTCACTCACGTGACTATCGTATTCATAAGCATTTTTCCGCGCATGAGCACTTCTTTTGTTAAATCCCGCGCTTATTTAAAATTATGTTATAAAAATATGGTAAAAATCGTTCTTTATTTGTTTTTATTTTTTAATAAATTCTTTAATAATAAACTGATAAATATAAAACTTTACAGAAACTATCCTTACCTTAATATATTTCATTAATAAAAACAATTATGTTTAATATTTATTTTTGACCAAGTTATTAACGAATGCCAATTTTCCCAAATAGGCATTTTACCCGATTCTCCCCTATACTATTTTTAATTCATTTATTTGACAAAAGTAGTTTTCTTAAATAAAAAAATATTTAAAGAATGCATTTTCCTAATAAATTTACTTTTCAGAAAGAAATTTCTTCAGTTATTTTAATATTTTTTGAAAAATCCCTTCTAAATAGAGATTCCCTATAATCGTGTGATTTAACAAGATTCGGCTGTCAAGGAAACAAGGGTATCTGACGTTGAGTTTACACCTGCGTTCAAATTTATTGCATGAAGGATCTACGATTTTAGAATCTTAGATTCAGAGATCTACAATCTAAGATCTAGAGAGAGCCAACTATTATTATTATATATTATATTTTATAGAGGCACAAAAATCGAAATTCCGTCAGTGTTGTTGTCGTGCTAAGAAAGAGTTTTTTTCTTTTTTTTTTTTTTAATTTCTAGAATTCCCTTGGCTACCAGAAGCATCAAAATGATATTTATGTTAACGTTTTTTGAGCAGTGGACACATATATACAAAAGCGGTGGTCGGTACCGAACAAAGAACTATCATTTTTTTAAAATGGACCTTCTGTCTCGGACGTTTAAAATCGAAGGCACCCCGCTTCGAGGTGATCCCCGTGACGAATATTATGATCATGGAAAAACTGAGCTAATTATCGGTTCTGTTTTTTCGGGACTCGGGTCATTTTTTTAATCTGACCCACTTTATCTGCTCAAATCAATGTTTAAAATCCGCAAAATAGTCAATTAAAGTGAAAATTTTTATTTTCTTAATATTTAATTTTGTCTTAATTAATTTGTCTTTTTTAATGTAAACTTTGTTTTGTTTAGACTAAAAAACAGAAATTAATAGCATTTGTGTTAGTAATTCAATTAGTCACGCAGTGAAATAAGTATTCGTTGAATTAATTCACTATTGTCAAAAATTTAACTGCTATTTAAATTAGTCAAAATTTGAAATTGGGTCTTAACTAAATTGTTGTTTCCTAACAAAATGAATAATTTTTTTTACAATTTCAGATACAATTAAAATTTTTTTTTAAAATATCACATACTTTCAACGTAGATCATTTTTCAATTATTTTCTGCAATTTTTAATTATTTTAATTATTTTTCAATTGTTTGCCTAAATCTTTAATTTACCTTTCGAAAATTTCAATTATTTTCTTTAATTTTTCCAACCAATTTTTCAATTTTAATTATTTTTTTCCGAGACATTAAATCAATTTAATTGTTTATTCTTAAATTTTCTATTATCTATCTTAATTTTACATTAATTTTTCTAATTTACCGTTATTTTTGTCATTTTGCATTTATTATCTTCAGTTTTTAATCATTTTCATTATTTCTGAATTAATTTCCTGAATTTCTAAATGTACATCTCAATTTTAAATTATTTTTTTCAATCTTCACTTCTTTTTATTATTTTTCAATTAATTTCCTCAATTTTCAGTTATTATCTCAAATTTAGATTATTGTCATCAATTTTCAATTTTCTAAAACGATTTTTAATTATTTTCTTTTACTTAAAAATAAATTTTGCTTAATTGGAAGCGAAATGTCTTAAAATGGACATAATTTTCATCTAGTTGTATTATGATTTCAATTATTTAAACTATTATCTTTATACTACGGTTTCAAGGGTCTTTATCATTTTTCAATTATTTTCTGGAATTTTTTAATTAATTTAATTATATTTCAATTCTTTTCCTAAATCTTAAATTTACCTTACGCAAATTTCAATTATAATCTTCATTTTTTCAATCACTTTTTCAATTTTAATTACTTTTTCCTCGATATTAAATCAATTTAATTATTTATTCCTAAATTTTATATTATTTATCCTAAATTTACATTTATTTTCTAATTTACCATTATTTTTGTCATTTAGCAGTTATTAACTTATTATCTTCAATTTTTAATTATTTTGTTTAATTTTCATTTCTTTTCATTATTTTGCAACTATTTTCTCCATATTTTAATTATTGTAATTATTTCTGAAATAATTTCCTAAACATTCAGTTATTATCTGTAATTTAGATTATTCTCATCAATCTTCAATTTTTTAAAACGATTTTTCAATTATTTTCTTCTGCTTAAAAATAAATTCTGTAATATTTTTCTATTTTTTTCTCCAACTTTTAATTATCTCCATTCTTTAGGCGTAATTTTAAAAAATCTCAATTACTCAATTATTTTCACCACATTTCAAATATTTTTTAACTTTTAAATTATTTTTTCAATTTTAAATTATTTTTATTATTTTTTAATTATTTTCTTCAATTTAAAATTTTTCTCATTTTTCAAAATTATTTTCTAAGATTTTTAAAGTATTCTTCTCAAATTTCAATTATTTTCATTTCTTTACATAATTGCCAATTTTTTTTTATTAATTATCTCAAATTTCAATTATTTTTAGTTTTCTTCCATTCATTTCTCCAATTTGTAATTATTCTCATTTCTTTCAATAAAATTCTAGAAATTTCACGTATTTTTCTGAAATTTTTTTTTTATTTTTATTTAAAATGCATTAAGTAATTCTTTCAATTATTTTCTCAAATTTAAATTATTATCTTTAATTTTAAAACATTTCTATGATTTTATAAATTTTAATTTTTTTTTGCAAATTTTTTTAATTCTAAAATTTTATAAAATTTGTTCTATATAAATAAAACTTGCTTAATATGAATAAAGCTACATTTAATTTTTAGTACGGGTAAATAGGGAAAAGAAAAAAGAATAATTAAAAAAAAAATCTTAAAATGAACGTCTCATAGTATATATGGAAACAACGACTGACCTGTCAAAAATTCTAACCTATAAATTTGTATTATTCTTTCAAAAAAGAAAAAATAGATGGCTAATGGTATAAAATATTCTAAGTAATAAATAGATGGAACTGTTTGAAAGATTTCATGTTTTTAATGCAACAATTGTAAATATTTAAGCAACTTTTTTTCAAAGCGCTTTTTTCAGTACACAAAATATATTATTTTACTTGCTTTAGTTACTAAAGTTACCTACTTCTGTCAACCATTTTTGTTTTGTGACGTCACGACCGCCAATCCCCATTTTCAAATATTTATAATTATTAATAACACAAGTAGAGAAACCTGTGTTAATTATTATAATTATTTTGCAATTAATTTCCTAAATTTTCAGTTATTATCTCAAATTTAACTTATTGTCATTAATAATATTTTCATTAGTCTAAATCGACTTTTTTTTTAATCTCAAAAGCGTAAATTTTCATTTCTAAGCAAATGTCCAGATGTGTTTGTGTGTATATGTATGTGTGTATAGCCGTTTTTGTCGCCAGGATGTCTCGAGAACGCTTCGAAGTATTTCAATAAAATTTAGATGGCTTATTAAGCTCATAAATATCTAAATTTGAACACAGGGATTTTTGAATATACCGAATTTAATTTTTTTGATCACCTTTTTTCATCGATAAAAATTGTTTTTACAACATTTTTACCATGCTAAAAATACAATTTAATGAATACAAAAATCATATACTTATCTCAAAACAAATCGATTGACCTATATATAAAGTTTATAATTATCAAAAAATAGTAAAATAATTCACTTTTTTTTGCATTTAAAATTCTTTTTTTTAAATAATTTCTCCAATGAATGTTTATGTTATTAATTTATTGCTTCCTCTATAAGAAAGAAAATTTTTTTGCTTATACGTGGAAGCGAGAAATGGAGATAATTTTAGTTTATTATTATTTTACAAAATCGTTGTACCCTGGTAGTTTAATGAAATGTAGGTGATTATTCAGAATATAAAAATGTTGCTAATTTACTATTAGTAACAACAATTGGTCCTTGTTAAATTTTTTGTGTCAACATCAAAATTTAACATTTTTCGTGTGTTGATTTAATACGATCTTTAACCCTTTAACTGTCATTCGATTTTTGAACATAACCTCCAATTTCTTAGTAATAACCGTAAAGCACTGTGATTTACATTACATTTTTTATTGTAAAACGTAAATTTCATATTGGAAATTCATTTTAATAATCAAAATGTAAAGTTGAATACTAATTGAATAAAATTTACTCCTTAATTCAACACGATTATATTTTAGTTCTGTCAAATAAGCAGACGATAAAAAAAACAACACAAATTTTGAGTGAACCGTTTGGGACATGTGATTTATGTTAAATTTAACACAGAAATCTTAACTGTGTACAATAAAAACTAATAATATAATATAATAATACATAATAATAAAATAAAATACAAGCCAGAAAATTGAACGAGATGAAGCAAAGTATTCAAAGAACTGTCTTTTGATAGCTATAAAGATCTGTCTCAATTTCGCTGATTTTCGAATAGGGAAATGTACAAATCGTTTCTTTTTGTGGCGGAACCTCGAAATAATGTTTGGGGTGGCGATTCAGGTTTTTAAGATTGACATCGGCTCGTTCAAAGTGGACCCCCTGCAGTTTGACTTAGAAACGCCGCCAAACAAGGTATATGGTCTGATTTCCGACCAACGACACCGGTTACTGGACTCTGACAAAGCTGTTCAAGGAAACTCGTGGCAATCCCATATGTTACAGATCGTAATAGTAGAACCTAAAAATCGACTCCATCCTGCGCAGCATTTGTATCTAAAAGTCCAAACCCCGGAAAACAGTCGAAAGAGAAAAACTTGGCTACTGCGAATGTCAACAAGCCACGATGAAATTTATGGATCTACTAAACACTTCGGAAGTATTGAATGGACATTTCCCACACTATAAATGTCGTAGGAAGCTATTTTTCAAACATCTTGTTTTACGCATTCGAGCTAAATACTTCCATTCTCTTTTTATATTCAAAGATACAGATGTTTACGTTTTTGTTTTTGGGGCGTTCTTTTGTGTAAGGAAGGAAGTAACAGTTCCTGAAATTGAGAAGTGACGAAATATGACTTTTTTTAAAGGGAATTGGAAAATTCGAATATATTTTGGGATTTTCGGGAATTCCAATGTTTTTGTAGATTTTGCTGTAGTTTTTATAATTGGACGGTTTTCTCGTAGATAAATGTATTAAAAATATAAAAATTGGTTTCACGTCTGGAAACAATATAATCCATGAAAATAAATAAGTAATCTCCAGACAATGTCAGTCCTTTATTTCAAACGCCTCAATGTATCGTTACAAAATAAAAAAAGTCAATGTTTCGCATGTATGTAGGCCTCTTCATGACAATAAAAACTAAAATTATATAAACAATTTCAATTATACAAAAAAATATTAAAAACATAATATACAATTTTGAGGTTATATACAAAAACGTAAAAGATTAATTATTAATTTACAATAAAATATAAAACGTACATAATAGTACAAAAACAAAAATCTATTGTTAATCAAATAAAATTAAACAACAAAAGTCAGAAAAAATACGTCAAATAATAAATACAGAAAAAACCAGGGTGTCTACTAATTTCGTCCCACAAAATTCCCGGTTTTTGTTCCTATTTTTCACGGTTTCTTCTCTTGATAACTTAAAATTTATTTTAAGTATAAATAGATCTACAAATGGCTACAAAAATTGAATACATATAACAGTTGATAATTGAAGAAAATAATTGAAATTCAAAGAAAATAATTGAGAATTGAAGAATTAAATATAAAACTTTACAAACAATAATAATTAAGAATTGAAAGAAACAATTAATAATGAAAAGAAATAATTAATAATGCAAAGAAATAATTGAACAATGACAAAGATATTTGACAATTAGAAACAAAATTAAAAAAAAAAGTAAATATTAATCAATAATTAAAAAAATTGAACAATGGTTATTAAATTCAAAGAATATTTGAAAATTGGTCAACTAGATAGAAAATTCAAAAAAATAATTTAAAATTTAAGTTAATAATTCAAAATTGAAGACATAAATTGAAAATTAAATAATCAAATTGAAATCAGAAAACACAGAATTATTGAATATTAAAAAAAAAAACAATTGAAAATTGAGAAGTGAAATTGAAATTTGAATACAATAATTGAGAATTAAAAAAAATTACTGAACAATTGGATTGAAAAAGGAAGAAAATAATTTATAATTAAAAAAAAATGAAAAATGACAGGAATTATTTAATATTGAAGAAAACATTAAAAATTGAAGAATAGAATTGTTATTTAAAGAAATTAATTGAGAATTGAAAAAAATAATTGAACAATTAAATTGAAAATAGAAGAAAATTATTGAAATTGAAGGAGGTTTTGAAATATGAAATAAATAACTGGTAATTGGAAAAAAAATAATTGAAAAAAGTCGAGGTTACTGAATATTGAAACAAACAATTGAAAATTGAACAAAATAATTAAAAATTAAAGAAAATAATTAAAAATTGAAGGAAACAATTAAAAATTAAAGAAAGTACTTAAAAGTTAAATACAAATATTTGGAAACCAGAAAAATGTAGAAATCGACGGAAATAATTGCGAATTGATGAAAATAATTTAAATAAAAATTGAAAGAAAAACATAATTTAAAAAAGCTGAGAATTGAGAAGAAATTGAAAATTGAAAAAAATGGAGAAACTGAAAGAAATTGAGAAACTGAAAGAATTATGAAAAAATAATTGGAAATTGAAGAAAATAATTGAAATTTTAAAAAAAAATTGGAATTTGAAGAAAATAATTGAGAATTTAAAAAAAATCATTGTAAAAAGCCTAGAGTTATTGAATATTAAAAAAAATTGAAAATTAAAGAATGAAATTGAATGTTGAAAATTATAATTGAGAATGAAAGAAAATAATTCAAGAATTGAACAATGGGATTGAAAATAGAAGAAAATAAGTGATAATTGAAGAAAAAAGAAATTGAACAACCCAGGAATTATAGAATTTGAAAAAAAACAATAAAAAATGAAGAATGTAATTGTAATCTGAAAAAATTAATTAAAAATTGTAGAAAATAATTTGAAATTGAAGAAAATGTGATTTTATAAAAATTGTTGAATAATAATTGATGAATTGAATTCAGGATTCAAAAACATAATTGATAATTAAAAAAAAATATTGAAAAAAGCAGAGAATTATTGATTATAGAAGATAATAATTGAAAAATGGAGGAGTTATTGAGATGTGAAATAAATAAATGATAATTGAAAAAAATAGTTAAAAAAAGTCGAGAATTATTGAATATTAAATTAAATAATTAAAAATCGAAGGAAATAGTTGAGATCTGAAGAAAATAGTTAAAAATTGAAGAAAATAATTAGCAATTCAAAAAAAAAAATTATAGTTGAAGAAAATAATTAAAAATTGATTAAAATAATTGAAAATCGTAGAAAATATTTCAGAATTAAATAAATTAATTAGAAATTGATGAAATAATTGAAAATTGAAGAAAATAATTGTCAATTGAAGAAAATAGTAGAAAATCGAAGCAAATAATTGAGAAATGAAGAAATAATTTTAAATTAATGAAAGAAATTCCAAATGGAAGAAAATAATTGAAAATTGAAAAGAATTTATTATCCCAGAAAAGAAATTCCTTGTTTGACGAAAAATTCCCGGTTTTTCCTGGCCAATTTAAATACCCGGTTTTCTCGGTTAGTAGACACCTTGAAAAACACAACAATTTATCTGAGTCAATGTGTTTAAAATTTTGAGGTTAAAAATTAGTACATTCAATTTTGTCAGGTAAAGCCTAACGCACAATGAATCGTTATCGCTAATCCTTAATCGTAAGAATGAAAAAAAATTCTATAATAATCCAACTTCTAATTTATGTTTCATAAAATTTTTCAAAAGGAAAACCCGAGCAGAAGTTATGCTAAAATATATGTAAAATCACATTTTATAAACCATTATAGGTTTTTTAAATCAGTAATTAAATTTAAACTATTCTCCTTTTCTTTTTTAAATTTTTTAATATTTAGACGATAACAATTATTGATAAAAGTGAGGTATTTGATAATTTACGCCTAATGAATTGTAAAAAAAAAATGGAATTGACATTTAAATATTACAAATTCATAATTGGCAATAATTGTGTTCTGATTCTCTATGAAAAATAAGGAAACACGTATTTTTTTATTTTTTTATTGAATGAAAATTGCAGAAGTTAGGAATTTTTTAAATTTAACGTTTTTTGAAATAGAGCATTTTTAACCTTCGTTTTTCTCCGTTATTATTAGTAAATTGGAAATAATGCCCTACATAAAATTTGTTCCATTTTTCTAAGATTTTTTAGACATGTAGTAAAAAATAATGAATTTGCAACAAAAACACATGAAAAATTGAATTTACGCCTAAAAAGTGACTTTTCTCAAAATCGAAGTTCTCGATTTTCGATTTTTTTCTTTCAATGCACTTACTGATTTATAAAGAAATTTTTCTCGTAAGTCTAAAAGTGGTGCTATGTAGCGTTTTAATCATATTTGCATTTATATAATTTATTTTTACATTTTTTAAAATTTTAACCTTCTGTTACAAGACAAAGGAACTGTTACACACAGGAATTTGTAAGTTGAAGTTGTTTCATTTCTATAATTCATAATTTAAACTTTTTGCAACAAGGAATTATTATAAATATCATTGAAACATTAAAGAGCACCACTTTTAGACTTACAAGAAAAATTTCTTTATTAATCAGTAACTGCATTGAAAGAAAAAAAATCGAAAATCGAGACCTTCGGTTTTGAGAAAAGTCACTTTTTAGGCGTAAATTCAATTTTTCATGTATTTTTATTGCAAATTCATTATTTTTTACTACATGTCTAAAAAATCTAAAAAAAATTGAACAAATTTTATGTAGGGCATTATTTTCAATTTACTAATAATAACGGAGAAAAACGAAGGTTAAAAATGCTCTATTTCAAAACACGTTAAATTTAAAAAATTCATAACTTCTGCAATTTTCATTCAATAAAAAAATAAAAAAATACGTGTTTCCTTATTTTTCATATAGAATCAGAAAAAAATTATTCCAAACAAAAAAAAATTTTGAATGAAAATGTCACGTGGAATGCCCCATATATTTTTTAAATTATATAAAAAATATTAAATATTAACAAATTTTTAAATAAATTATGGAATACTGTTTCTTAAACACTTTTAAAGAACTGGTCCCGTGCACTGAGATAAAAGATTTCTTTTGCCAAGAATAAAAATATGTTTACATTGATTGCCTTGAGAGAAATCATACTTATGCTTGTTCCAAGAATATTTCAAGTTTGTGAGAAAGAAAATATATTTGGCGTAAATTCTAGTCTGCTTCTGTCAGGCGCAAAACAGTTTAACATAACCTCAAATCCTACAGTTAAAAAAAAATGTGTTCACTGTTCGTTTTTGGACAAACTTTCCAGTCATTAAGAGAATACATCTATAGGGAAAATGGGCTAAAACCGACAATGACAAGTAATTATTTAAATTCATTTTAAAAGCTATGGTTGGGTAAATACGCTTCTTGGGCTTTAAAATAGAGATCCACGGGATGCCAGAGATTTCTTAATAAATGCAAATACCATTTGATATACAATGTCACTTCTGTCCATTGTGTCAATAAAACAGTCAATTCTGATGAATCATTTAAAGTTTCAGGTAGAATGATACCTTGCATTTCTTGCTAAACGGATAATCAATATTCTCATTGTTATTTACCACTTGAAACCCCGTTGTAGTAAATTGCACTTTAGATTTCTTATCTTTGGGAGAGTTTTGTCATATTTCCAGAAATCACATATTGTTATTAGTCTAGTTTGACCTTGTTCTCTGTTACTTCTTAACTCCTTACCATTTGCAACAATTTATGATTATCTTTGTAACCATTATTCTTTTAACCATTCTTCTAGTCTTAATACATGGGAGGTCTTATTACTTGGGGAAAAAATGTCAATTTATATTATAAGAATAGGTATAATTTTCACGTTGATATTTTATTTCACCTGCAATATAAGCATATTTCAAAAACGAAGAAAACCTCAAAGAAAAGTACAATATTTTCCTTCTGTGAGCACAAAGTCCAGAATTATCGGTTTCAGAATCCGGAACAATAAATCAAGTAAAATTGTAAATAAAATTTCACTTTCCTGCATTAAGTAATGAAATTGAAATTACTCTTCAGGGCCGGTTTTAGAAATATGCAACTAGTTTATATAATTTTAAAAATAAAAATGTATTTGAAAGTATTGATTCACATTAATGTTTAGTTCATTTAAAATTACCATACAACCATGCAAATAAAACAAAAAAATTTATTGTCATTCGTCTGTTTAGAAATTTAAAAATGACGAAACTGCTAAAGTTTTAGAATTATAGAAATAGTTAAGAATTAAATATGAAAAAGTAAATAAAAAGTAGGTTTTACAAAAGCACACACATTTTACAATTTGATATTTGAAGAAAAAATAAATTTGTGAATTAATTATAATCATTTATTAGCGCAAAATTAGGTTGTATATAGTTTAATTTATTATTAATTTTAATAACATAAATTCAAAAATATTACAAAAATTTATATTATATATTTTAAAAGATTTAAATTTGTCAAAAAATTAATAAGGTATTCACATAACCTCAAACTAAAAAAACGGCTTTTCCCTCCTAATAAAATAATATTAAAATAAATTTGACAAAATTTAGAAAGAATCGGATGTACATTTTTCAGAACAAATTATTTTGAGCCAAAATTTATTGCTTAATAATAATTATTTAACAATTTTAACGCTTTTTTCTTCAAGTCTAGTAAAAATCTGTAGTTTTTATCCAATTTTAAAAATAATAGATGATTTTTCTCTTTTAAAAATTCTATTATTTGATTTCGTCAAATATTTTGTTTAAAAAATACATCACAACAAATTTTAAGAGTTTAGTAACTTTTAAATAAAATATTCAATGTGGCGATAATATTTATGACAGTAAATTCCCGGCAATATATTTTTTAGTTTTGGATTTTTTTAGAAAAGCAAAGAATTCAGTTAATTTTATTGTTGGTAGTTTAAATTTACAATTTTTATCGGTTACTTTAGGAATCATCCAATATGGCCGCCGACAGAGAGAAAATTGACGTATTTAGTACATAAAAATTCGATATTTATTTTAAAAACAAAATTTTAAAGTGTTTGTGAAAGTTAATTATAATTTTATAATAGTGAGAATTATTTATTTTATTTTTCAGCGAATTATTATTTAACAGAACTCTTGTTTTGCAAAATTTGTGTTTAAACGAACTTTTTAATTAAAAGAATTTCAATTTTATCGAATTTAGAATTTAGAAGAAATTTAGAAGAATTTTCTTTTAATAGAATTTTAAGTAATCTGACATTTCAAAATTCGGCTTACTTAAGATTATGTTCAATAGGAATTCTGTTAAATAAAAATTCTGTTAAATTAGAATTATTTTAAACAAAAAATAGGTTAAAAAGAAATTGAGTACATTGAAAATGTTATTAAATATGAATTCGGTGCCCTAAAACTTATGATAAAAAAAATTCAGTTTTATTGAATTTCGATTAAGCACAAATTCGAAAAATGAAAATTCGGCTAGAAAAAATTCTTTCTAATGAAATTGTGCTACATGAAAATTTAGAATTAATTTTAAAATTTATTCCCTAGTATCAAAAGATCCCCGGTTTAATAATTATTTTTTTCTGAAAAATACCTATATACATCAGATTCTTTCAAAATTTGGTGAAGTTAATTTTAATAATATTTTTATTTAGTGTAAAAAGACATTTTTTCATTGAGGTTATGTCAATGGAGAGAATTTCCTTAAATAACTCAAATTTCACTGACAAAAATGTTTAGATTAAAATTTGGTTGGCTCAACCAAATTTTTGTTGCTATGACTAAAAATCTGGTTGAGCCAACAACATTTTTGTAGATATGACTAAACATTTTTTTCAGTGTTGAATTTATCCAAAATTTTAATCAAGTTCAAATTAAAAAATTCTCAATTTTCAGTTAACCAAAGTTTTAATTAACGTACATTTTTATCTGATTTAAAAATTCCAAGATATCAATTGTAATTATCTAAAAACGATATTTAATTACTGGTTATAATGCAATATTTTACAAAATACATTAGGCTTAGAACAAAAGTATCTTTTCTGTTGTGTGACAGGTACTACAAAATTTCTGATTATCTAAAATGCAAAATGCCGAGAATCGGAGATGGGACAGGGTAAAAATAAATATTGGGAAAATTGGATTTTACCGTAAATTGCGGATAATCCTGGGATTACACGTGGTTGTCTTTAGAATATCCTGACAGTTACCTGTCTTAAATTATTGTTGAGATCGGCTCAAATTGAACAACGGTCAGTACAATTCCTTTTGAATAGGGATTAAAGCAAAGGTACCTAAAAAGAACACCTGAGGCATAAAAGTTTCGCGAACAGTTACTTAGTACTTTCGCGGTGTGATTTTTCACGTCTCTTTAGGACTTCTTTTATTACAAATAATTTGCTTTTACACGGAGATTACGACAATATGATTGTTTTATTGCACCCTTAACATCCAAACTATTGACTGATTTACAAATATTGCTTTAAAGTGCTATATAATAGAAAATAATAATTTCTAAATTGTTGGTTTTCCCCAACATCTGTGGAAACATGCCCTTAAGAAGATTTAAAGACTTTTAAAGGCAAATGAATGTTAAAGATATTTGAGTATTTAATATATTACATTAAAAAATATTTCAATTAAATATTTTATTTAGTTGCACATTTTTTAAATAATTAAAATTGATACTTGTTTCAGAAAAAAATTATGGCTGTATTTTTGTAGAATAGGGTAAATTATTTTGGCTTTATGGGAAAAGTTTATCGGAGATGGAAGATTGAAACTGAAGAGACGCATTATGATTCGAAACTTCGTAAACTGTTGTAATATCAGTAGAAACCGAGGTAGAAACTAAACCTCAAAATTTCAAGAATTTCTGACATGTGGGTCTTATGTCAAAAAAAAAAGTAAATCTTCAAGTGGTCCTTCAATTTTAGTTCTATTCAGCAAAATTATAGTTCTTTACTGAAAGTAATTCGACCCCAAAGGATTTTTCAAAATATTGAAAATTGTGAGAGTTATACAGTTATAGCAGTTTGAATTTTTATGGTACTTATTTTTCATTTATCTATAACTTTATTAATATTAAACTGATTTTGATAAATCCAACGCCAATTACCAGGAAATACTATGTATTTTATGTTAATTGTAGACCGAAAATTTAATTTTTTAATTTGGACCAAAAAAAAGTAAAAAAAAAAAATTTATTTGCATTTTTGATCAATTTTGACCCTATTTACTTTATTTATTAAAACACAATATTATTCCTTATTATTTTACCTTTAGTTTAAAAAAAAGAAAATCGTGGAGATAGCATAACATTCATTTGTTCTTTATTGAAATATTTTTTGACTCTTTATTCATGAGACTAGCCAAAAATACGCGCGCTATAGCGCGCGGGAATTACATTTTTCAATGGTTTTAATATAAAAATAAACCGAACTTATTTAGATTAAATTAATTATACTATCAAATTAAATTGTCAATTATTTTTTATTCATTAAAATGTGCTATAAATTAACAAATACAAAGAAATTTTAGAGAATAACTCCGATTTTCTTCCTAAGTTAAAATTAAAAAGTTTCCATAGTACGTTACAAAAAATTAGAATATTTTTTTAAATAGTTTTTTGAACAAAATATTTTTTATTAATACAATTTTCTATGCAAATTTATTTTATTCCAAACTTCTATTGATATGAAATCTTTATTTTTTAAGTTTCTTTAAACAATACGAAATTCGATTAGTAACAAACCATTCTCAAAAATCTCTATCGATATAAATTTTAATTTTTCCAAATTAAAAAATTCTCAACTTCTATTAATTTAAATTTTTTCAAACTTCAATTATAATCAAAATTCATTGTGATATAGGTAACCAAAGTTTTAAGATTTATAAATCAAGTTTAAGATTTTTAATTTAATTCAATTTGTAAAAGTGAAAGAAATTAAAATAAAAATGAGTTCATTCTATTTTATTTCCATCTTTATCTTTTACAAATTAAATTATATTAAAAATTTTAAACTTGATTTTATTAATATGAATGCAAATTGTTTCAAATTTTAATTAGTTTACTCTAAAAACAAGTGTCTCGAAAGTGTCTTAAACTATATGATATTATGGTATCTTTATTGTATCTGAGGCTCAAAAAGTGTATTAAAATAAAATATGTAAGAATTATGAATTATTTAAATTTGAATAATAATAATAATAATAATAATAATTTTAATACACTATTGTTAAAAATAAAATATGAATTTATTACTTAATTTAAATTTAAAGTTCAGGAGAATTAATAAATAATTAAGTAAAATTAGAAATCATATATAAAAATACATTTCTTCAAAAGTTATTGATTTAAAACAGAAAAACATCTATAGTTGCGAACAGAATGAAAGAATGAATGAATAAAGTTTGCGATTATTATTATTATTAAGCAAAAAAAAAACGCGCGTATTTTATTGGCTAGTATATAGTTTAAATGCAAAAAATAAACTATAAACTTATTTAGATAAAATTAATTATATATTATCAGATTAAACTTTGTGAATTAATTTTGATTTATTAAAATTTATTACAAATTATTTATTACAAATTAATAAATAGAAATAAATTTTAAAAAATAAATTAAATTTTCTTCCCCAGTTAAAAATAAAAAAATTTATTGTATGTTACAAAAAGTAAGAATATTTCTCTTTCAATAGTGTTGTGAACAAAATATATTTAAACTTTTATGCAAAGTTAATTTATTTCAAACATCTTTTGATAATAAGAATTCCTTATTTTTTATTTTTTTTACGCAATTCAATTAATAACAAACCATACTTTAAAATTTGTATCAATATTTTTTCATTCTTCCAAATTAAAAAATTCCCAACTTCTATCAATTCAAATTGAAAATATTTCAAACTTGAATTAATCAAAATTGAAATATAACTAAAGTTTTAAAATTTATAACTCATTTTTAATTTAATCCATGGGAACAATTTTTCCAATCTTTCACCTTTACAAATTAAATTAAATTAAAAATTTTAAACTTGATTTTATTAATACGAATTTTAATTGCTTCAAACTTTAATAATTAGTATAAGAAGTATGAATTTTTAAAATTTCAGTAATATTAAACTTAAATTACTTAAAACTTTTAATTGTTCAAATTTGATTAATTCATGCTAGAATTATTATGAACTTCAAATATTTTCAAATTCTCACAATTTATATTTTAGATGTTCAAACTTAAACCCATATAATTATAAGAATTTAAAGAAATTTGGAAATTTTAAATCGATCCAAACTTTAATATAATTCAAATCAATTAATATTTCAATTTATCGATTCTAAATTCTTTTATTAATTCAAACTTCTATTAAATAGTTACTTTTCTTTAATTTTATGAAATTATTTTAAGTACTTGATTTTTGTGATCAGCGCTTTTTTGTGAAAATTTTGAGATCTTGATCTTGATTTTAATGAATTTTTAGCCTGACGGGCTTGGCAAATCTATAATATAGTGATAACTATATTTCAGTCAATATATTTTTTGTTTTTACAATTCAACTGATTAAAATTATAATTGATCCTAATTTGAAACCTATAATAAAATTAGAAATTAAATAGGGTAAATGTGTCAGTTGCTGCGGGCTCTCAGCCGAGACTCCTTTTTATTAAAAAATACCGCTTTTTTATTAATAACAATGAACTTACGACTTATTAAATGAGTAGTTTGTGTTATTTAGATATTTATTCAAACATCAAAACCCCATAAAAATTGATTATTTGAACAAAATTAAGAAATTAAAAATAATATCAAATGCATCTATTGCTGCGGGTTTGAGTCAGTTGATGCGTGTTAGTTGCTGCGGCCAGAATAACGTGTAATTGGAGGTTAGATTTCCCGCAGCAACTAAAGCACATACAAACCAAATGTTTACTTTAGTTGCTGCGGGAAGAATAATTTAAACTTAAATAATTATAAATTAATAATAGTTAAAATAAGATTTTTGATGAAATTGTATTAAGTAAAGGTTAGAATAATTTTATCACACATTTTGAAATAAGTACATATTCTTAAATAGAAATTAGTAATATTTTTCTGAAAACCGCAACAACATTTATTTAGAAAAATTTAATTTGGTACTTATTTTTATTTAAAATAGAGAAGAAGATCTCAAGTTAAAAAAAAATGATTAAAAGAGGAATAAATTATAAAGAAGGTACACTAAAGCGTCGATTCAGTGGACTAAAATGTCCTGTGGTCCACTGAATCGACGAGGTTATTGGCGGAAGGTCACGTAAACAGTCAGGGCCGTATGAAACTTTAAAAGTATATTTCCCAAGTACTTATTTTTATTTTCTTTAAATTCATACATATTTTGAACTATAATTGGAAAATAAAAGAATGGAAATTTAAAATAAATATTTAAGTATTAAACTATTGAAAAAATAGTAGGCACGGCACGGTTTCGTTTGTAGTAGGGCACCACGCGCCCGCGAAAGTTAGAAGTTAGTACGCCTATGAATATGCGTGTTCGCCGAGCTCAGCGCCCCCTTCTCACCGATCACCACTTCATCAACAAACTAGTCCACTCCACCGACGTCCACTGAATCGACGCTTTAGTGTATTTAAAAATCTTAAAAAATATTTGAAAACAGTGCTCGCTTTTTTCTAATTATATCATGATATTTCATTCTTTATTCTTATTTATATTGTCTTTTTTTAGAAGTAATTAAAAAACGAAATATTATTCTGAAAATTATTCATATATTATTATAAATTATAACATAAAATATTCATTAATTTTCATATTAAGTTTAAAATTTTTTGAATCTTTATTAAAATCTGTAAAGTAGCTTTAAATAAGACACGTTTGTATTGTAATACATTATTATTATTGAAAATAAAATATATAAATTTGTCAATTGATTTAAAATTTCTGATAATTGAGCTACTGGACTGGCAGCTGAAAAACCCGGGTTCGAATCTTCGTGACTAATGAAATTTTTCTGTTTCAGGTTTTCATTAATATGAAATTTCTACATTCTCATCTGATTACATTTGTGTAATTAAATTAATAAGATGTGAATTATGTAATTATATGTGTTGGCCGACCGAAAATTCGCACCTGGGTTAGTTAGCTCCCAAATAAATTTTTTTTTTATGACAACCAAAATTTTTGTTATCCCGAATAAAAAAATATAGTTGTGACAACCAAAAATTTTTGTTACCAAATAATTTAGTTGTCTCAACCAAATAGTTTGGTTGAATAAATATCAACCAAATAATTTGGTTGGCTCAACCAAATTTTCGTTGCTATGACTAAACATTTTTCTCAGTGATGTCAGCTTCAATGAATAATTAAATTTTTATACACTTACTGATTAGTTTCGAATAAAATAATTAAAATAGGTAGAAAAACACAGGCGTTTAACACTTGTTTGTGGAAATATGGCAACGTTATAGAAAAAAAAAAGATTGACGGTAAAGAAGATCGCTACTTTTTTAAATCTTTGCATTAACGCGTGCTATTTTTAAAAATATCAATTTCTCACTATTTTAATAAAAGACCTATTAAATTATTCAAATTGGAAATTAGTTGGAATTAATTTTAGAATCTATTAAAATGAGCAAACGTTTAAGATTTGGAAGAATTCAATTAAGAATCAATGAAAATTTACATAATAAAACATTTTTACCGATAAAATTAATTAAAGTAATTGAAATATGTTCAGATATCTTAAAAATTAAAATTAAAGTTTGGATTATACCAATTGAGCCGCCGGATTCTATAAGGGCTTATAAATTTTCAACAGCGGTGTTCGCTTTTCCCCCACCACCTTGAAATTGATTTTTAAGAAACAAAATTTTGTAATTACTATCTTGTAGGAAATTCTCTGGCGCATCTTTTTTCTTCAGATAATTTTTTTTCTATCTCTTACCGTTTTTGAAAAAAACTCAAAAAACTGAGTTTTTCTGGAAATCATATTTGATTAAAATTTTCACTTCAACTCGCTCTAAAATGAAAATTTCTTAATATTTTTACATGAAATTTATAGGAGTTATAATTTGAAGTATTCTTTGGATGATAGGCTATTAATAATGCTTAATTATTTAACTGAAAAAAAGTTATTCATTTTTTTATTGCTCATTGTTACATTATTGTTTGATAATCTTCAACTGTTTTGTTTAACGAGGGAATTTTCAGTAAACACAAAGTGTCATATGTTAAAATGTTCATGGATACCCAATAAAGTTTTCTGAAAAGTTTCATTTGAATTGACATTATCGTAAACAAAATATAAGCAATAATATTTTTGCGGCGCAAGGGGCTTGATCTGAGAACTGTCATAATAGACGTAGCGCTATGCGTCTTCATGTTAATTGAATTATTGTTATTCTTGTGTTAAGAATGAAAGGTTGCTTTTATAGTGGAAAGAGGATTTAATTTATTTAATTTTGCAAAATTTATTATTGAAAAATGTTGGAAACAGTGGCAGTTTCAAATGGAAGAAAAAGAAAACTTATAAAAGAGAATTGGTCAAAGAATGTTAAAAAAAGAAAAAGAAACATGGTATGTTGTTTATTAAATGTTTATAATATATATAAATGTCATGGCAGTTGATAGATATAGAGTAAAAAAAATGTTTCAAGTTTTCGTTTAAATCAAAAATATATATATATTTCTTGTATATAATTCTTATTACTAAATTTGTCTAAGATAAAATTTTAAGAATAACAAAATTTGTTTGTTTACGTCTGTACGTGTTACACGTTATTAGCCTTGAGAGTGCTTAATATTGTACTTACTTGACGATTTTTAGTTTAAAATAAATAAAATTAAGAATTGTATTTTATATTAATCGTACGGCTTTTGTATTATTTTATATTGTAAAAATAATTGTACTTTTTTAATATTTTAATGTAAACGTTATTTTGCAACTTAAGAGTTTTATAACAATAGACTTATACTTATATTTTACATTGTGCAGGGTAAAGAATACATATCTATTAGTGGAAATCGGGTTTCATCCAGACAATTTGAGCCTGTTGGATTTTGTTGTAAGAAGAAAAAATGTTTTGAAAAAATTAAAGTAGAAGTACAAAAAGAATTTCACTCAAAGTTTTGGAGTATGGGAGATTACGAGAAGCAAAATATTTTTATTTCTAATTTAATGATATGTAAAGATCCTGTTACTGTGAACAACAAAACTTCTAAGTCTAGGTTGGTACTGTGGAATTTTTATTTATGTCCATATTACGAAGAAAAAATACTTGTTTGCAAAAATTTTCTTTACAAAGCTTTAAAAATAGATGAAAAGAGACTAAGAACGGTGCAGAAAAAAATTATAGCAAAGAAAAGTTTGAACGATGAAAGAGGGAAAGGCGGGCGTAAAAAAATGTTATTAACTAATAAAGTGAAAAATATGATTAAAGAACATTGTTACAATCAGCCGCATCGAAAAGCACATTACGATCATTCATGTTTGAATTATTTCGAAAATTCAGAGTTAGATCTGAAAACAATGTTCCATTTATTTACTGAATATTATACAACGATTAAAAATTCTGAGTGTCCTTTAAAAGAATCCACATATTCTAAATATTTTAACAGAAACATACCCTTTACATTTAAGAGACCACATACTGATATGTGTGATTTTTGTGAGATTAGTCGCATTAATAATAAACTAGAAACTGAAGAATTAATTCAGCATAAGAATAATGTTAAACATTATCAAGAATTAAAGAAATTATTGTTAACAATAAGAGATTTATTATGCTGCGAGTTTGACTACGCGCAAAATCTTGTTTTACCAAAAATCCCTGTTAATGAGCAGTTTTATAAGAGAAAATTGTGGTTATATTTATTTAACGTTCATATACATGGAACTACAAACAGTTACATGTTACCGTATCTAGAAGGATTCGCAAAAAAAGGAGCAAATACTATTTGTAGCTTCTTAAACTATTGCGTTGAAAAAGAATTCCACGAATCACGTCACTCAAAAATTGTTTTCTTTTCGGATGCTGCAGGTGGACAGAATAGAAACTACACAGTTTTTACGTACATGATTTTACTGTCAATTTATTTCAACGTTGAAATATGGCACATTTTTCCCATTAGAGGTCATTCGTATTGTCAGTGCGATAGGAATTTTGGTCTTTATGCAGAAAAATTAAAAAAAACAGAGCGCATTGAGACTGCGGAAAAATACTTTGATATAATTAAAGATGCGAGAAATCCTCCCTTTATTCTTGTCGACAATTCTCAAGATATTTTGCAAGATTATGAAAAAGTTTTTCAAGGCAATATACAAAAACCAAAAGGAATGATGATATCTGAAGCTAGGATGATTAAATATTATCCAACAAAAGAAGTTAAAGTTTTTGACTCTTATTCTGAAGACAGTTTCCAGACTTTCAATTTGAATGTCGAAATTGATCTCAAAAAATTAAAACACGTTTCACCTCCTAAAGTAGGTATTACGAAGTCAAAAATTGAAGATGCCAAAACATTAATGCCATACCTCTCCAATGAAGGAAAGCAGTTTTTTAAAAGTTATCTTTCAAAAATGAAAATAAAACAAACAAAGAAGAAAGGGAGAAAATGTTCAAGAAAAGAAGACTTTTCATCGGATTCTAAATGAAAGACTTTTTTCATGATAACATTTATTTATCGCTTACATTGTTCATTATTAAAATATGACAATTTAAATAATTTTATTATTACTGACGATTATTATTACATTATTCAGTATTATTGTAACTAAATATTTCCATTTAAGGGCATGTGATGGAGTATGACGTCACTGATATAGGCAAAATTTGTCCGTAACTTTTCTCTTAAAATATTGAATATTTTTTTATGAAATTTGGTAGAATTACTTAAAATGTCATTAAGAAGGTCTCTCAGACCCGAGTTTGTTTGAATTTTGTTTCAAAATTGATTTTAAAAAAAGTTTTCAATTTCTCAAAAATTTCCAAAAATTAAGTTTGGGCCAAAATTTAAACAAATTCGGGTCTGAGAGACCTTCATAATGCCATTTTAAGTAATTTAACCAAGTTTTATGAAAAAATATTCAATATTTTAAGAGAAAAGTTGCGGACAAATTTTGCCTATACCAGTGACGTCATAATCCATCACATGCCCTTAAAGGCTTATTTATTATTAAAAATTATGTCAATACTGTACTTTAAGTAATTTATTTATTGTAATCATTCATTATTATTCTAAGTAGAAAATATTGAATTAATAAATGAAATTGATTTATCTCTCAGAACGTTATAATTTCACTTTTACTGACTTTTATTCAATCACAAATTTACATTATATATTATAACACTCGAAAATTATCAAAAACTAATGCAACAATGAGCAAAGAAATCATAATAATAATAAAATTCAATAAAGAAAAAAAAATAACTAAATAAATAATACGATCTATTAACATGAAGACGCATAGCGCTACGTCTATTATGACAGTTCTCAGATCAAGCCCCTTGCGCCGCAAAAATATTATTGCTTATATTTTGTTTACGATAATGTCAATTCAAATGAAACTTTTCAGAAAACTTTATTGGGTATCCATGAACATTTTAACATATGACACTTTGTGTTTACTGAAAATTCCCTCGTTAAACGAAACAGTTGAAGATTATCAAACAATAATGTAACAATGAGCAATAAAAAAATGAATAACTTTTTTTCAGTTAAATAATTAAGCATTATTAATAGCCTATCATCCAAAGAATACTTCAAATTATAACTCCTATAAATTTCATGTAAAAATATTAAGAAATTTTCATTTTAGAGCGAGTTGAAGTGAAAATTTTAATCAAATATGATTTCCAGAAAAACTCAGTTTTTTGAGTTTTTTTCAAAAACGGTAAGAGATAGAAAAAAAATTATCTGAAGAAAAAAGATGCGCCAGAGAATTTCCTACAAGATAGTGATTACAAAATTTTGTTTCTTAAAAATCAATTTCAAGGTGGTGGGGGAAAAGCGAACACCGCTGTTGAAAATTTATAAGCCCTTATAGAATCCGGCGGCTCAATTTTAATTTCTTCAAATCTTACTTAATGTGAACTTGCATTGATTAAAAGTTCAATTAATCCACGGTTCAAAAATACTAAATTTGAAGTGATTTAAAATTTTCTTCAATATCTAATAATGCTTTTCTATTATGATTGCAATTACTTAAAATACAACTTCGTACTATTTTTATAATTTTTCAACTATTTTCTACAATTCTTAATTATTTCAATTGTTTTTAAAATTGTTTCCCTAAATCTTAAATTTACGTTCCTCAAATTTCAATTATTTTGTTTAGTTTGCTCAATCACATTTTCAATATTAATTATTTTTGCCTTGACATTAAATCAATTTAATTATTTATTCCTAAATTTTATATTATTCATCGCAAATTTAAATTAATTCGTTTAACTTACCATTATTTTTGTCATTTTGCAATTATTATTTTCAATTTTTAATAATTTTCATAATTTCTGAATTAATTTACTAAAGTAAATAATTTTAATTATAATTAAGTTTAATTTACTAAAGTTTCAAATATATATCTCAATTTTCAATTACTTTAATCAATTTCCATTTTTTTATTATTATTTTGCAATTATTTTATCCGTCTTTGAATATTTTCATTATTTTTCAAATAATTTTCTAAATTTTCAGTTATCTCAAATTTAGATTATTGTCTTCAATTTTCAATTTTTTAAACGATTTTTCAATTATTTTCTTTTGCTTAAGGGTGTTCCAGAGCCACCAGGCGGCGCCATGTCAAAGTTTACTCTGTCTTTGTTTCAATCACCTGTTTTGGGAACCGAATTTTCTAGCACAAATTGTTGCCGCATCCGGGAATAAAATAAAATAGTTCCAAGTGATTTAGAAACTACAAATATGTAAAATTTCTCGTTGGTGTTGCGTTTTTATGTCAAGTATTGTGTTGTGCCAAAAATTTATGTGTAAAAATTGACGTTTGATGTATATTATCTGTCTTTGTCATGACTTAGCTTGGCTCTGGAACACCCTTAAAAACAAATTCAGTAACCTTATATTATTTTCTCCGATTTTTAATTATTTTCATTCTTTTGGCAAAATTTTCAAAAATATCAATTATTTATCTGTAATTTCAATTCATATTCTCATCAATTTTTGGATTATTTCTGCGATTTTTTAATTAATCTCTTTAATTAGAATTTTTAAGCAATTTTGTAATTATTACCATTTTTTAAACATGTATTCTATGGTTTTTTCAATTATTTCTGTCAAATTTTATTTATTGTTTTCAATCTTTTATATTTTATTTATTTTCAATATATTTCAATTATTTTCTTCAATTTTGAATTAGTATAATCAATTTTCAATTATTTTCTTCGACTGTTATTTTTTAAAATTAAGTATTTTTCTAACTTTTCAATTATTTTCTTCAATTTTTAATTATTTTCATTTGCTTTCATAATTTTTCAATTTTTTAAATTATTTATCGTAAATTCCATTTATTTTTAGCTTTCTTCAATTCTTTTCTCCAATTTTTAGTCATAATCATTTTTTTTCAATTGATTTCTAAGATCTTAATGTAATTTTCTTAAATACATATCAATTAGGTATTTCTTTTTATTTGCAAAAAATTCTCTAATTTTTAAAATTATTTTACTCAAATGTCATTGATTTTGTACAACTTATCATTGTTTGTATCATATTTCAATTATTTTTTTCAAGTTTCAAATTATAAAATAATTTTTCAATTGTTTTCCAAAATTTATACCCTTCAATTTTTACTTTTTTTCATTTGTTTTATAATTCCCAAAAGTTTAAGCTTTTTATCTGAGATTTCAATTATTTCATTCAATTTTCAATTATTTATATGATTCTTTATATTATTATCTTCAATTTATTTTCAAAAAGTTTTTAATTATTTCTGTTTAATTAAAAATTATTCTTTTCAATTTTAAATTATGTTTATCTTGTTTAATATTTTTTCTCTAATTTTTAATTATTTTCTTTTCTTTTCAATGAACTTATGAAAGTTTTAAGTATTTTTCTGAAATTTTCTTTAACTTTCCTTTATTTAAAATATATTATGTAATTTTTCCAATTATATTCTCAAATTTTTATTATTTTTTTCAATTTTTATATTATTTATCTTAATTTTCAATCGTTTTTTTTTCAATTTTCAATTATTTTCCCTAATTTTTCAATATTTAATTGTTTTCAATTTATTTTTAAGATTTTTAAGTAATTTTCTCAAATTTAAATTATTTTCTTTATTTTTAAAACATTTCTATGATTATTTAAATTACTTTCCCCAATTTTTAATTGATTCAATTTTTTCTTTTTCAATTAATATATAAAATTTGCAATTATTTTGTTTAATTTCAATTGTTTTTAATTCTAAAATTTTATAAATTTTGTCCTAAAAAGAAAGGTTTATTTTATTATTATTTGAAATTTCAATATAACCGATTAATAATAAAAGTGTGGCTTTATAATATTTTAACTTATATCTAAAAATTATTCATTAAACTTGAAATTCTATAAATTATATTTGTAACGTTTAGCTTTTCGTCTTGATTTTAAAAAGAAAATTTGGATTTAATTGGAGTTTTGTAAATCAATTGTTTCATAATTTCATAAATAGAAAATTGACGGTTTTAGTTGATAGGTTATCATTAACAAATTTAATCGAAATTCATTATAAATATACGTTCTCTAATTAGCTATTTACACAAATAACTTGTTAAAATAACTCCTATCACTAATAATTGCGACTTTCAATATATAAAACGAGCTAAAAACACTAAAAATTACGTAAAAGAGAAACAAAAAAATGACTCACTCACAACGTTAACAATAATAAAGAACAATGGAAAATGGACCGTTATTTACAATGTGATTTGCTTTTCGTCCACTAGGTGGCGCTCTATGGTTTGAAATTTAAAAAAATTTCTAACAAACTGTTTATTTATTGTTGTTTTTTTAATCTTTTTTTAACTGAAATAATACTGTATTTAAAACTCTAAATAAACCCGAATTTCTATTTTTTTAAATGTGTTTTAATTCGATTAATCTGGACTCTTTATAGAATTATTTTTAATGTCAAATTTCTCATGAAATAATCAATATTTTTTAACATTCTTTTTCAAGAAAATTTTTTTAGAACAACATTTTTTCCATAAATTTGTTTTCCTAGACTAATTATTATTATTGAGTTAAAATCAAGATTTAATTAATTTTTAAAAATATTTTAAACAAAGATTTTTTAATGTTTAAATGTTTCTCTGATTTTTTTTGTTCTGTTTTAACATTTAAGTTATCCAAAAAATGTTAATTAATATCTAATAATATTAAGTTGGTTGTATTCTTTATTGCAAAAAAATTGCCTTCAAAATGATTGTAAAATCATTAAATAATATTATACATTTTATATTTTTTGTTTCATAAAAATAATGGTGAAAAATAATCAATAGATAATTTAACGTTAAATATAAATAAATAAGAAAATTATTTCACAAAATTTTATTTGAAAAATTATTTCTTTTGTCGTTATTATTTCTTTTTATCTTTTAATTAAAAAATTTACATTTCTTCTAATTTTCGGAAATTACTTCAATTATACAGTTTATTCAATTGAGAAGTTAAAAAAGTTAAACAATAAAACACATTTTAATTCGATTTTTTAATCAAATTGAAATTAAAACGAATTTGAATTATTCCCGCCTTGCAACAAACACCTGTCATTGGTAGCCACCTGTCAAATCACACAAAGCAACGTGCCAAGAATCGAAAAATATATCGATTGTTTTGAAACCGGTTTTCGAGGATTCGATACATTATAATGTTCAAGACGGTTGACACTCTGTGACATACCGTCCGTTTTTGCTAATGTTTGTTAAAATAATTATTGTGTGATACGAGTGAACTTACAAAATGTTTATTTTCTGTGATATTCCAAATACCAGACTCACCCTTCTTACATTTTTATTAGTAAGTTTGTCTTAATTACTATTTTCCTGTCCTGTGTTTTTTACCCATAATGATGGACAGAAACTGTCACCGAAACCCACTGACACGTTTCTCAAATACCAATAACAGTTTTTAATCAAATGCATTATAATTTAATCAGTGAGTTTCTATTATTCACCAATTATTGAGCAGTAAAAAATTGACAGTCCTTATGTTTATAAAAAGTAACATAACCTATAAAATACGGCATATAACCTCAAAATTGGTCTAATTATATTCACTCTATTTCACGAAGTAAACGTCATTCGCTATAATTTACATTTTGATCTTATCAGTAAAAAATGTTATTTTTAAATCTGTAACAAGTGGTATTTTAAAACCAGTAATTGACAGCTAATCATGGAAAATTTTTGAAAAATCTTATCTTTCGTATTATAATTAGAATTTTACGACCAAAACCTTTTTTTTGTATTATGTTCATTATTTATAATTAATTCTGTATTTTTTACTATTTTTAGGTGTCTTTTTGCTATAGTAGCGCAAATGGCGGTGCAATACAACTTACCCAAGCTAATTTTGATATGACAATAGGTAAGTTGATATTTTTTAATTGAAAATAAACTTAATAATAGTTTTCCATATTTTTGAAAACAAGGCCTATAGTTTATAAGAATTTTTTTTTATTACATTTAATTTAATTTTACTTTATTTCATTGTAAATAGCTTTATTTTATGAATTTAAAATTAAATTTTCGAAAATTTAACGATTGTTTCAATTCTTTTCATTCAGTGTAATTTAAGTAATAAAAATATTTATTTTTCTTACAATTCTTTCCACTCAAACGAACAATCGTTATCAGAAATGAGGAAAAATTGCTATCTCTTAAATTCAAGGTTTGAAGTGTGCTCAAATTTAATTTTCCTTATCAAAGTCACTTATTTATTAACTTTAATATTTTAAATGATTAATAGATGGTTTTTGTTTTCAGCTTCACATGAATTAGTATTTATAAACTTTTACGCTGATTGGTGCCACTTTAGTAAACTTTTAAGTCCCGTTTTTGATGAAACGGCAGATAAAGTAAAATTAGCTTTTCCTGATGCAGGACAAGTAGTTGTAGGTAAAGTTGACTGCGACAACGAAGGTAAATATTTATTTAGTTAAAAAAAAATACATATGTATATAATAATAATAAAAATAATAATTGATCCATATCTACAAGGACAATAGAGAATATTAAAAATAACATATATCTATTTAAATATGATTTTTAATTATAATTCTAAAGCATTTATTTTCGCATAAAAATATTTAACAATAACCAAATAACAATTTTTGTAAATTTTCAAAGAACGTGAAAATCTAAATTGTGTATAAATAATTGTGGTTAGTATGCAGAGTTGATAAAAATATCTTATCAGTATGAGCTGCAATTTTCCGTAAAACTAATGTTTGACTGAAAAAAAACCTTAATAAAACAATTTTTTTTTGTTTTTAATGCAAATGAAGAAAATAAAATAATATCAAATAATTTAAATTTAAATTAAGAAGCCCTAAGAACTTTTTTTGAATAAATCTAAATCTAAATATTATTTGGTTTCAGCTACTTTAGCGTCTAGGTTTCATATCTCTAAGTACCCCACATTAAAAATAATAAGAAATGGCCAAGCAGTTAAAAGAGAATATAGGGGTCAAAGGTCAGTAGATGCATTTCTTGAATTCATCAAGAAGCAATTAGAAGATCCAATCAAGGAATTCCATGATGCAAAAGAATTGCATAATCTTGACGATAAAAAGAGGATGTTGATTGGTTACTTTGATAGAAAAGATATCCCTCAATATCACATATTTAGAAGAGTAGCTACTAATCTCAAAGATGACTGTCAATTTCACATTGGTTTTGGGTAAGAATAAAAAATAATTTTAAGAAGCTTTTTATTAAAATTTCACCAGCGATAGATTTTAAAACATCTTCTGTAAATTTATGCTTATTCAATGTATCACAGACTTTCACTTTTTCACTTTTTGAAAATTTTGTTTTCTATTTCACCTGTTTTGTTAATGATTCACGTATTTTGTTAATTTCTCTTATTTAAAATTGTTTTTTTTTTTAATCTAAACCTCAATGTATCAAGGTTTTACTTAATTAAATTTTTAATTATAGTCGTTTAAAGTTATAATCTATTAAAATTACAAGTCATGTTAAAGTCAATTTTAATCTGTATTAGTTAAAACTTTTGGTTGAATTTCAATCAGTTCAAAATTTAATTTATCGAATTTTAATTGAATATTCATTTTTGTTGTATTATAATGTTAATCAATTTGGAACTCGATACATTCAAACTTTCATTTAATTCAATTTTTTATCTATTTTAAATTTAATGACATAATCCAAATTTCAATTACTATTTATTTCAATTTATTATAATCACGAATAATTTTAAGTATATCTAAACATCAATTTAATCAAATTTTAGTTCCAGAAAATTTGAACCGATTCTAACTTTAATTGAATCCAAATTATTATAATATTAATTTGATATAATTATAATCAAATTCAATTAATTCAAACTTTAATTTACTGCAATTTCAATGTATACAAATTTTAATCGGTTTTAAAATTAGTACATCCAAATTATAATCATTATTATTTATTATAATTATAAAGAATCTCAAACTCAATTATTAATTGTAAATTAATATAATTTTAGTTAAATGCAATTCACAGAAACTTTAATTTATGTATTTTTTTTATCAAGTTCAAAATTTCTTTCATTTAAATTTCAATTAATATAAAACTTAATTTATTATAATTTTAAAAAATCTGAAACTTCAATTTAACCTAATTTCATTTTATGCAAATCTATCTAAATCTTTATTTAAACACGTAAATTTGAAAATAAGTAAAAAATCTTCATTTATTCTAGTTTTATTTGAATCCAATTATTTTGGAATTTATCAAAGAAATATTTCAATTTATGTTTAATCTAACTGATCTTAATTTCAGTTAATTTAATTTTAAAATGCATTATAAATTGGATATTGAGTTAAATTTGATGCAAATTTTAATTTATTCAAAGTTCACAAGGTGTAAATTTGTAATTTTTATTAATAATTGTTATTTTATTAATTTTGTAAGAAATTTTTACTACTTTTTTTATCAATTGTTCTAATAAAAAAAAGGTGCTCATCGTTATTGATTACATAATGAATACAGTAAGCATAAATTTACGGATATTTTTTATATCTATTTTAGAATTTACGATAACAAGTAAAATTCCAAAGCTTTTTAAACCACCATCATCAGTGTTTGTGTTTTTAATAATTTAGTTACATTTTAATAATAAGCTAAATATTTTTATTTAACAAGAATTTGCTCCACTGAAAAGTGCCTTATAGAACAACAAAATTTTCGTTTGTAAGTAGTAATTTGTTTTAAGTCTATTTTTCTTTCACACTTTCCAATGTGTTTATTCTTTGTAAAATTATCCTTTAATTTTTCCTTCCTGTAATTTCATTTTTAATAAAATTTGTAAAAATTTTAATTTTTGCCTTTACAGTTAATTTTCTTTAAATTTAATTTGCTGGTGTTCATAAATGTGAAGTCTGACAGCAGTGTCATAAGTTGTTTAATTAATTTACCTAAAGTTAATTTAATTTTTGTAATTTTTGTTTTCAAAACGAGGAAACAACTTTTTGCTGACATGAAAGCAAAATGTACATTCAATTTCATGTTTGTTTAATCAAGTGATAGATTTTACTTACAAATAATAAAATTTTAATTTCCTGTATTCAGTGATGCGAGTAAAGCACTTCATCCTCCAGGAGAACCAATTATTGTCTTCCGATCGGACAAAGCTGTTTCTAATGAAGAAGATCAGGTTTATAGAGGCAATATGAATAGTTTTGACGAACTTCATATTTGGGCTCAAGAAATGTGTGTTCCTCTTGTTAGAGAAATCACTTTTGAAAATGCAGAAGAGTTGACGGAGGAAGGCTTACCTTTCTTGATTCTTTTCCACGCGCCTGATGATCATGAAAGTGTCAAGGCTTACAAAGATGTCGTTACGAGAACTTTAATAAATGAAAAACGTAAGTAAAAACGAACAGTGAAAATCTACCTTAAAAATTAGTTTATATTTGTTTAGAACAAAGCTGATAAAAATCATGATTTAAAAAAAAATAGATTTTTTATAGTTAAATAAAAAATTGATTTTTTTGTAAATATGTCAAATTACCATATAAAATGTCCAATTCTTTATTTGTAAGTAGTTTATTTTTAAAACTGAGAACATTTAATAAGAAATAATTAAGAATAAAACACTTAGTCAAAATCAAACAAATTATGACGAATAAATGAGAAAATATCAAAAAAATATGTCTTCAAATTCATATATATGATCGCAAAATTACGTAAAGGCAACGAAAAAATAATAAATTGTAAAAAAACACATAAAAACGTAAAAATATAAGAAAACAGTCTATTCAAAAAATGAGAAAATTCTTTCGAATACAAAAAGTCATGGGCATTATTAAAGAAATAAAGAAAAATTTAAAAAAAGAAACAAGAATGAAACAGTGACAAAAAGTATAAAAAAGTAGAAACTCTTTTCCAAGAATAAAACTATTTACGGACATTTTTTTTAATTAAAAAAATAAAAAGAAGATGATTTAAAAAAACGTTAAAATATATTACTAAAGAGAAAAATGTTTAAAATTGGAAAAACTAGAGAATTATTTAACAAACTTAAAATGTAGCTAAATAAATAAATAAAATGCAAGGAAGGAGTAGAAAAGTTGTAAAACAACAAAAAAATTAAATAAAAAGGAAAAAAATAGAAAAATGTATTTTTTACTAATCTAACAAACTAAAAAAAAAATGTAAAAAGTCTAAAAAAATAAAAAATGTATATAAAGATAAATAAAAAGACCACAAAAGAAGTTTAAAAATCCTTTAAAAGTACCTAATAAAGTATAGAAAAAATATACCAAAAATATTTTTATAATATTTTACTTAAAACAAGTTCAACAATAAATTTAAAAAAATAAAGAAAACCTAAAAATTTTTTGGAAGAATAAGTAAGTTAGCAAAAAATAGACAAGATGTGAAAACAAATAAATTTGAGGGGCTGGATGCAATAAAGGGATATAGACGACTTTCGAAGTCCCCCGTTTCTGCCGGAGACTCGCTGCACGCGGGGCCAACGAAAGTCTCGCGTATCCCTTTATTGCATCCAGCCCCTCATTTACAAAAAAATTAGCGTATTTATTCTTAAAAATATGGAAATAATTAAGAAAATCAACGAAATAAAATGTTTAGTGAATGTTGTAATAATAAAATTGTGTAGAATAATATTAAATAATTTACATAAAAAGAAAATAATTAAAGAAAATCCTAAAAGGAAAAGACAAATACAAAATTTCGTGAGTTAAATCTCACTTTAATAATTTCACGATTCTACAAATAACTGTTAAAAACGCCAAATTTAGTTATTTAACAAGTCAAATTTAAGGAGGTTCTCTCCAATGACATAACCTCAAACTAGAAAATAGATTTTCACCACAAATAAAAATATTAAAATTAATTTTTCCAAATTCGAAAGATTAAGTTAATAATAATATTTTTATTTAGAGTAAAAAACTACTTTCCAGATTGAGGTTATGTCAATGAAGAGAACCTCCTTAATATTTTATTTTACTTATTATTTTATATCCGTAAAAACTTTCATTACTCCCAAATTATAAATTTAATGTTTCTAAACAGTTACAAACAATTTTTTTTACTTTTTTTAGGGTAATTCTGTTTTTTATATATTTTTTACTCACTCAGAAAGTGACATTTTTGTTTATCTCATATTTTAAATTCATATTATAAGAGGAATACAGGGATCACAGGTTGTCCCCTATTCACCTTTTTTCCCCTATTTTAAAATTTTGCACCTATTTCCCCTATTTTAAAGAATTGTCCCCTATTTCCCCTTTTTCTATTTTTCACTATTAAAGTTTATAGTTATAGCCAAAATCGATAGAAAATCCCCATTAAAAATACATAATAAAAAATAACCTTTTAAAAAAAAAATCCCAACTTTTTTAATTTATAAGCTAAAAATATTTTATGTCATAAATTTCTTAATTTTTAGCCATTTTTTAAGATATGATGTTTAAAGAAATTAAATTTTCAAAATGTCGTATGTTACAAAAAATGTGTAGAAATAATACAGGAAATTCAACAAAATTTCAAAATTTTGGATATACATTCAAAATTGTGACTTTCTATATTTTCGAATTAATCATCTTGAATCACGATTGCCGAGGATTTTCGAGGACTCCCAAATGACAAATCACATGTAAAAAAATCAGTTTTCAAAGAAATTACACTACATCATCAATTTTTTAAATATGCAGTCTACAAGTATTTAATTTCTGCATCTCTTTTCAATTATCTTTTTCATTTTTAAAGTACTTTTGTCAATTTTCAAGTATTTTTAAGATTTTGAATTTCATTTTTTCGAATATCAATTATTTTCTTCAGTCTTTAAATTATTGTCAGGAATAGTTAAATTTATTACACAAGTTTTCATTTATTTTTGTCATATTTAAATTATTTTTTTAAAATTTCAAGTATACTCTAAAATCTATAAATTATTGCCAAGAATATTTAAATTTTCTACACAAGTTTCAATTTACTTTTGTCAATTTTTAATTATTTGTTTAAAATTTTTAATTGCTTTTGGCAAATTTCTTAGTATTTTCGTTAATTTCAAATTATTTTCTTCATATTTTTATTATTTTTGTCATTTTAGAATTATTTTATAAAAATTTCAATTGTTATATTCAATTTTTTTTGTCATGAATTTTTAAATTTTACACCAGTTTTAATTTATTTACTTCAAAATTTAAAAATTGTCTTCATTCTTTTTATTATTGTCACGAATTTATTAATGTTTTACAACTTTTTCAATTATTTTCTACACATTTCAATCATTTTCTCGAAACTTTAATTACTTTCTTCGTATTTAAATTTATTTACATTTTTTAATTAGTCTATTAAATTACAATTATTTTCTTTAAACTTTAAATTATTGACATAAATTTTTTAATTTTATTACACCAATTTTCACTTATTTTTGTAATATTTCAAATATTTTCTTAAAATTTCAATTTCGTTTTTAATCTTTATTTTATTGGCAGAAATATTTAAATTTTCTACACAAATTTCAATTTAGATTTGTTATTTTTTAACTATTTTCTTCAAATTTCAATTACTTTTGTTATTATTCAATTATTTTTGTCATTTTCCAAATATTTTCTTCATATTTTTTATTATTTTTGACGTTTTAAAATTATTTTTAATAAATTTAAATTATTTTATACAATTTTGTTTATTGTCAAGAAATTAAAAAAAATTTACACCAGTTTTAAATAAATTTCTTCAAATTTCAATCATTTTCTTTATCCTTTTTATTATTCTCATGAATTTATTAAATTTTTTACAACTTTTTTAATTATTTGATCAATTATTTCTACAAATTACAATTACTTTCCATATATTTAAATTTTATGACATTTTTGAATTATTATCTTCAAATTTCAATTTTTTTCTTCAGACTTCAATTAATTTCTTAAACTTTCAATTATTTTCCTCAAAGTTCCAATATTTTTTCAATTGTTCAAATATTGTCTATAATTTTTTAATTTTTAAACCAACTTTCAATTATTTATCTCCTTATTCAATTAGTTTCTTAATATTTCAATTGTTTCGTCATTTTTTCAAGTATTGTCTTCAAATTTATATTTTTTCACACTTTTTCAAATTATTTTCTACAAATTTCAATTCCTTTCCTCATATTTAATTTTTTTTTTACATTTTTGAATTTATTAGTCTCTTTAAATTTTAATTATTTTCTTTAAACGTCAATTAATATCTTCAACTTTTAATTATAATATTAATTATAATATTATAATATATAATTATTATAATATAATTATAATATTAATTTAATAATTAATGTATATAAATATTATATTTAATTATAAACTTTTAATATTTTTTTTAATTTTCCAATAATTATTGTCTATAAATTTTGAATTCTTTACATCAGTTATCAATTATTATTGTCATTTCTCAATTATTTTTTTCAAACTACAATTATTTTTGTCATTATTCAAATCTTTTTGACATTTTGAAATTATTTTCTTTAAATGTCATTTTCTTTAATATTTTTATTATTGTTGTCTATAAATTTTTTATTTTAACACTAGCTTTCAATTATTTATGACATTATTCAATTAGTTTCTTCACGTTTCAATTATGTCCTTAATTTTTCAATTAATGTAATTCACTTTTTATTTTTTACTTCATTTTTTTAATTATATTTCTCACTAATTTTTTTCAAATTATATTTTTTTTGGTAATTTTTCAACTGTTTTCTACATATTTTCTACATATGTAAATTTATTTTATCATTTTTTAAATTATTTTCTTTTAAGTTTGAATCATTATTTTTCGTCAAATTTTACTTATTTTTGTCATTTTTCAATTATTTTCTTGTAATTACAAGTGTTCTTTAAATTTTTCAAATATTTTCTTTAAATTTCAATTATATTTTGTTTTAAATTTTAAATTTTTGTCTTCATTTCTTGATTTTTAATTATCTTTCCAATTAGTTTTCTCATTTAACAAATTTTTGTTTCAAATTTGATATTGGGAGCACTGATTAATTATTTGCCTGCTGGCGGGCCCCAAATTAATATCAGTATATATTTTGTTTTTTATTGCAAATTATTGTTTATTCACTTTTTTCACTTAAAAACTCCCTATTTATTCACCTTTTTAAATTAAAAAGTCACTTTTTTGTTCCATTTTTAATCCACAAGTCCACTGGCAGCCTTGTATAATGTTTACATATTTAAAAGTTGTAAATAAAAGTCTTAAAAAATCTTCAAGTACATAAAAAATTCTACAAATTTTGGTGTCAAAATATTTATTATTTTAAGAGAAAGTTTACGGAAAAATTTTGTCTATACGAGTGACGTAAATTTTAAAATTGAAATTTTTAAAATCTATCCACAAAATTTCTGGGTTTTTTTAATGTTTGCAATTTTTTACATGCAGTAAGATATTCAGATAATTGTAAATTTTTTTCTAATTAAATCATGATTTTAATGCAAATGGGCCAATGATTTAAATCAAAGTGATTTAAATTTATTACAGCCCTGCCCAATAATAAAATAATTCAATTTTATAATTATTTTTCAGAAAACGTGAATTTCCTTACCGCTGATGGGAAAAAGTTTGCTCACCCACTTCATCATTTGGGAAAAGGAGAGTCTGATTTACCATTAATTGCAATCGACAGTTTCAAACACATGTACCTGTTTACAAGTTACAAGGATATGTTTGTACCTGGAAAATTGAAAACATTTTTAGATGATTTGTACTCGGGAAAACTTCATCGAGAGTTCCATTACGGCCCGGATATTGATCCTCAATCAATAACTGATCAAGATAAAGGTCCCACAACGCCGCCTGAATCGACTTTCAAAAAGCTTGCCCCAAGCAAAAATAGATACACATTACTGCGAGATGAACTGTAAATTAAATTCTGCAAATTGTTAAAATTTGAAAAGCAGTGCGGTTCCATTAATTTAAGGTCAGAAATGTTTAACTCTCTTTAAACTTTCTGCCTTTAATAAAACGGAATATACTTTTTCATTCATCTGATTAATTTTTGATTCGTAATATGAAGCAGGAATAGCTCGCAATTGTCAATTTTATTTATAATTTCAATAAGTGCAATTGTGAAGATAATTCACAATTCGATCTATTAAAGGACAGGAAATTTTATGCAGATAGAAATATCTACGTTTTAAATTTTTACTGTCCATCAAAAGCAGAAAAAGAGTGTCGAGAATAAAAAATATATATATAAATATAAATAAATACGACACAATGTATAAAGGTATAAATTATGAATTGTAAAAAATTAGTTTGTCCTAGTGCCTCGTTTTAGAGCCGATTGACTAAGGTGAATGAATCGAAAGGATACTTCCTTTCCATTGTGATTTATTTTCCTTTATAGCTTACATTTGTAATCGAAGTGCATGTTCCAATCTGCGAACGTTTCAAGGGTGTCGAAGATTTTCATCAATTTCTCTTTTATTTTATTTTTTGTTTTTTTGATACCTTCTTTAATGCATGTAAAGAGTCTTCATTGAACTTTTCACTTGAAATAAAAAAGCATATTTTTAACGTTAATAATTATTGTTATTAATTAGTTTAATATTGTTTACGGAATTTTACTCCGAGAATTTTTCTACGAGTTACTGTTACATTTTGTACGTTTATTATACTTCTTAAACTCAACTTTTATTAAAGATTTTAACTTTTTTATTACATATTTATATAAATATTAATTAATATAATGAAGGAAGAATTTAAAAATTAATTCATTAAATTAAATAATATTTTTAATATTAATTATAGATTATGATCTACTTTTTACAGAAAAAAAAGTCAAATTTTAATGAAAGTTGAAGTTTATTCTTCTCTTCTTGAATTTCAAGCACAAAATAATCATCATTTTGTGAATAATACTAGTTAAATCATTGGTTTTGGAAAATTCTCTTCTTTATGAATAAAGATAGTGTGTTGTGTGAGAGAAAATTTTGAAGTGACGTGGTGTGGGTAAAACTGTTTTTTCTCCTCTCAGGGGTGTGTTGTTAAGACCATTCCATTGGTAGCAGTAGAATCTAAAAATCGACTCAACCTTGCAATCGATGTATTGGTACTTGTGTAAACTATTGTATGCGTGAACGGTATTATATTTATGTTAATAAACACTTTCTAAGTCAGTGATTCATAAGAAAGTGTTTCATTTATCGAACGACCTTGACAAAAAAAAACTTACCTTTTCTTTTAATAAATATTTTTATTGCATTGGCGAAAATTTAGAAAAAAATAATAATAATTTAAACACATAAAAGGTAATTAAATGATAAAATCTCAGTTAAATTTTAAATTTACAATTTTCGAAAATGAATCCACTGCGTTGAATGTTTCAGGAAGAAAAGTTGCATTTTAATAAAATGCAAGAAAAATTTTCCAGCCCACGAAGAAATTAGAATAGAATGACGCTTAATTAGATGCACAAAAGATAATAAAAGGCTGAGTATAGCAGGAAGTGAGAGAAACTTGGCGATCCCTGATTGAGAAACATCCCAAGATTCATGTTCCAGTGTTTAGACTCGAATAATTTGCGGATGTGTGGCGAGTATCGTTCAAATCTGTTCTATTATGTAATCGATTGTACAAGATCAAACTCAATACAAATAAGGTAAAAACAGAAATTTATTTATATCAAGTGTGTATGTTAGACGCATATTTATATGTATATTTCAGAATCTTCTCAAGAGGGAAGATGTGTAGGTTGCTGACCTTTCACCACACTCTTGCAAAGAGGCTATAATGCCAAGGATCTTGCCAGACGATACATCTTTTCTTTTAAAAACACAGTTCAGTTTATTTTATAGCTAATTATATTTAGCAAGGAAGATCTAAAAGTGGAGTTCAAAAGTTTAATTGTTTTTCTTGGGAATCAATTGCGAAAATTGATGAGA
The DNA here is from genome assembly GCA_037103525.1 of Ganaspis brasiliensis. NCBI lineage: Eukaryota > Metazoa > Arthropoda > Insecta > Hymenoptera > Figitidae > Ganaspis > Ganaspis brasiliensis. The sequence goes on from JAZKLR010000294.1 coordinate 2,895,763, forward strand.
AAAATTCAATCTTGACATCACTAACTTCTTGTTGTAATTTTAAAAAAAAACTAAATTTAAAAAAAAAATTTCGTCATTTTAGTTAGGTTTTTTAAATGACACTTTAAACCAAGATTCATAATAATCGGTATTGAAATTTTTAAAAAAATTGCAATACTTAGACTCACGCGACTATTGTTACTTTTTTTAATTTTATTTATTTTTTAAATACCCTTCTTTTGCTTTTCAATCTTCCTCTTTTTTATCCATTTACATTTTAATTATTGTTTATAATTTAAACGCATTAATCAAATAAACCTTCAGCCCTAATTAATCCAAAATTTAAATTATTCAAATTTTTTTAGTTTCACGTAATCAAAATTTAGTTTAGTAAAAAATTAGTTATTTTATACTACTTTATTTAATGTTAATTTTCTGATTCTTTAGAAATCAGGGATGTAATCGATTTAAATCATTGGGGCATTGGCATTAAAATCATGATTTAAATAAAACAAAAACTGCACAATTCTCCGGATGTCTAATACTGAATGTCAAAAATTGCAAACAATTTTCTTAAAAAACACAGAAATTTGTGGATAAATCTCGAAAATATCGATTTTAATATTTTGTTCTTTATAAGATTTAAAAAATTGTGCTAATACAGATGATCAAAATACCTACGACCTACAAATTTTTGGAATGAAGATAGCAAAAAATAGTATTAATTTGAGTCATTTTAATTAAAATAAATACCAAACGTAAATTAACTCATATTCTAATTTATTCAAACTTTTAAATTTCAATTAATGCAAATTTAAATGCATAGTAATTAAATAATATTAACTATTTTTCATATTGACAATAATTCTTTTTCTATAACTCTTACACGATTTCTAAGGGATTTCACTTTTTCGAAAATGTTTAATTTTTATCTTATAAGTAATTTCTTATTTTTAAAAAATTTTAATATTTTTTCTTTTACTTTTGGTTTTTTTTTTTCATTTGTCATTTTATTATAGAATTTTCTTTGATTTTCTTCTTTTTATGCAAATTATTTAATATTATTGTTGTTATATATCTCACTTTACTTAAGTACTTAAGTACGAAAGGGCTTTTAGACCGTTAACCTGTATATAAATAAATAAATAAATAAATTATTTTACACAATTTTGATATTATTATTATTATTAACTCATAAAATTATTAGATTTTCTAAATTTATTGTTGAACTTGTTTTAATTATAATATTATAAAAATATTTTTGGTTTAATTTTTCTAAACTTTTTTGTTTTTTAAGGATTTTTAAATTTCTTTTGTAGACTTTTTATTTATCTTTATATAGTATACATTTTTCATTTTATTTTTATTAATTAAAATTTTTTAGTAGATTCTTACAAATTTTTTTTTGTTGTGCTTATTCCATTTTCTTACAGTTTGTTAGATTAAGAAAAAACCATTTGTCTATTTTCATCCTATTTATTTAATTTTTTTGTTTCACCATTTTTTTAGTCTTTCCTTGCATTTTATTTATTTATCTATTTTTTTAGTTACATTTTAATTATTTCTTTAATTTTATGTCATCATTTTTCCATTTCTTAGAAACATTTTTCCTTCTTTCAAATTGTTTAGTTTTTTTTTGTAATTACGAATTTAAGAATTTAATAATTCTTGTATTAAATATTCTCATTTTAACATATTTTTTCTATTTCAAAGAATTTTTTTTTCTTTTAGAATTTTATTCATTCTTTTTTTTCAATTTGTAAAATTCTCTAATTTTTCTAATTTAAAAAAAATATCCGTAAATGTTTAAGTTTTTGAAAAGAGTTTCTATATTATTATATATTTTTAAGTCACCTGTTTCTTTCTTGTGTTGTTTTGTTTTACATTTTTCTTTATTTTTTTAATAATGTCCATGACTCTCTTTATTTAAAAGAATTTTCTCATTTTTTTAATAGACTGTTTTTTATCTTTTTTCGTTCTTATACTTTTTTTAATAATTTATTATTTTTTCGTTGCTTTTATTTAATTTTCTTAATTTTGAGATCATGTGAATTATTTGAAAATATTTTTTTTTAATTCTTCTCATTTATTCGACATAACTTATTTGGTTTTGATTAAATGTTTTATGCTTCTTTATTTTTTATTAAATGTTCTCAGTTTAAAAAGTAACCTACTTACAAATAAACCTTTGGAAATGTTGTAAACTCATTTTAGATATTTAAAACAAATAAATTTTCAATTTAAATAAAAAAATCGGACTTTTTTTATTTTTTTTTTAAACAAAATTATGATTTTTATCAGCCCTGCAAAAACCATTTTTCTTAAATTAAAAAATTTACGGTTTTTTTTTCTAATTTGTTTATTTTGTCATCTATTTTTGTATCTTTTCATAATTTTGTTTATTTAATACTTTGAACTTTTAACAAACTTTTAAAATGACTTTTTATGAGTTGAACATTTTTTTCGCCTTCTCGAAACAGTCTAATTTTTTAGAGAAACTTACTCAAATTTTTCCTACAGTTTTTTGATAGTTTCTTAAATTTTCTCATTTTTTAAAGATTTTTCTGTTTTTCACTTTTAGTTGTTTGTTTTTTATTATTAGGTTTTCTAAAATGTTATATTTTTAATATTTACGCAAAATTTTTAGTTTGGTTAATATTTCTGTTTTTCTAATAAAATTCTAACAAATTTTTCTTTGATTTTCTTATATTTTTCAAATTTTTTTTTAATTTAAATATACACTGTTTTCTTTTTCATATTCAAATAAGAGTTTTTCTTGTTTTTTTAAACGTTTGATTAATAGTGGTTGTAAATTAAAAGATTTCTTATAAATATTTTGTACGTTAAGATTTAATTTCTTTATTTTTCTGATTTTGTAGTAACTTTTCTTCTTTTGCTTTTCATTTTTCCTTTTCTTTTTATAATTAATAGATTTTCTCAATTTTTTTCATTATTGACTTTAGCCAATTTAATGTAGGTATTTTTATCTTTACAAGAATTCAGTAAAATTTTCTCTTTTTTTGTTGATTTTCTTATTAATTTCTATAATTTATAATAATTCAAAAATTTTTATTAGTTTTCTCGAGTTTCTTAAATTTGCTCATTTTTTTATTATTACCGAATTGATATGATTTTGATTCTAATCAATTAAATACCTTTTTATCTTTACAAGAATTCAGTAAAATTGTCTCTTTGTTGATTTTCTTATTAATTTTTAAAATTTTTTAGTAATTCAAAAACTGTCATTAGTTTTCTTAAATTTACTCATTTTCACGCAATTTATTTTAGAGTCTTTCATGAATTTTTTGTAACATTTAATAAAAATTCCCTTTTTTTTAATTTGTTTATTATTTTACATAAATATTTAATTTTTTCACTTCTTTTGTAAGTTTTAACAAATTTATTTTTTTATATTTTCTTATTTTAATTATACATAATTTTAATAATTCTTATTTTAATCGTAAATTTTTTCATTTTTAATAGATTTTATCCATCTTTCTAACTTTTTTATTCACTCATAAAATTCTGAAATTTTTTTTGAAATTTTTTCATTTTTTCATAATTTGTTAGTTTTTTAATACCATTTTCTCTATTTTGTCTTTACTATCATATTTAAATAGTTTGTCATTATCTTTGATGAATTTTTCTAATTTTTATGATATTTTCAGACTTTTTTGACTCATTCAAACTTTTTTAGTTTTTAGTGGATTTTTTAATTTTTTCATAAACTTTCCGGTATTGAAATTCAAAATAACTTTTAAACTGATAACGCAATTTTGTTTTCACTAATGCTTTCTTAATGTGTCTTTTGAGTCCCTTATATTTTTAAAGTTTATTTATTTCTTATTCAAAAGAAACAAATCTTGAAAGATTATAATTTACGATCCATGAAAATGATAATTTAATAGACACCCTGAAATAATGTGCTACTATTCACTTTTTAAACATTTCATGATATTTCTCAATCTGTGTTTTCTTCAGAATTGATTCCAAAGCTTGAAATTGCCCGCCATGTTTTATCAGCCATTTTGAATTTTAAAAAATTTGAATTTTATTTTATTTGCATTAATTTATTCTATTTATATATTATATTGCATTTAAATTATTATTTTATTCCTATTTTTATTTTTTATATATTTTTTTTAATTATATTTTTTCAATAAAATTGATTTTTTCCAATTTTCCCCGAATATTCCAAGAATACAAATCTAATGAATAAGTCACCTTGACTGATTGAAAAAAGAAATGATAAAGCGCGCTCCAGATTCTTCGTAATCAGACTTTACATTTAGGAATATAAAAGATTGAATTTGCAATAAAAGATTTTATTGTATCGAGAGACAATGACAGAACGATGTCAGTCAATAGTTTAATACTTAGAATTTCAAGCGATATTTGCCGTGACTCCTTTCACGCGGAATTCTCAACGTTCTTTGAGACGTTTGATGTCGTTGAACTGTCAGACAACTATTTATTACTGACAATTTAGCACACGTAGTGAATTTATTTCGAACGCAGTCTTTAAAGGGATTCGAACTTTAAAGGTAGAAGGTGGAGGAGGTGGATCGTCCTCCGAATCCTAAACTCATCCTTCTCACTTTCACTTGCTCATCCCATCGACTAAAGGTTCTCTCGACCTCATACCCACTTCATGTCCTCAGTTTTGAACTGTTCTTATATCGTGAACTTGATTTTTATTCTCACTCATCATGGATCAATTTTTCACCTTGTGCGTTTTGTGTTTCTCTTTCATTTTCTGCCCAGTTTTCACCCAAGAAACGTTTGTAAGTTCAAGATCAACTATTTTAAAAAATTTTAATTATTCAACACATTTTGGTCATTTTTCATTTTCACCTTGTTTTTAAATTTAATTGCATTTTGCTTAAGTTTATTCATAAAGGGTTGCCATAAGATAGGGAACTTTGAAAAAAGTCAGGAATTTTTATCAAAAGTACAGGAAAAATGAGTAAAAATATGAAAATTACATTTTTTTAAAAATATATTGGATGTAAAACTAGTAAATAAATTATTAAATAAGAATTTTTTTATATTTGTTAAGAGATACTGCGTTTATAAAGTGAAAAATTATCTATTCTTATAATTTTGTTGAAAATATGAGAAAATATGGTAGGTACTTAATAAAACGAAACATGAGAAAATTAAAAAACTTTCGTAAATAAAAAATTTTTTGCAACTCTGATCAAATTTTTAAACGATTTTAAATTTAATAAATTCAAACTTTAATAATCACTGTTAATTTACATATATTGACTGTAATTTTAATCGAATATTAAATTAATTGGATTAAAAAATTGTTTTTTAAAATTAACTTGGATTAAAATAACGTTTTAATTAAATTCAATTAATCTAGGAACTTGTTATTAAATAAATAAAATAAATCAATTAATTGATACAAATTTTACGAGATCTAAGTTATAGGTATCCTATTTTAATTTTAATAAAACTTAAATTCAAATTATTGAAACTGAATTTTATTCAACTTTCAATGAATTCTAATTTTTTTTATCAATTCAAATTTCTATCGTAAAAAATATAAATATAATTTTTTAATCACACTGACGTTGCTGTCCAAACTTTTAATTTATATTTTGGAACAAATAAATCAAAATTTAATGCAGAAAAGAATTCCTGAGTTTATGTTTAATTATTGGAAATAAATAATTTTTGGAGATTTCGAAATTTTTATTGATTCAACATTCAAAATCCAAATTTCATTTAATTGGAATATTAATTTAAATTAACATTTAATAATAATCTATTCCAATTTTGAGGGACTCTAATTTCTATCTATTCAAAATTAAATTAATCCAAGTATCATTTCATCCAAATTCTAATCAATCTAAATTTTATTCTATTTAAATTTACATACCAATAATTGGCATACAAAACTTTTAATCTATTCAAATTGTAATCGATTTAAATTTTTATAATTTAAAAATTCAATTAATCACAGTTTTAATCCTTCCAAACTTTAATCAACCTAAATTTTAGTCTCTCTATAATTTAATAAATTTAATATAATTTATTACATTAATTTTAATTGAACTAAATTTTAAATTGGCCTAAACCTGAATGTAACAATTTGTGGCTCAAATTTCCATCAATTCAAAATTTAATTGATTCAAATTTCAATTAATTAACTTCAATTTTCTTTCCATTCAAACTTTAATAATTCTAAATTTTAATCTATTTAGATTTTAAACTTAAATTTATGAAAGTCTTTTTTTGTAGTTTCTTTTTTTTTCAAAACTTTTATTCAATGTTTTTTTTTTACAATTTAGCAGAATTCATTAATTTTTATTAAAAAAATTTTTTCAATTTTTACTTTATTTTTAAAATTTTTGCACGTTTTTTATAATGTTCTTATTGTTAAAAAAGTTTTCTTGAACTTTTTTAGTGTATCTAGCGATTTAGGAAATTTGTGAATTTCGTGTATTTTAATTTAAAAAAAAACCCGGAAATTGTGAAAAATTTTCAAAAAAATTGGAGAATTTAACCTTCTGATAAATTTTATAATTTTGTCCTCATTTTTCTATTTATGTATTATAAATTATTTTTCTTCAGACTATTTAATTTTTTAAAATATTTTTCCAACTTTTCTCTAATTTATCTATTTTCTTCGTTGGTTTATTCATTCTTTTATAATTTTTTTAAATTTTTAGATCCTATAGTGGATTTTTTAATTTTATAACTAATAAGTATTTTTTTACTTTTTAAAATTCTTTCTTTTTCTCAGAGTAATTAACAATTTTATTATTAACAAGTATTATTAACAATTTAATTTAATTTTTTAATAAAATTCCGTCTTTTTTCCTACATTTTTTTCTGTTTTTTAATTTATTCTATTTTTTTAAAATTTCTTCTTTTCAAAGAAAAAGAATTACCAGTTTAGCATCTTTTTCATTTTTTTCGGTGATTTTCTTAGTTATTTTCATAATTTCTTTTTAAGAAAGAAATTTCTTTCTTTCTTTTGCTTTACATTTTTTTCTGTTTTTACTTCCTATTTACTTTTTATCATTCTCATTCTTTCTTTCAATTTTACTATTTTTTCATAGATTATTTATAGTTTCTTGGTTTAATTTGCCTTTTCATATTTATTTGTTTATTTTATTTATTTATCCTCTCTTTTCTATTCATTAGAAATTATTCTTCTTAAAACTTTTTTATTTTTTTAAATATTTTTCTAACTTTTCTCAAATTTATACATTTTCTTCGATGATTTATTTATTCTTTCATATTTTTTTTTAATTTTCAGTTCTTTCAATGGACTTTTTAATTTTATAACTAGGTACTTTTCTACTTTTTAAAGTATTTTCTTTTTCTCAAAGCAATTAAATTTTTTTCTAATAATTTATTATTTTTCAATAGAATTCAGTCTTTTTTCCTACATTTTTTTTAGTTTCTTAATTTATTCTCTTTTCTTTAATATCTTCTTTTTTAAAAAAAAAGAATTATCAGTTTAGCAACATTTTCACCTTTTTCGATGATTTTCTTTTTTCGTTTCATAATTTCTTTTTAAATGTGCCCTATTTTTAAATTTTGAAGAACAGAGTTTTTTTTACAAATTTATCGAATAATAGTCTCAACTTATGAATTTTCTTGTAAATATTTTGAACTTTAAAATTTTACTTATTAATTTTTCTCATTTTTTAAAAGATTTGTCTTCTTTTGCTTTACATTTTTTTCTTTTTCTATTACTTCTCATTTACATACTTTTTATAATTCTCATTTCTTATTTTCTTTCAATCTTACGTAATTTTAATTCTTTATTTCTTTTAATTTTACCATTTTCTCATAGATTATTTGATAGTTTCTTGGTTTTCTTTTTCATATTTATTTATTTTATTTTATTTATTTCTCCTCTCTTTTCTATTTATTAGAAATTATTCTCCTTAAAACTATTCAATTTTTGTAAATATTGTTCTAAATTTTCTCAAATTTGTCCATTTTGTTCGTTAATTTATTTATTCCTTCATACGTTTTTTAAAATTTTTAGATCCTTTAATGGATTTTTTAATTTTATAACTAGGTGTTTTTCTACTTTTTAAAATATTTTCTTTTTCTCAAAGCAATTAAATTCTTTTTCTAAAAATTTATTATTTTTCAATAAAATTCAGTCTTTTTTCCTACATTTTTTTTAGTTTCTTAATTTATCCTATTTTTTTTTTAAATTTCTTTTCAAAGAAATGGAATTATAAGTTTATCAATATTTTTACCTTTTTCGATGATTTTCTTTTTTCTTTTTATAATTTCTTTTTAAATGTGCCCTATTTTTAAAATTTCAAGAAATTTTTTTCTACAAATTTGTTTAATAATAGTCTGTACTTATAAATTTTCTTGTAAATATTTTGGACGTTAAAATCATACTCAAATTAATTTTTCTCATTTTTTAAAAGATTTGTCTTCCTTTTCTTTATATATATTATTTTCTTTTTTTATTACTTTCTATTTACTTTCATCATTCTCATTTCTTATTTTCTTTCAATCTTACGTAGTTTTAATACTTTATTTCTTTTAATTATACTATTTTTTCATAGATTATTTTTTAGTTTCTTGGTTTTCTTTTTCATATTTTTTTATTTCTTCAATTTCATTTATTTAGCAAATTCAATTCCCCGCAATCCATAAATTTCAGTTTCATATATTTCAGTTTTTAGAATTTTTTATTAAATTTGCCAATATTTTAAGATGTTGTTTTTTCAAAGTTTTCATATTTTTTAAATTAAATTCCTTATTTTTAATAGGTACCTAATTCCTATTAAATAAATATTAAATAGTATTAAATAGAAATTATTTTCAATAATTTCTTAATTTTTTGTACCTAGTCTTTTTCAATTTTCTTATTTTTTATTTTTCATTTTCTCAACTTTAAAGTAGATTTTCTCCAAGTTTCTTATTTTTGTTTACATTTATAAGATTTTTAATATATTGTAAAATTTTCTCATATATTTATAATTCCTTAGATTTTGAAAAACATTGTCCTTATATTTTAAATTTTTAAAATTTTTGTAGATTTATTAATGTTTTTCTTTTAATATTTGTCCTCTTTTTTTGTTTGAAGATCCATTTTTAAACGTTTTTGTTAACCGTTTAATATTTAGAAGGATTATCTATAGTTCCTTCTAATTTTTTCACAAATTTTCTCCGTTTTTTTAGACTTTATAATTTTTATTTTTCTACCCTGTTTTATTGGCAAAGAAAACTGTGAGGCGCCACCTGTTCAAAACAAATATGGCCGCTGACAGAGAGTTTATTCAAAGACAGTCGAATTTGGTTTTACAATAAAAGTTTGTTTCGGAAGTGTTGCTACGATTAAAAGGATATTAGCTTCAAGCTTCAACAATTTATTTTCATTGACTAAAGCTATTCCATCGTTTAGAAATATGATAGAGGGTCAAAATGTTGTTAATTCTGGTATGTAATGCTAGCAAAATAAAACTAGAGAAAAAATCGTGAATTCCATTGTATATATTCACAAAATAAATAATTCTCACTATTGTAAAATTATAATTCACTTTCACAAACACTTTAAAATTTTGTTTTTAAAATAAATATCGAATTTTTATGTACTAAATACGTCAATTTTCTTTTTGTCGGCGGCCATATTGAATGGTTCCTAAAGTAACCGATAGGGGGCGTTTTGTAAATTTAAACTACCAATATTTTTATATCTAAACTAAATTCTTTCATTTTTTCCAAGGAATACTCTTTTTTTTCTGCATGTAAAATTGTAATTCATCTTTTCATCACCAAAGTTCAGAAAATAAGCTACCTTTTCACCTATTTCAAGAAAAAAAAGACACCTCTATCATTTTAAAATTCCTTTCTTTAATTTATCTTTACTAAATTTCAGAACACGATGCCACCACCGGTAGTGACAAACTTCACCTGCCGAGGACGAGAAATGGGATTTTACGCAGATTTAGAAATGAACTGTCGTGTGTATCACAATTGTGACGATCACGGGAACAAGTTCACCTATTATTGTCCAATTGACACAGCGTTTCGTCAAGAAGCCATGGTTTGTGATCACGCGCATTTAGTCAAGTGTCAAAGCGTTGATGAAAATCCTCCCGACAAAAGTGGTTTCTCGTCATCTAGCGACAGAAAAAATTCCGGATTCTCCCGATCTTTTCGAATTGGACAAGACAGTGCGCCCTCGAATACAGTGCAAAACAAAAATCCCACATTTGTTCTTAGCTCCAGTGTTTTTCTGCGAAATCAAACCGATACCTTCAAAAAACCAACGACCTTCCACGACAAGAATTTCAGCTTTTCAACAACCAAACCCGTCGATTTTTCACGATCCAATTTCCCAGTTTCATCGACCGTCAGATCTTTTCCTAGCAAGGCTCTCTCTAACAAGGATTCATTCAATCATTTTTCAAATCAAGATTCTGATTTCCTGGAACCTCCGCCCGTGAGAGATGATTTTTTCAAGCAGCCAAGTTTCTCGAAAACGACCCCAAAAAACGAGAGAACGTCACCTGAAGTGTCCACTTTCGGGAATCAAGGGAACAAGAATAAAAATGTTTTTATAAATCGGGATCAGGTGTTTCCCAAGTCGAAGAGTCGGCCGCTTATGTTCCTAGAACCGCCTTTTTTCGAGGGTGGAAAAACAACGAGTAGTTTGGAATTCACAACTAAATCACCATTCAACTTTGCAGGCAGCAATTATCCTTACACGGAAACTTTGCGATCTATTCAACGAGAATCAAGGCCTCAATTTTCTTCTACAACGAGACGATCCATAACGACCAAATCGACAACTAAACAAGTAACTGAACTTCCTTTTGCTGCTTTAACAGCTTCACTTAAACCGTTAATACCCAACGAAGTGGAGAACGATCCTTATTATCCGAAATTTCCCACGTCTACGGAAATTCATTATACACCGAGGGACACTAGTAAACACATCAAACCTTCGAAATTTTCAACGAGGACTCATTCGACAGATTTGCACTTGAGGATCCCGTCTGTACTTCCGGATTTGAATAGTATAGATGACTTGGTGGATCGAAGGAAGATTTTTTACATTCCGAAGACGAGATTTTGAAACTTGTTATTTAACAGGGTGAATAAAATACGAGTTCTTTTTGAAAAGTGTGCTCTGAAAGATTGTTGAATCCAAAACCAGAGATGCCAACGACCGTCACCAAACGCATCTGCGCATGTCTGTGGAAAATCGTTTGATTGGTCGAAGGAAGCGGGAAGATTTAAAACACATTTAATAAAGCTATTTTAAATCGTCCAGCTTCCTTCGACCAATCAAACGATTTTCCACAGACATGCGCAGATGCGTTTGGTGACGGTCGTTGGCATCTCTGTCCAAAACTGCGGTGAAGTTGGATAATTGAGCTTGGTTTTTGAAATTTTGGTTTTATAATAAAAATTACCCTTTTTAAGAATATATACCTTTTTCGGGTAAAATAGAACAAAAACACACTGTGATCTCTGTTTTAAGCAATTAAGTAATAATTGAATAAATGATTGATTTAAATTTCAAGTGATCTGAATTTCAATTTATCCCTTATAAAAATTAATGTCATGGGATTAATGACAAGTATGTCATTTTTTTACGACGACAAGAAATGACTGGAATAAATGACAGAATTATTTATACTATTTGTAATAATTAAAATTTTAGTGGGATTATTTTCCCTCGTTTTTATAGTTCTAAAAAAAGAAAAGAATTTTCATAAAATCTATTCTATATTATTCTAAAATAATTTTCTATTTCATGCTGCAGAATATAATTATAATGTAATGTTTTTAATTCCAGAAACTTTTTCATAGTACATATACAGATTCATGATTTTTCTATCCCCAATAATTCCTTCTGGAATAGTGTCTAAATGGAATTAATAAAATTAATTCTAGGTTATTCCAGTTTTCTTGCCGAGTTTGCTTAAAAAAAACTTGCAAATTGTTTAAAGATATTAACCCTCAATAAAATATAATATCGTATTAAATTTTTAACAAGAAATTTAAAAGAAAGAAAAATTAAATTTTTAGGTTATATTGAGTAAACCAGTGTGACGTCACAAGTCCGTTAAGTTTTGTCATTTGTCAATAAGAAGGTTGGGTTCGAAACATAAATTTACATTGCAATGTATGGGAATTTTAATAAAAAATGATTTTTATAACAATACAATAAAATACGATTAGAATTATTAAGGGTGGGAAATAAAACATATTTTAGTACGTTTCTAAAATATATTCATACATATTATCAGTTATTTGCTTTATTTTTAAATGCCAAAAAAATACTGAAAAATAAAAAGTAAGTTAGGAAGTTCTGTCATTGTGGTTGTTTATTTACCTGTTAAGTGCAAATAAATAATTGATAAGGAACATAAAGTATATTACAAAGACGCAAAAAAACATATTCTACCTTTTAATTGCAATAAATTTATGCAATTTTACAATAAATTAATCGTAAAACCATTTTATAATAATAATCCCATGCATTTCAATGTAAATTTGGGTTGCGGACCCAACCCTAATAGCACTGAACGTTATTTAACTTCCAGGTAGTTGCTGAAGGTCGATTTAACGTTAAAATGTCCACGGCCATTTAACGTTCACCTGGAACGTTATAGAACGTTACTTTGGGACCTTCAATGGACATTCAAAAATGTTTAAAAATTAAATAACGTTAATACTGTGCGCAGTAGTTTCCTATCGCAACTAAAGCTGCGCAGTTGATTTTAGTGACCACTGTTTTTAAGAAGCATTGACATTATCAACATTGAATATAAGATCTGAAAAAAAATTTCAGATTTTCCGCACTATTTTTCCGCAACCCGTATTGCGATTTTTCGAATGTCCATTGAAGGTCCCAAAGTAACGTTCTATAACGTTCCAGGCGAACGTTAAATGGCCGTGGACATTTTAACGTTAAATCGACCTTCAGCAACGTTACTTTTTAACGTCCCGGACGTTAAAAAGTAACGTTACCTGGAAGTTAAATAACGTTCGGTGCTATTAGGGAACCTTCTTGACAAATGACAAAATTTAACGGACTTGTGACGTCATACTGGTTTGCTCAATAGTACATATAAAAATTAATGTCACGAGATTAATGACAAATAAGTCACTTTTTTTGCGACGACAGGAAATGACAGGAAAAAATGACACAGAATTATTTACACTATTATAATAACAATTAAAATGTTATTGAAATTATTCCCACTAAATGTCAACAAACAAGCTTTGCTTTAAACAAACAAGCTTTGCTTTAAACAAACAAGCTTTGCTTTAAAAAAACTTACAAATTATTTAGAGATACCAACCCTCGATAAAATATAACATTGTGTTAAATTTTTAGATTTTTAACAAGAAAATTATAAGAAAAGATGCGGAGGTTAGATTACGGCATTACGCGCATCAAAAGTCAGTGAAAAAATGCGCAAAAACTAACCTGACGTTTTATAATAACCTTGGCTGTGTGACAGAACAGCAGCAGGCGCATTTTTACGTTTCTCTTTTCTACAACTTTGTACAACTGAACTGCGACTTTTCTTTTCATTCTCTTGTTAAAAATTGAATACGAAATTGGGATTCATCGAGGGTTAGTATCTGTAAAAAAGTTTTTAATGTCTAACAATAAGTGATAAGAACCTTGTCCGCTGATAAATAAATGCAATTTATCACAAAACCCCTAAAACTATTAATAAATTAAAAATTAAAAAAGCTGTTCTAAATTATTTATATAAAAATATATTCCTTTTATTTTAGACGTTTTAATATTGATTTAGTAACTCTACCTTTAGAAGGAATAATAATTTAAGCACAATTTTATTTATTCTCATCGGCCTGGCCGTTTTTGAACCTAAAATATTGAATCAAGAAAGAGGCAAAGGAAAAAAGATGAGCTTTTTTATTGTCCATAAGTATATATTTTAATAAGTCAAATTTTGCATTTTAATGTTATTGAAATTTTTGTGCCCTGACTGCGCCTTCAAAGGGGCATGACCGAGCGTCAGTCCGATTCTTGGAATAATAATAAAGGTATAAATAATGTTACTAATAATTTGATAAGTCACATTTATTCAATAAAATGTGTTTACAAACTGTACAAATTCGGAAATTTTTAAGGATAATGCATAAAAGAGTAAAGTTGAATTCTCTGTTAAAAATGCTCCGTAGACATAATAAATGACACCATATTTTTAAACTTAATACTGACCAAATATGTAATTATGCATGTAATTGCAAATTCTGCCTATTTTTTCTCCATAATATAAACATAAACCAGCGCAGCACTCTCTATCATCTGTACACTATAAATTAAAGAAATAATCATTTAATTTAATTGGTGAAACAACTTACTTGAAAGTGGGTCTAAAATTATGCTATACTAGGTATATTATATGAAGAATAAAAAAAATGAAGGAATGAAAAAATTTGTTTTACCATTTTAGGATTTCTTTTTTTTTTAACTAACATTTGTTTAAATCATCCATTTGAGGAATTATGTAAATTTGTCAAGAATGTGAGAAAAGAGAGATTATCGACAAAAACCAATAAAAATGACGGAAAAGGTTTAATTTTTTAAAAAATTGTAATTTTTCAGGAATATACCTAACAAAAGCAGTCAACTGAATGGAAAAAGAAGTTACCCGAAAAAAATATAAATTAATTTCAGAATTCTTCAAGAAATAAAAAAGTTTAGATTATGTATAAAGCATTGTTAGGATTATTTACATTCAAAAAATAGATTTGCTTAGAATAATTTTTTTTCTTTAGTCTATACTGAAAAATAATACGTACGTATTTTTTGTACTTCGTGATTTGATGAAAATTACAGAAGTTATGGATTATTGAAATTTGATTTTTTCCAACAAAAGGGTATTTTTTGAACGCGCTTTTGTCCTATAATAGCATTTATGAAATGTCCAGAAAATTTCATGTAGCACATTGTTTTCAATTTATTGCTATTAACGGAGAAAAACTCGTTGAAAAACTACCATTTTGTTGAAAACATCAAATTTCAATAATTTATAATTTTATGTAACTTTCAGCAAATCAAAAAATCCAAAAAATACGTATGTATTATTTTTCAGTATGAATTAAAAAAAAAAAACATTATTCCAGGCAATTCTATTTTGTTAATGTAAACAATCCGAAGATATTTAAAATTAATAAAATTCAAATATTAAAATTTTTAATGAACAAATACTGAGTTCTGGGGGCCAATTAAAACTGCGGCATTTCACCGACAATTAAATTTAAATTTTAAAAACTAACGACATCGCGATTTATCTTGCAGTCTCCCATAACAGCCATAATGTACAATGCGAGACACACAAGTAAAAGTGCTATTTTGGCCATTTTTTGGATTGCAAAAATTTAACTGCTTTCTGTGAAAATAAAATTGATTCGATTTTTATATTTAAATTAAATATTTAAAATTATACAAAAATGATATTTTCCAAGAGAATCTCTATACATACATTAACTACACTCAGAAAAAAATTTGTTTGTGACAACCAAACTTCAGTTAAAGAAACAAATTTCGGTTGAAACAACCAAATTTTGGTTGAAATAATAGAAAAATTCTGTTGATTTAACCAAAATTTGGTTGTTTCAACCAAAATTTGTTTCTTTAACTGAAGTTTGGTTGTCACAAACAAATTTTTTTCTGAGTGTAAAGTAGATTTTGTTGTTGCAGACTTAACTGCTCAGTAAAATACCGACGTATTTATAAGAAAGCTCTGTTAATTAACAGATTTGGATTTCCCAAATTTCTGACACGTAACGCGTATCTCATTGGTTTAGATGAGTTCCAATTTCTGGCTTTTAACACGTAACGCATATCCCATTCGTTCAAATTAGAATATCAGATTCGTCATACGCGACTAATTTGAACCCCCCCCCCCCCTCGTGATATTTTTTCTATTGTTAAAAAAATTAATTTCCATGGACCGTAATGAAATATTTGTCGCAAAAGTTGATTCAACATTTAAATTAAATTTTCGTGAAATTTTCGTAGGAAAAGTTGACTAAACATTTAAACTGAATTTTTGTGAAATGTTTGTCGCAAAAGTGGATTGAACATTTAAGTGAATATTTGCTAAATGTTGAGCGGAAAGTTGACCAAATAAAAAAAATTATATTAAATAGAAGGGATACAAGTAAATTAAACAGTAATTAAATTAATATAAACACATTTATTGACTAAAATTTTGAAGATTCTGTAACGTTTTACAAATCCTTAATCTAATACAATCTTTCAACTCACAATTTCCTGTGTGTTGCATTTCTTTTGTTTTGTTACTGAAAATTAAAACTAAAATAAATGTTAAATAATAATATTCAATAAATGTGTTTATATTAATTTAATTACTGTTTAACTTACGTGTTCCCCTTCTATTTAATATAATTTTTTTTATTCGGTCAACTTTCTGCTCAACATTTAGCAAATATTTACTTAAATGTTCAATCCACTTTTGCGACAAATATTTCACAAAAATTCAGTTTAAATGTTGAATCAACTTTTGGGACAAACATTTCACGAAAATTTAATTTAAATGTTGAATCAACTTTTGCGGCAAACATTTCACGAAAAATTAATTTAAATCTTTTACGACGAACATTTCACGAAAATGTAATTTAAATGTTCAGGAAACTTTCGCGACGAAAATTTCACGAAAATTTAATTTGAATCTTCAGTCAACTTTTACGCTAAACATTTATTTAATCGGGACATTTAAATCTTTACACAATTTTCACTAAGCTTTGCACCTAAATATTACGAAGTTTCAGGGATCACAGGTTGTCCCCTATTCACCTTTTTTCCCCTATTTTAAAATTTTGCACCTATTTCCCCTTTTTCTAATTTTCAGTATTAAAGTTTATAGTTACAGTCAAAATCGATAGAAAATCCCCATTAAAAATACATAATGAAAAATAATCTTTTAAAAGATCATATCTTTTAAGATATGGTGTTTAAAGAAATTAAATTTTCAAAATCTCGTATGTTACAAAAAATATGTAGAAATAATACAGGAAATTCAACAAAATTTCAAAATTTTGGATATACATTCAAAATTGTGACTTTCTATATTTTCGAATTAATCATCTTGAATCACGATTGCCGAGGATTTTCGAGGACTCCCAAATGACAAATCACGTGTAAAAAATTCAGTTTTCAAAGAAATTACACTACATCATCAATTTTTTAAATATGCAGTCTACACTGTTAAAAAAAGGAGTTGAAATTTAACTCCCTACGGGACTCTATAAAAGTCGCACTCCTTGAAGAGTTGAAGTAAAGAGAGTTAACGCTTAATTCTTCAGTCCCCACTCTTCTTAAACATGGAGCCTATGAGACTCACTCACCTTGGGGAGTCAATTTTTAACTCTAAAATCTCAACTCCCAACTCCAGCAACCGTTAACTCCCCAAATTTTTAACAGTGTACAAGTATTTAATTTCTGCATCTCTTTTCAATTATCTTTTTCATTTTTAAAGTACTTTTGTCAATTTTCAAGTATTTCTAAGATTTTGAATTTCATTTTTTCGAATATCAATTATTTTCTTCAGTCTTTAAATTATTGTCAGGAATAGTTAAATTTATTACACAAGTTTTCATTTATTTTTGTCATATTTAAATTATCTTCTTAAAATTTCAAGTATACTCTTGGTATACTTTTGGCCAATTTCTTAGTATTTTCGTTAATTTCAAATTATTTTCTTCATATTTCTATTATTTTTGTCATTTTAGAATTATTTTATAAAAATTTCAATTGTTATATTCAATTTTTTTTGTCATGAATTTTTAAATTTTACACCAGTTTTAATTTATTTACTTCAAAATTTAAAAATTGTCTTCATTCTTTTTATTATTGTCACGAATTTATTAACTTTTTACAACTTTTTCAGTTATTTTCTACACATTTCAATCATTTTCTAGAAACTTTAATTACTTTCTTCTTATTTAAATTTTTTGACATTTTTTAATTAGACTATTAAATTACAATCATTTTCTTTAAACTTTAAATTATTGACATAAATATTTAAATTTTCTACACCAATTTCAATTTATTTTTGTTATTTTTTAATTATTTTCTTCAAATTTCAATTTCTCATGAATTTATTAATTTTTTACAACTCTTTCAATTATTTTTTCAATTATTTCTAATTTTCTACAAATTACAATTACTTTCCATATATTTAAATTTTATGACATTTTTGAATTATTATCTTCAAATTTCAATTAATTTCTTAAACTTTCAATTATTTTCCTCAAATTTCCAATATTTTTTTCAATTTTTCAATTATTGTCTATAATTTTTTAATTTTCAAACCAGCTTTCAATTATTTATCTCCTTATTCAATTAGTTTCTTAATATTTCAATTGTTTCGTCAATTTTTCAAGTATTGTCTTCAAATTTATATTTTTTCACACTTTTTTCAATTATTTTCTACAAATTTCAATTCCTTTCCACATATTTAATTTTTTTTTGACATTTTTGAATTATTCTCTTTAAATTTTAATTATTTTCTTCAAACGTCAAATAATATTTTCAACTTTTCATTATAATATTAATTATAATATTAATATTAATTTAATAATTAATATATATAAATATTATATTTAATTATAAACTTTTAATATTTTTTTAATTTTTCAATAATTATTGTCTATAAATTTTGAATTCTTTACATCAGTTATCAATTATTATTATCATTTCTCAATAATTTTTTTTAAACCACAATTATTTTTGTCATTCTTCAAATATTTTTAACATTTTGGAATTATTTTCTTTAAATGTAATTTTCTTTAATATTTTTATTATTGTTGCCTATAAATTTTTAATTTTAACACTAGCTTTCAATTATTTATGACATTATTTAATTAGTTTCTTCCCGTTTCAATAATGTCCTTAACTTTTTGAATTAATGTAATACACTTTTTATTTTTTACTTCATTTTTTGAATTATATTTCTCATTAATTTTTTCCAAATTATAGTTTTTTTGGTAATTTTTCAACTGTTTTCTCCTTTTTTTTACATATGTAAATTTATTTTCTTTTAAGTTTTAATTATTCTTTTTCGTCAAATTTTACTTATTTTTGTCATTTTTCAATTATTTTCTTGTAATTACAAGTGATCTTTAAATTTTTCAAATATTTTCTTTAAATTTCAATTATTTTGTTTTAAATTTAAAATTTTTGCCTTCATTTCTTGATTTTTAATTAACTTTCCAATTAGTTTTCTCATTTAACAAATTTTTGTTTCAAATTTGATATTGGGAGCACTGATAAATTATTTGCCTGCTGGCGGGCCCCAAATTAATATCAGTAATATTTTGTTTTTTATTGCAAATTATTGTTTATTCACTTTTTTCACTTAAAAACTCCGTATTTATTCACCATTTTAAATTAAAAAGTCACTTGTTTGTACTATTTTCAATCCACAAATCCACTGGCAGCCCTGTATAATGTTTCCATATTTAAAATTTGTAAATAAAAAAAGTGCTAAAAAATCTTCAAGTATACATAAGTTAAAGCAAATTTTCTGTCCCCTTTTTGTCCCCTATTTTTGAAAAAATTCGCACCTATTCACCTTTTTCAATAGCAATAGGTCCTGTGATCCCTGAAGTTTGCAAATAAATCTTTAATAAATTTTCAGGAAATTTTCGGTGCTGTGGGGGTAAATTATTTTTTATACTTTTTTACACTTTTTTTTACATTCTCATTACTGATACTTTTTACTATTTTTTATACTACAGAACCATAAAATTTCCAAATAAATAAAATAAAAGTTTAAGTTAATAAATAATTAATTAATAATATGAACCTAATAAATAATAATATAAAAATATGATTTTTTTCTTTAATTAAAAAAATTAATTTTATTTTAATTTAAAAAACATTTGAATTATTAAATTAACATTTGATTCATTTTATTTATTTACTCATTTTTAATTATTGAAAATTCCAACCAACAGTTAAATATATTCAGATGTATATTACGTGTGAATAATATAGTAAGCATCATAAGTTTCTACCAATCTACAAAAATTCTGAAATTAGTAAAAAGTAGTAGTAAAAATAAATTAATTATTAATTAATTAAATAATAATAATCTTCGTAAACTCCTGAAGTTAGTTACTAATTATATTTATTCATTTTTTTTTCTGTCCACGTTTTAAAACTTGAAGTAAAGTTGGTTAGTTTTTATATTTATTCATCTTTTTCTGTCCACGTTTTAAAATCCTAAGTGAAGTTAGTCCCTGCCTTCTGCTTCATTAATTTTAAATCTCTTTAGCCAGGGGGGGGTGATAGGGGTGTTTGAACCCCCCCCCCCCCGAAATTTTTTTCTGGCTACGGCCTTGTTGCCAGGAATATTTAAATTTTCAACACCAGTTTGAATCAGTCTGCTTTTGTTAATTTTCAATAATTTTCTTTAAATTTCAATTACTTTTGTCATTATTCAAGTATTTTTGTCATTTTACGATCATGTTCTTCATATTTCTATTATTTTCGCACTTTTAGAATTATTTTCTACAAATTTCAATTATTTTATTTAAATTATTGAATGCGACCTATTAATATTTAATATAGTAATTATTATTGTTCTAACAAATTTTAATTTTATTGTTAGTTGGAAGAAATTTTTAAATTTTATATTGTACACGCAGAAAAATGGCTGGCTACTGCATTCACTTTTTATTGGATGAGAGCAAAATTGTTGTAACAACTATCTAAAATGATAATTGAACTAACGCAATTGGACACAGCAACAATTTAAAAATGATACCAGCTATGTATTTCTATTTTTTAATGATTTTTTTAAATTTTATATTTTTAGCTGGTATTTTTCGATTTTTTATTAAAAGTTTGATAGTTGAAGTTAAAAATGTTGGAAGTTTAATTAATTTTAAAATGATTTTTGAGAATAAAGATTTACTCAATAGATCTATCACAAAAAGATTATTTTTTACTCTTTGTTTAAAAAATTGATACTTAAATAGTAAAAGATTTTAATAAACTTAGTTATAAAAAATAGGATATGGTCAAATAAATTAATGTAAAAAGTAGTAAAGAAGAAAATAAGATGAACGAGAAGATTTATACTGTAGAAATGAAGAAAGCAGAATACCTATAATAATAAAATAAAAAAGATAGAATTAAACATGATATCAATTATGATAAGAGTGGACACAATATTATGAATAAGATAAAATAGGTAACTTGTAAATATAAATGTTTACTTGAACTTAAGACAATTTTTCAGTGTGAAAATTCTTAATTGCCTGTCAGAACAGAGTAATAATCGATTATGAACTTTTTCCGAGCTTGAAACATTAATTTAAAGACTAAGCGTGAAGAAACTTTATTAATGTAAAGTTCAGTCATGTGATTATGCAAATATCGTAGGGACGTTTAATAATCAACGAGAACATCTTTGTCTTCATAACTTTCCAATATAGTATCTAACTTTTTATTCTGCAAGATTATGATATATTTCTTTGAATTTTAAACTTACCTTTATTTAATGTTTTAACAAAAACACTATTATTAAACAAAATCTCAGCAAATTATTCAGGGCAACAGTTACTAATTCTAAAGCGTAGAAGAGTTGTTTTAAATAAATTAAAATTAATATATAGAGTGAGTTTATGATAATAAATAAATAAAGAAACAGTATAAAATAAATTTACAAAAATAATCAAACATTCTTCTTAAATTGCAAGAGTTAAAATGATTTTCCCAAGAAACTGAATAAATTCATAAAATGTGAAGAAATTTCAATTTATTTGTGTTTACAGAGACGATTTTAATTACAAATTTTTAACTAAATATTATCGCACCAATCACAGCTTCCCTCACAGTCGCAATGCTGCCTAAAAATAAAATCCATTCTGTATAAACCTAAAAAATACCGGTTTAATGATCGCGAAGACTTATCATAAAACTTCTTATTATCTATAAGATTATAGATCTTAAGATAAAAAAAAAACTTTTTATCACTAAAAAATATTTATTGAGAAAACAATACATAAATTAATTAAATATACTTTTTTTTATTTATTTATAAAATAAAAATTTATTTAAAAATAAATAAATAACATACATTTATGAAATGTGACTAAAAATTTGATAAAAATATAATAAATTTTCTTTTTTAAAATATGAATTTACTTACGATCTTACAGGGTTATTTTTTGATGTAGAAATTTTTCGACATAAATTTTTTGTTGGTGACCTACTGCAAGAAACAGTACGAGTCTCAGTTACACCTTCCTTAAAAAAACCACAGCCGCAAGTGCAAAGCTATAAAAAAATAATTTATTGGCATATTGCACAAGATGTATGACATGTGTGGAGAAACATTTTGCAAAAAATAATCATTAAACAGTAATCACACTATTCGTTTTTTCTGTTTAAACAACTATACATTTGTTTATTCGACAATATAAACAAATAAAATATTTCTTAAACATTTGCCCCAAATAAAATAAATTATCCTTATACATTTGATTTGATTTTTAATTACACTTTATCAACTGTATTTTTTAAAAAAATTTTAATTATATACATTTATTAAATAACTTCATTGGTAATTTTTTTTTTAATTCAAAAGAATGTTAAAATTTTTTTTATTATTTATTTATTTATTATATTATTATTATTATGATTTAGAAAGAAACAGTAAAAAACTGCACAATTAGAAAACATCGCGTGCTCAACAGCAGAAAATTGCTATTTTATAATATTTTTAATTCGCAGGTATTAAACAATTCCTTTACAATTGCTGGAGAGGATAATTGGAAATTAATTGTAATACTTATATCTACTATATATTATAGAAGTAAAACTCACCTCTTCTTTACTTGCAACAGAATTATAGAAATCACTCGTTTTTTCAGCCTGCACTTTTTGTCTTCTATTTATTTCTTTATCTGATTTTTGAAATCCATCGTCTCCTTGAGAAGCAAGATCAATAGATTATAATCACACATTTCTTTTGCTAAATGTATCTTAAATTACTAAAGAAGTTTTTAAACCAAAATAAAATAAAGGTAAAATTATTTTTAAAAATTTTCTAATTTTAATATTGAAAAAATATTTTTTCAAACAATTACAAATTATTCTAAAATCATTAAATAAAATAATACAATTTCGATTTTTTTTTGGAAAAAACATTTACTAACTCAAACAAAAATCTGTTTTAAATAAAATTAACTGACTGCCTTCTAAATTACATTAAATTCCATCTTCCATCCAAAGAATTCAATTTTATTATCATTTCTTTTCTTTTTCTAGTTTAATTCATAAAAACGCTATTTAGCAAAAATAATAAAAGGAATATCTTTAAAAGAAATAAAATTTTAGTTTTACTTCGTGTTGGTTCGACAGTTTCAGAATAATTTGCATTTTCCCTCGAATTTTTAAAATCCTGTTTCATTTTTTCTGTCCAAGCTGAGGAACAACCACAACCAATTTCTGGGGATGTGGGACTTTTTACTGAAGAAGAGCATTTATTGCAAGCAGTTTTTCTTTTTTCGATTTTTCTCACACTTTCCACAACAATTTTATCCTCATCATCTGCATTAATGGGTGCTTTTTTTGCAAAACAATTTTTATTAGCAGTTGTTTGATTTTTTCTTCGAGTCGAACACTTATCCAATCTCTTTTGAATATTCTCATTTCCCTCGCTTACTTTTTCATCCTCTAGATCTAAAGAAATCGATGATTTCATCTTAGATGAAAATCTATTTTCATCAGATACTGCATTTTTTATTGCAGGACATTTCTGACACGGAGGTTTTCCTATTTTGCGATTTCCAATTTTTTCTTCTAAAAGAAATAGGATAATTTCATGATTATTTGTAAAAAAGAAAGAAAAGTCGAAAATTAGCAAAATAAAATTGAAATTAAAAAATAAAAAGTAAAAATAAAATAAAATCTATATATAGAAATATTAGAATACCTAATAGAAAAAAAAAATAAAATTCAATACAAAAAATATAATATAAGTTCAATAACAAATTTATTTTTAATAGATAAATGAATTTAATTTTAATTAATAAATTTTCAAATTTTGTTTTACTTTGTAAATTGTCATGGTTTTGGATTTCGGAACATTTTAATGGTTTTTCCGGCTTTTCACAATTCACTTCTTCTTTTCCAGTTTCGGGTAAAAGTTCTGTAAAAAATAAAATATTTTAAGTTAAGAAGCAAAAATTTGGATTATTGTTTGTAATTAAATTTCGATTTATTCCAAATTTTAAAAATCGATTTTATTTAAACTGATTAAGGACTTGAGGAGAGGTTATGCTTGAAGTTACTATTTTGCCTTTTAAAATAAAAAACCAAAATTTATTGTAATTTTTTTTTATAACTTTAATTTAAAACAAAATGAACCATTAAAACTCGTAATTGGATAAAAGTTAATGATTTTTGAAACTTAGAAAAAAAAATAGTTTTTCTCGATTTTCTGTAATGTTTTTGAATCTCAAAAATCCAATTATAATTGATTTTTAATGATTTAATAATTTCATAATTTTGAATACTGTTCGGAATCGTTTGGGTGAACATTTCGAAATTTTCTTATCCCACTGCTCCTCTTTCCTCTCGTTGGAGAACAATGGATCGTCATTTATTTATGAATGACTTAAGTAAATAGTTACAAGAATCATTTGTATAATTTATGTTAATCTCTCACCTTTCATTCCATTCCCGCAACTCAATTCTTTTAAATCCGTCGGAGAACTCTGAAATATTTAAAAAAAAAATGTCAATTATATATTTTTATAAAAATATCAATTCTCTCAATTTTTACTTACTAAAAATTCTCGTCCACATTTAGCCTTAATTTCACAACTTTTTTCCTCATTGGCAAATCCAAAAACCGACGGAGCCTCTTTTCTAAAAATACACAAAAAATTTTATTCTTTATTTTAATCATTTTGGTTATTTAGATTAGGGGAGACCAACCAACAGTAGATAATTTTAATTTTCTGAAAAGTTAATTGACATTTTTATTTCTGCTTATTATATACTCATTTTTTTCATATATGTAGGTTTCAAATTTCGCGCTCTTTTAAGCTCCTACGTTAGGTTAGGTGTATAACCAAAAGGACAAAATGTCAATTCTTTGTTCTCACTTCCCAGTCGACAAAAAATGTCAAATGAATCCCAATTCGAATAATATTTTGTTTAAGTATTATAGATTACAGTGCGTTTTCTTAACGAATCGATTATATTTGCAAGAATACTTGTGAACAAATGTGATTAAGAGTAAATACTTGTTTTACAGTTTATATATTTTAAATTAAAAACGATTATCTACTGTTAGAAGGGTGTTTTTAATGCCGTATATTTTGACTGTCTAGTAAAAACATTAAAAACAGATAAATATTCAATTTTATGGTGACTTATATATTAATTTTTTTAATTAAATACGGGAACTAAGGATACTAATTTAATTTTTTATTTTTCATACTCGTTTTTCGATTGAGAAACTTTCGGTTCCAAATTTTGTCTTCTATTACCAGATGCCATTTTACATTCTTCAGTCTTAATCGTTTTATTATTTTCATCAGTAGTACACTTGCAATCCTGACATTTACTTAAATTCGACGAATCTTCTGATATCAACTGAACTCTTTTACTGGGCAATTTTTCTTGCCTTTTCGATTTTTCGATACCTGGTGAATCTAACCTTTCTTCATCACTTTCCACAGAATATTTTCTTCTGCTCGATCGTTGCTCGTACAAAACCGAAACTGGACAATCTCGTGAATTAGATTTACATTTAGCATTAAAATCTTTACTTTTATTTTCTGTTCGTTTAATATCGATTTTTTTCAATAAACACGAGCATTGTTCGTCAGTAAAATTTTTTCCATCATTTTCGAACGGCTTTTTATTTTTTCCCTCAAATTTGTCTTCCCAGTGTGAATTTTTTTTCTTAGATTTTTCTTCAGGAATGTCTACCAAACTGTCCCAAGTTTCAGAACAAGAACAATTTTCTCCACATTCTTGACAAATCCATTTTCCATTTGGTCCCAAAATATCTGGACCAAAATCATTGCAAGAGCAGGCCATCTTTAAAAAATGTATTTTTTTTGTAATTAAAAAAATTGTTTTAAAATTAGAATATTAAATATATTGTTTTTGTTCATAATTCGAATAAAAATAAATTTTTTTTTTTTATTAGTTTAAAAACAAAATTTAATAAAGAAAAACTTTTTGTTAATTAAAACTGAAAGTGTATACAATAAAATAAAATAAAAATTCGATTTTTATTTGTAAATGTCAATGTAAATCTAGATTTCCTAAGATGGCGAATTTAAATTCCAGGGATGAATTCCCTTCACATATTTAAATAATTCTTACTTGAAGATCACTAGTGTCTGAGTTGCATTCACCTTTATGATCACATTCCACTTTCGTTGTTCTGTTCAACTCCTTCACTTTTAAAATTGTCTCCTCGATTGGCTCGATCAGATGACACAGGTCATTTGCCTGAATCATAAAAATTATTATCACAAATCAGATTTCTCTTGTACTTGACCTAGATACTTTGAAAATAATTATTCTAAACATTGTCCTTGAAAAAAAGAATTATTTCTCCCAGGTACAAGGTCGTCTAATTTTAAATATTTAAATTTAATAATTGTGAAATTATTTTAAAATTCATCAAATGTATTGTTATTTAAAGAGGCAAAAAAAGAGATCTTTAAAAATTATTTTACTAATAAATTTAGATAATAAATAATTAATAAATAAATTATTTATAATGAAGAAAAAAAAGGAAAGTTAGAAAAAAAAAATATTAATTGGATTTGAATTAAAATCATTAAAATTATTAACAATAATTTACCTCATTTTGGTTTCAATTAAAATTGAGAAAAAATATTAAATTTAATTATACTGAGCATAACCTATAATTTTTTGCTATTAGATCCCTTTCTTCGTAAAGTGTCACATATTATTTTACAATAAATATATTTTTAAATAAAAATTGTTTCCTTCCTAAGATCACAAAATTCTTTTGAATAAATATTTTTTTATTATTGGCGTTCAATAATAATAATAATAATAATAATAATAATTTAATGGATTAAATTAATATCAATATAAAAAACTTAATTTAAATTAAAACAGCAATAATTTTATTTTTGAAAATGTACTTTCGCCTTTTCCAAAATTTGTCCAAGTTGTTGCAATAAGTTGTCAATAATATTCGAATCCTTTTCGGGTTTCATTGGTTAATTAATTATTAATTATCATTTGAATTCTATTAACCAAGCATATTTTTCTCTCATTTTTAAAAATTATAATTCCTGAAAATTTACAAATTAAAAGATGTTAATATTGTTGAATAGAATAAAAATGTACAAATGTTAATTAAACTACAAATTTACAATAATTGTTATTATTAATAGAATTAAAAATGTACTATTTTTGTACTAAATAAATATATAAAATTAACGAGAAATTATAAATTAAAAGAAATTTACTTCATTAAATTTAAAATACTCATTTCTAATCGATTGCAAATGCCTGCTTCTTATCTAGAAAATAATTTTCAAATAAATAATAATTTGAAAAATTTATTTAAGATCTTATTTATTAAAACCAAATTAATTTATAACAATTTCTAAATTTTTTAATTCAGAAAATCCAATTTCCAAATTTTATAAATCTAAAAATTAGGATGAATTATTTTTTGTTTTGATCAGTTTATAAATTATTTCAGTGATAAAATAATTGGAAAGCGAAATATGTGAAGCTTTAAATTAAATTAATTACCAGTCATTATATTTATCGTATAGATGCATCGAGTTTTATATCATAATTGAAATTTTTAATAAATCTACTTTCATTCCAAAAAGGTTATTCTGTTGAGGAATTAAAATTCATAATAAAATCTTCCCACGGTTATTATTATCATCCGCAAACAATGCCTAATTAATTAATAACTGCATCACACGAAATTTAAATTCATAAATTTTTAAAACACAAACAAATATAAATAATGTCAAATTTTTTTGGTTATAACAAACACAAATATTGAAAACTATTGTTGCAAAATGCGACACACTTCATGAAATAATAATTATACGTTTTAAAAAAAGCCTTTACTAATACAATTAAAATTCTCACGTAAATTTAGCTTTTCATAATTTATTCCCTACTTTTCGAAAATAATTTCTTCTTTTTGTAATTTAATAAATAATCTTATTTTCTAACAAGTGTAATTAATTTATTAGAATTACGTTTTCAAATAAATAAAAACCAATTGAAATAAAATCAAATTAATTAAAATCAGATCAAATTAAGTAAAATCTAAAATCAGAATAAAAAATTCAATCCCATTAGTCTGGAGATAAATTCAGAGAGCTTTAAATTTGTCAAAATTCTAGTGACAGTTTTTAATTATTGAGAAATTTTTATTGTGATATTTATCATTTAAAGAAATGTCGGATAACAAATCTTGGACAAATTCAGAAGAAGATAAAAGCAAAACGAACAATAAAAAGAAAAATTGCTGGAAAACTATTCTTAGTCATTATGAAAAAAGAAACGCTTCTTTGGAAAGACGTCAAGCTGCTTTGATGGAAAGAGTGCGTTTTATGGAATGTGCACTTCCGAGTTTATTAATGCAGGCAGTTGTTGCCAATAAATGTCCTTCTGATTCGAAAAATTGTAAAAAATAAATAAATCTTGTAATTTTTAATAAATAGGTTAAATTCTAAAATTTTCTTATAATTTCGATAAATGTCAAAGTGCATTGTTAGATTCAGGAAATATTTAATGTTTTTAATAATTAAAACTTGGATTGCTAAATATTTTAAATAATTAAATTTGAATCGATGAAAATTTAAAATCATTAATGTTTAGTATTATTAAAATTTTAATAATTTGTAATTTTTTCACATTCAAGTTTTAAACAAATAATGAAAATGAGGTTTAAGAAATTTTAAAATAAAATAAAATTAATTTTTGAACTATTATAAAAATATTGAATTAATCTATGAAACTCTGTTCTTTTTTTTAACAATTTCTAAAAAATAATAATTAAACGTAAACCTAAGTTTACACTAATAATTATAATTTATTATAATACACAAATTAATTTTTCCTTTAAATATAAAATTGTAAAATGTTTGTATTTTTGTAAAATCTACTTTTTATTTACTTTTACTTATTCAACTTTTAACTACTTCTAGAAATTTGAAACTTTAGCAGTTTCATCATTTTTAAATTTCTAAGCAGAATGACAATAAATAAACAAAATTTTTTGTTTTATTTTGATGTATAATAGTATGGTAATTTTAAATTAATTAAACATTAACGGGAACCAATACTTTCAAATAGATGATTTTTGTAAAGAGGGAAAAAATAAAAAAACATTTAAGTTGATATATTTATTATTATATGCAATTATTACATTATTCGACGGTTTATCTCCAAGGTGTTCGTATTAACTTAAAATTCTAATTTGTTTAATAATAATAGAAACGCTGGATATAATTATATTATCGGAAGTAGAAGTCTAGTCTTCTTTACATAAAAATATACAAGTTGGAATAAAAGATTCTAAAAGGCAACTTAAAATAATTACGAATTAATCGACTAGAGGCATCAGCTAACGTATACGTAATATTACAGGTTTTTACACTCGGCAGCTTTTTTTCTAATCTCGACAGATTAGTTTATACAGTTTACAATAAACCTGAACCAGTAGCGGATAAATACAACTTTCAAGTATAAAGAAAACGTAGTTTACACAGAAATAAAATAGTAATTAGATTTTTTAAAAAAACAATCCTAAATCTGAAATAGTCAATTTATTGCGAAAGAAACGATTTGTTTACTAATTATTTATTTTATAATTTTAATCATGATTATAATTGGTAGTAATTAAGTTTATTAACACTTTTTGCTTTCTTTAGTTTTATTATGTGTTTTTTTGAAATTTATCATCAATAAGGAATTATATATTTGTTTATAAACAAGATACTAATTCGCAAAAATCGACCATGTCCGATTTATGGATCATGTTGGCAATATTTTTGATTAAAGAATACAATGGCAAACAAGGAAATTAATTACAAGTCGTAGAATAACGTCAACAAGTAAATAATTAATTAGGCATACATTCATTATTGACGTTCAGTTCAATATTAATTTTAATGCTGCAATTATCTTCACGATATTCAATTCGGTATATTGTCGATAAAAAAACGACTTTCTCTTAAATAACAGATTCGTATATCACATCATTTACATACGATCAGGTTGCGAATACCTTCTCAATACTTAAATTTAAATTTGAAAAAGTCTATGGCTTTTTCTAAAAAAAATAAAGAAACCAAACGTTCAGAAAAAAAAATAACTTTCCCTTTTCCAAAAAGGAAACCAAACGTTCGGAAAAATAATACGCATTTTTTCTTCTTCTAAAAAGTTGATTAACCTCCCAGGGTTAATAAATTTATTTACAAATTTATTCAAAAATAAATCATTTAGCTTAAAAAAGAAATTTAAAAATTCTCTAATTTTCGTTAAATTTAAAACGTTTTTAAATTTAAGACAAAAATTAAAAAATTATTATTTTTATAATTTCAATTAATTTAGTTCTTCGTCATGTTAAAATTTGCAACCAAAAAGACAATTGATTTCTTTTTTTATTTCACAAGCACCCAAGTAACGAGGACACTTATTCTACTTTTTTTTATGATTCTATTGTATTTTATAAAACATCCAGAGAGAAATTATTACAAGAAACAAATAAGGCACTTGAAATCGGCAGTTTATTGTGTTTATTTGACACATTTCTATTTGAATGCGTTGCCAGAATTGTTGGCTCTGGAAATTTGTTATATGCTTTTGAATTTTGCGGCAGGACGTACCATTTCTGGTCATCACTTGGACTGACCAAGCAGCGCCAGCTAATTTGTCCTGAAACAAAAAATTATAAAAATTATTATCAATAAATAAATCATGATAAAATCAGTATTATTTTAAACTTTGAAAATAATTTTATAAATGAAAATTAATTATAATTTGAGAAATAGTTTTTATAGGAAGAAAATTAACAAATCAAAGCCAAATAATTACTACGTTATTAGAATCAAAATAAAAAGATTTGAAATTTTTTTCTACCTCATCGGATGCTTCAGAACTGTAGTTCCTTTCGAGTTGGACATTTTTTTTGTGAAGCTTGCTGCGTTTTTAAAGCCATCAATTTGACTAAATGGTACTGCGAAGAAAAAAATTGGGACCTTCACCTCCACCGAAAGTAGATTACTTGCTGTGAAAAAATTGGACATTATTAGAAAATTAATTCATGTTGAATATAGAACTAAATATTAAATTTATATTTTTAAACAAATATCTATTCGTTTATCGTCTTTATGTAAAAGAGTTTTGTCAATATTCCATGAATTAATAATAAATAAATTTATTTCTATTATATAAATGATAGGAATAAATTTGTATGATATTATTAGGGGAGAATTGACATGGATGAGACACTTGAATTTTCTGAAAAATTATTTTTAAAAAATTTTACAAACTTAGAATATAAATGAGGTTTGAAAAATTCGACATAGGAAGTGAATATAAAATAAAAAATAGTGAAAATAAAAATTGATTTTAAATTTTTCAAAGAAGTGAAATTTTGAAAAAATTATCTTATAAATATCAATTCTCCCCTATATTTTTTAATTTAATATAAATGTTAAAAATTTGTTATATAATATTTAGAATTTGTTTTATAATATTTAGAACCAATCTTTCCAGATTAATACTTTTGACAAATTTTCTTTCAAAAATATTTTTTTAAAAAAACTATATTAATATTTCTCTCAAAATTAACAAAAATACAATACCGTCTAGTAGTATATTAAAATTAATTAAGGATGTTCTCTCCATTGATATAACCTTAAACTAGTAAAAGATTTTTCACACTAAATAAAAATAAATTTAAAGTTGATTTTAGCAAATTTTGAAATATTTAATTCTACATTTTTTAGAAGAAAATTACGTTGGAGCCAAAATTTGTCGTCAAATAATAATAATTTGATATTTTGTGTATTTCCATTAAATTTAGTGACAATTATAATTTTTATCCCATTTTGAATAACTTATTTTGCTGTTTCAATTTTATTTTAAAAATTTGTAAAAATGTAGTTTTATTTGGTTAATAACTTTTACATAAAATATTATTGACTTTAATTTAAGAAACAGAATTCCAGCGAATGTAACAAAGAGCAAAATAAAGTATTTTTTGTCAAAATTGGTTAAAAACTACAAATCTTTACTAGATTTAAAGAAATACTAAATATTAATAAATTATAACTTGACACCAATATTTTGCTTAAATTAATTTTTCTGAAAAATGTACAAACGGATCTTCCAAAATTTTGGTGAAATAAAATTTAATAATATTTTTGTTTGGTATGACAAATCATAGTTCAATTTGAGGTTATGTCAATGGGAGAATCACCTTAATTTCATGTCTTTAATTTTAGGAATAAACTTATTTTTATCCTTTTTAATTTCCTTCCTCTCAAAATTTATAGCCAGGATGAGCCCAGGATGAATTGTCAGTTTTTGAAAAATAATGTAATTTTTCTAAATAAAAAAAAATTATAGATAAATTAATTAAAAGAGCCCAGGATGAATTGTCTGTTTTTGAAATAGGAAAATTTATTTCTATTGAGTAACAAATTTATCTGATCAAATAGAATGATTAATTTTATTACTTTATTACTTAAAACAAAATTTTACTAGACGGCAATGTATAAATTGAAAAATACTGAGAATAAGATTATTTATCGCTACAAGATTATCACAAATAACAATAAAATTAAATAAAGCGACCGATAAAAAGTGGTTAAAAGAGAAATTCGCTTCCCATAAAAGAGTTAATAAATAAATGTTGACGAGTATCTGTGAAAGCACGGATCAGTTAAAGATCCTCGGTTTTTAATCAGCTGAAAAATGTTCGACCAAGATGTTTTAAGGAAGTTCAACAGCTGATATAACCTCAAAATAAAAAGTGGTTTTTAATAGCAAATAAAATTTAATTAATTAATTAAAATTATTTCACCAAATTTTGAAAAATTCGGTTGAATATTTATTAGAGAAAACTAGATTGGAGCAAATTTATTGTCAAATAATAATTATTAAACATTTTGTGTTTTTTATAAACTGTCAGCAACCAATTGTAATTTTCGTTCAATTTTTTTTTTCACAGATTTCAAATTTTAATAATTTATTCCGAAATTCAACAATTAGAATTGTAGAAAATGTTTTACAGAGCAAAATGAGCTATTATTTGTCAAAATTTGATAAAAATTATAATTAGTTACTATGACAGTTAAAAAAAACGCAAATGTTTTATAATTATCATTTGACAATAAATTTCAGCCCAACTTAATTTTTCCTGATAATTGCACAACTGAATCTTTTAAAATTTCGTGAAATTATTTTAATTCTGGTTTTATTTACTGTTAAAAACTACTTTTTAGTTTGAGGTTATGTCAAGCGATTGAACCCCCACAGCACCGAAAATTTCCAGAAAATGTATTAAAGATTTATTTGCAAATTTCGGAATATTTAAATGCAAAGTTTAATGAAAAATGTGTAAAGATTTAAATGTATCGATTGAATAAATGTTTGGCGCAAAACTTGACTAAAGAATTAACTTAAATTTTCCTGTATTTTTCGTCGCAAAAGTTGACAGAACATTTAAATTAAATTTTCGTGAAATTTTTGTCGCAAAAGTGGACCAAACTTCAATTTAAATATTCAGTCAACTTTTGCGACGAAAATTCTAGGAAAATTTAATTTAAATCTTCAGTCACGTTTTGCGCAAAACAGTTGTTTGTGGATTCATAAATATTAAATAAACTTTGCAATTAAATATTCCGAAGTTGGCAAATAAATCTTTAATAAATTTTCAGGAAATTGTCATTGCCGCAGGGGAATCTTCTCAAGAAGCAATAATCCAAAGCGGAAAAAATTATTTCCCAAGAAAGAATGAAGCACCATCACCAGGTTACAAGCTTGCTAAAAGCGAATGTACGACACGGCATTAAAATAAAATACAAAAAGTAGTTTTTTTTCTACACGATTAATTAATCTACTCGGTGAACTAATTCCAACACAAAAAGAAGATAAATTGAGTCAATTAAAGTAGCAATTGTATCGTCTGAATAGTTTCGAAGAGTAAAGACAACATGGTTTTGATTAGAAGCTGAAAGTTTGCTAAATCGCAAAAGATCCTATAAAGAAACGAACGATGCGTGGTAGATGAGCGATTTATTATAGCATCTGAGGTTTTGTCTACTAGGGACTACTTGACAGACTGACCTTGGGCCAGATTCGAATCATCTAGAAGCACGTTCACTCAGTCTTGTTGTCCATCCCACGAAACTCTTCGAAGTTGACCTTCTGCTTTTGCTCTTCTCATTTGCATGCTTTACAACTTCCGAAACAGTTACATTAGTTCAGTTACAGTTTTTTATTTTGTTCCGACTCTTACGCTAACTATCAACACCAGCAATTCAAAACGAGAGTTAAAAGATTATTAAAAAAAAAAAAAAGTCTGATCAATTATTATTTAACAGACTGATTTTTGATTTATTAACAGGCCCTGTGATTCATTAACTTCTTATACGCTGATTCTTAAACGACTAAGAAAAAGATAACTACACACAAATTTCCTGATATAAAATTAGTCGCCGATTTCGAACACCGTGGTTGTCCCGCTCAAAGCTGCCGACCCTTCTCTTACTTGTATTCCAAGTTTTCATCACCCAACCCTCTTTTTCTATGTATCTAACCTTCTTGTCCGGTTCTGTCTCGTCTACGGTTATCTGTGCTTCTGACTCTTCCTCGTGATGTTCATCAGAAGCTAAAGAGACCTGTGACACGGCACCTTTACTTTCTACAATTTTTCCTGGAACCAGTTTCGCCACATTATCCTCCTGAACTCTTGTAGACGCTCCGGGCCAAGGTCGTGGCGACAAATTGTCCTGTTGAAATAATTTCTGTTAGAGGCAAAAAAAACATCAATAAGAAAATTTTGGGAAGGGTGAGAAATAGTGGATTATATTTTTCTGATTCTGGGAGTCTAGCGAATGATCATTTTTAAATTTTTGTACTGCATCTCTGGCGGAATTGAAAGAGACAAACTTGGACAAAATTTAATGCGTTCGTCTGCGTTTATCCCAAATAACAAATTTGTATTGGGAAATATAAACTCAACTTCAGTGGCAGGTAAAGACGTCGAGGTATAATGATATGCACTGTCGGTAATCGACCTGTGCGGGTCACTAGAACTCGACTGTCGATAAATCGGTTGTACTCAGGAGAGGTTTTTCTACAGTTTTCCCTCTCCACTGGCGAGCAAAGCCAATATAGGCGCAAAAACACTTAGAGTAAACGAGTGTATAATAACTAAAAAAAAAAGTTCAATCATAAAGTCCTAATAAATATTTTTAGGCTGTCACTTATGTGGAAAATTAAAAAATAATAATTTCTGTAAACTCCTGAAGTTAGTTAGTATGTATTTATATTTATTCATCTTTTTCTGTCCACGTTTTAAAGTCTGAAGTGAAGTTAGTTGGTATTAATATTTACTCATCTTTTTCTGACCACGTTTCAAAAACTGAAGTGAAGTTATTCCCTGTTATTTTATTTTGTGCTGGTTTTTAATTGTCATTTGTGTAAAAAAAAGGTTCGAAAAATGCTTTAAAAATTTATTATAGTTTTTGAAGAAGTTTAAAATATATACACATGCAAATAATTTCCTAAATTTTCAGTTATTATCTCAAATTTGGACTATTGTCATCAATTTTCCATTATATAACGATTTTTTAATTATTTTCTTTTGCTTAAAAATAAATTCTGCAATTTTTCTTGATTTTCGTCAATTTATAAATACATTCATTATTTTGTCATTACTTTTAAAGATTTCAATTATTTATCCCATATTGCAATTATTTTATTCATTTTTCGTTATTTCTGCGATTGTTTAATTATTCTCTTTAATTAAACTTATTTAAGTAATTTTTTTAATTATTATTTTTTTTAAACATATACTCTATGATTTTTTCATATTATTTCTCTCAAATTTTATTGAATGTTTTCAATTTTTCATATTTAAATTATTTTCATCATAATTCAATTTTCTTTCGCAATCTTAAACTATTTTCAGCATATTTCAATTATTTTTTCAATTTTGAATTAATTTGATCATTTTTCAATTTTTTCCTCGATTGCTAATTATTATTCTCATTTTCTAAAATTATTTTCTAAGATTTTTAATAATTTTTCTAAAATTTCAATTGTTTTTTTCAATTTTTAATTATTTTTATTTGTTTTTATAATTTCAAAATTTGTTTATTAATTTTCGTAAATTTCAATTATTATTAGCATTCTTCCAGTCTTTTCTCCAATTTTTAGTTATTCTCATTTTCTATAATTATTTTCTAAGATTTTTAATAATTTTTCTAAAATTTCAATTGTTTTCATCAATTTTTAATTATTTTTATTTGTTTTCATAATTTCAAAATTTGTTTATTAATTATCGTAAATTTCAATTACTTTTAGCTTATTTCTTCAATTCTTTTCTCCAATTTTTAGTTATTTTCTTTTTTTTTAATTGATTTTTAAGATCTTCATGTATTTTTTTCAAATTTCAATTATTCTTTCTTCATTAAAAAAAAAATTCTGTAATTTTTTTAATTATCACACTTAAATGTCATTTATTTTTTACAACTTATAATTGTTTTTATCATATTTTAATTCTTTTCGTCAAGTTTTAAAATTTAAAAACATTTTTCAATTATTTTCCAAAATTTATTTCCTTTAATTTTCAATTCTTTACATTTGTTTCATAATTTCAAAAATTATTAACTTTTTATCTGACTTTTCAGTTATTTCATTAATTATATTATTTTTTATATTATTTTCTTCAATTTTCAATTACTTTCGTTCTTTTTCTCGTTCTTTTTCATAATTGCCAAAAAGTTTTTACTTATTTCTCTTTAATTAAAACTTGTTCTGTTCAATTGGGATTGGCGGTTGTGACGTCAACAAAACAAAAATAGCTGACAGAAGTAGGTAACTTTGTTAACTAAAGCACATAAACGAGAGAAATTTCTCAAAATACATTATAAAAATAATAAAATACGACTCAGTTTAAATAAAATTTGTTAAGTTATGCAATCAACACTCTTTGGAATAAATTTTGTTCAACGTAAGAAAGTTTCAAACGGCAGAAATATAACATATTTTGTGTAATGGAGAAAAACACGTTGAAAAAAGTTGTTTAAATAATTAAAAAATTTTGCATTAAAAACTTGTAATCTTTAAAATAATTTCATTTATTTATTAATTAGCATGTTTCATTCTAATAATTGTCTATTTTTTGAAAGAATAATAAATATTTATAGGTTAGGATTCTTGACAGGTCAGCTGTTATATCCATTTATACTGCATAAAAAATGTTAATTGCAGGAATTTTTTTTTAAAATTGTTCTTTTTTATTTTCTTCATCTATCCGTACTCAAAATTAAATGTAGTTTTTTTTAATAAATTAAGAAAATTAACTTTTTTCTCCTTTTATAAAATTTTACGTGTATGTTTACTTTTTTTACCTACTTCTTTTAGTTCAAATTCATACCACCAGATAGCGTATCGGAGTTTAGCCATTACCAATTTTAAATTCTTTTTCCCTTTTTTTATTTATTTTCTCTAATTTTTAATTATTTTTTTTTATTTCAATGAACTTCTGAAAGTTTTAAGTATTTTTCTCAAATTTTGTTTAACTTTCTTTTATTTAAAATATTTTATGTAATTTGTTTAATTATTTTCTCAATTTTTAATTATTTTTTTAAATTTTAATTTATTTATCTCAATTTTTAACCATGTTGTTTCAATTTTCAATTATTTTCTCTAATTTTTCATTATTCAATTTTGTTTTAATTTACTTTTAAGATTCTCAAGTATTTTTCTCAAATTTAAATTATTTTCTTTATGTTTAAAACATTTTTATGATTGTTTAAATTACTTTCCCCAATTTTTTATTGATTTTATATTTTTTTTCAATTAATTTGCAAAATGTGCAATTATTTTGTTTAATTTATGAAAAACTAATCGCTATTTTTTATTTTGCTAGTAATAAAAGTAATTTCCATGGAAATGAACCTTATTATTCTTTTGTCATGTTAGACTTTGGTGGGAATTATTGTT
Source organism: Ganaspis brasiliensis (assembly GCA_037103525.1). Classification (NCBI taxonomy): domain Eukaryota; kingdom Metazoa; phylum Arthropoda; class Insecta; order Hymenoptera; family Figitidae; genus Ganaspis; species Ganaspis brasiliensis. Next base: position 2,934,002 of record JAZKLR010000294.1, read on the forward strand.
ATTACTAGCAAAATAAAACACGCACAAGCGCGCGCGTATTTTTTCATATATTTTAGATATTATAAAATACAATAATAAATATAACAAATCGGTAAATAATATTTATCTAATAAGAATAAATAAATATTTTAAATATAATATTTAAAAATTAATTAATATAAATAAAATAAATATTTATTTAGGACAAAATTTATAATATCTTAGAATTAAAAAGAATTGCAAAAAATAATTGAAATTAAACAAAATATGTAATTGCAAATTTTGCAAATAAATTGAAAAACTAGGTGAGAATTATGTCCATTTCATGGACATTTCGCTTCCATGTAAGCAAAATAATTTGCTTCCTCATAGAGGAAGCAAGAAATTAATAACATGTAAGTTAATTGGGGAAGTTATTTAAAAATGAAGAATTTTAAATGCAAAAAATATGAATTATTTTACGAATTCTTGATCAATTATAAAAGTTATATAGGTCAATCGATTCGTTTTGAGATAAGGAATATGATTTTCGTATTCATTAAGTTGTATTTTTAGCATAAAAAAATTTTTTGGCAAAAAACGATTTTTTTCGATGAAAAAAGGTGCTCAAAAAAATTTGGTTGGGTATTTTCAAAAATCCTTGTGTCCAAATTTAAATAAAGGAAAGTAAAACAAAATTTGAGAAAAATACTTACAACTTTCAGAAGTTCATTGAAATAAAAGAAAATAATTAAAAATTAGAGAAAATAAATAAAAAAAGGGAAAATAAATTAAAATTGAACAGAACAAGTTTTAATTAAAGAGAAATAAGTAAAAACTTTTTGGCAATTATGAAAAAGAAAGAGAAAAAGAACGAAAGTAATTGAAAATTGAAGAAAATAATATAAAAAATAATATAAATATTGAAATAATTGAGAAGTTAGATAATTAGTTAAAATTTTTTGAAATTATGAAACGAATGAAAAGAATTGAAAATTGAGAAAAATAAATTTTGGAAAATAATTGAAAAATGTTTTTAAATTTTGAAACTTAACGAAAATAATTTAAAAAAAAGGAAATACCTAAAAATTGGAGAAAAGACTGTAAGAATGCTAAAAATAATTGAAATTTACGATAATTAATAACATTTTTTGGAAATTATGAAAACAAATAAAAATAATAATTAAACATTGAAGAAAATAATAGAAATTTGAGAAAAATGCTTTAAAATTTTAGAAATTAATTTGATAAAATGAGAAAAATTAAAAATTGGAGAAAAGTCTGGAAGAAAGCTAAAAATAATTGAAATTGACGATAATTAATAAAAAAAAATTGAAATTCTGATAACAAATGAAAATAATTAAAAATTGAAGAAAATATTTGAATTTCCAGAAAAATACTTAAAAATCTTAGAAAATAATTTTAGAAAATGAGAATAATAATTAGCAATCGAGGAAAATAAGTAAACTATGATAAAATTAATTCAAAATTGAAAAAAATAAGTAAAATATGCTGAAAATATTTTAAGATTGAGAAAAAAAATTGAAATACAATGAAAATAATTGAAATATGAAAAATCGAAAACAGTAAATAAAATTTGAGAGAATTAACTGAAAAAGTCATAGAATATGTGTTTAAAAAAATAATTACAAAATTAATTATTTTTTTTACAAATTTCCGGATCTCTTTAAAAATTACCGAATCTTTTTACGAATTTTCGTTTTTTATACAGTATTAGATTAACGGATTGTCAGATCTCAATTCTGAGAAATTATTATTAAACAATTTTCTTTTTCAATGTAAATTTGGCATTTGCCATAATCGCAGACAAACGCGGTCAATTTTGTTCGAGATTGTCTCTTTTTAATCCAGTAGGATTTCAACACATCGAAATCCCATTTCTCGATTTTTGACTTTCTATCTAAAATTCTTAGATTCTATTTTAACCATCTCTAATTCAATGTTTCAAATTTTAAACTATACAATATTAAAATTCAGGAGATTAGACTACGAATTATCGGATCTTTTTGAAAATTACCGAATCTATTTACAAATTCCCGGTTTTTTTAACACTGTGTTGAATTCTGGGATCGACGAAACTCAGTTTTGAGGAATTACTAAACAATTTCCTTTTTCAGTATAAATTTGGCATTCGAGATAATGCTTTTGAATTTCTTTCTACCAAAACTTTATAGATCGAATTTTAACTATCACTAATTTAATCGTTTTAATATTAAGGAACATCATTGGAATTTCCAAAAATAGTCTACGAATTCCCGGTACTTTTTGCAAATTCCCATATCTTTTTGAAAATTCCCAACAAATACCAAGTTTTTTCATACTGTATTGAATTCCCGGATCACCGGAACTCTGTTCTGAGAAATTAGTAAACAGTTTTCCTTTTCAATATAAATTTAGTATTCGAGACAAACGCAGGCAAACGCGGTCAAATTTGTCCGAATTTGTCTCGTTTTAATTCACCAGGGTTTCAACAGGACGAAATCCATTGTCTCTATTTTTTACTTTCTTTTTACCTAAACTTTTTAGATCGTATTGCAACCATCTCTTATTCAATTTTTCAAATTTGAGAGAATATTACATTGGAATTTTCGATATTAGTCTACGAATTCTCGGTAGTTTTTACAAATTCCCGCATCTTTTTGAAAATTCCCTAATCTTTTTAAAAATCTCCAATAAATTTTTAGTTTTATCATACTTTATTGAATTCCTGGGTCGCCAGGAGTTTGTCTCTTTTTAATCCACCAGGATTTCAACACATTGAAATCCCTTTTCTCGATTTTTGACTTTCTATCTACAATTCTTAGATCCTATTTTAACCACCTCTAATTCAATGTTTCAAATTTTAAACTATACAATATTAAAATTCAGGAGATTAATTATCTCGGATTAATTAATTAATTATCGGTTTTTTTTTGCAAATTCCCGCATCTTGTTGATAATTCCCGAATCTTTGTAAAAACTCCAATTCCCGGTTTTTTCATACTTTACTAAATTCCCGGATGTCCAGACTCTAGTTCTGAGAAATTATTAAATAATTCATTAAAATAATTAAAAGGTCCACTGCTTCCACTCTTCCCTTATTTACCCTAATTGCAACTTACCCGAACGACTGTTTTACTCGGAGGCGTACGAGAGCTAGAGGAACCCACTCGTTCTGGAGAAGCAGATGGACCCAGAGTTTGACACCTAATTCCTCGATCAACAGGGAACATATCATCAGTCTTGGTGACTTCAGTCTTATCATCCTTATCCTCGGATACATTTTCCTCCATTTTCTCAATTCCATCCGCAACATCCATTGAATCAAGCGCTCCCCCCAATCTCTCAACCAATTCTTCAATATACCCATTCTCAAACGAACACGCGCCAGGGCTAATTTTATTCAAAGTAGCCAAATGCTCGAGAAAAACCCGATTCAGCTTCGTCTGTGCTTTCAATCTCTCCTGCATGTCCTCGTATTTTCTCTTGTAATCCGTCTCAATACTCGACCACGTTGTATCCGCCTGCTTCAAAGTTTCAATAAACGCTCGCTCCCTTCTTTCCAAAACTGTTATCTGCTGTCTCAGAATGTACTCAGTCTGTCCTAGCTGCTCTATTCTTGACTCGAAATTCTCCAAAAGACTGCAACATTCCAGACAACACTCTTTTGAAGAGGCAGGAACTTCTTGGTTGAAGGATTTGGAGACTTCAACAGATTTAGATGATTCGACAGAAGACTCGGTAGATTTAAAGGATTCGTCAGATTTGGAAGATACAGAAGACGCTGTGGATTTATAAGATTCGACAGATTTGCAAGATTCGTAGGATTTAGAGGATCTGAAAGACAAGTCTGTTGGATTATCTTCACTGAAACTCTCTTCATTGAAATTCTCTTCACTGAATTCAAAGTTGTCTTCGCACTGCGAGGAGAAATCCACTCCAAGTTTCAGTTCAGTCATGGTTTCAGCGCAAATCGTTTTCGGGACATCTCTCAAGTTTCGAATCTCGTTCTCCAGCCAGTAAATTTTCTCCGTGAGTTTGTAATTTTCGTCGAGGAGTTCTTCGTCGCGTTGTTTCGAAAGTTGTCGCTCTTGAATAAAGCTCTCTTCGGCTTCTTCGTAGGTAGAGAGTCTCTCTTCCAGATCATGAATTTTCTCCTGATAGGCGGCAAGTTGAGCAATGTCCACGGCCTCAGTGACCTCGGGTGAGGAACAGGTTTTTGTGTCAGTCACAGGCGAAACTGGAACCTTGACCGCTCGCTCTTGGATTCTCACTCGAAGCTCCTGCAATCGCTGCACTTCCTGAAGAAGTTCGCCAGCCGGTGCTTCTGTTTGGGTACCGCAACTTGTTAGCTCCACTTCAGCGTCCTCTTCTTCGAAGATTCCACTTTCCTGGAGAGATAATGGAGGCTTTTGAGGCACTGGAGACACTGGCTGGGTGAGCATTGAACTGTACGGAATCACTGTAGCCACTGCTCTGTCTTTGTGTTTGTTTGATTGGTCCTGAAATTAGAAAATTAATTATTATTATTTTTTTTTCTGTTTCTCATATCAATTAAATCAAACCCTTTGCTGGAAATACTTCACTTATTTAAAGTCTCGCTTATTTGAAGTTGCATTTATTTGAACAGTTCGAAGTCTCACTTATTTTAACTTGTCGATCAATCAAAACTAACTAACATTGTCATTGGTTGCTGAGAATTGGATCAGCTAATCAGAGAAGTTCTCTATATGGAAGTTAAAGTAAGCGAGACTTTTGTCATGGATTTGCGTAGACCGGGTTAAAATAAGTGAAGCTTCAGTGTAATGGGATAGAAATTTTTATCAATTCGAATCTTTTTTAATCTCTAGGACTAAAAAGGATGCATTTTGTGATAGATAAGAAAATATAGGATTATAAATTCTAGGAATGAACGTAAAATTCTATTCTATTTTTATTCAATTCTAACTTTTCGGTTAAAGTTTTTATTTTAAACTGAGTTAAAGTCTCTTAAGCTAAGCTAAAAATCTATCAAATTATTAAATATTATTCTGCATCGGAGAGAAATTGATATTTTCTCTTCATTAATAAAAGACCTCCAGGCTAGTGACTTTCAGTTATTAAAATTTTAACCACCCTGTTTTGCAGTTAAATATCGTTTTATCTATGCAAACAAACCATGACCCTCTTACAGGCTTGTTGTTTAATTCGGCCGTTAATCTTCTTAAGATTCAAGTACCGGTTTTGGCGGCATTTCCTACAAGCAGGCGGCAAAAGTGTCCTACGGTTGATTTCAGAAAGCTGAGGCTTATCGTGGGAATTACCCGATCATTAAGTCATATAATCGGGTATTTCAAGTAGACATATATATACCTACAAATCGTACGACTTTCCATAAACGCAAAGACCATATTACGAGGAAGATCTTGGACATTTATGATCTCTGGTTCGTGAACACCCGAGAATAATACAACATAGACTGGCGAAAGTCACTGTTTAATTGGCTTGAACTAATAACTAAGGTCTTTACACCGTTCCTTGGAATCTGCGTTAACTTCACGGAAAAAAATTTCTTGTTTAATTCACAAAAACTTTTGTGCCGTCTAGAAATGAGGATTATAGTTTACAAATCCGTTTGTGGAATTTACAAATCAGTTTGTGGAATATACAAAACAGTTTGTAGAATACACAAAACAGTTTGTGGAATGCACAAAACACTTTTGTAGAATACACAAAACAGTTTGTAGACTATACAAAACAGTTTGTAGACTATACAAATCAGTTTGTGAAATATACAAATCAGTTTGTGGAATTTACAAAACAGTTTGTGGAATGTACAAAACAGCTTGTGACTGACACAAACCAGCTTGCGCCCGACACAATAATTGTACGTATTTGTGTAATTCACAAATTGGATTTGTAGACTCTCAGGACCTTTTTTTCCGTGTTTAGTGATTTCAGGTTATACCTTGTAGAGATGAATCGGTTCTGGTGATACGATTCCACTATCTGCCGGATCCGGTGTTTCCCTTTGATTAGGCGACTCTTCCAGCTCCAGAACTCGAAATTCCAAAAGTTCATTTTGCTCCCGAAGTTCTGATAATTCGGTAATTAAATTCGATTCTCGCTCCTCGGCGTCGCGTAGTTTGTCGCTCAGGGCTCTTCTGCTGTTTTGACTGCCTCTTGTCTGTAAATAAATCAGGAAATTAGGTTTTTTTATGTTTTTCGTTTTTTATACATAGTAGTTTTAAAATTTAGTAGTTTTTTATCTGCTTTTATTTTTTTGCTTTCTTACTTCGGTTTTTATTATAAAAATGACATTGTTTTTTGGATTAGGTCCCGGTGTTTTGGAGTTCAAAGAAACACAATAGGAAGAAGAAATGAAGAAAAACGGATGAAGGAAATAAAAGAAAGGCATAATGACAAATAAAGAAATAAAGTAGAAATAACGGGAGAAGAAAAAAAGAAAAAGGGAAAGAGGAGTTAGAAAAGAATAATAAAAAAGTAAGGTTAGAAAGAAGAAATGAAGAAGGCAAGGATGAAATGAAGAAAAAAGAAAGAATACTGAAGCAGAAAACAAGAAAGAAATAAGATAAAAAGAAAAATATCAAAAAAGAAATCGAAAAAAATACAAAAGAAATAAATGAAGAGAAAATAAGGATAGAAAATAGAAAGAAGTAGGAAAAAGAAGGAAATAATGAAAACAAGTCGAAAATTATGTTCACTTCATGAACATTTTGCTTCCACGTGAGCCAAAAAATTTGCTTCATCATGGAGGAAGCAGTAAATTAATTTTTAAAAAATTTTAAATTTAGATTTTTTAAAAATTTGAATATTGCGATTTATTTTTTAAAATTTTCACAAAATATAAACTTTACATAGGTCAATCGATTTGTTTTAAAGCAAGAAATTTGATTTTTATATATTTTAAGTTCAATTTGTACGTTAAAAAATTTGTTTTAATCAAAATTCAATAACAATTTTTTGAATGGTTACTTTTAAAAATCCTTGTGTCTGATTCCAGATTTTAATAGTAAAAATTACAATACCAATGTATTGTTGATGCATTTAAAATTTTTTGTAAATTTCAAGGAATACAAAGCTTTTTCCATGAGGAAGTAAAAAGAAAAAAAAAAGGAAAAGAAAAATGATTAAGAAATAAATATGGAAGGAGAACAAAAGAAATAAAACGCATAATGAAAGAAAACAATATATAACCAAACAAAAGAAAGGAAAAGAAAAAAACAAGTAAAAAACAAGAAACTATTAAAAAATAAATAAATCAATCAACAAATAAAAAATGGTATACACCATTTTCAAAAAAATTTAGAAAAATTTTATGCAAGTTCGAAACAGTTTTAAATAAATTTAAATCGTCATAACCTGATTAGAACTAGTTCTAAACAAGTACAAACTGGTTTTAAATAGTTGCAATCTGTTGTAAATAAGTTCTAAACAGTTTAACGAAGTTTTCAAAGTTTCTAAGCATTTTTAAATAGTTTTGAGCTGTTTTAAACTCTTTTAAAATAGTTTTCATCTATTTTAAATAAGTTTTAATCAGTTTGAAACAGTTTTAGATAGTTCTGAACCCCTCTAAACTTTACTAAATAGTGTTCCTTAGCTTTAAACATGTCTAAACAAATTTACACAAATTTTAAATAACTTTAAGTAGTTTTAAACGGTTTTGAACAAGTTCTAAACAGTGCTTGGTAGCCCTAAACAGTTTATAACTTATTGAAAACAGTTTTAATCTGTCTTAAATAAGTTCGGAACATTTTAAAATAGTTTTTCATGGTTGCCAACAATTGTGTACAAGTTCTAATGTTCTAAACTATTTTAAAGAAATTCTGAACAATTCCAATTTGATTGAAACAAGTTCTGAACAGGTTAAAACAGGTTTTATACAGTTCTGAACAGTTTTATGTAGTTTCGAATAGCTCTGAAGAGTTTAAAACAGTGCTGAGCTAGTTCTAAAAAGGTTTTAAGCAAGTTTAAAACAGTTTTTAATTAATTCTAAACAGTTTCAAGTAGTTCTAAACAGTTTTAAGCATATTTTAAATAGTTTTAATGCGTTTTAAACAAGTTCTAAGTAGTTTTAAAAAATCTCACACTACCTGGAAAACTTTAGACCAGACTTTCTAAACTGTTTTAAAAAGTTTGAAACTAGTCATAAACAGTTTTAAACACTGTTGAACTAGTTTCAAACAGTTTTAAACGAGTTATAAATAATTTTAAACAGTTTAAAATAGTTCTGAACAATCATAGACCAGTTTTAAACAGCTTAACGTAGTCCTAAACAGTTTTGAGATAATTTTAATCAGTTTTAATCTGTATTAAATAAGTTTTGATTAGTCTGATAAAGTTTTATGTATTTCTGAACACTTTTGAACCAGTTCTAAACAGTTTAAAGCCAGTTATAAACAGTTTCAAACAATATTGAACAGTTGAACTAGATCAAAACAGTTTTGAACCAGTTCCAAGCAATTTTAAATAGTTTAACAAAATTCTATGTTTTAGAACTAGTTTTGAACAGGTTTAATTTAATTGAAATTAGTTCAAAACAAATTATAATAAACTTCAAACTAGTTCCAAATAATTAGAAGTAGTTTTAAATAGTTCTAAATAATTAAGATCAGTGGTTAAGTTAATTAAAAACAGCCTTAATCAAGTTCTAATCTGTTTTAAATGGCTTTTTAATAGCTCTTAACAGTTTTGAACCAGTTATAATTCGTTCCAAACAATTTTCTAGTTTAGAACTAGTTTTGAACTGGTTTAATCTGATTGAGACAAGTTCTAAACAGATTTAAATGGGTTTCGAACAAGTTCTAAACAGTTTTAAGCTGATTTTAATTATTCTTAAACCGATTTGAAAAAGTTTAAAATAGTTTGAAACAGTTCTACTCGGACTCCAACGATTTAAAACCAGTTCTTAGACGTTAGAAGTAGTTTTAAACTAGTTTTAAACAGTTTTGGACAATGCTGAACTAGTTTCAAACAGTTTGAAACAAGTATTAGATATTTTTTAATAGTTTTAAACAGGCTTGGGTCCGTAAATAGTCTACTTCACTATAGAATTTATTTTTATAGTGAATCAGACTATTTACGGACACAAGCCTGGTTTTAAAATAGTTCTAAACAGCTATAAACTAGTTCTAAGCAGCTTTAAGTTGTTCTAAATATTTCTAAACAGTTTTAAACCATTTCAAAATTGTCTTTCGTGGTTTTAAGTTAGTTACAAAAATTGTTGATCTAGTTTATAATTTATGGCGCGCTACGAAGAAAGGGACCTAAAAAGCAAATAATTTTAGGTTATGTTTGTGATTTTTGAAATGAAAATAAACAAAGAGCATCTACTTTTAATTAAAAACATAGATGTTTAAGTCTTCATTCTATGTAAAACATTGAATAAAAACTGATTTTTATTTTATATAATAAATTATTACGTTTAATCAAGATAAAACTATCACTAAACATTACCTAACATTTTTTACTTCTTAGGTCCCTTTCTTCGTAGCGCGTCACACATTCAAACGAGTTCTAAACAGTTTAAAATATTTATGGACAGTTTCAAACTTGTTCTAAACTGTTCCTAACACTTTTGAACTAGTTTTAAACAGTTTTAAGCTGTTTTAAACAATTTCTTAATATTTATAAAAATAGTTTAAAAACCAGTTTTAAACTAGAATAAATTGCAAAATTAGAAAAATATCAAGAAAATGATTTAATAAACGCACCTCTTGTAAAAGTGCCTTTTCCAAATCTCGAACTTGACTCTTGGCGTGAGTCAATTCTCGCTGTTCCTCCAGTAATTTGGTTTGTAATTCTTCAACCTCAAAGAGAAGAGATTCGTATGCTTCTCTTGTGACACCATTTGCTTGCCACTGGGCGCATCCTCCAGGTTGGGGCGACAATGACGATGGGGCACTCGAAAGGGCACTGTCACCTTCGTTCTCCTCTTCATCATCCACTTCCGCCACTGGCTCTAGCTCTAACCATTGCTTATAAAATTCTTCTTTTCTCTTTTTATTCGTCAATTGGTCCAACTTGCGTTCTTTTTCCTAAAAACACAACACGTTTGAAAAATTATGTAAAAATGAACAAAAAAGTTACGTATTAAGGGGAGGGTACACCCACTTTTTCAGCTATACTAAAGAATTATTTAAAATTGTGAACAAAATTATTTATATTGCAATTTTTCTAAAAATTGAAAAAAAACTGGCATATAGAGGGTACACAAACTTTTTTAGCTATACTAAAGAATTATTTAAAATGGCCTAAAAAATCATTTATACTGCAATTTTTCTAAAAATTCCAAACAAATGACATATTAAGGAGAGGGTACACCCACTTTGTCAACTATAATAAGAAATTATTTAAAAATATGAACAAAATTCCTAAAATCGGAATGTTTCCAAATATTACAACAAAAAAAGACAAATTCAGGGGAGGGGTTACCCACTTTTTCAGCTATACTAAAGAATTATTTAAAATGGCCTAAAAAATCATTTATACTGCAATTTTTCTAAAAATTCAAAAAAAAAAAAAAATGACATATTTTTGGGCTGGGAGGATTCACTAACTACTTCATCTATGTTAACGAATTGTTTAAAACGATCAACAAAATTCGTAAAATGGTAATTTTTCTAAAAATTACAAAAAAATTACGTTTTGAGGGGGGAGCAACTTTTCTTAAAATTACAACAAGAAAAAATTACAAAAAAATAACATATTAAGGGGAGGGTACACCCTCTTTTCCAGCTCTAAGAGAAAATTCTTTAAAAATTTCAACAAAATTCGTAAAATCCTCATTTTTTCAAATATTACAATAAGAAAAAATTACAAAAAAATCACATCTTTAGGGGAGGGCACACCCACTTTTTCAGCTATACTAAAGAATTATTTAAAATCGGCAACAAAATTATTTTTATTGCAATTTCTTAAAAATTCAAAATAAATGGCAGATTGAGGGGAGGGTAGACCCACTTTTTCACCTATATTAAGAAATTGTTTAAAATAATCAACAAAATTCGTAAAATCGTATATTTTTAAAAAATTACGTTTAAAGGACGGGTCAATTTTTTTCAAAATTACAAAAAAAAGAAATTACAAAAAATGACATATTTAGGGGAGGGTACACTCACTTTTTCAGCTATACTAAAGAATTATTTAAAATCGGCAACAAAATTATTTTTATTGCAATTTCTTAAAAATTCAAAATAAATGGCAGATTGAGGGGAGGGTAGACCCACTTTTTCACCTATATTAAGAAATTGTTTAAAATAATCAACAAAATTCGTAAAATCGTATATTTTTAAAAAATTACGTTTAAAGGACGGGTCAATTTTTTTCAAAATTACAAAAAAAAGAAATTACAAAAAATGACATATTTAGGGGAGGGTACACTCACTTTTTCAGCTATACTAAAGAATTATTTAAGATGGTCAACAAAATTCGGAAAATCGTATTTTTTCTAAAAATTACAAAAAAATTACGTTTTGAGGGGAGAGCAACTTTTCTTAAAATTACAACAAGAAAAAATTACAAAAAAATAACATATTAAGGGGAGGGTACACCCTCTTTTCCAGCTCTAAGAGAAAATTATTTAAAAATTTCAACAAAATTCGTAAAATCCTCATTTTTTCAAATATTACAATAAGAAAAAATTACAAAAAAATCACATCTTTAGGGGAGGGCACACCCACTTTTTCAGCTATACTAAAGAATTATTTAAAATCGGCAACAAAATTATTTTTATTGCAATTTCTTAAAAATTCAAAATAAATGGCATATTGAGGGGAGGATAGACCCACTTTTTCACCTATATTAAGAAATTGTTTAAAATAATCAACAAAATTCGTAAAATCGTAATTTTTTTAAAAATTACGTTTAAAGAGAGGGGGGTCAATTTTTTTAAAAATTACAAAAAATGACATATTTAGGGGAGGGTACACCCACTTTTCCAGATATACTAAAGAATTATTTAAAATGGTCAACAAAATTCGGAAAATCGTAATTTTTCTAAAAATTACAAAAAAATTAATGCTTAAGGGGAGAGTAAGTTTTCTTAAAAGTTCAAGAAGAAAAAATTACAAAAAAATGAGTTAGTTAGGAGAGGGTACATCCACTATTTCAGCTATATTTAACAATTATTTTAAATGGTTCAACAAAATTATTATTATTATTGCAATTTTTCTAAAATTCCAAAAAAAGGACATATTGAGGGGAGGGTGCAACCTTTTTTTCACCTATATTAAGAAATTATTTAAAATGATTAACAAAATTCGTAAAATCGTAATTTTTTTAAAAATAAAAAAAATTACGCTATAAAAGGAGAGCAATTTTTCTAAAGATGACAACAAGAAAATATTACAAAAAAATGTATTAAATGGAAGGTACACCCAGTTTTTCAGCTATATTAAAAATATTATTTAAAATGTTCAACAAAATTATTCTTATTTTAATTTTTCTAAAAATTACAAACAAAATTACAAAAAATTACGTATTAAGGGGAGGGTGCACCAACTTCTTTTTAACAATACTAAAGAATTATTTGAAATGCTCAACAAAATTATTTTTATAGTAATTTTTTGCAAGAAATTTAATGACTATAAGATCATAAAGGTCAAATAATTTTTTGATCACTTACGAATTTTTATTTCCAGTGAAAAATTATATATTTCAAAATCCATACATAGTTTTGTTAAAAAAATTTATCGATAAAAAATGATGATTTAAAATATTTTGAAAATTATGGGAGAATTTCAATTTAAAGGAAAGAGAAAAAAGACATTTTAACTAGTTGTTCAGGGGTGACAATTTTTTTTTCCTGGTATGTTGCGTCTAGAATTGTCCTATATTATTATCAAAAGCTAAATTAAAAAAATTGACAATTTTAGAATTTTTTTTTTAAATTTGAAAATTTTTATAATTTATGGGAGAAATTATGGAAAATTATTAAAAAAAAGTGGGGAAAAAGTTGGGGATAGTAAGTAGTAAATATTGTGTAAGAAGTTGAGTTTTTCAAATTTGTAATTTTTTCAAGAATAAAAATCTCAACCTGACCAAAAAAAAGTTTTTATTTAATTTTTGACATTGTACGCTATTTAATTTTGACATCCCATATCACGCTAGAAAAATAATCGTTATCCTTAAATAATGTGAATTTCGGTATTTTTAAAATTCCAGTGATCCCTTCCCTTAATTGTTAAATTAATTTAAATTACTTGCAATAAGTTGGTCTAAATCCACATAATAAATTTCCTTCAATAAACAAACAACAGAACAACTGTATACATTAAATTGCAATAAATTTCAAATTAGAAAAGTATCGAAATAAAATTTTAAAAAAATAATCATAGTAACTTCAAACCTTCAGAAAATTAACGTTCTGAAGTTTCAAAAATGGAACCTTGTTAAGGGGGCATAGGCAGTCACAAAAATTAAAAAATCGATTTTTGGAAATTTTTTTGTATTAACGTACATCATCTTAGAAATGTTGTCTCAAAATTTCATGTCGATGGGAGAAAAATTGAATTTTTATGATATTTTTTTAAAAAAAGAAAATTGAAAATCCATTCAGCCGTTCTCTCTAAAAGTTGATTTAAACATCAAATTCTGATTTCAAACCGCTGCGGATAGCGAGAAGGTTAAACGCATTTTTCTCAAAACCACATTTTCAGAGACGGTGGACACTATATCTTAAACAATTACGCACCAATCATTTTGCAATTTTTTTTACATCTTTTATACATATTTAGCTTGTACTTGAGCGGAAGACTTTTTTTTTATAACGTTTAAAAAAATAAAAATGATCCATTTTTTAAGCAAAAATCACGATTTTCACTTCAAACTGCAATAAAAAATTAAAAAAGTTTTTTTTTTCTAATGTGCTTCGCTTAAATATTAAAGAAACTAATCTACTAATGAGAAATTTTTGTTTTTTTTTATTTTAGATGATCCTGTCGAAACTTATGATGTCCACCACAAAAAACCGTTTTTTTTAGAATCCCGAATAAATTTATTATAACTTTTATAATTTTTATTATTTTTTAATGAATAAATTCAGAAATGTTCTTTAAATATAGGTTAATTTCATGCAAAAATTTAAAATAAAAAACCGTCATTCATTTTTCTTTAAAAAAAAAATCGAGAAAAACCGTGTATTTAAGCGTCCCTGATTGGCTATGCCCCCTTAAAATAACGCCAAAAATTGCAAATTTCTTAATTACTAAAGTTTTAAAATTTCAAACTGTCCGCAGTGTTAATTCCCAATAAATTTATTGTGTTAAAAAGTCGTCAAATTTCGAAAGTTTTCGAGAAAAATCCAGTTTTTTATCAGAGTGACAGGTAAAATCAGCAATTAAACTAAATGTCCCCACTTAAAAAGATATATTTTTCTCTTATTTAAAATTCAAATTCAAATGACACAAAAATTTCTTGACTCGTGTATATATGTATGTAAACAGCTGCCGTTTTAATGTACAGAATGTTTTTTTGTATCTGGTAAAACGTTTTAATGAAGACAAACAAAATACTTTCTAAATGAAGTGCAATATTGGAATTGGAATTTCCGAGCGAGGTGGGCTAATTTCCATACAAACGAGCCTATGTAACGGAAAAGTATCATTTCCTTCGTGGAACGATTATTTTTTCCAAGCACTAGAAATAAACTCGAGAGTTAAGAGCCTCTCAGGCTAAAAAGAGGAGAAGGAGGAGGAGGAGGAAGAAGAAAAAAAAAAAAAAGGGAAAAATATATAGGCAATGCCACCCGTGCGCGAATGACTTAACTCGTGGAGGAGCTCAATTAAAATGCAAAATTCTGGGGACACACACGCGCCGGGTTTTTAAATCATAGTGCGAACATTAACAAGCTGCAGAACACCTATTTGGCTTTGTGGTGTTAGCATGATTACGAGCGACGACGATGACGATAATGATGATGGTAAAATTACCTTGACTGCCTGTCTGAGTATCTCTATGGCCTCCTGCTGTTCGGTCGCAAGTTCCCGGAGACGTTCCACCTCAGCCACAGCTTCACACTCTCTTTTGCATAAATCCACCTGAAAAATTTCAAAGCACTTAGCGACACATCGACGAAAAGAAAATCGTTAATTTATTCCTGTCTGGATTTACTTTTCTTATTTAAACTCTTTTTGGGGGGTCGCCACACTGCACTGAAAAAAAGGTTTGTTTGGCTGAACAAAAATTTTGTTGGCTCAACCAAATTCTTTTGTTGATATACACTCAACAAAATTATTTTGTTGTGCCAACAAAATTCTTTTGTTGTGCCAACAAAATTCTTTTGTTAATTATTTAGGGTAATTTCAACAACAAAATTTGGTAGTCCCAACAAAACTTTTTAGAGCTTAACAAATATTTTGATGGCTATTATAATAAAGAAAAAAAAAGTTAAACACAGATTGTGCAAATGGAAATTCCAATATTGTTTTGATTTGTTAAATAAATGAATGTTTTTAATTAAAAAATATTTAATATTTTTTGTATCTTACTGTGAAATAATGTGTAGTTATAATAATACACGTAAATATTTCTAGGCATGAAATTTATTTAAAAACATGTGTTTATTTTTAATTTTTAAAACAATAATTGAAAGTAGTTTCATACTATTAAAAATGGAATTATTCCTTAATTATTTCTTATGTTAAATAAAGTATTTTCCACAAAAAAAAACAGAATATAAAGTAGATAGTTTTATAGGTTAGGTTTAGATTCTTGAAAACAACATATTGTGCTTAAACGTTTATTAACCTGCCACGTAAGAATCGAAATATAAATTTACTCTTTTAAAAAACCATAATATTTATTCACTTATATGACTAATTATCGACTTATGTATCATTCAGCAATACATTCTGTCAATTTTGTCACTAAACATAAAATCATAAATAAGTCCCTTTTTATTATCTTTATAAAGTATATTTTATAGTTATATTTTTTTAATTTCAAAAGTTAACTTTGTAGACATTTGATTTAGTTATCACCCATTATATAATATTCTTTTTTTTTGTTTTAAAAAACAAAAAATTCCAATTTATATCGATGTCTTTATGAAAACCAGACGAGAACATGCGTCAAACAGGATCGTATAGAATGCGCATGCGCCATCACATATTTGGTAATGCCAACAAAAGATTTTAATAAACTCAAACAAAATTTTTATTAAATACTACAAAATTATTTTATAATTTAAACTGTTTTTTGGTAATTCTAACTCTGAAATTTGACAAAGCCAACAAAAAATCATTAACAAAACTATTTTGTTATGATTACATTGCTATTTTTTCAGAGTGTGTATACGATTTTGTCATTTTTATCATCAAGAAGAATTGAAGAAGCACAGAAAAAAAACCGATCTCAAATTAAGTAGCGTACGATGCTCAATTTGAATTGCATCAAAATGGAGCATCTTCGTCTGATAATTGAAGTTTGAAGAGAATAATTGAAATTTGTTGAAATTAATTGAAAAAAAAAAAATGTACAAATTTAATAATCTCAAGATAATAATAAAAATAATTAAGAAAATGATTGAAATTTGTAGAAAATAATTGAAAACTAATATAATAAATTTAAAAATTCATGGCAATAAAAAACATTGAATTTATTATAATAAATAAATAAACAAATTTATTTACGTGCAAACGACCATTACAGTATAAAATTTAAAAATTTATTTCAAGCAACAATAAAATTAAAATTTGACATAACAATAATAATTACTATATTAAATATTAATAGATCGCATTCAATAGTTTGAATAAAATAATAATTGGAATTTGTAGAAAATAATTATAAAATTGCAAAAATAATTGAAATATGAAAAAAATAATCGTAAAACAGTGGCGCCCATTGGATTTCTAGCAGGGGGGGTCAGACCCGTTTCCAGGATACCACCCCCCTTTCATAAACCCTAATTTTGACAAGCAAAAAAAAAAAAAAGGTTCACATAATAAAATTATCTATACTCTCTAAATTTAAGTTAGTGAAATTCCACTGATTTGTAAGCTAAATTCTCACTGATTCAAAATTTAGAGAGTAATAATGAGTCAACTACTTTTTTAGAAATGCCTTTGAATTGATCAAAATTTAAATTTATAAGTAACAGTTGTAATTTTAATTTCATTATTCAATAAATCTATAATTTTTTATAAAATTTTAAACAGTTTTCAATTTACAATTATTCTGAAATTTTCTAAATTACCTTGCTCCGTTGTCTAATATTCTCAACAGTTTTAGAATTTATTTTCAATTGTCAAATATACTCAATAATTTTCGATTTTTTTTCAATTGTCAAATATTCTCAACAATTATCGAATTTTTTTCAATATTGTCAAATATTTTCCATTTATCTGAATTACTTTCTTTAATAGCAAATTATTGTCGTTATTTTATAATTATTCTTTTTAATTTTCAATTAATTCTTCAATATTTAGTAATTTTTCAATCATAATTATTGTTCAAATATTTAAATTTAATTGTTTAATTCTACGACTATTTTCTTCAATTTTTAAATCCATTCTTCAGTTTTCAATTATTTTCTTTTATATTCAAGAATTCACAATTCAATTTTTCAATTACTTATTTCAATATTTAATTATATTTCTAATTTTTCTTTGAATTATCAATTATTTCCTTCAAATTTCATTGAAAATTTAATTTACGATTATTTTAATGAAATTTTAAATTATTCTCTTCAATTTGCAGTTCTTTTCAAATTTCAATTCTTTTCTTTAATTTTTAATTAAATTTTCAATAATCAATAATTATCGGCTTCTTTCAATTGCTTTTTTCAATTTTTAATTATATGCTACAAATTTCAATTCGATTTTTCAGTTTTCAATTAGTTTCTTCTATATTCAATAATTCTCGCCTTTTTTCAAAAATTTTTTTGAACTTGAAATTATAATTTTTAACTTTCAATTCCATTCTTCAATTTTCAGTGATTTCCTTAAATTTCAAATTATTTGCTTCAATATTCAATCTTTCTTGGCTTTATTAAATTTCATTTAAATTTGAATTAAATTGCTTAATTCCATGCATGAATTTTTAATTATTTTCTTCAGTATTCAATAATTTTCGGTTATTTTTAATTATTTTTCTATTAAATTTGTATAATTATTCATTAATTTTTTAATTACTTTTAAATTGTGTCCATTATTCTGGCCTTTTTGAATTTTTTACAATATTCAATAAATATTATCATTTGTCAATTATTTCTTCCATATTCAATAATTCTATGTTTTTTACAATTATTTTTTTCAAAAATCCTATATTTTACTCTATTTTTAATTATTTACTTAAATTTTTAATTACTTTTTCGATTTTTATTTAATTTTTCAATTTTAAACAATTCTCGGCTTTTTCCAGTTATTTTATTCAATTATAAAAAATACTTTTTAAGTTGTAATTCAATTGTTTAATTCTACAAATATTTTCTTCAATCTTTATTTATTTTCTTTAAATTCCAATTATATGTATTTTCTTTAATATTCAAAAATTCTCGCCATTTTTGAATCGTTTTTTAGGGTATCAATAAGTTTCTTCAATATTAAATACAATTGTTCAATAATTTCGTTCAATTTTCTAACCAATTCGTCAATTTTTAATTCGGTTCTTTAGTTTTCAAATATTTTCTTTTATATTCAATAATTCTCCCTTTTTTCAATAACTTTTTTAAATTTTTAATTATAATCTTTAAATTTCAATTACATTTTTCAATTTTCAGTGATTTTCTTGAATTTTACATTATTTTCTTCGATTTTCAATCCAATTATTCAATTTACAATTATTTCCCACAATTATTCCTACAATTTCCTTAATTTTTTAATTTGAAATTATTTTAGTTTAATATTTATACAGTTTTAAATAACCAACAACAGTAAAGAGATTCTGGCCCTTGGGCGGTGCGTTCATTTTGTTATTTCAAATAGGGTACTCTTGAATTTTTATAGGAACATATTATTAATGATTAAAAATATAATTATTTAATAATTTCTGGTTATACTTGAATTTGAAAACCAATATTTCAAAGCCCCCCCTGCTCCAGCCGATTGGGCGCCACTGTCGTAAAATGACAAAAATACTTGAATAATGAAAAAAGTAATTGAAATTTGAAGAAAATTTTTGAAAATTAACAAAAATAGAATAAAACTGGTGTTGAAAATTTAAATATTCCTGGCAATAATTTAAAGACTGAAGTATATCAATTTACAAATTATATTAAATTTGAAGACAATAACTGAGAATTGAAAAGAATAGTTTTAGAAATGAATAATTGAATTGAAAATTTAAAACAATTTTTATGAGTGAAAAAAATAATTGAAAAAATAAGAGAATTATTGAATATTGAGAAATTAATTGAAAATCGATAAAAATAATTGAGAATTAAAGAAAATATTTAAGAATTAAAAACAATAATTAAAAATTGGAGAAATAAATTGGAAATTAAAGAAATAAATGGAAATTTCAAGAAAATAGTTGATAATCAAAAGAAAAATTAAAATTTGACGAAAATAATAAAATATTAAAATATTTATTAATATTAAAAAAAAATAATTAACAATTGGAAACAAAATTCGACAAATGGTGAGAATAATCGTCATTCGTACAAAAAAATGTTTGTAATTAATTAATATTCATAAAATTGAAGGAGAATAATAAATTGCCAATTGAAAAGTTGAATTGAAATATGGAAAAAAATTGTAGAAAATAAACGAAAATTAAAGTCATCAATTGGTAATTGAAGAATTGTATTGAAAGAAAATAATTGATAATTGAGAAAATGCGGGAATTAATTAATATTAAGGAATTAATTGAAAATCCATCAAAATAATTGAAATTTAAAGAAAATTTTTGACAATTGAAGAAAATATTTCAAAATTGAAGAAATAAATTGGAAATTAAAGAATTAAATGGAAATTTCAAGAAAATAATTTATAATCAAAAGAAAAATTACAATATGACGAAAATAATTGACTATTAAAAAAAATAATTAACAATTGACAAAAATTACAAAAATGGTGAGAATAATCGGCATTCGAAATAAAAACATTTTTAATTGATGAACAATCATAAAATTGAAGAAAAAAAATAAATTTTTAATTGAAAACTGATGAAAATAATGGAAACAATTTTAAAAAATAAATGAAAATGAAAGAAATTAAAGAAGTTGAAAAATTGTATTGAAATTTCAAGAAAATATTTGAAAATTGCGAAAATGCGAGAATTATTGAATTTTGAATAAAGTAATATGAAAAACGTAGAATTAAAGAAATAAATGAAAGATTGAAGAATTAAATTGAAGATTAAAGATTTAAATTAAAATTTTAAAATCATTTTCCAATTATTTTCCACAAGTTTTAATTATTCTTAATTTTTAAAAGTATTTTCTAAAATTTTTAAATATTTTTCTTAAATTTCCCATTATTTTCTTTAATTTTCAATCATTTTCAATTATTTAATTTAGTTTTCAATTATGTATATTATTTGTTTATTTTTTTCAAATACTTACGTTCTTTTTCATAATTTCCAAAAAGTTTTTAATTATTATTTATCTGAAATTTTAATTTTTCTATTCAATTTCCAATTATATCTACGATTTTCTTGTATTTTATGTACCTATATTTTGTATGTTTTGCAATTATTTTTTTTAAATTAAAAATTGTTTTTATCATTTTTAAATTATGTTTATTCTTTTTTCATTGATTTTCCATAATTCTTAATTATTTTCTTTTTTTTAGCAATTAACTTCTAAAAGTTTCAAGTATTTTTCTGAAATTTTCTTTAAATTTCCTTTATTTAAAATATATTATGCAATTTTTTCAATTATTTTTTTTAAAATTTAATTATTTTCTTCAATTTTAAATTTTTTATATTATTTCTTCATAATTTTCATTATTTTCTGAATTAATTTTCTAAATTTTTAATTATTTATCTCAATTTGAATCATATTTTTCAATTTTCAATTATTTTCTTCAATTTTTCATTACCCTAATTTTTTTAAATTTATTTCTAAGATTTTTAAGTATTTTTCTCAAATTTAAATTACTTTCTTTCATTTTAAAATTGTTTATAATTGTTATATTTAATAATAATTTTTACACTTAATTGACTTATAGTTAATTTGTAATGATAATTATTTTGTTATTTATCCATATTTTTTTTAAATAAGTTGTTTGTGTTTCAAAATAGTGGGGCTCATTCAATCATAGAAAATTCTCATAAATTCTCTTGAAGGAGAATATTCTTGGTTATATTCTCGAGAATGTAACCAGATTTTAAATTACCGAGAATTTTGCAACTCTAATTGAGCTGGCCTAGCCTGGCAATAGCTAAAACTTCTCAAATTGAGTCAAGTTGAGTTTTTTAAAAAACAGGATAATGTTGTTAAATAATAATAATAATTGTGTAAAAATTTGAGAAATATAATAATTATCTGATGTGAGTAACATTTTAGATACAATACATTGTTGTATTTTAAAGACAGTTGCTTGTAGTGGCGAATTAAATTGGTGTTTATTTTGAGGTTATAGAAAACCGCGGCGCCAACGTTTAAAGCATAAATAATTGCGCTTAATCTGCAAAAATTATAGTTAATCTTTATTTCTAATTATTGTTATTATTTAATTGCAACGAAATGTGAATTAACTAAATATTCAGGATTAGTTTAAAACACATTATAAAACAGATAATTTGAATAATATTTGTTGATTTAATCAAGATTTAATCTTTTAATTAAAATGCAAATGTTACCAACTTAGAAATCTAAAATACTTATATTTCTATTAACCTAGCATAACCTGAGAATTTCTATTGTGCAGGCTCATTATGAGCAACTTGAAGTTTGTCATTACTCAAGGAATAGAATTTTTTGGTATAATATTAGTGATTTTTGGTATGAAAATACATAAAGAGGATCAACACTCAATGCGCAAACTATTTATGTTTAAGTTTTCATTATATCCAAAATATTCAATAGAGACTGATTTTGATTATGCAACATTAAAAATGAACTTATAATCAAGGTAAAACTATCACTGAACATAACCTAAATTTTTTTGATCTTAGGTCCATTTCTCCATATCACGTCACAAAAGCAGAATATAAAAAAATTATAAAGAATCCTTGATCTAATTTTTTGGGTTTCAGAGAATTGAGCGAAGTTAGTAGTTTTTTTCTTATATATAGGAATTTGAAGTACATGAACCGGCAAATCATAGTGAAACCTAAGAAAATAACTTTTCTTTAGTCACTAAAGATCTCTTAATACAATAATAATACACCAAAAAAAATAGTCTTTTTTTTTTAGAGTATTTCCTCTATAATATAATATAAAAATTCCATCCTCTCAAATTAATTTGAATTTTTAAATATATATTAAATATATTTTAATTCAGCAAATCTCGAAAACATTAAATTACCAAGTTCTGTAAAAATTCAAGAATTTTTATGAAATTTATTCTGACATTTTGGATCCGACATTTTGAATTTTTAAATTTGACTATTACATTTGAATTTAAAAATTTTAGAATATAAAGTTTTGTACGAATCAGATAATTTTTAAATGTTAATTATTAATTTAGACCGCCATTTTGGATTCGTAATTTTAAATTACGAAATTTCAATACTAATATTGTATTCAAAGATTTTTAGTCACTAATGAAAGATTGTTTTCTCGGGTTTGCCGGTTCAATTTCACATTACAAAAAAAAAAAATTACTAATTTCGTAATTTAGTCTCTGAGGCCCAAAAAATGGGATTAAGGATTCTGTATAATTTTCCTCTATCCTGCATTTATTTAGCTTCATTTTTGTTCAAGGAACATTAGATTTGTTTATTTCTTTTAATTTTAAAAAATTTTGTCATTAAAATAGATAAAGGAGCAATATTTGCAAAAAATAATTACACTTCAAGACAATAATAATTGGAAATTAAGGTTGTATCTAAATCTGAATTAGTGAAAAATAACTAATTATTAATTAAATATGACTAATTGAATTAGTGAACAGAATTTTATTAAGAATTTTATCTTGGCATACCCTAAACATAAAATTGACTAATAGTTATTTTTACTAAATGATTAGTAGAAATATAGCTACTTGAATTAGTGACTAAGTTTCTGCTTTCAAATTAGTTATTTTTAACTAATTCAGATTTAGAGCGATAACTAACTTAAAATAAAATTAAAGAAATCAATGAAAATTAAGAATAATTACAAATATAAAAAGGATATATTTCAAATGAAAAAAAAAATTTTTTAATCAAAAAGAATTATTGAAAAAGGAATAAAATATTTTTTAAAAAAATAAATAATAATAATTATAGAAATAATGGAAAAAAAATATGACAAAATTTTAAATACTTGAGAAATTATACTGTGCTAGCAATAATTTAAACTTGACTAATTATAATACTTAAAAATGCTTGGGAATTATTTTCAAAACTAAATTATCATTTATCGATCGCAATTTGTAAATTAAATTTCTATTTACCAAGAAATTGTATTTCTTCATTAATTACAATTGACACACATTAATTTAAATTTAGTTTTATTTTCTCACTCACAGCATGGTCTCCGTTAGGAATTTTCTCTTCGATGCGTGGCGCCAATCGAATCTGGTGATTTCTCTCGCTCTCCCTTAATTTTCGCATCTGAAACAAGAAAGGTTCATCAGCAATTAGTTTATGATCGATCACTATTATCTTTAATCGTGTGATACATGTTCTATTAAACGCTACATTATCTAGCGAAATCATCGATAGTTTCACATTCTAATCACTCGAAAATGATTGATGATTTATAGAGAAATTCTGTCCATTTACCCGAAGAAAGTTAAATACCTTAAATACAAACAAAGAATTTATCACGCGTCATCAATTCGTAATTTTTTTTGGGTCTTTTTGATCAATGATTAATCGGTTCAGAATATTAATAAGTAATAGTGATAATAATAATAATAATAATAAAAATGACAACCTACAAATAAAAAGTAATTAACACTTAAAAAAATTATCTACAATCATTACAAATTATCCGTTTAAAATAACAAAACTTAATTAAATTTCCTCTATCAAAGAATAGATTAATTAAGAAAAAGAAAAAATCCCATCATTATTTATCGAAACCGTGAAATTGATTTTGACGGTCATTGTCAGGGGAGGTAAAAACTATATTTAAACGATCACGGTCGATGACATTCATTCAGGGAAAGTAGTTACGAAACGAATCGTTAATTTAGCACAAGTTTCCTATATAATTTCTGAATATGTCATAAAGACCACACACAATTCCCGCAGCAAAGTTCTTGGAATAAATAAAAAAAAAAAAAAAAAGAGCAAAGAAAAAAAAATAATTCGTTCTACTAATGAAAGAACAGTGATTTTGACCTTAAGGTCTGATTAGTGAAAGTGATTGACTTTCTCTACTTGAAAGATGAGTGGAGATAAATTTCAAAAAACGTCCTAAGGTCAAATCTCCAACTTGTTCTACGGAAATTTTCGTAAAGTAACTTTTTTTTACTCCCCAACAAGGAGTGAATATATAAATGCGCGATTCTCAATTTCCGGCTGACATTAATTGCAGTTACTAAATTCTTAACTAATCACTCAATCTGTTCCTTTCTAACTGCTAGATTCAATTAATTCTTTGACATTTATTGCCGTTGCAGGCTAAGAAAGTCAAGAACGTTTGTAGGATATTTTATTGTTATGACTTGGTCATGATTACTGCTATTGTTCTAGAAAATTATTCGTGGTTTGTCTCTTGTTAAAAATTAACCGTTTCATTTACTCAATTTAAACATTTTTTCCGTCTAGTTAAAGCCAAGTGTGTTTTGTAGAATTAATTGTGTCGAAAATTAATTAATTTTATGATAATTTGTCAAACTAAATTTTATTTTATTTATTTGTGTATGAAAATTCTATTTTTTATTTTGTTTTTAAATTTTACTTCCAGTCTGAATAAATGATAATTGTTATCTTCTTTAAAAATATGTTTATATTCTATTTCGGTAACATATTAACCCGATTTGATATTTAATTATTGGTATTATTAATTATTTCTTGTGTATAAACTTTTGCAATTTGAATCCCGTGACTTTTTTCCTGCTGACATTTGACCAATGAGACAATTTAGTTAGGTTATTTTACCACAAAATCTAATCACACGTTTTTTAGGTTATGTTTTTTTATTACACTTTGAAAATTAAGTATTGAGGTTATTTACACATAATTTAAATTCCTCTTCATAAAAAAAGGAACTGGATACCTGGATTACTTATCCTGGAATTATTGAAACTAGAACTTTCAAAGTTCAGGTCTCTTTGTTGCATTTTGTAATTTGGAACTTTCTGCGATTTATTTCTCATTAAAATAATTGAAATTAGTCTTTAGGAGTTTAAAAACAATCAACACGGTGATATTTGTGAATAATTGTCCCTTAGATAATCTGATAAATGTATTTTATATGAAAAAAGTGAATATTCAGTATAAACTGTCATTTTACTTTCGACTCTCTACAAATATCTATAAACAACAGTCGATAACATAAATAACCCGCTTACCGACACTCGGTTAATTTTGGCGGCAATTTTGAAAATTAAAATAACAAAAATACTATTAAATTAAATCATCAATTAAGAAATGAATTTGAAAACTCAGTTTAAACACTTTAGAAATCCTCAAAGAGTTTTCAAAACTCTTTCAGCATCATTACGGTTTTAATTAAAGTTGCAATTTTCACACTTTTATAAAAATGGCAAATATCTTTTTAAACTGTAGTTTACGCTCTCTAAGTAAAACGAAAGAGCAACTAGCCGTGAATAGTTCATTAACTGAAGAAGATTAATTACTGAATTGCATCCCAGAGGAAAATGCAGGTATTCCTCTCAATGAATGAGAGACCTTTGGTGAAGCTTCATAAACGTAATTTGAAAATGTCTTGAAAACGAAAAAGGCAGGTTGACGCAAATAATGCGGATAGTTTATTTCAACGTGCAATATTGTTGAAACCTAAAGGTCAAGGTACAAGGAGTACAGTGCAATAAGAGAGAGGATTCTTACACACGTTATCTTGCAGTAAAACTCGTTTCGGTGCAGCACGATAGAATGATGATTTAGTGTTCTTGAAAACGAAGGGAAGCCATTGTTTGGACTAGTAAAAAAGGCCCCGATGGTCAGCAGTAAAAGCCTTAGTAAAAGTACAGGGAGCGAGCTTCCATTTCGTCCTGACAGTTATCCAACGTCATAAATACAAATATGTCCGAGGGACCAAATATTATTGCCACTATGCAATCTTCACAAAATTCCCTCTACGATCCTTACAATTTCAAGAGGAATAAAATTCTCTTAAAAAGTCCAAACTGTAAATTTGTTTCTCGTCTGGAAAAAGATCCGTGAAAGAAAGTGCTTCGAGTCGCTTAGACTTCAAACTTTAAGAGTTAGTTTGTAACAAAATTTTTAAAACTCTCTAAATATGAATTAGTCAGTGTCAACTCTTTTTAATGCAACAATTTTTCGTAAAATAGCGCTTAATGTTGCAATTTATACGGACATTGAAAGTAATTTTTAGGTTAGGTATATGTTCTAGAGTTTTTGTTCCAAATTTTGAATAGATAATCCTTTCTTATTTGAAAAATATAAATTGTGGAAAAGCTTCTTACCCGTAATACATTTTCTTGATAAAAGTATTCTTGAAAATAAAATCAATTTGGCAACATAAAAGTTGTTAATTCTTTAGTATTAAATAAAATATTAGAAATGAGATATCTTGTCATGTCTAACCAAACCTAGCAACTGAGGCAGTGGGAATTATACAAAGAAGTATTAAAACTAAATAAAAATGTTATTGAAAACAAGAAAATGCTATCAAAACATAACCTCGACTTCTGACAGTTCTATAATGGATTATCTACGGTTGATAATCTACTGTTGGAATTTTCACAGATTCAAAAAAAGTGCTGAAATAATTATGAATAAAGAAAGCTAACACTTCGTAGTGGCATATATTATTTTTTTAACCCTTAAATTGTGATAATACCGCATTTTTCAGGGTGGACACTTTTTTTATGAAATTAAATTCCTGGTCATTTCTCTGTTTTTTCCAATCAATTTTTTGGATTACTAGGTCAAAAATTTTCTAACAATTAAAACAGTATTTTAAATTTTAAGAAATTCGCTGTTATATTTAAAATATAACTTTATACTTAAATTTAAAATTTACAATATATTTTTATAATCTTATTAACTATAATTAAAGCTTAAAAAGCAAAAAATGTAATATTAATTTAATTTTTTATTACGAAATTGAAGAATTAAATTAAATTCAATTAAATAATTGCAAATTAAAAACTGAATTGAAAATAAAAAAAATAATTGCAATTGAAGAAAATAATAAAAAATTAAAAAAATAAATTGAAAATTTAAGAATTAAATTAAAATTTGAAACAAATTGATAACTGAAAAAAAAATTTACAAACTGACAAAAATAATTGACAATTGCAAAAAAAAATTCTAAAAATGGCTAGATTAATACACAACTGAATAAAGTAATTTAAAAAATCAAAGAATAATTATAAAAATTTTAAGATAATAATTGAAAGTTGAAAAAATTGTAGGAAGTAATTGAAAATTGCGGAAAATAACTAATAAAAAATAAAATAAATAGTAATTGAAGAAAATATATGAAAAATTACGAAAATAATTGTCAATTGAAAACAAAATTCAAAAAATGACTAGATTAATAGCCAACTGAAAAAATAATTGAAACAATTAATCAATAAATATTAAATTTAAAGAAGATAATTGCAAATTGAAAAATTAAGAAATTTATAGGAATAATTGTTGGAAATAATTGCACATTTAAAAACTAGATTGAAAATCGAAAAAAAAAAATTAAAATTGAAGAAAATAATTAAAAATTGAAGAAAGCAATTCAAAATTGTAGAATGGAATTGAAATTTAAAGAATAAACTTAAAAATTGAAAAAAAGTCATTGAAAAAAGACGAGAATTAATTAATATAGAAGAAAACAATTAAAAACTAAAGAATAGAAATAAAAATTGAAGAATGGAATTAAAAATTAAAGAAAATTGAACTAGTGTATTTAAAATTAAAGAAACTTAATGATAATCGAAAAATAAATAATAGAAAAAAGGCGATAATTTTTTAATTCTCGGAAAGAAAATTAATTAGAAATTGTATAAAAATGTTTTACAATTTAGAGAAAAAGCATCAAAAAGAGAAAATTTCAGGTTGATAAATTCAAACTTTAAAAAAGTTATATTTAATTTGCTACAGACTATATTAAAGTTTAAAATTACCTAGTAATTATTCGATACTTTTTCTAAAGCTTAAAATTTTTTGTAAGAAAATTTAGCTTTCTGGCACTTTTTCCCTAAATTATAAAACATTTTTAAAAAGTTTCTAATTAATTTTCTTGAAGAGTATAATTGAAAATTGAAAAGTGGAATTTAAAATTGAAGAAATGGAATTTAAATTTAAGGAAAATAATTGAGAATTGAAGAGAATAGTTCTAGAATTAAATAATTGAGTTGAAATTTTAAAACAATTTATAGGTGAAAAATATAATTTTAAAAAACGGAAAATTATTGGATATTGAGAAATTAATTGAAAATCGATCAAAATAATGAAAAATTACAGAAAATATTTAGAAAATGAAGAAAATAATTAGAAATTACAGAATTAAATAGAAATTTCAAGAAAATAATTGATAATTAAAAGAAAAATTACAAAATGACATAAATAATTAAATATTGACGAAAATATTTAACTATTAAAAGAAAATTATTAATAATTGAAAAAAAATCGAAAATTGGTGAGAATAATCGGCATTCGAACAAATTTTTTTTTTTTAAATTAATGAATAATCATAAAATTGAAGGAGAATAATGAATCGCCAATTGAAAACTGATGAAAATTATATAAAAATTAATAAAAAATAAATGAAAATCGAATAAATGTTATGAAATTTCAAAAAAAAATTGATAATAATTGAGAAAATGCGAGAATTATTAAATATTAAATAAAATAATTGAAACACGAAGAATGCAATTAAAAATTGAAGAAAATAAATAAAAATTAAATAAATAAATTGAAGATTAAAGAATTAAATTGAAACTTTAAGAATTTTAAGAAAATAATTGATAATTGAAAGAAAAATTACAAAATGACTTAAATAATTACATAAATAATTAAAATTAAATAATTAATAATTAAATAGTTAAATAAATAATAATTAAAGAAAATAATTGAGAAATGAGGAAAATAATTGACAATTGAAAAAAAATTTGAAAACTGTCGAGAATAATAGACAACACAACAAAATAATAAAAAAAAATTAAAGAATAATAATAACATTTTTGAAGAGAATAATTTTATATTGAAAACTGTTGAAAATAATATAGAAAAAATTATAGATTTATTTATTAATGAAATTAAAATTATTTGAACTGATAATTATAAATTTAAATTTTAATTAACTTAATTGCATTTTTTAAAAAGTATCTGATTTAAAACAAAAAATATCTATTTGACAATCTTCAGGTGTTAAGAAACAAAAAATGAATGAAGGAATGAAAGAACTTCCGGATTATTATTGCTATTATCGATTTGTGATATATCTCTCTAAATCTGAATTAGTTAAAAATAACTAATTTGAAAGCAAAAACTCAGTCATTAATTGAAATAGTTTTATTTCTACTAATCATTTAGAAAAAATAACTAATTCTTAGTGAAATTTATTTTTACGTTATGTCAAAATAACTAATATTTTAGTAAAATTCTGTTTACTAATTCAATTAGTCCAATTTAAACTATTTTTAGTTATGTTTTTCCTAACAATTAGTCATTTTTTTTACTAATAATTCGTTATTTTTAACTAATTGCTGAAATAAAAAGTCAGCCAAGGTTGGACTAATTATTAGTTATTTTTAACTAATTCAGATTTAGAGAGATATGAAATAAATTTATTTGCGATAAGATTTTTCAGAACTTTTAGATACACAAAAAAATTTCCGGTTTAGTAACAAATTTCCCGCTCAATTTTTCAATTCCCGGTTTTTCCCCGTCAAGTGGCCACCCTGATTTACGATCCCTAAAAAATTCTTCTTTTTCATTAATACTAATTTTTTTTAACGTTCAAGGTTTATTTCATTTTTACACGTTAATTATTTACATTCTTTCAAAAAAACATTGTTGGGTTACCTTATTTTATTCCAAAAATCTTATTTTAATAAGCTTAGTTAAAATTTTAAAATCATTTTTTTAGGAAATTTAAATAAAATCTATTGTTTGCCATTATCTACTATTGGGTGGTCTCCCCTAATTTCTTTTTAAATATAAGGTAAAAATATCATTTATAAATTACTAAAAAATCAAAATTTATGGTTTTTTTTGTTACAAATAAAATAATCATGAATAAAATTAATCATAGTGCAATAACGATTGTTTAAGTTAGTTAAATCACAATAACTAACAAATTTTTTAGTCAAATATTTAAATACTAATTAATTGTCAAAATTTCACTAATTCAAATTTAGAGATTATTGATCAATTTCCTTTCTTTTTCAGTGTTCAAACAACACCTGTACTTTCCCTATTTAAATCACAATTAGTACTTGTGATTCGAAGGAAGAAGTAATTTACATTTGGGATGAAAAGCAAATAACAATAAATACCACAAATATCGGGGAGTGTTCTCAGTAAACATTGTGAACAAGCCCTCATTTTTGAGTTATGAGTCAGTTTATGATAATTTCTCATAGGTGAGGTTTCACTTTCACGTTTTGGTCCTTCGAACCAATCTTTATAGTCTTGATAAGAATGAAAGAGAAACGAGAGGAAAAATGCAACAAGCTCGATTTTCAAGTTACCCGTAATCTGACAATAAATTATTGCTAAAAATATTTTGTAAATGACAAAATTACAGATCAGAAAGACACTCTTGGTTATATTCTTAGTTTAAGCTTCTGTAAATCAAGATCTGATGCAAGTGCTGGTACTTGAGTCGAATAACAGTCATAAGCACTTACGCATTCTATTATGCCATTTCCTGAGAAAAGACAAGAAGTCATTACATATTGTGAGGAGAGAAAGCCTTATGAATATGATCAACTTACTTTGGTCTGACGTTTCTTTCAATTTTAACTACTTTTCAAATAACCACAAATTTATTCATATACTTGTGGTTAAAAATTCAATTAGTGAATGAATATTCACTCTCTAAATCTGATTATATAGAGGTAAATTTGAGAAACAGTGATTTTTAGAATAGATCGTTTAAATGATTAATTCAATCAGTCAGAATTCATTGAGAAATAAGTGAATATTTACTGAGATTTATTTTTAGATTTTATTTTTTAATCCAACTTTAACTAAAAATAATAAAATGTTCTGAAGCACCCAACTTGATATAACTTATGAATTCCAGTTGTTTTTTAAATTACCTCAAAAAGTGATTTAAAAATTAAGAAAACACTAGGAACGGTAATTCAAATTTTTCTCTAAAATGTAATTTACGGATTAAAAATTAAAAAGGCAATTTCTTGCCTATTGTACTTTAATAAAATAATTTTATGCTTCAAGTGAGTTGAAATAAATAACTATATAGAATCCTTTCCAGTCTGAGTTAATGGCACCTATTCAGAACTACTGGTTATCTTAACCATAGCAGATCATAAATCGGAATTTTATGCTCTCTTTTATGCACTTTTTTACACAGAATATTCTTGCAGCTGTCATTTACAACTATCGTCTGTACCACGTTTCAATTACTGAATAATTAATAGAATTGTAAATACTATATTTAATTACTGAATATTTAATATACTTGTAAATAGTGAATTTAATCACTGAATAATTAGTAAAATTGTAATTTACAATTATAATGCTTATTTCCTATCAGTAAAACAAATAGGAAATTGAAAAAATAGGGCTAACTTATTTTTTCTTGGAATCCAATGTTTAGGTTGAACCTAGTATGGTTAATTTCGCCTTGGTACTTAATGGATAACATTATACTAACTGAATAATTACACTATAATTATAAACACTAAATTCAATTACCGAATATTAAAAATAATTCCCAGAAACTGTAAAATTACCGAATAATTAACATACTGAAAACTAACGTTAATAATCCGATACTTAAATACCAAATGATTTGACTAAAGATAGTAATTACAAAGTAAAAAATAATAACCAAACCTAAAAAAAAACCTGCAAATTACATTAATAATTTAAAATCACCTTGAGAAGAAAACAAAAATAACTTTACTAATTATCCAAACAGTAATTTATTCAGGGTTTAACAACTCAAGCAATAAATAAAACTAGAAAAATAAGAAATAATTGCAAACACTGGAAAATAGATAATTATAATTTAAAGCCTGATTTTCTCTTTTTTTTTTTGTCTGATAAAGAACTTTCATGAAAAAGATTTCTAATTATTCGAGGATTTTCTCGACATTAGACGCAGCATGTAATTGCAATTATGTGTCTTCCTCTTTCAGCTAATTACCAGTGGACAGCAGAATGCGTTTCAATGGAAACTTTAAAGGAAGAATCAGGAACGTATTTACATTGGAAGAATCAGTGAACTCTGGTGGAATAAACGATAGACGGTATAGACCGTGTAGACTTGTTGAGTCTTCTGTCCTGTGTAAGGAAGGAGTAAGGACATGGAGCTTTGATTCGCGGACAGGCTCGTTAAACCATTGAACTCATCCTGAGAGGACTAACGGTGTTTTCCGATCAGCATTATAATTAAAATGAATTGCTTATTGTCCACGAGAAGGAGGATCCTACGAGCACGTTCTTCGACAAGCAGTTGTCCAGTGACACAGTTTCCTTCTTCGTGCGAAAGACCCCTCCGGCCAATATGACTTGCTCGACTGCTTTATTCCGTGTCTGCTGTTGAAGTATCTTTTCGCACACATAATTTTGCCTCCACATGTCTGCCAAATCGTCTGCACGAGTCTCAATTCCGGCAACTCATGCCAACCAGTAATGATCTTTCGAGAAAAAACATGACCTAGATGAAAATTTATGCTAATAGGGCTTAATTATTTTGTTGATTGTAATATAACGCTACTTAGATTCAGGAAATTAGGTATCGGATAGATAGTAATGGATTTGCTGTTGTGTGGATTATGTTCCCTATGGATATCTATTGTATTAGGTTCTCAAAAGATACCTATTGTAATAGGTTTCCTAAAGATACATATTGTATTAGGTTCCCTATGGTTACTTATTGTATTAGCTTTTCTATGGATACCTATTTGATTAGCTTTCTTATAGGTACCTATTGTATTAGGTTCTTAAACGATACCTATTGTATTAGGTTCTCTAACGATACCTATTGTATTAGGTTCCCTATGGATACCTATTGTATTAGCTTTCTTATAGGTACCTATTGTATTAGGTTTCCTAACGATACCTATTGTATTAGGTTCTCTAACGATACCTATTGTATTAGGTTCCCTGTGGATACCTATTCTATTAGCTTTCCTATGGATACCTATTGTATTAGCTTCCCAGCGGATACCTATTGTATTAGCTTCCCAGTGGATACCTATTGTATTAGCTTCCCAGTGGATACATATTGCATTAGGTTCCCAGTGGATATCTATTTTATTAGGTTCCCTCTGGATATCTATTCGATAAGCTTTCTTATCGGTACCTATTGCATCAGCTTTCGTATGGTTATCTATTGTATTTGTTTCCCTATGGATGCCTATTGTATTAGACTCCCTATAGATACCTATTTGATTAGCTTTCTTATAGGTACCTATTGCATTAGCTTCCCTATGGTTACCTATTGTATTAGCTTCCCGATGGGTACCTATTGTATTAGCTTCCCTATGGATACCTATTTGATTTGCTTTCTTATCGGCACCTATTGCATCAGCTTTCGTATGGATATCTATTGTATAAGGTTCCCTATGGATACCTAATGTATTAGATTCCCTATAGATACCTATTTGATTATCTTCCTTATAGGTACCTATTGCATTAGCTTCACTATGAATACCTATTGTATTAGCTTCCCGATGGGTACCTATTGTATTAGCTTCCCGATGGATACCTATTGTATTAGCTTCCTTATAGGTACTTATTGTATTAGGTTCCCTATGGATACCTATTGTATTAGCTTCCTTATAGGTACTTATTGTATTAGGTTCCCTATGGATACCTATTGTATTAGCTTCCTTATAGGTACCTATTGTATTAGGTTCCCTAACGATACCTATTGTATTAGGTTCCCTATGGATACCTATTTGATTAGCTTCCTTATAGGTACCTATTGCATTAGCTTCCCTATGAATACCTATTGTATTAGCTTCCTTATGGATACCTATTTTATTAGCTTCCCGATGGGTACCTTTTTTATTAGCTTCCCTATGGGTACCTATTGCATTACCTTTTTTATGGATGTTTAATGTATTAGGTGTGATATAGATACCACCATTATGTTTTTTATGATATCTAATGCATACAATGATATACATATGACACGTCATTACAATAGCCATCTATAAAAAGTTAATACGAAAAGTAGCCATAGGCAAGGTATCAATATAGTATATTAGGTATCAATATAGTATCTAAATAAAGGTACCATATTGATACTTATTAAGGTATATAAAAATAAGAAGTGTCAATACGTATCAATATGGTACCTATATATATTTTATATATACATACCATATTGATACATACCATATTCTTAAGATGACTAATGCAGCTTCACCAATGCATCAGCTTCGTTGGGTAGATGTACATTAGCTAATTTTATGAATACTTATTATATTAGTTGTCTAATGAATAAAAATTGTATTAGCCACGATGTTGATTTGATACCTATTGATCATAAGTGTTCTACCTATCATATACCTAATATATTATCAACAATAAATCAAACCAATACACAGGTGAACTATATGGACAGCTACTATATTAGTCCACGAATGAAATCTCATTACGAATAATTAAAAATCACTGAATTTTCAATGACATTTTTTTATTGACACCTTGAGTCACGGTAATGAATCATAAGAAAAATACAAGTTCCTCAAGTACAAATGTATAAATATCATCTGAATAAGAAGCTTACTAATAAAATTCCCTAATTAAGAATATCATAAAACTGATTCATTAATCACGATTTTCATCAATCAATTATGATAATCAACTTTTCAAAACCCACAACAATTGATTCTTTTTCAAACATTAAAATTGTCTCTTTATGACAATTTTATAATAAACATTGACAGTATCCTCTAAACAATAAAACTATCTTTTAAACAATAAAATATTTAGAAAAACCTAATCTTAAAAATCCAAATAGATTGCAGTATAATGCATACTCAAATTACATTTGTATATTGAACTACAATAGATTGAAATCGCGAGTCGTAGTGAAATTACCTAAAATTATATCATCAGGAAAGAAGATTATTCGCTTTCGCGATTGTTGTTTAGTGGCACAACTTTCATAAAATTAATCGCGTCCACTATCATCTTCCATGGAGTGGATAATAGCGGATAATTTTATGAAAATCATACAAGATGTGTGTGTGTGTGTAGGGGGCGGTTATTTAAATTGTGATTACAATAGTGAATAAACAGGAAAGCTTTCACCACATAGAAAAAGAAGATAGTAAACTATCGATGTGTTAATGAAATGATGAATCTAATGGAGTCCGATTTGGCCAAGAGGCGTCATAAAGTTGAAGGAATAACGATCCGAAGATATGAATGAATGGAGCGAAAGACGGTGGATGCTATCATACCGTTACTTTGGCCCCCTGACACACAGTTTAGTCTACCTACTGGCCATGGGGTCAGGTGTAAATATTTCTCATCCTCCACAAAATAAAGTTATTTTAAAATCGCCATCAATGAAATAGCAACTACTCATATTTCGATAAGGATTGAATTACAGTATTTTATGAACGATTTTAGAATTTTTTTAACACAAAAAATTTTTTTTTTCCTCAGTACTAAAACTTTTTGAGTACTAACGTTCTAAGTACTAAAACATCAAACTGTAGTAATTCTTCTCATTATATATATGTGAATAACGCCAATAAGTACAATTTAACAAAAAAACACAACTTAAACCAATAAGTATCAATTGAATCAATACCGATAATTTAACAAAACATCTACTAGTATATAATATACAATTTGTTAAAATCATAATCTTGGTAAAAAAGTAAATAACCAGGAAAGCTACACATTTCCTGCACTATCATTTAATTTAAGAAAAATTACATCGTGATTATATTGATCACAAGTTGTCTGTCTACTTTTTGCGCTAATGGGAAATCAAGAATTTTTCATTTTTTAACAAATCTATACAATTACACATAAACGAGAAAAAACAACTGGGGTTTCATATATAAATTATACATGTTTTTCAACAAAGTAAACTCAATTGATTATTACATTCTCATCATAAATGAGAAGGTATTATTTTTTTTTCTCTTGTAGGATAAACTTTCTTGGGAATTGTGAGTATATAATTTGTAAGGAAACTGCATTTATAATAAATATTTTTTTAATAACATTAGGAATTACTGTCTAGGTTGATTGTTCCCAGAGCCAAGTTCAATCAAAGCCGAATTATATAGCGATTTCTCTTCGTCAAGTTGGGACCATAATCAGAAAATTATTACACGTCGGTTTCACTTCTTCGTACCTCGATTTTCAACGAAGAAAGGAGTAAGAGATTTAAAAGCTTGGCAAACAACAAGGTTCTCGATTTGAAATGCACACAGGAAGTTATGTAGACTTGTTGGCTATCCTGTCCATATTCTGGACAATTTTTCCCAGGATATTGGTAATAATACCTGTTGCAACTTTTAACGGAATTTTAATGAAAATAATTTTAAAAATGGGCAATTTTAATATTAAATTTAATATACTCATTAAAAGTTTATTTCAGGATTGAATATGTTACAATTAGGGGAGAATTGACATTAATGAGACATTTTTTCCAAGATTTTTTATTTCATTGTAAATTTTTTAATATTAATGAATTTTTAAATAAATTTTTTGGAATAAATTATAATAAAGAAATTAGTAAAAAGTTACTTTAAATTAAAAGCCGTTTTCATTAATTTGAATATTAGAATCCGTTTTTTACTAATTTGAATTTAGAGATATTGAAAAAAGTGTTTCATTAATGTAGGATTGCCAGCGGACTTGTAGATTAAAAATAGTGAAAAAGCGACTTTTTAATTTAAAAAAATAAGTAAATAGTGAGTTTGTAAGTAAAAAAGTGAGTAAGCAATAATGAGTTTAAAATTACTGATATTAATTTATTTGGGACCCGTCAGCAGAAAAAGTAATTCAAATTTGAAGAAAATAAATTGAAAATGTCAAATATAATTGAAATATGAAGAAAATAATTGAAAAATACAAAAATAATTCAAATTTGAAAACAAAATTGTAAAGTGATACAATTAATTGAAAAATTGATTAAAAATAAAAAATTGAAGACGAAAATTGAAAAATTGTAACGAATTAATTGAAATTTGAAGAAGATAATTAAAAAGTGTCAAAAATAATTGAAGTTACAAAAGAAAATAATTGAAGAATGATAAAAAATCATTAAAATTGGAAAACAAATTAGAGACTGGTGTAAAAAATTGAAATTTTGTGATATTGGCGAAATAATTAAAATGTGAAGAAACTAATTGGAAAATAAAAGAAATAATTGAAAACTGGTGTAAAAATCCAACTTTTTATACAATAGTTTGAAAATTGAAAAAAATAATAGAAGTTTCAAGAAAATGATTGAAACTTAAAGAAAACAATTAAAATATGACAAACAAAATTTATACATGTAGAAAACAGTTGAAAAATGACAAAAAAACTGAAATTTGGAAAAAAAGAAATGAAAAATGAGAAATATATAATTCAAAAATGAAGTAAGAATTGAAAAATTTAATACATTAATTGAAAAATTGTTTAATTAACGGTATAATAAAAATGTGAAAAAACTAATTGAATAATGACATAAATAAGTAATTAAAAACTGGTGTAAAAGTTAATAAATTCATGACTATAATAAAAAGATTGAAGAAAATTACATTTAAAGAAAATAATTCCAACATGTCAAAAATATTTGAAAATTGACAAAAATAATTGGAGTTTAAAAAAAAATTTAAAAATGACAAAAATAATTTATAACTGATGTTAAAAATTAAAAATTTGAGGAGAATACTATAAAAATTAACGAAACAATTGAAGTGTTAAAAAATAGTTGAATGACATAAATAATAATTGAAATTGGTGTAAAAATTATAAATTTATAGACAATAATGGAACATTTGAAAAAAATATTAAAAGTTTGAAAAAAAGAATTTAAATTTGAAGAGAATAATCCAAAAGGGGGGGGGGGGGGAAATGTAAATATGAAGAATGTAATTCAAGGTTGTAGGAAATAATTAAAATTTGTGAAAAATAATTGAAAAAGGTGTAAAAAATTAATAAATTCGTGACGATAATAAAAAGAATGAAGAAAATGATTGAAATTTGAAGAAAATAATTGAAAACTGATGTAAAAAATTTTCAAATTCATAACAATAAAAAAATTGTATAAAATAATTGAAATTTGTAGAAAATAATTCTGAAATGTCAAAAATAATATAAATATGAAGAGAATAATTGGAAAATGACAAAAATAAAAAAAATGATTGAAATTTGAAAAAAATAATTGAAAACTGGTGTAAAAAATTTTAAAATTCATAACAATAAAAAAAATTGAATAAAATAATTGAAATATATAGAAAATCATTCTGAAATGGCAAAAATAATATAAATATGAAGAAAATAATTGGAAAATGACAAAAATACTTGGATGATAAAAGTAATTGAAATTTGAAAAAAAAAATTGAAAAATAATAAAAGAAAATTGAAACTTGGGTAAAAAATTAAAATATTCCTGACAATAATTTTAAGATTAAAGATCATAATTGAAATTTTAAGAAAATAATTGAAAAAATGACAAAAATAAATGAAAACTTGTGTAATAAATTTAAAGATTCATGACAATAATTTAAAGAGTAAAGACTGAATAAAATAAAATTGACATTGAAAAAAATTAAATTCAAAATCGCAAAAATGCTTGAAAATTGACAAAAATTATTTTAAGTTGACAAAAGTACCTACTTTAAAAATTACAAAAAATAATTGAAAAGAGGTATAAAAATTTTGTAAAATGGTAAATATGTAAAAATACAAATATTTAAGTATTTGTAATGACGAAATTTCTTAATTAAAATAAATCATAAAGAAGAATGTCAATCTTGCAAATAAGCATTTCACAAATTATTAATGTTTCCCAAATAAAAAGTTTTTAATAATTCAAAATTTTTTAAGTGTTTATAAACATGAATTTCATGACCAATTTCCTAAATTTTCCGAATTCGTTTTCAAAATAATTTACGGAATTTAAATTCGAATTTAATGTTGATTTCTACATGTATATAAGCTTGTGATGTAAATAACATTTTCATCAATAAAAAGTTTATCATTAAAGATGGCATAAGTTGAAATTTGTAAACAAGTTATAAAAAGTTCATAAACAGTCTTCTTAGAAAACAGAATTACATCAATATTAAAATTCCGAGAACGAAAACTTTACAAATAATTATTTTTCTCTCTTTTTAGAGAAAGAGACAATTTTACCAATTTTGTTTAATTTAAAATTATTCCTACTCTTTAAATCTGAATTAGTTAAAAATAACTAATTTTATTAATAACTGATAAATAAACTCAGTTATTAATTCAAATAGTTATATTTTTACTAATAATTTAATAAAAAATAACTAAATACTAGTCAAATTCATTTTTAGGTTATGTCAAAATAACTAATATTTTAGTTAACCTCTGTTTACTAATTCAATGAGTCAAATTTTAACTTTTTTTTAGTTAATTTTTACTAATAATTAGTTATATTTTACTAATAATTAGTTATATTTCACTAATTGCTGAAATAAAAACTCTACTTATTCCTTTAAATATTAAAATAAACTTAAATAACATCTGTAAAATCCTTACCACAATAACAATTTCTCGATCCTGTTCAATAGCTTGAATTTCGAAATTTCTTTGAAGATCTCCAAGATAAAAAATCATCAAGAAAATTATTATAAATCATCGTTCTTTAGTACACGACGTCAACTCGTTTTGATTGTCATTGAGAAATAAATGCTTATATCACGATGCATCTGTTGGATCAAACGATTGGAATAAAGGGGTAAAAGGGACCTGAATGAAGTGGGAAAATTTCAACAAACAAAAAAATGCCGAGAGTGAGATGAAAAAAATAGTTCAGAATGGGAGAAAAAAGATGATGTTACAAAGTAACCGAGATGTCGACTAGTCGCCTTGGGACATATAGACATGACGCTGAAGAGTGTAACGAAGAAAAAAGTAGTCGGACACTTTACTCTTAAGGCTTTCTGAATGCGGAAAATTACTATACTTTCTGAGCAACTCTTCGGGGGAAAAAAATGTCTGTCATTTAAAACTTGAATCACATAGTCGACGTAATACTGATTTTTTTTCAAAATGCCTCTTATTAAGAGGAAAAAATTGTATTTCTTTATATAATTAGGATTATGAAGAATTTCATATGATAATTGATTATAATGAATAAAATTTCGTTTATGTTTAATTTTTAGCTATTAATTTAGATTATGAGTCAATTGATCAATTACTCGGTTTTACCGTGTCTGAAAAGTTGTTTCTAATATTCAAAATATGAATTTCACCCCCTAGGTCAACTTGCCCCGCTTTTTCCCAGTTACTTTTTCTCAAACTTCTGGTTTAAAAAAAATCCCAATGTAGCACGTTTTCAGGATAAAGTTACGATTATGTGATCGCAATCAAAAGCACTTTTCACGATTTATCTCTTGGAATAGTAAGCGAAATGATTTATTCATAAGCGACAGGTAGCAAAATATAGCGCGGAGACACGAAGACGTGAGTGTTCGACCTACTGAAGCAGCCACTGGACCACTATAACTTCAAGTATTCTGATCTTGTGGATTTGAGATCCCACCTCAAGCGCATTTATGTGCGCGTTACGTATGTAAATTTACTTATGTACACGAATCGTCTAACAGCAAATTTTACTATTTTATTTATTTATTATCCCGCGCAAATTTCTGATTTGCATTCATTGTTTTTTCTATTATTTTTAATATATATATTTTTTATATTTTAATTTTTTTTCTATGAAAAGGTTAATTTATTACCAAAAAAATATATAAGAAACAAGTCATTTGGGGGGGGGGGGGGGGGAAGGAAGAATGTGCCTGTTCAATTAGAAGAAAAAAGTGAGGTTAGAAAGTAAGTGATTTTCGTGATTTTTTATCTCTGTTTCTCAGTAAGCAAATGTGGTTCTTTTCATTTAAAATATACTTACAATTTGTCTATTGTTTTTTCTTATTAGAAAAATATTATTATTTTATTTTTAGCACTGTTTATGAGTAATTTATATTTTTCAATTTAGCGCGCTTTAATCCAAGATTTGACATAATAGCAATCTTCCTTACCGACAGTCTGAATTTTCTCTAACTCGTTGTCCCGTTTACACGTGTTCTACTTATTTTAATTAATTTTTTTAAAACTATAATTAGTAAGTATATAATAAGATAATTATTTATTAAAGCTGACATTTTAATTTTAATTATTTTAAGAAGAAAACAATTTTGAAAAAATTAACTCTGATTCAAATCATTTTAATTTTTCAAGTGTTTTTTATTTTTTAGAAATATGTTCAACAGCAATATTTTATATATTTGTTCAATTTCAAAAAGTATTATCAAATCTAACAGCCCTGCACATAATTTATTTTAGTAGCTCAATTAATTAAAAATTCCAAATTTTGCGTAAAATACGAGAATCTAACCTAAAAATTTCCAAACCGATTCAATAAATTTTGTATTAATAGGAAATCACTTATTAAAAATAACTCCGATTCAAAACTATTCAGAATGTCAATCATTAATCTGCTTTTTTAAAAACTCCGATTCACTAGAGGTTTTATTCAATAAGTTTTTACTTCCGGGGCATAAAAGACAATGTTAAATTAATAATTTTATAACTTTTAAACTAATCAGACGAAAATTAAAACCAACATAAAAAACAATAAAATGATTTTTTTCAAAATGTTAACAATAATTTAAAATCAGAAATGACAATTAATTTATGTCACTGAATTTCTGAAAAAGTTTTCATGAATTGATTAAAAAATGAGCGGATTACACACCCGATGAAAAATGTCGTACTTTGACGAAACTCGGTCAATTAAATATTCAAATTACGTTATTATCCTAATTAACACTTTCACCTTTGGAAAGTGTTTTAAACCTGAATATGAGTTATTTTTTCACAATCTTGAATTAATCGGCGGAAAAATGTGTAACATAAATCTCCAAGGGATGAATAATATATGGGTTCTTATATACGAGGACAAAAACAAATCGAGTATAATTTTCCTTTTACTTTCTAATTCAATTCAGTAAAACTACTTTGTAGCAGAAAATGGAAACAATGAGGGGAAAAAAAGTTGAATTAATAATACTTTGGTGAGTGCACATTATTTCTAAAGGCAAATTGCACCCGCGGGTCATTGACTAGTGGCCAGGCAAATATAGACTCTGAAATGAGGGAAGGTATGTAGCCATTACGAATGCAAATTCATATAGAAAGCTCTTCCTGGTAAATAGGTATATCTGAATTAAATATATTTGTCACGTTTTAGGAGTTAAAGTTCATTCATTCTATTTTTCCTCTTTTTTTGCAATTTTTTTCGATTTATTTTCTTTTAGACCGATTCTTGACATTTATTTTAAATATGTAACTTAGAATATTAAGTAAATAATCTTGAAATACTTATAAGTGTTATCAGAATATTAAAATTTTTTTTGGTATTATCTGGAAATTTTTTTTGGAATATACTTAAAAGTCTGAGAAAATTCTGGAAATATGCTTGTAAAATTCAGAAAAAAAACTTTGAATATTCTGTAAATAATCTTAGAATACTCTGGAAATATTCTTGGAATATTTTAGGGATATTCTTGCAATATTTACGAAGTATTTTGGAAATATTTATATTTGAAATATACTTGAAATATTTTGGAAAAAGCATTAAATTTTTCCGGAAATATTCTTAGAATATTCTGGGAATATTCTGAAACTATTTTTGAGATATTTTGGAGATATTTTTAGAAGATTTTGGAAATATTCTTGGAAAAATTCTTAAAATATTCTGGAAATATTCTTTTAATATTTTGGGGATATTCTGAAAATATATTTGAGATATTTTAGAGATATTGTTATAAAATTTAGAAAATATTCATAAAGAAATTCTAAAAATATTCTGGAAATATTTTTGTAATGTTTTGGAAATACTCTTAGAATATTCTGGGGATATTCTGGAAACATTTTTGAGATATTTTGGAGAAATATAAGAATTATAACATTATGGAAATATTTATGAAAAAATTCTTAAAATATTCTGGAAATATTCTTGTAATATTCAGAAAAATAACTTTGAATGTTCTGGAAATATTGTTGGAATATTCTGGAAATATTTTTGGAAAATTCTGGAAATATTCTTGGAAAATTCTGGAAATATTTTTGGAAATTTCTGGGGATATTCTGAAAACCTATTTGAGATATTTAGGAGATATTCTTAAAATATTTTGGAAATATTCTTGGAATTTTCAGGAAATATTCTGGAAATATTCCTGGAATATTCTGGGGTTATTCTGGGGATATTCTGGAAACATTTTTGAGATATTTTGGAGAAATATAAGAATTATAACATTATGGAAATATTTATGAAAAAATTATTAAAATATTCTGCAAATATTCTTGATATATTCCGAAAAATAACTTTGTTTGTTCTGGAAATATTCTTGTAATATTCTGGAAATATTCTTGGAATATTCTGGAAATGTTCTTGGAATATTTTGGGGATATTCTAGAAATAAAATTAAGATATTTTGGACATATTGTTATAAAATTTCGGAAATATTCTTGGACAATTTCTTAAAATATTCTAGAAATATTCTTGGAGCATTCTGGTACCATTTTTGAGATAATTTGGAAATATAGTTATAACATTTTGGAAATATTTTTGGAAAAATTCTTAAAATATTCTGGAAATATTCTTGTAATATTCAGAAAAATAACTTTGAATGTTCTGGAAATATTGTTGGAATATTCTGGAAATATTTTTGGAAAATTCTGGAAATATTCTTGGAAAATTCTGGAAATATTTTTGGAAATTTCTGGGGATATATTCTGAAAACCTATTTGAGATATTTAGGAGATATTCTTAAAACATTTTGGAAATATTCTTAGAATTTTCAGGAAATATTCTGGAAATATTCCTGGAATATTCTGGGGTTATTCTGGGGATATTCTGGAAATATATCTGAGATATTTGAAGATATTATTATAAAATTTTGGAAATATTCTTGGAATTATTCTTAAAATATTCTGGAAATATACTTGTAATGTTCTGGAAATATTCTGGAAATATTCTTGGAAAATTCTTAGGATATTCTAAAAACCTATTTGAGATATTTAGGAGATATTCTTAAACCATTTTGGAAATATTCTTGGAATTTTTAGGAAAAATTCTGAAAATTTTATTTGAATATTCTGGTGACACTCTGGAAACCTAT
Source organism: Ganaspis brasiliensis (assembly GCA_037103525.1). NCBI lineage: Eukaryota > Metazoa > Arthropoda > Insecta > Hymenoptera > Figitidae > Ganaspis > Ganaspis brasiliensis. Next base: position 2,978,689 of record JAZKLR010000294.1, read on the forward strand.
TTAAGATATTTAGGAGCTATTCTTAGAACATTTTGAAAATATGCTGAAAATATTCTTGTAATACTCTGGAAATGTTGTTGGAATATTTTGGGGATATTCTGGGGTATTTTGGAAACCTATTTAAGATATTTAAGAGATATTCTTAGAACATTTTGGATATATTCTGGAAATGTTCTTGGAATATGTTGGAGACATTCTGGAAATATATTTGAGATATAGTTGTAACATTTTGGAAATATTTTTTGGAAATATTCTTGTAATATTCAGAAAAATAACTTTGAATATTCTGGATATATTCTTGGAATATTCTGAGGATATTCTGGAAATATATTTAAGATATTTGGAGATATTATTATAAAATTTTGGAAATATTCTTGGAATTATTCTTAAAATATTCTAGAAATATTCTTGGAGTATTCTGGTACCATTTTTGAGATATTTTGGAAATATAGTTATAACATTTTGGAAATATTTTTGGAAAAATTCTTAAAATATTCTGGAAATATTCTTGTAATATTCAGAAAAATAACTTTGAATGTTCTGGAAATATTCTTGGAATTTTCAGGAAATATTCTGGAAATATTCCTGGAATATTCTGGAAATATATCTGAGATATTTGAAGATATTATTATAAATTTTGGAAATATTCTTGGAATTATTCTTAAAATATTCTGGAAATATACTTGTAATGTTCTGGAAATTTTCTGGAAATATTCTTGGAAAATTCTGGAAATATTTTTGGAAATTTCTGGGGATATATTCTGAAAACCTATTTGAGATATTTAGGAGATATTCTTAAACCATTTTGGAAATATTCTTGGAATTTTTAGGAAAAATTCTGAAAATTTTATTTGAATATTCTAGTGACACTCTGGAAACCTATTTAAGATATTTAGGAGCTATTCTTAGAACATTTTGAAAATATGCTGAAAATATTCTTGTAATACTCTGGAAATGTTCTTGGAATATTTTGGGGATATTCTGGGGTATTTTGGAAACCTATTTAAGATATTTAAGAGATATTCTTAGAACATTTTGGATATATTCTGGAAATGTTCTTGGAATATGTTGGAGACATTCTGGAAATATATTTGAGATATAGTTGTAACATTTTGGAAATATTCTTGTAATATTCAGAAAAATAACTTTGAATATTCTGGATATATTCTTGGAATATTCTGAGGATATTCTGAAAATATATTTAAGATATTTGGAGATATTGTTATAAAATTTTGGAAATATTCTTGGAATTATTCTTAAAATATTCTGGAAATATTCTTGGAATATTCTGGGGATATTCTGGAAACATTTTTGAGATATTTTGAAGATATTCTTGTATTATTTTGGAAATATTCTTAGCATTTTCTGGGGATATTCTTAATCTATTTTTTTTAGATATTTTGAAGATACTCTTAGAACATTTTGGAAATATTCTTGGAATATTCTAGGAATATTCTGGAAATATTCTTAGAATATTCTAGGAATATTCCGGAAAAACTCTTGGAATTATCTGTAAATATTTAGGAAATTGTTTGGAAATTTTTCTAAAAATATTCTTGGCATTGTCTGGGGATATTTTGAAAAGATTTTGGAGATATTATTGGAATGTTTTGGAAATATACTTGGAATATTCTGGAAATAATCTTAGAATATTCTGGAAATATTTTCGGAATTTTGTGGAAATATTCTTAGACTATTCTGTAAATATTCTTTGTATATTTTGTGATTATTCTGTTAATATTCTTGTAATATATTGAAAATATTCCTAGAATATTTTTAAGTTGTTCTATAAAATTTCAGAAAATAATCTTAGTATATTCAGAAATTATTCTTTAAATTTTCTGAAAATATTCCTGGTATATTTTAGAAGGATTTTTAAATTTTTCTGTAAATATTCTGAGAGTATTCATGAATTTTTGGAAATTTTTTGATAATATTCCTAGAATAATTTAGAAATTTTGCATTAATTCAAAAAAAGATTTGCTCGAAAGTATTGTAGATTAGTTTTGGGATATGTTAGAATATTGTTAGAATATTCTGGAAATATTTCATTTTAATCTCTGAAATTTTTTGAAAAAGTTTAGGAAATATTCTTGGAATACAATTTTCTGAAAAAATGTTTAAATAATTAAAATTATTTTAGTTTATTTAGGAACTTTTTTTGAAATATATCTATCATTTTCTGAAAATATTCATAGATTATTTTTAAAATTTTCTAAATACACATTCAACATATTCTGGAAATATGCTGGTAATTTTATGGAAATTTTCTTGGAATTTTGTTGAAATACAATATTCTGGAAAATATTCGTAAATTATTCTGTCAATCTTCTTAAAATATTTTTTTTATATCATTCTGAAAATATTCTTTTTTTTACAGAGTCAGTTTTACCGAGGTTAACAAAATTTTTCCAGATTGTCAAAGTTAAAAAATTTTATCAAAGTTCCGAAAAATCCCTCATTTTAAAAAATCCAAAGGAGTGAGCGCATTGATGAAATTATTTGGTGAGAATAATTTTTCAGAAATGAATATTTGAACAAAGTGTGTTAATTGTATAAGACGGTTTAATTCCAAGAAGCCGTAAAAGGTGATTTGAGTTATTTGTACGTGTATAGTTAAGAAGGAACCAGAACGACGTAAAAATGAAATTAACGGTTGACCCACAACCAGAAATAATTATTATAATCGTCGTTTCAATGCAGGGAGCATAAGGAACCAAGTAGTACCAAATTAAAATCAAAAAGTCTCAGAACTCGGGTCAATTAATCGGGCCCAGAACACTTTAAAGTTTCTTTTTCACTCGCGGTCGTTACTCTCGAAACGAGACTAAACAAAAGGTGTGCTTGCGAAAGTATGTATAAGCTCATAAGCAGTAAGAGTAACGTGGGCAGTGGCTCCTTAATAAGGTTAATTACGTGCAATAAAGTCTTAAATGACGATACCATTCACAACTTTTAAATAAGCTACAATAAACCATTTTTTAATATTACATTTCTCCCCAATTGTTCTTATTCGATGTAATATTATTTGTCGAATAAATAAAAAACTGATAATTATAATATCAAAAGTAGAAGATACAATAATGATATTATGAGAAACTATAAATCAATAATAATAAACCTCTGCTAGAAAGATCAAAGAATTGTAAAGTATAAACGTTACACCCACTCGGAACAAAGATAAAAATGAATATCTAGTTAGAAAGTTCATTATCAGAGGAAATAAATTTGCATGCCAAAGAAAATCCAAATGAATTAATTTAACCCTTTGCACTAGTCGATAGCAAAACTTTCCAACTCATGTTTCTATCTATTCACTTGAAGATTAATCCTGCGAATTGTAATTATTCAAAATTTTATCTCTTAATTGCTCCTTATTAGAAATGTCACTTGATCTTAGGCGACATTTATATAGAGAAGATAAAACCAGAATAAAACTAAATCGGAGAATGATTTATCGAGTTTGTTTACATCGTCACCTTAAATGTAGGCGTAAAGAGAAATGATTTTTTAAATTCGTCGGTGTAAACAGACTCATTCTGCCAATCTAAGAATAGCTTATTTTAATTTTTTTAAATTTTTGATGATCTTATAGATTAATTACAGTTTTTAACAAATATGACCTCTGAATCTTGAATATAACCCTTATAATGAGAATTTGGAGTCTGTCTGTCCGTCCGTCGGTCGCTCATAGTCAATAGCTGGACCCAAGAAAAAAAAAGTTTCTGCATTTTTATCTTATCAGAGTATCTAGCGAATCATCATTTAAACAAGGGAGTAAATGTTCAAAGAATCTTAACAAAATGTAAAAAAAATGAAATTTTACATGAATTACAAAAATTACAAAATTTTATTAAAACCAGTATTATGAATGAACCGATAAGAAAGTTAAGGATAATTTACATTGAAATGGGAAAATTAAAGCAAAAAGATGTTAAAAAAACGTACTAATTGTAAAACCTGCAAAAAATAAATAAATTCTTCAAAAATAAAAAAGTTTAAAAAATTAATGAAAGTAAAAGAAAGAAAATTAAGAAATATGTCAATAATGCGTTATGAAATATTAAACAGTTTAAGGAAGATTGATTAAATTGCTTTTTTAAAATCAAAATACTACGCAATAAACAGTAAAAGTTTTTAAAACCAAAAATTGAAATTACAAGAGAGGAAAAAATGATTTTCAAAAAGTTAAAATATTTGCGGACATGTTTTTTTAAATTAAGAAAATAAATAAGATAATCAGTAAAAAAAACGGAAAAATGTTACTAAAGATAAAAAAAAAATACTTTAAAAACTTGTTTTTAAAATCAAGCAAAAAGCAATAATTTTTTTTAAATGAAGAATTGAGTGAAAACAATTAAACAATTTTAAGAAAAAAAACCAATATTTCTAAGAAATAGAGAAATTCTGATCAAATGAGAAAATTTATTATAAGATCAAATTTACAAAAAATTAAATAAAAGAAGAAAAGTCTATAAAAATTATAATACACTTGTGGTGTACGGAACCCTAAAAATTAATAAGTTATGTCAAATGACAGAAGACCAAATAAATATTTTAAAAATCATAAAATTGAAAAAAATTATATTTTACAACATCCAAATTATAATAATAAATAAAATTAATCACTGGAAAAGTAAATAAACTTTTCTAAATATTGTTAAAATAAAACTGTATAAAATTAACTGAAGTAATTTTTGTAAAAAGAATAAAATTTAAAAAACATCTGGAAAATAAAAAAGTACTATTAAACACATAAAAAAAGAAAAAATTTTAAAAAGAAATGAAAGTTACCTAAGTGATTTTCTAAAAATACATAAAAGCAATATAAAACATAACCTACCAAAAAAAATTGTTTAAAAAAGAAAAAATTGCAAGAAAGAATAGTTAAATATTTCAAGAAAGTGATATAAATTAGTGTGTAAATAAGTCTACAATTTTTTCAATAATTTTTAACCGTTTTCAATTTACAATTATTCTCCTTAAATTTTATAATTATTCTTTAACCTTTTTAATTATTTTGTTCTGTTGTAGATTATTCACGACAGTTTTCGAATTTCTTTTTTAATTGTCAATTATTTTGCGCTTTTCTAAATTATTTTCTTTAATATTCAATTATTCTCGTCATTTTGTAATTTTCTTTAAATTATTAATTATTTTCTAAAGTCAATTTTATTCTACAATTTTCAATTAAGTTTATTCAATATTCCAAAAAACTTAACTTTTTTCAATTATAAACCATTATTTCAAATTACAATTTATTTCTTGAATTTTTGATTATTTTCTTCAAATTTCAATCACATTTTTCAATTTTCAATTATTTTTTCGAATATCAATATGCTTTTTTAATTTTAAGTACAATTGTTTAATTATTTTCTTCAGTTTTTAATTATGTTTTAAAAATTTCATTTCCATTCTTCAATTTTAAATTTTTTCCTCAATTTTAATTATTTTGTTCGATTAAATTTTTTTCAATTTAGTTGTTCAATTAGCAATTATTTTTAGCAATTATTTCCAACAATTATTTCTACAATTTTCTTAACTTTTTAATTTTCCACTATTTTTTAAATTAAATATTTATAGTTTGATTTTTAAATTATTTTTTCCAGTTTTGTATTAATCTAGCCATTTTTCGAATTTTGTTTTCAATTGTTAATTATTTTAGTCATTTTTCAGAAATTATCTTCAATTTTGCTATTATTCTTGTTATTTTTGAATTATTTTCTTTAATTTTTAGTTATTTCTTACAATATTTAAAATTTTTATTTATTCTCTGAAAACTAAAGAATTATTTTTTAACGTTTTCAATTATTTTTTTCAGTTATGCATTATTCTAGTCATTTTTTGATTTTTTTTGCAATTGTCAATTATTTTCTTTAATATTTTAAAATCCTCGCCTTTCGACGATTATTTTTTTCCATTATCAATAAGATTGGTTAATTTCAAATTTTTATTTTTTTTAATTCTCAATTATTTCTTCAAATTTCAATTCCATTTTTCAGTTTTTAATTGTTTTCTTCTACATCCAATAACGTTCGGCTTTTTTCAAATACATTTTTCAATTTTTAATTATATTCTTTAAATTTAAATTTAAATTTAAAATTTTCAATTATTTTATTCAATTTTAATTATTTTTGTCAATTTTCAATGCATTCGTTCAATGCGCAATTATTTCCAACAATTATTCCTATAATTTTCTTCATTTTTCAATTTTTAATTATTTTCTTTAAATTTAAAGTTTTTGCTATATTTTATCAATTTTTTTTTAGAAGTCTATTAATCTAGTCATTTTGTAGATATATTCTTCAATTTTTTAATTATTCTCATTTTTCAATTATTTCTTTTAATTACTAACTATTTTTCGCAATTTGAAATTATTTCCTTCAATTTTTTTCAATTTTCAATTAGTCTCTTAAAGTTTTATAATGATTCTTTCAGTTTTTCAATTATTAATTTTTTTTTTTGTGTATTAATCTAGCCATTTTTTGAAATTTGTTTTCAATTGTTAATTATTTTCGTCATTTTTCAGAATTTATCTTCAATTTTGCTATTATTCTTTTTATTTTTGAATTATTATCTTTAATTTTTAGTTATTTCTTACAATATTAAAAATTTTTATTTATTCTCTTAAAATTTGAGATTTATTTTTCAACGTTTTCAATTATTTTTTTCAGTTATGCATTATTCTAGTCATTTTTAGATTTTTTTTTAATTGCCAATTATTTTCTTTAATATTTTAAAATCTTCTCCTTTCGCCAATTATTTTTCTCCATTATCAATAAGATTCGTTAATTTAAAATTTTTATTTTCTTTAATTCTCAATTTTTTCTTCATATTTCAATTCCATTTTTCAGTTTTTAATTGTTTTCTTCTATATTCAATAACGTTCGGCTTTTTTCAAATATATTTTCCAATTTTTAATTATATTCTTTAAATTTGAATTTCAATTTAAAATTTTCAATTATTTTATTCAGTTTTAATTATTTTTGTCGATTTTCAATCCATTCGTTCAATGCGCATTATTTCCAACAATTATTCGTATAATTTTCTTCATGTTTAAAATTTTAATTATTTTCTTTAAATTTAAAGTTCTTGCTATATTTTATCAATTTTGTTTCAGTAGTCTATTAATCTAGTCATTTTGTAGATATTTTCTTCAATTTTTTTAATTATTCTCATTTTTCAATTATTTCTTTTAATTATTAACTATTTTTCGCTATTTGAAATTATTTCCTTCAATTTTTTCAATTTTCAATTAGTCTCTTAAAGTTTTATGATTCTTTGAGTTTTTCAATTATTTTTTTTTTTTTGATTGTGTATCAATCTAGCCATTTTTCGAATTTCGTTTTCAATTGTGAATTATTTTCACGTTTTGTAATTTTATTCCATTATTATCAATATTTTTTTAATTTCAGCTTAATTTTTAAATTATGAATGTATTTTGTCAAGTTTTTATTATTTTCTCCAAATTTTTATTATTTTCTAAAGTTTTCAACTATTTTCTTCAATTTCTTTTTGTTTTGATTTTCAATCCAATTGTTCAATTTGCAATTGGTTTTAGCAATTATTCCTATAATTTTCTTAATATTGTTTAATTTTTTAGATTATTTTTAACGATTGTTTTTCAACTTTTCATATTATTATTAAAGAATACAAGATTGAAATTGAAGTTTTTAGAATTTATCCACCTTCCCAGAGTTTCTTAAAAATATGCGGATCGTTTTTGTTTTTGCCGAGTGCTTCCGAGCATATCCGAAAGGTTCCGAACGACACCGAATGTAGCCGAAAAATTCCGAACTGTACAGAGAGGAACCGAATGAAGTCGAAAACTTCCGAACCACGTCGAGAGTCTTTTAATCAGAACTAAAAGCTGCGGACAAGTTTAAAAAATTAATTAATAAAAGAAAGTGAGAAGATTCGAGAATTTTCCATCTTACGTCACCAGGATCACATTTCATGATTGCAGGTGGATGCGGCCCTGACTATTGGTGCGTATATATTGCGTATACGCTTTGATACCGTTATCTATACTTCTCTCCTTTCTTCTCTCGTTTCCTCTCAGTTTCTTTTTACCACATTTGGACGCATCTTACTTTTTTTTCTTATTAGGGACCGGTAACGTTAATCATAAAGCCACCAATGTTACTTTCTATGAGTTCTTTATAAAGTGCATGACCATTAATGGGATAAATATACCGTCTACTCTTTACAGCCAGCGCAAAAACTACATCCAGCATATGTGCTTTTATGCAATTTCATAAATTCACTTGATATTTGCGTTTCCTGTCTACACGTAATAATAATCCAATATCTTTCTCTCCAAGAAAGTTATTCATTAAACTGCAAAAAGCATCCGGTAATATGCAATTTTTATAAATGACTGCAAATTTTCATTAATCCTAAACGATACAAATTTTTAGTTCTTTTTTGTTCGGCTTGCTTATGAAGCGTTTGAAGAAATTGACCTAAGGAGCAAAAAATTGTAGGTTATGTTTGTGATTTTTGGAATAATACAAAAAGAGGATTAACTCTCTTAATCAAGGTAAAACTATATTACTGAACATAACCTAACATTTTTTGCTACTTAGGTCCGTTTCTTCATAACTTGTCACATATATTTCAGTACTTGTTACTTTAATAATTAATTATTTATAATTACTGTTTTATTACTCGTTACTTTATCTTTTTTCAGTTTATAACTTATTACTATTTTTGGTATTACTTTTCAGTATATTATTTTCCCGATTAATTTATAATTTATCATTTTATTAAATTACTTTATTACTATTAATATATTACTTTATTACTTATTACTATGTTACCCATCATTTATTACCCAAGTTCACAAATTAGTACACACTCCACTTTATTTTCAATCAAAAAATAAAACTTGCAATCGTATGGATCGTTTCTAACGAGTCACTAATGATTTTTAAGTCTAGAGTTGATTAAACAGTTATTTTCACGAGGCTCATTGTGTGTTTCAAGTTGAATTTCTATGCGCAAGTGCTCAGATTAAAGAAGGCGAAATCGCGTGTCACAGGACTTTGATAAATTAATCTCAAGTAACGGCACTTCTTGAACGAGCAGCTTGGGCACAGATTAAGGTGCGCATGTAATTACACAGACAATTAGCTTTACAAATCGCCGCGAACTTGAGCACGTATAGCAAGTGCCTATTTCAAGAAAATGAGCCTTCTCAAGAACAAAGGATCTTGTATATAGTATTTGGGTCGAATAATCTAAAAGAAAACCCTTTTAATCAAACCATTTTTTTTACAAATAAAAAACACTGTTCTTCAAAGCAGTCACATGATTAAAAAACTTAATTTTCTTTTATTAAAGAGTTTTTACTAACAGAGCGGTTTTTAGTTTTTTCAAACTATTGGTAGTTTAAATTTACAAAACGCCCCTATCGGTTACTTTAGGAACTATCCAATATGGCCGCTGACAAAAAGAAAATTGACGTATTTATAGTACACAAAAATTCGATATTTATTTTAAAAACAACATTTTAAAGTGTTTGTGAAAGTGAATTATAATTTTATAATAGTGAGAATTATTAATTTTGTGAATATACTATGGAATTCACGATTTTTTGTCTAGTTTTATTGCTAGCGCCACATACCAGAATTGACAACATTTTGACCCTGTATCATATTTCTAGACGACGGAGCTTTAGTGAATGAAAATAAATTGTTGAAGCTTGAAGCTACTATCTTTTTAATCATAACAACACTTCCGAAATAAACTTTTATTGTAAAACTTAGGTAAAACCAAATTCGACTGTCTTTGAATAAACTCTCAGTCAGCGGCCATATTTGTTTTGAACAGGTGGCGCCTCACTGCCCATTTATTTCTTTGCCAATAATACAAAGAGTTGTAAAATTCTCGGTAATTTAAAATCCGGTTACATTCTCGAGAATATAACCGAGAATATTCTCCTTCCGGAGAATTATTTATGAGAATTTTCTATGTTTGAATGAGCCCCACTATTTTGAACCACAAACAATTTATTAAAAAAAAATGGATAAATAATAAAATAATTATCGTTACAAATTAAATATAAGTCAATGAAGTGTAAAAATTATTATTAAATATAACAATTATGAACAATTTTGAAATGAAAGAAAGTAATTTAAATTTGAGTAAAATACTTCAAAGTCTTAGGAATTAATTAAAAAAAATTAGGATAATGAAAAATTGGAGAATCTAATTGAAAATTGAAAAAAATGATTTAAATTGAGATAAATAATTAAAAATTTAGAAAACTAATTCACAAAATGATTAAAAATTTAAGAAAATTGTAAATAAATAATATACCTAAATAATTTAAAATTGAGGAAAAAAATTAAAATTTAAAAAAATATTTGAAAAAATTGCATAATATATTTTAATTAAAGAAAATTTAAAGAAAATTACAGAAAAATACTTGAAACTTTTAGAAGTAAATTGCAAAAAAAAAAGAAAATAATTAAAAATTAGAGAAAATAAATGAAAAAAGATAAACATAATTTAAGATTGAGATAAAAATTGTTTACTTAATGGAAATAATTGCAAAACATACAGAATATAGGTAAGTAAAATAGAAAAAAATCGTAGATACATATAATCGAAAATTGAATAGAAAAATGAAAATTTCAGATAAATAATTAAAAACTTTTTGGAAATTATGAAAAAGAACGTAAGAAATTGAAAATAATAAACAAATAATATAAATAATTGAAAATTGAATTGAGTAATTGAAAATGATTAAAAATTAAAGGAAATAATGGGAAATTTGAGAAAAATAATTAAAAATTTTAGAAAATAATTTTTAAAAAATAAGAATAATCAAAACTTGTGGAAAATAATTAAAAATTGATTTTAAAATTTGAAACTTGAAGACAGTAATTGAAATATGATGAAAACAATGATAATTTGACAAAAAATTTTGTTATTTTTCTTTCAATTATCAACTATGTATTTTTTTTAAAATTTCAATTTAAATTTTAAGTCTTCAATTTAATTCTTTAATATTTCATTTATTTCTTTAATTTTCAATTATTTTCTTCAATTTTCAATAATTATCGCATTTTCTCAATTATCAAATATTTTCTTGAAATTTCAATACAATTCTTTAACTTCCAAATAATTTTTTTAATTTTCATTTATTTTTTACAATTATTTCCATTATTTTTATCAGTTTTCAATTGAAAAATTTTTTTTTTCTTCAATTTTATGATTATTTATCAATTCAAAAATTTTTTTTTCGAATGCCGATTATTTTCACAATTTTAAAAAATTTTTTTTAATTGTTAATTATTTTTTTTAATAGTTGATTATTTTCGTCATATTTTAATTTTTCTTTTAATTATCAATTATTTTCTTGAAATTTCCATTTAATTTTTTCATTTCCAATTTATTTTTTCAGTTTTTAAGTATTTTATTCAATTCTCAAAAATTTTTTTAAATTTAAATTATTTTCATGGATTTTCAATTAATTCCCGCATTTTCTGAATTATCAACTATTTTTTTTTATTACAATTCTTTATTTTCCAATTGATTTATTTGATTTTCATTTATTTTTTACAATTTTATTTCTTAATTTTCATCAGTTTTTAATTGGCAATTTATTATTCTCCTTCAATTTTATAAATATTGATTAACTACAAAATTTTTTTTGTACGAATGACGATTTTTCTCACCTTTTGTCCATTTTTTTTTAATTGTTAATTAATTTTTCTAATATTAATAAATTATTTTAATATTAATAAATTTTTTAATATTTAAATATTTTTGTCATATTGTTATTTTTCTTTTGATTATCAATTATTTTCTTGATATTTCCATTTAATTGTTTTCTTCAAATTTTGAATATTTTGTTTAATCTTCTTTTTTTTATCGATTTTCAATTAACTTCTCAATATTCAATAATTTTTTTATTTTTTCAATTATTTTTTTCACCCATAAAAATTGTTTTAAAATTTTATTTTAAATAATAAATAAATAAATAAATAAATTTCAGATCAATATTCAATTCTAGAACTATTCTCTTCGATTCTCAGTTATTTTCTTTAAATTTAAATTTCACTTTTAAATTTTTAATTATTTTCTTTAATATTAAAAAATTATCGCCTCTATTCTATTATTTATTTCGATTATCATTAAGTTTCTTTAATTTTTGAAATACAATTGTTCAATTATTTTCTTTAATTCCAATAATTTCCAATAATTTTCTTAGTTTTTAAATTTGCAATTATTTTCTTTAAACTTAATATTTCTTGTTAATGTTTACAATTATCTTTTTTAGTTGTAATCTAGTCATTTTTTGAATTTTGTTTTAAATTGACAATAATTTTCGTAATTTTTCTCATATTTTCTGCAATTTTTGAACTATTATTAATAATTTTCCGCAATTTTCAATTATTTCCTACAATTTTTTCAATTTTTAATTATTATCTAAAAATTTTATAATTATTCTTTGATTTTTTTAAATTATTTTGTTCGGTTGTGTATTAATCCAGCTACTTTTTGAATTTTTTTTTCAATTGTCAATTATTTTTGTCCTTTTGTAATTTTTTTTTCAATTATTAATTATTTTTTCAAATTTTAATTTAATTCTTAAATTTTCATCTTTTGTCTTCTATTTTTTTTTTCAATTTCAATTATTTTTTTCAATTTTCAATCTAGTTGTTTAAAATATTTATAAAAATACTCTAAAAAACTTGGATTTAATAAATGTAAAAGATTAAACTAATTTTTTCTTCCTCTGTTACGATTTACAAAAATCAAATATAAATTTTAAAACTTTAATCATATTACATTTTTAATTAATTGAAGATTTAAATTATTTAAATTTGAATCGATATAACTTGTTTATTTTAAGTTTGAAAAAATTATAATTTGCATTGATGTGCAATTATTTGGTTAATTTTAAATTAATTAAACATTTAAAGGAACCTATACTTTCAAGTACACTTTTATTTTTAAAAATATGTAAACTTATAAATAAATCAAACATTTTTTCCAAATAAAAAATGTTATAAATGCCGCCTCCAAGTCTGACGCCGATTAACATAACCTCAAAGGCTTTTCTAGCAGAAAATAAACAAATAATTAAAATTATATAATATAAAATAATTAAAATTGATATTATGAGGTAAATAAAGAAATTTTTTACGATTTGTGATATTTAAATGTATATATTAGAAGCTGTCGATGAATTAAAATCGTATTTAATTAAAAAAGTACTTTGGTTGTTTTTTAAGCAGTCAAAAAAAAAATCTTTAATGTCACTTTCACTGTTCCTGAATGCTTGCATACAGTTATGTGAAGCCTGTTCAGGTGGGATGCAGCCAGATCGAGTTTTTAAGACTACCGTATTCGGCAAGTGCCGGAAAAATAGAAGAAAAACTCAAGGAGGAGCCAGTTTTATAAGTGGAACACACAGGACTGACGGAAATGTGCAATTTGTTCAACTCGTAATTGTTTCTTTTAGGGAGAAAATTATCCTGGAAAGGATCATTGTATGCAGAGAGCAATATATTATCTAAAATTGTGAAAGGACTGTCTATCCTGTCTGCATTGAGTTTCTAAAAACAAAATATTTATTTTCAGTTACGTGCAGATAATATCTTAATTAAAATGAAAATCCAATCTGCCGGAAAAGAATTTAAAATACAAACGACCTGAGAAACAAGAATCGTGATTTTTTTTTTACTTTCCTCTGTCTAATAATAGGGAAACCGAAAAAAAACTTCCTTGTTGGCTAAATGCCAATTTAAATGAAAATCTAACAATGTTTTCAAAAATCTTTGCTATAATTACTAACTTTCATTAATTTTGTCGAAAATTTGTTTTTTTTTTTGTTCACAGATCCGCCATTTTGTATTTTCAGAAACTGACTCAGATTGGAAATTCGAGGTCGAGAAAATTCAATGCGATATTTTTTAACAAGAACTAAAGAGTTTTTAAAAAGTTATAGACAGTTTGAAACAAGTAAACTGTTTACTTTAAGTAACTTTAACTTGAAACAAGTTCTAAACAGTTTTAAACAGTTTTTTACTGGTTATAAATGGTTTTAAGTAAAATACAGGTGTTTAAAAAAACTTCTAAACAGATCTAGACAGTTCTAATAAGATTTTAACAGTTTTTAACCAGCTATAAAGAATCATAAACAAGCTATAACATGTTCTAAACAGTATCAAACCAGTTTTGAGTAATTTTTATTTGTTTTAAACAAGTTCCAAACAATTGTAAACAAATTTTAAACAATCTTTAACTTTTATAAACAATCCTTAACAGTTTTGAAGCAGTTCAAAAGAATTTTTAACAAATTACAAACAATTTTAAGTAGTTTTAAACCGAACAACTTCAAAACGGTTTTAAACAAATTGAAAACAGTTTTAAGTTGCTTTAAGCTGTTTTAAAAAGTTCTTCTTGGTTTTAAATAATTTCTAAACCAATTTAATAGGTTCTAAATAGTTCACGGTTTTCAACTATCTATAAAGAGTTAAAAACAAGTTATAACATGTTCAAAACAGAATCAAACCGGTTTTAACTAATTCTGATTGGTTTTAAACAATATTAAACAAATTCTAAAATAAGGTTAAATATTCATAAACAATTCTCAAATGTTTTGAACCAGTTCCAATGAATTTTTAATAAATTGTAAACATTGTTTTAAACAAGTTCAAAACAGTTTTAAGTAGTTTTAAGCTGTTTTAAAAAGTTTTTGGAGGTTTTAAACAACCTATAAATAAATTTAAAGAGTTCTAAATAGTTCTGCGCAGTTTTTAACCAGCTTTAAAAATTTTAAACAAGTTATAACATGTTCTGAACAGTATCAAATCAGTTTTAACTAGTTCTGATCTGTTTTAAACAATTAAACAAATTCTAAACAATCTTAAATATTTATAAACAATTCTCATCTGTTTTAAACAGTTTAGAATTTTTTTTCAACAAATTTTAAACATTTTTAAGTTGTTTTAATAAGTTTTAACAACCTCTAAACTGTTTTAACAAGTTCAAAACTATTTTAAGTGGCCTTAAGCTTTTTTAAAAAAGTTCTTCGCGGTTTTAAACATTTTATAAATAAATTTAAACAGTTTTAAGTAGTCGTAAAAAGCTTTGAACATGTTCTAAACAGTTTTTAAACATTTTCAACAAGTTCTAATCAGTTTTATGTAGTTTGAAACAATTGAAAATTAGTTCTAGATAGTTTTTAATATTCCTAGACAATTTTAAACAATTGGAAACTGGTTTTAAACAATTTTAAGCATTCCCCGTTTGTCTTTAACAAGTTCAAAACATGTTAAAATATTTCAGAACTCTTTAGAAAAGTTCTTCGTTGTTTTAAATCAGTTTTAAACTGTTCTAAACTGGTTAGAAACAGTTTAAAACAATTTTAAACAAGTTTTAATTAGTGTAAAATAGTTTTAAACAGGTTTAAACTAATAGAAAGTAGTTCTATGTTGTTCGCAATTGTTCAAAACAATTAATAAGCAGTTTTAAAAGGTTCTAATTAGCCCTTAACGAATTTGAAACATTTGAGAAAAAGTTTTAAACACTTTGATGTAGTTCTAAACAGTTTCAAATAGTTATAAATAGTTTCAAGTATAAACTTTAACTTCTTTAAACGAGTTCTAAAATGTTTTGACTTGTTATAAACTGTTTTAAAAAGATCTAAGCTGTTTAAAACAAGTTCTAAACAGTTTTATCTTCTCTTGAACCGTTTTAAAATGTTCTAAACTGTTTAAAACAAGTTCTAAATAGTTTTAACTTGTTTTAGACCGTATTAAAAAGTTCTAAACTGTTTTAAACTGTTTAAAACAAGTTCTAAACAGTTTTAAATAAATTCTTAATTGTTTAATGCAGTTTTTAATATTTTTGAGTACTAAGAAACTGTCCTAAATTGGCTTATAAGAGCTTCAAACAACATTGAAACAATTTGAAATATGTTCAAAACAGTTTTAAGTAGTTATAAACAGTTTTAAATAATTGTAAACTACTTTGAACGAGTTCTTAACAGTTTTAACCTGTTTTAAACCGTTTTAAAAAGTTCTAAGCTGTTTAAAACAAGTTCTAAACAGTTTTAAGTAGTTTTTAACTTTTTAAAATTATTACTACAAAGTTTTTTATATTCCAGACAATTTTAAACAATTTGAAACTGGTTATAAACAGTTTTAAGTAATTCCTGGCCACCTTAAACAAATTCAAAACAAGTTCAAATAGTTTTAAACTTTTTAGAACAGTTCTTCGTTGTTTTAAATCAGTTTTAAACTGTTCTAAACTGGTTAGAAACAGTTTAAAACAATTTTAAACAAATTTAATTTGATTTAAAATAGTTTTAAACATGTTTAAACTAATAAAAAGTAGTTTTATGTTGTTCGCAACTGTTCTAAACAGTTTTAACTTGTCTTTAACCGTTTTAAAAAGTTCAAAGCTTTTTAAAACAAGTTCTAAGCAGTTCTAACTTTTTTTAAACCATTTTAAAAAGTTCTAAACTGTTCGGAACTGTTTAAAACAAGTTCTTAACAGTTTTAAATAAATTCTAAATTGTTTAATGCAGTTTTAAATATTTTTGAGTACTAATAAACTGTTCAAAATTAGTTTATAAGAGCTTCAAACGACATTGAAACAATTTGAAACATGTTTAAAACAATTTTAAGTAATTATCAACAGTTTCAAGTATTTGTAAACTATTTTAAACGAGTTCTTAACAGTTTTGACTTGTTTTAAACAGTTTTAAAAAGTTTTAGGCTGTTCAAAACAAGTTTTAAACAGTTTTAACTTGTCCTAAACCATTTTAAAAAGTTCCAAGCTTTTCAAAACAAGTTCTAAACAGTTTTAACTTGTTTTAAACCGTTTTAAAAAGTTCTAAACTGTTCTGAACTGTTCAAAACAAATTCTAAAGAGTTTTAAATAAATTCTAAATTGTTTAATGCAGTTTTTAATATTTTTGAGTACTAATAAACTGTTCTAAATTAGTTTCTAAGAGCTTCAAACAACATCGAAACAATTTGAAACATATTCAAAGCTGTTTTAAGTGGTTTTAAATAAGTTTTTGTCAGTATTGAACATTTTAAAATACTTTTTATCGATTTTTAACTAATTATAAACAAGTTTATTAGTTATTTAATCAGGTTAACGTAGTTTTTACCAGTTTTTATTAGTTTTAAACATTTTAAACGACTTTTAAACTGTTTAAGACATGTACTAAACAATTTTAGTTAGTTCAAAACATGTTCAAAACAGTTTTAATTAGTTCTAAACCATTATAACTAGTTTAAAAATGTTTTAAATCAGTTCTTTACAGTTTTAAACATTTCTAAATAGTTTTAAACTGCTATGAACTAGTTATAAACAGTTTTAAATCAGTTTAAAATAGTTTATAACAGTTTTAAGTAATTTTAAACATTTTTAAAAGTCGCCCAAACAGTTTAAAACATATTTAATACAGTTTTAATTAATTCTAAACAGTTTTATGCAGTTCTAAACTCCCTTAAACATTTCTAAACAATTTACAAGAGTTTTGAAAAATTTCTTAAGAATTTTCAATCATTTTTATCAGTTCTATACACTTTTTTAAAAAATTTCTAGTTTTAAACTATTTTAAATATTTTTAACAATTGTGTTTACAAAAAGAAAAAATAATTTTAAATACTGACAAGTAATAATAAATTCATTTACAAAACAATGGTAAATTTCTCAAATATAAATAGGTTTCTAGGATTTAGGTTCAACGTGACAAATATTTGCCAAAGTTTCTGGCACTTTTCTACAGAGTCACTTTGCAAATTAACGTCCGTGACTGTTTAGAAGATAATGAGCAGGAGAGGTGCTTAAAAGGAATTTTTTGCAGGAAGTGAAGAGTTGAGAAGACACATGTCGTATAGAAAGCGTCAAAAGTTATTGCCGCGTTGACCACTTTCTAAAATATATTGTGATTTTTTACTTTCTATGGAACTAATTGATATCCGTGGACTCTCGACCCACGTCAATCATCATTTAATATATCGGTGAGAAATCTGTCCGCATAAGGAAAGAAAACGACGTTGATTAAACACTCGTGCTCTAGAAAACGTAAACTGTTGTAATCAAGTGAAGTTACGTCCTAATGATTATTAGAAAACAAGTGTAAATAAATCCAAATCTCAAGTGAATAAATTTTAAATTATGAAAAGTGAATTCAATTAAAATACGACAACGTAACTAGATTAAAAAAAAAAGAAAAATTTCTTTCATCATAAATTAAAAATGACATTTTTTACATAATTTCATTTCTAGATACGTATGTAATCAATTTCCATAGTTTAGGTTTAAAAATCGTTTAAATTATAATTTTGGTTTTCTTTACTTATTTACGTAAACTCTCGAAAAAAAAAACATATTCCCTGATTTAATTTTCACGCCAACTTTCTTCCGGATTAGCATTTCGATTTCAACTTCCTGAAGTGTAGCTCCAATTCTTAACCGAGGGGCTTTCTTTTTTTGCGTGTGCGATAATTTAAAGGCATCGGCGCCAGGTACTTATTTTTTGATCCTATTAAGGGTGTCGGGCATATATATATATATACCTATATATAGTATAATCATTTACGTGATCCAGGTCTCGATTTCCTGTTGACGATTCACCCTATATCGATTGACGAAACAATGTCAGAATTAACGACAAGCATACATGAGTTTAGGATTAGTCAATCATTACAAAACGCTTGAAATTTCACAATTTAACCTTTCCTATTATTTCAATTCAAAATCAAAATCACGATCTTCATTGTCAGATAAAAGATCGTGATTTTGATTTAGCAACATTCACCATAGATGTTTTGATTGAAAGATCAAATTCGTATTATTTTCGCAAATAGACAATGAAAGTGCAAAGGATTAAAAAAGAAGTGAATAAAAAATAAAGATTATGAAATGAAAATAATTAATAAGGATACAAAGAAAGTTGTATAAGAAAAGGAGCAGAAACGGTAAAAGATAAAATAATCGAATATTATTAGAATAAACAAGATAAAAGATAATAACATATAATGATATATTAAACGTCATATAGTATAAAGGATACAAACAAAAGGATAAAAAGGGTAAAGAAAATAAAAAGCAAAGGATAAATAAAGTACGATAAAAGATTAAGTCTCGGAACGAGATCAAATGAAAATCAATAATTATATTTGAATGTGCAATTTCTATATCTTGTTACGGGATAAAGTAATCGCTTTTGCAATTTGCATTAAAGGCACCTTTTTTTGCATAACTCGCTCTCATTAATGGACGCTACTTAGATCCAAATTATAGTATTTAGATTACAAAGTACATGGTCTCATAATTTATAAATACCATCAATATTTTAAGATCATATAATACAAGGAGGCCTGTGAGACTTTGAGTTGATCACAAATCACGATGTGGTCTAATATATAAGTCTCTAATCGTGCAGACAGTCTCATTAACGCTTTCCCTGCGCCTATTACACCTAGAAAACAATTTCGAAAGGAATTTTTTCCCTTGAAGAGTACAAATCTGACACAGATAGTATCAATTAACAGATAATGCAATTCTAGACTGGACCCTAAATCACTTGCACTTGCTGCAATATATATATATACAGAGAGAATATATAGAAGAATTTTCAACCCACTCGTAAAGACATTCTTCCGTTGGTCAGGTTAATTAGAAAATTCACACGATTCTTATAACGATCTGATCAAACGTTCGAATCGGCCAAACACGTACTTTATCGCTTATTGTATGAGTCTTGGTTGACACAGATTTGATTTGTATTCTGTATATCAAATGCTTGGACTAATTGCGAATGAATAATGGGAAACTTTCTATGTGCATGTAATTTTTATGGGAAATTTTTATGCCAAGTTTCTATGCTAATCAGATTTTTTTTTTACTTCTATAGATATAATAGCAGTTGATAGAAGTGATTTTATTAAAGATTGAAAACCTTCCTAAATATATTTCTATGTATGATAATAATCTAGAATATTTGAAATCTTGTACAAAAATGTATTAGATATTTCTTTCTTGTTGAGAATTATCATAGAAACTTGCTAAAACTACGTATAATTATTCGGAACTTGTTTCAAACAGTTCAGAAATAGATATTAAATGTTGAAAATTTTTTCATCAGTTTAAAAGTTTCTTTAAATATTTTAGGACTAGTTCAATACTGATGAGAACTATTTAAAACTATGAACAACTGTTTGAAACTATACTTACAACTGCTGAGTCTCTAATACTGTTTAAAACTAGTTTTAAACTATTTATAACAAGTTTAAACGGTTAAAACTGGTTTCAAACTGTTTAGAACTTGCTTGAAACAGTCTAAAACTTGTTTGAACCAGTTTAAAACTTGTTTAAACCAGTTTAAAACTTGTTTGAGCCTGTTTAGAACTTGTTTTAAACTATTTATAACAAGTTTAAAAGGTTAAAACTAGTTTCAAACTGTTTAGAACTTGTTTGAAACAGCCTAAAACTTGTTTGAACCAGTTTAAAACTTGTTTAAGCCTGTTTAAAACTGGTTTTTAAATATTTTAAGAACTTAATTAAAATTGTTTAAAACTATCTTAAAACGGTTCAGAAACATTTAAAATGTTTGAAAACTGATTAAAATTACTTAAAACTGTTTTCAATTTATCAAAAACTGTTTTTAACTTTCCTGAAACAATTTAAAACTGGAATAACCCTGTCAAGAACGATTTCCAACTACTTAAAACAGTTTAAAATTAAATATGATTTTTAAAACTAGTTGATAGAACTAGTTTGATTCTGTTTACAAATATTTTAAAGCTGTTTATAATTGCTTAAAATGATTTAGAACTGGTTTTAAACAGTTTATAACTACTTAAAACTATATAAAACAACATAAAACTAGTTTAAAACTGTTTATAACTAGTTTAAAACTCTTAAGAACTGATTAGAACTGTTACAAAGTGTTGAGAACTTTTTTAGAAAAATTAAAAATTATATAAGACTTTTTAATACTAGTTTATAACTGCTTAGAACCACAAAAAACTGTTGCTGATTAGTTATAAACAATTTAGAACATTTTAGAAAAGCTTAAAGCTACTTAAAACCATTCATAACTAGTTTCAATCTGTTTCGAAATAGTTTAAAGCAGTTTATAACTATTTTAAACTGATGCTAACTACTTAAAACTGATTTTAACTACTTAAAACTGTTTATAACTACTTGAAACTGATTTAAAACTGTTCAGAACAAGTTTTAATTTCTTTCTAAGCAGTTGAAAACAGTTTATAACTAATTTAAACTGTTTTTAACTACTTAAAACTGGTTTGAAATTGTTTAAAACTAGTTTATAACTACTTTAAAGTACTAAAACTGTTTCTAAATAGTTAAAAGCAGTTTAGAACATTTTAAAGCGGCTTCAAGCTACTAAAAACTATTCATAACTAGTTTCAATCTGTTTTGAAATAGTTTAAAAAATTTTCTAACTACTTGAAACTGGTTTAAAATTGTTTAAAACAATTTTATTTAAATATATTACATTGTTTGTTATATTTGAATAAATAAATAAATAAATAAAACTAGTTTAAAACTACTTAAAAATGTTTAGAACAAGTTTAAATTTTTTCTAAATAGTTAAAAACAGTTTATAACTAATTTGAACTGTTTCTAACTACTTGAAACTGGTTTAAAATTGTTTAAAACTAGTTTCTAACTACTTAAATCTGATATAAACCTATTCGGAGCAAGTTTTAATTTTATCTCAACAGTTAAAAACAGTTTATAACTAATTTAAACTGTTTCTAACTACTTGAAACTAATTTAAAATTGTTTATACTAGTTTATAACTACTTAAAACTGGTATAAATCTGTTCGGAACAAGTTTCAATTTTTTTAACCATTCAAAATAGTTTGTAACTAATTTAAACTGTTTCCAACTATTTAAAACTGGTTTTAAATTGTTTAAAACTAATTTATAACTGTTTAGAACTTTTAAAAACTTTTCATAACTAGTTAAAAACCGTTCAGAACATTTTAAAACGTTTGGGAACTACTAAAAACTGTTCAGAGTTGTTGAAAAATGTTTAAGACTTGTTCCTTTAAGTCTAAAGGCACTTAAAACTGTTCAGAACCGGTTTCAATCTGTTTGGAAATAATTTAAAACAGTATATAATTACTTTAAACTGTTTATAACTACTTAAAACTCGTTCAAAACTGTTTAGAACTAGTTTCAGTTCATTTTGAAACAGTCAAAAGCAGTTTATAACTATTTTAAACTGTTTATAACTACTTGAAAACTGTTCATAACTACTTAAAACAGGTTTGAAATGGTTTAAAACTATTGGGAACTATTTAAAACTGTTTACACTGTTAGAAACTTGTTTAAAACAGTTAAAAATAACTCACAAATTTTTTTAATTAGTTTAAAACCACTTAGAATTGCTTAATACTATTTATAACTTGTTAAAAACACTTTAAAACTTTATAAAATCAGTTTAAACTGTTTAACACTTGCATAAAACTGTTTAGAACTAGTTAACGTTGTTTAGAACTTGTTTAATACTCTCTGAAAATGGTTTTAAAATGTTGAAACTATTTAGAACAACGTGAAACCATTTAAAACATGTTTGAAACTCTTTAAAACTGGTTTTAAACAGTTTGGAACCGTTTAAAGTTATAAGAAACAATTTATAACTTGTTTAAAACTCTTTAAAACTTTTAAGAACAGGTACAAATTTGTTTATATCTATTTAAAACAACTTTAAACCGTCTAAAACTTGTTTTAAATTGATCCAAACTGATTTAAAATTGTTCGGAACCAGTTAACTCTGTTTAAAACATGTTTTAAACTGTTCAGACCTGTTTGAAACTTGTTTTAAATTGTTTAGATCTACGTAAATATTTGAGAAAATTTTTGAAAAATTTTAATTTCAGCTCAAAACTGTTGAAAACTTGTTTTAAATCGTTCCGAAAAAATTTGAAACTGTTTAGAATTATTAACGCTGTTTAAAACATGTTTCAAACTGTTTGAAGCTGGTTTTAAACTGTTTGATCTACTTAAACTTTTTTGAAATTTCTTTTTAACTTTTCGGTTCAACTGAAGACTGTAAAAACTTGTTTTAAACTGTTCCAAACTGATTTAAATCTGTTCAGTTCTAGTTAACGCAATATATAGCATATTTTAAACTGTTATTAACTTGTTTTAGAGTGTTTAGAACTCGTTTAAATCTAAAATTGCATATTTTGAACAAAATTATGAAACTTAGTATTTATATTAATTCTAGGCGATTGGTTATGAAGTTAAACTCGGTTTATGAATATTCAAAATTGCGAATTTAAAATAACGGGCGAATTTTTAAAATATCGTTCCATTTATACAAAATTTAGTACCTAGGGTTCACTAGTTGCTGATTTCGAATCTAAATTCAGTTTTTTATAAAATCAAAATGTCTGATTCAATATGATTGAACAATGATGCAAATTTTTGATAAAAATAATTAAACACAGTACTTTTTGGTATCTCAGGGCAATTGATTGCAAATATAAGTTGGTTTTGAAAATTCAAAATGGCGGAACCAACATGTCAGATGAATTTGTAAAACATCTCTTGATTGTGTTAAAGGGATTTTGAGCGGGCTGATTTAAAATCAAAAATAAATTTTTTATAAATCCAAAATGTTCCAATATGGCGCACAAATTTTTAAAAATTATTCAGATATTAACGAAACTCCTTTTCTAATCACTATTTCATAATTCATCCATAAAATCCATTCAAGTTTATTTATTTTGATCCAATTTTTTAATTATCAACCTCAAATCTTAATTATCAACCGCCTAAAAATAATTTCCTTAATTTAATTAAAAAAAAGTGTTGTGTCCTCCATACTAAATCCGCCATTTGTAATTTTCAAAAGCTAACATAATTATCCTAATAAGTTTCTTTAAAAAAAGAAAATTAAAAAAAAAAAAGAATAATTATAAAAGTCACTTTCTACCAAATAAACCATAAATTTCCTTCTATTATCTTTCAACCAAAAGTTTGTATTCATTTCTCAAACTTTCCTCGTTGAATGAAAGAAAACGAAAAAAAAGAATTGCCGATCGTGCCACTGAATAAAAATAATGATGGCAGTGAAAGGGTTAAATGAACTTGAGACTTTGTAAGCAATTGCTGGTAGTTTTGTTTGATCGTTTGGTGAAAAGTAATCGACATTTTCGATTTTGTTGGTGATATGGAGGGACTTGGCCGTTTATGGCATGCCGTTAGGCGAGACAGGTTGTACGTCGTTGTAGGTGTGTTGTGCACTCGTGCATTAGTGTACTTGACTCCTTGCTTGATCAAAGACCCAAAAAACAAGCTGGCATAAGAAATCCCCGTTCAGAAAACGAGGATAATCAACTGTTGGAAGAAAGTTACCTTGCAGGCAGCTGTCTATAGTCGCAACTTATTATTGAACTTCAACTCGCGGTGAAAATCTTGAGCTTTCGTTTCTATATAACCTCTACAAAATACAACAATTAAAAACCAGAAATAATGTAATTTATTAAT
This sequence comes from Ganaspis brasiliensis, assembly GCA_037103525.1. NCBI lineage: Eukaryota > Metazoa > Arthropoda > Insecta > Hymenoptera > Figitidae > Ganaspis > Ganaspis brasiliensis. The sequence goes on from JAZKLR010000294.1 coordinate 3,003,206, forward strand.
TAAAAAAAAAAAATTGTTGAAATGTGCATATTTGCATAGAAAATCGGTGTTTTAACAAATTAATTTTATTAATTATTGTATTTATATTAATAATAATTATAATAATTGGACATTGAAGAAACATTTTTATTATACTTTTAAAACATCATTTTAAATAAGCGCGGGATTAATCAAAATTAGTGCGCAAGCGTGGAAAAAATACGTATGGTTGCGAGAGTTACGTAAGTAACGTGATTAAAAAATCATGGCGGATTAACCTGTCACATTTGACATTGAATATCAAATTTTAGGTTTTCTTTCTAAAATTCACGCTTTTTCGAAGCGAAAAGGTTACTTGTATATTTAAAAATAAAGAAGATAATTTAAGTTTGAGAAAAATACTTGAAAATCATAGAAAATAATTAAAAATTGCAAAAAAAATTATTGACAGTTGAGATAAATAATTTAAAATTGAAAATATAATTAAAATTTTAGAAAATAGTTGAAAAAATTACATAATATATTTTAAATAACACAGAAAATTGTTTTTGATTGAATTAAGCTGCAACGATCTTTTTTTATAATCTGAAATAATCTGAATAATAATCTGAAAATAATCTGAATAATCTGAAATTAGCTTTAAACAATCGTATTTTTTTAATACATAAAAGTTTTCAGTGAAAGGAAAGTTAATGAAAATTTCAGAAAAATACTAAAAAAAAAGAATAAATGAAAATTAGAGAAAATAAATGAAAAAAAAATAAACATAATTTAAAATTGAAGAGAATAATTTTTAATTAAAGAGAAATAATTAACAACTTTTGAGAAATTATAAAAAAGAACGAAAGTAATTGAAGAAAATATAATAAAAAATAATATAAATATTTGAAAATTGAATAAAATAATTTAAATGTCAGATAAATAGTTTAAAATTTTGGAAATTAGAAAACAAATGAAAAAAATTGAAAATTGGAGGGAATAAATATTGGAAAATAATTGAAAAATGATTTTAAAATTTAAAACATAAAGTAAATGAAATATGATACACAAACAATGATAAGTTGTAAAAAATACAAGACATTTGAGTGAAATAATTTTGAAGAAATTACAAAATTTTTTTTTAAATAAAAGAAAAATAATTGGAATTTGAGAAAAAAACATGAAGATCTTAGAAATTAATTGAAAAAAATTGAAGAAAGCTAAAAGTAATTGAAATTTACGATAGTTAATAAAAAAAAATTGGAAATTGTGAAAACAAATGAGAATAATTTAAAATTGAAGAAAATAATTGAAATTTTAAAAAAATACTTAAAAATCATAGAAAATAATTTTAGAAAATGTGAATAATAATTAACAATCGAGGAAAATAATTAAAAAATGATAAAATTAATTCAAAATTATAAATTACAAAATTTTAAAATTGAAAAAAAAATAATTGAAATATGCTGAAAATAATTTAAGATTGAGAAAATAATCGAAATTTTGGAAAATTATGTCAAAATAATGAAAATGATTAGAAATTGAAGAAAATAATAGAAAAATTGCAGAATTTATTTTTAAGTAAAAAAAAATTGTAAAATCGTTTAGAACATGGGAAATTTATGACAATGATCTAAATTTGAGAAATTAACTTGAAATTTAGGAATTTATTTGAAAAATAATACAAATATTAAAAGATGGAGAAAATAATTGCAAAATAATAAAAAGAAATGAAAATTCAACAAAATAATTAAAAATTGAGATGTATATTTAAAAATTCAGGAAATTAATTCAGAAATAATGGTAAATTAGAAAAATTAATGTAAATTTGAGATAAATAGTATAAAATTAAAGAATAAACAAATAAATTGATTTAATGTCAAGGGAAAAATAATTAAAATTGAAAAAGTGATTGGAAAAATTAAACAAAATTATTGAAATTTTTATACGAAAACCATGAATTTTTTTTTAAAATTGTCCTGGAATGCAGCAACCATGTAATTATTGTCATAAATATTTAAATTTTCTTCACAACTTTCAATTTATTTTTGCTATTTTTTAATTATTTTCAACACATTATTCTATTATTTTTGCCATTTTAAAATTGTTTTCTACAAATTTCAATTTTTTTATTGTAATGAATTTTTTAATTTTTTACACCAGTTTTAAATTATTTTCGTAAAATTTCAATCATTTTCGTCATTCGTTTTACTATAGTTATGAATTTATGAAATTTTTATACCTTTTTCAATTATTATTTTTCTACAATTTTGAATTATGATTCTGAAACTTGAATTACTTTCTACATAATTAAATTTTTTGGACATTTTTGAATTATTCTCTGCAAATTTCAAATATTTTCTTCAAACTTCAATTAACATCTTCAACTTTCAATTATTTTCCTCAAACTTCGAATATTTTTTTTAATTTTTCAATTATCGTATTTAAATTCTTAATTTTTACTCCAGCTTTCAATTATTTGTGTCATTATTCAATTAATTTCTTCAGATTTTAATTATTTTGTCATGTCTTAATTATCGTACTAAAAATTTTGCTTTTTTACATCAGTCTCAAATAATTTTTTCAAATTTAAAGTTTTTTTATTCTTCAATTATTTTCTTGTAATTTTAATTATTTTTTAAAACTTTTCAATTCTTATCTTCATTTTTTGATTTTTAATAAATATTTCATTTCGTTTTGTTATTTTACCATTTTTTTTCAAATTTGAATAATTTTTGTCATTTTTACATTATTTTCTTCAAAATTTAATTGATTTCTTCATATTATTATTATTATTATTTATTATGAAATAAATAAATATTTAAGTTTCTCTGATATTTTCGAATTATTTTCTTCAGATTTCAATTATTTTCTTCAAACTTCAATCAATTTCTTTAACTTTCAATTATGTTGCCCAAACTTCTAATATTTTTCTCAATTTTTCAATTATTGTCTATAAATTTTGTATTTTTACACCAGCTTTCATTTATTTATGTCATTATTCAATTAGTTAATCGAATTAACTAAAATTAATAATTAATTAAGGGCATGTGATGATAATGCTAAACTTGTCCGTAAACTTTCTCCTAAAATACTAAATATTTTGAGACCAAACTTTGTAGAATTACTTGAAATACCATAAGAATGGTCTCTCTGACCCAATTTTGTTTTATTTTTGTGATTAAACTAATTTTTTTTCGATTTTAAGAATTTTTGAAAATTTTGAAAAATCAGGATATTTTAAAATAATTTAGTTTCAAGACAACAATGAAACAAAATTGGGTCAGAGAGACCATTCTAATGGTATTTGAAGTAATTCTACAAAATTTGGTTTGAAAATATTCAGTATTTTAGGAGAAAGTTTACGGACAAATTTAGCATTATCATCACATGCCCTTAATAAGTAGTTTGCAATTATTAAAAAATTTTCAAATTTATTTATTTATTTCATAATATATCCCGCAGTCCAAAATAGACCGCATTATGGTAACCATACAAAGTATTTATACAAAAAAAAAAAAATAATAATAATAATAATAATGTCATACACATATATTGTAGTTTCTTTTAAAGTTTCTTTTTACATATTTACATAAATTATAAACAAAGTCAGATTGAGAACACGCAATTCTATATCAATTCTGAATTTACCACGATAAAACATTTTATTAATTAGATTACACAAATCATAAATTGGATATAAATGTATGCTTCAACGTTTTAGTGGCTTTGTAAATCTCCTCATACGTCAACAAATGTTTTTGGATTTATACGAAAACAATGCATTTTTTTTAAAAATTGTCCTGGAATTTTCCCAAAATTTGTTCTGAAAAACCTGTAAAAATCATGAAATTTTTAATCCAGACTTCTGCAGCAACCATATGAATTCTCAAAGGTTTTTATTCTAATATGTGACGGTTTATTCATTCCAAATTAAATATCTTTAAATAATTTCTTTCTACTCCAAATTTTTACATACGCTTTTCTTCAGTTCTCCCCTACTAAAATTTGTATGCCTATTTTATTAGCGAACCGAGTCTGAATCCAAACAGCATAATACGCCAATAATATAAATTACAAAACTGATACAGGATAACTGAGTTATCTTCTGAACTAATAGCACAGAAAATGCGATTCTAATCGTAAAAAAAAATGTCGAGTGCATAAAACACGATGCTTATAATATTTTGTAGGACTTGTGGCTCTCGAAAGCTGTGTGCCAGAGATACGCTCTGGCAGAGGAACACCAATGAGGCGATTCTCAATAAATTATAAGCGAGTGGTATTACCTAGTTAAAAGGTAGATAAGATCTGCCAAGCGAGTAGGTACCGTATGGTGAAGCTCTACATTTTCTCGGACTCTGCATGTTAACGCTCTTTGCGCAGTAGCTTTAATTAACTTTACAACTGCAGCGCAGCATCGGGACCATTCTTATAAGCAGTCTCATGCGTTAGGTGACAGGCATATACTCTTACATTATACCTTATAATTTTCCTATCATTTCAAAACAGAAACGAGAATTATGATGCGCCTCCGCGAAATTAACAGGGAAAAGGAAATTTATTTAAACAGATTTCACTCCGCATTCATAGAAAGTGGAAATATTTTATTCCTGTCCATCAAAACCACAACGAAACTGATTTAATGGGTAATTAATTTCCAAAGGTGTGTAATTAGCGAAATGATGTATCCTTCACAGACTATTTTTCCCCTCGAATCGTTCACTTAAACTCCAAATTAAATATACGTTTTTTTCTATTTTTATCCCTATATAAAGATATAAAATTAGACTAAACTCGAATGACGAGGTAATTTTCGAAATCGTTATAAGATCATAAACTGTTGAAGGATCATGTCGGTGATGATTTGAAATTAAACGGATTGAAGATGATTTGAAAGGCTTTGTTGAATCCGTTATTTTCAAAATCAAGTCTTGGGAGTGAGATCAACACTCGATAATTTATCGAGGGAAATATAAGACGTGAGATCGGTATTTGTACAAACTCTACCACTGAAACAGGATACCGAGAACAACACCCAGTGTCAGATATAGAAATTAAACGTTGCAGCATTGAGACCACTGAGTAAATGACCTGTTTTTCGTATAACTTTTCCGAGGAGATTTTAATCCGGGTACTTAAAATTTATTGGTGAATTAAATTCATGAAAGGTTATTTTAAATAAAAATAATTTCGCTGGTATACTTTCGAATAGGGTGATCTACGATTTTTGAACAGTTTGTACGATTACGAATTTTGACACAATGATTAGACCAGGGTGTCTACCAAAACATGATTTTCAAATTTCCGGTTTTCCCGGATCCAAAATCACATTTTTCCCGGATTTCTTTTATGTATGATTAATAGTTATAATATTAAAATAGTGAAAAAAAATTAAGTGCGTAACATACAAGTTTTTAAGGTAAAATTGATCTTTGAAGAAAATAATTCCAAAATGTCAAAAATAATAGAAATTTGAAGAAACAAAATGAAAGTTGACAAAACTAATTAAAAATTACGTAAATAATTAAAAATTTGAAGAAAAGACTTGTAAAATGACAAAAATAATTGAAAAATGGAAAACAAAATAAAAATTTGATGTTAATATATAATTTAAAAATTGGAGAAAAAAATTGACCATGAAAGAAAATAATTAAATAATTAAAACATCATAATTGCAAAATCCCAAAAAATTTGAAATTTGAAGAAAATACTTGAAAAATGATAAAAATAATTAAAATTAAAAATAAAAGGCAATTGAGAAAAATAATTGAAAAATAAAAAAATTAAATGTAAATTAAAGTCAGAAATTAAAGAATTCATGACAATAATGTAAAGATATAAGAAAATAAGTTAAATTTGGAGAAAGTAATAAAAAATGTCGGAAATATTGATAATACTTAAAAATTACTAAATTATTTGAAAATTTTAAAAGCAATTAAAAAACGAGAAAAATCATTATAATAGGAAAAAAAAATCGAGAAATTACAAAAATACTTAAAAATTTGAAGAAAGTAAATTGAGAAATTACAAAAAATTTAAATTTGAAGATAATATATGAAAAATAACAAAAATGATAAAAATTTGAGATAAATAATTGAATGACATGAATGATTGATAACTGGTGTAAATAATTAAAAGAATGTAAAATTGAAAAAAAAAATTGAAATTTGAAAAAAAAAATTGTGAATTGGTGTAAAGTATTTAAAAATTATTGATACATAATAATAAAATTATTGAAGAAAATTGCTGAAATTTGAAGAAAAAAATTAAAAACTGTGTAATAAATTGAGAAATTGATGACCATAAAAAAAAAAGATTGAAAATACTTATTGAAATTTGATAAAAATAATTTTTAAATATTAAAACTAATAGAAATACGCAGAAAATAATTAAAAAATGATAAAAATAATTTAAATTTGATGGAAAAATTGAAAGACGACGAAAGTAATTGACAATACTGGTTTAAAAATTAAAAATTTGTAGACATTAATTAAAAAATTGAAAAAGTAATTAAAATTAGAGGAAACTTGTTGGACAATGTCAACATTTATTCAAATTTGAAGAACATAATTGTATATAATAATAATAGTTCATTATTATTTTACTAAGAAAGTGAGAAAAGTAATTTTTTTTAAAGTAATGAATTACCAAAGAGTAACAATATGTTTGAAGTGAATTTGAGCAATTTTTTAGAAATTCCCGGATATAATTTTTTTTCCCGGCAATTTCCCGGGTTTTTCCCGGAATTCCCGGTGAGTAGACACCCTGATTAGAATATCCTAATTAATTTGATGTAAATTTCGGTTATAATTCCTATTTCCTAAGAAATTTCAAACTATTCCTCAAAAATTGCATGGGAATTAAATTTTTCATTTAACCCATTAAGATTAACTGGCGTAAATAATTTCTTAAAAAATGTCTTTCTTTTGAGGAAATTTTGATTTATTGTAATTTGATGATTTTAATTTTATCTAACTTTATAATTTAGATTAATTAATGTAGATTTGTGTAGTTTAAATTAAAATATAATATTTGTTAATTTAAATAAATTAATACATCATTGGAATCTAAATTAAATAATCGATAACCGTAATTTCAATTGAATTATTTAATGTTGTATAGCTGGAATTAAACTTTGATATTAATTAATTTAAATTAATTAGTAAACACTAAATTGTGATATTTCGGTTGTAATTCCTAATTCCTAGAAGATTTCAAAGAATTCCTCGTAAAGTCGAGATGAAATTTAATTTTTCATTTGATACATTAAGATATACACTTGCATACATAATTTCTCCAAAATTTTTTGAAGGAATTTTGATTGACTGTAATTTTATGATTTTAATTTTAAACCTTATAATTTAATTTAATTATCAACTTACAATTTGATTTAATTAATATATATTTCTGTATTTTGAATTAAAATCTAATATTTATTAATTTAAATTAACTAACAGCTAATATTGTAATTTAAATCCATTAATATAAAGTTGTATAATTTAAATTAAACTGTTATATTAATTACTTTAAATTAATTAGTAAACACTAAATTGTAATAATTCCTAGTTCAAAAAAAAAATTCAAAGAATTCCTCGATAATTCCAAATGAAATTCTATTTTTCATTTGACACTTTAAGATACCCTTGCGTAGATAATTTCTTCAAAATCTTTTGATGAAAGTTTGATTTATTGTAATTTTATAAATTTAATTTCATCTAACCTTATAATTTAATTTAATTATGAAATTACAATTCAAATTAATTGATACATAATTATTTGTTTGGTTTAAAGTAAAATCCAATATTTATTAATTAAAATTAACTAATAGCTAGATCTAATCGAATCTCATAAAAACTTGTCGAATTAAATCAAATCAAATACGATTCGACTTCGAACGAATTTGCATTGAAATAAAGTGTTTGATTCGAATTCGAACTATGTTTGATTCGAACCTTTGCCATTCGAATTCGAATCTTTGCAATTTGAATTCGAATCTTTGCAATTCGAATTCGAATCTTTGCAATTCGAATTCGAATCTTTGCAACTCGAATTCGAATCTTTGCAAGTCGAATTTGAATCTTTGCAACTCGAATTCGAATATTTGCAACTCGAATTCGAATCTTTGCAATTCGAATTCGTATCGAATTTTTTACCAATTCGATTTAATTCCTATTAGAACTATTCGCACATCTCTACTAATGGCTAATAATGTAATCTCGAATTAATTTAAATTAATTAATAGATCATTCAAATTTAAATGAAATAATCGATAACCGTAATTTAAATTAATTAATTTAAAGTTGTATAGTTGGAATTAAAGTTTGATATTAATTACTTTAAATTAATTAGTAAACACTAAATTGTAATATTTAGGTTATAATTCCTAGTCTCTAAAAAATTTCAAAGAACTCCTAAAAAATTCCAGATAAAATTCAATTTTTCATTTGAAACATTAAGGTACACTTGGGTCCATAATTTCTTCAAAATCTTTTCAGGAAATTTTGATTTATTGTAGTTTTATGATTTTAATTTTATCTAACCTTACAGTTTAATTTAATTCCGAAATTACAATTTAAATTAATTAGTATATATTTGTGTAGTTTAAATTAAAATCCAATATTTATTAATTTAAATTAACTAATAGCCAGTATTGTAATTTAACTTAATTAATAAATCGTTGAAATTTAAAGTAAATAATCGATAACCCTAATTTAAATTAATTAGTAAACACTTAACAGTGATATAAATTAATTAATAGATAATTAAAATCCCATTTAACTACAAAATTTCAATCTAAATTAAATAAATAATTTTCATTTTTAAGTTACAATTTCTCAACTGGAAATAGTTAATAGAAATAATTTAACCCCAACACCTTAATACGTGTCGTCTAACACTTTGTAATCAGTTTCCTGGTCAATAAACTTGAAGGTTTAAGATTTTCTGTTTAGAAAGAAACCAAAGTTCCCAGGCACGAAGTGTGCTAAAGTTACAACTATTGCATACTCCAAATCGCTGAATACAAGCAAAAGAAATGTTTAAGAAAACTGGCTCAATACCACAATCAACTTGTATAACACAAGTTACAAAAATATTCTCGGAATTTGATTTTTTAAACTAAAAATTGTAAAAAACAGAAACTGAATACAGCTTTTAATTTGTTATATTATTTATTTTCTTTTCCTTACTTTTTATTTTAATACATTATAATTTAAAATCCCTAAATTCGAACGCTGATTGTTTAAATGTTAAATATCGAATTTTTTGCCTTTTATTATTTATATCCAGTTATTTTATTTGTCAATCAATTTAAAGTGTTTGTTCCATTATCTTTTTACAAAGACAAGTGAAATTTTTGTAGTCTTTGACAAATGGCTGACAGTTAAGTGAAAGGAACTTCACAACACAATAATGTTCAAGTTAAGAAAGCGATCGATTATAAATGATCTCAGGAACAAATGAATTGCTATTTTTTTATTTTAATCCAACCCGAGTTAATTAAGCATTACTTAATAGTGGCTTCTATCGCTAAATCACTTTTCATCATAATATTAAAATTTTATCAACTAATCGATGAATAGTTCAATCCTGGATCAATTTTCGTTTCAGCAATTAGTTGAAAATAATTATTTGCAACTAATAATTACTTTTGACTAATAATTACTTAAGTAATTGTTAGTTTGTTAATAATAGTTAGTTAATAATAGTAAATTATTTTTAATTAATAATTACTCAAAAGTGTATATTTTCCAGTAATTATTAGTTAAACGTAAATAATAAATTTAAAAATAAAAATTCATGATACTGGCTGTCCCAACTGACTTAAAATAGAAAAGTTTGGTTCTTGCGAAAATTTTGATTCCTAAATCTAATCGAAATCGGATTTAAGAGAATTAATTCTCGTAAAAAATCAAATAGAAAAGAATCGATTTTTTACAGACTCGAATCTGAATTATCTTACTGGTAATTTCCAGAAATTACTGGTAAACCCTTACATAATATATTTTAAATAAAGAAAAGTTCAAGAAAATTTCAGAAAATTACTTGAAACTTTTGGAAGTTTATTTAAAAAAAAAAAAAAAAAAAAGAAACTAATTAAAAATTAGAGAAAATAAATTAAAAAAGATGAACATAATTTAAAATTGAAGAAAACAATTTTTAATTAAAGAGAAATAATTGCAAAAAATACAGAATATACATAAAATACAAGAAATTTGAAATAAATATTTTAAAAAATTGAAGAGTTTTTTTTCTGTAAAAAAAAATAATTGAAATTTTTTAAATTATCCAAAAGAATGAGAATAATTATAAATTGGAGAAAATAATAGAAAATGTACAGAATTTTTTTTTGACCCGAAGAGAATAATTGAAAAATTGTTTAAAAAATGGAAAATAGAAGACAATAATCTAAACTTGAGATAATAACTGAAAATTCAGGAAATTAATTTTAAAAATGAATGGAAAATGATAAAAATAGTTGAAAATTTATTTTAATTTAAATATAATTGAAATCATAAAAGAAAAGAATTGACATTTTTAGGTCACATCAAATTAATTTAGTATATATTTGAACCATGGATTAATTGAACTTTTAATGAATGCTAGTTTAAATTAACAAAAATTGGAAGAAATTAAAATTGTTATAAATTTAAATTTTGAGAGAACTTGTAAATTATTATAAATAATTGAAATATTTTAGAATTTTTAGGTTAGATTAACACTTTAAATTTTTTCACAATTCACGATTATTTTATTTAACAATATGTTGTAATTTTTAATAGAAAACATAATAGACACACTATTTTTGTCTTCTGCTACAACTTTTCTGAATTAATTTTCATTGCAATAATTGATTAATTGTGTATTATTTCAATAAACACCAATTTTGAAAATAGTGATATGTCACTATAATTATGTGTAAGGCGTAATATATTATTTAAAGAAAAGACGTCTACAATTAATTATTCAAATATTACGGTTTTTGTAACACTTTGCCAGTAATTACTGTTCAGTAATTACTCATTTTCTATTAAAAGCAAAACATTTTGTATAACAAAACAACATTATTTCAATCAAATAAAATACTCTTGTTTGAATATAAAACTTTTTCAAATTCTCAATTGTCATGACGAACAGCTGCTTAGAGTTGCAAAATTCTCGGTAATTTAAAATCCGGTTACATTCTCGAGAATATAACCGAGAATATTCTCCTTCCGAAAAATTTATGAGAATTTTCTATGTTTAAATGAGCCCCACTATTTTGAAACGCAATCAATTTATTAAAAAAAATAATGAATAAATAACAAAATAATTATCATTACAAATCAACTATAAAAATTATTATTAAAAAAAAAAAAAATTGGTAGGTAATAATATTTCATTTCTAAAAAATTATTGTAAAATTTATTTTTAAATATAACAATTATGAACAATTTCAAAATGAAAGAAAGTAATTTAAATTTGAGAAAAATACTTCAAAATCTTAGAAATAAATTTTTAAAAATGATTCAAATTGTGATAAATAATTAAATATTTAGAAAATTAATTCAGAAAATGATAAAAATGAGTAAAAATTCAAGAAAATTATAAATAAATAATATAAATAATTTAAAATTGAAGAAAATAATTAAAATTAAAAAAGAAAATTGGACAAATTGCATAATATATTTTAAATAAAGGATATTTAAAGAAAATTTCAGAAAAATACTTGAAAAAAAAATAATGAAAACTTAGAGAAAATAAATAAAAAAAGATAAACATAATTTAAAATTGAGAAAAAGAAATTTTAATTTAAGAGAAATAATTGCAAAACATATAGAATATAGGTACATAAAATACAAGAAAATCGTGGATTTAAAATTGAAAATTGAATAGAAATATGAAAATTTCAGATAAATAATTAAAAACTTTTTAGAAATTATGAAAAAATACGTAAGTAATTGAGAATAATAAACAAATAATATAAATAATTGAAAATTGAATTAAATAATTGAAAATGATATAAAAAAAAAAGAAAATGGGAAATTTGAGAAAAATATTTTAAACTTTTAGAAAATAATTTTAAAAAATAGGAATAATTAAATAATAATTTTAAAATTTAAAACTTGAAGACAATAATTGAAATATGATGAAAACAATTATAAGTTGAAAAAAATTTTGTTATTTTTCTTTCAATTATCAACTATTTTTTTACAATTTCAATTTAACTCTTTATTCTTTAATTTGTTTCTTTAATTTACTATTATTTTCTTAAATTTTCAATTGTATTCTACGTTTTTTAAACTACTTTATTCAAAATTCAATAATAGTCACATTTTCTCAATTATCAAATATTTTCTTCAATTTTCAATACAATTCTTCAACTTTCAAATGATTTCTTTAATTTTTATTTATTTTTTACAATTCTTTCCATTATTTTCATCAGTTTTCAATTGACAATTTATTTTTTTCCTTCAAATTTATGATTATTGATGAATTAAAAAATTTTTTTTTGAATGCCGATTATTCTCACCGTTTTTGGATATTTTTTTTTCAATTGTTAATTTTTTTATTTATAGTTAATTATTTTCGTCATATTGTAATTTTTTTTTAATTATCAATTATTTTCTTAAAATTTACATTTTATTCTTTAATTTTTAATTTATTTCTTCAATTTTTAATTATTTTCTTCAATTCCAAAAAATTTTCTACAGAATTTTCCTTAAATTTCAATTATTTCGATCAATTTTCAATTAATTCCCGCATTTTCTCAATTATCAATTATTTTATTTCAATACAATTCTTGAATTTCCAATTGATTTCTTTAATTTTCATTCATTTTCTACAATTTTTTTCCACAATTTTCATAAGTTTTCAATTGGCAATTTATTATTCTCCTTTAATTTTATGAATTTTCGTTAATTATAAAATTTTTTTTGTACGAATGACGATTACTCCCACCATTTGCCGAATTTTGTTTTCAATTGTTGATTATTTTTTTTAATATTTATAAATTAATCTAATATTAATGAATTTTTTAGTATTTAATTATTTTCGACATATATTGTAATTTTTCTTTTGATTATCAATTATTTTCTTGAAATTTCAATTTAATTGTTTAATTTCCAATTTATTTCTTCAACTTTCAAATATTTTCTTTAATCTTCAATTTTTTTTATCGATTTTCAATTAATTCCTCAATATTCAATAAATCTCTAACTTTTCCACTTATTCTTTTCACTCCTAAAATTTGTTTTAAAATTTAAATTTAATTATTCAATTCTAGAACTATTATCTTCAATTCTCAGTTCTTTTCTTCAAAATTAAATTTTCAATCATTTTCTTAAATATTAAAAATTATTGCCTTTTTTCTAGATTTTTTTTTTATTATTATTAGGTTTCTTTAATTTTAAATACAATTGTTTAATTACTTTCTTTAATTTTTAATTCTATTCTTCAATTTTTATTTTCATTCTATTCATTAATTCTCGGCTTTTATTATTTAATTTTTTTTCATTTTTAAATATATTCCATAAATTTCAATTCAGTTCTTAAATTTTTTATTGCTTTCTTCAATTCTCAAACGTTTTTTTCAAATTTTAATAATGTTTTTCGAGTTTCAATCTAGTTGTTAAATGTGCAATTATTTCCAACAATTATTCCTATAATTGTCTTAATTTTTAAATTTGCAATTATTTTTTTTAAACTTAATATTTCTTGTTCAATTTTTACAATTATTTTTTTCAGCTGTCTATTAATCTAGTCATTTTTCACATATTTTCTTCAATTGTTCAACTAATTCCTTCAATTATTAATTATTTTCCGCAATTTTCAATTATTTCCTACAATTTTTTTAATTTTCAATTATTATCTTAAAGTTTTGTAATTATTCTTTGATTTTTTAAATTATTCAGTTCGGTTGTATATTAATCTAGCCAATTTTTGAAATTTGTTTTCAATTGTCAATTATTTTCGTCATTTTGTAATTTTTTTTTAACTATTAATTATTTTTTCAAATTTTAATTCAATTCTTAAATTTTCATTTTGTTTCCTCAATTTTTTATTATTTTCATCAATTTCAATTATTTTTTTCGATTTTTAATCCAGTTGCTTAATTTGAAATTATTTGCAACTATTATTCCTATAATTTTTCAACTATTTTGTTTAAATTTATTATATTTATTGTTTATTTTTTTAAACTATTCTTTTCAATAATTGTGTAATTATTTAGCCATTTTTCGAATTTTGTTTTCAACAGTCAATTATTTTCGTCATTTTTCAGATATATTCTTTAATTTCGTAATTGTCACTATTTGAATTTGCAAAAATTTATAGTTTTAAATGACCAACAAGAATGCAAAGTTTGTCTTTTCCCGTGTAGAAAAGTTGGGTGGGCGCCAGTTGTGCCCCATATGGGTTTCCCAAATTTAAGGTGGGCCCCAGTTGGGTCTTCCCACTGGGAAATTAGTGGGCTTGTAATGCTCAACCCGGTTAGTGCCAATTCACTAAAAAAGATCGTAAAAATGTAAGATCGTTAAAAAATGTTCATTCCAACTTTTAACAATATTTTCCACAAAAATTTTCTTTAATGATATAAAAATTAGTTAATAACAATTGTTTCATGTATTTTTTAATTTGTTTAAACAAATCAATATTGTTTATTTGAAACTTTTCATCTAATAGAGATAGAAAGCTGTAACTTTTTTCTAATTTTGCAACTATATAAGTCAAGTAAAGCCTAATATTAGAAAAAAACTGAAATATAAAATTATTAAAATTGTTTAAACAAATTAATATTGTTTATTTCCAACTTTTCATCTAATAGAGCTAGAGAGTTGAAACTTTCTCTTAATTTTGCAACTTTTCAAGCTTATGAAAGCTTAATACTAATAAAAAACAAAAATCCACAATTATACAAATTGTTTAAACAAATTAATATTGTTTATTTGTAATTTTTCATCTAATTGAGCTAGTGAGTTGAAATTTTCTCCTAATTTTGCAACTTTTCATACCTATAAAAGCTTAATATTAATAATAAACGAAAATCCACGATCACAAATATTGTTTAAACAAATTAATATTGCTTATTTGCAACTTTTTATCTTATTGAGCTTTAGATTTAAAATTTTCTTTTAATTTTGCAACTTTTTAAACCTATGAAAGCTTAATACTAATAAAAAACAAAAATCCACAATTATAAAAATTGTTTAAACAAATTAATATTGTTTATTTGTAATTTTTCATCTAATTGAGCTAGAGAGTTGAAATTTTCTCCTAATTTTGCAACTTTTCATACCTATAAAAGCTTAATATTAATAATAAACGAAAATCCACAATCACAAATATTGTTTAAACAAATCAATTTTGTTTATTTGCCACTTTTTATCTTATTGAGCTTTAGATTTAAAATTTTCTTTTAATTTTGCAACTTTTTAAGAATACCAAAGCTGAATATTAATAATAAACGAAAATCCACAATTATAAAAATTGGTTAAACAAACTAAAGTTGTTTATTTGCAATTATTCATCGAATTGAGCTAGAGAGTTTAACTTTTTCTTAATTTTGCAAAATTTTAAGCCTATAAACACCCAAAACTTATAGTAAACAAAGATCCATAATTATGAAATTCTTTTAAATAAATTAATATTGTTAATTCGCAACTTAAATACAGTTTGGGAACTGTATTACAATATTGATATTAACAATATTAATTTGTTTAAACCCTGTAACTTAATTAGATGAAAAATTGAAAATAAACAATATTGATTTGTTTAAACAATTTTTATATTTTAGTTTTTTTCTAATATTAGGATTTACTTAACTTAAATAGATGCAATATTAGAAAAAAGTTACAACTCTCTAGCTCTATTCGATGAAAAGTTTCAGATAAACAATATTAATTTGTTTAAACAAATTAAAAAATACATGCACCAATTGTTAGTAACTAATTTTTATGTCATTAAAGGAAATTTTGGTGGAAAATATTGTAAAAATCGTAAGGAATATTTTTTAACGATCTTACACTTTTTTTTCGTTTATGAAGATTTTTTATGTCCCTTTAAAAAGTAGTTAATAATAAAAAGTTTGTTAAATAAATTATTGGATCTTATTCTTTAAACTTTCCTGAGGAGAAACAGCTTTATCCGATCGAAAAATGTTAATTTTTATGAATTCTATGAAAAAAAAAATTTTCCCATGCATTTTGCATGGGAAACTTTGAGCGCTTTGACCGAATTTCATGAATTTTTAAATTGAAATGAAGGAAAATTGCAATATATAAAGCCAGATTGACGATAAGTTTAGTATTGAAACTATTATTTAGTAACAATTTACGTATTTGATAAAAATTGGGAAGCCCAGGTTGGCCCCAACTTGCGCCCACATACAAACTGGGAATTACTGGGAACTTTTCTACACGGGTTATGTTGCTATAGTTATTATATATAATCCTTACTATTAACATTAAAATTCAAATCATTACTAATAAGAATGGGCCCGTATCATTTTGACACAAATTTTTTCGGGCAACTTGTTATATTGTACTTTCGAAGATGAATGTTATATTTTACTCCTACTAAAAACAAAGATTTTTAAGTTTTAATTATTCAATAATTGAAATTATTGGATTAATTAAGTCTTTTAAAATTAATTTAATGTATTAAAATCAATTATTTAATAAATAAGACTTAAAAATCTTTGATTTCAGGAGGAGTAAAATATAACATTCATCATCAGGAGTACAATATAACAAGTTGCCCGAAAAAATTTGTGTCAAAATGATACGGACCCATAAGAATGACACTAGATATTTTATTTTCGTACATTGATTGAGAAATTTTGGGCCCGTATCATTATGACACAAATTTTTTCGGGCAACTTGTTATATTGTACTCCCGAAGATGAATGTTATATTTTACTCCTTCTCAAATCAAAGATTTTTAAGTTTTAATGGGCCTGTATCATTTTGACACACATTTTTTCGGCCAATTTGTTATATTGTACTCCCGAAGATGAATGTTATATTTTACTCTTTCTGAAATCAAAGATTTTTAAGTCCTATTTATTAAATATTTGATTTTAATACATTAAATTAATATTAAAAGACTTAATTAATCCAGTAAGCTCAATTATTGAATAATCAAAACTTAAAAATCTTTGATTTCAGAAGGAGTAAAATATAACATTCATCTTCGGGAGTACAATATAACAAGTTGCCTGAAAAAATTTGTGTCAAAATGATACGGGCCCGTTTTAATTATTCAATAATTGAGCTTACTGGATAAATTAAGTCTTTTAATATTAATTTAATGTATTAAAATCAATTATTTAATAAATAGTACTTAAAAATCTTTTATTTCAGAAAGAGTAAAATATAACATTCATCATTAGGAGTACAATATAACAAGTTGTACGAAAAAATTTGTGTAAAAATGATATTGACCCGAAATTTTGACCTAATTCGATAAATAAATAAAAAACTTAAATTCTCGATTAGAATTTTGGTCGGTTATATTCTCGTTCTCATTATACCGTTCTCCAGGTAATATTACTTCTTCGCAACTCTACAGCTGCTAGTAAACTTGAGCCAAGAGTGACTTGCATCCAGGAGTGAAATGAACCCAACAAATTAGTATTCAAAATGCAATATACGTCAAGCTCATATCTCGTCATCGATAGGTGTCACGTTGTAAACGAACTTGAATGATGAGATGTTGCCCGCCAATATCTTGTTGATGATTTCTCCTGTTGGTGCGGAGAATGTCACTTTTTAGGGAACAAACTCGAGTGATGAATGTTGCTTTGAAAATTCAACTCGTGATCTTCTTTGTAAATCTATATAAATTGTACTAGTACGTTGTCACAAAAGATACTATCGTCCCTTTGTGAAACAACAATTTCCCGAAGTAACGGGTTAGGGTTACTTACGACTGGAATCATTAATTCGACGTCCAAGAGAGCGCCGCGGACAAGCGCCAGCCTGGTGTGAGATTTATATTTCTGACTTTCATCCGATTCAAATCGTCTGGAAAATTTACTGGAAATCATTTCTGGCGATCGATCGACTTCAAGAAACTTCCCACGTTTGTAAACGCGACTTCATGATTTTTTTTTTTTTTTTTTTTTTTTTAATGAAAAACGGACAAATTAATCAAGCCAAGTTTCTAGACCAAACTGATGCTGGGAGATTTAGCTCACGTGAACTTATATTATACCGGTTTATTTGTACTTTTACTCCATTCAGAACTGCTTTATTGCATCGATCGATTTTATAAACCGACACTCGAATATTTATGTGATTTAATCGCCTCCAATTGATGTGAATTTTGTCGATTTAGGTCGAAGACGTTTTTACCTTTGAATTGAAATTTCCTTTGAGATGATCTTGTTTATGCAAATTTCCAAGTTGAAAGTGAATTTAACTTCGTGCCTGAGACGAGAATTTAATTACAGACTTGAAGGAAATTTAACTTCAAACTCCGATTATGAAGTTATAATTTTAGACTTCAAGGCAAATTTCATTGCAAACTTGAAGACGAATTTAATTTCAGGCCTGAAGACGAATTTAATGTTGGGTTTTAAAAGATGAAGTTGATTTCCGATTTTTGAAGATAAGTGTAATTTCGGGTTCTTAAAGGTGAATTTAATTTCGAACTTGAAAATTGATTCAAAATCGAAGTTTTTTTTACAAGATCTGTGATTCTGAAAAAAAGGCCTATGCTGGGATTCGAAGCCTGAACCTTTTTCTTACCAGAGAGTGCTTTAACTGCCTCAGCTATTTTACAACCTCGATAGAAATTTTTCTCAATCATATTCTAAGGTTTAAATTAATTGAAATACGAATAATTCTTAGTTCGAACTACCTGGAAGAAATTCACTTTATCTATAATTTCCCGTCACGACATTTAATTATTCTGCAATTTGAAACACTATTTTAAAAGCGAAACGAGAGT
This sequence comes from Ganaspis brasiliensis, assembly GCA_037103525.1. Taxonomy (NCBI): domain Eukaryota; kingdom Metazoa; phylum Arthropoda; class Insecta; order Hymenoptera; family Figitidae; genus Ganaspis; species Ganaspis brasiliensis. The sequence goes on from JAZKLR010000294.1 coordinate 3,022,097, forward strand.
AATAATTTTGCGAGAATATTACTTCTGGCAATTCTTGTATTAGACTTTTTAATCTTGATTTTAGAAAAGTAGTTTCAGAAACGCAAGCGTAATATAAATGCAGGTAATAAGATCGCCGGAGATGTTGGTATATTTAAATGTGTTAACGTTGGTGAATACAAAAGGGGCTTATAGTTGCGAGTTGTCGTTAGATGTTGTTTCATTATTATCCGTCGGCAGAGGAAGCGGCCATTATAGGTAGCAACTTGAAATACGGAATAGACGCCCATTATTAATAAGCCGAGCTTTGAAATTAACTGGAATTACATATACACAGGTTTGCACACAAGGTTAGGCGTGAGTCTATGCAAATGAGGATTCTCCCACGCGCACTTCCAGTCCCCGAGCATCTCACGCATCCTTGCGTCGACCACAAACCAAAATTCCCTACGAAATCCAGCACTATATCAATTTACGATAATTATTACCAGACAAGCTATTACTCAGGAAGACGTAATGTGTGCAATATTATTATAAATCTTGCGAATTTTTCCCCGCGAGATAATTCATCTTTCGTGTTTCAAGAGTTCGTTAATAACACTAGTTTACAAAAAAAAAAAAAAATTTATGTACATTCAATGTCACTATTTTTTTCTTATGTACTAAGCTTCTCGTTACTTAAAAATGACATTAAGAAATTTTTCTATGGATAGGTTTTCGAAATATGAATTTTTTAAATATTTTTACGTTTTTTTCGGAGGTGACTTCACGTTTTAGGCCGTATCTCGAGTTACAGAAGTCCGATTGAGTTTTTCTAAATGTCAAATTAAAGGTAATCAAATTCCAAACAATCGCTTTTAACATTATTTTTCAATCGGTTAAATATTTTTAGCGATATAGTCCAAAAAAAAAATAGAAAATTTGAGTTTTTGGCCCAAAATCTGAAAAACAAATTCATTCTACTGCCATGCAAAAATAGAAAACGTCAAATTATGTCCAGTTTTAAATTTTTTACATTTATGACTCACTTTTAGGAAGAAAAAAATGTATGGATGAAAACAATCTATGGGTAATTATTGAAGTTATAAGCCAGGGTACTGAAATTCTCGTTTTACGCCATTTCGGTATTTTACCTCCTTTTATAGTGATTATGTTGATTAATTTAATGAATACAATATCTAATTAGAAAATGGACTTTTTTCACAGATTTTTGTTGAATTTTGTTCGTTAATAGATGAAAAAGTTTGAAATAAGATATAGACATATGAAAAATAAATGATATTTGACTGAAAAATGTTTTGGAGTTTTTAACAAAAATTTCTGAAGAGGCATAAGTTGATTAAAATTTGCTTTTTTGACAAGCTGAATCAGATGCGCAGAGATTCAATTTTTGTTAAATTTTGTTCGTTAATAGATGAAAAAGTTTGAAATAAGATATAGAAATATGAAAAATAAATGATATTTGACTGAAAATTTTTTTGGAGTTTCAGACAAAAATTTCTGAAGAGGCATAAATTGATTAAAATCTGCTTTTTTGACGTCAATCGGACGTCTGTAATTCGAGATACGGCCTAAAACGTGAAGTCACCTCCGAAAAAAACGAAAAAAATTTTAAAAATTCATATTTCGGAAACCTATGCATAGAAAAATTTCTTAATGTCATTTTTAAGTTTAGAGAACCATAGTACATTAAAAAAATAGTGGCATTAAATGTAAATTTTTGCTGTAAACAAGTGTTATTATTCATATTTCAATATCTAATTTCAAACTTTTTCATCTAATAACGAACAAAATTAAAAAAAAATTGACCCTCTGCGCATCTGATTCAACTTGTCAAAGAAGCAGATTTTAATCAATTTATGCCTCTCCAGAAATTTTTGTCAAAAACTCCAAAAAATTTTTCAGTCAAATATCAATTATTTTTTATAATTCTATATCTAATTTCAAACTTTTTTATCTAATAAGAAACAAAATTAAAAAAAAATTTAACCATTGCGCATCTGATTCAACTTGTCAAAGAAGCAGTTTTTAATCAATTTATTCTTATATATTTAAGAAACTTAATGATAATCGAAAAAAATAATAAAAAAAAAGGCAATAATTTTTTAATATTAAAGAAAATAATTGAAAATTTAAAAGTGTAATTTAAATTTGAAGACAATAACTGAGATAATTGAAAAGAATAGTTTTAGAAATGAATAATTGAATTGAAATTTTAAAACAATTTTTATGAGTGAAAAAAATAATTGAAAAAATAAGAGGATTGCTTATTGAATATTGAGAAATTAATTGAAAATCGATAAAAATAATTGAGAATTAAAGAAAATATTTAAGAACTAGCCAAAAATACGCGCGCTATTGCATTTTTCATTGATAGGTATAATTTCAATACAAAAAACAAACTGAACTTATTTATATTAAATTAATTATACTATCAAATTAAATTTTGTAAATTAATTGTTATTTATTAAAATGTGTTATAAATAATTAAATACAAAGAAATTTTAGAGAATAACTCTGATTCTCTTTCTAAGTTGAAAATAAAAAGTTCTTATAGTGCGTTACAAAAAGATTTATTTAAATAGTTTTTTGAACAAAACATTTTTGAATAATAAAATTAATACAATTTTCTATACAAATTTTATTTATTCCAAATCTCTATTGATATGAAATCTTTATTTTTAATTTTTCTTTAAACAATACGAAATTCGATTTATAACAAACCATTCTCAAAAATTTCTATTAACATAAAATTTAATTTTTCCAAATTAAAAAATTCCAAACTTTTATTAATTTAAATTTAAATTATTTAAAACTTCAATTATAATCAAAATTGCAATATAACCAAAATTTTAAGATTTTTAATTTAATGTAATTTGTAAAAGTGAAAAATTGAAATAATTTGAATTCCCTACATTGGGAATTATAATTTAATTATAATTATATTTTTTTTAATTATTTTTTTTAATTATATTTATTTATGTATAAATAAAATATAAATTTATTTCTTAATTCAAGTTTTAAATTACAGAGAATTAATAAATAAATAGGTAAAATTAGAAATTCTACAATAAAAATACATTTTATTAAAAGGTATTGATTTAAAACACAAAAAAAAACATTTATAGGTGTGAATTAATTTTGATCTATTAAAATTTGTTGCAAATTATTAGATAGAAAGAAATTTTAAAAAATAAATCAGATTTTCTTCCTTAGTTAAAAATAAAAAAATTTATTGTATGTTACACAAAGTAAAAATATTTCTTTTTCAATAGTTTTTTGAACAAAATATATTTAAACTATTATGCAAACTTAATTTACTCCAAACATCTTTTGATAATAAGAATTCCTTAGTTTTAAAATTTCTTTACAAAATTCAATTGATAACAAACCATTCTTCAAAATTTCTATCAATATTTCTCATTTTTCGAAATTAAAAAATTTCTAATTTCTATCTATTCAAATTGAAATTATCTTAAACTTAAATTAATCAAAATTGAAATATAACTAAAGTTTTAAAATTCATAATCTGTAATATAGGGAAAAGTATATTTCAGTCAATCTTATTTTTTGTTCTTCCAATTGAACTAATTAAAATTATAATTGATCCTAATTTGAAACCTATAAGACAATTAGAAATTAAATAAGCTTATTAATTTACCAATAAAAAATAAGCATTTTGAGATAAAAAATACAGCATTTATTTGGAGAAATTTAATTTGGTACCTATTTTTATTTAAAATAGGGAAGAAAGTTTTAAATTAAAAAAAAATTATTAAAAGAAGAATAAATTATAAAAAAGGCATTTAAAAGTCTAAAAAAATATTTGAAAACAGTGCTCGCTTTTTTCAAATTTTATCATGATATTTCCTTCTTTATTCTTATTTATATTATATTTTTTAGAAGTAATTAAAAGAACAAAATATTATTATGAAAATAATGATTCATATATTATTATAAATTATAATATAAAATATACATTAATTTTCATATTACGTTTAAAGTGTTTTGAATCATTATTAAAATCTGTAAAGTAGTTTTAAATAAGACACGTTTGTATTGTAATACATTATTATTATTATTGAAAATAAAATACATAAATTTGTCAATTGATTTGAAATTTAGATTCGAAGAATTAATAAATAAATAAATAAAATTAGAAATCTTATAATTGACATAAAAATACATTTTTTCAAAAGTTATTAATTTAAAACAAAAAACATCTATTGTGCCAAACTTCAAGTGTAGACAGAATGAAAGAATGAAGTTTGCGATTATTTATTTAAGAATTAAACAAAATAATTAAAAATTGAAGAAATAAATTGGAAATTAAAGAAATAAATGGAAATTTCAAGAAAATAGTTGATAATCAAAAGAAAAATTAAAATTTGACGAAAATAATTAAATATTAAAATATTTATTAATATTAAATTAATTTATTAATATTAAAAAAAATAATTAACAATTGGAAACAAAATTCGACAAATGGTGAGAATAATCGTTATTCGTACAAAAAAATGTTTGTAATTAATTAATATTCATAAAATTGAAGGAGAATAATAAATTACCAATTGAAAAATGGAACTGAAATATGGAAAAAAAATTGTAGAAAATAAATGAAAATTAAAGTCATCAATTGGAAATTAAAGAATTGCATTGAAAGAAAATAATTATTGATAATTGAGAAAATGCGGGAATTAATTAATATTAAGGAATCAATTGAAAATCCATCAAAATAATTGAAATTTAAAGAAAATTTTTGACAATTGAAGAAAATATTTAAAAATTGAAGAAATAAATTGGAAATTAAATAATTAAATGGAAATTTCAAGAAAATAATTGATAATTAAAAGAAAAATTACAATATGACGAAAATAATTCACTATTAAAAAAAATAATTAACAATTGAAAAAAATTACAAAAATGGTGAGAATAATCGGCATTTGAAAAAAAAACATTTTTAATTGATGAATAATCATAAAATTTAAGAAGAAAAATAAATTTTTAATTGAAAACTGATGAAAATAATGGAAACAATTTTAAAAAATAAATGAAAATTTAAGAAATTAAAGAAGTTGAAGAATTGTATTGTAATTTCAAGAAAATATTTGAAAATTGCGAAAATGCGAGAATTATTGAATTTTGAATAAAGTAATATGAAAAACGTATAGAATTAAAGAAATAAATGGAAGATTAAAGAATTAAATTGAAGATTAAAGATTTAAATTAAAATTTTAAAAATAGTTGATAATTGAAAGAAAAATAACAATTTTTTTTCAACTTATCATTGTTTTCATAATACATATTTCAATTATTGTATTCAAGTTTCAAATTTTAAAACCATTTTCCAATTATTTTCCACAAGTTTTAATTATTCTTATTTTTTAAAATTATTTTCTAAAATTTTTAATTATTTTTCTTAAAATTCCCATTATTTTCTTTAATTTTTAATCATTTTCAATTATTCAATTCAGTTTTCAATTAAGTAAATTATTTGTTTATTTTTTTCAAATACTTACGTTCTTTTTTATAATTTCCAAAAAGTTTTTAATTATTTATCTGAAATTTTAATTTTTCTATTCAATTTCCAATTATATCTATGATTTTCTTGTATTTTATGTACCTATATTTTGTATGTTTTGCAATTATTTTTTTTAAATTAAAAATTGTTTTTCACATTTCTATTATTTTCTTCAATTTTTAATTACTTTTTTTTTTTTTTCATAATTTCCAAATATTTTTATTAATTATTATAAATTTCCATTATTTTTAGCATTCTTTCAGTCTTTTCTCCAATTTTTAGTTATTCTCATTTTCTAAAATTATTTTCTAAGATTTTTAAGAATTTTTCTAAAATTTCAATTGTTTTCTTTAAATTTTAATTATTTTCATTTGTTTTCATAATTTCAAAATTTTTTTATTAATTATCGTAAATTTCAATTACTTTTAGCTTGTTTCTTCAATTCTTTTCTCCAATTTTTAGTTATTTTCCTTTTTTTTAAATTGAATTCTAAGATCTTCATGTATTTTTTTTTCAAATTTCAATTCTTTTTTCTTTATTTATTTAAATAATTTAAATGTATCATATTTTAATTATTTTCGGCAAGTTATAAAATTTAAAAACTTTTTTTAATTCTTTACATTTGATTCATAATTAAAAATATTTTTAACTATTTATCTGACTTTTCAATTATTTCATTATTTATATTATTTTCTTTAATTTTCAATTACTTTCGTTCTTTTTCTCGTTCTTTTTCATATTTGCCAAATAGTTTTTATTTATTTCTCTTAAATTAAAATTTGTTCTGTTAAATTTTAAATTATGTTTATCTTTTTTCATTTATTTTCTCTAATTTTTAATTATTTTCTTTTATTTCAATGAATTTCTGAAAGTTTTAAGTATTTTTTTCAAATTTTGTTTAACTTTCCTTTATTTAAAATATTTTATGTCATTTGTTTAATTACTTTCCTAAATTTTAATTATTTTTTTTAATTTTAATTTATTTATCTCAACTTTTAACCATGTTTTTTTCAATTTTCAATTATTTTCTCTAATTTTTCATTATTTAATTTTGTTTTAATTTACTTTTAAGATTCTCAAGTATTTTTCTCAAATTTAAATTATTTTCTTTATGTTTAAAATTACTTTCCCCAATTTTTAATTGATTTCATTTTTTTTTTTCAATTAATTTGCAATTATTATGTTTAATTTCAATTATATTTTGCAATTTTCTTTAATTCTAAAATATTATAAATTTTGTCCTAAATAAATATTTATTTTAATTATATTAATTAATTTTTAAATATTATATTTAAAATATTTATTTCTTCTTGTTAGATAAATATTATTGACCGATTTGTTATATTTATTATTGTATATTATAATTTCTAAAATGTATGAAAAACTAATCGCGTGCTGGCGCGCGTTTTATTTTGCTAGTAATTTAATAATATTGATGGAAAATGAATATTATTCATCTTTTATTCGAATATAATTACGATTATTTAAAGCAGGCCAATAAAAATATTTACAAGAAAATGCAGGATACAGGAATACAGGGAATTATTTTTTAACTTAGTTTATTATGGAAAATATTTTTAATATTTAAATTTTCAAGACAGCAAAAAAAGCGCCACGTGACAAGCAGAAAAATCAGTCGCCATTTATAAAAAAAAATTGTCAATATTGACAAGATTTTAAAACATTTTGATAAAGATTTTGTATTTGCATTATTTGTAAGGATAAAATATCACGAAAGCAGAAACAATTTTATTTAACAAACATATAATGTATCTTAAAAAATGTTTGTGGTATTTAAAAACTGTATGCTTTATAGCATAACCTCAAATTCACTACTAATGTATTTAATTATATTTCTTTTTGTAAGAAGTAAACTTTTTGTGGAACTTTAATTTAGATTAACTGGATAAAGTATAAACACCCTTCAAAGAAAAATAGAAAGGACATTAAATTAGACTTGCTAGAAACACGATCGAATAGTTTCGAGTGGATTTTAAAGTCATCTATACTATTTCCGAAATATTTAAGCAATATCCAAGGTTGACAAAATACTTATTGTTCTTCGGAACTATTTTTACACAAAAGAAACCAAAGAAACACCTAACATAACCTTAAACGATAAAGAATGCTTATTATATAAAAAGAAAAAGTTATCTTTATCTTGGAGCGTATATTAACAAACATAAAATCATTTTTTAAATACAATGTTATGAAAAATGAACAAAATGTAATTCTGAATGAACTATCACATGAAAAGCAATTTTTCTATTTTCTCAGCTGGTGTTGAAAATTAAGATTTATCTCTTTTGGAATTAACGACAAACCTGAAATGGAATATCCTTGTGTCAGTCCTTCTAATTCAATAAAAAAAACGTTGATGAAGAAGGTATTGAAAGAAATGACGCATTTCCTGACAAATAAAGCGTATCCTCGTGTAAACTGGCTATAAACCTGAGAAACAACAATGATGAGAGAAATTTCTCAGGAAATCTTTCTCTGTGATAGAAACAGAATTTTTACAAAATTGGAACAACAAATTTAAAGAAATACTATAGTTTTAAATAATTGCTATAAGCTTTGAATGAAAATGGAATTAAATCCATTTAAATAATATTAATCGTCATTGAGATCAAGTCAAATTTCAATCTATCAAAATTGTTGATAAACTAAACTGTAATAAATCAATTTTGAATTCATCCTAATTTCAATTACTCCAAAATTTAATTTCACAATCGAGACGCAATTTCCATTAATCCCAATTTCAGTCGACCTCAAAATAATCAAACAAATCAAATTCAATTGATCCTAATTTCAGTCCAGTCATAATTCATGTATTCAAAATGCCAATTAATCAAAAATTAAAAAATACACAATGTAATTTTATATTACAATCCTGGCCGAATGAAAAATCTATTCTAGAAATTTTTGAGAATTTTTCTGTGACTCTTTCGTCATTTTGGAATCTTTGAATTGAAGAAATGGAGAAAGTTTTCCGTGAACAGTTTTCAGTAATTTCTTCAAATTTTTATGACTTGTCCATAATAAAATATGGATAATAAGTTATAAAAGTTTAAAAGAAGGCAGTCAATGTTAATCAACTTTTTTTGTGCAGTTCATAAATACACAATAAATAAATCGTAAATAATGAATAATGAAAGAGGAATATTTATAAAGACGAAACTATTGCACCATCGAGTTACATAAAAGAAGGTAAAAAATTACAAGTTAAAGAAATATAGAAAGGAAAATAGTATAAAGAAGAGAATGAGGAAGAGATAAGGCGGAGTAAGAACCAGCTCTATAAAGTACACAAGGGAGGATAAAGCAAAGTAAAAATAATTTTTAGAAAAAATGAGAAAAAATTTCCAATAGTAAAGGGAATTTTTATTTCTTTTGTTAGCGGCGAATTCAAAGTTTCTTCTTCATAAAAGAATATCTTCTTTTATGTCAAATTAAAAAGAATTTTAAAATGTGCATATAAAATGTAATGTTTTCATATAAAATGACTGACTAATATATTATTTTTATAACTAACTCGGTAATCTTTATCCAAACTTATCTTATCTTTATTTTTAATGAAACAAACTTCAATTTGCTTTAATTTTTATTTATACAAATTTTAGTTTCACCCAATTTCCATCTTATCTAAATTTTAAATTATAAATCGTATCCATATAACTTAAATAAAAAGAAAGAAAGAAGTAATAAATAAATACAAAAATACAAATAAAGAAATATAAAATTTTCTTAAATCTGAAGAAAATTTTTATCTAAAATTATAAACTTGCAGTTCTTGCTGCAATGATATTTATTTGCAACAAAGGATCTTTATCTGTTGAAGGACGATTGGATTAAAGATAATAATTTTCGAAATGCCACGTCTTTTTTTAGTTCTAATCCTGAAAGTGAAGCCTTTGTTTTGTTCTCTTAAAACAGCTTTAAAACGAAAGGCGCACTTGCCAGAAAATTAGAAGTTCGTGCTTTGTCTGCATTATGCTGAAGAACTAAAAAAGCATTGAAGCGTATTTCTTCCGGTGACGAGTGATAAAGAAACAAAAGAGAAAAATGATGATTGAAACAAAATAGTGTGAATTTATTTCTAAAATAATATCTTTCACAGTAAAAAAAATTCACACGAAACTTTCTTTTTGTAACACGTATAATTGAAGCAATAATCTCTAATTTACTTTCAACTGAAAATGAAATTGAAACCAAACTGGAAAAACGTTTAGAAGTTAATTGACATTTTTAATTCTACTTCTTATTATTAGTTTTTAGGATTAATCTAAAGTAACCTTAAACTGTTTTATTGACAGAAAACTCGTAATTAACATTTAAAAGTGAAAAATGTAACACAAAAGGATTTAGGTAACTAATTGCTCATTTTGTAGGTTTCAAATTTTGCGCGCTTTTAAGCTGATACGTTAGGTTAGGTATGTAGCAGAAAGGAAAAATGACAGTTTCTTGTTCTTAGTCGACAAAAAATGTCAAATGAATCTCAATTCGAATGATATTTTGTTTAAATATTATAGATTACAGTGCGTTTCCTTAACGAATCGATTATATTTTCAAGAATACCTGTTAAAAAGTGTGATTATGGGTAAATACTTGTTTTACAGCTTATATATATATTCAATTAAAAGCGATTATCTACTGTTGGAAGGACGCTTTCAATGCCGTATATTTTGACTGAGTAGTAAAAACATTAAAAATAGATAAATATCGAATTTTATGGTGAGTTTGACTATTCCATTGCGTAATTGAATATATTAACTTCCATGAAAATAAATACGTAATGTCCTGACACAGTATTTTCATGGATTATATTGTTCCCAGACGAAAAACCGATTTTTATATTAATATATTGACTTTATTTTAGTAATAAAAATGTTATTAATTACTTCAGTCAAAAGTCATTTGACGTGAAAATAAGTAAAAATAATTGAAAAAAAATTTTCACTATCTGATTTTGGGCGGTCTTCCCTAACCTCTTTTTTTTTCATAATATTATAATATTCGCTATGACTATTTAGTCCTAGAATTATAATATATTAGTTTTTACGTCAATTTACAATAAAAAAAACTGCATTTTTAATATTATTTTAACATAACCTCAATTTAAGAAGCATTTTTTATCACTTGAAAATACTCAAAAATGCTCAAAATATGTGAAATATAACAGGTTTTGGTAAATTATTGGAATTATTATATAATAATATAAAATAATAATTGTAAATATTGTATATAATACATATTTTATATATTATTATAATATGCACATCTTAGAATTTAACAATGTACTTATTTATATTAATATATTTAATATAAAGTTAACATTAATAATTATTACTATAACCCAACAATTTTAATCCGCTTCGCCTTAAAATCTAAAAGAACCCTTCAGTATTTCTCAGAATTTAATAATGCACTAATTTATATTAATATGTTTAATATTAAATTAAAATTAATATTCATAATATTTAATAATAATGTATAATTAATCATTACTATATATTAATAATATATTTATAATTATTATTTTATAATCTTATTATATTAATATTACTAGCAACATTAACTTTGCAACGACAAACTTTGCATTGTTGTTAATCAATTAAAACTATAAATTAAAAAAATTGTAGTAAATAATTAAAAATTGCGGAAAATAATTAATAGTTGAAGGAAATAGTTAAAAAATGACGAGAATAATTGTCAATTGAAAACAAAATTCCAAAAATTACTAGATTAATAGACAACTGAAAAAAAAGTTTAAAAATTAAACAAGAAATATTAAATTTAAAGAAAATAATTGCAAATTAAAAAATTAGGAAAATTACAGGAATAATTGTTGGAAATAATTGCACATATAACAACTGGATTGAAAATCGAAAAAGATAATTGAAAATTAATGATAATCGAAAAAAATTAAAGTAGAAAGGCGATAATTTTGTAATATTAAAGAAAATAATTGAAAAGTGTAATTTAAATCTGAAAACAATAACTGAGAATTGAAGAAAAAGATTAAAAATTAAAGAAATAAATTGAAGATTAAAGAATTAAATTGAAATTTTGAGAAAATTGTTGATAATTGAAAGAAAAATTACAAAATGACTTAAATAATTAAATATTAAAGAAAATAGTTTAAAAATAAGGAAAATGTACCTATAGAATAAAATAATTGACAGTTAAAAGAAAAATTTGAAATCTGGCGTGAATAATCGACAATGGAACAAAATAATTTAAGAAAATTTAAGAAAAATTAAAACATTTAAAGAGAAATATTGTGATTGAAAACTGATGAAAATTTTATGGAAAAAATTGAAGAAAATAAATGAAAATTAAATAAATCAATTGAAAATTGAAGAAAATAATTAAAAGGTTAAGAAATAAATTGAAGATTAAAGAATTAAATTAAAACTTAAAAAAATAGTTGATAATTGAAAGAAAAATTACAAAATTACTAAAATAATTAATTAAGGAAAATAATTGACAATTAAAAGAAAAATTCTAAAAGTGTCGAGAATAATAAAGATAATTTTAAAAAATTAAAGAATAATTATAAAATTTAAAGAGAATAATTGTATATTGAAAACTGTTGAAAATTATAGAAAAAATTATAGATTTATTTATTAAAAGGTTGTCCTTGTGGGTAAGTTATTTTTTTAACATTCTAAAGTAAATTTTAAAGTAAATCTAAAAAGTTTCGACTTTTGAAAAAAAGGGCTATCCTAGGTATTTTCTTTTTCTTGTGAACACAATTAAAAAATCGAAAACGTACATTTTTGTAAACATTTTTTTATTTTTTAAATTATTAGAATTAATATTATGGAAAATAATATTTTTTATTTACATTAAGAATTTATTTTTGCTATCTGTCTCAATTTTCAAATTTTTAAGAAATAGATTATTTATATTATTTTTAAATGAATTTATTGCTTTCTACATGAGGAAACAAATTTTTTTTTATAATGCGAAAAAAAAATGTTTATGAAATTAACATAATTTTCAGCTTTTATAAGATATTGTTAATATATATATTCTTTGAATTGAAAAAATTTTTAAATTAAATTCACTTTAACAATTTTCTCAAAATTAAAAGTTAAATGTTTAAAACAATCAAGTCAAAATACTTTAAGAAAAATAAAAATTAATTATTGATATTAACATTATTGATTTCACACTATAATAAAAAATGTAACCTTCATTAACATTTTTCTAAATAAAATAAAATATTTGATTGAATTTAAAATATTTGAAACTTATCAATCTGCTACACCAATCTTCTTCATTTTACAATTCTGGTGTCAAACCTTTTCTTTTCCATTTGGGATTATTTTCATTAATTTAAAATTATTTCTTCATTTCTCAATTATTTTCTTCTATTTTCTACTATTTTCTTCAATTGACAATTATTTTCTTCAATTTTCAATTATTTTCATCAATTTCTAATTAATTTATTTAATTCTGAAATATTTTCTACGATTTTCAATTATTTTATTCAATTTTTAATTATTTTCTTCAACTATAAATTTTTTTTTAATTGACAATTATTTGATTCAATTTTCAATTATTTTCTTCAATTTTTAATTATTTTCATCAATTTTTAATTATTTTCTTCAGATCTCAACTATTTCCTTCAATTTTTAATTATTTAATTTAATATTCAATAATTCTTGACTTTTTTGAACTATTTTTTTCAATTATTAATTATTTATTTCACATCTTAATAACTCCTCCATTTTTCAATTATTTTCTTCTATAATCAATAATTCTCGGCTTTTTTCAATATTTTTTTTCAATTATCAATTATGTTCTTGAAACTTGAATTCAATTAATCAATTATTATTCAACAATTTTCATAAAATCACATTTTCTTCAATTTCAAATTATTTTCTACAATTTTTAATTAATTTTTTCAAATTACAATTACATTCTTCATCAAAAAATTTTCAATTTTTTTTTAATATTCAATAACTCTAGGCTTTTTAAAATGATTTTTTTTAAATTCTCAATTATTTTCTTCAAATTCCAATTATTTTCTTAAATTTCAATTATTTTCTTCAATTTCCAATTATTTTTTCATTTTTTTTTCAGTTTTTCAATTTCTTTCAAGTTTCAATATCTTCTCAATTTTCTTCAATATTTAACAATTCTCAGCTTTTTAAATTATTTTTTTCTTTCAATTTTTATTTAAATTGAGAATTTTTAAATTATTTTCATCAATTCGCAATTATTTCCGTCGATTTCTAAATTTTTCTGCTGTTTCCAAATATTGTCTTTAATTTTTAAGTACTTTCTTCAATTTTCAATTTTTTTGTTTAAATATTTAGTAATCTCGACTTTTTTCAATTATCAGTTATTTATTTCATGTTTCAAAACCTTCTTCAATTTTTAATAATTTTCTTCTATTTTCAATTTAATTGTTCAATTATTTTTTTAAATTCTTAAAATCTCAATTAATTTCTTTAAATAACAATTCTATTCTTCAATTTTTAATGTTTTCTTCAGTATTAAATAATTCCTGTCATTTTTTTTAATTATACATTATTTTCTTTTTTGTTCAATCCAATTGTTCAGCAATTTTCTTCTATTCTCAATTATTGTATTTGAATTTCAATTTTATTTCTCAATTTTCAATTGTTTTTTTTTTAATATTCAATAATTCGGTATTTTTCTGATTTCAATTTGATTATTTAATTTTCAATTTATTTCTTCAGTTTTGAATTATTAACTTAAAATTTAAATTATTTTTTTGGATTTTCTATCTAGTTGACCAATTTTCAATTATATTATTTGAATTTAATAACCATTGTTCAACTTTTTTCAATTATTGTTCAATTGTAGATTAATATTTACTTTTTTTAAAATTTTGTTTCTAAATTATTTCTTTCCATTAATTGTTTCTTTTAATTCTTAATTATTATTTTTTGTAAAGTTTAATATTTAATTCTTCAATTCTCAATTATTTTCTTTGAATTTCAATTATTTTCTTCAATTACACAGCCACACAAAAAAAAATAAAGTTCCCTGACCTGGGTAACAGACACACATTTTTCTATGTATTTTGATGCGCTGAATCCGATTCCGGCATCAGAATTGGTTCATTAGATCAAGTTTTGACCCTAACCACAAAATTAATAAAATGACACTTTTTGAACATTAGAATTTGAACTCGACTTAAGTTTAATACATGCCTAGGACCAATAGAAAGCTTGAATTATTACCTTTAAAATGCCTTTTTAGAAATTGTTCTACGATGATTTTTAACGAAGTTATGATGTCTTACTTAAAATCATTTTTTTCCATTACACAATAACACATCAATAATTGATCAATAATCATTTTTTTTGTGTGGCTGTGTTATCAACTGTTATATTCAATTTTTGTAGCCATTTGTAGGTCTATTTATACTTAAAATAAATTTCAAGTTAACAAGAGAAAAAACCGGGAAAAAAAGGGATAAAAACCGGGAATTTTGTGGGACGAAATTAGTAGACACCCTGAAAATGCGTCTTAAATTGAGGTTATGTTAAAATAATATTAAAAGTGCAGTTTTTTTTATTGTAAATTGTCGTAAAAACTAATATATTATAATTGTAGGAATAAGCTATCGCCACTTTATAGCCCTACTGTAGGGCTAAATAATATACTTTCACTATATTTCCCTACTGTATATCCAAAAAGGTCACAGCGTATAATTTTAAGCCCCTAACTAATTCACATTATCTAAATCCAGTTCAAATTCAATTTCCCTTTCCGAAAGGTACATATAAAACTTTTACCTAATATTTTCTCACGTTACGTTATAGGTGGCGTTTTAATATTTATGACATAACTTTTTGAATCTGGAATTAGGAAAAAGGAGCCCGAGCTATGTGCTGAGCTACTTTTGAAAAGTAGCTTTCTCATCTGCAACTGTCCGGTATTCTTAACGTGTTCCTTTCTTGGGAAGATAGATAGCAAGCACGAAGCACCTGCATTACCTTCAAGCTTCCACTATTTCTCTCACAAGTCGATTTTATATTAGTCTCTAGTCAATTATGCTTGGTAACTCGGCATATAAAGTCCCCGTTAATTATTATTGTTGACGGCAAAGAGGCGCATTAATAACGGGTGGTCTACTCGCGTCATCATCAAATTTCAATTCCTTTTATAAATCAAGTTCATCCAACTTGCGGCACTCGGTATGCATACCAATTTTTCAAAAGCCATTAACAGATACGATATACTTTTTTAAAGGCACGCTTACTGCGCATTCCAGGTATTACGCCTAGTTACTCTATTTTTTTTTCTCTCTCGTCAGCGTGATTCGCCTCGTGATTCTTTTAACGATGTTTTAATTCGCTGGACTTAAAACGTAAGAATATATGTTTCGCGTCTTACTCAAGTCGTTCGGTAATCGTTATAGGCTGAAAAAATGCGAGTAAAATAATATAATATTAGTTATTATTTTATAAAAAATCTTTTATTCACGATTCCATTTATATATGTGTATTGTATATATATATATATATAGTATACTATATTGTGTTACAACACGATCACCTCGACTCTGTGATTTACATTTCAAGAAAATGAAAATTATTTCTTTTGCACGCGCAAGTATTAGATCGTGAATCGACATGCGAGGAAAGGGAGCATTTTCTATTTTATCGAGGTAACTTTATTGGCAATTCGTTGTCGACAAGTCGAAAGGAAGATTCACGTGTTGCAGGTCAGCAAATGCGCTGGCCCGAATCCAGTGCGGCATTAGCATTTCTCCTGTTTTCATTTTCAGACTGCGGAAGCGAATTTTATATAAACCGGAGATACACATTTGAGAATATGCCTTCAGAAAAATAAAGTCACGAGTCATCAAAAATTTACTCTGAATGAAAAATCCGTATCTGTAATTCATTATTATAAATACTTTATATTTATGTGTATCATTTATTATTTAATGGAAGTTATAGATATCATTCATATAATGAATGGAAGATATAGCTGTCATATAGTAATAAATAGAATATGTAGGTATAATTTATAGTCATAAATAGAAGATATGGCAATCAGTTGGTATAGTAATATTTGATATTTGTCATTAATTAAATAAATAAATAAATAAATATAGATAAATATTGACCATATATCAGTAAAACGGATTTTAGAAATGAAATAGACTAACGGTTTAGAGTTCCTACATCTAATCTAGCAATATTTTTAAAAAATATCAATTGTCAAAGGTAGTTTCAAAGTTTACATAGTCCACTTTTTTAGTCAAGGAAAATAAAATCCAGTTTATTAATCCAATAAAGTACACTTTATTTTCCTGAATCTAAGAAAATAAATTTAGAATTATTAATCTAGGAAAATAAATCTAGGATAAAGTGGATAAAATAAAGTACACTTTATTTTCCTGGATTAATAAAGTGAATTTTATTTTCCTAGACTAAAATAGTCGACTATATTTACCTATAAATTTCCTATAAATTTACAATTATTTCAGAACTTTAAAATCTAGTAAACTTGAAATTTTAAATTCATTTTAGTTTCATTTCTATTTTCTACAGATGGTTCAACGAAAAAATTCACATTTTTCCGATTGACTGAATTTAAAGCACAACAAATTCAAAACCAATATTAAATATAATATTAAAATCCACTTAACTTGACCCTAGAATCTCTTAAAATTGATATTGATGAAAATTTGAATCGAATGAAAGTGTAGTTCGACTGAAACACCAATTTCAAACTACAATGAAAATCAATGGAAATGAAAGTTGGAAACAATGCAGAAGTTACGAGCAATTGGCATTTGGACAAGTATCAAGTGAAATTTAATTCGATTGATATTCTCTTTAAATTTCTAACGATAGAATAGAATCAATTTGTATGCAGTAAAATGTCAAATAATTGAAAATCGAATTGATTAAGATTTCAAAAACTACTAATTCGGGAACATGAAAAAGAAATGATTTTAAAAATCATGCAAGGTAAATACTATCGATAATAATAATTGATGGAATAATAAATAAAGAAATATAAGTTGTAAAGTATACTTGAATGTAAACGGTTATTTTACTTGATTATTGCATAAAATTATATTATCAATATGCCGACATAGATACAAGATTCTAATCAAGAAATTATCAATTCAGCAACAAGTGGATCGATCGCAATCGTGATATTAATTTTCATGAAATGCCATGCTGATTTCTTGCAATAAATGGACCGTTCAATGCATTATATATATTATATAGTGTAAAAGCCATGTGAGTGGAATCATCTCGAGGATAATTACACGCTCTAAGCATAAAATAGAGAACAATGAGAAACTGTATATCTTCGTTTCTGCCTTTGACGTTGAAATAGACATCAAAATAAAAATATAGACTATAGGAGACATTACAATGAACTCTGAAATATTGTTAATTTTTAGGTCACATAAAGTAACGCTCGAAAATTACAATTTTTATCATAATAAAAAAAAATAAGAACGTCATTTATATGGTAATTTTTACGACTTCTCATTCTAACACGTTAATAAATAATGTCATTTTTAAACTGAGAAAGAGACGTGATGTATATACTTCTGCAAAAGAGTCTATTTTTGTAATGACTGGTATCTATACCTGTCCAGAATAATAAAGAAGCGAATTGTCAACGAGTTGCCGATTTTTCATGATGTCTGAATATTAAGAATCATGAAATTTGCATGACTGGTGCCAAAGTCTCGGATTCTTGAAAATTATTTCTATTATAATGTATTTGTAATTTTATTATATTATAATTATTACAAAAAATACACATACGGAAATTTTTTCTAAACATCATTTTTAACATCCCGGGGACAAAATATGTCAGAAAATCGCAATCGATGATTTGGGGATATAACAATACTTCCTCTACGAGGAAGCAATACTTTATATTATATGTTATAAAATAATATAATTATATGTTATCAAAATAAATATATATGTATAAAATATTATATTATACAATGAAGAATATTTTAGGTAAAATAGGGGACTGAATATACAAAAATAGGGAACTTTTAGAGTACTTTAAAAACTTAATAAATAAAGATAAATGAATTATATATAGTAGAACCTCGATTTTATTTGAGTAGGACAAAATTACAAAGTTGTAGGATAAAAAAAATATAATTACAGAATTTTCAAATTAATAAAAAAATAAATAACAAGGAAAATAACTGCAAATTGTGGAAAGTAATTTAAAACTGATAAATAATAATTCAAAATTATAGAAAATGAATGTAGAACTTCAGAAATAATTGAATATTCAAGATAATAAGTGAAATACAAATAATGAGAATAATTAAAAATTAAAGAAAATAATTGATAAATAATAAAAATAATTGACAATTGAGGAACATAATTAATAAATGAGAAAAATAATTTGAAAGAGTACATTTATGAAATAAGAGAAAATAAATGAAAAAAGATAAGAATAATGGTAAATTTTTAAAAAAAATTGAAAATTTAAGTAATTAATTAAAACATAATGAACATAATTAAAAACTGTTAAAAAATAGAAAATAATATTTAAAATCGAAGAAATCAATGATAAGGTTATAAAACAAATTAAACATTGAAAACAAAAAATTGAAATTTAAGATTAATAAATGAAGATTAAGTTAATCAGCTGAAAATAATTTTCAAAATTAAAAATTAAGGAAAAAAAATTACAAAATTATAGAAATAATTGAAAATTAAAGACAGTAATTTAAAATTAGAAAAATATTTTAAAATTAAAGAAAACAATCAAGATTTGAGAAGAATAATTTTAAAAAATTACAGAATATATATCAAATTAAAGGAAATAATTGAAAAATAGCAAAAAAATATTAAAATAATGATAAAGTAAAAATAATTGAAATTTGAGATAAGTAACTGAAAATTTAAGAAATTATTTACAAAATACCGAAAGTAATAAATTGTAAATTTAAAAAAAAAGAATTTAAAAATTCTAAAATTGATTAAAAATGGTTTTAATCAATTGAAATTTGAAATAAATGATTAAAGGTTTAGTAAATCAGTTAAAAAATAATTTGAAAAATTATAATTTGGAGAAAAAAATTTCAAAATTATAGAAATAATTAAAAATTGAAGACACTTATGTAAAATTTAGAAAATATTTGAGAATTGAAGAAAACAATCGAGAATCGAGAAGAATAATCGAAAAATGGCAAAAAAATAACTTTTTTAAAATAATTGAAATTTGAGGTAAATAATTGAAAATTTAGGAAATTAATTACAAAATACCGAAAGTAATTGTAAATTTGAAAAAAGAAATAATTAAAAAACTCTAAACTTTATTAACAATTTTTGTAATTAATTAAAATTTGAAATAAATAATTAAAGATTTAGTAAATCAGTTAAAAAAGAATTGACAAATTTATAATTTGGAGAAAAAAATTGAAAAATTAAAGAAATCAATTTAAAAATGTTAGATATTTTTGAAAAATAATACAAATGAATGAAATTTGAGGTAAATAAATAAAAAATGTAGAAAGTGTATAAAAAAATACTTTTCAAACTGAAAATTCGAGAATAAATTTTTCGAATTTTGTTTTCAATTGACAATTATTATCGTTAGACTTTTTACGTATGTTCTTTAATTTTTCAATTATTCTCGTCATTTTTCAACTAATTTCTTCGATTGTTATTTTCCCCAATTTTCAACTATTTCCAATTATTGTCTTAAAATTTTATAATTATTCTTTGATTTTTAACTATTCATTTCAATTCGTAGTTATTTTCTTCAAATTTGAATTCCACTTTTCAATTTTTGATTATTTCTTTAATATTAAAAATTAATCGTCCCTTTTCTATTATTTTTTTTGATTATCACTTAGTTTCTTTAATTTTAAATACAGTTATTCAATTTTTTTTTTTAATTTTTAATTCCATTCAATTTTTATTTCCATTCTTAAGTTTTCAATTATTTTCTTCAATATTTATTAATTTTTGTCTTTTTCCAATTATTTCCAACAAGTATGCCTATAATTTTCTTAATTTTGCAATTTAAAATTATTTTCTTTAAATTTAATATTTCTTGTTTAATTTTTTCATTAATTTTTGTAGTTTTTAATCTGGTCTTTTTTTTTTTAATCTGGTCATATTTCAAACTTTGTTTTCAATTTACAATCATTTTCATAATTTTTCACATATTTTATTCAATTCTTCAATTTTTCAATTATTCTCGACATTTTTTAACTATTTCCTTCAATTAATAATTAGTTTTTGGCAATTTTTAATTATTTCCTACAATTTTTTCAATTTTCAATTATTATGTTAAAATTTTATAATTATTCTTTGATTTTTTTAAATTATTTTTTTCGGTTGTGTATTAATGTAGCCATTTAAAATTTTTTTTTTTCAATTATCAATTACTTTTTTAAATTTAAATTTTTGATAGAAGGATGAAAACAGATGAACAGAAATGAAGTCATTCGGACAATGTAGTTTAATGCTTAAAAATTTTCCGACGTTTCGAAATCTAAATGATTTCCTCTTCAGGGAGCCTAGTAATATAAAATAAAATAATTTTTTAAATCAAAGAAGTAAAAAGTATTATGTATACAAAAACATAAATAAATAACATAACAATAATAAAAATAATGTAATAATAATAAATTTAAAAATAAATAAAAATAAAAATAAAAATAATTACAATAGTAAATAAATTATAAAAATAATAAAGAAATAAAATCATACCAGTAATTAAAGCATAAATAAGAACATAAATTTCAATCGATTTGAATCAATTTGAAGAATTTCAATCGTCACAATAGTATAAAAAATCTCTTAATACGAAGTGGTCAATAAATTTTATATAAAAGAGGAAACCAGTGTTCAGAGTAAGAAACGCTATATTAAAAAGAAATTATGAAAAAATTAAATAACGAAAAATTAGATAAATAAAAACAAATTATAATATTCTCAAAAAATTAACAATTAAATGTTAAATTTTAAAAAACTGACAATTAAACATTTTTGAAAAGAAAAAAAATTAAAATTATAGTAAATAACATACCTATGAAATTTATAATTGTCATTCTTTTTTGTAAACCTTCTTTTTTCACAAAAATACACATAAAAATTAATAACACATATAAAATAAAATATTTTAAAATTATAAATAAAATTTTTTAAGAAAATTAACAACGTAATGGGCTCTACTGCCCGTCTATATCGAAATAAATAAATAAATAATAAATAAATAAAAAATAAATAAAAATAAAAGAAACAAAATTATCGAACATTAAGAATAATTTTAAATTTAAAAATGTGTGCACAGAAAGGAATGACTTCACAATTAGAACTGAACTCTAAGCGCTGACTACTCTTCAACAATATTAATTAAGTTTTTTCCAAGGACAAAAATAGACAATTTTCTTCAATTTCAATTTTTTTCGATTTTTAATAAAGTTGTTCAATTGTGCTTCACATACATGTATATGAAATTCAATTTAACATACAATTATATTAAATTTAATATACATGTATATTAGAATTCATTTAATGCTATGAATTCTCAGATACATGAATAGCAAATTTAACATACAGTATATTAAATTTAGGATAATTTATATTAGATTTAATATAATTCTATATTTTAAATTGAATTTCATATACATGTATGGTGGATTTCACGTGAAATGTCCAGCCCCAAAAATGAAATATGTCCAATCAATTGCAAATTTTTGTTATGAGTTGTCCTATGGGATAGTAATTTATCCTATAAATATTTTGGGATTTCTTCAAAAATTGTGGGTGTGGGAGGGGGTACAAGATTTGAGTTGTTTGGTGACACGCTCTTTCTTTTATATTTATTCTGCTTTAATGAATAGATAAAAAAATTTTATGGGACATGATTTTTGTAGATTTTTGCTTAAACTTTCGATTAGCAATGTCCATTTTAGTTGTTTTTTATAATTTTACCTTGATTTTTCAAAATTAAAAACAAATTTGAGTTTTTCTCAAAGTTGGGTATTTTCAATTTTTTTAAAAATATTTTTAAACGAAAGCTGAGATTTTTTCCGATGAAAACCATAAGTTTCAAAAATGCGTTTTTTTTTGTTTTCGAGAAATTAAATGATGAACAGCGCGCGAAGTCGCGCCGCATCGACTGGACGCCGCGTCGACGCGAGCCCTTACCGCGGTACAGCTTCAATCACCATTTTTTATTAGATGTTAGAGTATCTACTTTCAGAAACAATTTTTACCATTTTTTATTCAACTTTTCTTTGCATGTTATAGGGTTGAGACTTTAATTAAAGTAAAAAAATACCTTCATTTTTTTCCATTTTTGTTCAGTTATTAAGGAGGTTTATCCAAAAAACCAATTTCTACAGATTCTTATAAAATTTCAATGACATAATAAATGCATTACTTTACATGTACTGTTATAATTTTATTAAATTTTACCGTTCTGTTTTTAAGATATAAATTTATAAAGTTGGGACTTTTACATGGAAAAAGTAACAAAACGCGCAAAATGACTATATTTTGATTAATTTAAAAAACACAGTTCTACACATTTTTTTAAAAAACTAATATATTTTAAACTGTAATAGAATACAGCTTTTACAATAGTATTTAATTAATTTACCGTTCCGTTGTTAAGAAAATGTTATTTAAGGGTAGAAATCCTTCACTTTTTTGAAATAATCAGGAATACAAAATTTTAAAAAGTTGTAATTTTCAAAAAAAAATTTTTTTTAATAATATTTGTTTGTGTAATGATTTTAACTACAAAATACTATAGAGAAACCAAATTATAAGACGAAATGGAATTAAAAAAATATTGAGTATCATGGTCCGATAGAATGAGAACCGCTTGAGGGTATAAGCGTCCTTAAAACTGGAAAAATGTTTCTGCTCTTGAATTGTAAAAGGTATTTTCCTTATTTTCTTTTGTTTACGGATTTCCAATTTTTTATTTCTACCTCAAGTATTTATTTCTTGTACATATTTATTATGTTTATTTTTTTAACACATTGCTTCCTGATAGGAGGAAGCTTCATCGGGAAAACTAAAACGCAATAAACAAAACTGTTTTAAAAAAATAAAAAGAATAAAATATTTACATTCTAACTTTAAAAAGAAAAATTGTAAAATTTCCCCCAAAAAAAAAACGATTTTTTCCAAAACTTTAAAACGTGAATAAAAGATAGTTAGAATTGATCGATCGGGTTCAAACATATGTCAAAAATTTTCCCCTTGAGAAACCTTTAATTTCGTAAAATAATAGACGCTTTTAACTATTACGGTTTACGAGATTTTGGGCTAAACGTAATGTTAACTCACGAACATTTTTTCTAAACATCATTTCTGACTGTCAAAAAATCGCAATCGAGGATTTGAGGGTAAAACAGTACTTTCTCTATAAGGAAGCAATATAGATTTTGTGGGTGAATAGTTTTTTTATTTTATTAAAAATGTCAATGGCTATTTTTATGATCAATAATCAATTATTTAATTATAAATAATAAGTTACTAATCTGTTTTTGTTGTTGTTATTTTATACAAATGTTTTAAATATTCATTTTTTAAGCGTAAATTTTAAAGAAATGGAAACTGTGTGAACGAGTACAAAAATAAACCCAATTAGCACGTACCCTTGCTGCAATTTAGGGGCAATGTTGCCGTGCAAGATTTGCAATATTGACATATAACATTGCGGCAAGGTGCAATCGTGTCAAATTCTAAATCTTGCGGTGTTTTCAGGATTAAAAACTGAACAAATATAAAAAAAAATTAAAAGTTTTTTTTTTATTTTAAGAAAGTCTTAACCCTATAACATGCAAAGAAAAGTTGAATAATAAATGGTAAAAATTGTTTCTGAAAGTAGATACTCTAACATCTAATAAAAAATGGTGATTGAAGCTGTACCGCGGTAAGGGCTCGCGTCGACGCGGCGTCCAGTCGATGCGGCGCGACTTCGCGCGCTGTTCATCATTTAATTTCTCGAAAACAAAAAAAAACGCATTTTTGAAACTTATGGTTTTCATCGGAAAAAATCTCAGCTTTCGTTTAAAAATATTTTTAAAAAAATTGAAAATACCCAACTTTGAGAAAAACTCAAATTTGTTTTTAATTTTGAAAAATCAAGGTAAAATTATAAAAAACAACTAAAATGGACATTGCTAATCGAAAGTTTAAGCAAAAATCTACAAAAATCATGTCCCATAAAATTTTTTTATCTATTCATTAAAGCAGAATAAATATAAAAGAAAGAGCGTGTCACCAAACAACTCAAATCTTGTACCCCCTCCCACACCCCCAATTTTTGAAGAAATCCCAAAATATTTATAGGATAAATTACTATCCCATAGGACAACTCATAACAAAAATTTGCAATTGATTGGACATATTTCATTTTTGGGGCTGGACATTTCACGTGAAATCCACCGTATGTGAAGCACAATACAGAAATTTTTAACAGTGTAGCCATTTGCCGAATTTCAACTGTACATTATTTATTCTTTATTAGATATATTCTTCAATTTCGTAGTTTACATTACTTAAATTTGCAAAAATGTATCATTTTAGATCACCAACAACAATGCAAAGTTTGTGAGTTTAATAATGAAAAAGGCTAAATTGTCTTTAGCAAAACTCGAAAACGCTAGGTGAAAGCCTTTTCTGAGTATTGAGGACAACGTCATTAAGAAGTTAAAAAAAAAAATTTCAGCGTAACAAGTTTGATGTTCATTACTAGTGGAGGCATCAATTATCCAAACAATGGCTCAATTCCACAATACGTGGGCAACTATTGTGCCGAATGCAGATTCAATTCAATACAAGCGTAACTGCTTTTATGTTGTGTTGCGGTGGTAAATAAGGCTTCTCATATATATAGTACATATATAGTTGCGTCAACAATGTCCCGTTAAAGAATATTCTTTGACACCTCACCGCCTCTCATAAATTCCGAATCGGCCTACGCGACCAAGTAGAATTGTCACTTCTGAGATTCTAATTCCAATATGCCGCGATTCTATCATTATCGATGACCTATGCTTGGAATTGTATAGAGTCAGGTGTCGTCGTGTCGAGAAAACGTGACACTTGGTCCCTAACGTTCCCATGTTAGATACGTATATACAACAAATGTACACTCTGAATAACGCTCGTGAATTCTTCCGAGTAGACACTTGATGTCTACGTACCTAATGTACACACATTACACACCCATACGTTTAGATACTTGTCTTATGTCTGACCATTGTCCCTCTTAGACGTTGAGAATACACTCGGAATTTCAATGACGCGAGACTCGCAAAACTTATGGAGGAATATATTTTAGTCTCTATGATATATTAGAATATATTCAGAATATATAGATAAGCAGAATAAACTAAACATTTTTAGTAAAATTGCTTTATGTGGATAGAGAGAATTTAGATTTTTCTATTTTCAAGTTTGACAGTTGCAGCTGGATCAATAAAGTGTACTTTATTTGATAAGTGAAATTAAGTGTACTTTGGTTCTCGAGAAAATTACGTGTTGTTTATTTATCTGAAAAAATATAGTGTACTTGAATAAAAGGTTTCAGAGGTATACATTATTTATACTTGGGACAATAAAAGTTTCTACCTAGGTCAATAAAGAGTTAATTATTTACCTAGGTCAATACACTGCAAAAACATGGTGTCTTAAATTGGCCAAAAATGTCTTAAATTAAGATACTTTTGGTGTCTAAGACACGAAAAATGTCGTAATTTAAGACATTTTTGAACAATTTAAGACACCTGTTTTTGCAGTGTAAAGAGTTAATTATTTACCTAGGGGCAAAACGGGGTACCTAAGGTTTGAACCTCAATAAAACTAAAATTATCGATTCAAAAATATATTATATTTATTATAATAATAATCTTTGGTAATCAGTTTTCAATTATCAAGTTTTATTTGGAACATTTGTTACTTAATTAAATATAAAATTAAACGGAATGAGTTTAAAGATAAATCTTTATTTATATATGGGTGATTCTTCAGAAAGTGGTTACTTTGGACAACATTAAATTTTTAAATTAAAGATCTTTCTTCTTCAATATTATTTATGTAGTACTTAGTAGAAATTACTAAAACAAATAATTTTATAAAAATTTGAGCTTAAACTCATGTCTTTAGTCTTACATAGAAAATTTAAAGTTTTTAATTTTAAAGGTTAAAAAAATTAATTTAAAATGTTAAATTTTTTACCTTAACCGAACATCCCAAGAATGTTCTGTTAGTTGGAGGATGCGCTAAGATATCCAATGATTTTCTAGGATTTTTTAATTATAAATTAAAATAAACGTATTTAATTAAATAATTATATATAAAAAAATCAATATTTTGTTAATAATCCAGGTTAACGATATTTTGAATAGAAAACAAAACACTATTCCCATGCTTTTTTAATATAATGAACCGGAGTTTACAGAAACTGGAGTTTACAAATCAAAGAAAATAAATTATTATAGCCGTAAAACTTAATAAAATAAGAAGACCTTTGCAGAATACTGCATAGATTTGCCTACTTTACATCACTATTATTTTAATTTTATTTTAAATATAAACAATTCAGTCATTTTTGGCAAACCGGAGTTTACATGTCATTAAAATACGCAGTAAATTAATAATAATTTTTCAATTTTAAAACTAAATATTCCATTTCTTCATGTAAGTATATTCATACGTCAAAGTGTTCATCTTACTAACATAAATAGTTAGTGAAAATTCACTGTAAAAATGATTAAAATTGATGAAAAACAATGAAAATGTAAACTCCTGTTCCAAATAACGAAAAGGTGGAGAAAGTATTAAAAAATGATTTACGCAAAATTTATTAATAAAATCTGGAAGAAAATACAACAAAAACAAAGTTTTTGAGGTAAACTGTCGATTAGAATAGATAGAAACATTTTAAAAATATGTTTTAAGTGAAATAAAATGTATTAAATCTCACGAGTCCTATGTGGAGAACCTAGAAAAGTGCAGATTTTGAGTCATTTTTAACAATTCTATATCTTTTGATGTAAAAAAAAATATTTTTCAGTTATGATATTAATAAAAATGATAACAAAGAATAGATGTACAAAGTATTAAATATATTTTTAAATAATTTTGAAAGTTATTAAGTGGGGAAGTAAAAGTAACCACTCAGTGAAGAATTACCCATATATTTCAATAGGGGTTTAAATAAAATCAGGGTATTCAAATGTTTAAAATCATTTATGTCCAATACATTTAATTGAAAATATAGGTGAGTATATTTCATCTATTAAATATAGAATTTTTAAAGAAGGCATTGCTAAAAAAGTTAATATAATTATTGGGATAATAGTTCAATTAAATTCAATGAGTTGGTTATCAATATTTAAATTAATAAATTTATTTATTATTATTTTAATCATTGTTATTAAAATTGATAAAGTAATTAAGATATTTTTAAATAACGGGTAACCGTGAAAAATTATTAATATTTAAATTAATAAATTTATTTATTATTATTTTAATAATTGTTATTAAAATTGATAAAGTAATTAAGATATTTATAAATAACGGGTAACCATGAATAATTATTAATCATTCAATGATTAGGGAAGAAAAATCTTGAAAGTTTAAAGAATTTCAAGTTCTTATAATAATATTTTTGTTTATTAATTTTTTATTATATATATATATATATTTATGAGGTTTATATATTAATTTAATAATTAAATATTAATATAAAATTAAATAAAATATAATAATAAAATAAAATAAAATATAAAATTATGTATAAAATTAAGTATTAAATTTAATTATAATAAATTTAAGTATAATAAATTAAAAATTTTAATTATTAAATTATTAAATATTTAATTTTTTATTAAATGAATATAATAATGAAATTTCATTATAAGAGTGATTTAAAGGAGGATAATTATGGAATCATTCAATTGAAGAATTTAAATAATTTTTAAATAAAATTAGACGTTCAGAATAGAATCTTTCTCAAATAATAAAAAATAATAAGTTAATTCTAAAAATTGAGATAATTGAACCTATTGATGAAATTGAATTTCATAATATGTACCTATCTGGATAATCTGAATATCGTCGAGGTATTCCTCTTAAGGCTAAAGAATGTTGAGGGAAAAATGTTATATTTAACTTCTGTAAATATTGAAAAGAATTGAATTTTTAATCATTTTGGATTTATTGATAATCCTGTAATTAAAGGGAATCAGTGGATAAATCCACTGATATAGAACATACTGGAAATGGGCAACAACATAATAAGTGTCATGTATAATTAATATCAATTGATGAATTTGAAAAAGTAATTCCTGTTATTCCTCCTAGGGAAAATAAAAAAATGAATCCTATAATTCATAAAGTTAAAATATTATCATTAATTGTTTTTCTAAATCTTTCATTTTATCAAACGTGGGGGCAAGATGGGGTAGTATAAAAATCAATCTACTTTTGCCTAAAAAATTTTGAAAACACCTTTCTTAATCTTATAAAATAAACTAAAAAACCAGTTTAAAGCATAATTTTAATTCTCTTATGTACAATTAAATTACAAAACTAACGTCAAAAAACAATAACTTTCATAACAGAAATAATATCCTCTATTTTTAATTATTTTCTTCAATTTTCAATTATTTTATTCAGCGTTCAATAACCCTCGCCCTTTTTCAATTATCAATTATTTTTTTGAACTTTTAATATGATTCTTTAATTATCTTCTTCAATTTTCAATTTAACTCATCAATTTTCATTAATTTCCTAAAATTTTTACTATAATTTTCTTCAGTTTTTAATTGACAACTTAATATTCTTGTACAATTTTATAATTACTCTTTAATTTTCTTTTAATTATTTTGTTCTGTTGTTCTCGACAGCTTTCGATTTTTTTTTTACTTTTTTTTCAATTTTCAAGTATTCTTCTTAATATTTAATTAATTTAGTAAATTAGTAATTTTTCTTTTAATTATCAATTAGTTTCTTACAAATTTAGTTTAATTCTTTAATTTTCAATTTATTTCTTCAATTTTTAATATTTTCTATAATTATAATTCTCGTCATTTTTCAATTATTTCTTTCAAATATTAATTATTTTCCACAATTTATAATTATATCCTACAAGTTTTTCAATTATTTTTTTAAAATTTTATTATTCTTTATTTTTTTCAATTTTTTTTCTATTAATCTAGACATTTTTCGAATTTTGTTTCTAATTGAGGGAAATAATTGAAAATTTAGGAAATTAATAAAAAATTGAAAAAGTATAATAGGAATTGCAAGATAAATAGTTGAAAAATTATAAAAGCATTTAAAAATTGTAGAAAATATTTGCAATTTAAAGAATTAATTAAAAGTGGGGTAGAATAGTAGGTAGAATAGTAGGTAGAATAATAATAATAGTTGAAAATAGGAGAAAATAATTAAAATTTGTAAAAATGAAAAGTGAAAAAATTCTCAAATTAATTGAAAAATAATAGAAAAGTTTGGTAAATTGGTTGAAAAATAATTAAAACATTTAAAAAATGGAGAAAATAATTTTAAAATGGTAAAAGTAATTAAAAGTCTAAGAAATAATTAAAATTTCAGAAAAATGTACCTATTCATAAAATTACAAAATATATTTAAAATATAAGAAAATACAAAAATGAAATTAAAAAATATTATTGAAATTTGTGATAAATAATTGAAAATTCAAGAAAATAATAGAAAAATAATTTTAAAAATTGAGCATTGATAAAAATTATTAAAATTTGAGATAAATAATCGAAAAATTTAGGAAATTGAAAAACAATATTGAATATAATTTAAATTTTGAGAAAACAATTGCAAAATAGTGAAAATATTTCGAAATTGAAATTTTGAGAAAAAAGTGATAAAATACAAAATAAATTGAAAATTTCAAGAAAATTCGAGAAAAATGTGAAATGATTCATGGTTTTTCATTTTTTTTGCATTTAAATTCATTTTTTTTTATAATTTCTGGAATTAACTTTTATATAATATTTTCCTTACTTGGAAGCGAAATGTCCATAACATGAATTTCACCTAGTATTATTTTTATTTATTATTATTTATATATTTTATAAATAAGTTTATATAATATATAAAATAAATGATAAATAAACCTTATTTACTTTGGTAATTAACGTATACTTTATTAAAAACTATTATTTCTACAAAATACTTTACTATAAAAAAAATTATAAAGTAAAATATATGTATTATTATTTATTATAATTATTTTATTTATCTAGACAAAAAAAATGTGGATTCTTTCAAATTTTTTTATATATAAACCTTCATTATTAAAAATTTACTTAAAAAACAAATGCCGTAAAAAATTACTTTCTTTTAATTTTGAAATGTAGAACACATATCAGTAAAAACGATTTTAGAAGTCAAATCGTCTAATGGTTCAGAGTTCCTATTTTTAATCTAGCATGATTAATAATACGATGGTATTTACTTTTACAAAATACCCTCAATTTGTCAACATGCGTATTACGGATTTTGTTCAATAAATAAATTTAAAATAATTTAACAAAAGAAGCTAATTTTTTGGTCAATTAGATTACGTTTATAAAACTATTAATAAAAATATTCCAGGAATCGTTTTTATTGAATTACTTTAGCTTTAAGAAAGAATTTAATTCATTTTATTTACCTGGGTAAAAAATTGTATCTACCTAAGTTAATAAAATGTATTTTATTCATCTAGGTCAATAAACTGTAGTTTATTCACCTAGGTCAATAAAATGTAGTTTATTCACCTAGTCCAATAAATTGTCCTTTATACATCTAACATAATAGGTAGTTAATTCACCTAGGTTTATTTAACTAATTATTTATTTGATTTTTTATAGGTATAATATTTTTCGTATTATTTTTTTTCAATAGTTTAATAGTTAATAGTTTAATAATTTTTCCAAAGTTTACTTAAATTCTTTATCAAAGATATTAAAATGTACTTCATGGTTATTATATTTTTTATAATCGGTCTCAAAAAACAAAAAGGTGTACATTCAATTATTCTTTATTTTTTTACTTAGTCAACTATAAAACCTGAATCCTTTTAAAAATGCTAATTCTATACTATCATTGTAATAATAAACGAAACTTTAAGACAGTTGACACTAACCCACTTTCTTAATTTTAATTCAAGCACAAACATTAAGTTAAACTTCTAAATCACTCATTAAGTTAATTTACCTCGAATTAAGAATTTAATTTACTTAGAATTAAGAACGTGTTGATTTTTATGACTAAATTGCCCTCGTCTCTAAACCTATTAATATTAATTATTTTGATAAACTCATTGCAGAAAATTTTCTCTATTAAAATAACCCACAACGGTTTTATTTTATTCAAATTTCACTTTAATACTATTTTTTTATTTAAGCATTATCAATAAAATATATAGCTCGAGCATCAGTGATCCTTTAAATTATAATTTAAACATCAGTAATTCTTTGAGTTGTAATTCAAACATCAGTAATCCACTAAATTACAATTCAAATATCAGTGTTCCATTAAATTATGACTTATTCGTCATTAATATCTCCCATTACACTAATCCTAGTTATTAATTGTTTTTTTTTAAATTCTACCGAGAACTATTAATTCATTAAATTATAACTCAAACATCAATTGTCCATTAAATAACAATCAAGAATAGTTGGAAATTTTAAGAACTGGACAATAACCAGAGCCAAACAACTAATAACAGAGAATTTGGAAATTTTATTCCCAAATTGTCTGTTTCAGGAAGATAAATGAAATTTATCAGTGATTGAAAAGAAATGAAGGACAAAATTATTCCAAGGACTTGATTACCTGATTGTTGATTATTTACCACGCGTCACATAAACATGTCTGAGCCCGAAGAAGAGTCACGTGCGAATCGTCTTGTTCGTGTAAGTATGCGACATCGGAAGGAAAAATAGAGAAACAGATCCACGAGCAAAAGACGTCTAAAAGCTTGCACACACGTATGTAAATGTATATAAGAAAGTCGTGCTCATGGCTGGGGGACGTTAAAATTATGCGAAACGTCGAAAGTGACGAGATTAGTTAACAAAACGCGTACCGGCACGAAAAACATATTCCCTTTTTTACGATCGTATTTACACGAGTCCACGAAATTCATTTTTTGTTGTTGTATGGATTGTAACAGTGGAAAACATATTTGTCGTCTTTTAAAGAAGCCGCATCAGAGAAAGTGCCATTGAACTTTTTGAAAGTTTGTTATTTTATTGTCACACTTCTTGTAATCTGTAGAAAACAGTTTTAAATATAGAAAACAATTTTTTTTACTGAAAAGAATGTTTTATGTGTAGTTTTATAAAAGAGGTTTTCAAAGAGGTTATTTCATGCTGTTTCACCTAAATTGGTTGCTGTTGTTTTTAAAAACTTGAAACTTTTTGCAGATTGGAAGATTTACTAATTTAAGAATAACTAGCAAGATATTGCGCGCGTCTAATTTGTAACAATAAAATGAAAGAGTAATATTAGAATGTATTCCATTCTTTATTTTAAGAAGGATCCAAGTTTAAAAAGTTATAATCATACTTATTACTAAAAGTAAAATAATTTTTTAATTAATACAATTTTAAATATCACTTGAAAAATTAAAATTTGCGAAATTTGTAACCTGGGAACAGTTTTAAGTCTTCAAAAAACAGTGGATATCTCGAAATAAAAAATCTAAACAGAAAATTACGCTAATTGACAATTCAAACAAACAAAAATTCGACCAAGTTTTAAATTTTGTAATACTGCAAGTTTAACCGAAATTTCAGTACACGAAAACAAAGTTTATTATTATTCGAAATTTTGGTTTTCATTAGATCGAAATTCGAAATGTTAATTAGCAATTCTTGAAAATAAAAACAAATTGAAATCTGAATAATTAGAGTTAAATATTAAATGTAGAATATCACGACGATTTTAAATTAAGCAAAAATAATTAATTTCAGATCTGTGGTACATTTAATTTGATTACTTATATAATTTGATCATTTCTTAATTACTATATTCATAAAATTAACCTTTTTTTTTGTTAACAAAAACGGTATTTGATTAATAAATCCGAGAAAATGTATCACGACCGACTTTTCGATTTTTAACTTGAATATCAAGATTCTGCAATGCCGCCTGTATCCACCTTCTGCTTTCGAGATGAGAAGGAACCGAAAAGTGGGAAAGGTCAGTGTGTCGACGAGATGCGCATAATCGACATTGGTGGTGGCATTTTGCATTTTATTGAATCCACAATTGTGAATAAACCATCAGCGAAACCCTACTTTCCTAAATGAAATAAAAAAAAAAGACTAAAAAAAGATCTGTATTCATAATCGCAGAAAAATTAAAACGAGAATTAGATGAAACAATGATAAATATTAATAATAAAAAAAATAAATAAAATACAGTGTTGATTTTCACAATGTTAAAAAAGTGTTGCTTATTTATCTAGGTCAATAAAATCAGGGTGTCTACCGAAACATGATTTTCAAATTCCCGGTTTTCCCGGATCTAAAATCACATTTTTCCCGGATTTCTATTATGTATGATTAATAGCTATAATATTAAAATAGTGAAAAAAAATTAAGTGCGTAACATACAAGTTTTTAAGGTAAAATTGATCTTTGAAGAAAATAATTCCAAAATGGCAAAAATAATAGAAATTTGAAGAAACAAAATGAAATATGACAAAACTAATTAAAAATTAAGTAAATAATAAAAAATTTGAAGAAAAGACTTGGAAAATGACAAAAATAATTGAAAAATGGCAAACAAAATAAAAATTTGATGTCAATACATAATTAAAAAAATGGAGAAAAAAATTGACCATGAAAGAAAATACTTGAAAAATGATAAAAATAATTAAAATTAAAAAAAAAATTGAGAATTGACAAAAATAATTGAAAATTACAAAAATAATCAAAAAATGGAACAAATAGTCGAGAAATGACAAAAATAATTGAACCTTGAAACAAAAATGAAAGATGATAAAACTAATTTAAAATTATGTAAAAAATTTATGATTTGAAAAAAAAGATGTAAAAATGACATAAATAATTGGAGAAACAAAATAAAAATTAGAAATCAATAATTGAAAAACTGAAGATAAAAATTGACGTTTAAACAAAATAATTAAATAATGACAAAATAATTGCAAAATCCCAAAAAATTTGAAGAAAGTACTTGAAAAATGATAAAAATAATTGAAAAATAAAAAAATTAAATGTAAATTAAAGTAAGAAATTAAAGAATCCATGACAATAATTTAAAAATATAAGAAAATAGGTTAAATTTGGAGAAAGTAATAAAAAAATGTCGGA
Organism: Ganaspis brasiliensis; assembly: GCA_037103525.1. Taxonomy (NCBI): domain Eukaryota; kingdom Metazoa; phylum Arthropoda; class Insecta; order Hymenoptera; family Figitidae; genus Ganaspis; species Ganaspis brasiliensis. The sequence goes on from JAZKLR010000294.1 coordinate 3,056,947, forward strand.
AATATTGATAATACTTGAGAAATGACTAAATTAGTTGAAAAATTTAAAAGCAATTAAAAAACGAGAAAAATCATTATAATAGGAAAAAGAATCGAGAAATGACAAAAGTAATTGAAAGTTGAAGAAAGTAATTTGAGAAATTACAAAAAATTTAAATTTGAAGGTAATATGTGAAAAATAACAAACATAATAAAAATTCGAGACAAATAATTGAAAAGTGACGAAACTAATTAAAAATTAAGTAAAAAATAAAAAATTTGAAGATATAAGAAAATAAATACAAAATTTGGAGAAAGTAATAAAACTACGTCGAAAATATTGACAATAATTTAGAAACTACTAAATTAAGTGAACATTTTTAAAAAAAAATTAAAAAATGACAAAAATAATTGAAAATAGGAAAAAATAGTCGAGAAATGACAAAAGTAATTGAAAGTTGAAGAAAGTAATTTGAGAAATTACAAAAAATTTAAATTTGAAGGTAATATGTGAAAAATAACAAACATAATAAAAATTTGAGACAAATAATTGAAAAGTGACAAAACTAATTAAAAATTAAGTAAAAAATAAAAAATTTAAAGATATAAGAAAATAAAGACAAAATTTGGAGAAAGTATTAAAACTACGTCGAAAATATTGACAATAATTTAGAAACTACTAAACTAAGTGAACATTTTTAAAAAACAATTAAAAAATGACAAAAATAATTGAAAATAGGAAAAAATAGTCGAGAAATGACAAAAATAATTGAAAATTAAAGAAAGTAAATTGAGAAATTACAAAAAATTTAAATTTGAAGGTAATATGTGAAAAATAACAAACATAATAAAAATTTGAGACAAATAATTGAAAAGTGACAAAACTAATTAAAAATTAAGTAAAAAATAAAAAATTTGAAGATATAAGAAAATAAAGACAAAATTTGGAGAAAGTAATAAAACTACGTCGAAAATATTGACAATAATTTAGAAATTACTAAATTAAGATAACATTCTTAAAAAACAATTAAAAAATTACAAAAATAATTGAAAATAGGAAAAAACAGTCGAGAAATGACAAAAGTAATTGAAAGTTGAAGAAAGTAATTTGAGAAATTACAAAAAATTTAAATTTGAAGATAATACATGAAAAATAACAAAAATGATAAAAATTTGAGATAAATAATTGAATAATGACATGAATGATTGATAACTGGTGTAAATAATTAAAAGAATGTAAAATTGAAAAAAGAATTGAAATTTGAAAAAAAAAAATTGTTAATTGGTGTAAAGTATTTAAAAATTGTTGATACATAATAATAAAATTATTGAAGAAAATTGCTGAAATTTGAAGAAAAAAATTGAAAACTGTGTAATAAATTGAGAAATTGATGACTATAAAAAAAAAAAGATTGAAAATAATTGTTGAAATTTAATAAAAATAATTTTTAAATGTTAAAACTAATAGAAATATGCAGAAAATAATTAAAAAATAATAAAAATAATTTAAATTTGATGGAAAAATTGAAAAACGGCGAAAGTAATTGACAATACTGGTTTAAAAATTAAAAATTTGTAGACATTAATTAAAAAATTGAAAAAGTAATTAAAATTAGAGGAAACTAATTAAACAATGTCAAAATTTATTGAAATTTTAAGAACATAATTGTATATAATAATAATAGATAATTATTATTTTACTAAAAAAGTGAAAAAAGTAATTTTTTTCAAAGTCATGAATTACCACCGAGTAACAATAAGTTTGAAGTGAATTTGAGCAATTTTGCAAAATATATCTGACAAATTGGATCCGCCATTTTGAATTTTGAAAAATTAGTAAATCTGATATCGTTTTCACAATCAGAGACTTCGAAAACGAGTAACAAGTTTCAAGCGAATTTGAAGAATTATGAAAACGAATTAGCTGAAATTTTTACAAATTCCCGGATATAATTTTTTTCCCCGAAATTCCCGGTGAGTAGACACCCTGTAAAATGCTCTTTTTTGACAAGGTCAATAAAATGTTCTTTCGTGTCCTATCACTGCAAAAAGAAGTGTCTTAAATTGTTCAAAAATGTCTTAAATTAAGACATTTTTCGTGTCTTAGACACCAAAAGTATCTTACTTTAAGACATTTTTGTCTAATTTAACACACCATGTTTTTGCAGTGTAGGACATTAAGGTTTTACCTATTTTCCTAGTTCTAAAAATTTCATTTTATATCCTAAGTAAAATAAAGAGTTTTTATTTACCTCGGTCAATAAACTGTTTTTCACTTACCTAGGTTAAAAAAGTTTTCCTTAATTTCCTAGATCGATAAACTATAGTCTTTATTTGCTTAGATTTATAAAATGTTCTTTGTTTTTTTAAATCAATGGAATTGTTTAATTTACCTAGGCAAATAATGTGTTTTTTTAAATTTCAGTAGGTAAATTAAGTGTTTTGTATCTTCCTAGGTAAATAAAGTGTGTTTTATTTTCCTAGGTAAAAAATGTGTCGTTTATCTTCCTAGGTAAGTTTAGTATTCGTTATTGTCCTGTGTTAATAATGTATTTTTTATCTTTCTAGGTAAATTAAGTTTTTTTTTTTTTTTTTTTAGGTAAATTAAGTGTTTTTTATCTTTTTAGGTAAATAAAGTGGTCTCTATCTTTAGGTAAATTAAGTGTTCGTTATCGTCCTAGGTAAACAAAGTGTTTTTTTTAATTTCGACGTAAATAAAATGTTCTTTATCTTCTTAGGTAAAATTTGTCATTTATCTTCCTAGGTAAATTAAGTGTTCTCTATCCTCCTAGGTAAATTAAGTGTTCTCTATCTTCCTAGGTAAATTTTAGGTATTTTTAGGTAAATTAAGTGTTCGTTATTGTCCTAGGTAAACAAAGTGTTTTTTTAATTTCGATGTAAATAAAATGTTCTTTATCTTCTTAGGTAAAATTTGTCATTTATCTTCCTAGGTAAATTAAGTGTTCTCTATCCTCCTAGGTAAATTAAGTGTTCTCTATCTTCCTAGGTAAATAATGTGTTCGTTATTGTCCAAGATCAAAAAAGTATTTTTTATTTTCCTAGGTAAATAAAGTTTCTCCTATTTTCCTAGGTCAAAATTTGGTTCATTAGTTTCCGAGTTCAGTTCGGAGTTCCCTATTTTCCCAGATCTATAAAATGTTTTTTTTCATACCTATTTATTTCACATAAATTCACACTTTCCTGAAACATTAAATCAATATTCATAATTTGCCCCTAAACTATAAAAATAAAACTTTAGTCAACTCCACTGAGAAATCTAAGCACAATTTGCTAAAAGTCTACAAAATTCAACAGCAACTTTCTGAAAAATTCTTGAAGGCTAACAAAGTATGCTAAATAATAATAATAAACAAATGCTCAACGATTGAAGAATCTGACAAGAAGCAACTTTCGAACTTTGCTCCCATTAAATGAAATTAACAAATCATCATTTTGATCAGTCTAGAGATTGCAGTGCCACGCCTTGGAGCGTCAATATCGAAGGCACGAGTTAAGAATCAAACGACATGTAATAACGAGCATCCGGCATAATATTGTAACGAATGGGTTTTCAGGTCAAGAAAAACTCGCAGACATTTTATTCTGTAATCAAAGTGCGAGTGAGGTATATATACAGATATAGAAACATGTATATATATATGCGTGTATATATAATTGCAATTCTCACGATGGTCACGATGACATTATTTCCAGTCTGAAAACTGGAAAGTCTTCCTTGACTAGTCAACTATCATGATTACGCATTCCATGATCTCGCGCAATATAGAAAACCTGACTTCAAAAGGGACAATAGCGCGAGTGATATTTGACTCTTAATATCTAGAGAAGCAGTTTAAGGTCAATAATCGGATTCGCGAGTGCGTGAGAAACGCAAATATGACAAGTTGAGAAAACTTTTCTCAACCTTTTCTTTTCTTGTCCATTCAGCGCTTCCCTTTTTCCGAGAAAATTTATTCAGCGATTTATACATATATGTACGATTTATACTTTACGCACATACGATTTATATTGTATGTATACAATTTTTATTTTATGTAAACACAATTTATAATAGACGTTACTATATATATATATATATAGAAGTACTGTTTTTTTTTCTTTGCACTTGTATACAACGGATAAAAGACTTTACAGTTGTTTATTGTGTACATATCAGACATTATAATTAAATTGGACTTTTTTTTTCTCCTCGCGATAAATATGGAAAGGGTGGGAAATCTTCTCAGGCATTTTCACCTAAATCGTCATATATTCATTATTAGTAACTTTTTCCGCATTTTTATATGCTTTTCTGCAATTAAATTATAATTTTATAATTATATGATTTGTTGGGATTTAATTGTAGGTTTCTTGGATAAGGTTATATCGACAGGATTTTATTTTAATTTGTGTATATTTTCATTGTAAAAGAGTATTTGAGTTTATTTGTAATAAGGGATTGTGGATAAATTAAGTTATAGGTATCTATATATTTGAAACCATCAGTAGAATCAAAACTACAACTTTATGAGATTTATGTCAGTTTAGTGTGTGAGGTAAGGGAACGATAAGAGATTTTAACGTACAATTACGAATATAATGTAAATTATAATTATGAATAAGAAAATTATAATTATGAATGTAACGTTATAACTAACGCTATAATTATGAATGTATAACGTAGTGTTGGTGGCAACGGAATATATTTAAAAGTTATATTTAACATAGAAGAAATATTACTGAAAGTCGCTTCAGATATTTATGATGCATTGTTTCCAACTATCTTCCGTTTTTCATTCTATTTTACCCTTTCCTTTAAACAAACATAAATTCTAAAATACCTGCAATTTTTTTTTTACTTTTAGAAACACTTGCTTTCTATGCAAATGCGCATTTTCTTCCATTCTATTTCACTGTATTAATTACTCCATTTACTCACTGATGGTAATTTTATTTATAAAATATTACCGCTCAGAGAAACAGCTACGATTTTACTTATGAATAAAAATGATTTTCCCAAATTTTACATTTATTGATCATTAGGAAAAAAAATTGTAACTAAATATGTTTTCAAACTTAAATTTTCACGAGAAAAAAAAAGAATTCTTGATAGTTTTTGTTATTTTAACGCAGGAATAATATAATTGAGAAAAAAAAAATATAAATAGTTGAGAGATTTTATAAAAGGGGAGTACAAAGGTGCAATAAGATATTTAAATTTTGAAAAATAAAAATAGGGCAAAGTCGGGTGAATTGTTTTATGAAAACCAAGAAACCAGGTAGACAATTTAACCGACTCTAAAATATATATTTTTTTAATTTAAAAAATTATTATAAAAATAAATTCGTGATCGTGCATTTTCTAAAACCCCTCACCCTCCAGTCGCAAATCCATAAATCTATCTCCCTAAATTTTGGACATTATTTATAAAAAGCGTCTACAGAAACAAAATTTTGTAAAAAGTAAAATTATGTAAAAAACGAATAAAAAACAAAATCTTCTAATTTTAGGTATTTTGTAATTATTTTACGGTATAAATTTAGTTTTTCCTTAGAGAAAAAGGAATTATTATTATTATTATTATTACTATTATTATTATCTTTTTTTTATTTTTATAACCCTTTAACAGCCCCTGTATCTTTATATCTCTAAATCTGAATTAGTTAAAAATAACTATAATTTGATAGCAAAAACTCAGTCACTAATTCAAATAGTTATATTTCTACTAATCATTTAGTGAAAACTAACTAATTATTAGTCAAATTCATTTTTAGGTTATGTCAAAATACCTAATATTTTAGCAAAACTAATTTAGATTTAAAGAGTAAATATGTGTAATGATTTCTTGTCAAGAAACTAATTTGAGGTTCAAAAATGAATCAAAAATAAAATTTAATATATTTTTTTAAATTGTTCTTTCAACAATAAGTAAAAATTGTTTATTTGAAAACCGGCGTAAATATATCTAAATTATTCTCAAAATCTGAATCAGTTAAAAATAATGGATTAGGTTTAGCCAACTTTGTGCTGAATTTTTACGTCAGAATTTATGAAAAAAAATCAATAAATATCAGTAAAAATAATTTGTCATTTGTAAACTCTGTCTTAATCTGAAATAGTAAAAAATCGGCCAATAATGCAAATTACAACAAATTTTCACTAATTTTTAGTCACATTTCACTAATTAAATTAGTAAATTAAAAAGTTTTACTATTGTTTTAGTAAAAAATGACTTAAAATTAGTCACTAATTTGAATTAGTAACCGCTTTTTCACTAATTCATATTGAAAGATCTGAAAAAATTGTCAAATTTTACTAATTGAATAATTTATTATAGAAGATAATGAAATTTCAGTTATTTTAGCATAACCTAAAACGAAATTTAACATATATTTCTATTTTTAACTAATTAATTAGTAAAAATTATTAATTTTAACGTCTTTAAATCTAAATCAGTGAAAAGGACTAAATTAGTGAAAATTTTTACTTTTAGTAATTTTTTACTGAAACAATAGTAAAAATTTTTAATTTACTAATTCAATTAGTGAAATGTGACTAAAAATTAGTGAAATATTTACAGGAAATAAAATTATGGAAATATTTATCAGTTGATATTAGTAGTCCACTTTTCCCTAATTCAAATTTAGAGATACTGATTCAAATTCATAAAATTTAGCAAATATATACAGTAAAAAAATTACTTTACACTCTCTAAATCTGAATTAGTTTTTTGCCTGAGTTTTTGTTTCAATAACTAGTGAAAAATAACAAATTATTAGTAAAATATGACTAGTTATTAGTAAAAAAAATAACTTAAGAATAGTTAAAATTTGACTAATTGAATTAGTATTTAGTAAACAGAATTTTACTAAAATATTAGTTATTTTGACATAACCTAAAAATGAATTTGACTAATAATTAGTTATTTTTTACTAAATAATTACTAGAAATGACTATTTGAATAGTTAGTGACTAAGTTTTTGCTGTCAAATTAGCTATTTTTAACTAATTCAGCTTTAGAGAGAATTACGTTCGATAATTGTTCTGTTGAGTAAGGAGCAAATTAAAATGACTAAAATGGTGTTAATCAAAACGAAGGACAAAATAAAATTCCTACAATGACTAAGTCAAAGAGCAAAATAAAACAAACTATATGAAATGAAGCGATTCTCTTTATCTGAATAAGTGAAAATTCCGTTATTAATTCAAATAAAAGGAAATTTCTACTAAATTTTAGTCACAAGTCATTTAAAACAATATAAGACAATTAAAATCTACCAATTCAAATAGTAAACGAAATTAGTGTAAATTTGTACTACTTCGAATTAATTAACTTTTTTTCCATGATTTCGAGAGAAAATATTAAAACCGTTCTGTATATTCAAATTAGTGAAAAATCGGTTATTAATTCAAACAAAATGAAAATTTCTACTAAATTTTAGTCACTTTTTATTAAAACTTTACCGTACAGTTAAAATCGACCAATTCGAATAGTAAACCATATAAGTGCATTCACCTCTCTAAATCTGAATTAGTTAAAAACTAACATTTAAGGGTTAAAATCGTGGACAAGTTTTCTCTTTTTCAATTAGTAAAAAATAACTAATTAATAGTACAAAACTACTAATTTAGCAGTTAAATTAAACTAATTAAACAGTAAAAACTAACTAATGTAATTAGTAAATTGAAATCTACTAAGTCCTTCAGTAGTTTAACATAACCTAAAATTACTTTGACTAATTTAATTAGTAGTTTTTTACTAAAGTATCAGTAAAAAATTACTATCTGAAATGCGGTAAACGAGTTTTCACTGTTAAAATGGTAGTTTTTAACCATTTCAGATTTAGAGAGTGAATTAGCGATTTTCTACTAATGAATTAGCGAGAAATCAGCTACTATTAAATAGTGAAATATGTCACTATTTTTTAGTAGAAAACAACTAATTAATGGTAGAAAATTACTTTTAAAATAAGTAGATTTTTTTACTAATTTAATTAGTAGTTTTCAACTAAAAAATAGGAAAATTCTTACTATTTAATAGTAGCTCACTTTTCACTAATTCATAGTAGAAAACTACTAATTCAGATTTAGAGAGAAAATCCACCAATTCGAATAGTAAATAAAATTAGAGAATTCTGCATTCATTTCGAGAGAAAATACTAAAACTGCTCTATAAATTCAAATTATCGAAAAATCGGTTACTAATTAAAACAAACGTAAAATTGTACTAAATTTTAGTCACTACTTATTAATACTTTACCGGACAATTAAAATCCACCAATTCGAATACTAAACCAAATTAGTGAATTTTCCATTAATTTCGAGGGAAAATACTAAAATTGCTCTATAAATCCAAATTTGTTCTAAATCTGTTACTAATATAAAAATTTCACCATTTTATAGTATATCTGTCGGTTAAATACAGACTGTCAGAAAAAAATTGCAGTATCTTTCAAATGATTCTAAACTTTTCGGAATCTATATTTTTAAAAAGATATAACGTCTTTTAATATAGGAAAGAAAATTTGGATTGTTAAAAATTATTTATTTTCGCACATTTTTAGGCAATCAAACTTTCCTCTTATATCGCCTCTTTACAAATTTTTAAAATTAATCCGATTTTGATTTGTAATAGCTCATTTTCTTCAGAAATAAATTATCTACAAATTCACTGAAGTGAATTTCCAAAAAAAAACTGCATAGTTTTATCAAATATCATTATTTGTTTAAAAAAAATTGTACTTTATTTGTAAAACAAATAATCACAAGCAGTTTTTCGAAAATTCGCTTCCCTGAATTTGTAGAAAATTTATTTCTGAAGAAAATTCAAAATCATGTCAATTTTAAAAATTTGAAAAGAGGCGATATAAGAGGAAAGTTTAATTGCCTAAAAGTGTGTGTTTTCTTTCCCAAAAAGTTGTAAATCCTTTAAAAGACACTGGAATTTTTTTTTCTGGTAGCCTTTATTTAACCGAATCATATACCTTAATTACAATTTCACTATTTTGTTAAATTAGGCTTTTTAAACTGTTAACTAAAGTTTTACTGACAAATATCCATACAAATTAGTATAAAATTTCCACTAATTTAACCTAGTGACCGATTTCCACTATTTCGGATTTAGAAAACGGAAATTTGAACAAAATTATCACACTGAAAGAAATTTTAAAATAATATTTAAAAATGACACTATAAATATTAATTATATTGAAAGGAAACTATTCAAGACCTACTGGAAAAAACTAATTGGGTTACTTTAAAACTGTTACATTGACGAAAAGAAAAATTAATAGTGACTATATTAATATTCAAAATTTCGTTCTAGTGTTTAATATAGATTAAATTCTCTTTTCTTTACTGTAACAGTTTAAAGTTTTACAAAAACAAAATGTAATAGTGACTATATTAGTGATAAATTACTATTTATTTTATAAATAAAATAAAATTTAATATTAGATTATTGAAACGAGACTATTCAAAACCTACTGGGAAAAAACTAATTGCTTTACTTTTAAACTGTTATAGTTAAGAAAAGAAAATTTAATAGTGACTATATTAGTGAAAAATTATTATTTATTTTATAAATATAATAAAATTTAATATTAGATTATTGAAACGAGACTATTCAAAACCTACTGGGAAAAAACTAATTGCTTTACTTTTAAACTGTTATAGTTAAGAAAAGAAAATTTAATAGTGACTATATTAAACACTAAAACGAAATTTTGAATATTAATATAGTCACTATTAAATTCTCTTCTCTTCATTGTACCAGAAAGTTTTACAAAAAGAAAATTTAATAGTGACTATATTAATATTCAAAATTTCGTTCTAGTCTTTAATATAGCCACTATTAAATTCTCTTTTCGTCACTGTAACATTTTAAAAGTAAACCAATTAGTTTTTTCCAGTAGGTCTCGAATAGTCTCCTTTCAATAATCTTATATTAAATTTTATTTTAAAATGTCTTTCAGTGCAAAATGTAAGTATATTTAAATAAGGTTGAAATTAAATAGGATTAAAGTGCAAGAAAATGATTAAATTACTGACCTCGTTCCACGCGAACCCCATCAGGTGCGCGTTGTCCTTTTGAATTCATATAACGAGAAAGGGGTAGAATTTAGAATCACCACCACACTGTTATCACAACTTGGAGAAATATCGTAAGAACGAACGAAGCGATACCCGCCAAAGTGTCCGAGTGTGCGCACTCGGCCGACGTCTATGCCAGACTGAAGAAGCTGGCCTTCTACCTTCTACTACCTGCAGGCAACACCTTCCCTTGAGCATGCTCTCCAAGCCACGCACTCGTTTGTCTCGAATTAATGAAGCAATGCTTCCTAACCGCCTCTTAAGATTACGAGTCCTTCTTCCTAGTGAACAAACATTCTTAGACGAGGAAGTCATTGAGCTCGCCATGTAGACACGTTCCCCGATCGAGAACCGTGTCACTGAATTGTGTTCTCCACACGCAAACTATCAATTTAACCAAGCTAATTGCTTCATAATGAATAATAACACTTCGATTCTCAACTTCCTCTCGCGCCTCCTGATTAATTCACAAAAATCTAATTGTCTAGCAACATTAACGCGCGACAAACTTTGCATTCTTGTTAATCATTTACTGTCTAGAAATTTGTGCAAATTCAAATAATAAAAATCACGAAATTGAAGATGGAATATATCTGGAAAAATGTCGAGAAATGCGTAGAGTTGCAAAATTGTTGGTAATTTAAAATCCGGTTACATTCTCGAGAATATAACCAAGAAGGTGAGAGGAGAGTTTATGAGAATTTTCCATGTTTGAGTGAGATCCACTATTTTGAAACACAAACAATTATTACCCGAGTCGAAATTTTGAGGCTACTTTAACGCTACATAGTCCAAAATTTTTAGGAAATAGAGGTTTAAAGTAGAAGCAAATTCAATACAATTTAGCTTCTACTTTGGTGCTATTATTGGAAGAAATTTCCTGTTTCCGCGATGAGAGCGTTAAAGTAGAAGCTAATATTCAACTATATTAAGGCCTCTTTTAACGCTCAAGACCCCCTTTTTATTGATCTTCTAAAGTCTAAACAAAGAAAGAATCTGTTTTTGCGAATAAAACTGAAATTAATATGAATGAAATTATAAAAAAAAATATAAAATAAATATTCAAAATTCATGCGCTTTTAGAATTCGTCACACTTAAAACACACAAGCTGGAAATAGTCTAAACTTACTAAATAAATTATTATAACGCAAGTGGGGATTCGAACCCACGACATAACGACCTACGCACTTATAATCTAACGCACTAACCACTACGCTACCGACGCTTATGAACTTCATATTTCATTTTCACAGTGTCCTTATGATACAAATTATGAATAGTTTTTTAGGACTTTCCAACAAAATTGTTACATATCGCCAATTTCTGAATGTTTACGGAGATTTTTTATGTATTTTTCATTTGTTTAAACAATTTATTATTGTCAAGTTACAGGCTGATATTGATTTAAATCATTGAAGCATTTGCATTAAAATCATGATTTAAATAAAAAAAAAACTTTACAATTCTCCGGATGTCTAATACTGCATGTAAAAAATCACAAACCATAAAAAAAACCACAAATTTGTGGATAAATCTTAAAAATTTCAATTTTAATATTTTAATCTTTATAAAAATTAAATAATTGGGCTAATATAGATAATCAAAATACCTACGATTTACAAATTTTTGGTATGAAGATAACAAAAAATAATATCAAATTTTTATATCTTTATAGGTCATTATAATTTAAATAAATTCCAAACGTCAATAAACTCATATTCCAATTTTTTCAAACTTTTAAATGTCAATTAATTCAAATTTAAAGACACATTAGTTAATGCAAAATAATTAAATAATATTAATTATTTTTCATATTCACAATAATCCTTTTTTTAAGTCTTACAATATTTGTAATTCTTCTTTAGTTTCTAATTCAGTTTCTTTTTCGAAACTGTTTAAATTTTATCTTATAATTTCTTATTTTTACAAAATTTAAAGATTTTTTCTCCTTTTACTAATGGTATTTTTTGTTGTTGTATTTGTCATTTTATTTTATTAATAAATAAATTATAAATAATAAATAATAATTATTATTTATTATTATTTCGTTGAGTTTCATAAGTTTTTTCATATTTTTAAAAATAAATACGCTTATTTTTTTATTAATGCACCTATTCAATTTGTTTTTAATTCTTGGATAGTTTTTGCGAGGTTTTTTGCAAACTTAGTACTTATTCTTTTATAGAATTTTTAGATTTTCTTTATTTTTCTAAATTTATTGTTGGACTTGCTTTCAGTGTAATATTATAAAAATGTTTTTGGTTTAATTTGCCCAAACTTTTTTTTTCTGAAGGATTTTTACTTTTCTTTTCTGGACTTTTTATATACATTTTTTTAATTATATTTTCATCAATTTTAATTTTTTAAACAAATTATTGCTAGTAATTACTAATTCTTTACAAATACACCTAGGAAGATACAAATTTTTCCTAATTTTACAAATAAATTACTGGGCTCTGGTTAGAAAAATAAAAATTATTGACCATAAATTATTATTTTTATATTTTAAAACAATTTATTATTGTTAATTTATAACATTTAAAAACACCTAGCAAGTAGTAGTTTTTTAATTTGTTTACTTTTTATATTGAAAAAATAAGATATTTATCAAAATTAACGACAATCAACACTCAAAATTGTTTAAACAAATTATTGTTAATAATTGTTATTTTTTTACAAGTGCATCTAGAAAGATACACATTTTCCCTAATTTTACAAATTATTGGGTTTTGGTTATAGATTAAAATTTTTTCCTCTTAAGGGCTAATCAGAGGAACAATAATTGAAGAAAAAGTTAGTTTAACTCCCGTTTTTCTTATATGTTAAATAAAAAAGTATATTTCAATGGAAAAAATGACTGAGTTTCACTTGCAGGTTTAAAGTAGAATAAAAATTTTCATTTCTTTATAACTGGGAATGTGGAGCTTTAAAAGAGCTGCTAATTTTAATGATTGGAAAAATGAAACATGTGTATAGACGTAAAGTAGAAGGAAATATTATTATTAGAAGTAAGGAAGAGGCTAAAAATTAAGAAGTCGTTAAGTAGAAGCTAAAGTTCCTCATGAGCTTCAAAGTAGCTTCAAAATTTCGACTCTTGAAATAAAAATGGATAGATGACAAAAATAATTTTCATTAAAATATGGGCCCGCATCATTTTGACACAAATTTTTTCTTGCAACTTGTTATATTGTATACTCCCGAAGATAAATGTTATACTTTACTACTTCTAAAATCAAAGATTTTTAAGTCTTATTTATTAAATAATTGATTTTAATACATTAAATTAATATTAAAAGACTTAGGGGAGACCGGGGCTACTTGGCGCAAGTTTCACTCTTTGTTGATTGGCTCTGTCAATTTTGTATAAATGAAAACTATATTGCACAAAAACTTTCCTTGACATCTCGGCTTTGATTTAAAAAAAAAAATAATTCCGAAAACAGTTGTAGTTTTTTTTTTTAGAACAGTGTTTTTGGAGAAATCTAAAGTGAATTAAAATGAATTAAAATGGGTGATTAATGAGCAAGCAATATGTTTCATTGTAAAAATAAGTCTTGTAAAGAAAATTTATTTTGAAAAATGTGAATTAATTAAAAATAGAAGGTTGATCTTGTTCAAAAAGTGAAGTTAACGAACCTAAAAACAACAAATACCTGAAAACCTAAAATTATGAGTTTATAATAATAATAATGATATATAATAAACACTTTTTTTATCTTAAAGGGTTATTCTTGCTATTGATAATAAAATAAAAGTGTTACCACATTGAATTTAATAAATTTTTATTAATCCCTAGATGTAACTTATAAACTGAGAAAATAAGTTGACTAAATATAATCAATTTTTGATTAAATTTAGCAGAGAGAGGTTGTTGATATAGCACCTGCAAAGCTCTTTTTTTATTATTAGCAGATTAAATGCTACAGTTAACCTTGAAGTTTGGTTCTGACCGCCGGTATCTTGTGTGTTTTGTTCAGAGTCCCTTAACCTAAAAATTGGCTAAAGGCTTATTTTCTCAGTGTAAACTTCTAGCATTTTGAGCGCGCCAACCAGCCCCGGGCCTTCTGCGCCAAGTAACCCCAGAGAGACTATTTATACATTTTCTTCATTTTTATGAAAATAAATCAACATTTTTTAATTGTTTCTTAAAAGCAACTATTTAGAACACAAAACCTTATTTTTGATTTTTTCTGATCGCATTTTCTAAAAAGATGTAACAAAAAAATGAAGGCATTAAAATTTACTTTTGAGTACGAAAATTGGTTTTTTGAATTTATAGTCCAGAATAATCAATCAATAATAATGAAATTATGTGCGAAGTGACAGCTTATCAAGCACATTAACTTGAAGGAAGAGAAAAATTAATTCGACTTTTTACTTTTGAATAAACTTAAGTGCGTCAACCAGCCCCTGCACCAAACAGCCCCGGTCTTCCCTAATTAATCCAGTGAGTTCAATTACGGAATAATTAAAACTTAAAAATCTTTGATTTTACTCCTTCTGAAATCAAAGATTTTTAAGTCTTATTTATTAAATAACTAGCAAAATATACGCGAGCGAGAATGACGTTTTGCATTTTTTACTTATTTAAATATAAAAACTATGAGCTTCTTTATATTAGATAATTTATTATTAGATGAAATAAAAATATAACTGATTTTTTACTGGTAGATAGTCATTATTTAAATTTTATTAAATCAGAAAAAGAGTTTTGTTCTTTAAATTATGATTTGTTCCGTCAAATGCATTTTTTAAAAGTTAATTTTTATTAATATACATTCTAATACATAATTTATTTAATTATAAAATAATAAAAAAAATTTAAATAATAAAAGTAATCCGATTTAGTTTAAACTAATTTTATTAGATCCTAAACAAATTAAACAAAATTCTTTTTTAACATGTTATTATTATTTTAGTCCAGTTTAATAAGAAAGATAAGGTGTGTTAAAAGAGGTATGATTTTTTTGAGTTGAATGTTTAATGGCATCTCTTGCTCCATAAATGCAAAAAATTGATTCATCAAAAAGTAAACAATAAAAGTTTATAGCAAAAAGGATGCGAGCGAGAAAAACGTAATGAATTATTTATTTTAAAATATACTAACATTATATTCAAACTTCTATACAAATTTTAATTATTCCATACGTTTATTAATTAAAGTTTCTTATTCTTAAAAGTATAAAAATATATAATATAATATAATATAATATATAATATAAATTTCAATTACTAACTTCTCTAGGTGCAAACCAGTCTTCAAAACTTTTATCAACACAGATTTTAATTTTTCCAAATTTTATAGCTTCAAACTCTAATTATTTTAAACTTCAATTAAGCAAAATTTTAATATTTAACCAAAGTTTTAAGACATATATATATGTAATTCAATTTCATTTTGATTCTCAACAATGTAAAGAAAATGTATTTTAACTTCTACATATTTATAAACTAAACATTTTAAATTTAATTTTATTAATGCAATTTTAAAATGTATTTCAAACTTTAAGATCTTGTGCTGGAGAATGATGTCAGTATAGTCATGTGACCCAAAGCCAAAATTTCTCAGCGATTTTTTTCTATAAAACTACTGAATATTTTTATATGAAACTTAGTATAGAATTATATAAAATGTCAACCGGAAGATCTTTCTGACTCTAGCGTGTGTTCTCATTTTGACCAAAAAGTTAATTTTATAAAATTGTTCAAAATTAGAAAAAATTCAAACAGTTAATTTTGGGGCAAACTCCAAATAAGTTAGGGGTACGCAGACCTTTCAGGTGATATTTTAGGTAATTCGATAAAATTGCATTGAAAAATATTCAGTACCTAGTTCTAGAGAAAAACCGCTGAAAAATTTTGTCTGTGGGTCATGTGGTCAATGACCTCATTATCCATCTCATGCTCTTAATTATTAGAAACTTGGAATTATTTGAATTTTAATATTAATAAATTTTAATTATTATTAAAAACTTTTAATGCTTCAATTTTTAATCTTTCTATGTTTTAATTATTATATCAACTTTAAATATTTTCAAATTCTAATAATATACATATTAAAATAATTTCAAACTCAAACCAATTTATAAAAACGTTTTAATTGTGAAAAATTAAATGCATTAAAACTAAAATAAATCCAAATTTTACGATTAATTTGATAATTTTAGTCTATCCAAAAAAAGTTAATTCTTTTATAGTAAAAACTGTATTTCAGTTTATCTCATTTTCTGTTAATCTAGTTGAACTATGATTAGATTTATAATTGTCTCTAATTTTAAATGTATAATTAAATTGAATATTAACTCTCTAAACTTCTTGGAGTGAGTTCTCACTCCACTAAGAGTGGAAATTGAGCCACTCCAATCAAGAGTGAGATCTCACTCTTATAGAGTGAATTTTTCACTCCAAGCAAAAAGTGAACTCTCACTCCAATTTTGGAGCGAATTTCCACTCAAATTGGAGTGAAAGTTCACTCTTTAAGAGTGAGATCTCACTCTTTTAGAGTGGGTCTTTAACTCTGATTGGAGTGGCTCAATTTCCACTCTTAGTGGAGTGAAAACTCACTCCAAGAAATTTAGAGAGAAAGCAGTTTAATAATTTACTCACGCAATAAAAAAATAATAATTTTTAGATAAAAATACTACATTTTGTCAAAAGAAATTTAATGCAGTACGCATTTTTCTTTAAAAATTAATAGCGCAAAAAAGCTCTAAGAGTCAAACCACTGACTTTTAACCAAAGGTCGTCGCCGACATATTTTAATAATTATCAAAACCCATATTATATGTATTATTGAAGTGTCTAAATTCAAGTTCTGAAGTTGTTTTAGATACATTTTGTATTTTCTGGCCGTAAATTGTAATTAAAGAAGCAAGTGTCAAGAAAAATTGGCATTTTTAATGTATATTTCAAATATTTTTTATTTAGAAATGAAACATTTCATTCCCATATTGTAAAGAAAATATGTTTAATTAACATTCAAATATTTATTTTATTAAATGTAATTTTGTGTATAATGAATAATGATAAGAATAATAATAATAATAAAATCGATTTAAAGTTGATCAAAAGGCTGTCACTTTTTACCATTTTTAAGAGTCTATTTTTTAGAAACCTACTTAATAAATATTATTTAAACTTACCATAATTATTAATTTATACACTTTAATATGTTTTCATTAGATTCAAGACAAATGTTTATTTTATTACTAAATAATACCATCTTAAAATTTCGGAAGTAACCCCAAAACACAAAATTTTTAATCTTATATAAGTTTTTTTGGATGCAATTAAAAAATTATTACTTTTCACATATCTAAGTTTTTATAAAATCTTCAACACATTAAATTTTAGCGAGGGTAATTTAAGTTTATGAATTATTATTAAAGTTTAAAAATGTACTGAAAAAAGGTTACTTTTCATTGTACAAAATACACTCTAAAGTTTGACAATCTGTTATTTATTTTAAATTCAAAACTAATTTCGTCAATAATTTTAACGACAAATTTCTGAGTGTATTTTGTACAATGAAAAATAAGGTTTTTTCATTACATTTTTAAACTTGAATAATTCAAAAACTGATCAAATTACCCTCGCGAAAATTTAATATGTTGAATATTTTATAAAAACTTAGATATGTAAAAAGGGTTAATTTTTTAATATCATCCAGAAAAAACTTATATCAGATTAAAAAATGTGTGTTTTGGAGTTAATTCCGGAATTTTAAGGTGGTATTATTTAGAAATGAAATAAATATTTGTCTTGAATCTAATGAAAATATAATTAAAGTTCATAAATTAATCATTATCGTAAGCGACCATCTTTTGCCGAAAGTCAGTGGTTTGACCCTTAAACTAAAGAAAAAAAAGTTCTTAAAAGAAACAAATAATCATAAAGGTATACTTGAAAACCTTAAGAAATGTTTAAAAACTGTAAATAGCTTATTTTTCAATATTTTATTTTATTATAATATATATTTATTTTTTATTTTATTAATATTTCATTCTTTATTATTATTTTTATTGTATTTTTTAGAAATAATTAAAAGCTCGAAATAGTAGGTGTAAACAGAATCAAAGACTGAATGAATGAATAAATAATAATAAAATTTTATTATTTCATATCTTCAAATCATTTATGAAATTTCATAAAAATATTAAATTTTCTGAATTAAAAAAAACAATATTCAATTTACTCAAAATATTTAAGAATAACTTAGTTTTACATAATAGGAACTTAAATAAATGTTGTGTAACATAAATTAAATTAAAATTGTAAAAAAATTTTAAATACAAAGCAGGTTGTATATCTGTATATATTTTAATATTGTTTTCTTTTTCAATACTATTATTAAAATTTTATTATCTTATTTAAAAAATTTATCAATTTTCTAGTTGTGTAAGTCCATTGACTTTCGTCTGAGGACTGTTGCGGACGTATGATTAATAAAATATTGTTCCACAACACTTGAAACTTGAATATTTTCTGATTTCATTGGTCATAATATTATAGTGTAAATTGTATTTCTTTTAATGTAATTATTAATCAAAAGTTGTATGTTTATAACAGTATTTTGTAACCTTAAATTTTTGCAATTTCTTAAAAACATTATTATTTAAAAACTATTTGATATTATCTATTGGAACTTACCAGAAACATAAAATGCTTAATTTACAATATATTATTGTTGATATTTTTATTAAAAAAGGATTATTTTAAAATAGTATTTAAATTAGAAAAATTTTTATTTTGAAAAATTTTACAATCCTTTTCAGCTTACAAATTTTTTGTGGAACTTCCTACAAATGGAGAAAATGGACAAGAACTGGTGGTATAAATATCTAGATTTCGATTTTTCAATTGAAATTTTAAACTTTAGGCAGGTTGTAATAATGCTTGTCTAATTTGAATTACAAGTTGAATAGAGCGATGTGAACTTGGTCTATACTAACTTCAAGTTTTAGAAATAACTTTTTTAAGTATAAAATTTGAATATTTCATACCTCAAAAACGAAGCAAAACACGTTCATCAAATTTTAATAAAAAGTAAATTTTATTAATATGTAATCAAATATTTCCAAAAGCTGAAATTTGTAGGAGGTTTGGTAAAAAAGTTGTAAGCTGAAAAAAAATTTTTCAAAGCAAAAATTTTTCTAATTTAAATATTATTTTAAAATAATCCTTTTTTAATAAAAATATCAATGCAATTAAAATATTGAAAATTAAGCATTTTATATTATGTTTCTGGTAAGTTCCAATATCAAATATCAAATAGTTTTTGAATACATACGCGAAATACTGTTGTAAACTCAGAACTTTTGATTAATAATTGCATTAAAAGAAATACATTTACCCTTTAATATTATGACCAATGAAACCAGGAAATATGCAGGTTTCAAGTGTTGTGGAACAATATTTTTTTATAAATAAGTCCGCAACAGTTCTCAGACGAAAGACAATTAACTTACCTAATTGACACTAACGAAAAATGTAACCTATTTTCAACTACATAACAAAATTAAAAACCAAGAAGCAAAACATTATTAAAAAACAATTGAATAGAAAAACGACCAACTTCAGGTGTGGACAGAATGAAAGAATGAATGAATGAATGAATGAAGTTGCGGATTATTATTATAGATTGATTTTAATACATTAAATAAATGGGCATTTCCACGCGTGACGCAAGGACGTTTTCGCGATATTTTTTACTATTTTACCCCATCTCTTAGCTTTCTCTGAATTTATAATGCAAAATGACTTTTAAAATCTTAAATCCAGTAAACAGAACTATCTGAAAAATGTATAAAAGTTATTTTTCTTCTTTACTTTATGCATTTTTTGCGTAAAACAATTTAATGTGACGCAAGGACTTTTTTTGGACACGAATTTTAATATATCTAAATATAATGCATGAATAGTTTACAAATTATGAGAATTAAAATGTTCTAAGGCTATTTAATATTTGGATATTATTTGTAGAATGAGAATACGAGGTTGCGAATAAATTGAAAAACTTTTACCATATATGATAGAACTTGAAAGAGCGTAAAAGTCTGTGACGCACGGACATTTTGTTGGTATCCCACAATAAATAATTGATTATATCTTTTATAATATTTGTTATAGAATTAAAAACTCATTTGGCATAGTTCATAAATCCTTGTATTTCTTACTAGAAAGTTGAATTTTCATTCTATGTTGATATTCAAGAAAGTTATAGACTAATTATTTTTCGCGATGCAAGGACGAAATGTCCGCAGTTACGTGGAAATGCCCTAATATTAAAAGACTTAATTAATCCAATAAGTTCAATTATTGAATAATTAAAATTTAAAAATCTTTGATTTTAGTAGGAGTAAAATATAGCATTCATCTTCAGGAGTACAATGTAACAAGTTATCCGAAAAAATTTGTGTCAAAATGATACGGGCCCATAATATTTATCTAATAAGAAGAAATAAATATTTTAAATATAACATTTAAAAATCAATTAATATAAATAAAATAATTGCAAATTTTGCAAATTAATTAAAAAAAAATGAAATCAATTAAAAATTGGGGAAAGTAATTTAAACAATCATAAAAATGTTTTAAACATAAAGAAAATAATTTAAATTTGAGAAAAATACTTGAGAATCTTAAAAGTAAATTAAAAAAAATTGAATAATGAAAAATTAGAGAAAATAATTGAAAATTGAAAAAACATGGTTAAAAATTGAGATAAATAAATTAAAATTACAAATAATAATTAAAATTTGAGACAATAATTAAAAAAATGATGTACATAAAATATTTTAAATAAAGAAAAGTTAAACAAAATTTGGGA
Organism: Ganaspis brasiliensis; assembly: GCA_037103525.1. Lineage (NCBI taxonomy): Eukaryota > Metazoa > Arthropoda > Insecta > Hymenoptera > Figitidae > Ganaspis > Ganaspis brasiliensis. The sequence goes on from JAZKLR010000294.1 coordinate 3,077,847, forward strand.
AAAATACTTAAAACGTTCAGAAGTACATTGAAATAAAAGAAAATAATTAAAAATTAGAAAAAATAAATGAAAAAAGATAAAGATAATTTAATATTGAACACAACAAGTTTTAATTGAAGAGAAATAAGTAAACATTTTTTGCAGTTATGAAAAAGAACAAGAAAAAGAACTAAAGTAATTGAAAATTAAAGAAAATAATATAAAAAATTAAATAATAATAATCTCCGTAAACTCCTGAAGTTAGTTATTATGTATTTATATTTATTCATATTTTTGTGTCCATGTTTTAAAATCCGAAGTGAAGTTAGTTAGTATTAATATTTATTCATCTTTTTCTGTCCACGTTTTAAAATCCAGAGTGAAGTTAGTCCCTGTTATTTTATTTTGTTCTGCTGGTTTTTAATTGTCATTTGTGTAAAAAAAAATTTATGAAAAATGCTTTAAAAATTTATTATGGTTTTTGACGAAGTTTAAAATATATACTCATGCAATTAATTTCCTAAATTTTTTGTTATTATCTCAAATTTAGATTATTGTCATCAATTTTCTATTATATAACGATTTTTTAATTATTTTCTTTTGCTTAAAAATAAATTCTGCAATTTTTCTTGATTTTCATCAATTTATAATTATATTCATTATTTTGGCATTACTTTTAAAAATTTCAATTATTTATCCGATATTGCAATTATTTTTATCAATTTTCGTAATTTTTTGCGATTTTTTAATTATTCTCTTTAATTAAAATTGTTTAAGTAATTTTGTAATTATTATTTTTTTCTAAACATATACTCTATGATTTTTTCAGTTATTTCTCTCAAATTTTATTGAATGCTTTCAATATTTCATATTTAAATTATTATCATCATAATTCAATTTTCTTTCTCAATCTTAAATTATTTTTTTCAATTTTAAATTAACTTTATAATTTTTCCACTATTTTTCTCGATTGTTAATTATTATTCTCTTTTTCTAAAATTATTTTCTAAGATTTTTAAGTATTTTTCTGAAAATTGAAATATTTTCTTCAACTTCTAATTATTTTCATTTGTTATCAGAATTTCAAACTTTTTTTTTTATTAATTATCGTAAATTTCAATTATTATTAGCTTTCTTCCAAACTTTTCTCCAATTTTTAGTTTTTCTCATTTTATAAAATTAATTTCTAAATTTTTTTAAAGTAATTTCCTGAAATTTCTATTATTTTCTTAAATTTTTAATTATTTTTATTTGTTTTTATAATTTCCAAAAAATTTTATTAATTATCGTAGAGGAAACTGACCTATGGTGCATAGCCATTCCATCAGTGGATAACTTTAAATATTTTTAATATTATTCATTATACTGAAACAAATCTTAGAAAACTATAATGAATATTAATTGCTTAATGTTTTAATCATTATTATGAATAAAATTTATAGTTTATTTCGTAATTATTTAAAGTTATCCACTGTTGGAATTGCTATCCACCGTAGGGCAGTTTCCCTTAAATTTCAATTATTTTTAGCATTCTTCCAGTCTTTTCTACAATTTTTAATTAATCTCATTTTCTAAGATTTGTAAGAATTTTGCTAAAATTTCAATTGTTTTCTTTAATTTTTAATTATTTTCATTTGTTTTCATAATTTCAAAATTTCTTGATTAATTATCGTAAATTTCAATTACTTTTAGCGTATTTCTTCAATTCTTTTCTCCAATTTTCAGTTATTTTCTTTTTCTTTAATTGATTTCTAAGATCTTCATGTATTTTTTTCTAATTTCAATTATGTTTTCTTTATTTAAAAAAATTCTGTAGTTTTTTCGATAATCACACTTAAATGTTATTTATTTTTTAATCTTTTTAACTGTTTAATCTGACTTTTCAATTATTTAATTATTTATATCATTTTTTGTATTATCTTCTTCAATTTTCAATTACTTTCGTTCTTTTTCTCGTTCTTTTTCATAATTGCCAAAAAGTTTTTACTTATTTCTCTTTGATTAAAACTTGTTCTGTTCAATTTTAAATTATTTTTATCTTTTTTTATTTATTTCCTCTAATTTTTAATTATTTACTTTTATTTCAATGAACTTCTGAAAGTTTTAAGCATTTTTCTCAAATTTTGTTAAATTTTCTCTTATTTAAAATATTTTATGTAATTTGTTTCATTACTTTCTCAAATTTTAATTATTTTCTTTATGTTTAAAACATTTTGATGATTGTTTAAATTACTTTCCCCAATTTTTAATTAATTTCATTTTTTTTCAATTAATTTGCAAAATTTGCAATTATTTTGTTTAATTTCAATTCTTTTTTGCAACTCTTTTTAATTCTAAAATATTATAAATTCTGTCCTAAATAAATATTTATTTTATTTATATTAATTGATTTTTAAATATTATATTTAAAATATTTATTTTTTCTTATTAGATAAACAGTATTTACCTACCGATTTTTTATATTTATTATTATTGTATTTTAAAATTTTAAAAATGTAAGAAAAACTAATCGCGTGCTTGCGCGCGCTTTATTTTGCTAGTAATATAAATAATGAAATAATTGAAAAGTCAGATAAATAGTTAAACAATTTTGAAATTATGAAACAAATGTAAATAATTGAAAATTGAAGGAAATAAATTTTGAAAAATAATTGAAAAATGTTTTTAAATTTTATAACTTGCCGAAAATAATTATTAAAATATTATACAAACAATGATAAGTTGTAAAAAATAAATGACATTTAAGTGTGAATGTAAAATCTATACCTATATATAAAATCTTCAAATGTTTATTTGTAAATAGTTTAGTTTTAGTTATTTTTTAAACTGAGAAAATTTGACAAGAAATAATGAAAAATCAAACATTTAATAAAAATTAAACAAATTATGACGAATAAATGAGAAAATTTCAAAAAAAGGTATTCATGGTTGCTACAGAAGTTTGGATTAAAAATTCCTTGACTTTTCCAGGTTTTTCAGAACGAATTTTGGGAAATTTTCAGGAGAATTTAAAAAAAATCATTGTTTTCGTATAAATCTCAAAATTCTTTAATAATCGCAAATAATTGAAAAATTGAGAAAAATATTAGATATTTGAGGAACATAATTGAAAGTTAAAGAAATAATTTATTTTTAAATAAAAAAGGTTATTGACATTATTAAAAAAATGAAGAGAAATTTTTGAAAAACAATACAAGAATGGGACAATGATATAAAAATATTTAAAAAAGTAGAAACTCTCTTAAAAAAATAAAGCTATTTTTTTAAATTAAAAAATATAAACGAAGACAATTAAAAAAACGTTAAAATATATTACTAAAGAGAAAAAAAATTTTAAATATTAGAAAAATTAGATAATTAAGGTAAATGAACTTATCGTCGCTGTTTTAGATATTATTACTTTTTCAAAAATTTCTCAAACAATTCTTTAAAATTTATTTTATATATGTTTCGCTGGTTCAAAGAACGGCATTTTATCTAAAAATGAATAAAATGTTTATTTATAATCTCTCTAAATCTGAATTAGTTATAATAACAAATTTGAAAGAAAAAACTTAGTTACAAATTCAAACAGTTATTTTCTACTAATTATTTAGTAAAAAATAAATAATTATTAGTGAATTTCATTTTAAGGTTATGTCAAAAAAGCTAATATTTTATTAAAATTCTGTTTACTGATTCAATTAAACAAATTTTAACAAGTTTTTAGTGAATTTTTTATTGACAATTAGTCATAATTTAGTAATAATTAGTAACTTTTCACTAATTGATGAAACAAACACTCGTCGTGATTTTACTAATAATTAGTTATTTTCATTTAATTCAGATTTAGAGAGATTGAAAGAGCATATTGAAATTTAGGACCAAACACCTAAAGATTACTAAATTGAGGAATTTAAAAAATGTGGATAAAAGCATCAAATAAGTGGTTTCAAAAATTCGTAAATATAAGATAAAAAGTAAATAATTTAAAAGAAAGAAAAATGTTTCTAGGAAATAAAAGAGTAATGTCAACAATTAAAGAATTAATTAAAATGCAAGAAAGGGTTAAAAAAATTGTGAAACTATATGAAAATTAAATAAATAGGAAAAATAATAGAGAAATGTTTTCTTCTGTATCTAACAATCTGTAAAAAAAGTAAAAAGTACAAAAAATTTAAAAATTTGGTAAGATTTTGGTTATAATTTTGTTTTTAAGATCTTTCTCTAACCTGAAGAATATTAGTTTGAGGTTATGCTTGATTACACTACTGATTTAAATATTTTTTACAATTATCTCTTAAATTATCTTTTAAATTATATTTTAAAGAACATGATATAAAAATCTTTCTAACCTAATATTTTTATTTATATAATTCAAATTTAGCAAAATTTATAAAGTATCTTTCATTCAGAGTTTTAAATATTACCATCTAAAGATTGCCGTTAAAAAGTGAAGTTTATAATTTTTTTAATTGAGTTATAAATCTTCGGGAAAAAATGATAGTACCCTCTTATAATCATTGTCATCATAAAAATGATCCATTGTCATAATTGACTGAACCAGTTATGAAATGACTATTGAATGACAGTAATTTCCATAAAATATAATTTCATACCAAACAAAAACGATAATTGCATACTTTCCAAACACGCGACTTATGTTGTTTATAAATTATTAAACTGTTAAATAATAATGGATAATAATTTTCTACTCCTTAAAATGCATAGAAAACACAATAAAAAGACAGATACAAGAAAAAATAGTTTTTTTTTTTTCTAAATTACATAATTGTTTCTAACTCGCGATTTGTTTATATAAATTGTTCATAAAAATGTTAAATAACATCAAATGACATCTTTTTTTAAATACTATTGTGAATTGTGATTGAAATGAAAAAGCAGATACTTGTATAAAAACAATAAAAATCAAGAAAATACATATTTCTAAAAAGTAAAAAAAAAATCGTAATAATAATTTAAACAAAAAAAAATTTTTTTTTAAATATTCAAATTAAATACTATTTCAAATGATTAAAGTGACCAAGATCCTGTTAATCTGTAAATTGACTTTCTCACTTCTCTCTCCTCATTAAGTTTCAACCCACTCTGATGGGATATTAATAATATAATAATAGAAATTCAATTAGCACTGAAAATTTGTTCCTCGAAACTTAAAAGAACTATCCGCCCGCTAGCTAATTAATTTACTAACTAGCAAAAAGCTATTAATTTGTCAACATTTTCCACGTTTAATTACTTAATGAATAGCGTCTGAAAGGTCTTGCAAATTTATTTTTAATTTTAATTATATTTTCAACAATATTTAATTATTTTAATTGTGTTGGAATTTCGCTCTCGTAAAGTTAATTATTTAAGCTCAAAATATTTAACAGAATAATGCATATCTAACGATTCATTAAGTAAATGTGTGAAAATAATTTTATACACAAAATTTCGTTAAATTTGAGAAAATAATGATTTACTAATGGAACATGTCAAAACAATTTAACCAAAGATTATAGTTTTCTGTTAATTGACAGATCATTGGAATTTTATGTTTCTCGAGCTTAGAAGAAACTAATGAAAATCTTTCTTTTTTTCTTTTTTTTTTAGTTTTTAACTAATGAAAAACCTGCATGCTTTAAAAAATGACTAAACGACTAACTAAATCAACTGTAAAATGAAATTTGTAACTGATGTATTTGCAAAGCTATTCTAAAATGATAGAAACACCTTTAAAATTACAGAAACACTTACAAATTTTTCAAACCTTTTTTTTAAATCTACACGAATACCTGCAAAATGAAGTTTATAGTTGAAAGATTTACAGAAACACCAGTAAAATTACAAAAAAAAAAAAAACCTGTAAAATTATAGAAACGTCTGTAAAAAGACACCTTATTTTTAGAAGCTTACAAAAACAATAATTTCATACAATTTTAAGAATCCAAAATTTTTTATAATCGTAACCATTAAAAATCTCTCGGACATTCAAAAATAGGTTCTAAATAAGTTTCAAACATTTCAACACAATTTTACACTGATTTTTAATACCCGATTTACAAATTGTTTAGAAATCATTAAAAAAGTTACAACTACTTCAAATTACTTAGAACTTATTTGAAATTTTTCATAGAACTTGTTTAATATTATTTAGAAATGGTTTAAAACTGTTTAAAAATATTAAAAATCAGGTTAAATTTGCTTAAAACTGCCGTTAGAAATTGGTTGGAACAAGTTCAAAATTGTTAGCAACTACACACTTCGGAATTGTTTGAAACTAGTTCAAAACTGTTTGAAACTAGTTCAAAACTGTTTAGTTCTAACTAACGACTGTTTAAAACAAGTTCTACACTATTTAAAACGAGCCTGAAACTGTTTGAAACTTTTTTGAACTAGTTCTAAATTGTTTAAAACCACATGTTTCAAAACTGTTTAAAATTAGTTCGGAATAAGTCGGAATCAGATTGAACTTATAGTTTAAAACTCTTTGAAATCATTTGGAATAAGCTTAATATTGTTGAAAATTAAGCAGTTAGAAATTATTTGAAAATTGCTCAAAACTGTTTCAAACTAGCACAAAACTATGTGAAACTAGTTCGGAATTGTTTGAAACTAGTTCGGAATTGTTTGAAACTAGTTAAAAATTGTTTAAAACTACTCAGTTCAGAAATGTTTGGAAACAGTTCAAAACTGTTTCAAACTAGTTCAGAACTGTTTAGATCTACTTTAGGACTTCTAAACTATTTAAAACAAGCTTGAAACTATTTGAAACTTTTTGGAAAAAAATATCAACATTGTTTAAGGCTATATTTAGTTTAGAACTAGTTTGAAACTATTTGGAAGTAATTCAAAATTTTTTTTAGACAATTTAATTCGGAACTAGTTCGAAACTCTTTAAAACTTGTTCAAAATTGTTTTTAGACAATTTAGTTCGAAACTAGTAGAAGTTATTTATAGCCAGTTGGAAACTGATTAAAACTAATTTAGGGCTTTTTAAAACTAGTTTAAAACTGTTTAAAGCTAATACAAGGTTTTTAAAGTCAGTCTGAAATTGATTGAAAATAATCCAAAGCTTTTTAAAACAGTCTTAAAACTGTTTGAAACTAGTTTCAAATTGTTTAAATTAATTAAGAGAATAAGGAAAGAACCACAAAATTGTGTAAACTAAATAGTTTGAAAATATTTTGAAAATAGTTCAAAGCTTTTTTAAACTAGTTAAGAACTAGTTCGAAACTAGTTAGGATCAGATTGAAATTTGTTTAAAGCCTATGAAATTATTTGAAACTAGTTAAATATTGTTGTAAGTATTTGGAACTAGTTCAATGTTGTTGAAAATTAAGTAGTTAGAAACTATTTGAAACTAGTTCAAAACTATGTGAAACTAGTTCGGAATGGTTTTGAACTAGTTCCAATCTGTTTGATTCTGTTTGGAACTAATTCAAAATTATTTAAAACTACATAGATTAAAGTAGCTTGGAAATGGTTTAAAATCGTTTTAAACTTGTTTTTAACTAGTTCAAGGCTTTTTAAAACTAGTTTAAAGCTAATTTGAAACTAAATCAATTGTTGTTAAAAAATTTTTACTGAGCCCTTTTTCTTAAAAGATTATTATGGGTATTAAAAAAAAAACTTATAATAAATCAATTGTTTTTAAAATTAAAGTGAAACTGTTTGGAATTAGTTTTAAATTATTTAAAACTACTTAATTAGAAACGGTTTCAAACTGTTTGGAACTTGTTTAAAAAAATTCAAACTGTTTGAAACTAGTTCAAAATTGTTTAAAATGACAGAGTTTGTTACTATTAGGAACTAATTCAAAGCTCTTTCGAAATAGTTCAAACACATTTGAAACTAGTTCGGAACTGTTTGAAACTAATTTGAATTTGTTTCAGACTATATGGAATTAGTTTAAAATTGTTTGAAACTAAATAATTCGAAACGATTTGAAGCTGTTTGGAACTTGTTAAAATATTATTTAAACTGTTTGAAACTGGTTTAAAATTGTTTAAAACGACATACTTTAATGCTATTAGGAACTAATTCAAAGCTCTTTCGAATTAGTTCAAACATATTTGAAACTAGTTCGGAACTGTTTAAAACTAATTCAAATCTGTTTCAAATTGGTTTTAACTAGTACAAAAATGTTTACAACTACATACTTCAAAATAGTTTGGAGGGAATTGAAAATGGTTTGAAACTTATTTTGGACTTATTCAAAGCTGTTGGAAAGTAGTTCAGAACTGTTTGGAACAAGTTCAAGGCTTCATAAAATTAGTTTCAAACTGATTAGAACAACTAGTTTAAACATATTTAGAACTATTTTCAAATCATTTGCCACTCACAGTTCGAAATTGATTTGAAACTGTTTGAAACTACATAGTTCGAAAACTGTGAGGAACTAGTTTAAAATTGTTCAGAAGTACACCGTTTGGAATTATTTGGAACTAGTTTAAAGCTATTTCAAATTGGCTTAAAAAAATTTGTAATTAGTTCGGAACTGTTTGGAACTAGTTTAAAATTGTTTTAAACTACATAGTCCTTAACTGTTTGGGACTAGTTTAAAATTGTTTTAAATACATATTTCCGAACAGTCTCAAACTAGTTTTAAATTGTTTGAAAGTAGTACGAAACAGTTTAAAACTGTTCTATAACCGAAAAAAACAAAGTTATTGACTGTGAAGTACGGACGGATGGACGGACGGATAGATGGACGGTTGGACGATCAGATGGAAGAAAGGATAGACGGATGAACGGATGGATGGACAGACAGACAGATGGACGGACGGATGGATAATCGGACGGACGGATATATGGACGGACAGATGGACGTACAGATGGACGGACGGATGGACGGACGGATGGACGAATGGATGGATAGACAGACGGATGGGCGGAGGGATGGACGGATAGGCGGACGGATATACGGACAGTCAGATGGATGGACGGACATGCGGACGAGCGGATGGATGGATTGACGGATTTATGGACGGGCGGACTGACGGACGGATAGACGGACGGACGGATTGATTGACGGACAGACGGATGAACGGACAAAAGGACGAACGGACGGATGGACGGATTGATTGATGGATTTATGGACGGATAGACAGACGGATGGACGGACGGACGGATGGACGGACGGATGGACGGACGGATGGACGGACGGATGGACGGACGGATGGACGGACGGATGGATGGACGGACGGACGGATGGATGGACGGACGGACGGATGAACGGACAGACAGACAGATGGACGGACGGATGGATAATCGGACGGACGGATATATGGACGGACAGATGGACGTACAGATGGACGGACGGATGGACGGACGGATGGACGGACGGATGGACGAATGGATGGATAGACAGACGGATGGGCGGAGGGATGGACGGATAGGCGGACGGATATACGGACAGTCAGATGGATGGACGGACATGCGGACGAGCGGATGGATGGATGGATTGACGGATTTATGGACGGGCGGACTGTCGGACGGATAGATGGACGGACGGACAGACGGACGGACGGACGGACGGACGGACGGACAGACGGATGGACGGACAGATGGACGGACAGAAGGACGAACGGACGGATGGATTGATGGATTTATGGACGGATGGGCGGACAGATGGACGGGCGGACGGATGGACGGGCGGACGGATGGACGGGCGGACGGATGGACGGGCGGACGGATGGACGGGCGGACGGATGGACGGGCGGACGGATGGACGGGCGGACGGATGGATGGTTGACGGATGGACGGGCGGACGGATGGATGGTTGACGGACGGATGGATGGATTGACGGACTGATGAATGGATTGACGGATGGATATACTGATGGACGGTCAGACGGACGGATGGATGGATTGACGGATTTATGGACGGATGGACGGACAAGCAGACGAACGGACGGATGGACAGGCGGATGGACGGAAGGATGGATAAACGGATGGACGGACGCATGGATGGACGTACGGACGGAAATAAATTTTTCATTTAAATTGTTCTGTTTCTTTTAAAATTTAGTTTTAATTCAGAGTAAAGATTCTCCTTTTTATTATTTTTATCCTATTTTCTATTTTTTGTTTTTTTCTCTCTTTTAGTCATTTAATTGAAACAACATAAACGGATAATGTCACAATAAACTGAATTGGAAATAAAGAAGAACCAAATAGAATAAATCGTTAATGCTCTTCGTTAAACATAATTGCATTTTAATGAAGTTATTAACTGACGGTGAGATCGGGTCGGGTCACCAGAAGCTCACGTACGTGTAACGCTTTAACACAATACCGTACTTCACTCAAGTCTTCATGTTATTACTTTTCTAACGGTTATTTCCTTCTGTAAGTCTATAACGTGCGAATTCGTACGTGTTCATATAAACACGAAAAAAACTCTAAATGTTCATTTTCTTCATTAAATATTTGACCTCCTTCAGATAAACTTCACTCATTTCAAAAGTATTATATTTCTTAACCAGAAGTTGCTATTGACTCTTGACTCTTTATTCCACATTTCAAAGAAAGTTCAATATTTATTTTTTATAACCAATTATCGCGCAAGTTCATTTAAAATCCTCAAAACCTATAAAATTTGTTTTAATGTCGCAGACTGGTGGTTCAATATTAATGTCTTTTCAAGGTTTCTTCATGCGAACAAAGTTAAAAATAACATTATAAGGTATGAAAAAACGCAGAAGACAAAAAGTAAATTAACAAGGAATACAAAAATAAAATGTAGAAAAAAAATTTTAAAAAAATAGGTAGAAAAATAAAAGAGTAAAAAAATAAAAGGTTTATATAGAGTCCAGCGATTAGAATTAATTTATTCAAATAATAAACTTGAGCAAGTTCAATGAACTTATTAATCGTCATAGGAACGATGACAAGGAGCGGATTCGGTAGCTGAGAAGATGCGCATTAAGTTTTTATGGGTTTCCGATATCACCGGTTTTAGTGAAGATGAAGCACCGCGACGCATCGATTTCCGTGGCTTTTAAGTGTGGAACACCTTCACGGCACGGACCACAAATCTTTCAAGTTAATTTTTACAGGAAGGGACAGCTTTGCATTTCATTTATTTTTTATGGGTCTATTTCTTCAAATGTGCCACAAAACGTGGAAATTCCGTTTAACATAATTCTAGCACAGTTTACGTATTTCTTGAGAAAAAATAAACTTCACTTTCTACCAATTACACCCTTTCAAAGTGTAAATCTTTAAAGCAGAATTCTTATCGTATTATTTAGATGATTTCCTGTAAAAAGTTCAAAATAAAATTTTTTTATTCGATTATTGCGTGTTAATTTCCTACTCTCCAAATCTGAATTAGTTAAAAATAAATAATTTGGAAGACAAAAATCAGCCACTAATTCAAATAGTTATATTTCTATTCATCATTTAGTAAAAATAACTAATTGTTAGCGAAATTCATTTTTGGATTATGTCAAAAAAACTAATAGGAAAATTCTGTTTACTAATTCAATCAGTCAAATTTGAAATATTTTTTAGTTCTTTTTTTTAATAATAATTAGTCATATTTGACTAATAATTAGTTATTTTTCACTAATTGATGAAACAAAAATTCAGCCAAGATTTTATTACAGTACCGTCGGAAATTGTCAGTCCATCCATTTTTTAAGGTTTGAAAAACATCTTTAAACGTACAAAGTACAAATATTAAAATTTTTCTGTGTTTATTTCCTTAAAGTAGATAAAATTTTGAGGAAAATAAGGCCTGAGTGAAGTGATTTAGTCAATTTTTCTTTGAAATATGTTAAAAAATGTGGAATTTTTAATGTTTTAGAAAAATTAAATTACTCTCGAAATAATAAAGGTTTTTTAAAGTTTTTATGCTTGTTTTAAAGGAAATTTTCAAGAAAATAAGACTATTGCTTAGGCATTAATGTGCAATTTTTTTCCTAGCATATGCAAGAATCGGAAGTTGGACCAAAAAATATAAAAAAATTATTGTTTATATCTTGATATCAAATACAGCTATATAAAATATACCAAGGTCATAATTGTCAATAACTTTCGGAAGGAAGTAATATAATATATATATTGGAATTTTAAAAATTATTTTTATGTCAAAATAATGTCTTCAAAATTTTATAAATTTTTTGGTCCAACTTTCGAGCTTTGCATATGCTAGGAAAAAAATTGCACATTAATGCTTAAACAACAATGTTATTCTCCAGTAAATTCCCTTTAAAACAAGCATAGGAACTTTAAAAAACCTTTATTATTTCAAGAGTAATTTCATTTTTTGTAAAACATTAAAAATTCCACATTTTTTAACATATTTCAATAAAAAATTGACTAAATCACTTTACTCAGGCCTCATTTTTCTCAAAATTTTATCTACTTTAAGGAAATAAACACAGAAAAATTTTAATAATTATACTTTGTACTTTTAAAGACGTTTTTCAAACCTTAAAAAATAGGTGGACTGACAATTCCCGACGGTACTGTAATAATTATTATTTTTAACTAATTTAAATTTAGAGAGTGTAAATGTTTCTTGAAATACAATTAATATTTCTTAAAATAAAAAAAAAACGATTTTTAAGTATCGTATGTTAGAAAGTAGTTTCGAACTGTTTAGAAAATGTTAAAATCTGTTTATAACTGGCCCAAAACTATTTTAACTTTCAAATTGTTCTAACCTAGTTAAACAAATTTTTAAATGTTCAGAAAAAATTGTAAACTGTCTGAAACTGTTTTGAACTAGTTTGAAACAACATATAACTGTTAAAAACTAATTTTTAACTGCTTGGACCTGTTTAAAACTACATTGGAACCATTCAAAACTAGATTAAAACTATCTAAAAATTCTCATAATCCGTTTATTCCTGTTTAAAATTATCAAAAACTAGTTTTAAACTACTTAACAATTTTAAGAACCAGTTTTGGTCTGCTCAAAACCACTAAAAACTAGTTTTAAATTATTAAAGCTGTTAAGAATTAGTTTTAAACTGTTTAAAACTGTTTTGGGCAAGTTTTTAACTGTTTACAATTGTTTAACTAATTTTTTAACTTAAAACTGTTTAGAACAACTTTCAAACAGATTTTATCTAGTTTTAAGGTTCTTAAAATTTCTTAGAAGAATTGTCAAACTATTTAAAACTGTTTCATTAATTAATCAATTCAGATTAAAACTAATTACAAAAACTTAATTAATCTAATTAATTACAATCTAAATTTCTTTCAAACTGCTTAAAACTGTTAGGAACAAGTTATGAACTACTTAAAACTGTTTAAAACAAGTTTTAAACTACTTAAAACTGTTCAGAACAAGTTTTAAACTGTTTATAATTTTGTAACTAATTTTTCAACTACTTAAATCTGTCTGGTTTTAAATTACTTTTAAATATGTCCTAAAATAGTAACTAATTTATTTAGAAATAGTTTTATCCCGTTTGATAATAATTTTTTTAAGTTTAAATTATTTAAAACTGATTATTTTAAATTGCTTCAAACTATCAAGAAGTATTTTTGGACTACTTAAATCTGATAGAAACTAGTTTTAAACCGTTTTAAACAACTTAAAACTTTTTTGAACTTGTTTAAAACTGTTTTCAGCTTCTATAAAACATCTTAAACTGTTAATAACAAGAAAAATACTCAAAACTGTTTAGAACCAGTTTTAAACTGTTTATTCATTTTTAGTCAATTTATCAACTGCTTAAATCCGTTTTGAACTTGGTTCTAAATTAGTTTCAAACCGACTAAAATAGTTTACAACTATTTTTAAACTGTTAAAAATTAGTTGTGTACAACCTAGAAAATTTTTTCGAGGTTCAAATTTTTTTAAACTGATTAGATCTACTTTAAACTGCTTCAAATTGTTTAGAATTAGTTTTGAGCAACTTAAAACTGTTAGAAACTACTTTCAAACTGTTTTAAACTGATTAAAACTGTTTGAATTTGTTTAAAACTGTTTTAAGATTTTGTAAAACAGCTTAAAACTGTTTCAAACAAGTTTTGAACTACTTGAAACTGTTTAGAACAAAATAAAAAATTTTCATAACTGTTTCAATTATCCAACTGATTAAATCTGTCTTGTAATAGTTTTAAACTGTCTAAAACTATTAATAACTAGTTTTGAAATGCTTGAAATTATTAAAAACTAGTTTCAAACTTTGTAGAAAAATTCTTAACCAGTTTAATAATATGCACTGAAAATTATTTACTATTTACTTCTAATACACCACTATTTAAAACAGTTTACAACTAGTTTCAAACTGTTTTATATAGCACTAAACTAGTTTTAAACTATTTCAAACAGCTCTGAATTAGTTTTAAAAGTGCCTAAAACCTCTCTGAAAGAGTTTTAAACTAAAAAGGTTTTATATCTTTTTTGAACAACGGTTAAACTGTCAGAAACTGCTTCGAACTAGTTTCAAACAGCTTAAAACAACTTAGAACAAGTTTTAGAAGGTTTAAAACTAGTTTTTAACTGTTTAAAACTGTTTAGGACTATCTAAAACTGTCTAAAATGTTAAAAAAAATTATTAAGAGGCTTAAAACAAATCTAAAATAGTTTAAAATTGTTTCAAACCTCTCTGAACGAGTTGAAAACTGTTTTAAACTTGTTTTAAACTACTTAGGACTGTTCACAAAAGCGTCAAAATATTTTTGAACTATTCAAAATAGATTAAAACTATTTGTCATCTATTGAGAAATAATTTTAAACTGTTAACAAGGTTTTAAACCTTTTTTAAAGAATGGTTAAACTGTCAAAATTTGCTTTGAACTAGTTTCAAACAGCTTAAAATAACTTAGAACAAGTTATAGATTGTTAAAACTAATTTAAAACTGTCTTAAACTTTTTTTAAACTGTTTTAGATAGCACTAAACTAGTTTTAAACTATTTCAAACAACTCTGAAGTAGTTTTAAAATTGTTTAAAACCTCTCTGAATGAGTTTTAAACTAAAAAGGTTTCAAACCATTTTTTAACAACGGTTAAACGATTAGAAACTGCTTCTAACTAGTTTCAAACAGCTTAAAACAACTTGGAACAAGTTCTGGATTGTTTAAAACTAGTTTTTAACCGTTTAAGAACTGTTTAGAACTCTCTAAAAATGTTAAAAATTCCATTAGACGGCTTAAAATAACTCTGAAGTAGTTTTAAATTGTTTAAAACCTCTCTGAACTAGTTTAAACCTGTTTTAAACTGGTTTTAAACAACTTAGAACTATTTAAAAAAGCTTCGAACTAATTTTGAGCTACTTTAAATTTATTAAAACTACTTGTTATCTGTTTATACGGTCAAAAACTGTTTCGAACTAGTTTCAAATAGCCTAAAACAACTTAGAACAAGTTCTAGATTGTTTAAAACTAGTTTTTAACTATCTATAACTGTTTAGAACTGTCTAAAACTGTTTGAAACTAGTTTTTAACTGACTAAAATATAAAAAAAAATATTAAGCAGCTTAAAACAGCTCTGAAGTAGTTTAAAATTGTTTAAAACCTCTCTGAACTAGTTTAAAACTGTTTTAAACTTGTTTTAAACTGATTAGAACTGTTCAAAAAAGCGTCGAACTATTTATGTACTATTTAAAATTGATTAAAACTATTTGTCATCTATTGAGAATTAATTATAAACTATTTAAAGGGTTTTAAACCTGTTTTGAACAACGGTTGAACGATCAAGAACTGCTTTGAACTTGTTTTAAACATATTAAAACAACTTAAAACAAGTTCTAGATTATTTAGAACTAGTTTTTAACTGTCTTAAACTGTTTGAGGCTTATTTTAAACTGTCTAAAAATATTCCGAGTTTTCATAAGCGGCTTAAAACAGGTATTAACTAGTTTAAACTACTAAACATTGCCTAGAACTTTTCGTAATCTGTTGAGAATTAATTTTCAACTACTAAAAAGTTTTCAAACCGTTTCTTAAATTACATTAAAATGGTTTAAAACTGGTTTGAACTAGTTTTTAACTGCAACAAACTATTTTGAATTATTTTTAAACTCCTTGTAACTATTACAACAAGTTTTAAACAGCTTAAAACTAGTTAGAAGAAGTTTTAGATTGTTTACAACTAGTTTTTAACTGTCTAAAACTGTTCAGGGCTCGTTTTAAATTGTTAAAAAATGTTTATTATATAATTTATTTTAAACTTCTTAAGACAGTTTAGAACTATTTTTAACCTGTAGATAGCAGAGATATGACGAATTTTCATCCTCTTAGAAGAGCCTAAAATATTGTATATCTGTATCTTAAATTTGTCTTATACAAAACCCAATATAACTACAGGTAGAGAACAATTAAAAAAAAGGAACAATATATCCAAATAAGTGAAATAGTCAATAAAATTTCTAATACGTGTAACGTACGCAAATATAAGTAAAATTTCAATTAATTAATGTGCAAATATCCTAAAAATTTCTCTATATTTTAAAATTATTTTGAACGAAAATTCGGTGATTTTCAACCCTCCAGTCCAATTATTTTGAGTTAAAATTTTTTATAAAATAACAGAACATGCGAATCCAATTTGTAAGGCAACAACATGCAAAAGACGATTTGTCATTATCAGAAAAAATCGCAAAGATTCGTCTTACTCACATTTTCATCTTCGCTGGACCGCAGCTTCCGCAGGAGTTTGTTCAGCTTCTCGATTTCTCTGCTCTTGCTGCGGATCTCATCCATCTGTAATGCACGTGTGTGGCGAATTTAGATTTTTTTCATCATCAGGATTAACATCGCATTCTGAAATTCTCGGACTCTAAGGTCACTGAGAAGATTATAACCAATGAAAATATGTGGAATTATGTTTCCTGCCTTTTGTAAGCTAAGACCTACAAAGAGACGCCACAATTTGACGTGAATATTTCATGACTTAGTCCGTTGAGAAATTTTATGTATTCTTATCATCAAAAGGACACATAATGTTCATAACTTATATTTATCTTTCTTATATAAGCTCAACATTTTCTCGCAACTTTAACTTTCTGTCAGTGTGTTTCGTCAACTGTGACCTAAAATTTTTAATTAATAATTATTGTAAATTATTATATGATAATAATAATATAGGGACTATTTAGTTTTAAGCAGTTACTAATTAAATTATTAAATTCAAGTTACTAAATGAATTGGTAGATTTTTAAATGAACAAAAACCAACTTTAAACGTAATAAGTATACGAAAACTTAATTTTTTTTCTACTTTATAGAAGAAAAAAAAATTCCAAAAAGAATGGGAATTTGGATCGATTAAAGTTTGAATACATTGAAAATTGGATAAATTAAAATTCGGATTATAAGTAAATTGAAACCAATAAATATTTAAAGAGATAAAATAGAATAAAAATAAAGCAATGCATTGAAGAATGGAGAAAATTTGCAAAAAAAAGTTTCAAAAACAATGAAAATATTTTAAAAAGAATTAAAAAATATAAAAATAGTGGAAAATAAACTACAAATTAAAAAAACAGTAAGAATAAAATAAGAAAATGTAAGAAGATAAATGAAAAGTATATATAAAAGAAATGGCAAATTCCCTTAAAAATGAAAAAGTTTTGGACATTATTCACAAAATGAAGAAATTCTAAAATGAATCTAAATAACTTAACAAAAGAAAAGAACAAAAAATTTCAAACATTAGATTCATTTTTAAAACAACTTTAAAAACAAATATTGTTAAAAAGTGATAGAATCTAGAAATTATATCAAAAAGTGAATAAAATTAAGAAAAAATAGACAAAATATAAAGAAAATTGAATTTTACAAAAGAAAAACGAGAAAACAATCAAATAAATGAAGAAAAATTTTACTTTCTCGATTTATTAAATTATCAAAATAAATAAGAAAATAAATGAGAAAATAAATACATTTTTCTGAACGTTATAATAACAAAATTATATAAAATAAACTAAAATAATTTGCGTAAAAAGTAGAAAATCTATAACACAAAAAAAGTTAGAAGCAAAAGAAATAAAAATCTTCAACAAGTGATAAGAATTAAGAAATTGTGTCAAAATACCGAGAAAAAAAAGCAAAATACTCAAAATTTTTTTTAAAAAATACAAATTTATAAGAAAAAAAATTCAATTGTTCGAAAAAATAATAGTTCTTAAAAACTTCAAAGAAATGGAAACAATAATTATTATACTAGAAAATTCATTAAAAAATCAAAAAATGATAAAAGAAAATTGTCAAGGAAGGAAAAATGTTTTTTTTTGTGCACCTTGTTATTTATTACTTTTATATTATAAATAAATTTGTTGCTTCTTCTATGAGGAAGAAAATTTTTGTGCTTACGTTTAAGCGAAATGTCAATGAAATGGACATAATTTTCACCTAGTTTTACTTTCTTTCTATATCAAAAATTTTCAGATCGTTCTCTGGACCATTTTAAATACAATTTTTCAAGTTATTGAAGAATACAAGATTGAAATTAAATTTTTCTGTATTATTCTACGAATTCCTGGAATTTCGTACAAATTTCCGAAACACTTAAAAAATTTTCTAATCTGTTAACAAATTCACAGTTTTCATCTTGATGTACTAAATTAGCAGCAATTTCTCGAATTACTATAAATACTCTTTTAAATAAAATTTTGTGAAAAACTTCTTAGCATTGTAGAAATACATAAAAATTGAAAACCAGTAAAAATAAACCATGAAAGGAAGAAGATAAAGAAAAATTCTTTATCAAGTCAAAATTTAATGATGTAACTACAAAGTTAAAAGTGTCATAGTTTAAACAATTTTCATCAAATTTTATTCAATTTTGGGCTATTTAAAGTCAAATTGACTACGTTTTCGATATACGTTGTGGAAAAATATAATTTAAATGTCATAAGAGATAGAAATTTGTCTCAAAGTTGAAAAATAAATGAAAAAATCAAGTTTTTGGGTGGTGTTTGGTCCATATCTAAATAAATTTTAATGATAATGAAGAAAATCGTATATAGTTTTTAAGAGCTGATTATAAGGTTTAAATTAAAAAAAAACAACTTTTTAATTCGGATAAAAAATGGGGATGTTTCGAGGTATTATGAAATACATAAATCTACCTGAAAACGGGGGTTTGGCTCTAAAACTATAGTTCTATACTAGAGGTAATTCAACACCAAAGGATTTTTCAAAATATATTGAAAATTGTGAAAGTTATAACAGTTTAAATTTTGATGATACTTATTTTCCATTTCTCGATATCTTCATTATTATTGAACCGATTTTAATAAATCCAATCCCAATTATTAGAGAATATTGTGTATTTTACGTTAATTGTAGTCCAAAAGTTAAATTTTTTAATTTGAACCAGAAAAAAGTGAAAATAAAAACTTATTTGCATTTTTAATCAATTTTTACCCTTTTTACTTTATTTATTAAAACACAATATTCCTTATTCTTTCAACTTTAGTTAAAAAAAAAAAAAAAAAATCTTGGAGACTTTATTAGATCCTGAGATATCGGCATTCTTAGAAGATTAAATTCCTTTAATTTATAGAGATACAGTGTGTTGAAGTTTGCATCAAATTCATTTGTTTTTTATTGAAAATATTTTTTCGCCTCTTTATTTATAAGAATTTGAGGTACGATCTTAAAAAAAGAATGATATCTCAGGACCAAAGAAAATTTCCAAGATGCTTTTTTTTAAATTAAAGGTAAGGTCTTATCTAGGTTATAAGGCTTTAAATTATCTACATTTTAATCAATCCTTGCGTTTTTATTATTTTGATTATTAATAGCTCAACATTTAAACTTTTCACTATTTTAATTTTTTTTGTAAATTTAAATTTTACTTAATTTCAAATTTCATTAGGCCCAATTTTCATTAATTCAAATTATAGTTTAAATTTTCAAAATTTGGACTGATTGAAGCTTTAATATACACAATGAATTTTTTTTGTATAATTAGAAGTTTTTACATAATGGTTAATGTTTAAAATATATTATGCATTATTAGATTTTGAAAATATGTAAAGTTTATAATAGTTCAAATTTGAATTAATTAAAATTTTGATTAATTCAAATTTAAAGAATTAAAAGTTTTAAATAACTAAAGTTTATTAATATTAAAATATGAGTAACTTTGTAATTCCTATACTAATTAAAGTTTAAATCAATTTAAAACCGTATAAATAAAATTAAGTTTATATATGTTAGTTTGTAAATGTAGGAGATTAAAATAATTAGATATTTAAAGAACAATAAATATAAACTTAAGACTTTTAAGTTTGAAACTATTTTAAATTTGAAAAAATTAAAACTTGAGTTGTTAGAACTTTTGAAGAATAGAAATAATCTTCAATAGAAGTTTGGAACGATTGAAGTTCGTATAAATTATAGAAGTTTGAATACATTTTGTTCAAAAAACTATTTTTTTCACAAAAATATTTCAACTTTTTGTAATGTCTATCTACGCTATTTTCTCCTTTTATTTATTTTTTTCTCTTTTTTTTTCTTTTTTCAATATAAAATTGGAAAATTCGTGCTCTTTTAAAACATTATTTATTTGCATTTATTTATTTGTCTATTTTTTGAAGTCGGCAGCGATTTTAATGTACATAGAATAAAGGTTATATTTATCTAAAATATTAAGTTTATTTGAATAACAAATTTCATTAAATTATTATTAATCTTATTTGTACTTGCAAAAATTTATAGTTGTAAATGACCAGAAATAATCCAATGTTTATGTTGCTATAATTTTCCACAGTTTTCAATATACAATTATTCTCTTTAAATTTTATAATTATTCTTTAATTTTTTTTAGATATTTTGTTCTGTTGTCGATTATTCTCGACAGATTTAAAATTTTTCTTCCCATTGTCAATTATTTTCCACATTTCTAAATTATTTTCTTTAATATTTAATTATTTTAGCCATTTTGTAAATTTTCTTTCAATTATCAATTATTTTTTATTGAAATTTCAATGCAATTCTTTAATTTTCATTTATTTTCTACAATTTTATCGAATTTTCATCAGTTTTTAATTTACAATTTATTATTCTCCTTCAATTTTATGATTATTCGTTAATTTAAAATAAAAAATTTTCTAATATCGATTATTCTCACCATTCTTCGATTTTTTTTCAATTGTTAATTATTTTATTTAATAGTTAATTATTTCCGTCAAAGTGTAATTCTTCTTTTAATTATCAATTATTTTCTTGAAATTTCCATTTAATTATTTAATTTTCAGTTTATTTCTTCAACTTTTAATTATTTTCTTCAATTTTTAATTAATTCCTCAATATTCAATAATTCTCGAATTTTTTCAATTACTGTTTTCACTCATCAAAATTGTTTTAAAATTTCAATTCAATTGTTATTATTATTATTATTATTACTATTATTATTATTGCCTTTTTTCTATTATTATTTCGATTATCATTAAGTTTCTTTAAAATTAAATTTAATTTTTAAATTATTTTTTTTAATTTTTAATTTAATTCTTCAATTTTTAATCATTTTTTTCAATTTTAATTATTTTTTTCGATTTTTAATCCAGTTGTTAAATATGCAATTATTTCCAACAATTATTCCTTCAATTTTTTTAATTTTTCAATTTGCAATTGTTTTCTTTGAATTTAATTTTTCTTGTTTAATTTTTTCAATTATTTTTTTCAGTTGTCTATTAATCTAGTCAGTTTTCGAATTTTGAATTCAATTGACAGCTATTTTCGTTATTTTTTTGATATATTTTCATCAATTTTTTAATTATTCTCGTCATTTTTTAACTATTTCTTTCAATTGTTAATTATTTCCCGTAATTTTCATTTATTTTCTACAATTTTTTCAATGTTCAATTATTATTTTAAAATTTTATATTTATTCTTAGATTTTTTTATATTATTTTGTTTGGTTGTATATTAATCTAGACAGTTTTTTAATTTTGTTTTCAATTGTCGAATATTTTCGTCATTTTGTAGTTTTGGTTCCAATTATCAATTATTTTCATAAATTTTAATTTAATTCTTAAATTTTCAATTGATTTCCTTAACTTTTTATTATTTTTTTTTTAATTTCAATTATTATTTTCGATTTCTAAATCCAGTTGTTCAATTTGCAATTATTTCCAACAGTTATTCCTATAACTTTTCAACTATTTTGTTTAAATTTAATATTCATTGTTTACTTTTTTAAACTATTCCTTTCAATTGTGTAATTAAGAAGTCATTTTTCGAATTCTTTTTCAACTGTCAATTATTTTCGTCATTTTTTAGATATATGCTTCAATTTCGTAATTTCTATTACATATTTGAATTTGCAAAAATTTATAATTTTAAATTACCAACAACAATGGAAAGTTTGTTGCTAGTTAATGTTGCTAGTTCTCTAATAATTGGCGTTGGATTTATTAAAATTGGTTCAATAATAATGAAGTTATCGAGAAATGAAAATTAAGTGGGGTGATGTGCAACACCGCCGATTTCTGATCTACATTTTCATATTCAACAGAATCGTATTACTGACATCTGTTTGTGCCCACAATAATTATTATTTTATTATTCGTTTATTATTATTTATTATTTTATTATTATTATTATTATTATACGCTACGAAAATAAACAAATAAATAAAAAATCAAATGCAATAATCTCTTTCTCATTGTAAAAATTTCTACTTTTTAGAGGTCGAACTATATCTTAGTAAAAATTTTGTTTCTTAGTGATTTCTATTAATTTCCCTTTTTCTCTGAACTTTACCTGTGTTGCACATCACCCCAATTTTTTTTTTAATATGCCAAAACGGACGTTTTTGAAAATGCGAAAATTTTTTAGGAAGAATCAAAAAATTTTAAAATCTATTAATGAACGAATGTAGTATTTTCCTTCCTCTACATTACTTAATCATGAAATATTTAAGAATTTGATTATTAAACATGTTTTACAAGCAACGAAAAAAAGTGTTGCACATCACCCCACAACACCCTAAAAATTTAAACTGCTATAACTCTCACAATTTTCAATATTTTGAAAAATCCTTTGGGGTCGAATTACCTCTAGGACAGAACTATAATTTTGCCGAATAGCGCTAAAATTGAAGGACCACTTGCGCAGGTTTACTTTTTTTTTGACATGTAAAGATCCTTGTTTAAATTTTGTAACACAGTCACGTTTTTACTAATTCAAGTTTATAGAGTAAAACCGATGAATTTTAAACAATTATTTTTGCAAGAAACGACGGATTTCCATTAAAAAGGTAAATAAAAATAAGAGAAGGTACTTGAAGGGATCTCGGAGGTCGATGCCTTCAATCGAATTCAATGGATCGTAAGGGTGTGTGCGTCTGACCAAGATCTCTTGCTCCACTTTTATCCCGCAATCGTGAACAGGCGAAAGGCTCTCTCCTTTTTCATTTCGCGTGCAACTTCCAAGAAAACCGTGGCAAACTGCCGACAAACGCCGGGAAAAGTCTTAAATTATAATGCACGTCTCGAAATTGTCTTTTGGTTGGCAAAATCGTAAGCGCACTCATGACAAAATATAGACAAGCAAAACTCATTCTTCACTCGATTCTAACTTGACTGCGTGTATTCTCTTTCGCATCAAGACACTTTCACTGGCCATGAAAGAGCGGCAATTATTGATCAACTCATCAATTCAATCTAGGATTTTATCAGCGTTTTATAGTAAAGCGTACCTTGTCAATGAACAGATATGCCGACAATTTCGATTTATTTCTTCAAAGCTCATTAAAGGTGAGGGAATATACGTATATATTTGTTTCGAAAATTATTCGCGTGACGATGAAAGCGCAAGAGAAAGCACGATAAGATACTTTATACGTGGATATTTGCGATACTTGCCATAAATTATACTGTTTGTTTCGTGCAATAGTTATTTTAAAACACCTGATGTCTCATTGGACGTTTCGTGGAAGAAAAAGAAGAAGGTAAAAAGTGAAAAATATGCAGTAAGTATTTCCTGGTTCATCCAATGATAATTGCGCGACGGTGGGAAATGGTTCTGGGTAAGTTTAGAAACTTGTCAGTGAAATTGTAATACGTTTTCTTCTATAGAGGAAGTTAAGGCCTTGAAAAGTGTGCCAATTTTTATGTCAAGGTGACGTATATAAATCTGAGAAACAAAGAAAGTTCGAAAGAGTTACATCTCTCGAAAGCTAATTTCTATATTATTCTCGTATAAATTACTAGATCTTGGTATACAATCGAAGAAAGGAGTAAAAGCAGGAATTTTGTGTTTGTTGGTATATTTTATAAATGTGGGAAATAATTTTATAAATGTGATACTTTAAGTAGATATTTAATGTGGAAATTGTTAGTTTGTTTTTCGAAAAATGGGATAATTTATTTAATTTAAAGCATATTTATCGGTAATATTTATGGGGAATTGTTATTTGTTTTTTTTTTACGACAAAATCGGTTAAGGGTGTTTATCCAAAAAACCAATTTCTACAGATTCTTATAAAATTTTAATGACACATTAAATGCATTACTTTACATGTACTGTTACAATTTTATTGAATTTTACCGTTCTGTTTTTAAGATATAAATAAAGTTGGAACTTTTACATGGAAACAGTAACAAAACGCGCAAAATGACTATATTTTAATTAATTAAAAAAACACGGTTCTACAAATTTTTTAAAAAAACTAATATATTTTTAACTGTAATATAATACAACTTTTACAACAATATTTAATTAATTTACTGTACCGTTGCTCAGAAAATGTTATTCAAGGTTAGTAATTCTTTACTTTTTTGAAATAATCAGGAAGAAAAAATTCTAAAAGCTCGAAATTTTCAACGGAAACATTTTTTTTTAATAAAGTTTTGTTTGTGTAATGATTTTAACTACAAAATACTATTTAGAAACCAAATTATAAGAAGAAATGAAATAAAAAAAATATTGACTATCATGGTCCGATAGAATGAGAACCGCTTGAGGGTATAAGCATCCTTAAATTCAGATGAGTTTTAGGTTAAGATTTGGTTTTAGAAAAAGAAACGAGGGGGTATGAATTGACCTCCGAAAGTTATAATTAACAATGGATTTGTAATATTTACAGACAAATCTGTCATATTTACCATTTATTTGGTAATAGTTACAAACTAAATTGTAATATTTACAACTTCTTTAATATTATTTACAAACAAACAGTAGAGTTTAATATATAACCAGCAAAATATAAATTAAATTTTTTTAAGTGGAAAAAGTGAGTAAATAGTAAGGTTTTAAATTAAAAAAGTGAAAAAGCTATAATGGATTTAATATTACTGAAATTAAATTGAGCCTGCAGGAAAAGTCATTCAAATTTAAACAAAATATTTTGAAAATCGCCAAAATACTTGAAATATGAAGAAAATAATTGAATAATGAATGACAAAAATAATTCAATTTGAAAAAAAAAGTTATAAATGACAAAACTAATTGAAAAATTGATTAAAAATCAAAAAATGAAAAAAAAAATTAAACGAAATAATTAGAATTTGAAGTAAATAATTGAAAAGCTTAAAAAATAATTGAAGCTACGAGAAAATAAATGACGAACGAAAAAAATAATAAAAATTTGAAGCAAAAGTTTGAGAATGGTGTAAAAAATTTAAATTTTGAGTATAATAATTGGGAAATTGACGAAATAATTAAAATATAAAGAAACTAATTGAATAATGACATAAATAATTAGAATCTGGTTTAAAAATCACCCTTTTTAGACAATAGTTGAAAAATTGAAAAAAATAATAGGATTTTCAAGAAAATAATTAAAAATGTGTAGAAAACAGTTGAAAAATGACAAAAATAACTAAAATTTAGAAAAAAATTAATGATAAATGAGAACTATATTAAAAAATGGAGTACAAAATTACTTAGTACATTAATTGAAAAATTATATAAAATAATTGTATAAAATTGTATAAAACAATTGCAAAATTAAAGATATTATTAAAATATGAAGAAACTAATTGAATAATAACATAAGTAAATAATTAAAACCTGATCTTCGAAAGTTAATAAATTCATGACAATAATAAAAAGATTGAAGAAAATACCATTTAAAGAAAATAATTCCAAAATGTCAAAAATATTTGAATACTGACAAAAATAATTATAATTTGAAAAAATAAATAAAAAATGACAAAAATAATCGATAACTGGTTTAAAAAAATGCAAAATTGAAGACAATACTTAAAAACTTGACGAACAATTGAAATACTAAGAAGATAATTGAATAATGATATAAATAATTGAAATTTGTTGTAAACATTAAAAATTTATAGACAATAATTGGAAAATTGAAAAAAATATTAGAAGTTTGAGGAAAATAATTGAAATTTGAAGAGAATGAATAAAAAATGGTAACAAATTGTAAATATGAGTAAAGTAATTAAAGTTTGAAGAAAATAATTGAAAAAGGTGTAAAAAAAATTAAAATTTGTCAAAAATAATTCTATAATGGAAAAACTAACAAAAATATGAAGAAAATAATTGGAAAATGACAAAAATAATTAAATAATGACAAAGGCAATTGAAAGTTGAAGAAACTAATTGAAATTTGTTGAAAATAATTGAAAAAGATGTACAAAATTAATAAACTCATGATAATAATAAATAATTACAAAAATAATGAAAACCTGTAAATAAATAAATACATAAATAAATTTAATTTTTTTTCAAATTACAATTATTTTTATTATTGTTCAATTATATTCTTGTAATTTAAATTATTTTTGAAACTGATCAATTATTTTTTTTAGAATTTTAGTTATGTTCTTCAATCTTCAAATTATTGTCTGGAATATCCAAATTTTCAACACAAGTTTCAATTCACTTTTGTTATTTTTTAATTATTTTCTTCAACTATCAATTACTTTTGTCATTATTCAATTCTTTTTGTCATTTTTCAATTATTTTCTTCATATTTTTTGTTATTTTTGCCATTTTAAAATTATTTTTACATATTTTAATTATTACTAGCGTAATGAACCTCGCTCGCTGACGCTCGCTCGGTCATTAATATTAATTTAATTGTTTATTGATGTGGACATTTCATAAAATATTAGTAAACTTATTGTTAATTGAATGTTTAATATTTTTTTTACAAATTTTTTATATTTCAATAATTTTTATTGTTATGTTTTATTATTATTATATTGGAAAAAATAAATCTTGTAATATGTAATGTATTATTTACATCAATATTATGAAGCTATTAATTAATGTTGTCTAATTGAATTATCACTGATCGATTATAGGTACTAATTGAGTATGAGTTCTATTATATTATTATTGCAAAATTTGAAGCTTGATAATCTAAACTATTTTTGTAAATGATCACAGAAAAAATATAAAAAATCTTAATGGATCTACATTTTTTTTTAAATTAAATTTTCGAATCTGAGTTTATTTCCGTTATGTTTCTATATTGGAATAATGTTTGTTTCCACATAGAAAAAGCTTTGTGATCGTTAAAATTTTCATTTATCCAAAAATAGTCTAAATCGACACATTGTCATTTAAATTATTTCGAAAAACTAATTATTTCAAAATGTAAGAAAAATATACTTAAAGTAGGATACAAAATAAAAAATTATTCTTAAAAAACAAATGAAAAAATTGCGCGTAGGTTTTTGTCGATTTAACACATGCGCAGTAGTTTTTTACAAACATTACACATGCGCAGTAGCTTTCTACAAACGTTAGGTATGCGCAGTGGTAAAAATCGTAACAAATAATGATTGTTTAGCAATTTCCACATGAATTGACATTAAAAAACATGTTAGCAAAAAAGTTTAATGCAATGTTTAAAACATATAATTTTAGAGACTAAATTGTACGCACAACATTTTACAAGTGGAGAAAAACGAAATTTTAATTTTCGTTGGAATTAAAAAAAAAAAAAAAAAAAAAAAAAAAAAAAAAAGCACCTTTGCGCATGTGCAGTTATCATGTTACCGTGTTACGCATGCGCAATAATAAGACGGAATTTACTGCGCACTTATTAAAAAAAGTATGCTATATGTAGTGAAAATTTAATTATCTGGTGAAGTACAGCACTGCGCATGCGTAATTTTTGAATTTAATTAGAGCACATGTGTGACTATGACTGTGCATGATTGCGCATGTGTAACAGCAATACAAAACAACTGCGCATGTGAAATGTTTGTTTAGTAGTGCGCACGTTTACACAGCTGTGGTGCACTACTGCGCATGTGCAACAATATGTTGTTCATAAAAAAATGTTCAGTTTAACATGTTTGACACGAATAGTGCCAGTGCGCATTGTTACAAACTATAATAACATGGTGAAATGAACATTTTTGTAAGTAACCTATTGGAAAAAGTAGGTGAACTTTGAAGTCTGTACGACGATGAACGAAGTTTTTTCGGTATCGTATTAATATAATAGAAGATTACCACGTACAATTTTATGAATATTGGGAGAACTTTCAAACTAGTTATTCTCAATAAATAAGTAAATTTTTACAAAACTTTTTTAAACACTAATTATATGGAAGATTTTCTGACAGTATGTTAAATATTTATAACCCCCCCCCCCCCCCGGTACCCCTAGAAAATGGATTTTAAAAGTATGAAAAATTGAAAACTTTCCGATCAAAATTTGTTACATTTTATAAACATTTTAAAGAAAAAAAGATTAAAATTAATAAAATTAAATACACTTTTAATGTTTTTATTATTTTTTATGTTCAATAATATAAATTTTTCTATTAAATTTCTTGAATTCCAATATTTAAATTGAATTTTGAATATTCTTTTCTATTATGGGTCATTAATTACAATAATAATGAAAAGAAAACAATTTTAACAAATTTTTTAAATAAAAGTACCTTTGCGCATGTGCAGATATCATGTTACCGTGTTACGCATGCGCAATAATAAGACGGAATTTACTGCGCACTTATTAAAAAAAGTATGCTATATGTAGTGAAAATTTAATTATCTGGTGAAGTACAGCACTGCGCATGCGTAATTTTTGAATTTAATTAGAGCACATGTGTGACTATGACTGTGCATGATTGCGCATGTGTAACAGCAATACAAAACAACTGCGCATGTGAAATGTTTGTTTAGTAGTGCGCACGTTTACACAGCTGTGGTGCACTACTGCGCATGTGCAACAATATGTTGTTCATAAAAAAATGTTCAGTTTAACATGTTTGACACGAATAGTGCCAGTGCGCATTGTTACAAACTATAATAACATGGTGAAATGAACATTTTTGTAAGTAACCTATTGGAAAAAGTAGGTGAACTTTGAAGTCTGTACGACGATGAACGAAGTTTTTTCGGTATCGTATTAATATAATAGAAGATTACCACGTACAATTTTATGAATATTGGGAGAACTTTCAAACTAGTTATTCTCAATAAATAAGTAAATTTTTACAAAACTTTTTTAAACACTAATTATATGGAAGATTTTCTGACAGTATGTTAAATATTTATTACCCCCCCCCCCCCCGGTACCCCTAGAAAATGGATTTTAAAAGTATGAAAAATTGAAAACTTTCCGATCAAAATTTGTTACATTTTATAAACATTTTAAAGAAAAAAAGATTAAAATTAATAAAATTAAATACACTTTTAATGTTTTTATTATTTTTTATGTTCAATAATATAAATTTTTCTATTAAATTTCTTGAATTCCAATATTTAAATTGAATTTTGAATATTCTTTTCTATTATGGGTCATTAATTACAATAATAATGAAAAGAAAACAATTTTAACAAATTTTTTAAATAAAAGTACCTTTGCGCATGTGCAGATATCATGTTACCGTGTTACGCATGCGCAATAATAAGACGGAATTTACTGCGCACTTATTAAAAAAAGTATGCTATATGTAGTGAAAATTTAATTATCTGGTGAAGTACAGCACTGCGCATGCGTAATTTTTGAATTTAATTAGAGCACATGTGTGACTATGACTGTGCATGATTGCGCATGTGTAACAGCAATACAAAACAACTGCGCATGTGAAATGTTTGTTTAGTAGTGCGCACGTTTACACAGCTGTGGTGCACTACTGCGCATGTGCAACAATATGTTGCTCATAAAAAAATGTTCAGTTTAACATGTTTGACACGAATAGTGCCAGTGCGCATTGTTACAAACTATAATAACATGGTGAAATGAACATTTTTGTAAGTAACCTATTGGAAAAAGTAGGTGAACTTTGAAGTCTGTACGACGATGCACGAAGTTTTTTCGGTATCGTATTAATATAATAGAAGATTACCACGTACAATTTTATGAATATTGGGAGAACTTTCAAACTAGTTATTCTCAATAAATAAGTAAATTTTTACAAAACTTTTTTAAACACTAATTATATGGAAGATTTTCTGACAGTATGTTAAATATTTATTACCCCCCCCCCCCCCGGTACCCCTAGAAAATGGTTTTTAAAAGTATGAAAAATTGAAAACTTTCAGATCAAAATTTGTTACATTTTATAAACATTTTAAAGAAAAAAAGATTAAAATTAATAAAATTAAATACACTTTTAATGTTTTTATTATTTTTTATGTTCAATAATATAAATTTTTCTATTAAATTTCTTGAATTCCAATATTTAAATTGAATTTTGAATATTCTTTTCTATTATGGGTCATTAATTACAATAATAATGAAAAGAAAACAATTTTAACAAATTTTTTAAATAAAAGTACCTTTGCGCATGTGCAGATATCATGTTACCGTGTTACGCATGCGCAATAATAAGACGGAATTTACTGCGCACTTATTAAAAAAAGTATGCTATATGTAGTGAAAATTTAATTATCTGGTGAAGTACAGCACTGCGCATGCGTAATTTTTGAATTTAATTAGAGCACATGTGTGACTATGACTGTGCATGATTGCGCGTGTGTAACAGCAATACAAAACAACTGCGCATGTGAAATGTTTGTTTAGTAGTGCGCACGTTTACACAGCTGTGGTGCACTACTGCGCATGTGCAACAATATGTTGTTCATAAAAAAATGTTCAGTTTAACATGTTTGACACGAATAGTGCCAGTGCGCATTGTTACAAACTATAATAACATGGTGAAATGAACATTTTTGTAAGTAACCTATTGGAAAAAGTAGGTGAACTTTGAAGTCTGTACGACGATGAACGAAGTTTTTTCGGTATCGTATTAATATAATAGAAGATTACCACGTACAATTTTATGAATATTGGGAGAACTTTCAAACTAGTTATTCTCAATAAATAAGTAAATTTTTACAAAACTTTTTTAAACACTAATTATATGGAAGATTTTCTGACAGTATGTTAAATATTTATTACCCCCCCCCCCCCCCGGTACCCCTAGAAAATGGTTTTTAAAAGTATGAAAAATTGAAAACTTTCAGATCAAAATTTGTTACATTTTATAAACATTTTAAAGAAAAAAAGATTAAAATTAATAAAATTAAATACACTTTTAATGTTTTTATTATTTTTTATGTTCAATAATATAAATTTTTCTATTAAATTTCTTGAATTCCAATATTTAAATTGAATTTTGAATATTCTTTTCTATTATGGGTCATTAATTACAATAATAATGAAAAGAAAACAATTTTAACAAATTTTTTAAATAAAAGTACCTTTGCGCATGTGCAGATATCATGTTACCGTGTTACGCATGCGCAATAATAAGACGGAATTTACTGCGCACTTATTAAAAAAAGTATGCTATATGTAGTGAAAATTTAATTATCTGGTGAAGTACAGCACTGCGCATGCGTAATTTTTGAATTTAATTAGAGCACATGTGTGACTATGACTGTGCATGATTGCGCATGTGTAACAGCAATACAAAACAACTGCGCATGTGAAATGTTTGTTTAGTAGTGCGCACGTTTACACAGCTGTGGTGCACTACTGCGCATGTGCAACAATATGTTGTTCATAAAAAAATGTTCAGTTTAACATGTTTGACACGAATAGTGCCAGTGCGCATTGTTACAAACTATAATAACATGGTGAAATGAACATTTTTGTAAGTAACCTATTGGAAAAAGTAGGTGAACTTTGAAGTCTGTACGACGATGAACGAAGTTTTTTCGGTATCGTATTAATATAATAGAAGATTTTATTTAATTTTTTTTTATTGTCATGAATTTTTTAGTTTCTTACACCTGTTTTTAATTATTTCCATCATTATTTTTATTATTGTCACGAATTTATTAATTTTTACGCTTTTTTCAATTATTTTTTTCAAACTTTAATTACTTTTTTCATCTTCAAAATTTTTGACATTTTGGAATTATATTCTTTAAATGTCATTTTCTTCAATCTTTTTATTATTGTCCTGAATTTATTAACCTATATGAAGATAAGTTTTCATTTATTTGGCATTATTCAATTAGTTTCTTCACATTTTAATTATATCGTTAATTTTGCATTTATTTTATATAATTTTCCAATATTATTGTATTAAATTTTTTATTTTTTACTCCATTTTTTAATATATTTCTCATTTTCTATTAATTTTTTTTTCTAAATTTTAGTTATTTTTGTCATTTTTCAACTAAACACATAACAAACATTTTTTTGATATTTTTAAATTATTTTTTTCAAGTTTTAATTATTTTCTTGAAAATCCTAATATTTTTTTCAAATTTTTAACTATTGTCTAACAAGGGTAACTTTTACGCCAGCTTTTAATTATTTATGTCAGTATTTAATTAGTTTCTTTACATTTTAATTATTTCGTCAATATCTCAATTATTGTGCGCAAAATTTAAATTTTTTACACCAGTCTCAAACTTATGTTTCAAATTTTAATTATTTTTGTTATTCTTCAATTATTTTCTTGTAACTTCAATTATTTTTTAAACTTTTCAATTATTTACTTTAAATTCCAATTATTTCGTTTCAATTTATATTTTCATTTTTTGATTGTTAATCAAATTTTTAATTTGTTTTGTTATTTACAACTATTTGTTTCAAATTCAATTATTTTTGTCTGTCATTATTCAATTATTTTCTTCATATTTCAATTATTTTTGAGATTTTCGAATTATTTTTTTCAAATTTGAATGGCTTTTCCTGCTGGCGCCCCCCAATTTAATATCAGTAATATCAAACTTATTATTGCTTTTTCACTCACTTTTTTCACCTAAAAACTAATTATTTACTAAGTTTTTAAAATTAAAAAGTAATTTTTTTTACTATTTTTTTAATCTTCAAGTCCGCAGGCAGCCCTGCTTATTGGATAAATATTATTCATCGATTTGTTTTATTTATTATTATAGTTTAATTCCTAAAATGGAGCAAAAACTAATTGCGCGCTTGAGCGCGTTATATTTTGCTAGTTATTTAATAAATTAATAATAATATTAATAATAATAATAATAATAATATATTATAATATTTACAACAATTTACAAAACCAAACATATTTTAAAGAAAAATACTTTTTAAAATAATTTCCCATACTGCATACACAAAATCTTGGAAAAGTAAAAAAAACCAAAATCTGAGAATTTAATAATTTCAGAGAATGGGTGCAATAAATAAAACATAATTTATCTTATTCCCAACGGCTATAAACGATAAATATACTCTTGGGTCAATTGCATAGGGGGTTTTTAAACTCAAGTAAACAATGACTTTGGAACTAGAAAGATTTGTATCCATTAGGGACAATTTATGTACTCTGAACATTTTTGATCTTTCACTTGCAATCTTTCGCGAAACAATGTGGCCGATACCTATTTTATATATATATATATATATATATATATACCTATTCGTGCATAACTAGCCATAGGTTATTACATGTGTACGCACATGCAATCTCCCACACTTGGATTATTATCTAGTATCTTGTCCAGCTTATGAGCGACGACCTTGATGCGTGACACAAGGAAAATTCCTGCTCACATGAAAGGGTGCATGTTAAAGAAAAAATTCTTTCAAATTTACAATAAATCAAGCTGAAACTATTTTTCTCACTATAGGCAACAGATAAAAATGAAAGAAAACCATTTATTTTGTTTTGATTTACAAAACTCTTATTGTGATTTCAAGATTGGTATTTTTTCTCCATTTTGCGTATGTATATGAAAGGAGAGAAAAATGGAATTTTTTTTCTGTTTTAAATGGAAGGATAAGAAGAAGAAGAAATTATTGTAGAACAATTTTCTGAATTTGCAATTTTTTTCCATTTTACATTTGAAAGAAAGAAAAAGAAAAATATTTTTTATTTCCTTACAGAGAAAAAGATGTAGAAGAAGAACAACTTTCAGGTTTGACTGTTTTTTACTTCTTTTTCATTTAAAGATAAAAAAAGAAATAGTTTTTATTGCTTCAAAGAGAA
This sequence comes from Ganaspis brasiliensis, assembly GCA_037103525.1. NCBI lineage: Eukaryota > Metazoa > Arthropoda > Insecta > Hymenoptera > Figitidae > Ganaspis > Ganaspis brasiliensis. Next base: position 3,112,087 of record JAZKLR010000294.1, read on the forward strand.
GAAAAAAATGATGATGATGATGATGATGGAAAAAAAAGAAGGAAAATTTTCCAGGATCAGAATTATTAATTAATTTTCCTCTTTTTGTGTATGACAAAATGAAAATATTTCTTACTGTTTCATAGAGTCGAAGAAAAAGACGAAGTAAAGGGGAAAATTTCCAAGAAAAGTATTTTATATGAATTTTCCTTCTTTAGTGTATGAAAAGAAGAAAAAGGAAATATTTCATAAAAATAAAGAAGAAAAGAAAAGAGGATAAAGGAAAGAGAAAGAAAAAAATTTTTGCTATTTTATTTTTTACGTTTAAAAGAGAGAAAAAACCGAAATATTGTTTGTTTTTTTTTCTAAAGAAGAAAAAGAAGAAAAAAAGGTTAGAAGAAAATGTAAAACAAGATATATGTAGAAAAAAGAGCGAGAAGAAAAAGTAAAAAGATTGCAGGATATAGGTAACTTTTTTCATTTTGTGTCCTTTTGCATTTAAAAGAAGAAAAAAAAGGATTCTTTTTCACTTTTTAGTAAAGAAGTGGAAAAAGAAGAAGGATAAGAGAAATAAGACATAGAAAAAAATTTGTAATTCTAATTTTTGCGTCTGAAAAAAAGAAATAACGAAAATGGTAAAATTTTTTACCAATATGAAAAAAGCTATAATTGTAAAAATCATCTACTAAGAAATATTTTTTGTTTCAAAGAGAAAAACAAAAAGAAGAAAAAGTGGAAAAGATTAGAAGAAAATGTAAAACAAGTTAAGATAGAAAAAAGAGGGAGAATAAAAAGTATTAAGATTCCAGGATAGGTAATTTCTACACTTTTTCTTCTTCACAATTGAAATAAACAAAAAGATATTATATATTTTTTACTGTTTTGTACAGAAGAAAAAGCCAAAAGAGATGAAGAAGAAGAAGAAGAAGAAGAAGAAGAAAAAAAGAAATAAGAAAATAGTTACGATTATATTCTTTTTACGTTTGAATTTTTGAATTAAGAAAAAGGAAAATAAGATTAAGAAAAGTAGAAAATTAAATAGGCTAAAAAAGTTCCTGTATTTTACCTGTTACAATTCCAGAATAAATAAGTTTTATCTTTCTTGACCTTTGATTGTTTAAAATAATAAAAAGTGAAATTTCTATTATTGCGTCATATAGAAAGAAAGAAAAAGAAGATAAAAAAGAAGAAGTAAAAATGTCAGGGCTGTTATTGATTTAAATCACTTTGATTTAAATCAGGATTAAAATCACAAAAACTGTACAATTCTGTGGATGTCTAATATCGCAAATTTAAATGCATATTAATTAGTGCAAAATAATTAAATAATATTAATTATTTTCCCAGTGGCGTAACTGGGAGAGCAAGGGCCCTGGGGCAAAAAGGAAAATAGGGCCCCAATTATAAATAATAATTTAAAATTTCAATTAATTCATTCATTCATTCATTCTGTCCACACCTAAAATTTGTCACTAGATGTTTTTTTCTTTTAAAATTTTAAATCATATTTCACTTTCTAAAATGTTCTGAAATTTTAAATTTATAGCAATTTTAATTTCTTCAAATTTGAGTTAATGTGAACTTGCATTGATTAAAAGTTAAATTAATCCACGTTTCAAAACTACTAAATTTGAAGAAATTTAAAAATTTCTTAATTTTTAATAATTTTTTTCTATTATTGTTTCAATTACTTAGAATACAATTTTGTACTATTTTTATCATTTTTTAAAACTATTTTTTACAATTCTTAATTATTTTAATTGTTTTAAAATTGTTTCCCTAATTCTTAAATTTACCTTCCTCAAATTTCAATTATTTTGTTTAGTTTTCTCAATCATTTTTTCAATTTTAATTATATTTGCCTTGTCGTTAAATCAATTTAATTATTTATTATTCTTACATTATTTATACTATTCATCGCAAATTTAAATTAATTTTTTTAATTTACTATTATTTTTGTCATTTTGCAATAATTATTTTCATTTTTAATCATTTTCATAATTTCTGAATTGATTTACTGAACTTTCAAATATACATGTCTCAATTTTCAATTATTTTGTTCAATTTTCATTTCTTTTTATTATTTTCCCCATCCTTTAATATTTTCATTATTTTCCAATTACTTTTCTAAATTTTCAGTTATTATCTCAAATTTAGATTATTGTCTTCAATTTTCAATTTTTTAAACGATTTTTCAATTATTTTCTTTCACTTAAAATTAATTCTGCAATTTTATATTACTTTCTCCGATTTTTACTTATTTTCATTATTTTGGCATAGTTTTTTTAAATTTCGATTATTTATATGAAATTTCAATAATTCTTTTCATCAATTTTCGATTATTACTGTGATTTTTTAATTATTCTCTTTAATTACATTTTTTTAAAAAAATTGTTATTTTTTTAAAACCTACATTCTCTGATTTTTTCAATTATTTCTCTCAAATTTTATTCACTGTTTTCAATCTTTCATATTTAAATTATTTTTCTCATTCTTAAATTATTTTCAGCATATTTCAATTATTTTTTTCAATTTTAAATTAGTTTTATCATTTTTCAATTACCTTTTTCGATTGTTAATTATTATTTTCATTTTCTAAAATTTTCAAGTGTTTTTCTAAAATTTTAATTATTTTCTTCAATTTGTATTTATTTTTTTTATTTGTTTTCATAATTTCCAAATTTTTAAAATTAATTATCGTAAATTTCATTTATTTTTAGCTTTCTTCAATTCTTTTCTCCAGTTTTTAGTTATTTTAATTTTTTTCAATTGATTTCTAAGATCTTCATGTGTTTTTCTCAAATTTAAATTATTTTTTTTATTTAAAACAAATTTCTGTAATTTTTTTAATTATTTCACTCAAATCTGATTTATCTTTTTACAAGTGATCATTGTTGGTATCGTATTTCAATTCTTTTCTTCAAGTTTCAAATTATAAAATCATTTTTCAATTGTATTCCAAAATTTATATCCTTCAATTTTTAATTTTTTTCTTTTATTTTATAATTTCAAAAATTTTAAACTATTTATCTGAGATTTCAATTATTTCATTCAATTTTCAATTATTAATCCGATATTTCATATTATTTTCTTTAATTTTCTTTCGTTCTTTTTTGTAATTTCCAAAAAGTTTGTAATTATTTCTGTGTAATTAAAAATTATTCTCCTTAATTTCAAATTGTGTTTATCGTGTTTCATTTATTTTCTCTAATTTCTAATTATTTTCTTTTTTTTTCAATGAACTTCAGAAAGTTTTTAGTATTTTTCTGAAATTTTCTTTAACTTTTCTTTAATTAAAATATATTATGTAATTTTTTTTTAATATTCTCTCAACTTTTAATTACTTTCTTCAATTTTATATTATTTATCTCAATTTTCAATCATTTTTTTTTCAATTTTCAATTATTTTCCCTAATTTTTCATTATCCAATTTTTTTCAATTTATTTTTAAGATTTTCAAGTAATTTTCTCAAATTTAAATTATTTTCTTTATTTTAAAAAAAAAAATATATGATTTTTTAAATTACTTTTCCCAATTTTTAATTGATTTCATTTCTTTTTAATTAATTTGAAAATTTTTCAATTCTTTTGTTTAATTTCAATTATTTTTTTGCAATTTTTTTTTATTTCTAAAGTTTTATAAATTTTGTCCCAAAAAATATTCACAATAATCCTTTTTTTTAATTCTTACAATATTTCTAAGAGATTTCACTTTTTCGAAACTGTTTAATATTTATCTTTCAATTTCTTATTTTTGCAAAAATTTAAGATTTTTCCCCCCTTTTACTTGTGATATATTTTTTATTTGTATTTGTCGTATTATTTTTGGATTTTCTTTAATTTTTTTCTTTTTATGCAAATTATTTAATATTATTTCTCTTTTTATTCAATTTGTAAAATACTTCTCTAATTTTAAAATTCTGTTCTCTTTAGTAATATATTTTAACGTTTTTTTTTAATCATCTTCTTATTTATTTTTTTAATTTTAAAAAATTGTCAGTAAATGTCTGTTTCATTTTTGTGTTGTTTTTTTTAAATTTTTTCTTCATTTCTTTAATAATGTCCAAGACATTTTTTATTTAAAAGAATTTTCTCATTTTTTTAATAGACTGTTTTCTTATCTTTTTACGTTCCTAAATTTTTTTTTTGAATTTATTATTTTTTCTTTGCTTTTATCTAATTTTTTTAATTTTTCAATCATATTAATCAGAAGACATTTTTTTCGAATTTTCTCATTTATTCGACATAATTTATTTGATTTTGATGAAATCTTTTATTCTTAATTATTTCTTATTAAATGTTCTTAGTTTAAAAAATAAACTACTTGCAAATAAACATTTAGAGATTTTATATACTCATTACATAAAAAGCAACCAACTTTTGATTTAAATAAAAAAAAATCGGATTTTTCTATAAAAATTATGATTTTTATCAGCCCTGAAAATGCCCATAATTTAATTTTAGACCCATTTTACAGATAATTTCAAGATATCTCCCAATATGTAAAAAATTGATCAATATATTTTAAAACATAAATTTTTTTTGTGCAAAGAACAGGTGCATCGTATAATTTATGAGCCACTGTATTTCTTCTCTAGATTTCTTGTTATGTCACAATTGAAGATAGAAATTGTAATGGTGCAATTTCGAGGTAATTTTCCAAATGAAATTGGCTTTGATTATTTTGCATTATTTGGTCTCGGTGATATTGCCGTGGAATAATCCTTGACGAGAATATTGAGAGTGTTTTGCGACCGTCTCTCCACCCTACACTATATAGCTTGCGTATTCATTACCTAGGTGAGTTAAAAGTAAAAGAAAAATAAAAGAAATACGCTCTCGGTTGAGAAGGTATCTTCGCGATGTAATAGTATCAATAATGCAACCTGCATTGCAGACCGCGCATTGGGGTCGGTCGTTCGTTTCTCAGTACCCACGCTGCCGAGAAACTTGTTTGACTGCCGCCCAAATTCACACGCTCGACCAAGTAAATCTACGATGAAAGTTGCAAGTTCATCAAGTCCGAGAACGGTTTTATTTTTTCACGCAAGTGTCTTCATATGGCAATTTTTTTTTCTAGCCCAAATAGAACGCCACACTAAAAAACATCGCATCAACTTTTTTTTTTCTTCACTTTAGCCAGTCATTAGAAAGTATATAGTATAAAAGATAGTTTGCATCAAGGCCAGTCAGGATTTGCTTTATACTTTCTGCTATGAAACAATGGAAGTGTCTATTTGAAGCTGCATGTTATAAGTGAGATGAAAGTATAAACAAAAAAATATAAATTTCCTTGAAATAAGTATTACAGTGAAAAAAAAAAGATTTGGAATGCAGAACTAAAGTTTTGTTGGCTGAACCAAATTTTTTGTTGATATACAAGCAAGAAAATTGTTTTGTTTTGTCGACAAAATGGTTTTGTCGACAAACAAAACGACGGTTTAAAATTTATTTTAATGTATTATTATGTTTTTAGGTTAGATAAGAGTATAGGAATACACTAGTGTAGTGTCTCTGCCAAAAAATATATAATTTCTGATGTCATTTCCGATGTAATTTCTGATTATCATTTCTGATGTCATTTCTGATGTTCGATTTTTCAACAGAGTAGAGAGAAACTCCTTAAGAACTTGTTGAAAATTATTTAGAACTGTTTCGAAATGCTTTGAATAGTTTAAAACTATTTAAAACTATTTAGAACTGAGTTAAAATTGTTAATTACTATATAACTCCTCAGAAAAACTAAAAAAAAAGTTAGAATTTATTTTAAATTGTTTACAACTATTTATACATTGTTTTGAACTAATTTATAACTCTACAGAATCTTTTAGAACTGGTTCACAACTGTTTAGAATATGTTAGAACTATTTATAACTTGCTCAATATTTTTTCAAACCTTTTAAAACAATTTTTAAAACAACTCAAGACTAGTTAGAGTTTGTTTCAAACTGTTTCGAACTGGTATAAAACTGTTTGGACATGTTCACCTGTTTATAACATTCTAAAACTGTTTAGAACTAGTCTTAAACTATTTTATTCTGTCCAATTCTGTTATAATCTGCTTCTAGCAAATTGAAACTAGTTAGAACTTGTTTTAAACTGTTGAAAACTAGTTTGAATCGTTCTAAAACTGTTTTTAATTGGTTTTAGAACTGTTTATAACTGTTTAGAACTGGTTTAAAACTGTTTTATTCTTTTCAATCCCGTTAAAATCCGTTTTAACAGATACAAACTGTTTAGAACTTGTTTTAAATTGTTTAGAACAGATCTTAAAATTATAAAAAATGTTTAGAACAAGTTGTAAATTGTCCAAAACTACTTAAAAATATTTTTATATTGTTTAAAACAATTTTGAAACTTATTAAACAATTTAAAATTGTTCTAAACTATTTCAAACTAAGCTTATACAATTTAAAACTGTTTTGTATAAGCTATAAACTGCTTATAACTGTTTAGAACTGGTTAAAACTCGTTTAAAAGTGTTTTATTCTTTGCAATCCCGTTAAAATCTACTTTAACAGATCGAAAGTATTAAAAAATAGTTTAAACCTTTCTAAAACTGTTTAAAACAGGTCTAAAGAATTTTAAAACTGTTTAGAACAAGTTGTAAATTGTGAAAAACTACTCAAAAATAGTTTTAGATTGTTTAAAACTCTTAAGAAACTGTTTTGAACAACTTAAGATTGTTCTAAGCTATTTTAAATTAAACTTAAACTGTTTAAAACTGCTTTAATTGGTTTCAAACTGTTTAGAACTGATTTAAAACTATTTTATTATTTTCAATTCACTTAAAATCTGCTATAACAGATCGAAACTGTTTAGAACTTGTTTTTAACTGTTTAGATCTAGTTTGAAACCTTCTAAAACTGTTTAGAACAGTTCTCAAAATTTTTAAAACTATTTAGAACTGAGTTAAAATTGTTAATTACTATATAACTCTTCAAAAAAACTAAAAAAAAGTTAGAATTTATTTTAAATTGTTTTGAACTAATTTATAACTCTACAGAATCTTTTAGAACTGGTTCAAAACTGTTTAAAATATGTTAGAACTATTTATAACTTGTTTAAAACTCCTTATAACTGGTTTGAATATGTTCAGAAGCTCTTAGAACTGCTTCAAACTATTGAAACTTATTTAAAATTTTCTAAAACTCGTTTAAAACTGTTTTGAATTGCTTAAATATGATCAAAACTTAGTTATACATGTTTAGAACTACTTAGAACTCTTAAAAACTTGTTTAGAAACTGTTAAAACCACAAAAAACTGTTTAGAACTGGTTTAAAACTGTTTATGACTAATTAAAACCAGTCAAAACAAATTGGAACCCTTTTGAAACTGTTTTCAACTTTTCAGACCTGTTTAAAATAGTTTATGGCTAATTAAAACCAGTCAAAACTAATTGAAACTTGTTTGAAACTGTTTTCAACTTTTCAGACCTGTTTAAAATTGTTTAGAACTAGTATACAAAAGTTGAATACAGCAATCCTAATTCAATCGTTTTCAAAACTCTTTAGAACAACCGAAAACTAGTTAAGGCTTGTTTAAAACTATTTATAACAAGTTTTAAACTGTTCTGAACTTTTATGATCTGTTTAGAACTGGTCCGAACTGTTACTGATTGAAAAATCATCTTTTTTACTGGAATAGTTTATAAGTCGTTTAATATTGTTCGGAAGTAGTTCATATCAGTTTAAAACTTGTTTATAAATGTTGAGAATTTGGTTACTGACATGTTGGAAAATATTTTTTTACTCGTTCATAATTGTCGATAACTATTTAGAACTAATTAAAACTGATCGAAACTAGTTGACAAAAATTGTAATCTTTTCAAAACTACTTAGAACAGGTTCAAAATTGTTAATTAATACTCCCAACCTCTTTCGAACCGTTTAGAATAACTATGAACGTAGATATTAATTAGAATTTATTTAAAACTGTTTAGAACTATTTTCAAATTGTTTCAAATAAGTTTTAAACTCTTTGGAACTTTTAGGAACAAGTTCAAGATTGTTTGTACTTATTTAGAACTATTTAAGACTGTATGGAACTGATTAAAATTTTTTATGACTTGAGTAACGATGTTTTAAACAGTTTAGAGCAACTTAAAACTGATTAGAATTTATTAAAAGCGGTTTGAAGCATGATAAAACTGTTTCAAACATGTTTGAAACTCCATAGGCAAGGTTCAAAATTTCTTAGAAGTATTTAGAACTCAAAACTGTCAACAACTAGTATCAAACTGTTAATAACTGGTTTCAAACTGTTAAAAACTTGTTTAAAATTATCAATAACTTGTTTTTCAACTGCTTCAGACAAGATTAAATCTATAAATAACTATTTTGAACAACTTAAAGATGTTTAGGATTTGTTTATATTTTATAAGAGCTTATCAATACTTTAAAGAACTTAATTAAACGTGCTTAAACCACAAAAAACAATTTAATTTGGTTCATAATTGTACGCAACTAATTAGAACCATCAAAAACTAATTGAAACTTGTTTAAAACAGTTTTGAAGTATTTTAAAATGCTTAGAATAAGTTTAAAACTGTTCAATATTTTTTCAAACCTTTTAAAACAGTTTTTTAAAAAAATTTAGGACTAGTTAGAGTTTGTTTCAAACTGTTTCGAACTGGTATAAAACTGTTTGGCTATGTTAACTTGTTTATAACATTCTAAAACTGTTTAGAACTGGTTTAAGACTGTTATATTCTTTTCCATCCCATCAAAATATGTTTTAACAGATCTGAACTGTTTAGAACTTGTTTTAAACCGTTTAGAACTAGTTTGAAACCTTCTAAAACTATTTAGAACAGATCTCCAAATTTTTAAAACTGTTTAGAACAAGTTGTAAATTGTCAAAAACTACTCAAAAATAGTTTTATATTGTTTAAAACTCTTTAGAAACTTATTAAACAATTTAAAATTGTTCTAAACTATTTCAAACTAAGCTTATACAATTTAAAACTGTTTTGTATTAGCTTCAAACTGCTTATAACTGTTTAGAACTGGTTAAAACTGGTTTAAAACTGTTTTATTTTTTTCAATCCCGTTAAAATCTTCTTTAATAGATCGAAAGTATTTAAAACTAGTTTAAACCTTTCTAAAACTGTTTAAAACAGGTCTAAAGAATTTTAAAACTGTTTAGAACAAGTTGTAAGTTGTGAAAAACTACTCAAAATTAGTTTCAGATTGTTTGAAACTCTTAAGAAACTGTTTGAACAATTTAAAATAGTTCTGAACTATTTTAAACTAAACTTTAGCTATTTAAAACTGTTTTTAATTGGTTTTAAACTGTTCAAAAACTGTTTAGAACTGGTTTAAAACTGTTTTATTCTTTTCAATCCCGTTAAAATCTATTTTAACAGATCCAAACTGTTTAGAACTTGTTTTAAACTGTTTAGAACAAGTTGTAAATTGTCCAAAACTACTCAGAAATAGTTTTATATTGTTTGAAAATCTTTAGAAACTGTTTAAACAATTTAAAATTGTTCTAAAATATTTCTAACTAAACTTAAACAAATTAAAACTGTTTTGTATTAGCTTCAAACAGCTTATAACTGTTTAGAACTGGTTAAAACTGGTTTAAAACTGTTTTATACTTTTAATTCCGTTAAAATCTACTTTAACAGATCGAAACTATTTAGAACTAGTTTAAATCCTTCTAAAACTGTTTGGAACAGGTCTCAAAATTTTTGAAACGGTTTAGAACGAGTTGTAAATTGTCAAGAACTACTCAAAATTAATTTTAGACTGTTTGAAACTCTTAAGAAACTGTCTGAACAACTTGAAATTGTTCTACGCTATTTTAAATTAAACTTAAACTATTTAAAACTGCTCTTAATTGGCTCCAAAGTGTTTAGAACTGTTAAGAACTGGTTTAAAAGTATTTTATTATTTTCAATCCCGTTAAAATTTGTTTTAACAGATCCAAACTATTTAGAACTTGTTGTAAACTGTTTAGAACAGGTCTCAAAATTTTTAAAACTGTTTAGAACAAGTTGTAAATTGTAGAAAAACTGCTTAAACTGTTTATAACTGTTTAGAAGTAGTTTAAAACTGTTTTATTCTTTTGTATCTCGTTAAAATCTGTTTTAACAGATCGAAACTGTTTAGAACTAGTTTGAGACCGTCTAAAACTATTTAGAACAGGTCTCTTAAATTTTAAAACTGATTAGAACAAGTTGTAAATTGTCCAAAACTACTCAAAATTAGTTTTAGATTGTTTAAAACTCCTAAGAAAATGTTTTAACAATTTAAAATTGTTCTTAACTGTTTCAAACTAAACTTTAATTATTTAAAACTGTTTTTAATTAGGTTCAAATTGTTTAAAACTGTTTAGAACTAGTTTAAAACTGTTTTATGTTTTTTAATCCCGTTAAAATCTGCTTTAACAGATCGAAACTGTTTTGAACTAGTTTGAAACCTTCTAAAACTGTTTAGAGTTGGTCTCAAAATTTTTAAAACTGTTTACAACATGTTGTGAATTGTCAAAAACTACTCAAAATTAGTTTTAGATTGTTTAAAACTCTTAAGAAACTGTTTAAACAATTTAAAATTGTTCTGAACTATTTCTAACTAAACTTTAACAATTTAAAACTGTTTTGTATTATCTTTAAACTGCTTAAAGCTGTTTAAAACTGGTTTAAAATTGTTTTATTCGTCTCAATCCAGTTAAAATTTATTTTAACAAATCGAAACTGGTTGGAACTTGTTTTGAACTGTTTAAAACTAGTTTGAAACTGTCAAAAACTGTTTAGAACTTGTTTTAAGCGTTTTAACACCGTTTATAATTAGTTGTGAATAATTTGTGAACTCTGCAAAAACTACTCAAAACTAGTTTCAGATTGTTTAAAACCCATACTGAAACTGTTTTGAACTGTTTTTTATTTGGTTTTAAACTGTTTATTACCGTTTAGAAGAAGTTTAATACTGTTGTATTTATTCCGTATTTATTTCAAACCCGTTAAAAATTGTTTACAAACTGGTCAGAACTTGTCTTAAACTGTTTACAACAATTTTAAAACTGTTCATAATTAGTTAAAAACTATTTCTAACTAGTTCTAAATTATTTAGAACTGCTTTAAAAAGTGTATTGAACAAATTTTGTACACATCTCTGCAAATGAAATTTGTCAAAGAGCAAAAAATTTTACCTCAGAAACAATATGTTTAAAAAAAAAACTTTTTTTGTTTAACCACCCAGGAATATTTATCTACTGAGACTGGATCCAATATACCGTATAATCCTCAAAAACATCTTCTCAATGAGTAAAAACCGACATTTTTTAATTTTAACATTAAAAGTAAATATTTCACAAAATGGTAAAACAAATATCATGATATGTTGTATGATTTTTTTTTTTTATTTTTTTTTAAGTAAAGTTATCATTTTAGAGTTCAAGTTTATGAAAAATGATCAGAAGAAGAGGGTCAAAGAAAAAACGAATGATAGAGGCATGCAACGAGCGTGTGAACGTCATCTATTATTATTGTTGCCTTCGAAAGCATGTAGAGGATTTTTTCCTCTTTTTATCCACGAGCAGCGGTGTGATTATCTGCTCTCAATCGCCACCTTCGTTCCTCCCAACAAGTTCCCCTCTTTTCTATTTCCCTCAGATTTCAATATCTCAACCACAGAGTTCCCAAGACGAACTAGAGAGAACGCGAGATAAGTAGAATTTACCGTAGTCTCTGCGGTAACGAGTGCGAAATAGAGTAGACAAGAAAGTGAAGTTGAAGAAGATGAGAATGTGCAAGACAGATATAATCAAACTTATCATCTCATTTAAATCAACAATTTCATTAATTATCTTGTAATCTTCAATATTTCAAGCAATTACTTTATTTTCTCAATTAACCAGGCATTTATTGTTAATTGGTTAATAAATTCAACTTTATTACAAAATAAAAAAGGTTTACATAAAATAGAATAAAATTATCTTTAAGAAATAGAAATAATAAATCCATCTTTGAATAAAAATAATTACACAGGCCAGGTTTTGAGAAAAGTCACTTTTTGATCTTAAATTCAATTTTTAATATATTTTTGTTGCAAGTATATTATTTTTTACTACAGGTCTGAAAAATTTAGGAAAAATTGAACAAATTTTGTGTGGAACATTTTTTCTAATTTTGAAATAATAACGGAGAAAAACACTTGTTAAATGTACTCTTTTTCTGAAAAAGTTAAATTTAAAAAAATTCATAACTTCTGTAATTTTCATTCAATAAGAAAACAAACAAATACGTATTTCCTTATTTTTCATATTGAATCAGAAAAAAAATATTCCAAGCAAAATAAAATGTCACGTGGAATATCCCATATTTTAGGCAAATTTTCATTTTTCGAATTTGTTCTAAATCGAATTTAAATTGACACAAATTTTTAATGAACGGTATCTCTAAACCATTTATTCTTTATCATTTTATTTGACAGAACTTTCATTTTACAGAATTCCTCTTTACCTTTTAATTTTAAACAACTGTAATTAAAAAATAAATTGAATCGATTTTTAATCTATATCAGAATTAAACGAAATTCCAGCATTTGAATATTCGACTATTAAAATTTTATTAAACAAGAATTTCTCTAATTGTAAATTAAAACTCGATATAATTAGGATTTTTTTTTAAATAAAAAGTTGAAGAGAAGTTGCATAAAATGATAATTTTGTTAAATCAAAATTCCGTCATCTAAAAATTCTGTTTAATGAAAATTCGAGTAATTTAAAATCGATTGAAAACAAATTCCAAAAATTAAAAAATTCTACTAATGAAATATAATTAATTTAGGGGAGAAGCGGGTAATTACCCTCTAAATCTGAATTAGTTAAAAACTACTATTTTGGGGTAAAAATAACTCGTTTACCATTTCAAATAGTTATTTTTGACTAAAAATTTAGTAAAAGAATAACTAATTTAATTAGCCAAAGTAATTTGTGGTTATGTTAAACTACTAAAAGAATTAGTAGATTTCTATTTACTGATTACATTAGTTATTTTTTACAATTTAATTAGTTAAATTTAACTACTGAATTAGTAGTTTTTTTACTAATAATTAGTTATTTTTCATTAATTGAAAAAAAAATTTAGTTTACGATTTTAACCCCGAAATAGTAGTTTTTAACTAATTCAGATTTAGAGAGTGGGTGCACATATTAAAAATCTTTAATTATTATTAAAACTATTGTTTTAAATTTTCAATTTAAAACTTTTACCCTCGACTTATTTCTTCAATTTTCAATTGCGTTCTTCGTTTTTCAATAATTTTATTGAAACTTCAACAATTCTCGCAATTTGTAAATTATCAAATATTTTCTTGGAATTTCAATACAATTCTTCAATTACCAATTTAAAATTTTTTTCTTCGTATACCGATTATTCTCATCATTTTCCAATTTTTTTCAGTTGTTATAATTATTTTTTTTTAATAGTTAATTATTTTAGTAAATATTTAATTATTTTTGTCATATTGTAATTTTTCTTTTAATTATCAATTAGTATCTTGAAATTTCCATTTAATTTTTCAATTTTCAGTTTATTTCTTCAATTTTTAATTATTTTCTTAAATTCGCAAATATTTGCTTTAATTTTCAATTATTTTTATCGACTTTCAATTAATTCCTTAATATTCATTAATTCTCGCATTTTTTCAATTATCAATTATTTCCTTTTAATACAATTCTTCAGTTTCCAATCTATTTCTTTAATTTTCATTTATTTTCTACAGTTTTTTCTATAATTTTCATCAGTTTTCTATTGGAGATTTATTATTCTCCTTCAATTTTAAGAATAATTAATTAAAAAATTTTTTTTTGTTCAAATGCCGATTATTCTCATTATTTTTAGAATTTTTTTTCAGTTTTTAATTATTTTTTTTTAAATAATTAATTATTATCGTTATATTGTAATTCTTCTTCTGATTATCAATTATTTTCTTGAAATTTCCATTAAATTTTTTAATTTTAAGTTTATTTCTTCAATTCTCAAATATTTTCTTTAATTTTCAATTACTTTTATCGATTTTCAATTAATTCCTGAATATACAATAATTCTCGTATTTTTTAATTATTTTGTTCACTCATAACAATTGTTTCAAAATTTAAATTAAATTTTTTATGCTAGATTTATTCTCTTCAATTCTAAGTTATTTTCTTCATGTTTAAAGTTAAATTTTCAATTATTTTCTTTAGTATTGAAAAATTATCACATATTTTCTTTTATTTTTAACCATTATCATTAAGTTTATTTAATTTTAAATACAATTATTTTATTATTTTTTTTAATTTTTAATTCCATTCTTCAATTTTTATTTCCATTCGTCAGTTTTCAATTTTTTCTTCCTATATTAATTAATTCTCGCATTTTTTCAATTATCAATTATTTTCTTTCAATACAATTTTTCAATTTCCAATCTATTTCTTTAATTTTAATTTATTTTCTACAATTTTTTCCACTATTTTCATCAGTTTTCAATTGACAATTTATTATTTTATTTCAATTTTATGATAATTCATCAATTTAAAAATTTTTTGTTTAAAGGCCGATTATTCTTGTCATTTTTACAATTTTTTTTCCAATTCTGAATTATTTTTTTTATTAGGTAATTATTGTCGTCATATTGTGATTCTTCTTTTGTTTGAAATTTTTTTCTTAAAATTTCCATTTAATTTTTTAATTTTCAGTTTATTCCTTCAATTTTTAATTACTTTCTTCAATTCTCAAATATTTTCTTTAATTTTCAATTAATTTTATGGATTTTCAATTAATTCCTGAATATTCAATAATTCTCGCATTTTTTCAATTATCAATTATTTAATTTCAATATAATTCCTCAATTTCCAATCTATTTCTTTAATTTTCATTGATTTTCTAAAGTTTTTTCTATAATTTTTAGGAGTTTTCAATTGGAGATTTATTATTTTCCTTCAATTTTAAGAATAATTAATTTAAAAAATTTTTTGTTAGAATGCCGATTATTCTTACCATTTTTCGAATTTTCTTTTTCAATAGTTAGTTATTTTTTTTAATAGTTAATTATTTCCGTCAAATTGTAATTCTTCTTTGAATTATCAATTATTTTCTTGAAATTTCCATTTAATTTTTTAATTTTCAGTTTATTCCTTCAATTTCTAATTACTTTCTTCAATTCTCAAATATTTTCTTTAATTTTCAATTACTTTTATCGATTTTCAATTAATTCCTGAATATTCAATAATTCTCGTATTTTTTCAATTATTTTTTTCACTCATAAAAATTGTTTTAAAATTTAAAATACATTTTTTAATGCTAGATTTATTCTCTTCAATTCTAAGTTATTTTCTTCATGTTTAAATTTAAATTTTCAATTATTTTCTTTAATATTGAAAAATTATCACATATTTTCGTTTATTTTTATCCATTATCATTAAGTTTCTTTAATAATAAATACAATTCTTTAATTACTTTCTTTAATTTTTAATTCCATTCTTCAATTTTTATTTCCATTCGTCAGTTTTCAATTTTTTCTTCCTATATTAATTAATTCTCGCATTTTTTCAATTATTATCAATTATTTTCTTTTAATACAATTTTTCAATTTCCAATCTATTTCTTTAATTTTCATTTATATTCTACAATTTTTTCCATTATTTTTATCAGTTTTCAATTGACAATTTATTATTCTCTTTCAATTTTATGATAATTCATCAATTTAAAAAATTTTTTTGTTAGAATGACGATTATTCTTACCATTTTTTGAATTTTCTTTTTCAATAGTTAATTATTTTTTTTAATAGTTAATTATTTCCGTCAAAGTGTAATTCTTCTTTTAATTATCAATTATTTTCTTGAAATTTCCATTTAATTTTTTAATTTTCAGTTTATTTCTTCAATTTTTAATTGTTTTCTTCAATTCTCTAATATTTTTTTTTAATTTTCAATTATTTTTATCGATTCTCAATTAATTCCTGAATATTCAATAATTCTTGTATTTTTTCAATTATCCTTTTCACTCATAAAAATTGTTTTAAAATTTAAATTCAATTTTTTAAAGCTGGAATTATTCTCTTCGATTCTAGGCTATTTTCTTTGTATTTAAACTTTTAATTATATTCTTTATTTTAAAAAATTATCATTTTTTTCTAATATTTTTATTGCTTATCATTAAGTTACTTTAATTTTAAACAATTTTAAATTGTTCAATTATTTTTTTAAATTTTTAATTCCATTCTTTAATTTTTATTTCCATTCGTCAGTTATCAATTGTTTTCTTCTATATTAATTAATTCTCGCTTTTTTTCAATTACTTTTTTCAATTTTTAAGTATATTCCATAAATTTCACTTCCATTTTTCAATTTTTAATTTCTTTCTTTAACTTTCAATTATTTGTTCAAATTTTTTTCTCGATTTTTAATCCAGTTGTTAAATGTGCAATTATTCGTATAATTTTCTTAATTTTTCAATTTGTAATTATTTTCTTTATATTTAATATATCTTGTTTACTTTTTACAATTATTTTTTTTAGTTGTCTATTATTCTAGTCATCTTTCGTATTTTGATTTCAATTGATATAATTTAAAATGTTATAATTATTATTGAAAAGATATTATCGATTTCACTGAATCAAATACAATTTTTTGTTATAATTATTCTTTGACTTTTTAAATAATTTTGTTCGGTTGTGTATTGATCTAGCCATTTTTAGAATTTTTTTTTTAATCATCAATTATTTCCATCATTTTGTAATTTTTTTTCAATTAGGTATCAATTATTTTTCAAATTTTAATTTACTTCTTAAATTTTCAATTTATTTCCTTAATTTTTTATCATTTTCTTCAATTTTAATTATTCTTTTCGATTTTTAGTCCAGTTGTTAAATTTTCAATTATTTCCAACAGTTATTTCTATAATTTTTCAACTATTTTGTTAAAATTTAATATTTATTGTTTAATTTTTTAAACTTTTCTTTTGAACCGTGGAATAGATAAACACTTTAAATTTTACTTTTACTTTTTTTATAGAATACGTTATTTTCTCTAAATGACCGTGCGCCGATTTAGCCGATACGCCAAATTAGCCGCTTCTGTCCTAATTAACTGATTTAACATTAATTTTTTTTTTTTCAAATTGTTTCCTGGGGATTTTTTTTATTATTCACCTCATTATTATACGTTCAAGGAGTTAAAATGGCAGAAATTATGCGGGTTTTTTGTTATTAAAAACTGCGGTATGCGGTATGTATTTTGATAAATTAAAAACAAACTGGAGCGCGAGAATTTTCTATATTTTCACGAGCTGAGGCATAAGTGCCTGACAATTTATACAGCAATAACGATATCGCGTTTTTTGTTGCTGTGAATGCTCGCACTTTCCTTTCCTAACGGGCACGGGTGACACATTATGTCCGCAAAATAAATGAATGCACTATTCGTCGCGTTGAAAACACTTTTGATCCTATATCTCCTTCAGTGCCTCGGGTATTATGGCGATATTTATAGACATTGCTCAAGACATCGTCGAGTATGTACATTTTTATCTAGAGAGAAACGGACACAAGTGTCCTCAAAAAGCAATGCACTTAAATCAGATGAAATTGAGAAGCTGCATAAATGCGCTCAACAATTTTAAAAGCCCACTGATAATCTTTATAGTCCCTTTAACATTCAGCTACTTTTCTTTCTTCAAAGTATCAACACAGTGTTTTTAATTTTTTTTTTTTTTTATTAATAATTGTATAAACTGTGTGTTTAAAATTGACTGAATATCATTCAATGAGCTATTGCACTGAAAAAAAAAGGTTTGGAATGCAAAACAAAAGTTTTGTTGGCTCGACCAATTTTTTTTGTTTGATATACGAACGAAAAAATAGTTTTGTTGTGACAACAAAATTGTTTTGCTGAATTTTTTTTCAACTTTAATAAAAAAAATTTAATAGGTCCAACAAAACTTTTTTAAGCTTAATCATTTTTAAGTCAGTCACCTCGATGTAGGTTTTTTTTTAAATATGACTTTATCACTTACAATATCTATAATAATAATCCACAAGATTTATTCATTCTGTCCGCAGCTGAAATTTGGCACTTAGATATTTTTTTTTTTAAATCAGCTACGTTTGAAAAAAAAGAATCTTTAAATTAATTATAAAACGTATGAGTTTTTATTTTATATACCTATTTAATTATTAATTGCTTTTTATTATAAAAGTAGTATAATAAGTAATATAATAATAAAGAAGGAAATATCGTCAATTATAAATCATTGAAAAGAAAACAATCACCGTGTTTCAACATTTTATAACTTCCTTAAACATATTTTAAAAATAATTTTTTCATTGAAATAATGTTTAAAACTTTTTTTCAAAACTTTATAAATTATTTGTATTAAAAAAAAACCTACTAAATTAAATTTCTGTAAATGAATGTTGTATATTATTTTCTTCAAATTTCAATACAATTCTTTAATTTCCAATTGATTTCTTCAATTTTTATATATTTTCTACGATTTTTTTCATAACTTTTATCAGTTTTCAATTGAAAATTTATTAATCTCCTTCAATCTTATGATTATTCAGTAATTTAAAATTTCTTTTTCAATTGACAATTATTCTCACTATTTTTCGAATTTCTTTTCAATTAAAAAGTTTTTTTTTTTAATAGCTAATTATATTCGTCAATATTTAATTATTCTCGTCATGTTGTAATTATTCTTTAAATTTTCAAATAAATTCCAAAAAATTTTTTTCTTGAAAATTCCATTTAATTTTTTAATTTACAATTTATTTTTTCAATTTTCAACTATTTTCTTCAATTCTCAAATATTCTCTTAAAGTTTCAATTATTTTTATCGATTTTCAATTAATTCCTCAATATTCAATAATT
This sequence comes from Ganaspis brasiliensis, assembly GCA_037103525.1. NCBI lineage: Eukaryota > Metazoa > Arthropoda > Insecta > Hymenoptera > Figitidae > Ganaspis > Ganaspis brasiliensis. The sequence goes on from JAZKLR010000294.1 coordinate 3,130,926, forward strand.
CTCGGATTATTTCAAATACTTTTTTCAGTCATAAAAATTGTTTTAAATTTTCAATCCAATTATTTAATTTCTAGAACTATTCTCTTCAATTCTCAGTTAGTTTCTTCAAATTTAAATATCATTTTTCAATTTTCAATTATTTTCTTTAAAATTGAAAAATTAACGTCTTTTTTCTATTATTCTTTTCGATTATCATTAAGTTTCTTTAATTTTAAATGCAACTATTTCATTAATTTTTTAAATTTGTAATTCCATTCTTCAGTTTTCAATTATTTTCTTCTATATTTAATTATTCTCGGCTTTTTCCAATTACTTTTCTTTCATTTTTTAAGTATATTCTTTAAGTTTCAATTCCATTCTTAAATTTTAATTGCTATCTTTAATTTTCAATAATTTTTTCCAATTTTAATTTTATTTCCTCAATTTTTTATTATTTTCTTAAATTTTAATTACTTTTTTCGATTTTTATTCTAGTTATTCAATTTGGAATTATTTTCTTTACATTTAATATTCCTTGTTCAATTTTTTCAATTATTTTTTTTCAGTTATCTATTAATTTACTCATTTTTGAATTTTGTTTTCAATTGACAATTATTATCGTTATTTTTCATATATGTTCTTCAATTTTTCAATTATTCTCATCATTTTTCAAAAAATTTTCTTCAATTATTATTTTCAACAATTTACAATTAATTCCTACAATTTTATTAATTTTTACTTATTGTCTTAAAAGTTTATAATTATTCTTTGATTTCTAACTATTCTTTTCAATTCTTAGTTACTTTCTTCAAATTTAAATTCCACTTTTTAATGTTTAATTATCCTCTTTAATATTAAAAATGAATCGCCTTTTTTCTATTATTTTTTTCGATTATCATTAAGTTTCATTAATTTTAAATGCAACTATTCAATTAGTTTTTTAAATTTGTAATTCCATTCTTCAGTTTTCAATTATTTTCTTCCATAGTTAATAATTCTTGGCTTTCTCCAATTACTTCTTTTTCATTTTTTAAGTATATTCTTTAAATTTCAATTCTATTCTTCAATTTTTAATTGCAATTTTTAATTTTTTAAATTATTTTCTCCAATTTCAATTATTTTTTTCGATTATCAATCCAGTTGTTAAATGTGCAATTATTTCCGACAATTATGCCTATAATTTTCTAAATTTTTTTAATTTTGAATTACTTGCTTTAAATTTAATATTTCTTGTTTGATGTTTTCAATTAGTTTTTTCAATTGTCTATTAATCTAGTCACTTTTGAATTTTTTTTTTAATTGACAATTGTTTTCGTCGTTTTTCAGACATGTTTATCAATTGTTCAATTATTCTCGTTATTTTTCAACTATTTTATTCAATTGTTACTTATTTTTTCGCAATTATCAGTTATTTCCTACATTTTTTCAATTTTGAATTATTATCTTAAATTTTTATAATTATTCTTTGAATTTTGAAATTATTTTTTTCGGGTGTGTATTAATGAAGACATTTTTGTTTATTTTGTTTTTTTTTAATTGTCAATTATTTTCGCCATTTTGTGATTTTTTTCAATTATCAAATATTTTTTCAAATTTTAATTTAGTTCGTAAATATTTAATTTATTTCTTAGATTTTCATTTTATCTTCAATTTTTTATTATTTTCTTCAATAACAATAATTTTGTTCGATTGTCAATCCAGTTGTTAAATGTACAATTACTTCTGACAATTATGCCTATAATTTTCTTAATTTTTCAAATTGGAATTATTTTCTGTAAATTTAATATTTCTTGTTTAATTTTTTCAATTATTTTTTTTCAGTTGTCTGTTATTTTTGGAAGTTTTGTTTTCAATCGACAATTGTTTTCGTCGTTTTCCACATATTTTTTCAATTTTTCAATTATTTTCGTCATTTTTCAACTATTTCCTTCAATAGTTAATTATTTTTCGCAATTTTTAATATTTCCAATTTTGAATAATTATCTTGAAACTTTATAATTATTCTTTGATTTTTTAAATTATTTTGTTCAGTTGTGTATTAATATTATTAATTTTTATTTTATTTCCTCAATTTTTTATTTTTTTCTTCAATTTTAATTTTTTTTCTCGATTTTTAATCCAGTTGTTAAATGTGCAATTATTTTCAACAATTATTCATATAATTTTCTTAATTTTTCAATTTAGAATTGTTTTCTTTAAATTTAATATTTTTGTTTAATTTTTTCAATTTCTTTTTAGTTGTCTATTAATCTAGTCATTTTTTGAATTTTGTTTTGAATGGACTATAATTATTTTCGTCATTTTTAATTTTTCGTCATATTTTCTTCAATTTTTCTATTATTCTCGTCATTTCTCAACTATTTTCCTCAATTGTTAATTATTTTTCGCAATTTTCAATTATTTCCTACAATTTTTTCAATTTTGACTTATTATCTAAAAATTTTATAATTATTCTTTGATTTTTTAAATTTATTTTTTCGGTTGTGTATGAATGTAGCCATTTTTTCTCTAATTGTCAATTATTTTCGCCATTTTGTAATTTTTTTTTCAATTATCAAATATTTTTTTCAAATTTTAATTTAATTATTAAATTTTCATTTTATTTCCTCAATTTTTTATTATTTTCTTCAATTTTAATTATTTCTTTCGATTATAAATTCAGTTCTTATATTTTCAATTATATCCGAGAATTATGTCTATAATTTTCTTAATTATTCAATTTGGAATTATTTTCTTTAAATGTAATATTTTTACTTAATTTTTTCAATTTCTTTTTAGTTGTCTATTAATCTAGTCATTTTTTGAATTTTGTTTTGAATGGACTATAATTATTTTCGTCATTTTTAATTTTTCGTCATATTTTCTTCAATTTTTCTATTATTCTCGTCATTTCTCAACTATTTTCCTCAATTGTTAATTATTTTTCGCAATTTTCAATTATTTCCTACAATTTTTTCAATTTTGACTTATTATCTGAAAATTTTATAATTATTCTTTGATTTTTTAAATTTATTTTTTCGGTTGTGTATGAATGTAGCCATTTTTTCTCTAATTGTCAATTATTTTCGCCATTTTGTAATTTTTTTTTCAATTATCAAATATTTTTTTCAAATTTCAATTTAATTATTAAATTTTCATTTTATTTCCTCAATTTTTTATTATTTTCTTCAATTTTAATTATTTCTTTCGATTATAAATTCAGTTCTTATATTTTCAATTATATCCGAGAATTATGTCTATAATTTTCTTAATTATTCAATTTGGAATTATTTTCTTTAAATGTAATATTTTTACTTAATTTTTTCAATTTCTTTTTAGTTGTCTATTAATCTAGTCATTTTTTGAATTTTGTTTTGAATGGACTATAATTATTTTCGTCATTTTTAATTTTTCGTCATATTTTCTTCAATTTTTCTATTATTCTCGTCATTTCTCAACTATTTTCCTCAATTGTTAATTATTTTTCGCAATTTTCAATTATTTCCTACAATTTTTTCAATTTTGACTTATTATCTGAAAATTTTATAATTATTCTTTGATTTTTTAAATTTATTTTTTCGGTTGTGTATGAATGTAGCCATTTTTTCTCTAATTGTCAATTATTTTCGCCATTTTGTAATTTTTTTTTTCAATTATCAAATATTTTTTTCAATTTTCAATTTAATTATTAAATTTTCATTTTATTTCCTCAATTTTTTATTATTTTCTTCAATTTTAATTATTTCTTTCGATTATAAATTCAGTTCTTATATTTTCAATTATATCCGAGAATTATGTCTATAATTTTCTTAATTATTCAATTTGGAATTATTTTCTTTAAATGTAATATTTTTACTTAATTTTTTCAATTTCTTTTTAGTTGTCTAATAATCTAGTCATTTTTCGAATTTTGTTTTGAATGGACTATAATTATTTTCGTCATTTTTAATTTTTCGTCATATTTTCTTCAATTTTTCTATTATTCTCGTCATTTCTCAACTATTTTTCTCAATTGTTAATTATTTTTCGCAATTTTCAATTATTTCCTACAATTTTTTCAATTTTGAATTATTATCTTACAATTTTATAATTATTCTTCTATTTTTTAAAAATATTTTTTCGGTTGTGTATGAATGTAGCCATTTTTTTTCTAATTGTCAATTATTTTCGCCATTTTGTAATTTTTTTTTTAATTATCAAATTTTTTTTCAAATTTTAATTTAATTATTAAATTTTCAATTTATGTCCTAATTCCCTTTATTTCCTCAATTTTCTATTATTTTTTTCAATTTTAATTATTTTTTTCGAGTTTTAATCCAGTTGTTCAATTCGCAATTATTTCAGTTTGCAACTAAAATTTTCTTAATGTTTCCATTTGTAACTATTTTCTTTAAATTTAATATTTTTGTTTAATTTTTTCAATTTTTTTTTTTTAGTTGTATATTAATCTAGTCATTTTTGGAATTTTTGTCTTCAATTCGACAATTATTTTAATCATTTTTCACATACTTTTTTCAATTTTTCAATTATTTTCCTTTTTTTTCAACTATTTTCTTCAATTGATAATTATTTTTTGCAATTTTCAATTATTTCCTACATTTTTTCAATTTTGAATTATTATCTTAAAATTTTGTAATTATGCTTTGATTTTTGAAATTATTTTGTTCGGTTGTGGATTAATGTAACCATTTTTAATTTTTTTTTTCAATTGTCAATTATTTTCACCATTTTGTAATTTTTTTTCAATTATCAATTATTTTTTCAAATTTTAATTTAATTCTTAAATTTTCAATATTTTTCTTAAATTTTCACTTTATTTCTCCAATTTTTGTATTATTTTCTTTAATTTCAATTATTGTTTTCAATTTTCAACCCAGCTGTTCAACTTGCAATTATTACCAACAGTATAATAATATACAGTCCTATAATTTTTTAACTATTTTGTTTAAATTTAATATTTATTGTTTAATTTTTAAACTATTCTTTTCAATTGTGAAATTATGTATCCATTTTTTCAAATTCCCTGTTATTTTAATTTTCATTTTGCTCATAATTTATTTCGATTAATTTTTCTACGTTTTATCAAATATATAAGATTGTTTTGATTGAGCAAATAAATATTACATATTTTCCACATTTAACTTCCTCATCAAGGAAATACTATTACACGCATTTTTTAAACTTTATATATTCCACAAAAATGTCCGTCTTTCGAGAAATAGTCGAAAAAAGAAAGAAAATCTCTCGTTTTTCCTGACTTTTTTGGCTGATGGTGAGATGAGAGAAAAAAAAGAAAGAAGACTTTAAGATGGCAAATTAGAGCGAGCTCACGAAAATCTTAAAATTAGTGTGGGAAGATATTTCGCGTGGCACGGCAAGCATTTCAGTAGACAGAGAAACAATTGTCCAAAGTATGAGGAGAATGGAGCAAAAGGATTGAGGTCAAAAAATTTCAGAGTTGAGTCAGACTCATGCCTCGGGCCCAATTTTTAATAACTGCCTTTACCGGGTTCTCTCCTGTGGGAGTATTGCGTGCCAAAGGCACTAACCACACCCCTCCAGGGCACACGTTCACAGTCATAGTGCTCCAGATTGCATTCGCACGAGATCAACGACAGCGATCATTCTTTTTCAAGGATCTACGATCCCCAAACTACAAGGGTAAACGATCTTTCAAAAATGCAATCTCAATCTTCCCACTAACTGCAGGTCCACTCAACCAGCATTGGAAATATTTTAAATTACTGACAATCTGAATCATATGCAGTGATTCAGAACCGAGGGGTTCAAAACATAATAAATCAGATTCGATTCTCAATAAATTATACTATATAATACATTGAAAAGAATGTTTGGTTAAAATAATCCGAGTTTTGGTTATTTAAGAAAATAAATTCTGACAGAAATTTCTGTCCCAAACCTCATTCTCGCGCATGCGCAGAATCATTGAGGTTATGTTCAATTTCTGAGATTCTGACAAGGTAACAGAATTTTCTGTCACATAAGAGTAAAAAAAAACTGCTGTTACAAGTAACAGAAAATTCTAGTGAAAATAACCAAAACAGGGTGTCTGTTAATTTCGTCCCACAAAATTCCCGGTTTTTGTTCCTATTTTTCCCGGTTTTTTCTCTTGTTAACTTAAAATTTATTTTAAATATAAATAGACCTACAAATGACTACAAAAATTGAAGATAAGAGTCGATAATTGAAGCAAATAATTGAAATATAAAGAAAATAATTGAGAATTGAAGAATTAAATATAAAACTTTACAAACAATAATAATTAAGAATTGAAAGAAACAATTAATAATGAAAAGAAATAATTGAACAATGACAAAGATATTTGACAATTAGAAACAAAATTAAAAAAAAAAATTAAATATTAATCTACAATTGAACAATAATTGAATATTATTGAATATTAAAGAAAAAAAAACAATTGAAAATTGAGAAATAAAATTGAAATTCGAATACAATAATTGAGAATTAAAGAAAATTACTGAACAATTGGACTGAAAAAAGAAGAAAATAATTTATAATTAAAAAAAAATGTAAAATGACAGGAATTATTTAATATTGAAGAAAACATTAAAAATTGAAGAATAGAATTGTTAGTTAAAGAAATTAATTGAGAATTAAAAAAAAAATTGAACAATTGAACAATTAAATTGAAAATAGAAGAAAATTATTGAAAATTGAAGGAGGTTTTGAAACATGTATAAATAACTGATAATTGAAAAAAATATATTTGAAAAAAGTCGAGATTACTGAATATTGAAACAAACAATTGAAAATTGAACAAAATAATTAAAAATTAAAGAAAATAATTAAAAATTGAAGAAGGTACTTAAAAATTAAATACAATATTTGAAAACAGCAGAAAAATTTAGAAATCAACGGAAATAATTGCGAATTGATGAAAATATTTTAAAAATTCTCAATTTAAATAAAAATTGAAAGAAAAACATAATTTAAAAAAGCTGAGAATTGTTAAATATTGAAGAAAATTGAGAAGAAATTGAAAATTGAAAGAAATTGAGAAACTGAAAGAAATATGAAAAAATAATTGGAAATTGAAGAAAATAATTGAGAATTTAAAAAAAATCATTGTAAAAAGCCTAGAGTTATTAAATATTAAAAAAAAAATTGAAAATTAAAGAATGGAATTGAATGTCGAAAATTATAATTGAGAATTAAAGAAAATAATTCAAGAATTGAACAATGGGATTGAAAGTAGAAGAAAATAAGTGATAATTGAAGATAAAAGAAATTAAACAACCCGAGAATTATAGAATTTGAAAAAAAAAACAATAAAAAATGAAGAATGTAATTGTAATTTGAAGAAATTAATTAAAAATTGTAGAATATAATTTAAAATTGAAGAAAATGTGATTTTATGAAAATTGTTGAATAATAATTGATGAATTGAATTCAAGTTTCAAAAAGATTAATGATATTTGAAAAAAAAATATTGAAAAAAGCCGAGAATTATTATTGATTATAGAAGAAAATAATTGAAAAATGGAGGAGTTATTGAGATGTGAAATAAATAAATGATAATTGAAAAAAATAATTGAAAAAAGTCGAGAATTATTAAATATTAAATTAAATAATTAAAAATTGAAGGAAATAGTTGAGATCTGAAGAAAATAATTAAAAATTGAAGAAAATAATTGACAATTGAATCAAATAATTCACAATTAAAAAAAAAAAATTATAGTTGAAGAAAATAATTAAAAATTGATTAAAATAATTAAAAATCGTAGAAAATATTTCAGAATTAAATAAATTAATTAGAAATTAATGAAAATAATTGAAAATTGAAGAAAATAATTGTCAATTGAAGAAAATAGTAGAAAATCAAAGAAAATAATTTAGAAATGAAGAAATAATTTTAAATTAATGAAAATAATTCCAAATGGAAGAAAATAATTGAGAATTGTAGAAAATAATTGTAAATTGAAGAAAATAATTGAAAATTGAAATGAATTTATTATCTCAGAAAAAAAATTCCCTGTTTTTCCCGGTCAATTTAAATTCCCGGTTATTTCCCGGTTTTCCCGGTTAGTAGACACCCTGCAAAACCAGAATTGATAATTAGTCAAAAAATTCTTGGTAAAAGTTTTCAGGTTATAACTAGAGTTGCAAAATTCTCGGTAATTTAAAATCCGGTTACATTCTTGAGAATATAACCGAGAATATTCTCCTTCCGGAGAATTTTGAGAATTTTCTATGTTTGAATGAGTCCCCCTATTTTGAAACACAAACAATTTAAAAAAAAATGGATAAATAACAAAATAATTCCCATTATACAAATTAACTATAAGTCAATAAAGTGTAAAAATTGTTATTAAATATAACAATTATGAACAAATTTGAGAAAAATACTTCAAAATCTTAGAAATAAATTGAAAAAAATTAGGGTAATGAAAAATTGGAGGACATAATTGAAAATTGAAAAAAATGATTCAAATTGAGATAAATAATTAAAAATTCAAAAAATGATTTAAAATTTAAGAAAATTATGAAGAAATAATAGAAATAATTGAAAACTGAAAAAAATAATTAAAATTTAAAAAAATAAAGGAAATTTAGAGAAAATTTTAGAAAAATACTTGAAACTTTTAGAACTTGATTACAAAAAAAAGAAAATAATTAAAAATTAGAGAAAATAAATGAAAAAAGATAAATATAATTTAAAGTTGAGAAAACCAATTTTTAATTTATGAGAAATAATTGCAAAACATACCTACAAAATATAGGTACATAAAATACAATAAAATCGTAGATATAATTGAAAATTGAATAGAAAAATGAAAATTTCAGATAAATAATTAAAAACTTTTTGAAAATTGTGAAAAAGAACGTAATTAATTAAAAATAATAGACAAATAATATAAATGACTGAAAATTCAATTATATAACTGAAAATGATTACAAATTAAAGAAAATAATGGGAAATTTGAGAAAAATATATAAAAAAATTTACAAAATTATTTAAAAAATAAGAATATTTAAAAGTTGTGGAAAATAATTGGAAAATGATTTTAAATTTTGAAACTTGAGGACAATAATTGAAAAATAATTAAAACAATGATAAATTGAAAAATAAATTGTTATCTTTCTTTCAATTATCAACTTTTTTTTAATTTCAATTTAAATCTTTAATCTTCAATTTAATTATTTTATCTTCCATTAATTTATTTAATTATTAATTATTTTCTACAATTTTCAATTGCGATCTACGTTTTTCAATTACTTTCTTCAAAATTCAATAATTCTTGCATTTTCTTAATTATCAAATATTTTTTTTTGAAATTTCAATACAATTCTTCAACTTTCAAATGATTTATTTAGATTTTATTTATTTTTTACAATTTTTTCCATTATTTCCATTATTTTCATTATTTTCATGAGTTTTTAATTGACAATTTATTTTTCTAATTCAATTTTATAATCATTTATTAATTTTAAAAAAAAGTTTTTTCGAATGCCGATTATTCTCACCATTTTTAGATTTCTTTTCAATTGTTAATTATTTTTTTTAATAGTTAATTATTTTCTTTAATATTTAATTATTTTCGTCATATTGTAATTTTTTTTGTAATTGTCAATTATTTTCTTGAAATTTCCATTTAATTCTTTAATTCCAAAATTATTTCTTCAATTTTTAATTAGACACTTCAATTTTCAAATATTTTCTTTAATCTTCAATTTTTTTATCGATTAACAATTAATTCCTCAATATTCAATAATTCTCTTATTTTTTCAATTATTTTTTTTGCTTATAAAAATTGTTTTAAAATTTCACTTCAATTATTCAATTCTAGAACCATTCTATTCTATTCTTAGTTATTTTCTTCAAATTTTAATTTCGCTTTTAAATATTCAATTATTTTCTTCAATATTAAACAATTATCGCCTTTTTTCTCTTTTTTTTTCGATTATCATTAAGTCTATTTAATTTATAATACAATTGTTTAATTCTCTTCTTTAGTTTTTAATTCTATTTTTCGATTTTTATTTCCATTCTTCAGTTTTCAATAATTGTTTTCTTCTATATTTATTAATTCTCGGCTTTTTTCAATTACTTTTTTCAATTTTTAAATATATTCTTTAACTCTTAATTGCATTCTTCAATTTTCAATTATTTTTTCGATTTTCAATTCAGTTGTTAAATGTGCAACTATTTTTGCAACTATAAATGTAACTATTTATTTTTGCAGTTCCCTATTAATTTAGTCATTTTTTTGAATTTTGTTTTCAATTGACAATTATTTTCGTAATTTTTTACATATTTTCTTCAATTTTTCAACTAATTTCTTCAATTATTAATTATTTTCCTCCATTTTCAATTATTTCCTACAATTTTTTCAATTTTTATTTATTATCTTCAAATTTTATATTTATTATATTTGATTTTTTAAATTATTTTATCGGTTGTGTATTAATCGAGCCATTTTTCAAATTTTGTTTTCAATTGTCGATTATTTTCGTCATTTAGTAATTTTTTTCAATTATCAAATTTTTTTTCAATTATCAATTATTTTTTTTAAATTTTAATTTAATTCTTAAATTTTCATTTTATTTCCTCAATTTTTTATTATTTTGTTTAATTTCAATAATTTTTTTCGATTTTTAATCCAGTTGTTTAATTTGCAACTGTTATTCCTATAATTTTTCAACTATTTTGTTTAAATTTAATATATTTATTGTTTATGTTTTTAAACTATTCTTTCTAATAATTGTGTATTTATTTAGCCATTTTTCCAATTTTGTTTTCAACAGTCAATTATTTTCGTCATTTTTTAGATATATTCTTCAATTTTGTAAGTTTCATTATTTGAATTTGCAAAAATTTTTAGTTGACTTAATTTGATAAATAAATAAAAAACCTAAATTCTTTTAAAATTCTCAATTATAATTTTGGTCGGTTATATTCCCGGTTATATTCTCCTTCTCATTACCGTTCTCCAGGTAATATTACTTCTTCGCAACTCTAGTTATAACAATTTATACTTTTTATTAAATGTTGTTAGTAAGAATATTTTAATATGTAAAATTAAAAAACTAAATGTAAGTTAATTTTCAAAATCGTCAGTCAAAATAAAACGGATGCATTTCCGCCCATTAAAAGGAGAATGAAGAATAGAAAAATATGTTTGGAGAAAGATCAAACCTTATGACTTTTATTAAAATGACCACCGGAAACACGCAGTGAAGTAAAGCGTTACTTAGAAAAAAATCACGAAGTAGAGTATGAAAAGATTTATTTCATTGATTTATTTAATAAGAGTTTTATTGCCTCGAATTTATTGTAACAAACAATTTTTAATATTCATTAAAAAATTATAGATGTTAAGAATTATTGTAATGAATTTAAGGTTATGTGATTTTTAGACAATTTAAAAATTATGTGAATGTCAATTATTAGTATAATAACGATATTAGGTAATGTGCATATTTAAAATTTGCTAATTATGAATAAAGATAAGTCGAAAAATAGAAATTATAGTAAATACTAATATAGAATATTAAAAATTCTAATAAATTGAACTTTGTCAAAATAATAGTTATGCTCTACAGCATTTTGACAATTTAAAGGTTATGATAGATTGTCATTCGAGACGTTGGTGTTATGGTAAATAATAATTAATGTGTTAATTAATATTTATTATGTTAAATAACAATTTATATCAAATAAATATTTTATAAAATAAATATTATGTCAGATAATACTTGTTTTAAATGAATTTTAGGTTATGTAACTTTTCGGAACGACAATAATTCTAATTTCCCGTAAATTTATTCTTAAAACAATAAATATTTTAACACCCAACTTTGTAGAATTACTTAAAATATTCTTGGAAATGTCTGTCTGGATTAAATTTGTTTCAATTTTGTCTTTAAATTAATTTTTTTTTTAAATTTTGTATAACAGCTTCTAAAACTTTTATTGTATAAGTGCTTTCGTAGGAAGATTAAGAAGGAAAAATAGTAAAACTTCTATGTAAAGAATGGCATTCTAATTACGAATTTTGAAGCCAGATTTCAAAATTTCAAAATGGTGGATCAAAAATGGCGGATGATATTTTGAAAATCGTTCGGATTTGTTTGAAACTTGTTACTTGGGGATTTTTGGGATTGCTAATTACGAATCTGATGTCAAAATTTAGAAATTCAAAATGGCCAATCCAATATGGAAGACGATGTATTGAAAATATCAGATTGATCTCTCAACGATTTTCGCCTGCATTTTCTCCAAAAATCAATTCTCAGGATATCCATTTGGCAGAATTTTACTTAACCGAGAGGATATTTATCAAATATCTAATTTGACATAAATTTTAATTATAAAAAATTGCAATTATCAGAAATCTCATTTATCCAAAATTGCATTTATCAGACATCTAAATTGACGGAAATTGCATTTATCAGAAATCTTAATTCTTCAAAACTGCGTTTATCAGAAATCTAATTTGTCATAATTTTCTGTTACCAGAAATCTCATCTATCCAAAATTGCATTTATCAGGAATCTTATTTAACAAAAGAACCAATTGTCAGAAAGTTCATTTATACAGGGTGTCTACTAACCGGGAAATAACCGGGAATTTAAATTGACCGGGAAAAACCGGGAATTTTCCGTCAAACCGGGAATTTTTTTTCTGTGATAATAAATTCTTGTCAATTTTCAATTATTTTCTTCAATTTCCAATTATTTTCTACAATTCTCAATTATTTTCTTCCATTTGGAATTATTTTCATTAATTTAAAATTATTTCCTCATTTCTCAATTATTTTCATCGATTTTCTACTATTTTCTTCAATTACCAATTATTTTCTTCAATTTTCAATTATTTTAATCAATTTTTAATTATTTTCTTCAACTATAAATTATTTTGTTTTGAATTGGCAATTATTTGATTCAATTTTCAATTATTTTCATCAATTTTTAATTATTTTCTTCAGATCTCAACTATTTCCTTCAATTTTTAATTATTCTCTTCAGATCTCAACTATTTCCTTCAATTTTAAATTATTTTCATCAATTTTTAATTATTTTCTTCAGATCTCAACTATTTCCTTCAATTTATAATTATTTAATTTAATATTCAATAATTCTCGACTTTTTTAAACTATTTTTTTTCAATTATCATTTATTTATTTAACATCTCAATAACTCCTCCATTTTTCAATTATTTTCTTCTATAATCAATAATTCTCGTCTTTTTCAATATTTTTTTTCAATTATCAATTATGTTTTTGAAACTTGAATTCAATTCATCAATTATTATTTAACAATTCTCAAAAAATCACATTTTCTTCAATTTCAAATTATTTTCTACAATTTTTAATTAATTTCTTCAAATTACAATTACATTCTTCATTTTTTATTGTTTTTTTTTCAAATTCTATAATTTCTGGGTTGTTCAATTTCTTTTTCTTCAATTATCACTTATTTTCTTCTACTTTCAATCCCATTGTTCAATTCTTGAATTATTTTCTTTAATTCTCAATTATAATTTTCGACATTCAATTCCATTCTTTAATTTTCAATTTTTTTTTAATATTTAATAACTCTAGGCTTTTTACAACGATTTTTTTTAAATTCTCATTTATTTTCTTCAAATTCCAATTTTTTTCTTAAATTTCAATTATTTTCTTCAATTTTCAATTATTTTTTTATATTTCTTTCAGTTTCTCAATTTCTTTCAATTTTGAATTTCTTTTCAATTTTCTTCAATATTAATTAAATATTAATCAATATTAATTAAAGTATAGCCATATCTATTTGTTTAATTGTATATGTGATATTAGTTTACGTTTTTTATTGTATTGTTTATATTTATATTTATTATTTTGTTTTTTTATGATTATATCGAATTGTAATGGGCCTCCCGCCCGTATATATTGAAATAAACAAATTTCACAATTCTCAGCTTTTTTAAATTATGTTTTTCTTTCAATTTTTATTTAAATTGAGAATTTTTAAATTATTTTCATCAATTCGTAATTATTTCCGTTGATTTCTAAATTTTTCTGCTGTTTTCAAATATTGTATTTAATTTTTAAGTACCTTCTTCAATTTTTAATTATTTTCTTCAATTTTCAATTATTTTCTTTAATTTTAAATTATTTTGTTCAATTTTCAATTGTTTGTTTCAATATTCAGTAATCTCGACTTTTTTTAATTATTTTTTTTTTCAATTATCAGTTATTTATTTCATGTTTTAAAACCTCCTTCATAATTTTCAAAAATTTTCATCTATTTTCAAATTTAATTGTTTAATTATTTTTTTCAATTCTCAATTAATTTCTTTAAATAACAATTCTATTCTTCAATTTGTAATGTTTTCTTCAATATTAAATAATTCCTGTCATTTTCCATTTTTTTTTAATTATAAATTATTTTCTTCTTTTTTCAATCCAATTGTTCAGTAATTTTCTTTAATTCTCCATTATTGTATTCAAATTTCAATTTTATTTCTCAATTTACAATTGTTTTTTTTTTTAATATTCAATAATTCTGTGTTTTACTGATTTCAATTTGATTATTTAATTTTCAATTTATTTCTTCAATTTAGAATTATTAACTTAAATTTTAAATTATTTTTTTTGATTTTCTATCTACTTGACCAATTTTTAATTATATTCTTTAAATTTAATTACCATTGTTCAATTTTTTTAATTATTGTTTAATTGTAGATTAATATTTATTTTTTTTTTTTAATTTTGTTTCTAATTGTCAAATATCTTCGTCATTGTTCAATTATTTCTTTTCATTATTAATTATTTCTTTTCATTATTAATTGTTTCTTTTAATTCTTAATTATTATTTTTTGTAAAGTTTAATATTTAATTCTTCAATTCTCAATTATTTTCTTTGAATTTCAATTATTCTCTTCAATTATCAACTGTTTTATTTAAATTTTGTAAACATTTGTAGGTCTATTTATACTTAAAATAAATTTTAAGCTAACAAGAGAAAAAACCGGAAAAACCAGGAACAAAAACCGGGAAAAAAATCTAATTTGTCCGAAATTGCATAAATCAAGAGATTTTTAAAATTTTTGCCGTCTTATTAAAAATGTCGAAAAACGACACTCGGCATTAAGTCTATTGTGTATTATGGGACAGTAAAAAGTATCATACAGTAATTGGCAAATATAACCTATTTTTGCATTTAACTTTTCTACTTTGACACTTAATTGTCTTTAGCTAGAAGCTTTTGTCTAAAGCCGACTTTGAGATAACGGCGCATTAGAGGGCTTATAATTCGTAATAAATGATTTATACAAATATACACCCCGGCTGCGCCCAAGACTTGCGGGAAGTCATTTCACAGTTATATTTTAGTATTGAAATGACCTCTAAGCCTGTCTTGCCAGAGTCATGTATTTTTTTTAGCGAATAGATAAGCATTGTGGCAGAAGAATCCGTTATTCCCAGACACCCTGCAGTTATAATATGTGTCAAGTGCATTTTTTTTCGCATCCTGACACGCACATTTATCAATAAGTTTCACCTTTCAATAATAATTCAATCCAAGTGCCATTAGAGGCGAGATCATTTTATATATATGGAGTAGAACTCTTAATAAGATTTGCCATTTGCGGAAAGACAAAATCTTGTTTCTAGCACCCGAATAAGGCACATGTTCTAATTTCTATTCAGTAAATTTCTAAATTACTTTTTTCCGTTTCGGTCCATTATCCGATACCTTGGGTTCATGCTCTTTAACAAGAATATAACGATACGTGAAAGTTTCTTGACAATGAAATATAAAAATTTATTACACCGACATTTTCCTGATTATTTTCTTTTGAAAGTTGCCAAGTTTTGTAAAAGTTGATATACAGTGGGCTGGAGATTATATTAATTTAATCTTAATAACTGAGATAGTTAATTGGTAATCTTTAATAGGAAATTGGACTTACCAATTTAATTTTTTCGGTGCGAAAAATTTTCTGCAAACTAGCCTGCTCAGCTTCGTGATTTTCATGCTGGATTCTTAGTTCGCCACCTCGCAGTTTTTCCGCTTCGGTTGCAATCTGAAATAAAAATACATAATTTTCGTGGATTGAAATAAATTAAATTAAATTGATAAAGTGAAAAAAAAATAAAGTCAAAATTCAACTACCAATGGTAATTTAAGAAAATTTAAGAATTTAAGAATTCAATTAAAATTTGAAAAAGTAATAAATAATTGGAAAAAAAATTACAAAATGACAAAAATAATTGACAATTGAAAACAAAATTCAAAAAATAGTTAGTGTAATATACAACCGATCAAAATAATTAAAAATCAAAGAATAATTATGCAATTTTAAGATAAGAATTGAAATTTGAAAAAATAACAAATAATTGAAAAAAAAATTACAAAATGACAAAAATAATTGACAATTGAAAACAAAATTCAAAAAATGGTAGATTAATATACAACTGATCCAAATAATTTAAAAACCAAAGAATAATTAAAAAAATTTAAGATAATAATTGAAAATTGTAGGAAATAATTGAAAATTGCGGAAAATAATTAATAATTGAAGGAAATAGTTGAAAAATGACGAGAACAATTGAAAAATTGAAGAAAATATGTGAAAAATGATGAAAATAATTGTCAATTGAAAAAACATCGAAAAATGACTAGATTAATAGACAATTGAAAAAATTAAACAAGAAATATTAAATTAAAAGAAAATAATTGCAAACTGAAAAATTAAGAAAATTATAGGAATAATTGTTGGAAATAATTGAGCATTTAAAAAGTGGATTTAAAATTGAAAAAAATAATTGAAAATTGAAGAAACAAATTAAAAATTAAGGATTGGAATTGAATTTTAAAGAATATACTTAAAAATTGAAAAAAGCCGAGAATTAATGAATATAGAAGAAAACAATTGAAAACAGAAGAATGGAAATAAAAATAGAAGAATGCAATTAAAAATTAAAGAAAAAGATTTAATAATTGTATTCACAATTAAAGAAACTAAGTGATAATAGAAAAAAATAATAGAAAAAAGACGTTTATTTTTTAATATTAAAGAAAATAATTGAAAATTGAAAAGTGGAATTCAAATTTTAAGAAAATAACTACGAATTGAAAAGAATAGTTAAAAATCACAGAATAATTATAAAATTTTAAGACAATAATTGGAAATAATTGAAAATTGCAGAAAATAACAATCGAAGAAATTAGTTAAAAAATGACGAGAATAATTGAAAAATTGAAGAACATATGTGAAAACTAACGATAATAATTGTCAATTGAAAACAAAATTGGAAAATTTTATTATCCAATTTTGAGTTTTGAAAAGTATTTTTTCATACTCTTTCTACATTTTTTATTTATTCAACTCAAATTTCAGTCATTTATATTATTTTTCAAAAATATCCAACATTTTTAAATTGATTTCTTTAATTTTTCAAGTTTTTTCTCCAAATTATAAATACATCAATTTTTTTTAACTGATTTACTAAATCTTTAATTATTATTTCAAATTTCAATTAATTAAAAAAATTGTTAATAAATTTTAAAGTTTTTCAATTATTTTTTTCTCAAATTTTCAATTACTTTCAGTATTTTGTAATGAATGTCCTAAATTTTCAATTATTTACCTCAAATTACAATTATTTTATAAAATTTATCATTTTTTGTTGTTGATATTTTTCGATTATTCTTCTCAATTCTCGTTTGTTTTTTTCAATTCTCAAATATTTTCTAAATTTTAAATTAGTGTCTCCAATTTTTAATTATTTCTATAACTTTGCAATTTTTTTCACCAAATTGTAATTTTTAAAATTTCAATTGATTAAAACCTTTTTTAAAGAATTTTAGAATTTTTAAATTATTTTTTTCAAATTTACAATTTATTGCTTTTGGTATTTTGTAAATAATTTCTTAAATTTTCAATTATTTATCTCAAATTTCAATTATTTTTAAAAATTTATCATTATTTTAATATTTTTTGCTATTTTTCAATTATTTCCTTTAATTTAATCGAAAGAAAAATTCGAAATCTGGCAAAAATAATCCACAAAAGAAAAAATAATTTAAAAAGAATATATTCTTTCATTTTTTAAATTATTATGTTCTGTTGTCTATTATTCTCACCAGTTTTAGAATTTTGTTCAATATTGTCAATTATTTTCCTCATTTCTCAATTATTTTCGTTATTTTGTAATCTTTCTTTCAATTATCAATTATCTATTTTCTTAACATTTAAATTGAATTCTTTAATCTTCAATTTATTGTTTTTAATTTTTAATTTTTTTCGTCAATCCTCAATTATTTTCCTTAATTTTTAATTATTTTATTCATTATTCAATAATTCTCGCCTTTTTTCAAATATCAATTATTTTCTGAAATTTCAAAACATTTCTAAAATTTCCAGTTCATTTCTTCAATTTTGATTTTTTCCTACAATTTTTTCTTTTATTATCTACAGTTTTTAATTGATAATTTATTATTATCCTACAATTTTATAGTTGTTTTTTAATCTTTAAAATTATTTCCTTCTGATGCCCATTAATTTCACCATTTATCGAATTCTTTATCAACTGACAATTATTTTCCATAATATTTCATTATTTTCGTCATTTTGTAATTTTTCTTAAAATTATCAATTATTATCATATAGATTCAATTTAATTGTTTAATTTTCAATTTGTTTCTACAGTTTTAATTATTTTCCTCAATTATTAATTATTTCCTTTTTTAAAAAATTATTTTCATCGATTATCAATTAATTCCACAATAATGAATAATTCACGGATATTTTTAATTATTGTTTTTACTCATAAAAATTGTTTTAGTCAATTTTTTTTCAATTATCTATAAGTTTATTTAATACTAAATTCAATTGTTCAAATATTTCCTTCAATTCTCAATTTTTTTTTAAAATTTACTAATTCCATTTTTCATCTTTCAACTTTTTCTTCTACATTGAATAATAATTCTCGGTTTCTACAAGTATTTTCTTCAAATTTCAAATCCATTTTTAAATTTTCAATTATTTTCTTAAATAATAAAAAATTATCGACTTATATCAATTATTTTTTTCTACATCAATAAATTTCTTTAATTTTAGAAATTTAGATACAGTTGTTCAATTATGTTCTACAAATCTTAATTTATTTATTTTTTATTTATTTATTTAGTGTACATTGCACGGGTAGAAGAATTCCATTCTTCAAATTTAAATTATTATTTTTGCTCAATTTTCAATTTTTTTTCCTTTTTCAATTCAGTTGTTCAATTTACAATTATTCTTATAACTTTCCTAATTCTTCTATGATTTAGTTTAAATTTAATGTTTAACGTTCAATTTTTTAAATTATTTTTCAAATTGTTTATTATTCTGTCCATTTTTTTAAATTTTGTTTTCAATTGTCAATTATTTTCGTCATTTTTCAGATATTTTCTTCCATTTTGCAATTGTTCTCGTTATTTTTCAATTATTTTCTACAACTTTTTCCAATTTTCATTTATCCTGTTAAAATTTTAGAATTATTTTTTAATTTTTAATTTTTCTCTCTTGTCGATTATTTTTGCCAATTTACGATTTTTTTCAATTGTCAATTATTTTCATCATTTTGAAATGTTTTTTCAATTATTTTTCTAAAATTTTAAATAAATTATTTCCTTCAATTTTTAATTATTTTCATTAATATTTTTAAATTCTCGTATTTGTTTAATTTTTTTTTCAAATATTTATAAGTTTCTTTAATTTTAAATTCAATTGTTTAAATATTTTCTGCAATTCCCAATTTTTTTTGTTAAATTTCAATTCTATTTTTCAGTTTGCAATAATTCCATATTCAATAATTCTGACCTTTTTTATTTTAAATCTTTTCTTAAATTTTTAATTATTTTCTCAAATTTTTAATTGTTTTCTTTAATTTTCAATTATTTTCTTCAATTACAGTTTTTTTTTCTACTTTCAATCCAGTTATTTAATTTACAATTATTGCTATAATTTTTTTAATTTTTATTTTTGCAATTATTTCCTTGGAATTTAATTTCTATTGTTTTATTTTAAAAATTGTCTTAGTTGTGTACGAATCTAGCCATTTTTCGAATTTTGATTTCAATTGTCAATTATTTTCTCCTTTGTTTTTGTAATTTTTTTTCAATTATTAATTATTTTTTCAAATTTCAATTCAATTTTTAAATTTTAAATTTATTTCTTTATCTTTTATAAAATTCTTCAATTTTCAATTATTTCCTTCAATTTCAATTATTTTTTTTTTATTTTTAATTCAGTTTTTAAATTCTCAATTATTTACAACAGTTATTCCGATAATTTTCTTAATTTTTAAAGTATTTTGTTTGAGTGTAATATTTATTGTTAAATTTTTTAATTTATTTTTTTCAATTCTGTAATTTTCTAGCCAATTTTCGAATTTCATTTACAAATTCTCAATTTTCTTTTATTTTGCGAATTTTTTAAATTTTGACTCCAACAATTTTTTTATTAATTAAAATTTTTTTTTTACTTGTTCATATAATTTTTTTTTAAATGAATAAATAAAACCACTATAAACGGATAATTAAAATTCGGGCAATTTGGTTTTAGAAGAAAAACGAGCGAACTACATTGACTTTTTTTTCATTATCAAAACAATTTTTTTAATTTAGTTGACAATCTGTTGAACTACTCAGGGTAGTTGAGACATAACTACTAAAAAATCTACTAACAATTTTTTTGAATGCAAAAATGATTAATTTTTAGATAGATTAGTTGAATCATTGTACACTTCATAAATGGAAATAATTATTTCATACTCGATATAGCGAAAACCTGAGTACACTTGAAAGTGAATGTATAAACAAGACTTTAGAGCATTTCCGAAATTTTGCCAGACATGAGTGATCCAATATAGTGCAAATGATCGATAAAAGATATAAATAACTTCAATTTGTCTTCGGTGGCATTAACGAAACAGGAAACATAGCAATTAGTGCGAGACAGAGTTGTTTCTTTCAATACTTGATTTTCCCATGCCCTACTACACGGTACCAGGGTCACAACAATGGAACGTATAATCGAGTTAATTTATTATCGTCACCAAGTAGATAGTAATGCTGAAAACCTGTTGCGGAATCAAACACCATTTGCATGTTACATATTAGTGAACGTGAATAATTATTATCTTATCCGAGTTTTGGAATGCGAAGGATCATAAGAGTGCCTATTCTCTATCAAACAGTGTCTGAAAATGCATTCCAGTCGATCAGTCTCTCTGATATAACATATTCGCGACTCTGTAGTATATAAATACTATGGGTCGACGGCCTTGAAAAACTTAATTAATGTACTTTCTAACATTTCCTATAGTTAGACATGCCATATATTTAAATACACTAATCTTGTCAAATTAATTACAATAGATTAAACATTATATATACTCGGGGAAAAAGAGCTTTGGAAATGAAAAGTTTGTTCTTAAAGTAAAACTACCCGCAATTGTTACACGCCGATTAGGATGAAACTTGGTACGCTTTTAGAACTCGCAAAAATAATAGATATGTATTTTTTTATATCTGCAATGGTGGAGGTTTAAGGCTTGAAACTACCCCATGTATTTCAGAAAAAAACCCTTTAAACGAATAATAATATGCAAGCACATATAAAGTATAACTAATTTCTATACAACTTGGTATCTAGGGGGTTTTCGCGTTGCTTATGACGAATCCAAGGTCAGATTTACAAAATTCTAAATGGCGTATCCCCTAAAACAACCCCTAATGAAAATAATCTAAAAACATTTTGAAAGAAATTATCAACTAGCACTAAAAAATTCTAATTAGGTTCTAAAACGGAGAAAACACCCAGAAATATAACCTCTTATTTTTCAAATCGATAAAAATCATTATCAACCCCTAAAATCAGCCCTAATGAAAAAAATCGAAACAAATTATCAACTTGCACAAAAAATTCTAATTAAGTTCTAAAATGGTGAAACATATTCAAAAGTATAAACTCTAATTTTTTAAATTGACATCAATAATTATCAACCCCCTAGGGATCACATTACCTATTGCTATTGAAAAAGGTGAATAAATGCAAATTTTTTCAAAAATAAGGGACAAAAAGGGGACAGAAAATTTGCTTCAACTTATATATTTGAAGATTTTTTAGGACATTTTTATTTACAAATTTTAAATATGTATAGATTATACAGGGCTGCCATCGGACTTATAGATTGAAAATAGTACAAAAAAGTGACTTTTTAATTTAAAAAGGTGAATAAATAGGGAGTTTTTAAGTGAAAAAAGTGAATAAACAATAATTTGCAATAACAAACAAAATATTACTGATATTAATTTGGGATCCGCCAGCAGGCAAATAATTAATCAGAGCTCCCCAATATCAAATTAAAAAAAAAAAATTGTGAAATGAGAAAACTAATTGGAAAATTAATTAAAAATCAAGAAATGAAGACAAAAATTTAAAATTTTAAACAAATTAATTAAATTGAAATTTAAAGAAAATGATTGAAAAATTTTAAAAATACTGGTAATTACAAGAAAATAATTGAAGAATGACAAAAATAAGCAAAATTTGACGAAAAATAATGATTCAAACTTAAAAGAAATTAATTTAAAAAATGATAAAAAAATTTACATATGTAGAAAATAAGTAGAAAACAGTTGAAAAATTACAAAAAAAGCTGAATTTTGGAAAAAAATTAATAAGAAATATAATTCAAAAAATAAAGTAAACTGTAAAAAATGTATTACATTAATTGAAAAATTAAGGACATAATTGAAACGTGAATAAACTAATTGAATAATGTTATAAATAATTAAAAGCTAGTGTTAAAATTAAAAATTTATAGACAACAATAATAAAAATATTAAAGAAAATAATTTCAAAATGTCAAAAATATTTAAATAATGACAAAAATAATTGTAGTTTGAAAAAAATGATGAAGGAATTAGAAATTAGATGGAGACTACGTTTAACTAAATAAGACTTTATTTAATATATCATTGACCGACGAATTTATACTGAACAGCTCGAATGGTGAGCAAAGACTAAAATTGTATAAGCGAATCAAAAGAAAGAATAAGTATGATTCATAGGTACAAATAAAAGTGTCGTATATACAAAAAGGGTCCTTTGAGTCTATAGCTTGTTAAAACTCCAACAAAAAATAATTGAGAAATGACAAAAATAATTGATAACTGATGTAAAGAATTGAAAATTTATAGACAATAATTATTGAAAAATTGAAAAAAAATATTAGAAGTTTGTGGAAAATAATTAAAAGTTGAAGATATTAATTGACGTTTGAAGAAAATAATTGAAATTTAAAGAGAAAAATTCAAAAATGTCAAAAAAAATTAAATATGAGGAAAGGAATTTAAATTTGTAGAAAATAATTGAAAAAGTGTGAAAAATTCTAAATTTGAAGACAATACTTGAAAAATTGACGAAACAATTGAAATATTAAGAAACTAATTAAATAACGAGATAAATAATTGAAAGCTGGTTTGAAAATTAAAAAAATTGTAGATAATAATTGAACAATTGAAAAGACTATTGGAAGTTTGAGGAGAATAATTGAAAGTTTAAGAAATTAATTGAAGTCTGAAGAAAAAAATTAAAATTTGAAGACAATAATTCAAAAATGTCATAAAATTTAAATATAAGGAAAGTAATTGTAATTTGTAGAAATAATTTAAAAAATAATTGGAAGAGTTGTAAAAAATTAATAAATTCATGAGAATAATAAAAAGGATAAAGAAAATGATTAAAATTTGAAGAAATTTATTTAAAACTGGTGTACATTTTTCTTAATTTCTTGACAATAAACAAAAATGAATAAAATAATTTAAATTTGTTAAAAATAATTTTAAAACGTCAAAAATAATAAAAATATGAAGAAAATATTTGGAAAATTACAAAAGTAATTGAAATTTGAAGAAAGTAATTAAAGAATAACAAAACTAAATTGAAATTTGTGTAGAAAATTTAAATATTTCTGCCAATAAAATAAAGATTAAAAACGTAATTGAAATTTTAAGAAAATATTTGAAATATTACAAAAATAAGTGAAAATTGGTGTAATAAATTAAAAAATTTATGGCAATAATTTAAAGTTTAAAGAAAATAATTTAAATTTGAAGAAAGTAATTAAAGTTTCTAGAAAATGATTGAAATGTGTAGAAAATAATTGAAAAAGTTGTAAAAAATTAATAAATTCTGACAATAATAAAAAGAATGAAGACAATTTTTGAAATTTGAAGAAAATAAATTAAAACTGCACTGGTGTAAAATTTAAAAATTCATGATAAAAATAATTGAATATAACAATTGAAATTTTTATAAAATAATTCTAAAATGACAAAAATAATAGAAATATGAAGAAAATAATTTGAGAATTATGAAAATACTAAGAAATATGACAAAAGTAATTTAAATTTTTAAACTAATAATAATTAAAAAATGACAAAAGAAAATTGAAACTTGTGTAGAAAATTTAAATGTTCTTGGCAATAATTTATAGATTTTAGAATATAATTGAAATTTTAAAAAAATAATTTAAAAATGACAAAAATAAATGAAAACTTGTGTAATAAATTTAAATATTCCTGACAAGAATTTAAAGACTGAAGAAAATAATTGATATTCGAAAAAATGAAATTCAAAATCCTAGAAATACTTAAAAATTGACAAAAGTACTTGAAAAATGAAAAAGATAATTGAAAAGAGATGTAGAAATTAAATATCAAGATAATTAATTCGAAAATATGGAAAGTCACAATTTTGAATGTATATCCAAAATTCTGAAATTAAAAAAGTTGGGATTCTTTTTTAGAAAGGTTATTTTTCCTCATGTATTTTTAATGGGGATTTTCTATCGATTTTGGCTATAACTATAAACTTTAATACTGAAAATTAGAAAAAGGGGAAATAGGGGACAATTCTTTAAAATAGGGGAAATAGGTGCAAAATTTTAAAATAGGGGAAAAATAATAATGATCAACCCCCAAAATCACCCCTAATGAAAATAATCGAAAAACATTTTGAAAAAATTATCAACTAGCTCAAAAAAAATTGCATTGAAGTTCTAAAACGTTGAAACAACCCAGAAATATACCTTCTAAGTGTTCAAATTGATAACAATCATTATCAACCCCTAAAACCAACACAAATAAAAAAACGAAAAACATTTTGAAAAAAATTATCAACTTGGACAAAAAAATTCTAATTAAGTTCTAAAATGGTGAAACATACCCATAAACATACCCTCTAATTTTTTAAATAGACACCAAGAATTGTAATTCCCTAAAAACCAGCCATAAAAAAAAGAAAAAAAAAGTTTAAAAAAGTTTTAAAACCGAAAAAATACCTATAATTTTTTTAATTTTAGAAATCAGACAATATTATAACATTATACTATGGGCTATTCTATTTCATACCATTCCACTAGCAAAATACTATCGCGTGAAAAGGATTTTTTAAATCGGTTTAATTTGATTAAAACTCAATTAAAAATAAATTGTAATAGGCGAATTTGAAAGAGAATTTATCAAGCTTTAAAATGATACTAAACTTTTTTGAAAAAAATTTCAATTTCATGTAAAATTTTAGGTTTAAAAATTTCAAAACACCCCCTCTTAGAATTCAATGTAACTTATACTAAAATAATGTTTAAATTTTCTATTTTTTAATATGTAAAGACCATAATGGACTTTTAATGGAGTTTGTAGAAATAAATTTTAATAAGAAATCATTTTATTTCATTTTACATATCAATATTAATAGAAAAAGAAAAACAAACGAATTCTAACATGAGAATGGTTATACTACGCGACTTCAAATTAATGTCAGATTAAATAAATTGGTTTTTTAATGAATTTTTTTTTCTAAATCCTGTGAAATTAGGATTAGGGGATGTTTTGAGATATTAATGTTTGAAATTTTTAAACCTAAAATTTTACATGAAATTGAAATTTTTTCAAAAAAGTTTAGTATCATTTTAAAGCTTGATAAATTCTCTTTCAAATTCGCCTAATACAATTTATTTTTAATTTAGTTTTAATCAAATTAAACCGATTTAAAAAATCCTTTACACGTGATAGTCTTTTGCTAGTGGAACGGTTTGAAATAGAATAGCCCCTATATAATATTATACAAAAAATTTGTTATAAAGTTCTAAAACAGTGAAAAAACTAGAAATATATCCACTAATTTTTGAAATTGACAATAATAATGATCAACCCCTAAAGTCACCCCTAATGAAAATAATCGAAAAATATTTTGAAAAAAATTGTGAACATACTTAGAAAAATGCCCTCTTATTCGTTAATTTGGCCACAAGAATTATTATTCCCTAAAAACCACCCCTAAAGAAATTCATGGAAAAACATTTTAAAAGAAATTATCAACTACCACAAATAAATTGTAATTAAGTTATAAAACGGAGAAAAACCCCAGAAATATACCCACTAATTTTTGAAATTGATAATAATGATTATTAATCCCAAAAACCACCCCTAATGTAAATAATCGTAAAACACTTTGAAAAAAATTATTAACTAGCACAAACAAAATTCTTATTGAGTTCTAAAATTGTGAACATACCCAAAAATATACACTCTAATTTTTTAAATTGATAACTATCATTCTCAACTCCTAAAACCACCCCTAATGAAAAAAAATCGAAAAACATTTTGAAAATATTCTCAACTTGGACAGAAAAATTCTAATTAAGTTCTAAAATGGTGAAACATATTAAAAAATATAAAATTATTAACTTCTAATATAGTGAACATACCCAGAAAAATACCCCTTAAATTTTGAAATGCTAACTAGAATTATCAAACACTTCTTTAGAATTTTTTGTAAATATTAATAATTTTTTTATAAATGCTTTTTTTATTATTTCCCTTATGGGTAATTTTTAGCTGTAGATAATCCTTGTTATCAATGTAAAAAATTAGATGGTATATTTCTGGTTATGTTTCACCATTTTAGAACTTCATTAGAATTTTTTTGAGCTACAGTACCGGCCAAATTTGTCAGTCCATCCATTTTTTAAGAATTGAAAAACTTCTTGAAGCATACAGAGTATAATTATTAAAATTTTTTTATTTTTATTTCCTAAAAGTAGATGAAATTATTAAGAAAATAATAAGACCTGAGTGATGTGATTTAGTTCATTTTTTATTGAAATATATTTAAAAAAGTGGAATTTTTACTGTTTCACAAAAATGCAAATTTCTGACGAAATAATCATTGTTTTTTGAAGTTTCTATGCTTGTTTTCAAGGAAATTTTCTAAGAAATAATACTATTTTATTCCCATCAAAATGCAATTTTTATCTTAGAATATGCAGGGCTTGCAATTTGGACTAAAAAATATAGGAAAATTATAATTAACATCTTGATGTCAAATACAGCTATATAAAATATAACAAAGTTGTAATTGTCAACAAATTTTGAAAAAAAAATATATTTATTAACACATTTTAAAAATTTTTTTTATGTCATTATAATGTGTTCAAATTTTTATAAATTGTTTTGTCGAAATTCCGAACCCTGCATATTCTAAGATAAAAATTGCACTTTAATGCTTGTAAAATAGTTTTATTCCTTAGAAAATTACCTTGAAAACAAGCATAGAAACTTTAAAAAGCCATTGTTATTTCGTCAGAAATTAACATTTTTGTGAATCAGTAAATTTTGTTTTCAAAATTTTTTTCGATTATTTTCCTTATGGGTGGTTTTTAGGGAATTATAATAAATTCATGGTGTCTATTTAAAAAATTAGACGGTATATTTCTGGGTTTTTTCACCGTTTTAGAACTTTATTACAATTTTTTTCCAGCTAGTTGATAATTTTTTTCAAAATGTTTTTCGATTATTTTCATTAGGGGTCTTTTTAGTGGTTGATAATTATTGTTGTCAATTTAAAAAATTAGAGTTTATATTTTTGAATATGTTTCACCATTTTAGAACTTAATTAGAATTTTTCTGTGCAAGTTGATAATTTTTTACGATTTTATTAATTAGGGGTGGTTTTGGGGGTTGATAATAATGGTTATCATTTTAAAAAACTAGAGGGTATATTTCTGGGTTTTTTTTTCACCGTTTTAGAACTTTATTACAATTTTTTGTGCTAATAGATAATTTTTATCAAAATATTCATCGATTATTTTGTGTAGGGGTGGTTTTTAGGAAATGATAATTCTTATTGTCAATTTAAAAAATTAGAAGGTATATTTCTGGGTATGTTTTCCCATTTTAGAACTTAATTAGAATTTCGTTCTTAAAGTTGATAATTTTTTTCAAAATGTTTTTCGTTTATTTTTATTAGGATTGGTTTTAGGGGTTGATACTGATTGTTATCAATTTGAAAAATTAGAAGGTATATTTCTGGGTTTTTTCACCATTTTAGAACTTTATTGGAATTTTTTTTGAGCCAGTTGATAATTTTTTCCAAAAATTTTTCGATTATTTCCTTAGGGGTGGTATTTAGGTAACGATAATTCTTGTTGTCAATTTAAAAAATTAGAGAGTATATTTTCAAATATGTTTTACCATTTTAGAACCTAATTAGAATTTTTTTGTTGCAATTTGATAATTTTTTTTTTTTTTTTTCATTACGGATGGTTTTAGGGGTTGATAATGATAGTTATCTATTTGAAAAATTAGAGAGTATATTTCTGGGTGTTTTTCACAGTCTTAGAACTTTGTTATAATTTTTTTCAAAATGGTTTTCGATTATTTTCATTAGGGCTGATTTTAGGGGATCCGCAGTTTTGAATTTTATAAATCTGACCTCGGATTCGTCATCAGCAACCCGAAAACTCCCTAGATACCAAGTTGTATAAAAATTAAACATAATTAAACATAAAAAATGTAATTAACTAATACAAGTTTCCTCAAAATCTAATAATTAAAACTTATATAAAAAATTAATATTAAATGAAAAATATAATATAAAGTTTACAGATGAGAAGGCCGAGAGTATTATAAATTCATTAACATAACACGGTTATTTTGTTAATTCAAAAAGAGTGCCAAGTTCACGTAAACCTTTAATTATTGCCAAACGTAAATTAGACTTAGCGAGCTCCATATTTCTTGTTATTACTTGAGATCCGAGTGACTGCGGTGTAAAAGTACATAAACTTGAAATTAGTGAAGCGTCTGCTGAAAAAAGAGCAATTCGCCGCACATAATACCACGGTGTAAAAAGGATTTATAACATAACAGTCAACGTTATACGACAACCGTTACAGACTTTCATGGGGAGTCGGCAAAGTGATTGGGCGAGCAAACGACTAAAAAGTGCTTCGCGGAAGAAGCCGCTTGTCGATACATAAGCTCCCTGTGAAAATATCGAAATGCCCAAATAGAGAAGTCGCAGAAGAAATGCCGCTCAACATTGCCAATGAAATAAACTAGAGGTGATCTCGTGTGTGGTCAACACCACGCCTGCGTGTGGTCTTTCTGCTCTACGCACCTTCAAAAATGATAATCACACCCAAGGAGTCCATTTCCGATTTAAATACAAAATTTACACATTTTTTTTTTTATCTAATTAAGATACAGTGTAATTAATGGAAAATAATTCGTTATGTGTAATACAGAGATCACGATATCTTTTTTTCGTAAAATCGAGATTTCCAGACATTTTTCCGAAAATAATTTTCTGAGTTGGAATTTCAGAATTTTTATTTTCCGAACATCCAGGGCCGGATCAAGGCTGTCACGGGCCTGAAGCACAAAAAAACTTCAGGACCCTACTAAAAAAACAAAAGTTTCTGCATTTTTATCTTATCAGAGTGTCTAGCGAATAATCATTTAAACAAGGGAGTAAATGTTCAAAGAATCTTAACAAAATGTAAAAAAAATAAAATTTTACATGAATTACAAAAATTAGAAAATTTTATTAAAACCAGTATTATGAATGAACAGATAAGAAAGTAAGGGATAGTTTACATTGAAATGGGAAAATTAAAGCGAAAAGATATAAAAAATGTACTAATTGAAAAAACCTGGAAAAAATAAATAAATTCTTCAAAAATAAAAAAATTTAAAAAATCAATGAAAGTAAAAGAAAGAAAATTAAGAAATATGATAATAATGCGTTATAAAATATTAGGTATTTTAAGGAAGATTGATTAATTTTGTAAAATCAAAATACTACGCAATAAACAGTAAAAGTTTTTAAAACAAAAAATTGAAATTACAAAAGAGAGGAAAAAATGATTTTCAAAAAGTTAAAATATTTGCGGACATGTTTTTTTAAATTAAGAAAATAAATAAGATAATCAGTAAAAAAACGGAAAAATGTTACTAAAGATAAAAAAATACTTTAAAAACTTGTTTTGAAAATCAAGCAAAAAGCAATAATTTTTTTTTTAATGAAGCATTGAGTGAAAAAAATTAAACAATTTGAAGAAAAAAACCAATATTTCTAAGAAATAGAGAAATTCTGATCAAATGAGAAAATTTATTATAAGATCAAATTTACGAAAAATTAAAAAAAAGAAGAAAAGTCTTTAAAAATTATAAAAATTAATAAGTTATGACAGATGACAAAAGACCAAATAAATGTTTTAAAAATCATAAAATTGAAAAAAATTATATTTTACAACTTCAAAATTATAATAATAAATAAAATTACTCACTGGTAAAGTAAGTAAATTTTTTTTAATATTGTTAAAATAAAACTGTATAAAATTAACTGAAGTAATTTTTGTAAAAAAAATAAAATTTGAAAAATAAAAAAGTATTATTAAATGCATAAAAAAAAAATTTTTAAAAAGAAATGAAAGTTACCTAAGTGATTTTCTAAAAATACAGAAAAGCAATATAAAACATAACCTACCATAAAAATTGTTTGAAAAAGAAAAAATTGCAAGAAAGAATAATTCAATATTTCAAGAAAGTGATATAAATTAGTTTGTAAATAAGTCTACAATTTTTTCTATAATTTTCAACCGTTTTCAATTTACAATTATTGTCCTTAAATTTTATAATTATTCTTTAACTTTTTAAATTATAAATTATTTTCTAAAGTCAATTTTATTCTACAATTTTCAATTAAGTTTATTCAATATTCCAAAAAACTTAACTTTTTTCAATTATAAACCATTATTTCAAATTACAATTTATTTCTTCAATTTTTTATTATTTTCTTCAAATTTCAATAAAAATTTTTCAAGTTTCAATTATTTTTTCGAATATCAATATGCTTTTTTAATTTTAAGTACAATTGTTCAATTATTCTCTTCAGTTCTTAATTATGTTTTAAAAATTTCATTTCCATTCTTCAATTTAAAATTTTTTCCCCAATTTCAATTATTTTGTTCGATTAAATTTTTTTCAATTTAGTTCTTCAATTAGCAATTATTTCCAACAATTATTTCTATAATTTTATTAATTTTTCAATTTTCAATTATTTTTTGAATTAAATATTTATAGTTTGATGTTTTAAATTATTATTTCCAGTTGTGTATTAATCTAGCGATTTTTCGAATTTTGTTTTCAATTTTTAATTATTTTCGTCATTTTTCAGAAATTATCTTCAATTTTGCTATTATTCTTGTTATTTTTGAAATATTTTCTTTAATTTTTAGTTATTTCTTACAATATTTAAAATTTGTATTTATTCTCTAATAATTTTAGAATTATTTTCAACGTTTTCAATTATTTTTTTCAGTTGTGCATTATTATAGTCACTTTTTGATTTTTTTTTTCAATTGTCAATTATTTTCTTTAATATTTTAAAATCCTCGCCTTTCGCCAATTATTTTTCTCCATTATCAATAAGAATCGTTAATTTCAAATTTTTATTTTCTTCAATTCTCAATTTTTTCTTCAAATTTCAATTCCATTTTTCAGTTTTTAATTGTTTTCTTCTATATTGAATAACTTTTGGCTTTTTTAAAATACTTTTTTCAATTTTCAATTATTTTATTCAATTTTAATTATTTTTATCTATTTTCAATCCATTCGTTCAATGCGCAATTACTTCCAACAATTATTTCTACAATTTTTTCAATTTTTCAATTTTCAATTATTTTTTAAATTAAATATTTATAGTTTGATGTTTTAAATTATTTTTTCCATTTGTGTATTAATCTAGCCATTTTTTGAATTTTATTTTCAATTGTTAATTATTTTCGTCATTTTTCAGAAATTATCTTCAATTTTGCTATTATTCATGTTATTTTTGAATTAATTTCTTTTATTTTTAGTTATTTTTTACAATATTCAAAAATTTTAATTATTCTCTTAAAATTGTAGAATTATTTTCAACGTTTTCAATTATTTTTTTCAATTGTGCATTATTATAGTCACTTTTTGATTTTTTTTTTCAATTGTCAATTATTTTCTTTAATATTTTAAAATCCTCGCCTTTCGCCAATTATTTTTCTCCATTATCAATAAGAATCGTCAATTTTAAATTTTTATTTTCTTCAATTCTCAATTTTTTCTTCAAATTTCAATTCCATTTTTCAGTTTTTAATTGTTTTCTTCTATATTGAATAACTTTTGGCTTTTTTAAAATACTTTTTTCAATTTTCAATTATTTTATTCAATTTTAATTATTTTTATCTATTTTCAATCCATTCGTTCAATGCGCAATTACTTCCAACAATTATTTCTACAATTTTTTCAATTTTTCAATTTTCAATTATTTTTTAAATTAAATATTTATAGTTTGATGTTTTAAATTATTTTTTCCATTTGTGTATTAATCTAGCCATTTTTTGAATTTTATTTTCAATTGTTAATTATTTTCGTCATTTTTCAGAAATTATCCTAAATTTTGCTATTATTCTTGTTGTTTTTGAATTATTTTCTTTAATTTTTAGTTATTTCTTACAATATTTAAAATTTGTATTTATTCTCTTAAAATTTTAGAATTATTTTCAACGTTTTCAATTATTTTTTTCAGTTGTGCATTATTATAGTCACTTTTTTATTTTTTTTTTCAATTGTCAATTATTTTCTTTAATATTTTAAAATCCTCGCCTTTCGCCAATTATTTTTCTCCATTATCAAAAAGAATCGTTAATTTCAAATTTTATTTTCTTCAATTCACAATTTTTCCTTCAAATTTTAATTCTATTTTTCAGTTTTTAATTGTTTTCTTCTATAATCAATAACTTTAAGCTTTTTTCAATTACTTTTTTCAATTTTTAATTATATTATCAAATTTGAATTTAAATTTTCAATTTTAAATTATTTTTTAAATTAAATATTTATTGTTTGATTTTTTAAATTATTTTTTCCAGTTGTGTATTAATCTAGCCATTTTTTGAATTTTATTTTCAATTGTTAATTATTTTCGTCATTTTTCAGAAATTATCTTCAATTTTGCTATTATTCATGTTATTTTTGAATTAATTTCTTTTATTTTTAGTTATTTTTTACAATATTCAAAAATTTTAATTATTCTCTTAAAATTGTAGAATTATTTTCAACGTTTTCAATTATTTTTTTCAATTGTGCATTATTATAGTCACTTTTTGATTTTTTTTTTCAATTGTCAATTATTTTCTTTAATATTTTAAAATCCTCGCCTTTCGCCAATTATTTTTCTCCATTATCAATAAGAATCGTCAATTTTAAATTTTTATTTTCTTCAATTCTCAATTTTTTCTTCAAATTTCAATTCCATTTTTCAGTTTTTAATTGTTTTCTTCTATATTGAATAACTTTTGGCTTTTTTAAAATACTTTTTTCAATTTTTAATTATTATTCTTCAAATTTGAATTTAAATTTTCAATTTTCAATTATTTTATTCAATTTTAATTATTTTTATCTATTTTTAATCCATTCGTTCAATGCGCAATTACTTCCAACAATTATTCCTATTATTTTCTTCATTTTTCAATTTTTAATTATTTTCTTTATATTTAAAGTTTTTGCTATATTTTATCAATTTTTTTCAGTAGTCTATTAATCTAGTCATTTTGTAGATATTTTCTTCAATTTTTTAATTATTCTCAGTTTTCAATTATTTCTTTTAATTATTAAGTATTTTTCGGAATTTTGAAATTATTTCCTACAATTTTTTCAATTTGCAATTAGTCTCTTAAAGTTTTCTAATGATTCTTTGAGTTTTTCAATTATGTTTTTTTGTTGTGTATTAATCTTGACATTTTTCGAATTTTGTTTTCAATTGTGAATTATTTTCACGTTTTGTAATTTTTCTCCATTATTATCAATTTTTTTTTAATTTTAGTTTAATTTTTAATTATGAATTTATTTTTTCACGTTTTTATTATTTTTTGAAAATTTTTATTATTTTCTAAAGTTTTCAATTAAGGGCCCGGATTCCATAAGGTGTTACGCGCAAATTCTGCCTGAAAAGTATTGTCCTCAAACCCGATTGATCGACTATTTATAGAAGTATTTAAACTAAATTCAAAACTTTTTGAAAACAAGAAAATGCTTTCAAAACATAACCTCAACTTCTGACAGTTCCATATAATGCAGGATTATATATATATACGTATTTGTATCAATAATTGAAATTAAGGTTGATTATAAACAGAAAAAGCTGAAATTTAGATTCTTTAAAATTTGAATGCAATTAATTTCGACATTTTAAATAATTAAATTTGGAGTTAATTAAAATTTTAATAATGAATGTTTTGACAAATTAAAATTAGGATTTATTGAAATTTGAATTAATTATAATTTTTAAAAATTGAAATTAAACTCTGAAATTTGAATGAAGGAAACTTAGAACCTATTGAAATATCCAATAATAAAAGTTATAGAATTGATTAAAATTCGATGCAAATGGAAATTTTTTAAATTGAAATGTGGATTATTGAAAATTTAAATCGATTCCACTTATAGAAAACTTAAAACTCGAATCAGTTGAATTTTAAAATTCATTAAAAATAGAATAATCTAAAATTTAAATTGTTTGAAATTTGTTTAAAATTAATTTGAATTTCGGGTCTGATTAAATTTATAATTATTTGAAATTGAAATCTGATTATAATTTGGAGGATTTATATTTACAATCAATTTAAATTATCACTAAATAATAATTTGAAATTTGGATCATTTAATATTTGAATCAACTTAGTTTGAAATTAATTAAAAATAAATTAAACTGAAATTTAGATCCTTTAAAATTTCAGTGTTTAAAAAAAAATTGAAAAACCTGACAATGTTTCGAAGAAAGCTTTTTCGAAAGTTTACAAACCGAGTATTTTACTGTTTACTTTTATGTTATTTTACTTTAAATTTGACATTTTATTTAACTTTATTTACTCTTTATTTTGACTAATTCCACACTTAATGTATTTTTTAAAATTTTACGATAATTTACTAATTTCAGGGAGGAAGTTCAAAATCTCACACTGAATAGAAAGATACAAGTGGCGATAAAATTAATGAGAAGTAGAATATATGAATCCTGATAAAATTGTTTGATGCAGTGCCGAAGAAGAAGAGACCTCACGTGATTATAATCTGCCCATGAAATTTACAGCGGACACCAAGGAAGACTTTTATAGGCGACTGACAAAAGTTGACTTGTTCCCTAGATTTCCTCTGATTAAGAAATCTCTTTTCTCTAAAGACGCCGAATATTAAATTTTGTTTAGGATATATAAATTAAAAAGCTGTTAAATTTCCATTTTCTTTTCAGTTTCAATTAATTTCTCAAAGTGTTTACATTAATTCCTCAGTTATGAGCCATTTAATTTAGTAAATATGTAAAATAAATATTGTCATTAATACTCAAATGTCCACTGATTAAGTACACGGAAAGAAAATGAATTATAAATTTTATAAGATTATTTTACAATTTAGGGAAAGAGGATCAGAAAAGAAAAATTTCAGATAGATAATTGTAAACATTAAAAAAATTATATTAAATTCGCTTCAGAAAGCATTTTAATAAAATTTATAATTAATTCTCTTTGCGTGTATTAATTAATACTAAGTAGATACTTTTTAAATATTAATGTACATATTTACTTTTCATTAAAAGGCAAAACGAGAAAAACTAAAGAAAATAAATACCTGTAATTTTTCCTCTAGTTTTTTGTTGGCGGCTCGCAAACTTTGAACTTCAATTTCCAGTTTTTGGGCGTCGATGAAGGAGCTTGTGTCAACTTTTCTGCGCTTTGTTGAACCACCAGAAGCCAGAGAATCTGTTTTCAATTTCTTTATTGTCGTTTCAGCTTCAGATAGTCGTTTCTTTAACGCTGACAGCTCTCGTCGATGATTCTCGTCTTTTAGAAACTCCACCTTCGAGGAAACAAGAGTGGTCTCTGTTACTAAACGAGAGGGAGATTGAGAGAGTCTGAAAAAAAAAAAAAGAGAACAGCAATGCTATAAGAAAACGATTGACACGGTTGCATAACTAGGACGATCAACTCTAATCGAGAATGACTTTCCAATTAGTAACTCACTAATCATTGCAAATTAGTTCTGCTCATTTTTTGAAAGTGTTTTAAAAATGTTATCTTTTAATTTTAATTTGTAATTTATTCATCGATCAATTAAAAAATAAGGAACGAATGAAGGAAAACGATTAATAAAAAGAAAAGTTAAAAAGTAGATAAATAGGCAAAAATTAAAAATAATTTAAATAAATATGTAAAAAGTTAGGGACAATGGAAAAATAGGGAAAATGAAAGAAAAAAGAACCGAAAAAACAAAAGAAATTTATAAAAAGGGAAAAGAAGAAAGAAAATTAATTATAAATTTTATTAAAATGCTTTATAATTTAGGGAAAAAGTGCCAGAAAGCGAAATTTTCATACAAGGAATTTTAAGATTTAGAAAAACCATTTGAATCATTGATAATTTATTTTAAATTTTAATATATTCTGAAGCGAATTTTATATAATTTTTTTAATGTTTAAAATTAAGGAAATAAGGATATAAAAAATAAAGAAAAGATAGAAAGAAAGGGAAAAATAAGTGGAACAAAGAAAGAAAGAATAATTAGAGAATCTCTAAATCTGAATTAGTTAAAAATAACTAATTGGAAAGCAAAAACTCGGTCACTAATTCAAATAGTTATATTTCTACCTTTCTACTAAATATTTAGTAAAAAATGACAAATTATTAGTCAAATTAATTTTTAGGTTATGTCAAAATAACTAAAATTTTAGTAAAATTCTGTTTACTAATTCAATTAATCAAATTTTAACTATTTTTTAATTATTTTTTCTAATTGACGAAACAAACAAATTCAGCCACGATTTGACTGATAATTAGTTATTTTTGACTAACTCCGATTTAGAGAGTAAAGCAATAAATAAATGTGTAGAAAATAAATAAAGAAAAAAACAAAACAAAAAGCAAAGGAATAAGGAAAAAATAACAAAATAAATAATAAAGAAAGAAGATGCAGAAATAAGGGAAGAAATAAAATAATAAATAAAGATAGATAAGATTAAAAAAAGTAAACAAAATAATGAAAAAAATTGAGAACTTACCAAATTCATAAAAAGGCAAAGAAATAAAAAAAAAGAAAAAGAGAGAATAAAAATAAACCAACAGAAAATTAAAGAAGAAACTAAATAAATAAAAAAATAAAGGAGCAATGATGGAATGCAATAAAGGAAAAAAAGAATAATTAAAAAATAAGGCAATATTAATAGAAAGAATGGACGAATTAAAGAAATAAAATCAAGAATGAAATGCAGAAATGATAAGAAAGAAAGTAAAAAATATAGGATAAAAAAGAGTAAGAAATAAAGAGTTAAAGATATATAAGAAAGAGACAATGAAAATAGAAAGAAAGGGAATAAATGTAAAATGAAATAAAAAAATGAAAAAATGAAAGAATGTTTAAAACAAAAATACTGAAATAATAAAAGAGAAAGTAAATAAATAAATAAACACATAAATAAGGAGAAAAATGAGAGATAGTAATAAAATAAATAAAAATTAAAGAAGAAAGAAAGTAAATGAATCTAGAAAATTAGAAAAAAAATTACAAGAAAAGAAAAAAAAGAAAAGAAATTTAAGAGAAATGAATAAAAAAGGAACTAAAGAAGTAGATAGGAAAAAATAAAACAAAAAAAAGCGAAATCAAAAAATGCAAAAAAATAAAATATAATAAGAAAGAAACAAAGAAACAAAGAAATAGATAAAAAAATTTTAAAAATGTAATTAAAAAGAGGAAATTACTAAAAAAAAAAGATGAAAAAAAGGCA
This sequence comes from Ganaspis brasiliensis, assembly GCA_037103525.1. Lineage (NCBI taxonomy): Eukaryota > Metazoa > Arthropoda > Insecta > Hymenoptera > Figitidae > Ganaspis > Ganaspis brasiliensis. The sequence goes on from JAZKLR010000294.1 coordinate 3,169,063, forward strand.
GAGAATCAAGCGGAGGATAAAAAGAAGAGTTTAAAAAATACAAAAGATAAGGAAGTATTAAATAGAAATTTAAAGAGCTAAATAAAAAGAGAAGGAAATTAAATGTATACAATAATAAATAAATAATGAGAGAAAAAATAAGGAATTAAATTAAAGAAATTAATAAAGAAATAAAAAAGAAGAAGGAAGGCAAAAATAATGAAGACAAAAAGTAAAGATGTAAGGGAATAAAAACGAAAGAAGTAAAAAGTAAGAAAGGAAAGTGAAATTAAAGCAAATTTGGAATCAGCACAGAATTAAAAAAAGAAAGAAATAATTAATTAATAAAAAAATTAATAAATAAATAATACAAATAAGCTAAACAAAAAAATTAAAAAACAAACAAACTGTTATTTTAAGCCAAATAATTCAACAATAAATAATTAAACATTTTTAACCAAATTATTTACTTTTTTAAGAAGAGGGAATCTCAGTTTTTCAAAAGTCAAAAAAATTATTTTTATAATAATTTTGTGCGTAAGTTTAATGTTCATGAAATGAAATGTGTCAAAAATTAAAAAACATGTTAAATACTGAAGAGCAGACATCAATGAGGCACTTTTTTCAACGAAATATTCCAATTTTTTGTAAACTTATTTTAAAAAACAATCAATGAACATTTTTAGCCTATTGGTACCCAAACAAATTTTTTTAAAATTGCTTCAAAAATAGTAAAAATTAAAGTCTTCAGTCTACGAATTTTTGTTTAGATACAGAAAAGTTCTTTTACCGGTATTTTTTCTGAATAAAAAAACAAATTCACTGGATCAAGAATAATTTATTATTGACCCAAGAATGTGCATTTGTATTAAGGATACTTATTCTTGAACTCAGCGTAATTATTTTTGATCCAAGAATAGTTTTTATTAGTCTAAGAATAATATTCTTAGTCCAAGTATAATTATTCTTGATACAAACATGTGTAGTCCAAGCATATTTTTATTCCTGTCAGAAGAATTTTTTTCTCTCAGTGTTCTACAAAATTACGGATGAATTTCAAAATATTTGATTTTTATATTTGTGCGAATAGTCCAAATTCGAATTTAATCAAATTTTGATAATCCGATTTGAATTGAAAAGGTTCAAACTATTCAAATATTTTGAATCTACCACTTTATTTTAATGCAAATTAATTCGAATTCGAACCATGTTTGGTTTTATTCAACAAATTTTTATTAGATTCAATTTGAGGTCTAAAAATCCTGCTTCGCATATCTTTATTTATTTCTTTCTTCACCGAAAAGTCAAAAAGTTCTTTGAACTTGTTGATATTATACTATTAAATTTCTTGCAAAAATGTCCATAAAAATAATGTTCTTAACCATTTTGAATAACACAGCCCCAAAAAAAAAAATTTTTTATCCTATACGCTACACTAGTGTATTCCTACGTATTTTTCTTCACTTAATTCGAATCCGAAATCCGAATAACCAGATTGGTTAAAATTTTGAAGATAATCTCAAAAAATTGTTAAAAACCCAAAAACACAAATTTTTTTGTCCGAAACACTACGTTAATGCATTTAAACGTATTTTTTCCGCTGTATCCGAATCCAAAATCAAAATTATCAGATTAGCTAAAAATTTTTAGATAATCTCAAAAAGGCGATTTTTTCGTGTTTTTCAAGAATTTTTTGAGATTATCTAAAAAATGTTAGCCAATCTGGTTATTCTGACATCGGATTCGGACTCAGCGGAGAAAAATGCGTAGGAATACACTACCATATTGTCTTAATCAAAAAAAATTTTTTTTTGGTTTTTTTTCGGGGTTTTGAGCAATTTTTGAGATTATCTCAAAAACTTTAGCCATTCTGATTATTTTGAGTTTTTGACTTCGGATTTGGATTTAGATTTTAAAAAAAACAAGTAGGAATCGTTACACAAGCGTAGTGTCCCGGAAAAAAAAGAAATAACATTTTTTTGGTTTTAATTTGTGTTTAAAAAGATTTTTTGATATTATCTAAACAAATTTAGCTAATCTGAACATTTTGACTTCGATTTCGGACTCAGTGGAGAAAAATATGTAGGAATACACTAGCATATTGTCCCAGACAAAAAAAAAAATTTTCGGGTTTTTTCGGGTTTATGAGCAATTTTTTGAGATTATCTCAAAAACTTTAGTCAATCGGATTATTTTGAGTTTTTGACTTTGGATTCGGATTTAGCGTAAAAAACAAGTAGGAATACACAAGCGTAGTGTCCCGGAAAAGAAACAATTTTTTTTTTGGTTTTGATTTGTGTTTAAAAAGTTTTTTTGAGATTAGCTAAACAAAATTTACCTAATCTGATTATTCTGACTTCGGATTCGAACTCAGTGGAGAAAAATACGTAGAAATACACTAGCATATTGTACAAGACAAAAAAAAAATATTTTTGGGTTTTTTTCGGGTTTTTGAGCAATTTTTTGAGATTATCTCGAAAACTTTGTCCAATCGGATTATTCTGAGTTTTTTACTTTGGATTTAGATTTAGCGTAGAAAACACGTAGGATGACACAAGCGTAGTGTCCCGGAAAAGAAGAAACAATTTTTTTTTGGTTTTGATTTGTGTTTAAAAAGTTTTTTTTTTGAGATTATCTAAACAAATTTAGCATATCTGGTTTTTCTGACTTTGGATTCAGACTTAGTGGAGAAAAATATGTAGGAATACACTAGCATATTTTCCGAGACAAAATTTTTTTTTGTTGTGTTTTTCCGGTTGTTGTGCAATTTTTTAAGATTATCTCAAAAACTTGAGCCAAGCGTAGTATCCCGGAAAAAAAGAACATTTTTGTTTAGTTTTGATTAATGTTTAAAACTATTTTGAGATTATTTTAAAAAATTTAGCTAATTTGGTTATTCTGATTTCGGATTCAGCGAAGAAAAATACGTAGGAACGTTGTTTATCTTATTCCGTATTTTTTAGCATTTTCCCTCTCTCCTTTCATATTTTCATATCTTCCTACAATCTTGCAATTCATTCTTTATCAAATGTCCCCTCTTATCAAATACTGCGCTCGCTCTAAAAAACATGTTTCTCTGATCTAGAGCACAATTTAAACTTTTACCTTGATTTTAGGTCGGATATAATCTGTTGATTCTTCGCAGCTTCCGAGATCTTGGCGTCTCTTTTCGCTTTGTCCAGGTCACGTCTCGCAAGCTTTGCGGCTTTTCGTTCTTGATAAAGCTCTGATCTAACCGCCTCGAGATCTTCTCTCATCCTTCTTGCTCCTTCCTCCAACCACTGTATCGTTTTCCTGAGTCTCTCCACATCGTTCGCTTTCTCTGTCCTTCGCCTACACTGTTTAGATGCATCCGGCGGCTTCTTTAGAAGACCAGAAACTTCTTTATCTTTCGACAGATTCATAGCCACTTCTAGTTTCTGATTTGTCATCGAAAGTGTCTGCTCTCCGAGAATCTCGTCGCCATTCAGAGATTCCTGAATCTCGTTTGTAACATCGCTTCCCTCGTTTTCGTCAGAGGACAGTTTCCTTTTCAATTTCGGATCCACTGAAGAGATTTCACAATAATTGAAAATAGCCATTTTCTGGCAAGAGTTTCCAACATCTTTATTAACTAATTGAGCAGATGGTTCTGATGGATTAATGTTTCGGCTGTCTTTATCAATTTGACTACTTTTTACAATTTGATTATTTTCCACTAATACTTGATCAGTTTTTGTAATTCCAATTTCCACAATTTGGCTATTTTGTACAATTTGATTATTTTCGACAAGTTGATTATTATCGAAGAATTGATTATCTAGAGTGATATGATCATTTTTGAATAAATTGTCTGAATCTGATAAAGATCTCTTCAGTGTTCCTTGAATTCCATCGGCATGAGATTTTGCGGAAGTGGAAGCAGTGTCGAGTAAAATTCCGGACAAATCTTCATGTCGAGGTGACTTCCTTGGAATTTCCATTTTAGAAGGAGGAGGCTCCATTTGACGTCTTTTTCTCGTTACGGTTTTCGATTTGTGCCGATCGAGATTCTGACAACCTCCTCGTTCCAAGGTCAAAAAGTCCCCTGTCGTTTTTGAACTCGTCTTCGTTGGGATGACGGTGTCTCCCGCTGAGGGGTTCATAGTCGTTTCTGTAAAATAAAATCAAATTATTATTATTATTAATCATTATATCTTTATTTAATATTAAGTAATTATTAATTATAGGTCAAAATAACAGTTGTTTCAGTAAAAACAATACCAAATCTAAACAAAGTTAGGTTATGTTCAGTGACAGTTTTTCGACTAAAACATCTAAACATCAATATGGTTTGTATATTATAGAGTATATTTTAATGTGACGGCAATAGTCAAGAAGGTTAGGTCATTTTGTCAAGAAGGTTAGGCTCGGACCCTAATTTACATTACGTTATAATGGGATTTTTAATAAAAAGTGATTTTTATGACAATAAAAAACTTTTAAAATTATTAAAGGCAAAAGATAAAACATATTTTTTTACGTTTTTGTAGTATAATCATACTTCTTATCGGTTATTTGATTTATTTTTAAATGAAAAAAAAATAGTAAAAAATTCAAAATAGGTTAGAAAGCTCTGTCAGTGTGATTGTTTTTTTGGCTTCTAAATACAAATTTAATTAATTGACAAGGAATATGAATACATTATCAAAATGTAAAAAAATATATTCCATCTTCTAATAGCAACAATTTATGCAATTTTTAAATAAATTAGTCTAAAATACCTTTTATATTAGAAATCCCTTTATAGCTCAATGTAAATTTGGGTCTGCGCCTAACCTTCTTTTGATTTGTGACGTCGCATTAAATTACTCTATTGAGGGTTAATCCTCTTTGTTTATTTTCTTCCAAAAAATCACAAACATAATCTAAAATAAACTATTATTCAAAATTAATTTCAACAAATTTTGAAATATCCAGTTGTACATTTTCCAGAAATTAATTATTAGAATTAGGTTGAGCTAAAATTTGTTGTCAAAAAATAATTATTTAACATTTTATGTTTTTTTTCATGTCTAACAAAGAGAATTGTAGAGAATATTTCAACGAGAAAAATGAACTATTATTTGTCAGAATTGGATGAAAATTGCAGATGTTGATTAAATTTAAAGAAAAAAAATAAAACGTTATATATTTATTATTATTTAACAACAAATTTTAGTTCAACCTAATTTTTTTCTGGAAAATGTACAACTGTAACTTTCAATTAAAATTTGGTGAAATTAATTTTAATAATATTTTTATTGGTGGAGAAAAATGACTTTCCATTTTGAGGTTATGTAAATGGAGAGAACATCCTTAAAATTATAACTAATTTTATATAAGAAACAATATATAAAGAGTAATTTTTAACTCCAAAAATCTTGAAAAATAAGAAAAATTGAAAACATTTAATAACAAACAATACTGAGAACAAAGTTAAAAAACAGAGAAAATGTTTTAAAAATCTAACCAATTGTGAAAAAAAATATAAACTAGGTGTGAATTCTGTCCATTTCATGGACACTTCGCTTCCAAGGAAGCAAGATAATTTGCTTCTTCATAGAGGAAGCAATAAATTTATTTATAATATAAAAAATAATAATTTAATTTTAAATTAATTATTATTGAAAAAAAATGAAAAATTATGAATTATTACGTGGGTTTTTAGTCAATTACATACTTTATATAGGTCAATCGATTCGTTTTGAGAGAAGGAATATGATTTTGTAATTCGTTTGGTTGAATTTTTAGCATGAAAAAATTTTTTTTTTTAAAAAAATTTCCAAAAACGAGATTTTTTGATGAAAAAAACTGAAAAATCATGAATTATTACGTGAGTTTTTGGTCAATTATATACTTTATATAGGTCAATCGATTCGTTTTGAAACAAGGAATATGATTTTTTCATTCATTTGTCTGAATTTTTAGCATGGAAAATTTTTTTGCCAAAAAACGATATTTTTCGATGAAAAAAGGTGCTCAAAAAAATTTGATTGGGTATTTTCAAAAATCCCTGTGTCCAAATTTAAATATTTGTGAGCTTCATATGTCATCCAAATTTTATTAAAATCCGTTGAAGCGTTCTCGAGATATCGTGGCGACAAAAAATTTACCACATACACACACACATACACACACACACACACACACATCCGGACATTTTCTCAGGAATGAAAATTTGAACTTTTCAGATGAAACTGAGTCGATTTACACTATTTTTGGAAAATCGAAAATCTTAACGATTACAACGCTTCCTCCGTGAGGAAGCAAAAATTCATAAAATATTTCAAACTTGGCAAATGAATGCAAGAACAGAGAATCAAGGAACTTATATTAAAAAATAAGGAAATGTACAAAATTAAAATAAGAAAAAGAAAATTTAAAAAGGTAAGTTGAAAGTCTACAAAAGAAATGAAGAAATTGTTATAAATTAAGAAGTTAAGAAAATAGTCTAGGAAGTAATTTAAGAAATGAAGAAATTAAAAAAATATATGTATAAACCTTTCATAGAACAAAAGAATATAAAAATTATTATATAAAGAAAAATTTCAAAAATTTAATTAAAAAGGAGAAAGTCACAAAAAATGTAATAATTTAAGAAAAAATAGTAAATTAAAAAAAAATGAAAAAGGCTCAGAAATGCTAGAAATGTCAAAAATATTTCTTTCCAAATCGGAAGAAAAAAAATGTAAAAAAACAGAAAAATGTTTAAAAAGATTCTAATCAAATTTGAAAAAGTTTCAAAAGACGTATCTAAAATCTTATCAATGAACGCAAAATAAAAAAAAATGTACAAAAATTAGTATAAAAAAAAAAAAAGTTAAAGACAAGAACGTTTTTTTCGAAAATGAGGAAATTAAAAAAAAATACATGAAATAATCAGCTTTAAAAAATAAGAAAATGTACAAAAATAAGTAAAAAAAATCTTCAAAAAACACCAAAAAAAATTTGTTAAAAACAAGAAAGTTTTTTCCGAAAGTGAGGAAATTAAAAAATAATATGTACATAAAATAAAGAAATTCTTTAAAGATAAAAATGTCACGGACAATTTTTTTCAAATGAAGAAATAAAAAAAAAAGATATTTATTTTTGGTTCCAAATAAACTAGAATATTTTCTTCCTCATGGTGGAGGCAATATAAGTTTTAAACAAATAGTTTCAATTTTTGAAAATTTTGAAAATTTATATTTATTCTAAAACATTTTGCCAAAATATAAACTTTATATAGGTAAATAGTTTCCCGTTAATGTGAAAAATATAATTTTTTTTAGACATTTAAAGCTAAATTCAAAAAATTCAAAAAATATTAATAAAAAATGTAATTTTTCAATTTAAAAATAAAATTGCTTAAGATTTTTTTAATTTATATTTACTTTATATAGGTCAATTGATTTGTTTTAAAGACAGAATTACGAATTTTTTTTATATTAAATTGAATTCATAGAATAAAACAGATATTTAAAAAAAGAACAAATTTTCAAAAACAAAAATTAATAAACATTTTTTAAATGTTTGTTTTTTAAATCCTTGTGTCTGATTTCAAATTTTAGTAGTAAAAATAATTTGTATTTAAATCTATGTTTTTGAGTTATTGTGTTCACAAGAAAAAATAGACACGCACACATAATACATACATACATACAGACATTTGATCAGGAGCTCATTTAACACATTTCTATAAAGAGAATAGTTAATTTTAAGGAGGAACCGGACAAACAATCGGAACAAAAGTTAGTCCAAATGAATAATTTTGATTTATGATATAGAAAACACATAAGTTAGTGTAATTTTTTTCAGGGGAAGTGTGGACACTTGTAGTTTTTACAAAATGAGCCGTTAAAAATTGCAATTTGATGAAAATTAAAAAAAATTGATCCCCCAACTTTCTGAACTTTTTAAAATTATCCTAGACTTTTCCTAATTTTCCCTGTTTTCCCTACATAACTAATGGGTTCCCCTAGAAACTTTTCCTTGCGGCTAGTTGTGTTGAATTAAGGAGGTTCTCTCCATTTACATAACCTCAAACTGGAAAGTCGTCTTTCACCAGAAATAAAATTATTATTCAAATTAATTTCACCAAATTTTGAAATATCTATAGTTGTATATTTTTCAGAAAAAATTAGGTTGAGCTAAAAGTTGTTCTCAAATTATAATTATTTAACATTTTATGTTGTTTCTTTAAATTTAGTTTAAATTTTCATTCAATTCTGCCAAAGAATAGCTCCTTTTTCTCATTGAAACATTCTCTACCCAAATAGCACGTAATATTGCAGCAACATTGCCGTGCAATGTTGGCAATATTGACGCGAAATGTTGCTGCAACGTTGCCTCAATGTTGTCCATGTCCACATTGCTGCAACGTTGCCCTGTAATGTTGCTGCAACGTTTCCTGCAATGTTGCTGCAACGTTCCAATAATATAGTTGCTCAATACAACGCTTAAATACAACGTTAATTATACAAAAAAAATGAACAATTAACGTAATTTGCATTGGTTGAACTTTCCTTTTATTCCGTAATTGTCATATTTACTAAGTACCATTTTTAAAAGTTAATGAAGCCTTTATAAAATTTTGAACTGCTATATTTCGAAAGTTGCTGCAACGTTACGGCAACATTGCAGGGAAACGTTGCAGCAACGTTGCAGCAATATTGCCAACATTGCACGGCAATGTTGCTGCAACCTTGCTGCAATATTACGTGCTATTTGGGTATACAATTTTCTTTGCTAGACTTTGTTAAATAATATATTGTTTAAAAAATACCTAAAGAATGAATTTCATTTTTTTAATAACTTTTAAACAAAATATTATTTAACAAAACAGATAAAATTATAGGGAATGTTTCAATGAAAAAAATTAGCTATTATATGTCAGAATTGGATGGAAATTGCAGTTGTTCGTTGAATTTAAAGAAAAACATAAGTTGTTAAATAATTATTATTTGACAATAAATTTTACCTCAATCTAATTTTTTCTGAAGAATGTACAACTGGATCTTTTAAAATTTGGTGAAATTAAGGAGGAATCGGACAAACAATCGGAACAAAAGTTAGTCCAAATGAATAATTTTGATTTTTGATATAGAAGACACATAAGTTAATGTAGTTTTTTTTTAGTGGAAGTGTGGACACTTGTATTTTTTACAAAATTAGCCGTTAAAAATTGCAATTTGATGAAAATTAAAAAAAATTGACGTTGGAAACGATTATTCAAATTGAGCTTGAAATTAACCCAAATTGAATATTCGTTTCCAACGTAAATTTTTTTTAATTTTCATTAAATTGCAATTTTTATACGGCTAATTTTTTAAAAAATACAAGTGTCCACACTTCCACTAAAAAAAATTACATTAACTTATGTGTCTTCTATATCAAAAATCAAAATTATTCATTTGGACTAACTTTTGTTCCGATTGTTTGTCCGATTTCTCCTTAATTTTAATAATAGTTTTATTTGATGGGAAAAGTTATTTTTTAGTTTAAGGTTATGTCAATAAAAATAACCTCCTCAAGAGACTGCAAAATCAAAAGAAATTAAAAAATATATGAAAATATCAAATTGCCAGTGGAAAATGAAACAAAGTAGGAAAGTGTTTCGATTTTCCCAGAAGAAAAACACGACTATTGTGACAAAGTAGACACACTAATTATTAACAATTAATGAGGCTAGACAATAATGTTGTTGAATATGCCCGACTTCCGTCAAACTTGAAACACGCCAGTTATGAAAATACGTGGGAAAGTGGTCACGCTTCTGACTTCAATGAATTCTTTACTCGAGATCGTAAGAATTCTTCTTCTTTTGCGTAACAGTAACACCAAACGCAATTTTAGTTACATAAAATGAAATCAAAAAAATCCATAATCATAATAATTAATTGAATATAACTTCTCAAATTCTTTCCAACCGTCTCTTTTAAATCCCTTTTTATAGAATTAGATATTTTTTATTTTAAAATCTTTTTTCAGAATTTCTCTTCACTTTTAAATCGTATATACGAATTTCTTTTTAATTCTTTTTGTGAATTTCTTGTTAACTCTTTTATTATTTTTTTTTTTTTTTTATGAAACCTTTTAGGAACTTCTTTGAAATCTTTTTTAGAGAGTATTTTAAAATCTTGAATAGAATTGAGGTAGAACAAAAAAAATAATAAAAATGCTGAATAGAAATTGCTCCAAAGTATTTCGATAAAATAAAAACGCAATTACGAAACGGTTTCGCTACATGCACGAGGTTAATTTCAGCTTACATTAGCCGGATGAATGGAGCTCGTCAAGCCAACGAGCATTCGACCTCACAAAAGATTCTAGACGTAGATCATTCAATAAACCAGGCTCGTAATAAACGTATAAATTATCGTCTCACTTTTACAAAAATTATCAATACAGAAAACAAAATCAGTTTTCCACCTTCTTTTGTTCCTTTCTTAGATAATCGGGCAATTATTAAACAAAGTAGAAATAAAAAATTGTAAAAGAAAATAAAGATAATAAAATCCATATTTTAAACTAGGTGAAAATTATGTCCATTTCGCTTCCACGTAAGCAAATATTTTTTGTTGTCATAAAGGAAGCAATAAATTAATAATATAAAAGTTAATTGAAGAAGTTATTAAAAAAAATAATTTTAAATGAAAAAAATGAATTATTTTACGAATTTTTGATGAATTCTAAACTTTATATGGATCAGTGGATGTTGAATTTAACATAAATCACATGTCTCAAACGGTCCACTCAAAAGTCAAAATTTTTAACACAGGGATTTGTGTTGTTTTGTTTATCGTCTGCTTGACAGAAGTAAAATATACTCATGTTGAATTAAGGAGTAAATTTGATTCAATTAGTATTGAACTTTACCTTTTGATTATTAAAAAGAATTTTCAATATGAAATTTACGTTTTACAACAAAAAATTTAATGTAAAGTACAGTGTTTATTATACTAACAAATTGGAGGTTATGTTCAAGAATCGAAGGACAGTTAAAGAACGCGTATTAAATCAACAAACGAAAAATGTTAAATTTTGACACAAAAAATTTAACAAGGACCGATTGTTACACAAATACACAAAATTTTCAACGTGTAAAAAGTAATAAATAAACGACTGAAGGCGGGGAAATTAAAAAAATACTTTCACACGTGGAAGTAAAATGGTGATTTTTGTTTCGCCCACAGAATTTTTAATCAACCACATATGCCAAGACAAACATAATTCGCAAAAAAAACCGTTTTTATTTTTATAGATAGAGCCTAGATTTTATTTTCTTTTCGAGAGAATTAAAGTGATTGACCTGATTCAAGCAGAAAATACTTTTCCTCTTTGTCCAAATGTCGCGAAAAATAAATAAAGGGAACAATTTGTATTCAGAAACCAGGTGGGTGCGACCCAGACTTTGCGACATTAAGCTATTCATAGCCACGGCCCAGAGGCCGCGCCTCCGGTTTCCTCAACCAGAAAAACTGTTTTCAATCAAGCAGTAACTTTTTTAATTTTCATGATAAAAATTTGAATCTACTTTCAATCGATTTTCCCCAAATATGGAAAATTAAATTTTCTTTAAAATACAATCTTTGGGAGATTATTCTAAGATAAATAATTTTTTTTAATTTGGTTTTTTGGATGGCAGAAGTAAGATTAAAAATCCAATAAGTTAAATTATAGAAATAATGACTTATTTTACATGTTTTTTTTTCAAATAAAGAGCTAGTTTTCAAAAGTTAATAAATTCAAATTTGGTTTTTATTAGAGAATTAAACAAATGCAGTTTTGCACATAACCTCTAAAATTAATTATAAAGTAGAGCAACTATAAGAAATTATTTATATAAGAATGTTTTTTTGGATTTAAGATGATTTGTTTTTAATTAAAGTCTATTGTAATTAGGGAATTTAAAGGTTTTGGTAATTTTTGACAGCAAAAAAAATAAATATTATAAATTATCTTGGTGAAAAGATGGATTATTTCCCGAAAAAAATAAATCTTGAGAACTTTAAGCAGCTATTATTTCAAAGATAAACAAACCTTGGAAAATAGTTTAAAAAATGTGAAAAAGGTAGCAAAATGACAAAATAGGTGAAAAAGGTAACAAAAGTTTAATTAGATGAAAAAATTACAAAAATAAAATAATTAAAAAATCCAATCAATTGGACAACTAAATTAGTTTCGAATAAAAATTAGTTAAATAAAAGTAGTTTAAAATATAAACTAATTGAAGAAAATTAGTTTATATTAAAAATTAGATAAAGATTAAGTTAAAAAAACTGAATTGATTTGATAAATAATACAAAATATCACTTTATACAAAAAAATGCATTTGATTAGTATTTTTTCTGTCCTGCTCTTTCTAAAGAAATAAATAATAAGAATCATTATTTTACTTTGTACGACATGAAACCTCGACACTTTGATTTGCAGTCCCCGTTCAATATATAATTTTCAATCATTGTAAAACATAACCAGATTCTTTATCAAGATAAAATCCGCCACTTAAAGCATAAAGCAGAAATCTTATCAGCAAATTCATTAATTATGATCATATCTCTATTGTACTTTTTTAAAGCAATATTTCAATATTTATCCTTATAAGAGTTTATAAAATTTTTTACTTTGTTTTTTTTTTTTCTTACTTGGCAATATTTACAAATTTATTATCTGACAAAGTTTTTATTTCATAACCTAACTTTTTAACAACTTATAAATTTAATTTATGGATTTATTTTTTAAACAATAAATTTATAAATGTCGTTGAATTTCCAGCTACTGTTAATATTTTTAAATCAATCATTTTCCCTAGAAAATTAAATTTAAATTTTATTAAATTATTAAGTAAAATTAAGAAATAAAAACTAATTATTGAATTAAATTAGAAATGAAAAAAATTATTACAATTAAAAAATAACACCAGGTACGATTGACAATGGAAGTTTTGAACTTAAGAAGAAAATTGGTCAAGTACATTATGTGTGGGTTCACGTGGGCAGTTGTAAAAAAGAAAACAATGATTGACTACCTACTGAAGAAAATCACTCTCTTGGATAATTTTTTATTTATCTCCAAGCATTATGATTGACGACGCTATTAAGAAATGAAGATTCGAGAATTTTGGGAGATGACAGCTTCTCCAAGAAAGTTAAATTATTTTGCAAGCGAGTTATTTCGAAATTCGGAAACCACGAATAAATCCAATGACGCTGAAACTTTTCTAGGGTGAGACCAGAAACGAATTTCCTAACCTCTTTTATCCAACAAACTTTTCACGAACAAGTCCTTTTAAAGGAAAGTTTTCTTTTTTGAGCTTTCTTCTCGTTTTTAAAAAAAAATTTCTCCTCTTACAAAAAAAAAAATCTTCTCTTTTTTCAAAAAAGAAATATTCTTATTCTTCTAAAAAAAGACTCATTGAGATTGGTTTTTCCCGCCAAAAGGAACACCAGGAAGTATTTGAGATTTAGATCTTGAAATAAATCCATTACTATTTCTAATCTTCGATCTGGAAACGCCTAAAAAACGAACATCGATATCATTACTGAATTTAGAAGTGACATTCTCTGTTCGTATAAAAATAGAAGCCAAGCAGAAACATTTTCAGGCTTTATCGAACAGTGTGAAATGGACGTGATCGAAAAGTGAAAATAAAATACGATAATTTTTACCGAATCTATTCATAAAACAGATAATTAATAATTACCAAAGTTTTCACTCCCAATTGTAAACTTTCCAATGTTTTCTCTTTCAATGTCGTGAGCTATAATTGCAACTTCTAACTATCGCTAATGGTATTTTATTACTTTTCGAGATAACGTAAACACACCATGAATTATGATTTAAACTGGAATTCCATCTTTAATGGAATTTCATCTTTAATAGAATTACAATTTAATCAGTTGTAAAAGTGTATCTCTGAAATATTCAATTCAAAAAATGAGTTAATTATAAAATATTTCGCAAATTATTTCCTCATTATAAAAACCGAAATTTTAAAAATTATTTCAACAATTCGCTTTCTTAATTAATTGAAAAAAAAATTGTATTTTATATTTAAATTGACATTAAATACGTTTCGTGACTTGGGAGATTATTTCGATCTTTGATCCATAGAAGTAGTAATTAGTCCACCTATAGAGCAAGTGCACTTTATTAATTAAAATCGTACTGAAAATTTTTAAAATCTAGTGTATCATTAGATGACACAGTTACGAATAATTTAATTTCTCCAGCTGCTCTTTTATTCTTTTTAAAATATAACATCAATTTTTCTCACTTCTAATTTAACTTTTTTTTTTTCACAAAAAAGAGAAACCATCAATTTGATTTTATTATATTTATAAAAAAATTAGTTATTTTTTAATTACTCTTGATTTATTGAATTAATTCAAAATCAACCGATTTTTTTCACTAAGAAATTAATTTCCCTTAATAAAATTGACGAAAACTTAATAATGCCAATTTCAGCATCAAGGTCACATGGACCATTACGTCTGGATAGTAAGAAAAGATGATTAATTGATTATGTCAGAGTTACTAACCAATTTTGCAATTACGACTCAGCTGACCTGTCGGCATCGAATAGTAAACACTGGCTTTGATTATTTTTAAAACGATAATCCGGCAGCAATCCTCCTCGTGAGAGACACCGTCACTAACTAAAGTCTAAACTAAACTCTTCTTGCTTCGTTTACGCACGATCGTGATCTCCGCCCACGTTTGCAAATAATCCACATTCATATATCCCCCGGGATATGCTCATTGCTCAATCACACTCAGCGGGAAGCCTCTGCAAATTTCCTCAATCTATCCTCTCATTCTGCCATTCTCAAGTTCAGAGTTTATGCTAATTAGAGAACTTGTCGCTAAAATCTCACCAGCTTCCGGGATTTAATTAATTTTCTGTCAACATAAAAGAGTTAAATATTATTACACAGTTAAAAATTTTGTTTAAAATTTAACATTTTTCACATGTCCCAAACAGTCCACTCAAAACTTTGTTGATTCAACACACGGCAAATACGTTAAATTTGTATATATAAATTTTAACCTCCTATTTTACACATTATAGTGATTCTAACTGAATATAGTTAAAGTTCTTAATAACGTTTAAAATGAATTTTCAATAAGAAACTTATGCTTTACAACAAAAAAATAAACGTAAATTACAGATTACTAAAAAATTTGAGGTTATGTTCAAGAATCGTATGACATTTGAAGAATGTGTAACATCAACTCACAAAAAATGTAAAATTTTAACCCAAGCAATTTAACAAGGATTAAATTCTACGCAAATACATAAAATTTTTAACTGTGTAATATATCATACGTGAAAATTCATCAAAAAAAAAAAAATTTTTATCTATGAGATGTAGCAATGTGCCGTTACAAGTTTCATTTTGAAACTTTCGTTTTGAAAGTTTCAAATCATGAAACTTATGATCGATAAAACTTTTCATGAAATTTATCAAATTTGTAAATTATTAAAATTAAAGTAGACAATTTTTCCAGAAGATTTTATCTTAAAAGTGAGAACATAAAAATTGTATAAATTAAAAAATTACTCTTTGGTGCGAGATATTTCCATTTTAATTTACACAAAAATATTTATTATAAAAATTTAGTGAATACAATTCTTCTAGAAAAACTTATTCTTCACTATTTTTTAAGGAACTGTTTTATGAAAAAAGTTTTTCTCCTTTTTTTTAAAGAAATGTAAAAGAAATGTAAAGAATTTAAGATTAAATTTAACAAAAAATTTTTGCAAATCAAATAATGAAAATTAGGACAACAATTACAAAATTTAAGATAGAAACTGAAAAAAACGAAAATAATTTAAAATTGAAAACAAAACTCGAAAAATGTCTAGATAATTACACAATTTAATAAGAATAATTTAAAAAATTAAACAAAAAATAAGAAAATTATAGAAATAACTGTTGGAAATAATTGCAAATTGAAAAACTGTTTTGAAAATCGCCTAATTCATTGAAATTGAAGAAAATAATTGAAAAACGAAGAAAATAATAAAAACTTCAAGAAATAAATTGAAAATTTAAGAATTGAATTGAGACTTGAAAAAATAATTATAATAATTGAAAAAAAAATTAAAAACGAACGAAAAAAATTCAAATTCAGAATAAAATTCCAACAATGGCTAGATTAATACAAAACTGAGCAAAAAATAAATAATAAATAATAATTGTAAGAAATAGTTGGAAAGTGAATTAATTCACAATTTAAAAAATATAATTTTAAAAAATAAACAAATAATATTAAATTTAAACAAAATAATTTGAAAATTATGAAAATTATAGGAATAATTGTTGGAAGTAATTGAACATTGAACAACTAGATTGAAAATTTAAAAAAATAATTTAAAAAAGAGGGAAAAAATTAAGAAAATAATAAAAAATTGCAAAAAGGAATTGAAATTTTAAGAATAAAACTAAAAATTGAAAAAGTACAATAATTATTGAATGTTGAAGAAAATAAAATTAAAAAAATTTATTGGTACTGGGAAAAATAATTGAAAAAAAGGCAAGAAATTGTTAATAATAAAGAAAATAATTAAAAAATGGAATTGAAATTTGAAGGAAATAATGGAGAATTAAAAGAAATAGTCTTACAATTGAAAAATTGAATTCAGATTTTAAAACAACTTTTATGAGTGGAAAAATAATTTAAAAAATCAGGGAATGAACCTGCAAATTATTATTATTATTTATTGTTTGAAAGTTAATTATTTTTTTGTAAAATAAACAGTTTATGGTTTCCTTTATTTAGCTGATTAATTAACTGATCCTTAATTTAAATGATTCAAATTTTACTAAAATACTTTATTTTAAGAAAATAATATAATGCGAAATATTTCTACTTCTGAAAATTTTGGTAATATTTTTAAATTTATAATGTTTTTTTGTGAACTCCTGCAAATTTGAGATTTTGAATATATATTTTAATATTAATATAACTACTTGCTATTAAAATTTGGCTAAGGCGTTTTGCTTTATTTAGAAAATATAACATTTTTAAATTTTTTATAAAAAGGGTTAAAGTTTAATTTGAATGAGCAATGTGAAATTGCTTTGTTTACTGTTTTATTCCCAAAACTAACCTTTTTGAAAACAAAAATTAAAAATATAATTTTTCAAAATAAAGCAATTCGCCTTCGCCAAATATTAATAGCAAGTAAGTTATATCAATATTAAAACTTATTCAAAACCTCAAACTTGTAAGATATGTTTTATACGATGTTTATTATTTTAAAAATTTGTATTAATTATTTCAATTATATTAAATAAATAATCATTCACGTATTTAAAGAAGATCTTAGTTTATTAATTAAAAATAAAGGAAAAATAATGTTATAACAATTAAAATTAAGGAAATAAATTTTTTAGAAATAAAACATTAAAATTAAAACATTTAGAATAGTTTAATACTCATGCACTTACTTAGAAATATTACCTCTATTTCGTGAAATAAAATGATTTTAAAAAATTATTTGCATTGAAATTTGATTTTTGCAATTAAAAAGACTAATTCGAAACGCAACTAAATCATTTTTAAACTATTAACTTTAAAAAATTAGACGTTATGGCTAAAGGAAACTTTCAACTGAAAGTTTCAAAAATTATAAATTTCGGAAACGGCACATTGCTAATGAAATGTGAATCTAACCTTGTTTTTTTATTGAAATTTGTATCCATAGTTTTGTGTCCAGAATTGGGAGAATTACAATTTTGGTCCTGGTTTAAGTAGCTTTAAAGATTTTATATCAATTTTTTCCATTGTTTTTCTGAAATTTTGTATTTTTGATTACTGATATTTGGATAATTTTAACAGAAATTATTTTACAATTTCGAAGGAAATAAACTGATTTGAATGTAGCCGAAAATCAGTTCAATTGTTTGTCTTACTAAAATTGAGCTTTACTACTGATTTTTATTCACTTGCAATTTTGTATTTACTATGAAATGAATTTTAATGTGTGATGGTGAATTCAGGTATCGCAGTACCTTTTATCTTCAAAAAAGGTGAAAAGGTGAAATTTTTCCCTGGAAAAGGTGACAGAAAGGTGACAAAAAATATAATAAACAACAAACTGGAATGTGTTTAAAACAGGGTTGCTACATTTTGAAAATTTCAATATTCAATGACTTCCAGGTTATCCAGACCATTTTTCATCAAATTCCATGACCAAATATAATATAAATAATATAAATAATATAATATAATAATATAATATAAATAATGAAAATTACGAGAATAATTACAAAACTAGGTGAGAATTATGTCCATTTCATGGACATTTCGCTTCCAAGTAAGCAAAATAATTTGCTTCCCCATAGAGGAAGCAAGAAATTAATAATATAAGTTAATTGGGAAAGTTGTTAAAAAAAAAAAAACGATTTTTTTCGATGAAAAAAGGTGCTAAAAAACATTTGGTTGGGTATTTTAAAAAATCCCTGTGTCCAAATTTAGATATTCATGAGCTTAATAAGTCTTCCAAATTTTATTGGAATCGGTTAAAGCGTTCTCGAGATATTTTGTGCACAAAAAACGCTATACACACACACACACCTGGACATTTGCTTAGGAATAAAAATTTACGCTTTTTAGATGAAAATAAGTCGATTTAGACTATTTTTGGAAAATCGAAAATTTTAACGATCACAAAGCTTCCTCTATGAGGAAGCAATAATTGAAATATGATAAAAAAAATGATATGTTGAAAAAGTAAATGACATTTAAGAGAAATAATTGAAAAAATTGCGGAATTTTTTTTAAATAAAAAATTTAATCAAAATTTGAGAAAAATACATGAAGCTCTTAAAAATTAATTGAAAAAAATGAGAATAATAATTAACAATCGAGAAAAATAATTAAAAATTATAAAATTAATTTAAAGCTGAAAAAAATAATTGAAATATGCTGAAAATAATTCAAGATTGAAAAAAAATTGAAATATGAACAAAATAATTTAAATATGAAAAATTGACAACACTAAATAAAATTTGAGGGTAATAGTTGAAAAAAACGTAGAATATAAGTTTAAAAAAAGTAAATAATTACAAAATTACATTAAAAATTTTAATTCTAGAGAATAATTATAAAATTGCCGAAATAATCGAAAATTGATGAAAATAATTTTAATTTTAGAAAAATACTTAAAAATCTTAGAAAGCAAAAAAATTTTAGAAAATGATAATAATGATTAACAATCGAAGAAAATAATTGAAAAATAATAAAAAATAATAATTCAAAATAATTCAAATAATAATTCAAAATAATAATTAAAATAATTCAAATAATTGTAATTCAAAATTGAAAAAAAAATTGAAATATGATAAAAATAATTTAAATATGAAAAATTGAAAATAGTAAATAAAATTTGAATGAAATAATTGAAAAAATCATATAAAATATGTGTTTAAAGAAATAAAATAATTTCAAAATTACTTACAAAGCTCTAATTAAAAAGAACTATTAAAATAATCGCAGAACTAATGGAAAATTGATGAAAATAATTGAAATTTCAGATAAATATTAAAATTTTTTCTTAAGTTATGCCAAAATAATAAAAATAATTAGAAATTAAAGAAAAAATCGAAAAATTGCAAAATTTATTTTTAAGAAAAAGAAAATAATTGAAAAATTGTTTAAAATATGGAAAAGTGATGACAATAATCTAAATTTGTGAAAATAACTGCAAATTTAAGAAATTAATTGAAAAATAATTAAAATATTAAAATATGGAGAAAATCATTGTAAAATAATAAAAAGAAATGAAAATTGAACAAAATAATTATTTGAAATATTTAAAAGTTCAGGAAATTAATTCAAAAATTATAAAAATAATTGAAAATTGAAGGTAATAATTGCGAAATGACAAAAATAATGGTAAATTAAAAAATTAATTTTAATTTGCGATGTATAATATAAAATTTAGAAATAAATAATTAAATTGATTTAATGTCAAGGGAAAAATAATTAAAATTGAAAAAGTGTATGAAAAAACTAAACAAAATAATTAAAATTTGAGAAAGGGAAATTTAAGATTTTTGAAAACAGTTTAAAGATAATTAAAAGAATTAAAAATTGCAGATTATAATTATAAAATGTTAAAAATAGTTTAAAATTCAAATTCAGTATATTTGAAAGTTCAGAAAATAAAGTTCAGAAATTATAAAAATGATTAAAAATTGAAAATAATAATTGCCAAATTACAAAAATAATGGTAAATTAAAAAAATTAATTTAAATTTCCGATGAATAATCTAAAATTTAGGAAAAAATAATTAAATTGATTTAATGTCAAAAAAAAAAAAAAAAATATTAAAATTGAAAAAGTGATTGAAAAAACTATACAAAATAATTGAAATTTGAGGAAGGTAAATTTAAGATTTTTGGAAACGATTTAAAGAAAATTATAAGAATTGAAAATTGCAGAAAATAATTAAAAACTGATAAAAATAGTTTAAAAATGAAATCTGGTATATTTGAAACGTGGATTTTTTAAACTTTTAATCATTGCAAGTCACATTAACTGAAATTTGAAGAAATTAAAATTGCTATAATTTTCAAATTTGAAAATATTTTAAAAAGGTGAAATATGATTTAAAAGTTTAAAAGAAAATGACATCTATTTAAATAGAGGAAGCAAGAAATTAATAATATATAAGTTAATGGGAGAAGTTGTTGAAAAAAAATTTTTTAATGCAAAAAAATGTAAAAATATGAATTATTTTACGAATTCTTGATCAATTATAAAAGTTATATAGGTAAATCGATTCGTTTTGAGATAAGGAATATGATTTTTGTATTCTTTAAGTTGTATTTATTCATGAGCTTAGTAAGTCATCCAAATTTTATTGGAATCCATTAAAGCGTTCTCGAGATATCTTGTACACAAAAAACGCTATATTAATAATTGTAAGAAATAATAGAAAAATAACGAGAATAATTGAAAAATTGAAAAAAATATCTGAAAACTGACCAAAAAAATTGACAATTAAAAACAAAATTCGAAAAAATGATTAGATTAATAGACAACTAAAAGAAATAATTGTAAAAATTATGCAAGAAATATTAAATTAAGAAATTAAGAAAATTATAGGAATAATTGTTGGCAATAATTACAAATTAAACAACTGGATTGAAAATCGAAAAAAATTGAAAAATAGAATTGAAATTTAAAGCATATAATTAAAAATTGAAAAAAAGTAATTAAAAAAGTTGAAAATGGTAGAATGTAGAAGAAAATAATATTGAAAACTAAAAAATTAGAATTTGAAGAAAATAATAATAAAATTAAGAAATAAATTGAAAATTTAGGAACTAAATTCAAATTTGAAAAAAATAATTGTTGATTGAAGAAAGGTAAGAATTACTGAATATTGAATAAAATAATTGAAAATTGAAGACTGGGATTTCAAATTAAAAATAATAATTCAGAAAAGAAAATAATTAAGAATTGAAGAAATAAATTAAAGATTATGGAATTAAATACAAATTTTAAGAAAGTAATTGACAATTGAAAAAAATTAGAAAACTGTCGAGAATAATTGTCAACAGAACAAAATATTAAAGAATAATTATAAACTTCAAGAATAATTGTAAATTGAAAAATTTGTAGAAAATAACTGAAAATTGCGGAAGACATTATTAGTTAAAAAAATTAATTGAAAAATGACGAGAATAATTGAAAAATTGAAGAAAATATCTGAAATATGACGAAAATAATAGACAATTGGAAACAAAATTCGAAAAATGGATAGATTAATAGACAGCAAAACAAAAAAATTGAAAAAAAAGAATAATTATAAAATTTTAAGAGAATAATTGAAAAAATTGTAGGAAATAATTATAAATTGTGGAAAATAATTAATAATTAAAAGAAATAATTGAAAAATGACGAGAATTATATTTGGAGAAAATATTAAAAATTGAAGAAATAAATTGAAGATTAAAGAATTAAATTAAATTTGTAAGAAAATAATTGATAATTAAAACACAAATTACTAAATTAATTAAATATAAAGAAAAATACTTGAAAATTGAAAAAAAAGTAAAAAAAAATTTGAAAGCTGTCGAGAATAATCGACATCAGAAAAAAATAATTTTAAAAAATTTAAAAGATAAATTGGTACAAAATTGAAGAAGAATATTAAGTTGTCAATTAAAAACTGAAGAAAATTATAGTAAAAATTTTAGGAAATAAATGAAAATTGATTCCAGAAAATGTGAAAAAAAATGTAAAAAGGTGACAAGTCATTAAAAAAGGTGAAAAAGGTGACAAATCATCAAATAAGGTGAAAAAGGTGACAAAATTGAAAAAAGGTGAAAAAAGGTGAAAAAAGGTGACTGTCTGTGATGCCTGTAAATTTACTTTTATACAATTAATAAGAAGAATAATAATTTTTTTTTTTGAGAAAACTTACTATGGAAATAATTTTGTTGACTGTACAAATAAATATTTAATATGTAACTAAAAAATCCTCAATTAAGGTCGAATATAAAATCTCTGTTGATGAAAATTTTAATTCAATTTCAAAATTTTGAATTAAGTTTAGTTAATTTTTAAATGAAATGTTATTTATGAATCTAACTTTAATTGAATGGAAATTTTAAAAGACTCTAATATTAATTAATTTAAATTTTAGGTGATCCCGTTTTCGATTGACCAAATTTCAATCAATTTAGACTTCTAATTTGCCTAATTTCCACTAATTTAAAAGTTAACGGTTCCTAATTTCTGTCGATCTTGATTTCTATTTTTCTCCGTACTTTCGCCAATTTAAATTTCCATTGATCTGAATTTTAATTGATAGACGTTTTAATTGATTTCAATTTTAATCAACATAAAAACAAATTTTAGTTAATTTTGATTTCTCAAAATTTTAATCTATTTTAATTTTCACTAATTCGAATTTCGATTGACAAAATCTCAGAAAACTTTTATTTTTTCTAATTTCCATCCATTGAAATTTCAATTTATCCTAATATTTTTATTTATTCCTAACTTTTAATTTTGATCGAAATTTCAATTAGCTCTAATTGTAATCTCACTAGATTCTAATTATTCAACTTTTTTTTATTTGCATTTCAATTGATCCAAATTACAATCAATTCTAATTTCAATCGATCTTAAGTCCTAATTATTCATTTTATTTTTTTAATTTAAATTTTAATCGATCGAAATTTTAATTCAAATCTCAAACGATCCAACTTTCAATCAATCCTAATTTTCATTGTTCAAAACATTTATAACTTAAACAATTTTTTGTTTATTCTAAGTTTCAATTTATTCTAATATTAATGAAATTGAATGTCAATTAATCAAAGCTTGAATTTAGAATTTATCAAAATTTTAATCTATCTAAATGTTAATTGATTCAAATTACAAATTATTCGAATTTGAGACTGCTTAAATTTAAATTTTATCCTCGATTTTATCTACATTTTAAATCGATCCATATTTCAATATTCTATCCAAATTTTAATTTAAATCTCAAACGGTCCAACGTTCAATCAATTCGTATTTTCATTGTTCAAAACATGTAATTTCAATCTGTCTAAATTTAAACTCGGATAGAAATTAATTAGTTTGGAAACAAAGTTCGGAATGGCTCGGGAAATATTTACATCAAAACTGATTGAACATCAATTCTAAACTTTCGCCAGAAAAATTAAATACTGAACATAAGAGAAAATAAACAAATTGCAAAAAGTTATTTAATAATTAAAATTTTTAGAAATTAGTGTAAAAAAATAAAAAATTTCTGATTTATAATTAATTAATCTCGATAGAAATAAAGCATTTAATTAAGTTCTGAATTTTATTATTTAAAATTTTTAATATATTAAATTTCATTGGATATAATTTCCTTTTTGCCGAATTTTAATATTCGAATTTGTTTTCAATCGAATTTAAAATAAATGCGAATTTTTAACTTAACAAAATTCTTAAATCGATGAATTCCTATTGAACAGAATTTTAAGCCAGTCAAAATATTAGACGCCAAAATATTCATTTAGAAACATTTTTATTTGTTCGAATTTATTTTTACACGAATTGATATTTGACAGTATTCTTAAAATGCCAATATTCATTTATTCTAATTGATATATTTTTAAAATCAAAAAAATTTACTATTAACAAAAAAGAAGATATATTGTTTTTTAGAAAATCTTATTTCTCTTTAATTAGAAAATTAAATTCATAATCGTATTCTCATTTCTATATTTTCTCTTCTATTTAATTTAGTCAGATTTAAATGTCTCTGATTATATACACAGAGTTCATCGACCTACAATTCTATATAAATATTGTCACTATCAAAATTTTCGCTCGATCAGTTTTGAAATATATTAGACTTAACTTAAAGACTTTCAGTTTCGTTTTTACGGAAAAAAAGTTGTTGGACGAAAAATTGTAGTTATGCAATTTTTATTATCTAAAAAGGTAAATTTGTAAATAATAACATCCTTTTATTAAAAAAAATTTTAACTAGTTGCTGTTGTTGTGTGTTTGGTTTTTAAATGTTTTTACTACTGATTTATAATAAATATAATTTAGCCTGATGAGGTTGCCAAATTTGACCAATGAAACGTCGCTATGACAAAAAAATCTGCCAACAAATCAAAAATGAACCAATTTTAATGTTATTTTTTGTAAAATACTCATAAATGTTTGTATTATAACGCTTAAGTTCTAAAAAATTAAGATTTATTATTAACTAAAGTATAAGTTTAACCTTTAAAAAACGTAAAAAATTACCGTCAAGTGAGGTAACTTGGACAGATGGGGTATCACTTAAAATTTTGCTTTTAATAACTTAATATGACTTTTCTATTATAAGAGTAGAACACGTTAATGAAATGTTTATTATAGTTACAAAACATTATTAATCTGGAGTTACCCTATCTGTACGAAGTTTACCCCACTAGACGGTATTTTCAAGAAAGTGATTTCAAGGTATTTCGATATAAGAAACTTCACATACACCAAAGTAAATTATATATTTTATACACAGAACTTATTTAAACTATTTTCCAATAGCTCTAGTTACTATCCAATAATTTTAATTTGTTTAAACAATCTAGTTAAATAAATAAATAACTTCAAAAGCTTTCCATACTTAGATTTTGTCCCTTTTGTGAAATTAATAAATTCCTATTTGCCTAGAGTTATAATAGTGTTTAGAGTCTAGAGTCCTAATACGATTTAGAATGTTTACAAACAATTTTTAGATTATTTAAAAAAAATATAATTTTTTACATTTTTAAAAGTTATTAAGCTTTTTTTAGGATTTCGTGGTTCGGGACCGAAACCCTTATAGTGAGACTTTGTTGTTCGTCCGTCCGTCCGTCGATCACAGCCAATAGCTGTTAATTTGCGGCTGAGCGCGAGAGAGAGGGAGATAGTGAGGGACAGAGAAGGAGATGATTACACAGGCACACAAAAAAAAAAGTGTCATGGCTGAGACACTACACTAGTGTATTCCTATGCAATTTTTCGCGCTGAATCCGAATCCGAAGTTAGAAGTGTCAGATTGGCTAAAGTTTTTGAGATAACCTCAAAAAACTGCTCAAAAACACGAATTAGAGCCAAATTCCAAAAAAAATTTCGTCAAGACACTACACTAGTGACTTCCTATGTAATTTTTAGCGCTAAATCCGAATCCGAAGTCCGAAGTATCAAATTGGCTCAAGTTTTTGAGATAACCTCAAAAAACGGCTCAAAACCACGAATTAGAGCAAAATTCCAAAAAAATTTTACCGAGACAATACACTAGTGAATTTCTATGTAATTTTTAGCGCTGAATCCGAATCCGAAGTCCGAAGTATCAAATTGGCTCAAGTTTTTGAGATAACCTCAAAAAACGGCTCAAAACCACGAATTAGAGCAAAATTCCAAAAAAATTTTACCGAGACAATACACTAATGAATTTCTATGTAATTTTTAGCGCTGAATCCGAATCCGAAGTCCGAAGTATCAAATTGGCTCAAGTTTTTGAGATAACCTCAAAAAACTGCTCAAAAACACGAATTAGAGCCAAATTCCAAAAAAAATTTCGTCAAGACACTACACCAGTGAATTCCTATGTAATTTTTAGCGCTAAATCCAAGTCCGAAGTATCAAATTAGCTCAAGTTTTTGAGATAACCTCAAAAAACTGCTCAAAAACACAAATTCCAAAAAAAATTTCGTCAAGACACTACACTAGTGAATTCCTATGTAATTTTTAGCGCTGAATCCGAATCCGAAGTCCGAAGTATCAAATTGGCTCAAGTTTCTGAGATAACCTCAAAAAACGGCTCAAAACCACGAATTAGAGCAAAATTCCAAAAAAATTTTACCGAGACAATACACTAGTGAATTTCTATGTAATTTTTAGCGCTGAATCCGAATCCGAAGTCCGAAGTATCAAATTGGCTCAAGTTTTTGAGATAACCTCAAAAAACTGCTCAAAAACACGAATTAGAGCCAAATTCCAAAAAAAATTTCGTCAAGACACTACACCAGTGAATTCCTATGTAATTTTTAGCGCTAAATCCAAGTCCGAAGTATCAAATTAGCTCAAGTTTTTGAGATAACCTCAAAAAACTGCTCAAAAACACAAATTCCAAAAAAAATTTCGTCAAGACACTACACTAGTGAATTCCTATGTAATTTTTAGCGCTGAATCCGAATCCGAAGTCCGAAGTATCAAATTGGCTCAAGTTTTTGAGATAACCTCAAAAAACTGCTCAAAAACACGAATTAGAGCCAAATTCCAAAAAAAATTTCGTCAAGACACTACACTAGTGAATTCCTATGTAATTTTTAGCGCTAAATCCGAGTCCGAAGTATCAAATTAGCTCAAGTTTTTGAGATAACCTCAAAAAACTGCTCAAAAACACGAATTAGAGCCAAATTCCAAAAAAAATTTCGTCAAGACACTACACTAGTGACTTCCTATGTAATTTTTAGCGCTAAATCCGAATCCGAAGTCCGAAGTATCAAATTGGCTCAAGTTTTTGAGATAACCTCAAAAAACGGCTCAAAACCACGAATTAGAGCAAAATTCCAAAAAAATTTTACCGAGACAATACACTAGTGAATTTCTATGTAATTTTTAGCGCTGAATCCGAATCCGAAGTCCGAAGTATCAAATTGGCTCAAGTTTTTGAGATAACCTCAAAAAACTGCTCAAAAACACGAATTAGAGCCAAATTCCAAAAAAAATTTCGTCAAGACACTACACCAGTGAATTCCTATGTAATTTTTAGCGCTAAATCCAAGTCCGAAGTATCAAATTAGCTCAAGTTTTTGAGATAACCTCAAAAAACTGCTCAAAAACACAAATTCCAAAAAAAATTTCGTCAAGACACTACACTAGTGAATTCCTATGTAATTTTTAGCGCTGAATCCGAATCCGAAGTCCGAAGTATCAAATTGGCTCAAGTTTCTGAGATAACCTCAAAAAACGGCTCAAAACCACGAATTAGAGCAAAATTCCAAAAAAATTTTACCGAGACAATACACTAGTGAATTTCTATGTAATTTTTAGCGCTGAATCCGAATCCGAAGTCCGAAGTATCAAATTGGCTCAAGTTTTTGAGATAACCTCAAAAAACTGCTCAAAAACACGAATTAGAGCCAAATTCCAAAAAAAATTTCGTCAAGACACTACACCAGTGAATTCCTATGTAATTTTTAGCGCTAAATCCAAGTCCGAAGTATCAAATTAGCTCAAGTTTTTGAGATAACCTCAAAAAACTGCTCAAAAACACAAATTCCAAAAAAAATTTCGTCAAGACACTACACTAGTGAATTCCTATGTAATTTTTAGCGCTGAATCCGAATCCGAAGTCCGAAGTATCAAATTGGCTCAAGTTTCTGAGATAACTTCAAAAAACGGCTCAAAACCACGAATTAGAGCAAAATTCCAAAAAAATTTTACCGAGACAATACACTAGTGAATTTCTATGTAATTTTTAGCGCTGAATCCGAATCCGAAGTCCGAAGTATCAAATTGGCTCAAGTTTTTGAGATAACCTCAAAAAACTGCTCAAAAACACGAATTAGAGCCAAATTCCAAAAAAAATTTCGTCAAGACACTACACTAGTGAATTCCTATGTAATTTTTAGCGCTAAATCCGAGTCCGAAGTATCAAATTAGCTCAAGTTTTTGAGATAACCTCAAAAAACTGCTCAAAAACACAAATTAGAGCCAAATTCCAAAAAAAATTTCGTCAAGACACTACACTAGTGAATTCCTATGTAATTTTTAGCGCTGAATCCGAATCCGAAGTCCGAAGTATCAAATTGGCTCAAGTTTTTGAGATAACCTCAAAAAAATGCTCAAAAACACGAATTAGAGCTAAATTCCAATAAAAATTTCGCCGACTTACGGCAATAGTAAATTCCTATGTAATTGTTCGCGCTTAATCCGTATCCTGAGTCAGAAGTGTCAGATTAGCTAAAAATACACTAGTGTATTGTCTCGGTGAAATTTTTTTGGAATTTTGCTCTTGGATGGTTTTTGATGTATGACGAAGTTACGTGGTTCTTGGTGTAGTTACGTGGTTCCAGAGGTAGAAGAAAGATACATGGTTCTTGATGTATGAGAAAGTTACGTGGTTCTAGAGGTTGATGAAAGATACATAGTTTTAGACGTAGATCAAAATTACGTAGTTTATAATGTATAAGGTAGTTACGTGCTTCTAGAGTTAAAAGAAAAATAAGTAGATCTCGATGTATGAGGAAGTTACGTGGTTCTAGATGTAGAAGAAAGAAACTCGGTTCTTGATGTATCAAAAAATTACGTTGTTCTTATTGTATAAAGGAAGTTACGTGGTTCTAGAGGAAGAAGAAACGATACGTGGTCCTTGATGTATAAGAAAGTTACGTAGTTTATAATGTATAAGGTAGTTACGAGCTTCTAGAGGTAAAAGAAAGATACGTGGTTCTTGATGTATGGAGAGCTTCGTGGTTCTGGAGGTAGAAGAACCCGGTTCTTGATGGATGAAGGAGTTACGTAGTTCTTGATGTATAAGGTAGTTACGTGGTTCTAGAGGAAGAAGAAAAATACGTGGTTTTGATGTATGAAAAACTTACGTAGGTCTAGTGGTCTGATTCGAATTCAGCGTGAAAAATTACACAGGAATTCACTAGTGTAGTGTCTTGGCGAAATTTTTTATGGAATTTGGCTCTAATTCGTGTTTTTGAGCAGTTTTTTGAGGTTATCTCAAAAACTTGAGCCAATTTGATACTTCGGACTTCGGATTCGGATTCAGCGCTAAATATTAAATAAAAATTCACTACTGTAGTGTATCGGCAAAATTTTTTATTGGAATTTTGCTCTAATTCGTGTTTTTGAGCCGTTTTTTGAGGTTATCTCAAAAACTTGAGCCAATCTGATACTTCTGACTTCGGATTCGAATTCAGCGTGAAAAATTACACAGGAATTCACTAGTGTAGTTTCTTTGCGAAATTTTTTTTGGAATTTGGCTCTTATTCGTGTTTTTGAGCAGTTTTTTGAGATTATCTAAAAAATTTTAGCTAATCTGACACTTGTGACTGAGGATTCGGATTAAGCGCGAAAAATTACATAGGAATTCACTATTGCAGTAAGTCGGCGAAATTTTTATTGGAATTTAGCTCTAATTCGTGTTTTTGAGCATTTTTTTGAGGTTATCTCAAAAACTTGAGCCAATCTGATACTTCTGACTTCAGATTCGAATTCAGCGTGAAAAATTACACAGGAATTCACTAGTGTAGTGTCTTGGCGAAATTTTTTATGGAATTTTGCTCTAATTCGTGTTTTTGAGCAGTTTTTTGAGGTTATCTCAAAAACTTGAGCCAATTTGATACTTCGGACTTCGGATTCGGATTCAGCGCTATAAATTACATAGAAATTCACTAGTGTATTGTCTCGGTAAAATTTTTTTGAATTTTGCTCTAATTCGTGGTTTTGAGCCGTTTTTTGAGGTTATCTCAAAAACTTGTGCCAATTTGATACTTCGGACTTCGATTCGGATTCAGCGCTAAAAATTACATAGAAATTCACTAGTGTATTGTCTCGGTAAAATTTTTTTGGAATTTTGCTCTAATTCGTGGTTTTGAGCCGTTTTTTGAGGTTATCTCAAAAACTTGAGCCAATCTGATACTTCTGACTTCGAATTCGGATTCAGCGCGAAAAATTGCATAGGAATACACTAGTGTAGTGTCTCGGCCATGACACTTTTTTTTGTGTGCCTGTGTTATCAATATTACTTTAATGTTAAAATTATTTAACAATAATTAATCTAATTATTTATTCTTTAACATTTACTATTAAAAATTATATACCTTATTCATTTATTTTCAATTAACTAATTTATTTGTAATTTTACATAAAACACCATGTTTTTGCAGTGTAATTGGTTAATTAATTTAATTTAAACTTTTTGAAAAATTTTGAAATTTTGCATTATTATAATGTGATAAGTGAAAAATACGGGGAGGAAAAGAAATTTTTTTCATGTGTAACAAACCTTCTTATCTATATCCCTTTTATTGATCGACACAAAGGGAAAGATGGTGGAAAAATCTCCTTGCTACCGTTACCCTCAAGTACTTTGAAAGACATTACATATTACAATTATAACCATTCAGCGGAATGAGCAAGAAATTGGTTTGGAGTTTATTAATAATTCCAGAAAACTTTTAATGCTCCCTGGCAGTTCTAAATATTATTTTAAAAATCTTAAAAAAAGGATGTTAATCAGCTCATTGTATATTATATAGATGAAATTGGATAAACATTTTACAATTTCCAAAAGTCGGTTTTTTTGAACCACCCTAATGTACAGTGAAAACGAAAACATTTACGCACTTCTTGATGTATAAGGTAGTTACGTGGTTCTTGATGTATGAGGGAGTTACGTGGTTCTACAGGTTGATGAAAGATACGTGGTTTTAGATGTTAAAAAAAAATTACGTGGTTATTCATGTTTTCTTTGCCCGATAACAAGGTGTAAATTGAAATGAAATAAAATGATATTACAAAAAAGGACAAAAACGACATTGGTTTGGATTAAAATGATTGAGAATTTAGCCATTTTTGGAATCAGTTTAATCCATTTCAATCATGAAAAATTAAAATGCTAACAATGTTTGCGTTCGAGAAAGTATTTAAATGGTTACATTTTTCAAAATTTCTAGACGGCATTTAGCTGAATTAAATTGATATCACTTTTTATCGTTTTAAAAGATTTAAAATGTGAGCAAGAATTGAATTGCATCAAGTGTGTACAAATATATATTAGTATAATTGGAATAAATTTATTGATGGACAAAAACGACATTTGTTTGGATTAAAATGATTGAGAATTCAGCCATATTTGTAATAATTGCAATTGATTTTAATCTACTCCTTTTTACCGGAGGAATTGTCTTGTTCTAGAGGTAATAGAATGATACGTGGTTCTTGATGTATGAGGAAGTTACGTGGTTCTACAGGAAAATATAGTTTCGTGCAGGGCCGGATTTATATGTAGGCAAACTAGGCAACTGCCTAGGGACCCCCACCAAAAAGGGCCCTCACCAGCTATAAGATTTTCCACAAAAATAACTTCGAGAAATATTTTTAGCCATTTAAAAATCTGAAAAAACCCAGTAAGAAAAAGAGAAAATTAAAAAATATTGAAATTTTATGATTTTCGAAGAAAAAGAAAAACTGTTCAATCTTTTTTAATACCTTTTTTGTTCAATCTATTCGAATCCGGTGATATCACCAACTTTTATCGAAAAGTCAATTTTTACTAATACGTTTCTTAATATTTTACAATCCAAATGAATCCCTTTATAATGAAAAAAATAAAATGTATATATTTTAATACCCACAGTTCAGATTATTGAATCCAAATGAATCTCTTTATAATGAAAATAAAATTCAAATAAAATGAATATTTTCGAATACCCACTTTATATAGTACATACAGTTCTTTAAATTTGTATAACAATATTTCTTCATGTTTGATTTTAATAAAATTAATCTAAAAAAATTGAGAAAGCTTAGTTACATATTTAAGAAATTGTTTTTTACCTTATATTTGATTTAGAGAAAACAAATATTTGAATATTGTTTAGTATAACATTTACTATTCTGATTATTTATATAGGTTACATGAATCTGAACTGTAGGTATTCCAGAATATACCTTTTTTCATTATGAAGGGATTTATTTGGATTAAGTAAATCTGAATTATGTGTATTAAAAAACACTCATTTTATTATTTTATTTATAGGAGAAATCATTTCGAATAAATAAATCTGGGTATTAGAAAACATACACTTTTTTTTCATTATAAAAGGGTTCATTTGGATTAAATAAATTTTAACTGCCGGTATTAAAAAATATTAATTTTTTTTTAATTATAAAGGGATTCATTTGGATTTAATAAATCTGTATTGCGGGTATTCTAAAATATTCGTTTTACTTTTTTCTATTTTTATTAGAAAGGGATTTACTTGGATTCAATTAATCTTAACTGTGGATATTACAAAATAATAATTTTTTTTTTTAATTATAAAGGGATTCATTTAGATTTAATAAATATGTACTGCGGGTATTCTAAAATATTCGTTTTACTTTTCTTTTATTTTCATTATAAAGGGATTTACTTGGATTCAATTAATCTTAACTGTGGATTTTACAAAATAATAACTTTATTTTTCTTATTATAAACGCATTCATTTTGATTGAAAAATATTTAGAAACGTGTATTAATAAGGATTGATTTTCGAGTAAAAGTTGATGCTATCGCCGGATAAACATGTATTGGACAAAAAAGGTATTCAAAAGTATTAACAAATTTTAATACTTTTCAATTCCTCTCTTATTACTGGGACTTTTATAAAATAATTGTAAGTTTTTAGAAATTCAAAAAGCCCGCTCATTAAAAAAGTGTAAAGTTTTGAAACTGCTTTTTCGACTTGAGTAAATTTCGGAAAAATCCATTCCTTTCATAGGCCCCCACCAGCGTCTGCCTATGGCCCCATGTTTGATAAATCCGGGCCTGGTTTCGTGTTTTATAATGTATGTGGGAGTTACGTGGTTCTAGAGATAGATAAAAGATACGTTGTTCTAGAGGTAGAAAAAAATTACTGGTTCTTCATGTATGAGGGAGTTACGTGCTTCTAAAGGTAGAAGAATGATACATGGTTGTTGATGTATCAGCAAGTTACTTGATTCTAGAGGTAGAAGGCAGTTACGTGATTCTGGAGGTAGAAGGCAGTTACATGGTTCTTGATGTATGAAGGAGTTAGGTGGTTCTAGAGGTTGAAGGCAATTACGTGGTTCTTGATGTATAAGGGAGGTACGTGGTTCTAGAGGTAAAAAAAAGTTACGTAGATCTAGAGGTAGGAGCGTGTTACGTGGAGTCAAACGTTCTGATTCAGAGTGGGCGGCGAAATGGTTTTATTTAATAGGGAGTGATATATATTGGGGAAGTGGAAGGTAGAGGGGGCTAAAATTATAAAATGAAAGTATAAATGTTTTTTAGAATTTCCAGTTGTGTGTTTGTGAGAGAGTGAGAGAGAGAAGAAACGAGTTTTTTCAGCTTTTCCGGTTGTGTGTGAGAGAGAGGAAAATAGGGAGTAAGAGAAAGCCACGAAACCGTCGATTTTGGCGCAATGTACCTGCAATTTCCCACACTGGAAACTTTTTTCCCTGACTTATCCCTGACTTTCCTAACAAAAAATGTTTTCCCTAAAATTTCTCTTACTATCTCGTAGCCATCCTGTAAATAAACAACTATCGAAGGGTTCACCAACCATTTTACAAATAAATAAAATATCTCTAATATTCAATTTAGGGGAGAGTGGCCATCAATGTACCAGTTTTTTCAATGAACCATTCCAATTTTCTCAGAAACAATTAAATAAAAATTCTCCTAATTTTAAATATAAATGAAGTTTGCGTAATCACACTACGACCATAAATTTGAGACGTGTGGATTTATCCTTTACAGAGAAAACTGAAAAAAAACTGTTTTTGATGCACTGAAGAAAAAATTTACCTAAAATACAAACACGTTTTTTAATTGAAATAAGGCAATTTAAAAATAAATGTACTTACGATTTATTTTGTTTTGGGCCTTAACTACAATATTCTAATGAGATAAAGATTTTGAAATATTGGATTAAGTTATAAAAAACCATTTTTGTTGCAAATGTCTTGTTGATTCAATGTACCGGGGAACAATGAACCACCTGGAATTTCAGTGTGTTTTCGATTTCTAGAGTGGTATGCCTGATTATAAAACTAGGCATGCGTACAGCATGTTACAGCGATTGTTATCAGTACTTTTCTCAACATAGCAAAACTAAAATGCCATTTTAGCTAGTTAACTTAAATTTGAGGTATATTTATGTTATACATTATCAATTAAAAAGTGTTAAGTAATATTTTTTTATAGTATTTGATAGAAAATAAGTTTTTTTACAAAGTGAAAATTGCAATATTATTATTGTTGAACATTTTTAGTGTTTTTATGGAGGTGGTTAATTGTGTACCCAGGTTGTTGAAAATGAAAATAGCTTGTTAGTTTAGAAAGATCCTAAATTTTATTATTTAATCAAAATAAATAGTGTATAATATGTGTGCATTATCTAGAGAAGTGTTGTAGTTTTATATTGATGCAAAGAAGTGCTTGAAATTGGTGAAATTGAATAAGTACTATGACCTTAAAAAAAAACCCGGTACATTGATGGCCACTCTCCCCTATACATTTTCCCCGATTTCAAATCCGAGGAAACAGACAACTAAAAATACATGAATTATTGAAATTGACAGTTTATTAATTGATCCCAATTAAAATTGATATTGATTCCACTTTAATTTGACGAGAAGCTATAAATTTCCATTTCAAAATATAATTGGAATAAAAATGCGTACTTGAGGGAAAAAAATTTATGGAAAGTAGGTGACTCTCCCTGGTGGAATCAGTGGACTCAGGACGCCCTCCTTCACCCCTATCGATCGACGCCTGTGCAGAAAGAACCCCTGTACAGCAGCCCACCGGAAACAATCGCCATTCATCTAGAACGTGGCATAAACGCGTGTTCTGTCCGTCATCGATATCAGAGATAAGAGTTGTCTTCTCAGAAACAGTTGATTTAATTAAAATTTTTGTAAAAAAGGTGAATAATCCATCTTCTTTAAATTAACTGTCATTTTAGTTTCATATATAAACATTATCACAGGTCATTGTCCATGAAACAATGAGTGCATGGTGCATTGTGCTTTATTTACTATCCTCAAGCTCTCCTCCGTCTCTTTCTCCTCATAGTGTGTTATTGGTTTTCATGGTGCATAGATACTTAAGTACGTGACCGTGGATCGATGTGAAAGTAGAATCAGTTGCTGACAGTGTAACACGAGGCCGATACGGTTCTTTCCTGCAAAAAATAGGGTGTTTTTCAGTATTTTTATACAATTTCAACAAAAACCGCTACATAAACAACTCAAGCAACGTGACCGCAGTATTCATAATCGTGATGATATTACTATGTATCTCTCTCAATCTCAATTGTTGAGTCCTTCAGAACGAAACAGTGCAAAGTGTACTAATTAATAGTTAGTAATTGGCGGCTTTTAATTGTGTTTCTAGCTTTTAATTAATATTGGTTTGGAGTTAAATTCTTGATATTTTTCAATCCGGTATTTTAAAACCCTACTATTGTCTTTAAACTTTATACTATTTTTAAATTTAATTTTCTTTTTCAATTGAAAAATATTCTAATCTTTATTTTAAAATAACATCTTGAGAATCGATATCAAAGAGACATTTCAATTTTTTGAAAATTTATTAAAAAAAAGCTGTACCATGTTCTATGTAAGACACAAAATGTAAAATTTTTGATCCGTTATTTTTAAATTTAATTTTACTTTCCAATCTAATATTTGAAAAATAAATCAGTGTTACTATAAAATAAGAACATTTCTTAATTAAACTAAAATTGCTATCAATTATTTTATATTGAAAAATTTATTTAATTTGATTAAAGAACAGTTTTTAAAAATAATTATGAAAAGTTTGTATAAAAGTTACTTTGCACTGCTAATTACAAACATTTTACTAATTCAAAGAGATTTAATTTAATTTACTCAAAGCATTATAAACAAAAGTCACGTGAATCTAATTAGCTAATTAGGAATCATTACCAACACACAAATCGTTATCGAACTTTATTAAACAAAATAAGTTTTAAAAAAGGCAAATTTTAAAAAGAGGGAATTTCTGCTTTTATACATTTTCCAACTGTAAAAACAAGTAGTAATTTTCTATTTGAATTTAATTAATTCATTCATTTTAATTTAATTCTATTTATAATTTTTTTTTTATTCTAATTAATTCTCTACTCAGAGTTCCCAGTTAATTATTGGATATTCCGGATTCTAAACGCCAATTGTCCCGAATTTATTATTATTTTATAATTAATCATTATATTACTAAAATATAGCAGGAATTAAAAGAAGAATTAAGAACTGCAGTTTTGAAAATTTAATATTTTGAATCAGTTTAATATTTAATATCATAAAAAAAGTTTGAAAAAAACAGAAAGAGGATGTATCTTCTTTTTAAAAAATTAAAAGAATTCAATTTTTAAAACTATTTTAAAAATACTACATTAATGCAAAATTTTAAAAAATCGAAAATCTATTAAAATCTAAGGAAATATAAAGAGATAAGTAAAGGACCTTTAATTGAAATAAGGGCATTTTTTAAAAATAAAATAGAAAGGCATTTCAAAAATTATGAAATTAAATAATGTATTAAAAGAACTCATAATAGAACGAGAAAATCTTAAAATATCAGTGAATTTAATTCAGAGTGTACAGCGAATTATTCTTTGAAAACTTTCGGATTTTCTGGATTCTAAAACACAATTTTTCTCAATTTATTTTTTTTTGTGATTAATAATTGTATTACTAAAATATAACGGAATTTAATAAAAATATTTTTTAAAAAGCGGGTTTTAAAAGTCAATATACAATTTTGAACTTTAACATCTGTTGAAAAGCCTGAAAGAATAAAAGAGAGGATATTTAATTTAAAAAATATATAAATTAAAAGAATAAAATGTTTAAAACTTATTTTAAAATTTCTAAATGAGTAAAAAATGTAAATCTATTAAAAACTACAAAAAATATAAAAGCATAAGTAAAAGTCCTGTGGATGAATTGAGGAAATTTTTTTTAAAAATTAAAAAAAAGATAAATACATTAAAAAAAAAGAAAGAAAATAAGGAAATTAAACGAAAAGAAACTTTGAAAAACGAGAAAAACTTTAAATGTCAGTAAATTTAACAAATTAAATTATTAAATTAAAATTTAAAAAATAGTACTATAAACTTTATAAAAAAGAAATAAATTTACTACAAAGAATAAACCAGATTTCTACAAAAAAAAGAATAAAACAAATTCAATTTCGACAAAAGTTTTGTTATGTTTTTAGAGTTTTTTAAATTTTGTTTCTTATTTATTTCTCTTGTAAATTACAAAAAAGTTATTCCGTAAATTTATAAATATTATTTTTAAAAACAAAATTATTCTGATGAAAAATTAATTCATTTAATTAATTCATTCATTTTAATTTAATTCTATTTATAATTTTTTTTTTTTTTATTCTAATTAATTCTCTACTCAGAATTCCCAGTTAATTATTGGATATTCCGGATTCTAAACGCCAATTGTCCCGAATTTATTATTATTTTATAATTAATCATTATATTACTAAAATATAGCAGGAATTGAAAGAAGAATTAAGAACTGCAGTTTTGAAAATTTAATATTTTGAATCAGTTTAATATTTAATATCATAAAAAAAGTTTGAAAAAATCAGAAAGAGGATGTATCTTCTTTTTAAAAAATTAAAAGAATACAATTTTTAAAACTATTTTAAAAATACTAAATTAATGCAAAATTTTAAAAAATCGAAAATCTATTAAAATCTAAGGAAATATAAAGAGATAAGTAAAGGACCTTTAATTGAAATAAGGGCATTTTTTAAAAATAAAATAGAAAGGCATTTCAAATTAAGAAATTATATAATGTATTAAAAGAACTTATAATAGAACGAGAAAATCTTAAAATATCAGTGAATTTAATTCAGAGTGTACAGCGAATTATTCTTTGAAAACTTTCGGATTTTCTGGATTCTAAAACACAATTTTTCTCAATTTATTTTTTTTTTTTTGTGATTAATAATTGTATTACTAAAATATAACGGAATTTAATAAAAATATTTTTTAAAAAGCGGGTTTTAAAAGTCAATATACAATTTTGAACTTTAACATCTGTTGAAAAGCCTGAAAGGATAAAAGAGAGGATATTTAATTTAAAAAATATATAAATTAAAAGAATAAAATGTTTAAAACTTATTTTAAAATTTCCAAATGAGTAAAAAATGTAAATCTATTAAAAACTACAAAAAATATAAAAGCATAAGTAAAAGTCCTGTGGATGAATTGAGGAAATTTTTTTTAAAAATTAAAAAAAAGAAAAATACATTAAAAAAAAAGAAAGAAAATAAGGAAATTAAACGAAAAGAAACTTTGAAAAACGAGAAAAACTTTAAATGTCAGTAAATTTAACAAATTAAATTATTAAATTAAAATTTAAAAAATAGTACTATAAACTTTATAAAAAAGAAATAAATTTACTACAAAGAATAAACCAGATTTCTACAAAAAGAAGAATAAAACAAATTCAATTTCGACAAAAGTTTTGTTCTGTTTTTAGAGTTTTTTTTAAATTTTGTTTCTTATTTATTTCTCTTGTAAATTACAAAAAAGTTATTCCGTAAATTTATAAATATTATTTTTAAAAACAAAATTATTCTGATGAAAAATTAATTCATTTAATTAATTCATTCATTTTAATTTAATTCTATTTATAATTTTTTTTTTTTATTCTAATTAATTCTCTACTCAGAATTCCCAGTTAATTATTGAATATTCCGGATTCTAAACGCCAATTGTCCCGAATTTATTATTATTTTATAATTAATCATTATATTACTAAAATATAGCAGGAATTAAAAGAAGAATTAAGAACTGCAGTTTTGAAAATTTAATATTTTGAATCAGTTTAATATTTAATATCATAAAAAAAGTTTGAAAAAAACAGAAAGAGGATGTATCTTCTTTTTAAAAAATTAAAAGAATTCAATTTTTAAAACTATTTTAAAAATACTACATTAATGCAAAATTTTAAAAAATCGAAAATCTATTAAAATCTAAGGAAATATAAAGAGATAAGTAAAGGACATTTAATTGAAATAAGGGCATTTTTTAAAAATAAAATAGAAAGGCATTTCAAAAATTATGAAATTAAATAATGTATTAAAAGAACTCATAATAGAACGAGAAAATCTTAAAATATCAGTGAATTTAATTCAGAGTGTACAGCGAATTATTCTTTGAAAACTTTCGGATTTTCTGGATTCTAAAACACAATTTTTCTCAATTTATTTTTTTTTGTGATTAATAATTGTATTACTAAAATATAACGGAATTTAATAAAAATATTTTTTAAAAAGCGGGTTTTAAAAGTCAATATACAATTTTGAACTTTAACATCTGTTGAAAAGCCTGAAAGAATAAAAGAGAGGATATTTAATTTAAAAAATATATAAATTAAAAGAATAAAATGTTTAAAACTTATTTTAAAATTTCTAAATGAGTAAAAAATGTAAATCTATTAAAAACTACAAAAAATATAAAAGCATAAGTAAAAGTCCTGTGGATGAATTGAGGAAATTTTTTTTAAAAATTAAAAAAAAGATAAATACATTAAAAAAAAAGAAAGAAAATAAGGAAATTA
This sequence comes from Ganaspis brasiliensis, assembly GCA_037103525.1. Lineage (NCBI taxonomy): Eukaryota > Metazoa > Arthropoda > Insecta > Hymenoptera > Figitidae > Ganaspis > Ganaspis brasiliensis. The sequence continues at coordinate 3,208,888 of JAZKLR010000294.1, forward strand.
AACGAAAAGAAACTTTGAAAAACGAGAAAAACTTTAAATGTCAGTAAATTTAACAAATTAAAATATTAAATTAAAATTTAAAAAATAATACTATAAACTTTTTAAAAAAGAAATAAATGTACTACAAAGAATAAACCAGATTTCTACAAAAAGAAGAATAAAACAAATTCAATTTCGACAAAAGTTTTGTTCTGTTTTTAGAGTTTTTTTAAATTTTGTTTCTTATTTATTTCTCTTGTAAATTACAAAAAAGTTATTCCGTAAATTTATAAATATTATTTTTAAAAACAAAATTATTCTGATGAAAAAATACAAAACCTAAATTGTTATTTTTGAGATTTGCTAAATATGACTATTACTAATTAATAAAATAATATACGTTTAATCAAATTATAGAAAATATGAGAATGAAAAAGAGAGAGAAAAAAGTTTCATTATCCAGTTTCCAAGCGAAATAAATTATTTTCTAAACGATCTTAATCCGTGGAATAATTTTGTCATATAATATTCAAGCTCTGTAAATTTTGTTGATTCCAGATGATTGAAGAATAATTGAAGGATAATTGAATTGAATTTCTGCGCATGAAGAAACCATGAATCTATTAAAATACCGCACTCAAATCATAAATGCAGAACTTAATAGTAATTCAATTTACAGACTATTTTGACGTCAAAAGTGGTGCAGAATAAAGTATCTTTAAGTAGGTGCAATTAGAGTCTAATTATCTATCCAATCAATGTCAGTGCCTAAGAGGAACGTTTCGCTGACATCGAGAACAAACCAGTAGTTTAATAACCGAGCAAAGAGAAGCACATTTTACGGCACTAAATTAATATCAGTAAATGATTCCAATTTCATTATATAATGAAAACGAATAATACCGTTAAAGTAGGATATTCGAGAAACAAGAAAAAATAAAATAAAAAGTTAAAAAGAGGAAAAAGAAAGAATTGGAACAGAATAATTTGAAAAGTTAGATGTGAACATTGAAAAAAGGAAATTGAAAAACTTTTATTATAAAAGAGAGAAGGAAAAATTGAAGTAGAGAATTTGACAATTTAAATTAAAGCACAAAAAAATATCACTAAGAGAAATTGACAGATTGAAATGGAAAATTGAATGAGAAAAAATTGTGAGAGAAAAATAGGGAAATTGAACAAAGAAAATAAAACAGAGATATATTAAAATAGACATTGAATTTTAAAAGAGGCATTATTGAAAAGAGTGAAGTGAAAAGGAATACAAGAATTTAGGATAGATTGAATTTTATTTTTTTTGGTTAGAAGAAGATAAATAAATGATGGAAGAAAGACAGACGACGATTGTGACAGAAAATGAGACAAAGTCGCCTTCTCCTGGGCCAGGGGCATCGAATACATTAAACACAATGCAGCCACCAATCCTTACTGTGACATCTGGTCGTATTTTGCGTTCACCAAGTCATGAAAGTGTGACAACCGATTTATCTTTGTTCAGTGTTTCTTCAATAGTCAGTAATAGACTCATCACAGGCAGTCCATACTCTCGTCAAATCCAAGGCAACAGGTGAGTTTCAATTTCTGCAAAATTACAAAATAATTAGAATATATTATACAATAAAATAAAACTAAATTACACAGGCCTTAAAAATCAGGGTGGTGACTTTTTTTTATGAAATTAAATTACCGATCAATTTTTTGGATTTCCCGGTCACAAATTTTCGAACAATTAAAACAGTCTTTTTAATTTTGCAAAATTCGGCTTTATATTTAAAATATAATTTTATAGTTAAATTTAAAATTTACACATTTTCATAATCTTTGTAATTAAAATTAAACCTTAAAAAGTGTTATTATCACAAAATATTAAATATTGTTTAAAAAATTAAACAATAAATATTAAATTTTAACAAAACAGTTGAAAATTTATAGGAATAACTGTTGGAAATAATTGCAAATTGAACAACTGGATTAAAAATCGAAAAAAATAATTGAAATTGAAGAAAATAATAAAAAATTAAGGAAATAAATTGTAAATTTAAGAAATAAATTGAGAATTTAAGAATTAAATTAAAATTTGAAAAAAAAATTGATAATTAAAAAAAAAAATTACAAAATGATGAAAATAATTGACAATTGAAAACACAAAATTCGAAAAATGACTAGATTAATAGACAACTGAAAAAAAAATTGAAAAAATTAAACAAGTTATATTAAATTAAAAAAAAAATTGTAAATTGAAAAATTAAGAAAATTATAGAAATAGTTGTAAGAATTAATTGCACATTTTACAACTGGATTGAAAATGGAAAAAAATAATTGAAATTGAAGAAAATAATTGAAAATTCAGAAAAGAAATGGTAAATTTAAGAATTAAATTGAAATTTGAAAAAAATAATTGATACCTAACTGAAGAAAAATTACAAAATGACGAAAATAATTGAAAATTAAAAACAAAATTGAAAAATGACTAGATTAATAGAAAACTGAAAAAAATCGTAAAAAAAATTAAAGAAGAAATATTAGAAAAAAAGAAAATAATTGCATTTGAACTACTGGATTGAAAATCGAAAAAAATAATAAAAAATTCAGAAACAAAATCGAAAATTTAAGAATTAAATTAAAATTTGAAAAAATTATTGATAACTAACTGAAGAAAAATTACAAAATGACGAAAATAATTGGAAATTCAAAAAAAATTCAAAAAATTTGCTAGATTAATACAAAACCGAGCGAAATAATACAAAAAATTAAAGAATAATTATAAGATTTTAAGATAATAATTGAAAATATTAAAAAAATTACAAAATTACGAAAATAATTGAAAATTGACAACAAAATTCAAAACATGGCTAGAGTAATACACAATCGAACAAAATAATACAAAAAAAAGAATAATTTTTAAATTTTAAGATAATAATTAAAAACAGTAAAAAATTGTAGGGAATAATTGAAATTTACGGAAAATAATTAATAATTGAAGGAAATAGTTGAAAATGACGAAAATAATTGAAAAATTGAAGAAAATAAGTAATAAATTATGTTAATAATTGTCAATCTAAAACAAAATTCGAAAAATAGATAATAAGACAATTAAAAAAAATAATTAAAAAAATTAAACAAGAAATATTAAATTTAAAGAAAATAATTACAAATTACAAAAATTAAGAAAATTATAGGATTAATTTTTAGAAATAATTGCAAATTGAACAACTGAATTAAAAATCGAAAAAATAAATTAAAATTGAAGAAAATAATAAAAAATTGAGGACATGGATTGAAAATTTAAAAATTAAATTAATATTTTCAAATATAATTGATACCTAATTGAAAGAAAAAATTATTAAATGAAGAAAATAATTGAAATTTGAACAGAAATTCAAAAAATGGCTAGATTAATACACAGCTGATCAAAATAATACAAAAATAAAAAAATAATTATAAAATTTAAAGATAATAATTGAAAATTGCGGAAAATAATTAATAATAATAGAAGGAAATAGTTAAATAATGACGAGAATAATAAAAAAATTAAAGAAAATGTGTGAAAAATGATAAAAAATATTGTCAAATGAAAACACAAAATTCGAAAAATGATTAGATTAATAGACAACTGAAAAAAATAATTGAAAAAATTAAACAAGTTATATTAAATTTAAAAAAAAATAATTGTAAATTGAAAAATTAAGAAAATTATAGGAATAGTGGTAAGAATTAATTGTACATTTAACAACTGGATTGAAAATCGAAAAAAGTAATTGAAATTGAAGAAAATAATATAAAATTCAGAAAACAAATAGAAAATTTAAGATAATTGGAAAACGAAGAAAGTGATTAAAAATTGAAGTAAATAATTGAGAATTGAAGAAAATAATAAAAATTTAAGGAAATAAATTGAAATTTGAAAAAATAATTGATAATTGGAAAAAAATTACAAAATGACGAAAAAAATTGACAATTGAAAACAAAATTCAAAAAATGGCTAGATTAATATACAACCGAACAAAATAATTTAAAAAACCAAAAAATAATTATGTAATTTTAAGATAATAATTGAAAATTGCGGAAAATAATTAATAATAATTGAAGGAAATAGTTGAATAATGACGAGAATAATTGAAAAGTTGAAGAAAGTATGTGAAAAATGACAAAAATAATTGTCAGTTAAAAATAAATTTCGAAAAATGACTTGATTAATTATTGACAACTGAAAAAATTAAACAAGATATATTAAATTTAAAGAAAATAATTGCAAATTAAAAACTTAAGAAAAATATAGGAATAGTTGTAGGAATTAATTGCAAATTTAACATTTTTGAAAATCGTAAAAAATAATAAAAAAAAAAAAATAATTGAAAATTGAAGAAAGCAATTAAAAATTGAATAATGGAAATAAGAATTGAAGAATGGAATTAAAAATTAAAGAAAATAATGGAACAATTGTATTTAAAATTAAAGATAGGTACTTAATGATAATCGAAAAAAATAATAGAAAAAATATGATACATTTTTATTATTAAAGAAAATAATTGAAAATTCAATATTGAAAATTGGAATTTAAATTTGAAGAAAAACCAATGAGAAGAGAGTTAAAGAGAATAGTTCTAGAATTGATTAATTGAATTGGAATTTTAAGACAATTTTTATGAGTGAAAAAAAAATTGAAAAAATCCGAGAATTATTGAATATTGAGGAAATAATTGAAAATCGATAAAAATAATTGAAAATTAAAGAAAATAATTGAAAATTCAAAAACATATTTAAGAATTGAAGAAAATAATTCAAAGTTGAAGAAATAATTTGGAAATTAAGGGCATGTGATGATAATGCTAAATTTGTCCGTAAACTTTCTCTTAAAGTACTCAATGTTTTGACACCAAACTTTGTAGAATTACTCAAAACACCATTTGAATGGTCTCTCTGACCCAATTTTGTTTCATTTTTGTCTTTAAACTAAATATTTTTCAAATTTACTTTTTTTTCAAAATTTTCCAAAAATTGTAAAATTGAAAAAAAATTAGTTTAAAGATAAAAATGAAATAAATTTGGGTCAGAGAGACCATTCTAATGGTATTTTGAGTAATTCTACAAAGTTTGGTGTCAAAACATTGAGTACTTTAAGAGAAAGTTTACGGACAAATTTAGCATTATCATCACATGCCCTTAAAGAATTAAATGAAATTTTACGAAAATAATTGATAATTAAAAGAATAATTGAACATTGAAAAGTGGAATTAAAATAAGAAGAAAATAACTTAGAATTGAATAGTTTTAGAATTAAATAATTAAATTGAATTTTTAAAACAATTTTTATGAGTGGAAAAAATAATTGAAAAAATACGAGAATTATTTAATATTGAAGAATTAATTGAAAATCGATAAAAATAATTAAAAATTAAAAAAATATTTAAGAATTTATTTATTTATTTACACAAATCATCCCGTGGTCCAAAAGGACCATAAATGAGTTACATAAAAATTGAAGAAATACTAAAAATTTGAAGAAATAAATTGGAAATAGAAACTTAATGATAATCGAAAAAAAATAATAGAATAAAGAAGATAATTTTTTTTAATTTTAAAGAAAATAATTGAAAATTGAAAAGTGGATTTTAAATTGAAAGAAAATAACTGAGAATTAAGGAAAATAATTCTGAAATTGAATAATTGAATTGAAAATTTAAAATAATTTTCATGAGTAAAAAAGTAATTGTATATATCGGAGAATTATTCAATATTGAGGAATTAATTGAAAATCGATAAAAATAATAATTGAAAATTTAAGAAAATATTTGAGAATTGAAGAAAATAATTAAAAATTGAAGACATAAGTTGCCAATTAAAAAATTAATGATAATCGAAAAAAATAATAGAATAAAGGCGATAATTTTTTAATATTAAAAAAATAATTGGAAATTTAAATTTGAAGAAAATAACTGAGAATTGAAGAGAATAGTTCTAGGATTGAATAATTGAATTGAAATTTTAAAACAATTTTTATGAGTGAAAAAAATAATTGAAAAAGCCGAGAATTATTGAATATTGAGGAATTAATTGAAAATCGATAAAAATAATTGAAAAATAAAGAAAATATTTGAGAATTGAAAAAAATAATTAAAAATTGAAGAAATAAATTGGAAATTAAAGAATTAAATGGAAATTTCAAGAAAATAATTGATAATCAAAAGAAGAATTACGATTTGACGACAATAATTAACTGTCCAAAAAAATAATTAAAAATTTTAAAAAAAATTCGAAAATTGGTGTGAATAATCGGCATTCGAACAAAATTTTTTTTTAAAATTAATGATCAATCAAAAAGTTGAAGGAGAATAATAAATTGTCATTTGAAAACTGATGAAAATTAAGACAAAAATTGTAAAAAAGAAATTAAAATTGAAGTAATTATTTATTTGGAAATTGAAGAATTGCATTAAAATTTCAAGAAAATAATTGATAACTGAGAAAAAAAATGAGAAAATTACAAAATGATTAAAATAATTAAATATTAAAGAAAATAATTAAGAAATTAGAAAAATAATTCATAATCTGAAGAAAAATTCGAAAAGCTGCAAGAATTAATATTACAAAAGATCCTGACGTGGTAGGCAATTTTTAAGGTCAGATTCTGAATCTACGTCAAAAAATCTACAAGATTCGCATCCCATTTATACTGTAACAGACACGAACGAAAATTTGCAGGCCTATGTTAATTAAACTAAATAAAGACCAAGTTAAAATTATAGAACTAAACATTAAATCGAGATAAAGGGATTGAGCTGAAAAAAAATCAAAATTATTTACTAAAATAAGATCAGAATAAAATTATTAAATTGTAATAACATTAATTAAACTTTTAATAGACCCAAGAATGATACAAATTTTCATTGCTCTAAATTTCAATTAAATTGAATTAGGAATGCCATTTTGATCGATACACATTAAATTACTTCAAACTTTTTTGGACATAAATTTAAATCAATTCATAAGTCGATAAATAGGTTTTAAGAGAATCGAAAACAAATTAAATCAATTTTTTATAAATCCCAATTCTAACTGTAATTGATCAAAATTAAAATAACTCAAATCTCAATTGATCATAATATAAATAAATAACAAAAGAAAATTAAATTATAATTAGCATATTATGATAAAAATAAATTTTATACGGGTATTTTTAAATTTTATTTATATAAATTATAACGATATGTTTATTTTAGAAATTGAATGAACGAGTAATTAAAACAATTTGTCGGATTTATTATCATTTTACTGAAACTTTTCCACCCTAGTTTATAAATAAACATTACCTCACAATGTCTTTATACTCGGAATCGATTTAGAGTATTCTTCCACTATAAGAGCGACCTTCAACTGACCAAGAAATTCTTTATTCCTTTAATACTTTAACTGTTTCTAAAAATAAAACAAATTACGAAAAATAAAATTAATATTTGAAAAATTAATTCCTCGTTTGTTTCTAATAATAACACAAGTTACAGAAAATAATATTCAGGTTATCTAGAGAACGATCATTTTCGAATTTTCCGATTTCCCGGACAAGAAAACTAATTTTCCCGGATCTGTTCCTTTAATGATTAATAAGTGATTATTTAAATTTTAATTGGTTATTAATTAATTAATATTAATTGGTTTATTGAAACAAATATTAACAAGAGCAGTTTTAAACATTCAATATACGTTATTTTTATTTAGAAGAAAAACCTAGTTTGATAAAAAACTTCAAGAAAAAAGAAAGAATAATTATAAATAAATGTAAAAACATCAGAAAGCTTATATGAATAAGTAAAAAGAATCTAAATCATAAAATTATATGTCTAAAAATAATTCAAAAAGTTTTAAACAATAAAACAAAATGAGAAAATTTAATAAAGGAATAATGAAAAATGGAGAAATTTTTATAAAAATCAAACAAACGGAAATTGGGAAAAAGCTACTCAACGATAATAAAAAGAAAAAATAAAATATAAAAATGAAAAAAAATGAGAAGATAGTCTACAAAGGAAATGAGAAAATTGTTTACGATTAAAAAAGTTATGGATATTGTTAAAAAACCAAGAGAACATTTTTAAAAACTGTATAAGAATAAACAAAATGAGAAAAAATGTATAACAAAATTGTAAATCTTTCGAAAAAAGAACAGCATTTACGGACATTAAAAAAAAAAAAAAAAAAACAGAAACATATTTAAAAAAATAGAAAAACGAAGGTATAATATTTATTTATTATACAGATTTAAAAATTAAATAAAAAACAATGAATAAATGTTGCAAAAACTTGTGAAAACGAGAATTTAAAAAAAAAATTAAACACTTCAAATTTAAATAAAATTAAAAATTAAATAGTTTTAAGAGAGGGGAAAAATTATAAATAATAATGGAAAAATTCTGATAAAATTTAAAATCAATTCAAAAAGTTCAAAGAATGATAAAAAAAAAGTATGAAAGAACAAAAAAAAACAATAAAAAATTATTTTTTTAAAAAAAAGTTAAAAAATTGTGAAAAATGACATAAAAAATATATAATTTGGTAGAAATCTACTAAAAAATAGTAAGTATTTAAAGTATAAAGAAAAATTTTAAAAATGTGAAAAGATAATAATTGAAAAGTTTTTAAAAGGAATAAAAAAATTCTCTAAAAACAAAAATTTTTTGGAAAACTAAACGAAAAAAATTTGTGTAATATTGGACAAATTTTTTAAACAAACCTATTAACAACTTTCGAAAAACCAAGAAAAAATAAAAATTTTATCAAAGAATAAGTAAATTTGCGAAAAAATAGACGAAATGTGAAAATAAATGAAATAAATTTACAAAAATATGAGCCAGTTCAAATGAAAAAAGAAAATTGAAGAAAATATTTAACCCCCTTATCAAATAAAAATTTTAAATATCTTGTTTTCTTTTACGAAAAAAATGTTATATATATATATATATATATATATATATAACATTTTTTTTGTTTTTTAAAAACAAGATTTTTAAAATATATATATACATATATATATAAAACAAACAAACAAAGAAAAAGTCAAAACTACATAAGAATTTAAAAAGTGATTTAAAAAGGATAAAAATTAAAAAAACATCTTTTAAAAACGAGAGAAATTAGTTGATTATAAGCAGGCTACAAAATAATTCATTTAAATTTTTGGGAAAATTAAGAATTTAAAATAAAATTTGGACAGTTTGGAAAAAGTGAAATTTCTCAGAAATTTATAAGAAATAAAAAATAGATTATTCTTTGCATGCAAAATAAATAATTACTTTTCCCTAATTCCCTAATCTTTTTAAAAATTTCCGGCAATTTCCTTCATCACTAGAGATTCTAAAATTAATCTTTAACAAAATTAATAAACAGTAACAGTTAACAAAAAAGTATAAGATATTTTGTATCGAATAATAAAAAACAAAGAATCCATTCATTGTTTATAATTAGTTTAAATTTATAAATAGAATTTTAATTTATAAATATGTTTTAATCTCCGTAAATTTGCATCAATTTTCTTAACACGACTTAAGTCTGTTTGAATTTATAATTTAAGTAAGTTAAAGTAAACCGTGAATTGAATATAGTTTTTAACTTCCATTTAAAAAAAGTTTATATCAATGCTTCAATGTTTATGCATAGCTTTAATATCAATCAATTACTAGTTTAAAATACAATCGCGAGAGAAGTAAAGACAAGCAATTCTCTAACTCAAGAGCAAATTACTTACAAGTTCTGCTAGAACTTAGTTCATCTGATTTAAACTTTTACAATTGCTTTTATTAGAGGAATTCACAACAGTTCCTTATTCACAAAGACTATAAAACTTTAATAACTTCTTCTCGGAATTACTTAACATTCTTATAAATCGTGAAATAGAGTTTTCAAATTTTGTTACGGTTTTTAATCTTTAATTTCTATAATTTTAAATATAACTATAATCTTCAATCAATAATGATCCTTAATAACCAAACTATTTAGTTAATAATCTCTAATTACTATAATTTACAATAATCATGATTTTTACTATTCATAATCTTCTATCGTTCAATAATCCTAATCATCAATTTTGATAATCTGTTAAAAGCAAATTTTATAATCTTCCATAATCATCGTCAATTCCGATAATCTTCCATACTCGTCTTCGATATTCGTATTCAACCATTTTAATATTTTTCAATAATCCTAATGATCAATTTTCATAATTCTCAATAATTATTATTAACTATCATAATCATCAATTTGCATAATCTTATAATCGTAAATATCAATGTTTACGATATATTGGGATTTCTTGGGCTTTATTTCAATTGATAAATAGTTTTATATTTATGACGTTTTACGAAGAAAGGGATCTAAGAATACAAAAAAATTGTAGGTTATGTTCTTGATTTTTTACTATAGTTAAAACTAGAATTGACTAAAAAGATTAAACTCATTTAGAATAATGCAAGAAAAGAATGAATTTATAAATATGTACCAAAAAATTATTTATTATTTTATTTATTTATTTATTTAACATAATGCAATATGGGTGTAACCCTTTTACATAGGAGGTTATTTGTTACTCAGACAAATAAAAAGATCTCATTTTGCACAAAGCACTTACAAAATAAAACAATTTCTTTCCGTGGTCTATGTTATTAATTTTTAAAATGTCTGTGAGAGTCTTACTCCTTATTTCGCTCGCTTCACTACAATTCTTATATAATATACAGTCTTTTAATACATGTTTTAGATTTTCAGATCTTTTCGAGTTACACATTAAACAAATAGTATTATCACTAAAATGGTGTACAAATCCTGTTTTATAGTATAAAATCCAGTCTATTCTACCTGCCATTCGAAGCTGTGCGAAAACCCTAATATAATTAAAATGTACCAAAAAATTAAAGTGCAACATTAAATAATGCTTGCCTAATTAAATAATTCTTATTTTTAAATTATTATTAATTTTTAATATGAACTTAAATTATAAATATTCATTATTATTAATGTAAAATTATAAATTTGATATACAAATAAATATTTTTATGAGAGAATATAACCAACCAAAATTCTAATCAAGAATTTATGAGAATTTAGGTTTTTTATTTATTTATCAAATTAAGTAAAATTTTCTCAATCAATGTAAGAAAGTAGAATCTCTAGTGTCATTCTAATAAGTAATAATTTGAATTTCAATGTCAAAAGTAATAATTATATATAATAATTTACAAGTTTCTTATATTCATTAATTAATCCACGGTTCAAATAAACTAAATTTGAAGTTATTTAAAAATTTCTGAAATTTTTAATAATTCTTTCTTATGATTTCGAATACTTAAATTACATTTTGCAAACTATTTTTATCATTTTCCAATTACTTTCTGTATGTAAGTTTCAATTATTTTCATTGTTTTTTACTTTTTTCTCTAAATCCTATATCTACCTTCCGCAAATTTAAATTATTTTTTAAAAATTTTTTAATCACTTTTTTAATTTTGATTACTTTTTTCTTTGACAATAAAACAATTTCATTATTTATTGCCACATTTAATATTATTTATCGCAGAATGAAATTAATTCTTTTAATTCACCATATTATTGTTTTTATTTTGCAATTATTATCTTCAATTTTTAATCATTGTCATTATTTCTGAATTAATATCCTGAAGTTTCAAATATATATCTCAATTATTTTGTTCAATAGTCATTTCCTTTTATCATTTTGCAATTATTTTCTCCATCTTTCAATTATTTTAATTTTTTTTCAATTAATTCCCTAAATTTTTAGTCATTACCTCAAATAGAGATTATTCTCTTCAATTTTCAACTTTTTGAACGATTTTTTAATTATTTTCTCCACTTTCTAATTATTTTCATTCTTTTTGCATAATTTTCTAAAATTTCAATTATTTTAATTATATTTCAAATATATTTTTAAATTAAAACTTTTTTTCATCATATTTCAATTATTTTTAAAATTTTTCATTATTTTCAACATATTTCAATTGTTTTCTTCAAGTTTCAAAATTTAAATTATTATTTTTCAGTTATTTGCCTCAATTTTTAATTATTCTTACTTTTCAAAAAAAAAATTATAAATTTTAAAATATTTTTCTCAAGTTTTCCATTATTTTCTTTCATTTTTAATCATTTTCAATTCATTTCATAATTTCCAAATTTTAAACTATTTATCTAATATTTCAATTATTTATCCCAAATTTTTTTTAATTTTCCTTTATTGATATCATTTTTTCAATTATTTTCTCAAATTTTAATTATCTTCTTAAATTTTTAATCATTTCCATCATTTCTGAATTAATTCTCTAATTTTTTAATTATTTATCTCAATTCCAAGCACTTTTTTCAATTTCCAATTATTTTCCCATATTTTTCATAATTCTAATTTTTTTTCAATTTATTTCTTAGATTTTTAAGTATTTTTCCCAAATTTAAATTATTTTCTGCAATTTCTAATTTTTTTAATTTGCTTTCGTAACTTACAAAATTTTTTATTAATTATTCTGAGTTTCAATTATTTTTAGCCTTCAATGCTGTTCTTTAATTTTTATTTTTTCTCAGTTTTTTTCAATTAATTACTCAGATTTTCAAGTATTTTTCTCAAATTTCAATTTTTTTCTATCTCAATTATTTATTTTTATTTATTTCATAACATTTTATTAATTAGGTTACACGCATCATAAATTTTATGGTTGAAACCAACAAACGGATTTTTTGAAAAATTTTGAAAATATTCTGCAATTTTTAAAATTATTTATTACAAATTTCATTAATTTTTTTTAATTAATTAATTTTTTTTAATTTAATTTTTACTACATTTTCATCGCGCGATACCTATTTATTTTTTGTAGGATTTTCAATTATCTTTTTGTTTTTCATTTTTGCACTAATAAGTGTATAGTTTTTATTTTACTTTAATTTTTGGTACATGGTAATTTATAAATTAATTCTTTTATTGCATTCTTCTCAATGAGTTTAATATTTTTAGTCAATTCTAGTTTCAACTAGTATAAAAATTCAGAAAAAATACGAAAATTTAGTCAGTACTAGATTTCCCTAAACTGCATTAGTTAATTAATTAAAAGTTTCTTAAAAAGGAACTTTTTAAAACTATTATTGAACATAACCTACAATTTTTAGCATCTTAGATCTAGAGTTGCAAAATTCTCGGTAATTTAAAATCCGGTTACATTCTCGAGAATATAACTGAGAATTTTCTTCTTCCGGAGAATTTATGAGAATTTTCTATGTTATGAATGAGCTCGACTATTTTGAGGTACAAACAATTTATTTAAAAAAAAATGAATATAAATAACAAAATAATTATCATTACAAACTAAATTTAATTTAGAAAATGATGAAAATAATTAAAAATTGAAGAAAATAATGAAAATTTGCGAAAATAGTTGAAAAAATTGCATAGTATATTTCAAATAAAAAAAATTTAAAGAAAATTTCAGAAAAACTCTTGATACTTTTAGAAGTTCATTGCAAAAAAAAAGAATATAATTAAAAATTAGAGAAAATAAATGAAAAAAGATAAACATAATTTAAAATTGAGAATGAGAACAATTTTTAATTTAAGAGAAATATAATTGCAAAAAATACAGAATATAGGTACATAAAATACAAAAAAATCGTAGATGTAATTAAAAAATGAATAGAAAAATGAAAATTTCTGATGAATAATTAAAAACTTTTTGGAAGTTATGAAAAAGAATGTAAATAATTGAAAATAATAAACAAATAATATAAATAATTGAATATTGAATAATATAATTGAAAATGATTAAAAATTGAAGAGAATAATGGAAAATTTGAGAAAAATATATTTTAAAATTTTAGAAAATAATTTTAAAAAAATAAGAATAATTAAAACTTGTGAAAAATAATTATGAAAAATAATAAAATTCGAAACTTGAAGACAATAATTCAAATATGATGAAAACAATGATAATATGAAAAAAATTTTGTAATTTTTCTTTCAATTATCAACTATTTTTTAAAAATTTCAATCTTTAATCTTGTCAATTTAATTCTTTAATCTTCCATTTTTTATTTAATTTTCGATTATTTTCTTCAATTTTAAATTGCATTCTTCGTTTTTCAACTATTTTACTCACAATTCAATAGTTCTCGCATTTTGTCAATTATCAAATATTTTCTTGAAATTTCAATACAATTCTTCAATTTCCAATTGATTTCTTTAATTGTAATTTATTTTTTACCATTGTTTCTATTATTTTCATCAGTTTTTAATTGACAATTTATTAATCTCCTTCAATTTTATGATTATTCATCAATTTTAGAATTTCTTTTTCAATTGACAATTATTTTTTTTATAGTTAATATTATTTTCGACAATATTTAATTATTTTTGTCATATTGCATTTTTTTTTAATTATCAATTATTTTCTTGAAATTTTCATTCAGTTCTTTATTTTACCATTTATTTTTTAAAATTTAAAATATTTTCTTCAAATCTCAAAAATTTTCTTAAATTTTCAATTATTTTTATCAATTTTCAATTAATTCCTTAATATTAATTAATTCTCGCATTTTCTCAATTATCAATTATTTTCTTTCAATACAACTCTTGAATTTCCAATTGATTTCTTTAATTTTCATTTTTTTTTACAATTTTTGCCATAATTTTCATCAGTTTTCAATTGTCAATTTATTATTTTCCTTCAATTTTATGAATATTCATTAATTACAAAATTTTTTGTACGAATGCCGGTTATTCTCACCATTTGTCGATTTTTTTTTTCAATTGTTAATTATTTTTTTTAATAGTCAATTATTTTCGTCATATTGTAATTTTTCTTTTGATTATAAATTATTTTCTTGAAATTTCCATTTAATTCTTTAATTTCTAATTTATTTCTTCAAGTTTTCATTACTTTCTTCAATTCTCTAAAAAAAATTTTTTTCAATTATTTTTATCGATTTTCATTTTATTTCTGAATATTCAATAATTCTTGGATTTTTTCAATTATTTATTTCACTCATAAAAATTGTTTTAAAATTTTAATAAAATTACTCAATTCTAGAACTATTGGCTTCAATTCTCAGTTATTTTTCTCAAAATTGAATTTCACTTTTCAATTCTGAATTATTTTTTTTAATATTAATAAATTATCGCCTTTTCCTTTTATTTTTTTCGATTATCATTAAGGTTCTTTAATTTTAAATACAATTGTTCAATTATTTTCTTTTATTTTTAATTCCATTTTTCAATTTTTATTTTAATCTTCAGTTTTCAATTGTTTTTTTTTCTACATTCATTAATTCTCGTCTTTTTTCAATTACTTTTTTTTATATTCATAAATTTCAATTCAATTCATTAATTTTTTTATTTATTTATTTATTTATTTATTTACATGTTTACGGGCGAACAAAAAGTAATAATGCCCTTTCGTACTTTGAGTACTATAATAATAATTGTATACAGTGTTACGAAATACGCAAATTGCTTAAATAGCTAGGTAACATTATCATTGTTGGAGAAGAGATCTCTACTCAGTGCCGTAATAAACGAACTTAAGGTGGAGCAATAAAAAAGATTTTTTATTGCTTTCTTCAATTTTCAATTATTTTTTAATGTTTACAATTTTTTTTTCAGTTTTCATCTAGTCATTTTTTGAATTTTTTTTAATTGACAATAATTTACGTAATTTTTCACATATTTTCTTTAATTTTTCAACTATTTCCTTCAATTATTCATTATTTTCAACAATTTTCAATTATTTCCTACAATTTTTTTAATTTTCAATTATTATCTTAAAATTTTATAATTCTTTGATTTTTTAAATTATCTTGTTCGGTTGTGTACTAATCTAGTCATTTTAAAAATTTTTTTTTTCAATTGTCAATTATTTTTGTTATTTTGTAATATTTCTTTCAATTAATAAGAAGGACACTACAGATTCTATTTTCGTACATTGATGGAGAAATAATTTGATAAATAAATAAAAAACTTAAATTCTTATAAATTCTCGATTAGAATTTAGGTCGGTTATATTCCCAGTTATATTCTCGTTCTGATTACCTTTCTCCAGGTAATATTACTTTTTCGCAACTCTACTTAGATCCCTTATTTCGTAACGCTTGATATTTTATGTTCTTGATAGAGTTGCAAAGAAGTAATATTACCTGGAGAACGGTAATGAGAACGAGAATATAACCGGGAATATAACCGACCAAAATTCTAATCGAGAATTTATAAGAATTTAAGTTTTTTATTTATTTATCAAATTTTCTCAATCAATGTTAAATTAAAATTTGAAAAAATAAAAGATAATTGAAAAAGAAATTACAAAATGACAATAATTGTCAATTCAAAACAAAATTCAAAAAATAAATAGATTAATACACAACCGAACAAAATAATTTAAAAAATTAAAGAATAATTATAAAATTTTAAGATAACAATTAAAAATTGGAAAAATTGAAGAAAATATGTGAAAAATTACGAAAATTATTGTCCATTGAAAACAAAATTCAAAAAATGACTAGATTAATAGACAACTGAAAAAAAAATTGTAAAAACTAAACAAGAAATATTAAGTTTAAAGAAAATAATTGCAAATTGAAAAATCAAGAAAATTATAGGAATAATTGTTGGAAATAATTGCACATTTAACAACCGTATTCAAAATTGAAAAAAATAATTAAAATTAAAAAAAAAATAATTGAAAATTGAAGAACTGAATTAAAATTTATGGAATATACTTAAATTAAAAAAAAAATTAAAAAGGCCGAGAATTAATAATTATAGAAGAAAACAATTAAAAACTGAAGAATGGAAATAAAATTTGAAGAATAGAATAAAAAATTAAAGAAAATAATTGAACAATTGTATTTGAAATTAAAGAAACATAATGATAATCGAAAAAATAATACAATAAAAGCGATAATTTTTTAATTTTAAAGAAAATAATTGAATATTTGAAAGTGAAATTTAAATTTGAAGAAAATAACTGACAATGAGAATTGAAGAGAGCAATTAAAAATTTATTTATTTAATAATATATCCCGCGTTCAAAAATTGGAATTTGCAATAAATTGAAAATTAAAGAATTACATGTAAATTTCAAGAAAATAATTGATAACCGAAAGAAAAATTACGAAATATGACAAAAATAATTAATTAATTAACAATTGAAAAAAAAATTCAACAAATGGTGAGAGTAATCTTCATCCATACAAAAAAATTTGTAATTAACAAATATTCATAAAATTGAAGGAGAATAATAAATTGCCAATTGAAAACTGATGAAAATTATGGAAAAAAATTCTTGAAAATAAATGAAAATTAAAGAAATAAATTGGAAATTAAAAATTTAAATGTAAATTTCAAGAAAATAATTGATAATTAAAAGAAAAATTACAATATGACAAAAATAATAAAATATTGACGAGAATAATTAACTAAAAAAAAAAAAAAAATTAACAATCGAATAAAAAATTTTTAATTGATGAACAATCATAAAATTCAAGGAGAAAAATAAATTGTCCATTGAAAACTGATGAAAATAATGGAAACAATTTTAAAAAATAAATGAAAATTAAAGAAATTATTTGGAAATTGAATAATTGTATTGAAATTTCAAGAAAAAATTTGATAATTCAGAAAATGAGAGAATTATTGAATTTTGAATAAAGTAATTGAAAAACGTAGAATGCAATTGAAATGCAATTGAAAATTAAAGAAATAAATGTAAGATTAAAGAATTAAATTGAAGATTAAAGATTTAAATTTAAATTTTAAAAAAATAGTTGATAATTGAAAGACAAATAACAAAATTTTTTTCAACTTATCATTGTTTTCATCATATTTCAATTATTGTCTTCAAGTTTGAAATTTTAAAATCATTTTTTAATTATTTTCCACAAATTTTAATAATTCCTATTTTTTAAAATTATTTTCTAAAATTTTTAAATATTTTTCTCGAATTTCCCATTATTTTCTTTAATTTTTAATCATTTTTAATTATTGAATTCAATTTTCAATTATTCATATTACTTGTTTATTATTTTCAATTACTTACGTTGTTTTTCATAATTTCCAAACAGTTTTTAGTTATTTATTTAAAATTTTCATTTTTCTATTCAATTTTCAATGATATATCTTTGATTTTCTTGTATTTTATGTAGTTTTCTATATTCTGTATGTTTTGCAATTATTTCTCTTAAATTAAAAATTGTTTTTCTCAATTTTAAATTATGTTTATCTGCTTTCATTTATTTTCTCTACTTTTAATTATTTTCTTTTTTTTTTTTTGCAATTAACTTTGAAAGTTTCAAGTATTTTTCTGAAATTTTCTTTCAATTTCCTTTATTTAAAATATATTACGCAATTTTTTCAGTTATTTTCTTCATTTTTAAATTATTTATATTATTTCTTCATAATTTTCTTAAATTTGTAATCATTTTCATGAGTTTCTGAATTAATTTTCTAAATTTTTAATTATTTATCTCAATTTGAATCATTTTTTTTCAATTATTTTCTCCAATTTTTTATTATCCTAATTTTTTAAAATTTATTTCCGAAATTTAAAATTTTTTTTCTCAAATTTAAATTACTTTCTTTTATTTTAAAATTGTTCATAATTGTTATATTCAATAATAATTTTTACACTTCACTTTGACTTATAGTTAATTTGTAATGATAATTATTTTTTTATATTTACATTTTTAGAATAAATTGTTTGTGCTTCAAAATAGTGGGGCTCATTCAAACATTGAAAATTCTCATAAATTCTCCGGAAGGAGAATATTCTCGGTTATATTCTCGAGAATGTAACCGGATTTTAAATTACCGAGAATTTTGCAACTCTAGTTCTTGAAGAAGTTAACACGAAGGAATAATAAGGAGACCGAACTGTAGTGTTTAGCCCTGTAGAAAGTGTGCCAAAATTCTGTCTTGGTTCAAGTGTTCTGATATGAGTACGCGTGCGCGGCGCACTATTGCTATCTTCGTTGCTCCCAAAAGTAGAATGAGAGAGAAAATTATTATGGCGGGAATCGAAACGTCAATTGATATTTGAGGTTATGTTTATACATGTAAACAAGTATCGATATATCGATAGTAATCGCGTACTGCGCATGCGTACTCATATCAGAGTTAATTCCAACACGTGAACCAAGACAGAATTTTAGCACATAAAAATTAGCGAGTGCAGTCTCCTTATTATTCCTTCGTGGAAGTTAAAGAGGACATTTTTTATTCCAGGCCAGCGGACATACCTGAAAATATATGGTTTGAGGAGGAAACAGATTTAATTCGTAGTTGCGGAGTTTTATCTTCAGCTTTGGGTCTCCAGAAAAGTTTTAGCACAAGTGATGTGCCTCAGCTTCCGAGTCCAGAAGCTTATGGATCTCGTGGACTGAGATCAGCTGTATCAGCTCACGCCCTCGACTTTGCTCACAGAAATAGTCTGCTCCTGGAACACGCGGGACTTGATCACGCCTCGAGATCATGCAGCACTTGGGTAGCTGTTGGAGACATAGCCAGTACTTCTCAATTGCCAAGTCCTCACGGTGGATGTGAACAGCCTACACTCACTTCTCCTCATCCTCCGTCAATTCCATTTACTCCAGCTGATCTGGTTAGGTCTGTTAACAAGAAAGTTCGTCAAAATTATATCCGACGACGGTACGTACTACAATAATTTTATTTATTTATCAAATTTAATATTACCGGGTGTCTACTAATTTCGTCCCACAAAATTCCCGGTTTTTTCTCTTGTTAACTTAAAATTTATTTAAAGTATTGGCAGTTTAAATTTACGAAACGCCCCTATCGTTCATTCTGGGAACTATCCAATATGGCCGACATCAGAGTGGAAATTGACAATGTTTATAAAGCCTAAAGCACAACGAATCGTAATCGCTAATCCTTAATCGTAAGAATGAGAGGAAGCAGGACAGAGATATTTGTCTGTCCTGCTTCCTCTCATTCTTACGATTAAGGATTAGCGATTACGATTCATTGTGCGTTAGGCTTAACATGAAGTAGTATAAGGAGGCCCCACTGCTATGTTTAACCTTGAAAAAGTTAAAGCTGGTTTCCCCGTTTCTCTTACAAATTAGCGATAGTGGAGAACCTAGCGAAAAAGCTTAGAATTATAAGCCACACAATGTCATTTTTGTGTACATGCAATTACTAACACACTTGAAATGCTTTTTGCAAATGGCTGCCTACAAACAGCTGAGTGATCAGGCGGAAAAAGTGACTAGCAAACGCATAGTAGCAGACGAAATTTCGAAGTTCCAAATTATCTCGCTTGGTTCTCCACTTTCGCTAATTTGTAAGAGAAACGGGGAAATCTACTTCAAGTTTTCATGAGAGTGGGGCCTCCTTATACTACTTCATGGTTTATACACTGCGTTTAGTATTTTTGTAAGAAAACAAGATTATGAAGTACTTTTAGAAGTGAATTATAATTTTAGAAAGCTGATAATTATTCTTTTTCTACAAAAATAATGGAATTTGAACCAAAATTACGAAATTAAATATAAAACTTTACAAAAAATAATAATTAAGAATTAAAAGAAACAATTAATAATGATAAGATATAATTAATAATGGAAAGAAATAATTGAACAATGACAAAGATATTTGACAATTATAAACAAAATTAAAAAAAAAAAAGGAAATATTAATCAATAATTGAAAAAATTGAACAATGGTTATTAAATTCAAAGAATATAATTAAAAATTGGTCAACTAGATGGAAAATCAAAAAAAATAATTCAAAATTTATGTTAATAAATATTCAAAATTGAAGAAATAAATTGAAAATTAAATAATGAAATTGAAATCGGAAAAACACAGAATTATTGAATATTAAAAAAAAACAATTGAAAATTGAGAAGTGAAATTGAAATTCGAAAACAATAATTGAGAATTAAAGAAAATTACTGAACAATTGGATTAAAAAAAGAAGAAAATAATTTATAATTACAAAAAAAAATGGAAAATGCCAGGAATTATTTAATATTGAAGAAAACATTAAAAATTGAAGAATAGAATTGTTATTTAAAGAAATTAATTGAGAACTAAAAAAAATAATTCAACAATTGAACAATTAAATTGAAAATAGAAGAAAATTATTAAAAATTGAAGGAGGTTTGGACACTTGAAACAAATATCTGATCATTGAAAAAACATAATTGAAAAAAGTCGAGATTACTGAATATTGAAACAAACAATTGAAAATTGGGCAAAATAATGAAAAACTAAACAAAATGATTGAAAATTGAAGAAAGTACTTAAAAATTGAAGACAATATTTCAAAACAACAGAAAAATTTAGAATTCGACGGATATGAAAAAATAATTGTAAATTGAAGAAAATAATTGTAATTTAAGAAAAAAAATTGGAAATTGAAGAAAATAGTTGAGAATTTTAAAAAAATCATTGTAAAATGCCTAGAGTTATTGAATATTGAAAAAAAAACTTGAAAATTGAAGAATGGAAATGAATGTCGAAAATTATAATTGAGAATTAAAGAAAAAAATTCAAGAATTGAACAATGGGATTGAAAGTAGAAGAAAATAAGTGATAATTGAAAAAAAAAGAAATTAAACAACCCAGAAATTATAGAATTTGAAAAAAATGAAGAATATAATATAATTTGAAGAAATTAATTAAAAATTGTAGAAAATAATTTGAAATTGAAGAAAATGTGATTTTATGAAAATTGTTGAATAATAATTGAAGAATTGAATTGAAGTTTCAAAAACATAATTGATAATAAAAAAAAAAATATTGAAAAAAGCCGAAAATTATTGAATATTGAATTAAATAATTAAAAATTGAAGGAAATAATTGAGATCTGAAGAAAATAATTAAAAACTGATGAAAATAATTGAAAATAGAATCAAATAATTGTCAATTGAAAAAAATAATTTAGAGTTGAAGAAAATAATTTAAAATTGATTAAAATAATTGAAAATCGTAGAAAATATTTCAGAATTAAATAAATTAGTTAGAAATTGATTAAAATAATTGAAAATTGAAGAAAATAATTGGCAATTGAAGAAAATAATTAAGAATTTAAAAAAAATCATTGTAAAAAGCCTAGAGTTATTGAATAATGAAAAAAAACAATTGAAAATTGAAGAATGGAAATGAATGTCGAAAATTATAATTGAGAATTAAAGAAAAAAATTCAAGAATTGAACAATGGGATTGAAAGTAGAAGAAAATAAGTGATAATTGAAAAAAAAAGAAATTAAACAACCCAGAAATTATAGAATTTGAAAAAAATGAAGAATATAATATAATTTGAAGAAATTAATTAAAAATTGTAGAAAATAATTTGAAATTGAAGAAAATGTGATTTTATGAAAATTGTTGAATAATAATTGAAGAATTGAATTGAAGTTTCAAAAACATAATTGATAATTAAAAAAAAATATTGAAAAAAGCCGAGAATTATTGAATATTTGAATATTGAATTCTTTTTGTTACTATTGAATATTGAATTAAATAATTAAAAATTGATGGAAATAATTGAGATTTGAAGAAAATAATTAAAAACTAATGAAAATAATTGAAAATTTAATCAAATAATTGAAAATAGAATCAAATAATTGTCAATTGAAAAAAATAATTTAGAGTTGAAGAAAATAATCAAAAATTGATTAAAATAATTGAAAATCGTAGAAAATATTTCAGAATTTAAGAAATCTAATTAGAAATTGATGAAAATAATTGAAAATTGAAGAAAATAATTGGCAATTGAAGAAAATAGTAGAAAATCGAAGAAAATAATTGAGAAATGAAGAATTAATTTGAAATTAATGAAAATAATTCAAAATGGAAGAAAATAATTGAGAATTTTAGAAAATAGTTGAAAATTGAAGAAAATAATTGAGAGTTGAAGAAAATAATTGAAAATTGAAAAGAATAATTGGCAATTGAAGAAAATAATTGGAAATTTCTGAAAATAGTTGAATTATTGAAGAATTGAATTCAAGCTTCAAGAACGTAATCGATAATTGAAAAAAAATATTGAAAAAAGCCAAGAATTATTGAATATCGAAGAAAATAATTGAAATATGATGAAAATAATTGATAATTGAAAGCTCACAATAGAATTGCCCATAATTATATAAACTATTATGAAATGTACGGTCTAATAAGAAAACTGAAGTTCTATCTACATTTTTTCATAATAATTTGAATTTTTCATGTTTAAAGTCGTTATGAATAGGAAGAAATAAAAAAAAAAAATATTTAAAAAATACGGAAAATCTACTAAAAACTTTTAAAAGAAAGAAAGATACGAAAAAATCTACACAAGAATGGCAAAATTGAAAAAAATATGAAAAACTTCAAACGAACAAAAAAATGTGTAAATATTTGAAAATAGAAGACAAAATTGTAAAATTTAAAAAAGAAAATTCAGAAATGTTACTAAATGTTCTAAAAACAAAAAATTCATAAAATTGAACTAAAATTACAAATTTCTTGTTGTTGTTTTTTTTTTTTCAAGTATAAAAATTTCCGGACAGCTAGACACTCTGAATAATAATTTTTAAATATTAAAACTGTGTGATTCCAGATTTAAAAACCTTGAGAATTAAATTTTGCATTTAAATTAAAATTATGCCTACACAAGATTCAAAACCATACACAATAAAAAATTTTCTGAATATCAAAAAAGCATTTCAAACCTTGATTCATTATTCATATTTGCTAGAAATAAAATTTTAATTTTTTCAAATTTGTAAGAGTTTGAAATTGGCTACATTCACATTCTGAAATATTGAAAACTAGTTGCATTCAAATTTAGAAGCACTAAAAATTTAATTATTCAACATTTGAAAGCGCTTAAAAATAAACACATTCGAAATCTTATGCCTAGAATTTAAATGTAGTTAAATTTGGAATCGTTTAATTTATTATATTTACAAATTTAAGGGCATGTGATGGATTATGACGTCACTGGTATAGGCAAAATTTGTCCGTAACTTTTCTCTTAAAATATTGAATATTTTGTCATAAAACTTGGTAGAATTTCTTAAAATGACATGAGGAAGGTCTCTCAGACCCAAGTTTGTTCAAATTTTGGCTCAAAGTTGATTTTTAAAAAATTTTGCAATTTTTCGATAATTTTCAAAAATTAATTTTGAGCCAAAATTCAAACAAACTTGGGTCTGAGAGACCTTCCTAATATCATTTTAAATAATTCTACCAAGTTTCATGACAAAATATTCAATATTTTAAGAGAAAAGTTACGGACAAATTCTGCCTATACCATTGACGTCATAATCCATCACATGCCCTTAATGCAATAAAACTTAAAAACTCTATTTAAGAAATGAACAAATATTTTTTTTTATGAAGGCATAGAGGAATATAATTTAAAAAAATTTTAAATATCCAAAACCAGACTTTTCTAAATTTGAAAATATTCGGCATTTGATTAAATTTAGAAGCACTCAAAATTAGATCCTATATAATTTGTGTGACATTAAATCACTTTAAAAATTCAAAATAGAATTCTCTTTATCCGTATAGAATTTCAAATAAATCTCCTTCTGTATGAGGAATTCACTTTTTCCCCTTTTCAAACTAAACAAAAACTTTCACGAACAAAAAGATAGATTTCAATATCAAAGTTTATTACCGTTCTGGTTTTATCAACTTCTGAATAATATCTCCTGTCCTTTTCGAGAGATAGCAACAAACAATATCCAAGCTGATTGAAGAGACAGTTCAGAATTTTCAATTTGCGTTTTTCATTATTTTCTTTTGTTCCTTTTATAACTGGATCGATAACTGGGACCTTTATATCTGAAAAAAAAAATTGAACACAATCGTGATTTAAATAAAAGGGCTATTAAATAGTAAAATTAAGAAAATTGTTTATAGTTAGTGAAATAAATATTTATGTTAGATTTTTTATTATTATATTGCTATAAATAAACATTAATTGATACCAAGTAAAAAATGTTAATAAAAAAAAAATCTCTACATTTTACACAAAAAATTATTCCAACGACTTTATATTTTCATAAATTAAAAAAAAAAAACTGTCTAGATTTTAAAAGTATTTTGGAGCAAATGGTAAATAATTCCATTCTTAAGATTTCGATCGAAAACAATTTTCAAATTTTAGGTTAATTTATCTGAAAAGTTTCCAAAAAATTGAAATATTCACTCAAATTTTGAATTGATAAAAACGCTAAAACGAAAATTGTTTACCCAAAACGCTTTTAAAATTTCGAAATTTTTTTTTTAAAAAAATGTCTAACTCTTTTAATTGCTTGGCTGATAAAAAATAAAAAAAAATAATTAGATTGTATTTTATTTCATCATAATACTTTATTTATGAAGTGACTCGAAAGCGATGATAAATTATCAGAAATAATTACTTAAATAGATATAGGTAATCTTTATTGAGCAATTTAGTATACTTCTTAGTTTCTCTAAAATAAATAACGATAATAGAATTAATAAATTGTAATTTGTTGAATAGATTATTAACGACTTATCGAGCATTGGAGCGTTTATCGCAAAGTGAGTTCAATCTCGATAGACTGGAAGCTGCAGCATCCGCCGCTCAAATTTCACCTGGAGTAACACTCACTGTGCCTGGAGCAGCTGCAGTTTCTGTAGGACATAAGGGCAAGGATCACGCCCTGACGGTCAAGGACGTTGAGAGAGAACGAGGAAAACAACTCTCCAAGTATGAGAGAAACATGATGATTTTCAATTGGCTCCATACCCTCGATGACACTCTCGACGACACCGCCGAAGAAAATCTTCAGTAAAATTATTTTCTGTTTTTTTTTCGAAATTTATAATTAACATGAATTATATATATATACCTTGCGATATAATCGTAGAAGTGGAAATTCTGAAACGTCAAGTTTTGATTATCGCAACATTTAGAAGATCTTCGCCAAAAAAAAAAAAAAAAATGTCAACGCAGTCGTCCAAATATTTTGAAAGTTTAAAAAATCTTAAAAGATCCTTGCATGTTTTTTTTTCTCTTAATTAAAAATTAGTAGATTTGAAACAACGCTAATTGCAATTTTTAAACACAAAGCAGACAATAAAGCACAAAAAATACTTTTGAAAAAGTAGAGTAATTAAGGATTTTTGAGGCGTTTCAAATTTCTGACTATTAATTTAGTAACGTTTCTAAATTTGTTAAATTAATTGATAATATTTTTGAATTAATATCCAGAAATTTGACATGTTTTTGGTAAAATGCAGTTTTTTGAGCATCTATTAAATGCAATTTTTTAATATTTCTATCAAATGTAGTTTTTTAATGTTTGTATTGAATGCAATTTTTTAAGTATTATCTAAGTTTTCAAAAATAATAATCAATAGACAGATAAATTTTCAGCACGTCCCACTTCAAACGAATCGCTTTCTCTGTGATAACTTGAACAAAACTGATCATTCCTGATTAAATGTTATGTTGCATTAAGAATCATTTCGCAGTACGCATTACCTGTAATGTAAAATAATTATTTATTAAATAAAAAAAATTTTTCAACACTGCACAGTGCTGAAGATACCAATTAAAAACGAAATCTGTAAAAATATGTAATATCATAAATATATAAATTATCATGAATGTTATATTGTATTAAAACAGCAGTTTCGAATTATTTTTATGGAACCATTCTACCAAAAGTGTTAAAATTTAAACAATAATATTGTAATGATAAACAAAAATATCAATAATATAAAACCTTAATATCATAAAATAAAACCTGAATATTATAATATTGAATCTAAATATATTATAATATTGAATAATTATAATTAATAAAGAAAATTAAATGCAAATAATGTTAAGTTGTTTATGAAAAATAAATGTTTTTTTATCTAGTCAGTTTAGAAAATCATGAATTTTTCTTTCGAGAGTATGAAATAGAATAATCTCAAATATCCCGTAATATTAAAAAAAAGAATTAAATTTGAAGAAGAAAAAGTTGAAAAAAGCAAGATGTAAATTAAAGTTGAAGAAAGAAGTGAAAGAATGGAAAATACAATGGAAATTAAAAGAATTTCTTAAAATTAGAAAGAAAATAATTTAAAATTGAAGGAAATAATTGAACGATATTGCAAATAGTTTAAAATTAAGAAAAAAGTTAAAAATATACTAGGAGCTAAAACATCATTGAAGTTTAAAGAAAAAAATTGAAAATTGAAGAAGATAATTGAAAAATGAAAAAAATAAATAGAAAATTTAAAAACTTGGAATTAACTAGAATTGGAAAAAATAGCAAAAAATGGATAAAGGAGCGATATTTGCTCAATACAGTTACGACAATTGAATAAAATCATTAAAGAACTTGCAAAAAAAAACTATTGACATTTCAAGAAAATAAAAATTCAATATTGAAAAATATAACCGAAATTGGCTGATAACAATTGAAAATTATAGAAATTAATTGAAGAAAGAAAAAAATAATATAAAAATGACGAAGGTGATTAAAAAAAATAAAAATAATTATGTATTGAAAAATCGACAAATAAAATTGTAATTTCAAGAAAATAATTTAAAATTAAAGAAAAAAAATTAATAAATACAGAAATAAATTTAATATTGAAGAAAAAAATTTAATGGTAAACTAATTCAGTGGAAAAAATTTTAAAAATTTAAGGATTGAAATTGAAGAAATCAATTTTAAATTGAAGAATAAAATAATTGAACGAAAGAAAATTATTGAAAACAGAGAAAAATAATTAAAGAAATTAATTAATGAAGAAAAGAATAAAAAACGGACGAAGCTAAATAAAAATTATAAAACTAATATTGAGGATTGAAGAGACAAATTGAAAAATTGAACCTAGAATTTTAATCTGAAGAAAATAATTTTAAATAGATAAAGATAGTTGAAAAGCAACAAAAAAAAATTGAAAATATTTGAAATAATATTGAATATTTTCAGAGAAATAATTAAAAATCTAAGAAAATGATGGAAAAAATTGAAAACTAAAATTGACATTTTAAGAAAATAAATGAAAAATTAGTAAATAATTGAAGCAAAAAACAGTATACATTTAATATTTAATAATTAAAAATATGTATTGAAAAATACAATGAACATTTTAAAGAGATAAATTGAATAAGAAAAAAACAATTTGTCTGAAGAAGATAAATAGAACAAAATTAAAATAATTGAATATATTAAAGAAAATAATTTAAAATTTATAAAAATAATCGATAAATGAAAAAATAGATTGAATATTGAAGAAAATAATTGAAACTAAAAATAATTTAAAAAATTACAGAATATTATTAAAATTACGTGCTATTTGGGATATAATTTCTAGTATGGACTTAAATAAATCACATTTTTAGTTTATAAAACACAACAATAAAAAAAATACGAGTGGAAAATATACGTCCGTTAAAATAAAATCACCAACTTCCATTGTAACGTGTTTATAAAATTTAGAAGAACGAAAAAAGATACCTAATTATTTTGTTGATTTGTCCCAAAATAGCAGGAGATTTTAACTTTTATGACAATTTTTGTCAAATTGACACTGCCTGAATGTAAATCTGTAACGAAAAACAATCCTTGATTTCAAATAGGATTCAATATGCAAATTTGGATTCAAACGATGTCTCTTCCTATGATCATATCTAAATACTGATGTAAGCTGATATAAATTTAAAACATTAAGAAGCAGTTTAAAAACTAAAAAATAAATTTAACAATGAAAATAACTAAGTAATAAAAATACTAAATTAAAATCATACAGATGAAGATAAAATAACAAACTAGATTATGATAAAAATTTTGAGTCATAAACAAAAAATGGGAAGATAAAACAATCAATAAATAACAATAATAAACATAGAAGCAAAGAAAACCTGACGATAAACTAATAATAAAATGAATAAATTAATTTAATAAAAAAGATTTTGCAATAATAAAATTCAAATATTATTATTGTTAATTGTTCAAAAATAGTTCATTATTTTATTTATTTAAATTATTTGCTTATCTATTTTTCTAATTTTCCTATGAATCAAGAACATATCTATATCGGTTCGATATTAATTTTCTTGAGAATGAAGGATATATGAACACGATCCCGTGCGAATCGGATCTTTAAGTTTCAGTATAAAATTCAGATAGAATTTATAATCAGTTTTTGAAAATCCATTCATTAAATGAAAATAAATTGTTTAAACAAGTAAAAAACAAATAAGAAAGTGCAAGTATGTATCTCATTGAGTTTATTCATAAGATTTTAAGATTAGAATAGAATTTTATAACTTTTAAGTAACTTTTTATGTAAATATAATATAATTTATTAATTAAAATAACTTTTGAGAATAAATATAAAAGAACTTTGTAAAAATCAAACATTAAAATTGTTTTCTCGGTTGTATCGGAATCCCGCCTATATCCTGTATTTTTCCCGGTCCCTTCAAATCTCAAAATTTATTTCTGACAATAACTCGTATAAAATTCATTGTAATTATTTAGAATAAAAATAAAATTAACATTTATTCATTCATATAAAATACAACAAATTTTTGCCCCCTCTTTTGAAGGAGGTTTGACCGCTTTACTTGACCTTAAATTAAAAAGTTTTTTTTAACAGCAAAAGAAACCATAATTAAAATGACTTCACGAAATTTTAAAAGATTTATTTGTACAATTATCAGAATAATTTAAGTTGAGCCGTAATTTATCGTCAAATACATAATAACTAGCAAAATAGAAGCGCGCGATTAGTTTTTCATACATTTTAGAAATTATAAAATACAATAATAAATATAACAAATCGGTAAATAATATTTATCTAATAAGAAGAAATAAATATGTTAATATAATATTTAAAAATCAATTAATATAAATAAAATAAATATTTATTTAGGACAAAATTTATAATATTTTAGAATTAAAAATAATTGAAATTAAACAAAATAATAGCAAATTTTGCAAATTAATTGAAAAAAAATTAAATCAATTAAACATTGGGGAAAGTAATTTAAACACTTATAAAAATGTTTTAAACATAACGAAAATAATTTAAATTTGAGAAAAATACTTGAGAATCTTAAAAGAAAATTAAAACAAATTTAAATAATGAAAAATTAGAGAAAATAATTGAAAATTGAGAAAACATGGTTAAAAATTGAGATAAATAAATTAAAATTTAAAAAAATAATTAAAATTTGAGAAAATAATTAAACAAATTACATAAAATATTTTAAATAAAGGAAAGTTAAACAAAATTTGAGAAAAATACTTAAAACTTTCAGAAGTTCATTGAAATAAAAGAAAATAATTAAAAATTAGAGAAAATAAATAAAAAAAGATAAACATAATTTAAAATTGAACAGAGCAAGTTTTAATTAAAGAGAAATAAGTAAAAACTTTTTTAGAATTATAAAAAAGAACGAGAAAAAGAACGAAAGTAATTGAAAATTGAAGAAAATAATATAAAACATTATTATTATCTATTATCTATCTATCTATCTATCTATCTAACTATCTATCTATCTATCTATCTATCTATATCTATAAAATCCAAGTTTTGTTGGTACATTGCTTCGAATACAAAAATTCATGTATAATTTTTCATTTCAAACTCCAAAAATGACATTAAAAAAATGTTTGTCTGTCTGTCTGTCTGTCTGTCGGCACCAAAACTTTGTTCGGGCATCACGCGAGAACGACTCGACCGAATGAAGTGAAATTTTGTGTGCAAATGTCTATTAGCCCAACTAAGGATCTCCAATTTACAGACATCAAAAATATTAATTAGAACCTGAGATATGCCAGTGCTACATAAGTACACATACACATGCATAGAAAATCATTTTTTGAAGTTTTGCAAAAAATGTGTTCATTTCCGTATTATTGTTGTTCATTAATATTGAAATACATTTTTGGGCCCAAAATAAAAAATGTAGTTTTGTACACTTCTGACCTGAAAATCTTTTAAAATATCAGAAATTTTGTAATTCTGTAACTAATAACACAACTGTTCATTTTTTGGCCCAAAATAAAAATTGGGCCTTATAAGACTCAAAATAAAAAATGTAGTTTTGTACACCTCTGACCTGAAAATCTTTTGAAACATAAGAAATTTTGTAACTAATAACAGAGCTGTGTATTTTTGGCCCAAAATACAAATTGGTCCTTATAGAACTAAAAATACAAAATTCTCCTGTGTTGTAAGTGTAAAGTTTTTTTCAATATCATAAAATATGCAAATAATAGTATATCAAATTACTTTTGGAAGTGAAATAAAGATTGGGCCTTATAAGACCCAAAATAAAAAATGTAGCTTTGTACACTTCAGACATGAAAATCTTTTAAAATATAAGAAAATTTTCAACTTTGTAATTGTAAATAATAATATAGCTGTTCATTTTTGTCTCTGAATAAAAATTGGGCATTATAGGGCACAAAATAAAACATTCATTTCTGCACACTTATATGCTCAAAATTAGAAAATGTTAGAAAAGAAGTAAAGGGTGTACTTTCGACAACGATGACGTACCTAGCACTTTAATGAAACTTGATACGCTTATGTATCTTAATACGCTAACTACGAAAATAATAGTGAAATTGATTATTATGATAAAAACCATAATAATTCAAATATTTTAGACAAAAGTTGTAGATCAAATAAAAATAGACGTTTCGTGTTGTATATATTTTTTACCAAAAGTTAACAGTTTTCTAAAAAAAAATACAAAAACGTGTAAACGCCGATGAAAATAGTCTACATGAATAGTCTACCTATCAATTTTTATTTTAAAACAGTTTTTATTCTTTATGACACCCGAATCACCCTGTATTAGTTTAAAAACAATTCAGTTTATTATAGCACCCCAACCCCCCAGTACCCCTTTTAAATTAACCCAACTAATTATGGAATATCAACGCCTCCTTCACCTCCTTTAAGAGGGGCCTTATAAGACCCAAAATAATAAAGCAATTCGACACAATTCTGTTTACAAATTTTTATAACAAATCAAAAAACACGTAAAAGATTAAGTCACAATTGATTTTTTGGTCTAAAATTAAAATTGGGGCTTATATTGCCTAAAGTGTAAAATGTTGTTTGATACAATACTCTAAAATCTTTTATTAAAAAAAAAAGTTATTTGAGTATTTTGAAACATTTTTAAAATGTTCTTTTACAACTTATTACACCAATATATTTTTCAAATATAAAGACAGATTTTATGATTTTAAGTTAGACAATATTTAAAACAAAAACAATAACTTAATTTAATTTTATCACAAATCAAACATTTTTAAATTTATTGTAAACCGTTTTATAAAATTTGAACGATGCAGTTTTCTTAAAACTTTCATTTTTTTTCTATAATCATACTATACCTTATGTCATTGTGACAGTGTGTTTATAAACATTTCAAAAATAATAGTTGATGGCTTGTGTATAGGGGTGTACTATAGTAACTCATATTTTATCTCAAATAAAAATTGGGCCTTAGAAGGTCAAAAACAAAAAATGTAGTTTTGTACACTTTTGTTCAGAAAATCTTTTAAAACATAAGTAAGTTTGTAAATAATAATATAGCTGTTCACTTTTGGACGAAAATGACAGTGAAAATAAGCGCAAATTTGGTTATTATAGTAAAATTCATAAAAAACTATTATAACTATTCTCGGCTTTTCGCTGTTATCTCATAAAATATTCGAAATTATAAAAAAGATTATTAGACAAAATTTGTAGATCTTATGAAAATACACATTTTAAGTTTATATATTTTTTACTAACAGTTAATAATTTCTTAAAAAATACAAAAAAGTGTGAAGGAAGATGAAAAGAGTCTATAGTTGTATTATTTCTGAACAATGAACAATAACAGTCTGATACGCCTGAAAACTGAAACAAATGTTATCTGTGTATTTTGATATAAAAATAGTTTTAATTTTTTATGACACTCCAACTCCCCTGTATTCGTTAAAAAAATTCAACTTATTATGGCAACTGAACTCCTCCTTTACCCGTTTAAATTAGGTTGAAATTATAAAAAGAGTATCACGGAAAGAAATTATAAAATAATATTTAAAAATGACAGTATAAAATTTAATGGTCGTTTCCAGTTCAATTCAGACAGGCTATGTATTTTAAAGTCAGGTAATCATTTCTCATTGAAATATATTGTTTTTCAGACAATTTTAGACGACACGTATTTTCCCGATTTGGTGACAACAATTTTTTAACGAAGTTATGCGGATTTCAATTTTTTAAGTTGAAAAATGAGATTACAAGAAAATAACATTAAATTGTTTTTAAATTATTATTTCTTTTTTGCTATTGTGTATATTAAAATGATCCTTTCTGTGTCTAATTAAGGCTTTCATGTTCTTTTAAATTTCATAAGATTATTAAAACTATTTTCAAATTTAACAAAATAGCGGCGTTTTTTCGAAAAAAATAAAAATTAGATTTTCTCAAAAACCCCACCGTTTTTTTTTTCTCTCGCTTTTTGTACTACTTTCTGAAGGTATAATGATTATTTTCTATAAGAATTTATTGGAGTCCCGCTTCCTGGGGAAGAATAAAAAAAAATTTCTTTTTAAGAAAAGAAAATTTAAAGTTTTTTTAAACCCTCTACTAGATACAACAAAAATCCAAGTAGAAAAAATGTTCCTATTAAAAAATAGAGTAAAAAAGTCTTATGACTTTTATCTCTATCTTGCAAATCTGTCGAATTATTAAAAATTTTGCATGTTTACAAGTAAAAATTATACTTGCAGAAATGCAAAAAATTTTCTTTTAAATTATATAACCATAAAAACCAGAAAGTAGTAAAAAAAATGGAGAGAAAATGTTTTGAATTTTTGTAAGTATAAATTATACTTGCCAAAATACAAAATTTATGGATTTAATTCGTATTATAATTAATAATTCGAAAGATTCGCAAGTTAGAGGTAAAAGACATAAGACTTTTTTACTCTACTTCTTAAGAGGAACATTTTTTCTATTCGGACTTTTGTTGTATCTAGTAGAGGGTATAAAAAAACTTTAAATTTTCTTTTCTTAAAAAGAAAATTTTTTTGTATTCTTCCCCAGGAAGCGGGAATCCAATAAATTCTTATAGAAAATAATCATTATACTTCTAGAAAGTAGTAAAAAAATTGAGAGAAAAAAAAACGGTGGGGTTTTTGAGAAAATCTGATTTTTATTTTTTTCGAAAATCGCCGCCATTTTGTTAAATATGAAAATATTTTAAATTCTCTTCTGGAATTTAAAAGAACATGAAAGCCTTAATTAGACGAAGAAAGGATCATTTTAATATATACAATAGCAAAAAAGAAATAATAATTTAAAAACAATTTAATGTTATTTTCTTGTAATCTCACTTTTCAACTTAAAAAATTGAAATCCGTATAACTTCGTTAAAAAATTTTTTTCACCAAATCGGGAAAATACGTGTCGTCTAAAATTGTCTGAAAAACAATATATTTCAATGAGAAATGATTCCCTGACTTTAACATACATAGCCTGTCTGAATTGAAATGGAAACGACCTAATATTGAATACCCAATGGGAAATGCCTGTGTAATGCCGATGCTTACTATCGGCGCAGCGTCAGTTACGAAACAAGAATAAATATTTTTAGTAAACTTTAATAATAAAACTAATTAATTGTAACATTTTTTTATTGTCCAAGTGTGTAGAATTCAGAAAAAAAAAATTGGTTGTAAAAAAAATTTATTTTTTTTATTTCTTTTTAGATATTATATCTTGTCCCCAGTTTTGTGCGTCATGGTAAGGCTTTTTTAAAAAATTGAAATATTTCATAAAAATCAAATCAGAATTTAGTTATACTTTAGTATAAACAACAATTGATTTCCCTCAAGAGATTCACTAAGCCAGAATTTCGCAATAAATAAAAAAAAAAATTTTTTTTTTCATTAAATGACCTACAGTTGTATTATTTCAGTGAATATAAAGGGCAGGAATGTGAAACCGATTGAAAATTGCTAATAATTTGTTTAAAAAAACAGTATTCATTATGCGTCATGGTGAAGCCTTTTGGCTGCCTTTCGTTAACTTTGTGGTTTAAACAAGTGTACAATTTAAACAATTTTAGTGATTGTGTCCAAATAAAATTAAACAAATAAAAGTTAATTTAACTGTCATAATTTTAATAAGTTAAACAATAATTACTTTATAAATTTTCATAAATTACCGTATAAATTTGTATAAATTGTTGGCAACTGATTTGCAAAATTTAAATTATATGTTAATAAATTACAATAAATGTTTTTAAAATAGGTACTTTAGAAAATTAAAACATATATTTCCATAAATTTTAACATAAATTTCCATAAATTTCCATAAATTTCCAAAATTTGGTTTTTTAATTTTCTTTATTTCCCTTAAATTACCTCAAAAAATTGATAAATTTCCGTATAAATTACCATAAGTTTCCATAAAATACGAAACAAATTTCCTGCATTAGTTTTTTGAATCTTGAATTTTGTTTTGTATTATTATTATAAATTACCTCAAAATTTTTATAAATTACCGCATAAGTTACCATAAATTTCCATAAATTACTACATAAATTTCATGACACAGTTTTTCAAATCCTGAATTTTGTTTGCATTTTTATTATAAATTATCTCAATATTTTTATAAATTACTGCATAAACTATCACCATAGATTTCTTTATTTGTTTATAGCGATTTTATCAACAAAATATGCCTTAAAATAAAATATGATCATATTAAAATGTTTTTAATTTTTTTTTGTAGAATCGATTGTCATCCATAGTTTTAATTAAATGTGACTTTCTTATAATTTGTTTAAACAAATATTGTTTAACAAATAGAAAATTTTGAAGTTAAAATGCGAATGAATTTTATTCCACTTTCCTGTAAATCCAATTATTGATTTTGTTATATTGCAACCGTTTATGGTACATGGATGCGGTAACAGCTAATTTGTTTAAAAAATACAAAAATTATAAACAATTTGTCCGGCCCATCACAGATATTTCATTCTTGACTATCATACTTGAAAGTTACATTACGATTTTTATTTTATTTGGAAAAATTTTTTTCTAAAATAAGAGTAACCAAATTGTCGGTTTCGTGGAGAATCACCCATATACCGAAAACGAGTTACTAATTTACTTTAAAATATTTACTTTAGAATTTGTATATGTATGTGGAAAAATCAATCAACTGGCACAAACCTTAAGGATGTTTATCCAAAAAAACCAATTTCTACAGATTCTTATAAAATTTAAATGACATATTAAATGCATTACTTTACATGTACTGTTACAATTTTATTGAATTTTACCGTTCTGTTTTTAAGATATAAATTTATAAATTTAAGACTTTTACATGGAAATAGTAACAGAACGGGCAAAATGACTATATTTTAATTAATTAAAAAAAACACGGTTCTACAAATTTTTAAAAAAAACTAATATATTTTAAACTGTAATAGAATACAACTTTTACAACAATATTTAATTAATTAACCGTTCCGTTGTTAAGAAAATGTTATTTAAGGGTAGAAATTCTTCACTTTTTTGAAATAATCAGGAAGAAAAAATTTTGATTTTTTTTAAATTTTATAACTTGCCGAAAATAATTAAAATGTGATGCAAACAATGATAAGTTGTAAAAAATAAATGACATTTAAGTGTGTTAACTGAAAAAACTATAGAATTTTTTTTTAAATAAAGAAAAAATAATTGAAATCTGAAAAAAATACATGAAGATCTTAGAAGTCAATTAAAAAAAAAAGAAAATAACTAAAAATTGGAGAAAAGAATTAAAGAAATAAGCTAAAAGTAATTGAAATTTAAGATAATTAATAAACATATTTTGAAATTATGAAAACAAATGAAAATAATTAAAAATTGAAGAAAACAATTGAAATTGTAGAAAAGTTCTTAAAAATCTTAGAAAATAATTTTAGAAAATGAGAAAAACTAAAAATTGGAGAAAAGTCTGAAAGAAAACTAAAAATAATTGAAATTTACGATAATTAATAAAAAAATTTGAAATTCTAATAACCAAATGAAAATAATTAAAAATTGAAGAAAATATTTGAATTTTCAGAAAAATACTTTAAAATCTTAGAAAATAATTTAAGAAAATGAGAATAATAATTAACAATCGAAAAAAATAATTGAAAAATGATAAAATTAATTAAAAATTTAAAAAAATAATTGAAATCTGAAAAAAATACATGAAGATCTTAGAAGTCAATTAAAAAAAAAAGAAAATAACTAAAAATTGGAGAAAAGAATTAAAGAAATAAGCTAAAAGTAATTGAAATTTACGATAATTAATAAACAAATTTTGAAATTATGAAAACAAGTGAAAATAATTAAAAATTGAAGAAAACAATTGAAATTGTAGAAAAGTTCTTAAAAATCTTAGAAAATAATTTTAGAAAATGAGAATAACTAAAAATTAGAGAAAAGAATGGAAGAATGCTAAAAATAATTGAAATTTACGATAATTAATAAAATTTTTTGGAAATTATGAAAACAAAGAAAAATAGGTAATTAAAAATTGAAGAAAATAATAGAAATTTGAGAAAAATACTTAAAAAATTTTAGAAATTTATTTTATAAAATGAGAAAAACTAAAAAATGTAGAAAAGTCTGGAATTCTGATAACAAATGAAAATAATTAGAAATTAAAGAAAATATTTGAATTTTCAGAATATATAAAATCATAGAATATATGTTTAAAAAAAAATTAATAATTACAAAATTACTTAAAAAATTTTAATTAAAGAGAATAATTAAAAAAATCGCAGAAATAACGAAAATTGATGAAAATAATGAATATAATTATAAATTGATGAAAATCAAGAAAAATTGCAGAATTTATTTTTAAGCAAAATAAAATAATTTAAATATCGTTATATAATAGAAAATTTATGACAATAATCTAAATTTGAGATAATAACTGAAAATTTAGGAAATTAATTGCATATGTATATATTTTAAACTTCTTCAAAAACCATAATAAATTTTTAAAGCATTTTTCGAAACTTTTTTTTTACACAAATGACAATTAAAAACCAGCACAACACGACACTAACGAAAAAGGTTACCTTATTCTTTCAATTCAAATTTAAAAATATTTCCTGATAAAGAGAGTCAAAATCAATAGTATAACAGGGACTAAGACTAACTTCACTTCAGTTTTTAAAACGTGGACAGAAAAAGATGAATAAATATTAATACTAATTAACTTCACTTCAGACTTTAAAACGTGGACAGAAAAAGATGAATAAATATAAATACTAACTAACTGCAGGAGTTTACGTAGATTATTATTATTTAATAACAAATTTTATATCAACCAAAATTTTTTTTTAAATGTATAACTACTGGATCTTTCAAAATTCAGTGAAAATAATTTTAATAATATTTTTATTTTACGTGAAAAACCATTTTCTAGTTCGAGGTTATGACAATGGGTTGAACATCCTTAAATATAAATTTATCAGACTTGCATTACTTACGTGACATTTCATTATTGAAATTAACAATAATGGGATCAGAACTCCAGTAGGATCGAGCAAATAATTCTAGCAATCTCAAGAATCCAACTTGTGGCATTTGTGTTGGTTTATAAGGGCCTGGCATTAAATAAATTGAAGCTAGAATTAATTCTACAACAATTTCAGGAAAATGCGAATTGTCTATTAATTGAGAGGACAACCAACGTTTTGCTAAACAACAAGCTGGACCAAAGGAAGGTTGCTGACAATGTAATCTATAAATTTAAATAATTTTATTCATAAAGTAGCAATTAATTATTAATTAAACTAGCAAAATATAACGCGTGCAAGCGCGCGATTAGTTTTCCCTGCATTTTAGAAATTAAACTATAATGATAAATAAAACAAATCGATGAATAATAATTTTCTAATAAGGAAGGCTGCCAGTGGACTTGCAAATTAAAAATAGTGTAAAAAAAGACTTTTTAATTTAAAAAAGTGAGTAAATTATGAGTTTTTAAGTGAAAAAAGTGAGTAAATAGTGAGCTTTTAAATAAAAAAAAGTGATTAAATAGTAAGTTTTTAAATAAAAAAAGTGAATAAGCAATATAGAGTTTGATATTACTGATATTAAATTGGGGGGCGCCAGTAGGAAAAGCCATTCAAATTTGAAATAAACAATTCGAAAATCGCAAAAATAATTGAAATATGTAGAAAATAATTAAATAATTACAAAAATAATTCAATTTGAAAAAAAGTTGTAAATGACAAAACTAATTGAAAAATTGATTAAAAATCAAAAAATGATGATAAAAATTGAAACGAAATAATTGAAATTTGAAGTAAATAATTGAAAAGTTAAAAAAATAATTGATGTTACAAAAAAATAATTAAAGAATGACAAAAATAATTAAAATTTGAAACAAAAGTTTAAGACTGGTATAAAACATTTAAATTTTCACACAATAATTGAGATATTGAAGAAATAAGTAAAATGTAAGGAAACTAATTGAATAATGACATATTAATAATTTCCAAAAAGTTTTTAATTATTTATCTGAAATTTTCATTTTTCTATTCAATTTTAAATTATGTTTATTTTTTTTTAATTTATTTTGTCTAATTTTTAATTACTTTCTTCTTTTTTCTTTTTCAACAAATTTCTAAAAGTTCCAAGTATTTTTCTGATATTTTTATTTTTTCAATAATTCTCTCAAATTTTAATTATTTTCTTAAATTTTAAATTATTGCTTCTTCATAGAGAAAGTGTTTATATTATTTTCTTCATTATTTTCTTAAATTTTTAATTATTTTCGTAATTTCTGAATACATTTTCTTAAATTTTAATTATTTATCTCAATTTCAATAATTTTTTTCAATTTTCAAATACGATTTTCAAGTACGAGTTACACTCGTACTTGCCCGATTTTTTAATTATTATTTGCAATTTTTACGTATTGTTGTGTATTTTTTGCTTCCTCATAGAGAAGTATTATCTCAATTATCGATTGCAATTTTTTGACATATAAATCGACATATTTCGACCTCAGGATGTCAAAAATAAAGTTTTTCAAAAATGTC
This sequence comes from Ganaspis brasiliensis, assembly GCA_037103525.1. NCBI lineage: Eukaryota > Metazoa > Arthropoda > Insecta > Hymenoptera > Figitidae > Ganaspis > Ganaspis brasiliensis. Next base: position 3,248,952 of record JAZKLR010000294.1, read on the forward strand.
CGTGTGTGTGTGTATGTGTGTGCATGTCTACATTACGTTTGGCCCAATATCTCAAAAGCTTCAATACTTAAAACTATGTTTTTTTAACGAAATTATAGGTTCCTAAGGGGGACAAATTATGATATACTTTTGAACCCGATCGATCAGTTCTAAATTTTTTTTTTCGCATTTAAAACTTTTGAAAAAATCGTTTTTTTTGCAAAATTGTATATTTTTTTAAAAAAAAAGTTAAAATGTAAGTATTTTATTCGTTTTATTTTTTAAAAACGCATCGATTAAGCTTCTAGCGAACCCTCTAGTGCAATTTAATCCAAAGTTATTAGAATTTTAAAAATCGAAAATTTTAAAAATCTTGTTTTTTAATCATTTTATTTTTATATTTTATTACAAGATTCAATAGATTTTTATTATTATGTAGGTGATTAAAGAACACATCGAATGAGCTACTTGCGTGCCTTATTCTCTAATCCTGTTTTGAGTTATCAAGGTTTTAAAAATTGAAAAATTTTTTAATAATTATTGAAATTTTGTGTACTTTTATTTTTTGTTTATTGATAATTTTATAATTAGGAGTTTATTTTTAAATAAAACTGTAATTAGAACAATATAAAAATATTATATTGTTGTCTAATACTCTCACTTCTGTATAACGTTCATACTCATATCGTTGTATAAGATTCATTCCCATACTGTTGCATACTAATGTATAATATTCATACTACATACTACTGTATTATATTTATTCAATATATAGCAATATAATATTACAATACTCATACTATACACTCCCGTATAATATTCATATTCTGTACAAATTAGTCATTGAATGTGCCTACCTATTAAAAAACACTCATACAAATTACACAAAAACGCATTCACATTTGTAAGTGAACTCCATTCGAATTTAATTATCCAAGTTCCATTCAAAATAATCAATGAAACTTATAAAATCCTTTGGGATTATCTAATTAATTTACTCATAAAAAAATAATTCTTTGACAAGTGAATTAATTTTTTTATTTGATTACCATAAACAGATGTAGTCTTCATACGAATCTGAAATTGAAAAAAGAAAGTTTAGATCGAGGAATAAACAACTCAATGTTTGAATTAATTTTAAAAAATGTGAAGAAAATAAAATATCTTAAAATACTAAAAATTTAAAAATTTTATTAATTTATTATTATTTTTTAAGTATTTTTAAGATATTTTAAGATAATTACTTTGCTTTGATATTATTTGGATTATTTTAAGATACTTTGAGAATTTTTAAAAATACCTTCATCAAAATAAGATCATTGTCGAATTTAATGTCTGAAATTTGTCTACATTTATGGTCTTTAAAATTTAAATAAATTAAATTGGCAAGACTATTCTGAGGTATCTTGAAATCACATAAATTAAGTTATTAATAAAAATAAACTACTGACGAAATCAGGCATTTTTTATCAATACAAAAAATCGTTTATTCTGTAAAATATATTAAAATTACGATTTTTGAACTATTATAATTGTAACAAAAATAAGCTACCCAAAATGAAATAACGTATAACATATTTCAGCAGCAATTAAATAAAACAAAATTCTAATTAATGCATTAGAATTTTTACAGTAATAAATATTGAAGAATTCGGAATTTGACTAAATTCTTTAAAGCATCTTGTAAACAATTTAAGGGGAGGTACCACCTTTATTTTGGCTCCTTCAAATTTGAATGATCTCAGAAAGTTATTTTACTTTTCTTGCATCATTTGGGTCCCAAAAACATACAGGGAAGTTAAAAAAAAAAAAAAATCTTAAATAACTTTTGCAATTTCTTGAGTTTTCAGTGATTTTTTTTACCTTTTCTTGCAATTTTTCAAGAGTGGTCCACTCAAGGTTACTTTTTTTTCATCACAAAAAAAACGCATATTTTTTTACGCCAATTTTATTTTTTCTAAATAACAAAATTAAAGGTCTCATGACATAAACTCTTATCTAGGGATCTAAACTAAAGCTTGGAATAGAGAAGTACATTTAATTTACTCTCATAAAGAATTTATTCGAAAAAAAGCTTAGGCGGTCCACTCATGGCGACATTACCCTACATAAAATAAAAACTCATATGATTTCTGATTAATTTAAAAATATAAATTTTTTCAAACATAACTGATTTAAAACAAATAAATATCCAAGTGCCAAACTTCAGGTGTGGACAGAATGAATGAATCTTGTGATAAATTAAAGTAAATTGATACTTTAACTCAGATAGGGACGGGGACATGAACATCCTTAAATGACGCAAGAAAAAAATACAGCTACCTTATAGGATATTAAATTTTAACAGGGTGTCTACTAATTTCGTCCCACAAAATTCCCGGCGATTTCCCGGTTTTTGTTCCTATTTTTCCCGGTTTTTTCTCTTGTTAACTTAAAATTTATTTTAAGTATAAATAGACCTACAAATGGCTATAAAAATTAAAGATAACAGTTGATAATTGAAGAAAATAATTGAAATTCAAAGAAAATAATTGAGAATTGAAGAATTAAATATTAAACTTTACAAAAAATAATAATTAAGAATTATAAGAAACAATTAATAATAAAAAAAATAACTAATGATGGAAATAAATAATTGAACAATGACAAAGATCTTTGACAATTATAAACAAAATTAAAAAAAAAAGGAAATATTAATCAATAATTGAAAAAATTGAACAATTGTTATTAAATTCAAAGAATATAATTAAAAACATTGGTCAACTAGATAGAAAATCAAAAAAAAATAATTCAAAATTTATGTTAATAATTCAAAATTGAAGAAATAAATTGAAAATTAAATAATGAAATTGAAATCGGAAAAACACAGAATTATTGAATATTAAAAAAAAACAATTGAAAATTGAGAAATAAAATTGAAATTCGAATACAATAATTGAGAATTAAAGAAAATTACTGAACAATTGGATTGAAAAAAGAAGAAAATAATTTATAATTAAAAAAAAGAATGGAAAATGCCAGGAATTATTTAATATTGACATTAAAAATTGAAGAATAAAATTGTTATTTAAAGAAATTAGTTGAGAATTGAAAAAAATAATTCAACAATTGAACAATTAAATTTAAAATAGAAGAAAATTATTGAAAATTGAAAAAGGTTTTGAAACATGAAATAAATAATTGATAATTGAAAAAAAAATAATTGAAAAAAGTCGAGATTACTGAATATTGAAACAAACAATTGAAAATTGAACAAAATAATTAAAAATTAAACAAAATAATTAAAAATTAAAGAAAATAATGGAAAATTGAAGACAATATTTGAAAACAGCAGAAAAATTTAGAAATCGACGGAAATAATTGCGAATTGATGAAAATAATTTAAAAATTAGCAATTTAAATTAAAATTGAAAGAAAAACATAATTTAAAAAAGTTGAGAATTGTTGAATATTGAAGAAAATTAAGAAGAAATTACGCAATTGAAAGAAATATGAAAAAATAATTGGAAATTGAAGAAAATAATTGTAACTTAAGAAAAAAAATTGAAAATTGAAGAAAAAAATTCAAGAATTGAACAATTGGTTTGAAAGTAGAAGAAAATAAGTGATAATTGAAGAAAAAAGAAATTGAACAACCCAGGAATTATAGAATTTGAAGAAAACAATAAAAAATGAAGAATGTAATTGTAATTTGAAGAAATTAATTAAAAACTATAAAAAATAATTTGAAATTGAAGAAAATGTGATTTTATGAAAATTGTTCAATAATAATTGATGAATTGAATTGAAGTTTCAAAAACATAATTGATAATTGAAAAAAAAATATTGAAAAAAGCCGAGAATTATTGATTAGAAAATAATTTAAAATTAAAGGAGTTATTGAGATGTGAAATAAATAAATGATAATTGAAAAAAATAGTTGAAAAAAGTCGAGAATTATTGAATATTGAATTAAATAATTAAAAATTGAAGGAAATAATTGAGATCTGAAGAAAATAATTAAAAATTGATGAAAATAATTGAAAATTGAAGAAAATAATTGAAAATTGAATCAAATAATTGGCAATTGAAACAAAATTTAGAGTTGAAGAAAATAATCAAAAATTGATTAAAATAATCAAAAATCGATTAAAATAATTGAAAATCGTAGAAAATATTTCAGAAATAAAGAAATCTAATTAGAATTTGATGAAAATAATTGAAAATTGAAGAAAATAATTGTCAATTGAATAAAATAGTAGAAAATCGAAGAAAATAATTGAGAAATGAAGAAATAATTTGAAATTAATTAAAATAATTCAAAATGGAAGAAAATAATTGAGAATTGTAGAAAATAATTGGAAATTGAAGAAAATAATTGAGAGTTGAAAAAAATAATTGAAAATTGAAAAGAATAATGTCAATTGAAGAAAATAATTGTGAATTTCTGAAAATGTGAAAATAGTTGAAAAATTGAAGAATTGAATTGAAGCTTCAAAAACGTAATCGATAATTGAAAAAAAATTATTGAAAAAAGCCGAGAATTATTGAATATCGAAGAAAATAATTGAAATATGATGAAAATAATTGATAATTGAAAGCACACAATATAATTGCCCATAATTATATAAACTATTATGAAATGTACGGTCTAATAAAAAAACTGAAGTCCTATCTAGATTTTTTTATAATAATTTGACTTTTTCATGTCTAATGTCGTTCATTGTTTCTGCGGTATTGTTAGCGTTAAGAAAAACAGATAGTAGACAAACATCTATATTTCATGAGAATATATTATATTATTTTTTAATTTTTAATGTAGGTTTTTTTATTTTTCAATTGCATAATTGTCGCATAATTACACAAAATTTAAACGCATAATCAGATTGGTTCAAAATGCATAAAGTTACCATTTATTAGCCCAGAAAGAAAATTCCCGGTTAATTCCCGGTCAATTTAAATTCCTGGTTACAGGCATCACAGTACCTTTTATCTTCAAAAAAGGTGAAAAGGTGAAATTTTTCCCTGGAAAAGGTGACAGAAAGGTGACAAAAAATATAATAAACAACAAACTGGAATGTGTTTAAAACAGGGTTGCTACGTTTTGAAAATTTTAATATTCAATGACTTCCAGGTTATCCAGACCATTTTTCATCAAATTCCATGACCAAATATAAAATTAGTAGCAAGATTAACACGTTTCCGCAAGGGCGCGAAAAACTTTGCATTGTTTTTAGTCATTTAAAACTATAAATTTTTCCAAATGCAATAAATAATGAAAATTACGAGAATAATTACAAAATTAAAGAAAATATCTGAAAAATGAAGAAAATAATGAACAATTAAAAACAAAATTCAAAAAATGGCTAGATTAAAAAACAAAACAAAAAAATTGAAAAAAAGAATAATTATAAAATTTTAAAAGAATAATTGAAAAAATTGTAGGAAATAATTATAAATTGTGGAAAATAATTAATAATTAAAGGAAATAATTGAAAAATGACGAGAATTATAATTGGAGAAAATATTAAAAATTGAAGAAATAAATTGAAGATCAAAGAATTAAATTAAATTTGTAAGAAAATAATTGATAATTAAAAGACAAATTACTAAATTACTAAATTAATTAAATATTCAGAAAAATACTTGAACATTGAAAAAAAAAGTAAAAAAAATCGAAAGCTGTCGAGAACAACAGAACAAAATAATTAAAAAAAAATTAAAGAATAATTATAAAATTGTAGAAGAATATTAAGTTGTCAATTAAAAACTGAAGAAAATTATAGTAAAAATTTTAGGAAATAAATGAAAATTGAAGAAGATAATTAAAGAATTATATTGAAAGTTCAAAGAAATAATTGACAATTGAAGAAAATAATTAAAAATGGAGGAAATAAATTGAAAATTTAAGAATTAAATTGAAATATAAATAAAATAATTAGATTTGAAAGAAAAATTACAAAATGACGAAAATAGTATGTTATGATAATGTTAATTCTATTTACATAAATAACAGGAACATAGAAAAGAGTTAACTGTTTATTCGACTCTATTCTTTTTTATGGCTTTTTTAATTAGTAAATCGGATTTTTTATTGTTGTATCAATCATCAATAAAACTAATTTAAAAATTAAATCTGAATTGTATGAACATATTTCGAAATATTTACAAAAAATTATATATTTTTGATCCCAAAAAAAGGTGAAAAAAGATGTAAAAAGGTGATAAGTCATCAAAAAAGGTGAAAAAGGTGACAAATCATCAAATAAGGTGAAAAAGGTGACAAAATTGAAAAAAGGTGAAAAAAGGTAAAAACGTGATTGTTTGTGATGCCTGTGGTTATTTCCCGGTTTTCCCGGTTAGTAGACACCCTGTTTAAGGGGGTCAAAATAAGGGTGCCCTAGAACAAAAACCTTGAATGCCATAAAATATTTCAAAATATTCTCAAGTAAGAAACAAATATACACCTTAGTTTAGTCGTTAATTCCTAGGTCCAGATTTTTAATCCGAGTCCGAAGCGGAGCTGATGTCAGATTCGAATTCAGTGACATTGATGGAGAACTGGTACTCTTGATCGCATCCCAAATAAGCATCACTCATAAAGTACAAAGTGTAGGTATATTGGCCAGAAGCTGGCGCGACAAAATCCAATTTGACTTTTGCTTTCTGCTGCAAAGTCAGTCTCTTAATAGACAAAAGAGAATTAGATTTTGGATCTCCGATAACGACCCACCAGCCTTCCTCTCGTTTCTGTGGGAAGAAAGGCGCAATAACAGGTCCCACAACTTCATCCTCTCTCTCCAATTGAACAGTCACATTCACAGTTCGACCACTTCTTAATCTATCCTTGTCATGGATGTCATAAGACATGTCAATATTCGGATATCGATTGCAGAATTTCGCCACATCCGCCATTTGTCCGTCCGTCAGTTGCAACAGGCGATTTCTCGTGTTGTCCTCCAATTCCATGATATCAAACACCGTCTCAACTTCTCTCTCTGTGCACCGTTTGATAATTTCCGAAGTGAAATGTGGCAATTGTTTCAAATACGAGTCTTTGGACCACATCGCCTGCGTGACCATCTGCGCCAACTCCATGGCAGCAACTGCAGGTGCCAACCAACCCGAGGAACTCAGCACATCAACACAAGCTTGAATCAGTCGCAAGGCTTTACTCAAAACAAACTCCGTATCCTTCTGCAATTCCGGCCCAAGCTGGATCCTCGACAAGTGAGCTTGCAGCAGAAGAAGAGCTTTCACGTGCGGATTTGCCATTCTCTCGGACTGAGAAGGTGCATGAGGTAATCTAGATGCGAGGCTCCTCAATAAATTCTCCTCCCTTTGTCGAACAGGTACAATTTCATATTCAGCAGCCGCCGATATAATTTCCAAAAGACTTCTAATCTTCGTCTTGCTTGTCAGAGAAGAGCTAAACAACTCAATAGTTGCGTAATTGATGTAATAATAAGCCGCAATCATTCCCAAATTCAAGGGTATCGTGTCCACTTCATCCTCAACAGACACACATTTCGCCTGCTCCAGATCGCCGAGAGTGCTCTCGACAAGTTCCGAGAGATAATCCGACAAATGTCTGTGGGTGACTCCCTGAAGTCCGTAATAATTAGGATTCTGCGTGAGTCTTCTGTACAAGAATGTCCACGTGAGATAATCTACCGCATCCTGTTTATTCTCAATCGTCTTTGTGACAATCTCCGCATTAAAGTGATCATGAAGTCTGTGATTCAAGTGGCTTTCAATTGGAAGCGGTTCGTTCAAGAACTTTTTGAAAAAGTCTTTCTTCGAGCTCTGGCAAAGAAGAACACACTTGGCGTCGTGATCCCTCGATTCGGGTCGGTTCGCCCTGCCGACCATTTGCAGAACATCAGTCACTGGATAATCTTCATACGCGTGAGTTCTGCCATTGTAACACTGCGTGTCCATAATCACAACCAAATGAGCGCTGATTGACAAACCCCAGCATAAATCCCTGGTGACAACTGCCACTTGAATCGCCTCCGTGGCGAACAGTTGCTCCACCAGATGACGATCATCAGCTGATAGACCTTCGTGCAGATAAGCCACACCTTGAGAAAGAGTCTCCTTAAGAGTCTTGTCCGACATCCGGTCCAAGAAAGGTTTAATGTCTGATTCCTCCGCGTGAAAGAATCTAGCCGGCTGACCTTCAGCTGCTGTGAAAGTCAGCAGATCAATTGCCGTTAATCTCGCCTGTCTGCGAGTCGGTACAAAAATAATAGCTGGCTTGTGTGGAGCGTGTCTCAAAATTGCATTATAAACCGGTTTAGCCATCGCGGCCAGACGAGAAGCATTGTGTGTGATGTTGACACCCTGAACGTGCAATTCTAGAGGTATGGGTCTAACGGAAGGATGGAAATTGAAAGTCGCAGCTGCGGGTGCAGCCAACCACTGCGCTGCATCTCTAGCGTCAGCCAATGAAGCCGACAACGCAATCATCCTCGCTGGACTGTCCAATTGACTCGAAATGTATCTCGCCCTCGAGCAGGCTACTTCCAAAATTGGTCCTTCCTCTCCCCCAATCAATTGAAGCTCATCGACAATAAAAAGCTGAATATTCTGCACGTTCTTCCTCTGCTTCCATCTTCGCGAAAGCACATCCCACTTCTCTGCCGTTGTTATAATAATCTGACCTTTCGCTATCAATTTCAAATCCGTTCCCGTTTCTCCAGTCAGGAGAACCACCTTTTTGCCCAGACCGTGGCCAAATTTCTCCAACCAATCGGAGAAAATCAACTCGGCTAGAGGCTCTTTGCTCACTATGTAAACACAACGTCCGTCATTGTTCTGTGACAAAAGTCTAAAGATGGCAATTTCTGCGATTGTGGTCTTCCCGGATCCAGTCGGTGCTCCAATAAACACATTATCATCCGAATTGTAAACAGCGTTGAAGACTTGAGTCTGGATTGGATTAAACTGATCAAACTGACGGAATGGACTCGCATAGAGTTGCTCGAATTCACGATTCCTGAGAGCCGTGATCGGCAATGGCTGCAGATCGAGAAGTTCAGTTGGTGGCAGATTTTTTTCCGGGAGAATTAAATGTCGGAAACTGACCGGAAGTTGTGTTTCTGCGCCGATCCATCTGTCGGAAACAACGCGCAAAAAGTACTGAGGCGGCAGAGGCTCGAAAACGGGAACGAAAAATTTAATCAAATGCTCATCATTGCAGTACTTGGCTTTCAGTAAAAAGTACTCGTGATGAAGAATAACCTCGGAATCGACATCTTCTACTAAAATCCAGAATGCTTCTGAGGCGCCGTGAATCTTCTCGTCCCACTGGAAATCCGGGGTTATGGTTAATTCAACCCTGAGAGTCGATCTGGTAATGGGCTGAATGTGAGTCGACAGTTCAAGTTTCGGGAACTGATGGATGTACTTGTGAATAGTTTTTCCCAATTTCGGCACTCGAATCAATTCTCCAATCTCATTTGGTCCAAGATCATAAAGTCTTTCCCAAGGGAAATTCTTTTTCTCAATCTTCCTCACAATTTCCTCGGGCATTTTTCGGAATTGTCTGAGAGGTGACATCGACTGCCACATTCTGCGGTCAATCATTTTGCAGAGCGTCAGACATTTATCTCCCAAAGCTGCCCAGCCTCTAAACAGAACGATCTCGTAAATGGCTCTCATCAATCTCGCGGCGGATTGAGTGACGTATATCATATCCGACATTAAAGCGAAACCTTCCAATTTCAATTGCGAGATGTAGGCTTGAAGAAGAACGTTGACTTTGGCGCTGGGCTCTTCGATACTCTCTTTAACCTGTAAGAATATAGGTGTTTATTTAAATTATTATTGATAAATTAATAATAATATAATTAATAAAATTAAATTATTCAGTTAATTACGAGCTTTGATAATTTGAACAGTATACTGAGTATAATTTACATCACACTCTAAAAACGTGTAGAGTATTTTAGAGGTACGTATATCGTGTGTATTTGTAATTATAATTGAAATTAAAATAATGTTTTAATAGTAGATTCATTGATTTTATATTTTAGTGTGGTGTTTTAATTTCGGCTTAAAATTAATATCGAAAGATTGGTTACGACTCAATCGCCAATTGAATTGAACAACTGGATTAAAAAGCAAACAAAATAATTAAAGTTGAAGAAAATAATAAAAAATTGAGGAAATAGAATGAAAATTTAAGAAATAAATTGAAAATATTAAAATTTGAAAAAATAATTGATAATTGAAAAACAATTACAAAATGGTGAAAATAATTGACAATTGAAAAAAAAATCGGCTACATTAATACACAACCGGCCAAAATAATTTAAATATCAAAAAATAATAATAAAATTTTAAGATAATAATTCAAAATTGAAAAAATTGTAGGAAATAACTGAAAATTGAGAAAAATAATTAATAATTGAAGGATAAAGTTGAAAAATGACGAGAATAATTGAAAAATTAAAGAAAATATGTGAAAAAAGACGAAAATAATTGTCAATTGAAAACAAAATTCGAAAAATGACTAGATTAATAGACAACTGAAAACAATCATTGAAAAAATTCAACAATAAATATTAAATTTAAATAAAATAATTGACAAATTAAGAAAATTATAGGCATAATTGTTGGAAATAATTGCACATGTAACAACTGGATTGAAAATCGAAAAAAATAATTTAATTGAAGAAAATAATTGCAAATTGAAGAAAGCAATGAAAAATAGAAGAATGGAATTGAAATTTAATGAATATACTTAAAAAATTTTAAAAAAAAATTGGAAAAAGCCAAGAATTAATCAATATAGGAGAAAATAATTAAAAACTGAAGAATGGAAGTAAAATTAAAGAATATAATTAAAAATTTAAGAAAATAGTTGAATAATTGTATTTAAAATTAAGGAAACTTAATGATAATCGAAAAAAATAACAGAAAAAAGCCGATTATTTTTAATATTAAAAAAAAAATAATTGAAAAGTGGAATTTAAATTTGAAGAAAATAACTAAGAATTGAAAAGAATAGTTAAAAATCAAATTAGAATTAGAAAGTTTTAAGTCCATAATTAAACATTTAAAAAATTGTAGGAATTAATTTAAAATTGCGGAAAATAACAATTAAAGGAAATATTTGAAAAATGACTAGATTAATAGACAACTGAAAAAAATAATTAAAAAAAAAAACATTAAATATTAAATTTAAATAAAATAATTAAAAATTTAAATATTAAGAATATTATAGGCATAATTGTTGTAAATAATTGCACATGTAACAACTGGATTGAAAATCGAAAATAATAATTGAAATTGAAGAATAATAATAATAATAATTGCAAATTGAAGAAAGCAATTGAAATTTAAAGAATATACTTAAAAAATTAAAAAAAAAAAGTATTTGAAAAAAACCAAGAATGAATAAATATAGGAGAGAATAATTGAAAACTGAAGAATGGAAGTAAAATTAAAGAATATAATTAAAAATTTAAGAAAATAGTTGAATAATTGTATTTAAAATTAAGGAAACTTAATGATAATCGAAAAAAATAACAGAAAAAAGCCGATTATTTTTAATATTAAAAAAAATAATTGAAAAGTAAAAAGTGGAATTTAAATATGATGAAAATAACTAAGAATTGAAAAGAATAGTTAAAAATCAAAGAATAATTATAAAATTTTAAGACAATAATTAAAAATTTTAACAATTGTAGGAATTAATTGAAAATTGCGGAAAATAACAATTGAAGGAAATAGTTGAAAAATGACGAGCATAATTGAAAAATTGAAGAAAATATGTGAAAAATGACGAAAATAATCGGCAATTGAAAAAAAAATTAGAAAAAATACTAGATTAATAGACAACTGAAAAAAAATAATTGAAAAAATTAAACAAGAAATATTACATTTAAATAAAATAATTAAAAACTGAAAAATTATGAAAACTACAGGCATAATTGTTGGAAATAATTGCACATGTAACAACTGGATTGAAAATCGAAAATAATAATTGGAATTGAAAAAAACAATTGCAAATTGAAAAAAAAAATTGAAAATTGAAAAATGTAATTTAAATTTGAATTGCGGGAAATAACAATTGAAGGAAATAGTTGAAAATTGACGAGAATAATTGCAAAATTGAAGAAAATATCTGAAAAATGATGAATTTAATTGTTAATTGAAAACAAAATTCGAAAAATGACTAGTTTAATAGACAACTGAAAAAAATAATTGAAAAAAAACAAGAAATATTAAATTTAAATAAAATAATTAAAAATTGAAAAATTAAGAAAATAATAGGAATAATTTTTGGAAATGCACATTTAACAACTGGATTGAAAATCGAAAAAAATAATTAAACTGGAAAAAACTATTAAAAATTGAAGAATGCAATTGAAATTTAAAAAATATACTAGAAAGTTGGAAAAATTAATTGAAAAACCCCAAGAATTAATAAATATAAAAGAAAACAATTGAAAACTGAAGAATGGAAATAGATATTGAAGAATGGAATTAAAAATTAATGAAAATAATTGAATAATAATTGTATGTAAAATTAAAAAAAATTAAATATATTATCGAAAAAAAATAATAGAAAAAAGTCGCTAATTTTGTAATATTAAAGAAAATAATTGAAAAGTGAAATTTAAATTTGAAGAAAATAACTGAGAATTGAAGAAAGTAATTCTAGGAATCCAATAATTGGATAGAAATTTAAAAAAAAATGTATGACTGAAAAACATAATTGAAAAAATTCGAGAATTATTGAATATTGAGGAATTAATTGAAAATCGATCAAAATAATTGAAAATTAAAGAAAATAATCCAAGAAATTTAATTTAATAGATTTTTTTTAAAACAAATAGCTTAGGAAGTTTTGAAAAAAAATTTTAAACAGTATTTAAATGATATAATAATTGATGATATTTCTTTATTTATTATTATTATATTACTTATTATTCCACTTTTATAATAAAAAGCAATTAATAATTAGATATATAAAATAAAAACTCATACGATTTATAATTAATTTAAAGATAAATTTTTTCAAGCGTAACTGATTTCAGGGATCACAGTGGTTCCTTAATTCAATTTTAGGTGAAAAAAGGGATTTTGCTTTTCAAAAAAGGGGATATTTGAAGTTAATAAAAAACGATTATTTTAATGTTTCAAGTTTTTTTCTACAAAATTTGATGGTTTCTCTTTAACACAGATTTTTTAATTAAAGCAGTTTTCTTATTTTCAATTTTTTTCCTAAACTGTCAACAGTTTTTCTAAAATCCAGTCTGTTACGCCGCAAAAATATTATTGCTTACATTATGTTTAGGACAATTTCTATTTAAATGGAAGTTTCCAGAAAACCTTACTGGATATCTATGAACATTTTAACATATGACACTTTGTGTTTACTGAAAATTTCTTTAAACGAAGCAGTTGACAATTATCAAACAATAATGTAACAATAAGCAACAAAAAAATTAATAACTTCTTTTCAGTTGAATAATTAAGCATTATTATAAGCATATCATATTACAAATACTTTAAACTATAACTCCTATAAATTTCATAAAAAAATATTAAGTAATTTTCATTTTAGAATGAATTAAAGCTGAAATTTTAATTAAATATGATTTCTAGAGGAATTAAGTTTTTTGGATTTTTTTTTTAAGAGCGGTAAAAGATAGTAAAAATATTATCTGAAGAAAAAAGATGCGCCATAAAATTTCCTAGAAGATAGTAATTAAACAATTTTGATTCTTAAAAATCAATTTCAAGGTGGTGGGGAAAAGCAGTTACCGCTGTTGAAATTTTATGTGCCCTTATTGAATCCAGAGGCTCATTCATTGGAAAATAAGGGAAAAAGGGGAGAAAAATCTTGATTTTAGGTGATTTTTTCAAAAAAAGGGGAAAATATAATATTATAAAACTCTATATTTATTGTACTGCGCTCGTAATTAATTTTATGTATTGTCTTTTTATTTTATGAAACGTATTTTGACTGTATTTATGATTTTATGTCTCTAATATCGAACTCATTCTTGAAAGGTTGAAACTTGTTTAATTAACATTAACAATTTATAAAAATAGAAAATTCAGAAGAGGTCTATTTAAGCCTGAAGCGTGTGAATATTTTTTGATAAATGAAAAGTATTACGTAACTGATTCGTATTATTTGTTAAAAGAATTTTGATTTTATTTATTAAAGAATCATGGACGGAAATTTCATATTTTATTTCTTATTATTTTCGTTAAATGTCCTTGTTTAAAGTATTCTCTTTTTAATTTTCATAAACATATAATGTGTAACTTTTAAAATTTATTTGAATGTTAATTTAAAGTTCGAATTATTAAACCAATTACATATAATTATAAAAAAAATTGTTACATACCGGAACCGGCACTCGTTCCATCAATTTCTGCAATTCCAATTTCTCCTCTTCTCTGACATTAATATTCCTGAATTCGCCAGAAAGGGAAAAAACACGAAACAGTTCAATTTCACTAAGAGTGCGTTTCAGTAGTTGATTGTAGGTGAGCATTGTTTCATGAGTGCAGTAATAATGAGAGGCAATTCTTCCCAACTCCGATGCCTGAAAGTTGCCAGACTTGCGATCGTATTTGATAAGACCACTGCGATCCAAAGCCATAGCTGCCGAATGAATAAGATCAGCCCTATGTAATTCCAAATATGTATCATCTTTCAATTTGTCGTGGCTGATTCCGTACAACGAAGGACTTCTCAGCATTCTAATGTACAAGTAAGTATATCCTAACCAGGTGACAGCGTCTCTAATATTCTGTATTGTACCCAAGACAATCTCCGCGTTGAGCATGTCTGACATTTTACTAACTAGTTGTGACTCGATCGGCAATTGTTGATTCAAAAGTGACAAATAGTACTGAAGTTCACTGTGGTTCGTTATCAAAATACCTTCACCTTTTGTATCATACTGGGGTCGACCAGCTCTTCCCAACATTTGCAAAACATCCAAAGCACCGAGCTCTACCCATCTGCCTTTTTCTGGATTGTAGACTTGAGTTCCCTTGATTATAACAGTGTGCGCAGGCAAATTGACTCCCCAGGCTAAAGTAGCCGTAGAGACGAGTACCTGGATATGCTTATCGGCGAATAAATCCTCAACCAGTGTTCGGTCCACCCTCGTCATTCCTGCATGATGGATAGCGAAACCATAGGGCAATAAATCCTTGAGTTCCTGATTCTTGACTTGCTCTGCTTCTGTTCTCAAAACCTCCATCGATGCTGAACCTTCCCTAAGAAATTGTCCAAGAGTATCCTTCTCTAAACACATGTCACGAATCGCTCTCGCAGTTTTTCCGGTTTCTTTGCGCGAGTGGACGAAAATGAGAACTTGATTTCTTCCAGCGTGCTCCATTGTCTTCTCGTAAACAATTTCATTCATAACTTGAAATCTCTTGAGAGCTTTCTTCTCAGTGACACCGATATATTGTTGTTCGAGAGCCACCGGTCGGAAACTGTTATCAAAATAGAATAAACCGGTTTCTGGTTTGATTCTCAAGAAAGTGGCAACGTCTTGGTAATTTGGTAAAGTAGCAGAGAGACCTACGAGACGAACGTCTTCTTGAGTCGTCTGAATATTTCTGATAGTTCTGGCAACCAGAGCCTCTAAAATAGGACCTCTTTCATCGTGCAATAAATGAATTTCGTCAATAATAATAAGTCTGACAAGAGAAGTGAAGGTTTTCTCTCCGCCCTTTCTAGTTATAATATCCCACTTTTCTGGAGTGCAAACAATTACCTGGGTTCCTGCAATTTGTTCTCGTGTCAATTGATGATCTCCGGTCAATTCTGATACTGTTAGATTGTAAGATTCGAGTCTTTTTCCAAAGTTGCCAACCATTTCCTGTACAAGTGATCGCATTGGAGCCACGTATATTATCTTGAATTCGTCCGCATTAATGGATCCATCAGCGTTAATGTGTTTTCCAATTTCACGCATCATACAGAGCAACGCAACATTTGTTTTACCAGCGCCAGTTGGTGCACAAAGTAGAAGATTTTCGTCACTTTCCAAGGCCGTGTGTTGTAATCGACTTTGAATTCTGTTCAGTGTTTTGAAACCTTCGAAAGCTGGCTGCACATATTTTGGAAGTTGTTCGATGGGGACAAGTTTCTCATTCTCGCCAAAAGGTTTGGGTTTTAAAGCCGGTACGTGAACTTCTTCATACCTAAAAGCACACAATATTGAAAGTGAAAAAGTGAGTTTTTTTCGTAATATAGATGACAAGAAGGTGTCAAATTAAAGAGCGTTCTATTTAAAACCGTTCCACCTTCAAAAAGCGATCGAAAAAATGTTCTTTTTCAATAATTATGAAAATTAAATAATTCATAATCTTTTATGCACATTTTTGAAAGACAATTTAATGCTATTTCGATTGATCTTCAATTTTTTTTAATTTTCATAATGAAATTCCTATTTTAAATCTAAACCTCTTGATTTCTCAAAACACCCTTCCTCAACTTTTCTTAAAATCTATGTGAAAAGAAAGCTAAGATTTTGTAGTTTCTAATTTTTTTGAATTCATTATAGACATTTTAGAGAATTTATGGATAAAAATGATATAAAATATGTATTTTTGAAAAATCTGACATAAAGTGAACTTGAATTTATTTAAACCAAAGTCGAATTTAGTTATCTTTTGTTTTTAAATTTTAAAAGAAAATAAAACATTTATTTTTTTATTTAAAAAGTAAGTTGAAAATTCATTTGTTACAATCACTTCAAAGTATATTTTTTTATACTGCTAAAATAATAAATAACTATTCTTGCCTGGAATTTTTTTGAAATAAATTGTATTTTCTTTTAAGTCTTAAAAACAAAAGACAATCACATTTGAATCTGATTCAGGTAAATTCAACTTCACTTCATGTTAGATCTTTCAAAAACACATATTTTATATCATTTTTATCCATAAATTCTCTAAAAACAGCCATAATAAATTTAAAGGAAACTATAAAACCTTAGTTTTTTTTTCACATAAGTTACAAGAAAATTTGAGGAGGAGTGTTTTGAGATATCAAGAGTTTTGGATTTCAAATAGGAATTTCATTCTGAAATTGAAAAAATTTATAAAAATTAAAAATCTATCGTAAGAGTATTAAATTCTCTTTCAAAATTTTTAGGTGAAATTAAATGGAATATTAATAATTATAATAATAATAACCATACTACTAAAATATTACAAAATTCAAAAGAAATATTTAAAAAGGTCATTTGAAAACATAATTTTCATGTCAAAAAATACACATGATTTCTAGAAATAATTAATATTAAACGTTAAAAAAACGGCTGCATTAGTTTAAAAGTTCTATGAAATAATTGACAAAAAAGTAAAAAAAAATTTTTAAAAAGTGAATAGGTACTTAATAAAAAAAGATTGAACAATAAAAAAAAGTTTTAATAAAACAAGAAAAAAATAATGAAAATTTCTAAAATTTAAAAAATTGACATAAAAATAAAAAAGTTGAGGAGAATCTAATAAATAAAACATGGGGAAAAGTAAAAATAAAATAATAAAATGTAAAAAAATAAGTAAAAAAATCTAAAAAACAAATGAAGAATATATTTTTTTAAAAAATCATTTCTAATCGTTCTAAAAATGAGGAATTACAAAAATACATGAGCACAACTTTAATAAAAGAAAACAGTCTTAAAATACTAGAAAATTTAAAAATAAATTATAGACTATTGATATTTTATCAAATGAAGCTTTGATGGATTAAGTTTTGGTCTGATTAAACTTATCATGAATTAATTTTAAAATTAAATTAAATTTACATGAATTAGACACAGATTTCTACCTTTGACAATTTTAATGACTCAAAATGGGGAACGATTAAATTTGAGGAGAAAAATTAAAATAATTTGAAACTTATATCGTTTTAATTTTTAATGAATTAAAGGTAGAAACAAATGAAATTTAGATAAATTGAAATTTAAATAAAAAATAAATAAACATTTAGAAATACTGAAATTTTCATTATTAGAATTTAAGAATCAATAAAAATAGAATAAAATGAAATTTAGAATTCATAAAATTTGTTTAAAATAATTTGACTGATTAAAATTTATTAAGAGTTAAATGGAGAAATAATTAAGATTTAAATAAATATTTATTTAAATCTTCAAAGGTATAAATATTTATTTAAATCTTAATTATTTCTCCATTTAACTCTTAATAAATTTTAATTAGTCAAATTAATTAATCAATCAAATTATTTTAAACAACGATATAAGTTTCAAATTATTTTAATTTTTCTCCTCAAATTTAATCGTTCCCCATTTTGAGTCATTAAAATTGTCAAAGGTAGAAATCTGTGTCTAATTCACGTAAATTTAATTTAATTTTAAAATTAATTCATGATAAGTTTAATCAGACCAAAACTTAATCCATCAAAGCTTCAATTGATAAAATATCAATAGTCTATAATTTATTTTTAAATTTTCTAGTATTTTAAGACTGTTTTCTTTTATTAAAGTTGTGCTCATGTTTTTTTGTAATTCCTCATTTTTAGAACGATTAGAAATGGTTTTTTTAAAAAATATATTGGAATAGGCGGCTGAGTAAATTTTATAAGAAATTAAAATTTAAATCTGATTAAAATTTGAAGAAATAATTAAAATCAATTTAAATTTGCACCAATAAAACTTAGAATTTAATATTGGAATCGATTGGAAAACTGAAATTTAGATCTATTAAAATTAGAAAGTAATTTCAACTTTTTAGAATTCGGATAAATTAAAGTTGGAGTTGTTTAAAATTTCAATTCATGATTATTTTGATAAATTGGATTAGAAATCTGTGAAAAGTTGAAAAATAGATGAAATAGTTTTAGTATATGTCAAACTAATAAAATATGTGAAAAATGTGAAATTTTACAAAAAATAAATTAATCAAAATCATTAATTTTTTATTATTGAATCCAATTGAAGTTTGCAAGCTTAAAATATTTAAACTTAGAATAGTTGACGTTTGGGGTTTAATAAAATTATAAATTATTTTAACTTGAAAATTACTAAAATTAATTTCAGTTTGAATTTAAAAAAAGGAGGAAAAAAATTGTAAAAAGAAAATAAAATTAAAGTTTTAGAAAAGGAAAAAAAATCTAAAAAATAGAACAATGATTAAAAATTTATTGAAAGGTAAAATTGGGTAAAATTGTGCGATCTTTTTGCAAAATTTCGACAAATTCTCGATTTTTTTTCAAGATGTACCAAATTCACGGAATCTACAAATCACTAGACTTTCTGATGTTGTAATTAACTAATTTTAATAATCAAAACTTAGTTCCCTTAAAACTTGAATAAATTAAAGTTAGGATAATTTTAAATTTGAATAGATTAATAAATATAAATAGAGAAATTACGCCAATTTTAAGTTTCGATCGGTAGAATTTGCTATATATTTAAATTAATATGTTTTTTCGAATCAGATCATTTAAAACTTGAACACATAAATAATTAGTAATCAATTTCAGTTAACAAAAATTCTGGACAATAAAAGTTATGATTCACAGAAAGTTTGAATAGTTTAAAATTTGTGTTAAAATTAAGATAATTAGAAACATGAATAAATAATGAATATATCATATTTTGATTCATCTTAACTTTTCATGATTTGCAATTGGTATCATTTAAATCAATAAAAAGATAAAAATGGTAAAATTAACTTTACAAATAATAATCAACATACCCTTTCCGTTGTTTTCTGAAACTACCATCAGGGAGCTGACACCGTTTATTAGCCATGTAATGACTGCCTTGAGCAAAAATTAAATCTTCCAGGTCAATTAAATTTCTGGAGCCTTGAACTTGACCTCCAGGTCCTCCTGTATCTTCATTTTCTTCTCGTCTTTTTCTTTGTGCTCGAGCTTCCATTGTTTCATCAGTGTCTTCCTCTCCTTTTCCTGCATTATCAAGCTGTCGCAATATCTTGGTAAGAGCAGGATCGTCATTCATTTTATTTCTAATATCTTGTCTCTCTGACTCTGACTGAGATGATGCCAACATTGTGCAAAAAGCAACTGTAAATTAAAGTCACTTGATTAATTTATTATTCTAGACATTCTAATATTCTAATTCATCAAAATTGTCAATCAATTTGTAATATTCATAATTAATAAATATAAAAATACTCACTCATGTGTCTGTGCTTTTTCAATTGTTTAATAAAGTCGAAACAATCGTAACCCAATGAAAGAACGAGCTGATTTTCACACTCACGATCGTCTCCCGCGTCTTTTAAAATCTCCAGAACTTCGGCAGTTTTTGCTTGTGAAACTAAAGCCTCGTTATATATTCTATTTAATCTCCTTTGCAACCAATATGCATCTATGTCGCACGGATTAAGTGACTTTTCTTTTTTCATTTCCTCTACACCGCCCAGCTGCAAACAATCAAATTATTTTAATCTTTAATTTAATAAATTATACAATAATTAATCAAATTTCCAGGGCAGTAATTGCTTTAAATAATTGGGGCATTGGCATTAAAATCATAATTTAAATACAAAAAAAAGTTCACAATTCTCCCGTTGTCTAATACTGCATGTAAAAAAACGCAAACAATTTTTTTTAAAAACTGAGAAATTTGTGGATAAATCTCGAAAATTTCAATAATTTATTCTTTATAAAATTTTAAAAATTGCGCTAATACATTCATTTTGGAATGAAGATAGTAAAAAATAGTATTGAATTTTTATATCTTTAAGTCATTATAATTAAAATAAATTCCAAACGTAAATTAACTCGTATTCTAATTTATTCAAACTTTTAAATTTCAACTAATGCAAATTTAAGTGCATAATAATGAAATAATATTAACTATTTTCCATATTCACAATGATTCTTTTTCTAATTCTTACAAGATTTATAAGAGATTTCACTTTTTCTTAACTATTTCATTTTTATCTTATAATTTCTTATTTTTACAAAATTTTAAGAGTTTTTCTTCTTTCACTTTTGCTTTTTTTTTTTTTGTATTTGTCTTTTTATTTTAGAATTTTCTTTAATTTTCTTCTTTTTATGCAAATTATTTAATATTATTCCACACAATTTTGATAAAATAACATTTACTAAACTTTTTATTTTGTTGTTTTTCTTAATTATTATTTTCATACTTTAAAAATAAAAGAATAAATTTTTTAAATTTCTTGATTTTCTACTCTTTTGAAGACTTATTTTTTTATTTTGAAAATTTATTTAATTTAGTAAAATAATTTAACGTTTTTTTAATTATCTTCTTATTTATTTTTTTAAATTAAAAAAATGATCCGTAAATAGTTTACTATTTTGAAAAGAGTTTCTACTTTTCGATGTATTTTTATGTCGCTGTTTCATTCTTGTGTTGTTTTTTTTAAAGTTCTTCTTTATATCTTTAATAATGCTCATGGCATTTTTTATTTAAAAGAATTTTCTCATTTTTTTAATAGATTGTTTTCTTATCTTTATACGCTTTTCTGTTGCTTTTTTTTTATAATTTATTTTTTTTTTTCGTTGCTTTTACCTAAGTTCCTTAATTTTGCAATCATATGAATTTAAAGATATTTTTTGAAATTTGCTCATTAATTCCACATAATTTATTTGATTTTGATTAAATGTTTTATTCCTCATTATTTCTTATTAAATGTTTTCGAAACTGTTTAATTTTTATCTTATAGTTTCTCATTTTTACAAAATTTTAAGATTTTATCGTTTTTTTTTTTGTATTTGTCTTTTTATTTTAGAATTTATTTTAATTTTCTTTTTTTATGCAAATTATTTAATATTATTTTACATAATTTTGTTATTATAGCATTCATTCAACTTTTTATTTCGTTGTTTTTCATAATTATTTTCATATTTTAAAAATAAATACGCTCATTTTTTTGTAAATTTATTCAATTTGTTTTCAAATCTTGTCTATTTTTTTAAACTTAAGTACTTATTCTTTCTATAAAATTTTTATAGATTTTCTTTATTTTTCTAAATTTATTGTTCGACTTGTTTTAAGTGTAATATAATAAAAAAGTTTTTTGTTTAATGTACTTAAACTTTTTTATTGTTAAAGGATTTTTAATTTTTTTTGTGTTCTTTTTATGTATCTTTATATACATTTCTTTATTTTTACTAATTCTAATTTTTTGGTAGATTCTTATCAAATTCTTTAACTTTTTCTACTTTTTACATTTTTTTTACAGTTTGTTAGATTAAAAAAAAAAACATTTCTTTATTTTCTTCCTAATTATTTAATTTTCTTGAAATTGACAATATGTAACAATTTTGTTGAAATATCTTAAAAAAACTATTAATTTGTATTTAAAAAAAAAAATTATTTTTTTGCATTTATGGAGATTCTTTCATTTTTGTCATCATTTTTCTATTTCATTTGTTTAAAACAAATTTTTCTTCTTTTAAAATCTTGCGATTACACATTTTTAAAACATTTATTGGATGCTCTTATCAACATTTTTTAAATTTCTCGATTTTCTACTATTTTCAAGACTTATTCTTTTATTTTATAAAATGCTAATGTAATCTTGTACTAAATATTCTCATTTTAATTTGGTTTTTCTATTTTATAGATTAATTTTTGTTGTTGAAATTTTTGTGATATTTTACTCATTCTTTTTTCTTCCAATTTGTAAAATAATTCTCTAATTTTTGTGATTTAAAATTTTGTTCTCTCTCTAGTAATATATTTTAACGTTTTTTTAAATTATCTTCTTATTTATTTTTTTAATTTAAAAAATTTCTCTTCATTTACATAACCTCAAATTAGAAAGTCGTTTTTCACCCCAAACAAAAATATTATTAACTTTCACCAAATTTTGAAATATCCAGTTGTAAATTTTCTAGAAAAAATTAGGTGTAGGTAACATTTTAATTGTTGTCAATTAATAATTATTTAACATTTTATGTTTTTTCCTTAAATTTAATGAACAACTGCAATTTTCATCCAATTCTGACAAATAATCGTTTATTTTTTGATAAGAATTTCTACGATTTCTACTATTATATATATTTTTATGTCACTCTTTCATTCTTGTACTGCTTCTTTAAAATATTTTATTTCTTTATTTAAAAGAATTTTCCCATTTTTTTAATAGACTGTTTTCTTATATTTTTACGTTTTTATTTTTTATAATTTATTATTTTTTCCTTGCTCTTACATAATTTGCTTAATTTTGCGATCATATGCAATTAAAGATATTTTTGTGAAATCTTCTCATTTATTCGACATAATTTGTTTGATTTTTATTAAATGTCTTATTATTCATTATTTCTTATTAAATGTTCTCAGTTTAAAAAATAAACTACTTACAAATAAACATTTAGAGATTTTATATACTAATTAGATTTAAGAAAAAATCAATTTTTGATTTAAATAAAACAATCGGATTTTTTGACTTTTTTTTTAGAATAATTATGATATTTATCAGCCTGGCAAATCACTAATTAAAAAACTTTTAATATTATGATCCTACTATTAAAATATGAATTTATAATCTTACATTCTCTGCATGTATAAGACGATCATCATTAGCTTCTTCTCCTTCCTCTCCTTCTTCATCGCCTTCCTGAACTTCTCCATAAACATCTTCATCATCCTCCTCGCTACCTTCCTCAAACTGAACATTAATTCCATTTTCAAGATTATCGTCGTTAGTCTGCATTTTTTCATCACTTCCAAAATCTGTTATTTTCTTTCCAAGATTAACGAGAAGAGCAAATCTTTCTTCAGCTAAATTGCCTAAATATGATTCTGTTTCTCTCTTCTTCTCTTTCTCCTTTAGACGATCATTTTTTAAAACAGCCAGAACTTCATCAGCGGTACCACACAATATATCACGTGGCTGATCGCCTATAGCTTCTTGAATGAAACTCAATAAAACTTCGTAAGTTTGTCTCGTTTCCTGTGTTTTCGGACGATATATGATACCAACCATTTGGTCCATATTATCCGAAAGCAAAGTTACTCCTTTCATCCGCGTAAAATCATACTGAGCTTCGTCACGTTTCTGCCGCCTGAAAATTACATTTTTATCTAGTTTAGAAATAATAGTAGAAACTGTCGTACTTTTATTTTACTTTGAAACAAGGGTGAAAAGTTTTTTGAAATATGAGTAAGAATTTTCATGATTTCTAAATAAATTCAAAACAAAAATTTGACATTTGTTGAATAGAAACATGTAAATAAATGGAAACTATCATGTAAATTCATGAAGTGTAAACATCAAACTTAAATACAGTTTTTAAATAAAAAATACATTTTTGTAAATAAACCATTAAAATACAAACATGAATGTTAAAAATTGTCAAAAGATTCTTGAAACGTCGGAGAAGGATGTTTAAATCATGTCTTTTTGAAGGAAATTTAAACAAATATAAAAGCAGACAATGTGTTGGAAAAATCAAAAAAATTTTGGAAAATGTGTAGAAGATAAATACTTACTTGACTTTACGTTCTTCAGCTTTTCCTGGCCGAGAACGTTGTGCTCTGTCTCCCATCCTGGACCCTTCAAGTTTGCCCACAAGGGACATAACCTCTCCTGTCGCTTCATCTCGGCTACGTCTTTCAATTAAACGGACGTCAGCTTGTAAAACGAGATTAGAATTCTGTAAACATACCACAAAAATGACTGAATTAGCACTCAAAACAACAATTAACACGCACTACGTGGATTAAACAAAGTTTGTTTTTGACAATCTAACCTATAAAGTAAACGTTTTTGGGACGAATTTTCTGATACAATCAGTATTAAATTAACAAAAAGCAAGAATAGTAGACTCACTGAGGGTAATAAAAGTTAAAGGTGTATAAATTAGTGATAAATTATTAATAAATAAATGATAATTACCGCTTTATATTCGTATTGAAGCTGTCTTGCTGCTTGATCCGCCATGATTGCTTACAATCACTGTTGCCAACGATACAAGTAAACAGTGTTACCAATGTGTAGAAACGATTAATTTAAAACTCGTAAATAATTAGAAATTGTAATTATAAAAATACGAATATTTTGTTATCAAAGTCGTTATAAAAATGACTTATTTACTAATTGGAAAATTTATTGTTTCATTTAAAAACTATACTGCTAATTCTTTAAGCTCAAATTGTTCATTATTTAGAATTATTCAAATATGTATCGTGGTTTTATGTTGCTCCTTCAATAAGGCAAAGAGAAGTACACAGCTGCATTTAATTTTCAAATTAAGAAAATATAAAAAACGAATTTTGTTTAATTACATTCATTAATGTATGTATATTAAACATTTTTTAAATTGTTATTTTATTAAATATCATTTAAATTATTGAATGGAATAATAACATCATATTTTATATACATAATAATTATAAATACCCACAATAAACTAGAAAATTCTTTTAGAAAATAAAAATATTTATTGAATTTTTTTTTGTTAGAAAATAATAAAATAAAAAATACTTAAAATATCATTAAAAAGGGATACCTGATCATAATTTGGTTGGATTATGTCTTAAATTTAATTTTTTCCAATTTCCGAAAATCACCAAATGTTTTGAAAATTAATTTTAAGGCAAAATTAAAAAAAATTGGGTCAGGCAAATTTTGATATTTTAGGTAATTCTACAAATTTTGGCGTAAAATATTGATTATTTTTAAACTAAAAGTAAGAACAAATCTATTATTTATACCAGTAACGTCATACTCCATTACATGACCTTAATATTGTACTAAAGAAAAGTTTCTTAAAAATTAGAAAAATTAAGGATTATCTAAAAAATTAAATAAAAAATAAATAGGTAAATAAACAAAAAATAAAACATGCTTCAAAAATAAAAAGGTTTCGTAAAACTAAACAAAAAAAAATATAATCAGAAGATTAGATACATTTTTTAGGCAATTAATTGTTTAAAAAAAATTAGAATTTAGAAAAATGAGAAAATTAAAATTTTATGACAGAGAAAATAAATTTACAAAAAAAAGACAAAATATAAAAACAAATGAAATAAATTTACAAAACAAGAATGATACGACTGTGTCTAAATAATAATAATAATCTAAATAATGAATACATTTTTAGAAACAATAATAAGAAATTATAAGCTTTTTGGCAATTTTGAAGATACGGAAAGCTAAATTAAAATTAAAATTAGAGTCTACTTTCATAAGAGTTAATTTAACTGCAATGACAGAAAACAAATTAATTAAAATATAGTTTACCCTAAAATATTGAACTGAAATTTCCATACACTAAAATTTTTAGTAAATTAAAATTTAATTCTATCAATATAAATTAACTTGAACTGTTCTTGTGATTAAATTAATTGATATTTAGATATATTATATCATTAAATTATTTATCTTATTTGTACTTGCAAAAATTTATAGTTGTAAATGACCAGAAACAATTCAATGTTTTTCAATGCTTATGTTGCTATTATTTTCAACAGTTTTCAATTTACAATTATTCTCTTTAAATTTTATAATTAATCTTTAATTTTTTAGATATTTTCTCTGTTGTCGATCATTCTCGACAGATTTAAATTTTTTCTTTTGATTGTAAATTATTTTCCTCATTTCTAAATTATTGTCTATAATATTTAATTATTTTAGTCATTTTGTAAATTTTCTTTCAATTCTTAATTATTATATTGAAATTTCAATACAATTCTTCAATTTTAATTTATTCATTACAATTTTATCCATAATTTTCATCAGTTTTTCATTGACAATTTATTATTCTCCTTCAATTTTATGATTATTCATTAAATTAAAAGAAAAAAAATTCTAATCCGGATTATTCTCACCATTCTTCGGTTTTTTTTCAATTGTTAATTATTTTTTTTAATAGTTAATTATTTTCGTCAAACTGTAATTGTATTTTAAATTTTATAATTATTCTTCAATTTCTTTAGATATTTTGTTCAGCTGTCGATTATTCTCGACAGATTTAAAAAATTTCTTTCAATTATAATTATTTTCCTCATTTCTAAATTATTTTCTTTAATATTTAATTAATTTTATCATTTTGTAAACTTTTTTTTTTTAATTATCAATTATTTTATTGAAATTCCAATACAATTATTCAATTTTCATTTATTTCTTATAATTTTATTTTTAATTTTCATCAGTTTTTAATTTACAATTTATTATTCTCCAATTTTATGATTATTCATTAATTAAAAAAAAAAACATTTGCTAATCCCGATTACTCTCACCATTCTTCAATTTTTTTTCAATTGTTAATTATTTTTTTTAATAGTTAATTATTTTCGTCATATTGTAAGTTTATTTTTTAATTATCAATTATTTTCTTGATATTTTCATTTAATTCTTTAATTTTCAATTTATTTCTTTAATTTTTAATCATTTTCTTCAATTCTCAAATATTTTCTTTAATTTTCAATTATTTTTATCGATTTTTCATTAATTCCTCAATGTTCAATAATTCTCGGATTTTTTCAATTACTGTTTCCACTCATCAAAATTGTTTTAAAATTTCAATTTAATTGTTGTTACTAATATTATCGCTTATTTTCTATTATTATTTTGATTATCATTAAAATTCTTTAATTTTAAAGTTAATTGTTCAATTATTTTCTTTAATTGTTAATTCCATTCTTCAATTTTTAAGTATATTCCACAAATTTAATTTCAATTCTTCAATTTTTAATTATTGTTTTCGATTTTTAATCCAGTTGTTAGATGTGCAATTATTTCCAACAATTATTCCTTCAATTTTCTTAATTTTTCAATTTGCAATTATTTTCTTCAAATTTAATATTTCTTGTTTAATTTTTTCAATTATTTTTTTCAGTTGTCTATTAATCTAGTCATTTTTCGAATTTTGTTTTCAATTCACAGTTATTTTTGTTATTTTTCACATATTTTCATGGATTTTTTAATTATTCTCGTCATTTTTCAACTATTTCTTTCAATTATTAATTATTTTCCGTAATTTTCAATTATTTCCTGCAATTTTTTTAATGTTCAATTACTATTTTTAAATTTTATAATTATTCTTTGATTATTTAAATTATTTTGTTCGGTTGTATATTAATCTAGACATTTTGTTAATTTTGTTTTCAATTGTTGAATATTTTCGTCATTTTGTAATTTTTGTTTCAGTTATCAAATATTATTTTCAAATTTTAATTTAATTCTTAAATTGTCAATTTATTTCCTCGACTTTTTATTATTTTTTTTTTTTTCAATTTTAATTATTTTTTTCGATTTTCAATCCAGTTCAATTTGCAATTATTTCGAACAATTATGTATTCCTATAATTTTTCAACTATTTTGTTTAAATTTGATATCCATTTTTTAATTTTTTAAACTATTCATTTCAATTGTGTAATTATGTAGTCATTTTTCGGATTTTTTTTCAGCTGTCAATTATTTTCGTCATTTTTCAGATATATTCTTCAATTTTCTAATTATTTTTATTGTATTTTTTAGAAATTATTAAAAGCTCGAAATAGGTGTAAACAGAATCAAAGACTCAATGAATGAATAAATGATAATAAAATTTTATTATTTCATATCTTCAAATCATTTATGAAATTTCATAGAAATATTCAATTTCCTAAACTAAAAAAAACCAATATTCAATTTACTCAAAATATTTAAGAATAACTTAATTTTACATAATAAGAATTTAAATAAATTTTGTTTAACATAAATTAAATTAAAATTGTAAAAAAAATTTTAATACAAAGTAGGTTGTATATCTGTATATATTTTAATGCTGTTTTCTTTTTTATTACTATTATTAAAATTTTATTAATTTATTTAAAAAAATTACCAATTTTATAGTTATGTAAGTCCATTGACTTTCGTCTGAGGACTGTTGCGGACATATTATTAAAAAAATATTGTTATACAACACTTGAAACTTGAATATTTCCTGATTTCATTTATCATAATATTATAGTGTAAATTGTATTTCTTTTAATGTAATTATTAATCAAATGTTGTATGTTTATAACAGTATTTTGTAGCCTTAAATTTTTAAAATTTTTTAAAAACATTATTATTCAAAAACTATTTTATATTATCTATTGGAACTTACCAGAAACATAAAATGCCAAATTTACAATATATTAGTATTGATAATTTTTTTAAAAAAGGATTATTTTAAAATAATATTTAAATTAGAAAAATTTTTACTTTGAAAAATTTCACAATTCTTTTCAGCTTACAAATTTTCTGTGGAACCTCCTACAAATGGACAAAATGGACAAGAACTGCTAGTATAAATATCTAGATTTCTATTTTTCAATTGAAAATTTAAACTTTAGGCAGGATGTAATAATGCTTGTCAAATTTAAATAACAAGTTGAATAGAACGATGTAAACTTGGTCTGTACTAACTTCAAGTTTAAGAAATAACCTTCTTAAGTATAAAATTTCAATATTTTATATCTCAAAAACGAAGCAAAACACGTTAATAAAATTTTAATAATAAGGAAATTTCATCCATATGTAATCAAATATTTCCAAAGGCTGGAATTTGTAGAAGGTTTCGTAAAAAAGTTGTAAGCTGAAAATAATTGTAAAATTTTTAAAAATTAAATATTATTTTAAAATAATCCTTTTTTAATAAAAATATCAATATTAATATATTGAAAATCAGGCATTTTATGTTAAGTAATTAAAAAAAAAGACTAGATTATTACGCAACCGAACAGAATAATTTTAAAAAAACCAAAAGATAATTATAAAATTTTAAGATAATAATAAAAAAAATTGTAGGAAATAATTGAAAATTGCCGAAAATAATTAATAATTGGAGAATAGAATTGAAATTTAAAGAATACACTTAAAAATTGAAAAAAGCCGAGAATTAATGAATATAGAAGAAAACAATTAAAAACTGAAGAAAGGGAATAAAAATTGAAGAATAGAATTAAAAAATATAAGAAAATAATGGAACAAATGTTTTTAAAATTAAAGAAACTTAATGATAATCGAAAAAAGAATACAAGCAAGGCGATAATTTTTTAATATTAATGAAAATAATTGAAAATTGAAACGTGGAATTTAAATATGAAGAAAATAAATCAGAATTGAATAATTACATTCAAACTTTAAAACAATTATTATGATTGACAGAAATTATTGAATAAATACGAGAATTATTGAATATTAAGGGATTAATTGAAAATTGATAAAAATAATTGAAAATTAAGGAAATTATTTGAGAATTGAAGAAAATAATTGATAATAATTGAAAGAAAAATTAGAATATGACAATAAAAATAAAATACTATTAAAAAAAATAATTAAAAATTGAAAAAAAAATTCGAAAAATAGTGAGATTAATCGTTTATCGAACAATTTTTTTTTTTAAATTAATAAATGATTATAAAATTAAAGGAGAATAATAAACTGTCAATCGAAAACTGATGAAAATTGTGCAAAAAATTGTAGAAAATAAATGAAAATTGAAGAATTGTATTGAAATTTCAAAAAAAAAATTGATAATTCAGAAAATGCAAGACATATTGAATAAAATAATTAAAAAACAAAGAATACAATTGAAAATTGAAGAAAATAATTGAGAATTGAAGAAAATAATAAAAAATTGAGGAAATAAATTAAAGATTCAAGAAAAAAATTGAGAATTTAAAAATTATATTAAAATTTGACAAAATAAATGATTATTTATTGTACTTGTTTATTTCAGAAATAATAAAATTAGAAATAAATTGAAAACAAAATTACAATATGACGAGAATAATTAACAATTGAATATAAAATTTTAAAAAATGGCCAGATTAATACACAATCGAACAAAATAATGTAAAAAATCATAGAAAAACAAAATAATTAAGAATTGACAGAAATAATTGAAAATTGAAGAAAGCAATTACTTGAAAAACGAAGAATGGAAATAAAAATTGAAGAATGGAACTAAAATTGTACTTAAAATTAAAGAAACTTATTGATAATCGAAAAAAATAATTGAAAAAAGGCGTTAATTTTCCAATATTAAAGAAAATAATTGAAAATTTAAGAGTGGAATTTAAATATTGTGAAAATAACTAAGAATTGTAGAGATTAGTTCAAGAATTGTATGATTGAATTACAAATTTTAAACAATTTTAAAGAGTGAAAAAAATTATTGAAAAAATCTGAAAATGATTGAATATTGAGGAATTAATTGAAAATCGATAAAAATAATTGAAAATTAAAGAAAATATTTGGGAATTGAAGGGAATGATTAAAAATTGAAGAAATTAATTTGAAATTAAAGAATTAAATGGAAATTTTAGGAAAATATTTCATAATTGAAAAAATGCGAGAATTATTGAATTTTGAATAAAATAATTGAAAAACGAATACCGTCAAGTGGGGCTATTTTGTGCACGCGTACTTTTTAATGAATAAAATCTTTATATTCAGTTGCTTAAGTTTGCTACTTGGTATAAATATTTTTTGATATCTAGACTACAGAGAGTACTAAATGAATTTACTCAATTCTTTACCAGAAATCAGAAAAAAAATCGTAAAATCGTGAAAATCAAGCAGAAAAAATTCAAAGTTCTCAAAATTCTGTTCAGATTTCCGGAAATTTAAAAGTGTTTCTAAAGGTATTAATAATACTTGTTGACAATTTAGTTGAGATGATGTATACGTGATGCGCTAACTTTTTATTGCATATTTTAAGAAAAAAGTGTAAAAAACTGAAAAACCAGGGATTTGGTGGGTTATTTTGTGCATTCTTTAAAATCAAGTTTTTTTCAATAATTTGTTTTGTAGTTAGTAAAAATTACTTTAGAATTTCGTTTTTGAACATTTTTGTCTTATTTTTGTTATAAAAAACAAGAAATAAGCATAAAATTTCAGTTTTACACATGGTGCCTTAAAAAGCTCAAAAAAGTAACATTAATAATTACATGCTTTTCAAGTTAATTTTGAAACTTTTTCACTTAAAATAACTCAAGAAGTGTAATAGAATTTATTTTAAGTAAAATTTTCTTAATGGAATAACTTTTTTTTGTAAATCTACATTTTTTTGAAATTTTAGTGTTTTACTTTCAAATTAATTAAACAATTCCTAAAAAAAAAAAATATTTCTAACTTTTGTTTTTCTTTATTGTACTCTAGAATATCTAGAAATAATATTTCATACAGCAAAAACGGTCAAAACAAAATGTTTTACCAACTTTATAAATAAGCAAACTTTGATGCACAAAATAGCCCCACCATGGGGTTTATTTTGTGCACAACTTTGAGTTTCTATAACTCAGACAAAAAATTTTTTCTTGTCGGCTAACTCATAGGACACCTTTAGAAGGATGTCTACAACATAATTGAATAGATAAATTCTTTATTTTTTCAAATTAAAAGAGCGTAAAAAGAGCGGTTTTGTGTACAAAATAGCCCTACTTGACGGTAATCTTATTTATAGTAATTTAATGATGCAATTTCGACACAAACGACGCTAGTTTAACTACAATAAAGTTTCAGATTTCCCACATTGAGAAACTTTTTGGCCTGTTTCGCGGGCTTGTGAGTCCCGTGACACACAATTTGCGACTACCTTGCTCAGAAACTTAGAATTATGTTTCTGGTAAATTCCAATATCACATATCAAATAGTTTTTGAATACATATGCGAAATACTGTTGTAAACATACAACTTTTGATTAATAATTGCATTAAAAGAAATACAATTTATATACACTATAATATTATGAACAATGAAACCTAGAAATATTCAAGTTTCAAGTGTTGTGGAACAATATTTTTTTAAAAATAAGTCCGCAACAGTCTTCAGACGAAAGTCAATGGACTTATCTAATTCACACAAACGAAAAACGTAACCTATTTTCAACTAACAAATTTTAAAACCAAGAAGCAAAACATTATTCAAAAACAATTGAATAGAAAAACGACCAACTTCAGATGTGGACAGAATGAAAGAAAGAAAGAATGAATGAATGAATGAAGTTGCGGATTATTATTATAGATAGATTATTCAATTAGCTTCTTCACATTTTAATTATATCGTTAATTTTTCAATTATTTTATACAGTTATTCAAATAATGTATTACATTTTTTATTTTTTTACTTCATTTTTAAATATATTTCTCCTTTTTTTATTATTTTTGTTCTAAATTTCAGATATTTTTATCATTTTTTAACTATTTTCTACACATATACATCTTTTGATATTTTTAAATTATTTTTTTCAAATTTCAATTATTTTTTTGAAAATTCTATTATTTTTTTCAATTTTTCAAACTATTGTCTAAAAAGTGTAATTTTGACACCAGCTTTTATAATTATTTGTGTCATTATTCAATTAATTTCTTTACCATTTTACTTATTACTTCAATATTTCAATTATTGTGCGAAGATTTAAATTTTTTACACCAGTTACAAACTTTTGTTTCAAATTTTAATTATTTTTGTCATTCTTTAATTATTTATATGTAACTTGAATTATTTTTGAAACTTTTCAATTATTTACATCAAATTCCAATTGTTTCGTTTCAATTTTTGTCATAATTTTTTTATTTTTAATCAATTTTTCAATTAGTTTTGACATTTACACCTTTTTTTCAAATTGAATTATTTTGTCATCATTTAATTATTTTCTACATATTTCAATTATTTTTGCTATTTTCGAATTGTTTTTTTTTTAAATTTGAATGGGTTTTCCTGCTGGTTCCCTCCAATTTAATATCAAACTCTATATTGCTTATTCACTATTTTTATTTAAAAACTTACTATTTAATCACTTTTTTATTTAAATGTTCACTATTTACTCACTCTTGTCACTTAAAAACTCATTATTTACTCACTTTTTTAAATTAAAAAGTCTTTTTTTGCACTATTTTCAATCTGCAAGTCCACTGGCAGGCCTTCTTATTGGATAAATATTATTCATCGATTTGTTTTATTTATTGTTAGTTCAATTTCTAAAATGTATAGAAAACTAATCGCGCGCGTTATATTTTGCTAGTGAATTAAAATAAAATTCAATCAAATTCTATTAGCCCTTGATCCACCACTTGTACATGGTTCACAACAGATACAAACTTTTGAAATTAAGGTCATTAATAAATTTCTACTTTATATACAATAATTGTTTAATGAACTTTATTTTAATGAGTTATTTAACTCAGAGTAATCGTATAGTCATCTTCAATATTTATTTTAATGAATTAACTCATTCTTTGATAATAAACTGTAAAAAATAAACTCGTAAACATGTCAAAAACCTTTACTTACTCTAATTCTTAGAAAAAATATTGTTAAAGAGATTACAAACTAATAACAATAAAAGAACGGCTAAAATAATGAAATATAAATCTCCAGATATATAAGCAAAACGCTATTTCACGGTCCTTGAAATTGTTGAATCAAAATTGACAAGTAGTTCGGAAGATCATTGTGATTCGTTATTAAAATACCTTCACATGTCGTATCACACTGAGGTCGACCAGCTCTTTCCAACATTCTTGAAACTTCCAATTTTCCAAGCTCTTCTAATCTGTCAGTTTTTTTATTATAGAAATTAGTTCCCTTGATGATGATGGTATGTGCAAGCAATTGAACTCCCCAATTTAAAGTATTATCTGTAAAGAGTACTTGGATATGTTTATCAACGAATAATTCTTCCACCAGAATTCGGTCAACCATTTTCATTCTAGGGTGATGAATAGCAAAACCGCACCGCAAAAACTTCTTGAGTTCTTGATCTTTCGTTGTTTCAGCTTTCGTTCTCAAAACTTCAGCTGATTTACAATTTTTTTTAAGGAACAGTTCAAGAGTATGTTTCTGGGAACACATACTTTGAATCGCATTCGCAGTTTTTTCGGTTTCATAACGTGAGTGGGTAAATATGACAACCTGATTTTCTCCAGCCTGCTTTATTATCTTCTCATAAACAATTTCATCCATAACCTCAAGATTATTCTCAACAACACCGATACATTGTAGTTCTAGAGGCACCTGTCTGAAACTATTATTAAAATAAAACAAGCCAGTTTCTGGCTTGATTTTCAAGCAAGAAGCAAATTCTTGATAATTCGGTAAGTTAGCAGTAAGTCCTACAAGACGAATGTTTTCCTTAGTTTGACAAATTATTTTGTTAGTTTTTTTGTTTAAACACTTTAAAAAAGGGCATCCTCTAGCAAGCATTGAATTAATGTCGTCAATGATTATAAGTCTGACGGGAAAAGTGAAGATATTCTTTCCTCCTTTTTTATTAAAAATATCCTCTTTTTTTGAAGTACAATAAACAATTACCTGAGTTTGTGATATCTGATCTAGTTTCGATTTATCACCTCCGGTGAAACCTGATACCGTAAGATTATAAGGCTCTAGCCTTTTTTTAAGAATATCTACCATTTGCTGAACCTGTGGTCGAAATTGAACAACGTATATTATCTTGAATTCGTCCAAATTGATTAATCCATCAGCGTTAACGTGTTTCATAATTTCTCGCATTATGCAAAGCAAAGCAACATTCGTTTTACCAGCGCCAGTTGGTGCAGAAAGTAGGATATTTTCGTCACTTTCCAAGGCAGTATGCTTCAATCGACTCTGAATTCTGTTCAGAATTTTTAAATCAGAGAAAGCTGGATGTACGTATTTTGGTAATTCTTCGATAGGAACGAGTTTCTCATCAGAAGATTCTGGGTTCACAGCTGGTATATGGACTTCTTCATACCTAAAAGCAAAGAATTGTTAAGTTTCATTACAGAGTGTTTAATAATGATTAATTATAATAATGATTAATTAATAATGAAAAGAAATAATTATTAATGGAAAGAAATAATTGAACAATGACAAAAATATTTGACAATTAAAAACAAAAAAAGTAATTATATTAATCTACAATTCAACAATAATTGAAAAAATTGAACAATGGTTATTATATTCAAAGAATATAATTTAAAAATTGGTCAACTAGATAGAAAATACAAAAAAATAATTTAAAATTTAAGTTAATAATTCAAAATTGAAGAAATAAATTGAAAACTAAATAATCAAATTGAAGTTAGAAAAACACAGAATTATTGAATATTAAAAAAAAAACAATTGAAAATTGAGAAATAAAATTGAAATTCGAATACAATAATTGAGAATTAAAGAAAATTACTGAGCAATTGGATTGAAAAAAAAGAAAAAAATGTATAATGAAAAAAATGGAAAATGACAGGAATTATTTAAAATTGAAGAAAACATTAAAAATTGAAGAATAGAATTGTTATTTAAAGAAATTAATTGAGAATTGAAAAAAATAATTGAACAATTGAACAATTAAATTGAAAATAGAAGAAAATTATTACAAATTGAAGGTTTTGAAACATGAAATAAATAACTGATAATTGCAAAAAAGATAATTGAAAAAAGTCGAGATTACTGAATATTAAAACAAACAATTGAAAAATGAATCAAATAATTGGCAATTCAAAAAAAATAATTTATAGTTGAAGAAAATAATTAAAAATTGAAGAAAGTACTTAAAAATTAAATACAATATTAGGAAACAGCAGAAAAATTTAGAAATCGACGGAAATAATTGCGAATTGATGAAAATAATTTAAAAGTTCTCAATTTAAATAAAAATTGAAAAAAAACATAATTTTAAAAGCTGAGAATTGTTAAATATTGAAGAAAATTGAGAAGAAATTGAAATTTGAAAGAAATTGAGAAACTGAAAGAAATATGAAAAAATAATTGGAAATTGAAGAAAATAATTGAAATTTAAGAAAAAAATTTGAATTTGAAGAAAATAATTGAAAATTTAAAAAAAATCATTGTAAAAGTAGAAGAAAATAAGCGATAATTGAAGAAAAAAGAAATTGAAAAATCCAGGAATTATAGAATTTGAAAAAAACAATAAAAAATTAAGAATATAATTGTAATTTGAAGAAATTTATTAAAAATTGTAGAAAATAATTTGAAATTGAAGAAAATGTGATTATATGAAAATTGTTGAATAATAATTGATGAATTGAATTCAAGTTTCAAAAACATAATTGATAATTGAAAAAAAATATTGAAAAAAGCCGAGAATTACTGATTATAGAAGAAAATAATTGAAAAATGGAGGAGTTATTGAGATGTGAAATAAATCAATGATAATTGAAAAAAATAGTTGAAAAATGAATCAAATAATTGGCAATTCAAAAAAAATAATTTATAGTTGAAGAAAATAATTAAAAATTGATTAAAATAATTGAAAATCGTAGAAAATATTTCAGAATTAAAGAAATTAATTAGAAATTAATGAAAATAATTGAAAATTGAAGAAAATTGGTATAAAGTTTATTCTCCCTTTTACGGGCTCGAAGGGCTCCCGTTCCCTTTACATAACCTTAACCTAATTACATTTTTACTTAACTAACTTATTCTATATCCTTACTCACTAACTAATATTACGCCATCTACCTAACTACCTCCAGTGCCATGGCTTCCGTTTCCTAAACCTCTGCTCTCATTTCCGAGCTTACGAATCTACACTACATGACTCTATTTCATTTCTTTGGCCAATCCCTATTCTCATTCTTTCCCTACGCTCCTCCAACTCTCTCATCCACCTCTCCCCTTTCCCATTCTCATCTAAAATCCAACACACACATTCTCCTACTCCCTTCTTTTCCTCGTTTTCTCCCATACACCTATCTAGCACATGCCCCCAGTCTTCCAATTCAAACTCACACACTCTGCACAACTTTTCCTGCTCATCCATCCAGTACATGTATTCTCTCATTCCCTCCCCCATTCTGAACCTCAGCACCCTATTCCACTTTTCTTCCTTCTTAAGCTCACATAAATATCTCGGCAGTCCTTCCCCTCTTACTATCCCATACCATCTGTTATACTTCGAATCCTTTATTTTAGCCCATCTTTCTGCTTTTTCTTTCTCTTTCATGTACTTTTCTATTTCTGTCCAACTCTCCACTCCTTTCCCTTTTTCCTCCTTCCTCACCATCCATCTTTCCTTTTCCCATCCAAACTTACTCTCTGTCCCATTTTTCACTCTTTCCTTTACTGCTCTCCAACACATCTGTGCTAACTTGCTCCCTTTTTCTTGTCTCATCTTCTCTTCAAAGCCCCATACTCTTTTCCTCTGCCTTACTATCATCTTGTCCCTTTCCAACTCCTCTCTAATCATATACCCTGGACATTTGCTACTCACTCTCATCACCCATCTTATAAACCTTTCATGCAATCTCTCCACATCCTCTCTTTCCTTCCATCCCCACACTTCTACCCCATAACACAACACTGACCATACCAACATATCAAACATCCACACTCTCCTTTTCCAATCATTCTTAAACCTTCTTTTTCCTATCCCCCACACTTGTCCCATTATCTTACTTGCTTTCTCTACCCTCTTCCTAACATTTAACTCACTCGTTCCATTCCTTGCAAACCAATAACCCAAGTAACAAAACTCATTCACTTCTTCCACCTCTTTCCCATTCAGTCTCATTATCTCTTGCACGTCATTCTTTCTTTTCCTAAACCTTACCACTTTCGTTTTATCCACATTCACTCTTAAATCTCTTTCCCTCACATATGATTCAAACTCTCTCAATAACAATCTCATTCCACATTCTTCTTCCGCTATCAACACCAAATCATCCGCATATGCCAGGGTATAGATTCTAGTTTTACCTAATAATACTCCTCCCTTCCCTTTTCGCCATAATCTTTCCTCCATATCCGCTATCAGCAGGTTAAAAAGCAACGGGCTGAGCGGACACCCCTGCATTAACCCTCTTCCTAGCCAGAATTCTTTTCCCACTCTCCCCCCTACTCTTACTCTCACTCTTGGTTCCTCATATATTTCCTTAATCCTTTCTATAATTCCTTCTTCCACTCCTCTCTCTTTCAATATCCTCCATAGAATTCCCCTGTTTACCGATGGCAAGGCCGCCTTGAAATCTACGAATACTGCCACTAGTTTCCTCTTCTTCTTTTCTAAATTTCTACTCACTAAATAATTTAACACATATATATTATCCATTGTACCCATCCCCTTCCTAAATCCAGTTTGATTATGTGGGATACAACCTATTTCTTCTACCTGCTTCTCTAATCTCCTCCGTATCACCTCCGCATATATTTTGTACCCTACTGGCATTAAAGTAATACCCCTATAGTCCTCTACCTTTTTCCCATCCCCCTTTTTTAGTATAGGGACAATCACTCCTGTCTTCCACTCCTCCGGCCAACCTTCCCCTTTCCATACCCCATTCACTATTCTCCACAACTCCTCCCTAACCCTTTCTCCTCCATACTTCAGCTCTTCATTCTCCATCCCATCCAACCCTGCCGCTTTATTTCTCTTGAGTCACTCTATTGCCTTATTCACCTCTTCCCTACTAACCCCCTCTCCTCCCACTACTTTTCCTTTTCCTTTCCTACTCTCCCCTTTTATTCCCCCCCCCCCCCACTCCACCATACATATCTTTAAAATATTCTGTCCACTCCTTTACTTCTATCTCCTGGTTTATTTCTTGTCTATTTTTCCTTTCCCTATTTATTACTTCCCATTCCTTCCCTTCTCTTATCGCCACTTCTATCTGCTCCATAAATCTCTTTCTGTCCAACTCCCTCTTCTGCTCCAACAGCCTTTCATGTATCCTATGTCTCCTATTGTACTCCCCTTTATCTAACCTTCCTTTTCTCCATTTCTTAATATCCTCCCTTAACCCTTGTTTACTACTTTCACATTCCTCATCCCACCATCCTCGATAGCCCATATCTTCTTCCTCAAACTCCCTTCCAACCTCCTCTCTTACACTATCTACTCTTTCCTTTAAGCCTGTAATTCTTTCCTCTACTTTAACCTCTCCTGCTTTTCCTCCTTCCCATGCATTCATCCTCCTCTCATACTCTCTTAAACTCTCCTCCTTCCATTTTCCCATTTTCCTCACTCTCTTTACCCCTCTACTCTCCCTCATTTTTCCCTTCCCTCGTTTTTCTCCACCTACCGTAATTTCAATGGGAAAGTGGTCCGACCCTATGTCTCTCCCCACCTTTAACATTCTCACATCCTTTTTCATTTTCTCGTCTGCCATTATGTAATCTATAACCGTATTCCCCTTTCCATGGAAAGTATATTCTCCCTCCTCATCTCCTTTCGTATTTCCATTCAGAATCGACCATCCCCTTTCCCTTAAAATCCATAATAGTTTCCTCCCTTCCTTATCTATCTCCTTATGTCTCGATTCCCTTACGAAATCCTGACTTGTCTCTTCCCAACACGCTCCTCCTCTTTCCCCTGTCCAAGCATTCAGGTCCCCTCCGATTAGAACCTTTTTGTCTTTTCTTTCCTCCATCCATTCTTCTAAACTCTCCCATCCCTCCGCCTCCCCCCTTCTCCTATACAATCCCACTATCGTTATCTCCTCTCTGCCTACTTTAATCTTTGTTGCCATACACCCCTCTTTTTCACTGTTCATC
The DNA here is from genome assembly GCA_037103525.1 of Ganaspis brasiliensis. NCBI lineage: Eukaryota > Metazoa > Arthropoda > Insecta > Hymenoptera > Figitidae > Ganaspis > Ganaspis brasiliensis. The sequence continues at coordinate 3,289,347 of JAZKLR010000294.1, forward strand.
TCCTCTTTGACTCTACACTTCATTTTTCTTTTTACTCCCACTAACATGCCATCCTCCTTTCTTCCTACCTTCCCTGCCTTTTTGGCCTCCTGACACCTCCAGACATATCCTTTAGGCATTTTTCCTCTTAATTTCATCCACTCCCTCTCATCTACCCACGTTTCACTCAAGAAAACTACATCCCATTTCTCTAAATCTCTCCACAACCCATCGTTCTTATTCTTTAGCCCTGCGACATTCCAAAACACTACCTTCACGCCTTCTTTTACCCCGTCCTCCTCTCTACTCCTCCCTTCTCTCCTCTTGTTCTTCCCGCAATCCACTTTTAACTCCGACTCCTACTACTTCCCTCCTCTTATCCTCCTTTCTTAACTCCATTATTCCTTCCCTTTCCTCTACCTGCCATTTCTCTCCATTAATCCACATGCCTTCTCTTCCCACCTTTACAATATTCTGCTTTGCTCTTTCCTCCCACGCTTTCTGATTAATTATCCAACTCATCCTTCTCTCCCTCTGTGTCTTGTTTTCTTCTATTATCTCATTCCTACCTCTTAATAGCTTTTTCTTTCCCATTACTTGCCACTTCTCTTCCTCACTTCCCAATTCCACTACCCCTACCTTAGGGTTCTCTCTATCTTCCCCTCCTAATCCCATTACCTTTTTTACTTGTACCTCTACTCCTATCTCATTCAAAATCTTTTCCACTTCCTCTTTCCCCTTCCTTCTCTCCATCTTCATCCCTTTTATCACTATATTTGCCTTTCTCCTATCTTTTTCCATTCTCTCTATTTTTTTCTCCAACTCCATCATTTTTTCCTCCATTTCCTCTCCCCGCCTTGTACTCTCTATCCCATCCTTACCCCCCACTCCATTACTTTTCTTCTCCTCTAACTGCTGCATCCTACTTTTCAATGCATTCCTCTCTACTTCTTCTCCCTCTCCTTTCTTTTCTAATCGTGTAATACTTTCCCACATCTTACCCTTTTTCTCCTTCCATTTTTCCTCCCACCCATTTAGTATCCCCTTAATTTTGCCTATCTCTTCCCACGTCTCCTTTAACCTTTGCTCCCTGCTCTTTTCTTTGTTTTTAAAACTTTCCACCTCCACCCCTACCTTTTTCAAATTTCTCTCTCGTACCTACCGCCAAATCCCTGAGAGCCGTCGTCACTTCATCCAGCCATTCTTCTATCTTTCCTTCCTCTCTTATCCTTTTCTTTCCCTTCTCTCCTATCCATTTCCTCATATCTCCCTCCGACCCTAAACTACCCGACCGTTGCACCCTTTCATAATTGGAGAGTCTACCCTTTCTTCCCCCTACACTCAGTTTTGGCGTCACGAAAACCTCTTCCCCGCTCGGGTGGGTTCCCTCTTCCTCTTTTTTCTGCGAATCTACATTCCCCTGTTCTAAATCAGCCCTTTGGTCTCCCACCTGCTGCTGCCCTCTGTCCGTCTCCATCTCTACTTCGTTCATTCTCACTCACCTACCCAGCCTTTCGCTCTCCTCTTACCTACCCAGCCTTCCACTCTCCCCTTACCTGCCCAGCCTTTCTTTCTCCTCTCACCTGCCCAGCCTTTCTCTCTCCTCTCACCGCACACTTCCCGCGCAAACACACCTAACCTCAAATTCACCCTTACGTTCACCCTTATTTCTCACACACACTTCTTTCTCTTACACTTACACCTCAACCACCCACGCAAAGCACACACACTCTCTTACCTTTTGAACTCACGCACGCTTTTTCCCTGGCCACAAAACACCTTATCCACTGTACAAAACCACAACGTAAAAATTTCCCAGTTATCACGAACGGTACCGGAAACGGAAGCCGAAAATTGAAGAAAATAATTGGCAAATGAAGAAAATTGCAGAAAATCGAAGAAAATACTTGAGAAATTAAGAAAGAATTTGAAATTAATGAAAATAATTCAAAATGGAAGAAAATAATTGGAAATTGAAGAAAATTGCAGAAAATCGAAGAAAATACTTGAGAAATTAAGAAATAATTTGAAATTAATGAAAATAATTCAAAATGGAAGAAAATAATTGAGAATTGTAGAAAATAATTGGAAATTGAAGAAAATAAGTGAAAATTGAAAAGAATTTCTTATCCCAGAAAAAAATTCCCGGTTTGACGGAAAATTCCCGGTTTTTCCCGGTCAATTTAAATTCCCGTTTATTTCCGGTTTTCTCGGTTAGCAGATACCCTGTCAATATACTTCATTTATATTTTTAAAAAATATGTAAATTTAGTTTGAAACGAAAACTACAAAATAAAATCAGACAAATTATTGAAAGATTTAAAAACATCAGACAGTTGATTACAAAAAATCTCAAAAAAAAAAAATACTAATGCTTAAAAAGAATGACAAAAAGGAAAAAGAAAATAGTATGCAAAAAAAAAATGAAAAATTCTTTTAAACTAAAAAAAGTTACAGACATTATAAATAACAAAAACAGAGAGGGAATTTTAGTAAACAATATAAGAATAAAAAAAAATGATTAAAAATATACAACAAACCAGAAAATCTTTTAAAAAAATTAATAATAATATATTTACGAACTTTGTTTAAAATTATTAAAACAATAAATAAAAAAACCATTTATAAAAAGTTAAAATCTGTCTAAAAAGAAAATTTTTTTAAAAAACAGAAAAAGTAAAGAATTGTTTTATTAATTAAGGAACAGCAAAGAATTAATTTCTTGTAAACCTTAAAAAATAAAAATATTAAAGAAGAAAGGAATTAATAACAAATAAGAAAATATAGAACATGATTAAGTTTATACAAAAAAATAAAAGAAAAATCCTTTGAAAAATGTAAAATTTATGATTTAGAAAAAATACACAATCAATATTTTTACAAAATGAGAAATTATATGATAAAATGTAAATAATTTCAAAGAAACAAAAACATTTCAAAGAAGTAGAAAAATGATGATAAAATTTGAAAATTAATTAAAAATTTAAGAATAAGTTAAAAATCTTTAAGGGAAAAAAATAAGAAGTTGACAAAAAATAATAATAATAATAATAATAATATTCATAAAATTATTTGAGAAAGTTAGAAAATATTTTTAAAAAATCTGACAAATGATCAAAATTTAAAAAAGTTACAAGAACCATAAAATTTGGTAACCATCAACTAAAAATAAAAATTAGTAATAATAAAATTAAAAAATGTAAAAAAAAAATAAAAAGTCTACAAAAGAAATGAAAACCCCTTCTAAAATAAACAAATGTTCGGAAAACAAATAAAAAATTTGTATAATATTAGAAAATTTTTAAAAACAATCCTAACAACAAATACTTTAGAAAAATTAAGGAAGTCTAAAAATTTACGAGTGTAAAAGTATGTAAATTTGAGAAAAAAAAATAGACAAAATGTAAAAAGCAAATTGAATAATTTATAAAAAAGTAAGAAAATCTAAAAAAATCAGAAAAATTTAAGAAAGCATTAAATTCAACTCACTTACTCAAAAAAAAAAGAGAACAAACAATAATAAAATTGTTTTAATCTACAGAAAAGTGGTCATATTAAAAAATAAAATGTAAAGAATTAAAACTACGTAAAAAATTATAAAGTGATTTTATAAAGGAGATAAATTAAGAGAAGTATAAAAACAAGACAATATTTTAACACTAATAACACGAGGTTATAAAACAACATTGAAAATTGAAATTTTGTCTTCTTCAAGAAATTAAAAATCAATTGTTAACTGTAATTTCCAACTATTAAAGAAAAGGTTCAATTGGAATTTAAACTAATTAAAATTTGGACACATTTAAATTTTTATAAATTTGATTATTAATGTGCAATTATTAAAATTAGGATGAATTGAAATTTAGAATTTGACAAACTTAATTTATTCATTATTTTGAATAACTACCCTGACGAAAGTATCGGGTTGGATTTCAATCAGTTTTTTTCCGAGGCACTGCGAAATTTGTTTCCAAACCAATCAGTTTTTATCCGAATCTAGGAATGAATGTTCATAACTTGACAAAAATTCTTTCCGAATCATTCAGAACTAATCCGATGCATTCCAAAGGTAAATTTTAATCAGTTTGAATCCTATTATTTCAATTCGAACCAATCAGTTTCACATCCGAATAAACCTGATTGGAATTAGAATTGATTGATTCGGAATGAAATAACAGGATTCACACTGATTAAAATTAAGCTTCGGAATGAAACGGATTAATTCGGAATGATTCGGAAAGAATTTTTGTGAGGTTAGATCTATTTTTAGATTCGGATAAAAACTGATTGGCTCGGAAACAAATTTTGGATTGCCTTGAAAAAATACTGATTAAAACTTATTCAAATAGAATGAAATTCAATCCGATAATTTCGTCAGGGTTGTATTAAAATTGTCCTTAAGGTATTTCCCCGATGAGCAGTCCCTGACAAAAGTTAATATTTCAGTTAATAGCGATTATTAATTAATATACTTTATTTCTTAAGTTATTATTTACTATTAATAGTTAATCAGACATCGACCAATAGTTTTTAATGAACAAAAGTTGCTAAATTTTTAATGTTTTTTAAAGATACTTTTTTTACAAGCCTCTTTTTTTAAATTTTTTAAAAAATGTTACAGTTTGAGTAAATAGTAGCTTAATAACAAAAATGATCAAAATTAGAGATAAATAATTGACTAATGACATTAATGATTGATAACTGGTGTAAATAATTAAAAGAGTGTAAAATTGAAAAAAATCGAAATTTGAAAAAAATAATTGTCAATTGGTGTAAAGTATTTAAAAATTATTGATACATAATAATAAAATTATTGAAGAAAATTGCTGAAATTTGAAGAAAAAAATTGAAAACTGTGTAATAAATTGAGAAATTGATGGTCACAAAAAAAAAAGATTGAAAATAATTATTGAAATTTGATAGAAATAATTTTTAAATGTTAAAACTAATAGAAATATGCAGAAAATAATTAAAAAATGATAAAAATAATTTAAATTTGATAAAAAATTGAAAGACGACGAAAGTAATTGACAATGCTGGTGTAAAAATTAAAAATTTGTTGACATTAATTAAAAAATTGAAAAAGTAATTAAAATTAGAGGAAACTAATTAAACAATATCAAAATTTATTGAATTTTAAAGAGCATAATCGTATATAATAATAATAGATAATTATTATTTTACTAAGAAAGTGAGAAAAGTGATTTTTTTTAAAGTGAGTAACAGTAAGTGATTTTAAAAAAAGTGAATAAAAATGAGAAAAGTAAGTCACTGGCAGCCCTGAAAATGCTCAAATTCGCTTGAAACTTGTTACACTTTTACTATTCTGAAAATCTAATTTCAGATTAGTAACCAGGAACATGGATTACCACCGAGTAACAAGTTTGAAGTGAATTTGAGCAATTTTCCAAAATACGTCTGCCATATTGGATCTGACATTTTGAATTTTGAAAAATTGGTAAATCTGGTATCGTTTTCACAGAGACTTCGAAAACGAGTAATAAGTTTCAAGCGAATTTGAAGAATTATGAAAACGAATTAGCTGAAATTTTTAGAAATTCCCGAATATAATTTTCTTTCCCGGCAATTTCACGGGTTTTTCCCGGTCGAATTAAAATCCTGGCAAATTCCCGGTTTTCCCGGAATTCCCGGTGAGTAGACACCCTGTTACCTTTGAAAAACGTTAAAATTTTAGCAACTTTTGATCATTTTTAAAACATTTTCATTAAAAAACAATTGGTCGATATCTGATTAACTATTAACAGTAAATGATAAGTTAAGAAATAAATATTATTCAAGAATAGTCGCTATTAACTAAAATATTAATTTTTGTCAAGGACTCTCCATCGAAGAAATACCTTAAAATACGAAAGATGTGAAATTGCAATTATTTTATAAATAATAATATACATACTCTTTTTTCCTATTCCTGATACTACCATTGGGCAGCTGACAACCATAATTTTTTTCCTCACCTTCTACCGTATTATCAAGCTGCTGCAAAATCTCAAGCTGTCTTAGAATCTTGGAAAGAGCAGGATCATCATTCATTTTATTCCTAATATCTTGTCTCTCTGACTGAGATGATGCCAACTTTGTACAGAAAGCAACTGTAATATAAAGTCGATTAATTAATTTATTATTCTACACATTATAAAATAAATTATCTATTATAAAAATTCGTCAAAATAACTCAACTTATTGAACTCGAAATTAAAACTATAAGACACAGAAATAGAATCATTGAAATAATTATGATTCAAGAATGATTATTGTAAAATCAAATTGCAAATGTTTATTTTTTAATAAAATTACAAATAGTTATTGTTTTTTTAAACCAATTTATAATCTAATAAATCAATAAATAGTATAAAAATACTTACTCATATGTCTGAGTTTTATTAGTTGTTTGATAAAGACGAAACCATCGTGACCCAAAGAATGAATGAGCCGATTTTTGCATTCAAGATCATTTCCTGCATCTTTTAAAATCTCCAGAACCTTGGCAGTTTTTTCTTGTGAAACTAATGACTCGTTACATATTCTATTTATTCTGCTTGGCAACCAATATGCATCTATGTCGTAAGGATTATTGAGTGAGATTTCTTTTTTTATTTGCTCAGAACTACCCAACTGCAAAAATCAAAATAATTTAATGAATTATACGATGATGAATCAAGTTATTAATTTCCAAATATTCAAATACTAATATCTAATTATTAACTTATTATTGTACATTTTCTGGATGTGAGGGACGATCATTATTAGCTTCAGCTCCTTCCTCTTCTTTCACTTTTCCGTAAGAATTCTCATTATCTCTTTTTCTTCTTTCCCGAATCTTATCATTAATTTCATTATCTAGATTTTCGACGTTAACCTTTATTCCTTCATCACTTGATAAAATTTTAGAAATTATCGGTTCCTGTGTTTTTGAGCTATGTGTAGTGCCAACCTTCTGAGCTTCATCACATTCCTGGAGCCTTGAAGTACATTTTAAATAAATTTAAAAATAATAACAGGAGTCACAGTACCATTTTTTCTTACAATAGATAAAAAATTTAACAAATTTTTAAAAAATAAGGGACATAGATTACATAAAAAAATTAATACTTAAAATGCCCAGCTTGTATGAAATAAATCTTTTATCCCCGGTAATGCAATTTTGATCATTAAAGATTGTCAATTTAATTAAATTATAAATCAGGATTGCTACAATTATTCCTGAAACAAAATTCCAATAATTTTCCAGGTTTTCCAGATCTCAAAGAATCACTTTCCATACTTTCTAGAAGTATACACTATATATTATATAAGAAATAGTTAATAAAATATGCAAATAGCTTCAAAATATAGTGATTTTTAATAACTATGTTAAATATTTGTTAAATAATTTCAAGGTATTTTTTTCGAACTGTTTGGCTTAAAGAGCACCAACATTTGAAGATTTATACTACAAAATCTCTAAATTATTATTATTATCTTGATGAAGAATAATTTCCCAGGTACTTTATACTTTTTTCCTTATCTTTTCATGTTTTCCAGGTTTCCAAAAATACGAACAAAAAATTTTCTAGGCACAAAAAAAATAATTCGTTTGTTAATAATATGTGTACGTCCACATGAAAAGGGCCCACTTTGGCACTATTGGATTTGTCTATAAAGCCATATTCTTCATTAAATTTTGAACATTTTGAGAGGTCTTGGACCCTTTTAGATGAAAAATTCACAAAGTTATAAGTATTCAAATTTAGAAGTGCCAAAACCTTAATTTTAAGAAAAACGAGTTTAAAAAAAAACAATACGCCAAAGTGGGTCCTTTTCATGCGGACGTACACATATATCTTTGAAAGTTAAGGACCTTCTAATCGAAACATAGTAATCTTCGACTAATTACTTTTCGTTATTTTTTAAATTTTTGTTCTAATGAGAAAGTAACTGGAATCAAGAAAGCACTCAAAATTGTCGGAATATACTTTTTCATTTTTTTTTTCTCAGAGATATATATACAGCAAGAATGTAGGAAAAAACAAAACGAAATATACTTAGGAAAAAGTGTAAAATGTAGATACTCACTTGATTTTAAGTTCCTCCGGTTCTTCATTTTTTTCAAGCGACATAACCTTATTTTCTGACATTTTATTTTTGTTGCGTTTTCTAGTTCTATGTCTTATTCTTTTACGTTTACTAGGTTTACTCAATCTTTGGTTTACTGTAGTTAAATGAACGTCTGGTTCTAAGTCGATATTATTATTCTATAAAAAAAATACCCCAAAAATGACAGAATCAGAATTTTCAGCAACAATTTACACCTAGAGATCCCATAGGATCTCTATTTACACCTACTATGTGAATTTCCTGAATTATATCTGCCGTGTTTTCGAAAAACACAGTAACTTTCATTGTTTCTATTGATAATTACTGTATTTCTCCAAAACAAGGCAGATACATATAAACAAAATTTACAATCTAATTTTAAATTCAAAGAAAACAAGAATTGTGGACTCACTTAAGATAATAGAAATGAAAGATGTATAAATTTGAGATTAATTATTAATGATTAAGTGATACTTACCGTTTTATTTTCGAATCAAAGATGGATTGTTGCACAGTGTGGCACAGTGGATAGTCTTCTCGGTCTTCTCTTCTTGCACAGTGGGCTTGAACTTGATCCGCCATGATCGTTTACAAGAATAATCACTGTTGCCAACAAAACAGATAATACCAAATGGGGTACCAGTATACACGTAAACGAATAATTTAAAAGATGAAAATGAATAGAAAACTTTTTAATCAGAAAGTGCAAATAGTGTAGTAACAATTTAAAGCTCATACTGTTCATTATTTACAATTTATTTTACACAACTAGCTTCAAAATAATGGTTTCATATTGCTCCTTGAGTTAGGCAAACTGAATTACACAGCTGCATTTGATTTTAAAATCAATGAAATATAAAAAACAAAGTTCATTATTTATTTATTATGTACATTAATCATTTATTAAATTGTCATTTTATTACATACATTGAAATTATGAAATGCAATAATAAAATCATATTTTATATACATATATCTACTATTAATAGATACATAATGTGTTTAAATCCCTATAAACACAAAAGTAAGAAAATTGGAGACAAACTACTAAAAAATAAGATAATGTAAAAAAACAAAAAAATTCTTTAAAAATAAAAATATAATTATTATTATTATTTAAAAGAAAAATTAAAAACTATATAAGAATGAAAAAAAATGATATGTACAATAAACTAGAAAAACTAAATAAAAATATTTAGAGTTTTTCTTTTAGTTAGAAAAATAAATAAGAAATTAATGAATAAAACATTTATGCCAGGTAATGCAAAATGATGTCATTGTGCAGATAGACATCCGGAGAATTGTAAAGTTTTTTTTTTATTTAAACATGATTTTAATGCAAATGCCCCAATCTATAATAATAATCCGCAAGATTCATTCATTCTTTCATTCATTCTTGTCTATTCGCACCTGAAGTTTGTCACTTAGATATTTTTTTGTTTTAAATCAGTTACGTTTGAAAAAATGTATTTTTAAATTAAAATTAGAGTCTACTTTCATAAGAGTTAATTTAACTGCATTGACAGAAAATAAATTAATTAAAATATAGTTTACACTAAAATATTGAACTGAAATTTCCATTTTCCATACACTCAAATTTTTAGTAAATTAAAATTTAATTATATCAATATAAATTAAATTGAAATGTTCTTGTGATTAAATTAATTGATATTTATAGATCATTGGAAATTAAGATCATAAAAATTTTGAAATAATTATTTTTAATGAAAATCTAAATTAGTAATTAAGAATCAATATATAGGGGAGTGGGCCCCAAGATGGACATTTCGTATTAAATTTTTGTTTAAGGTGGCAGCGCCTTATGCTTTTTGGCATTTTTGTTATTTTTCTAGACGAAGATTTTGATGCACATTTGAAGAAAAAAAACCAGTTGGTTTGTCTTCTACACATGCCACGTAATTTTGGGTCTAAAAAAGTTTTGTAACAGTTTTTTCTTAAGTTGGTGAAGTAACTTAAATTTATGATTTAGAATGAGTACTTAACGTTAAAATATTCTTTATTTATCGTATAATAATATCCTAAAATGATTTTACTAATTCAGTGTTCGTATATATATTTTTACTGGGGATTAAAAAATGGTATCATGTACCCTAAGATGGACATGCCTCAAATCTCAATGTATTTATTTGCATATTTTGGATTTTAAACTTTTTTTAATAATTTTTTGAGTTAATTAATTAAAATTTTTCATTTTCCACCATAAAATGTGATGTTATCGTTAGAGAATTTGATATATCGATATTTTTCGATATTTTATTACTTTTTACTGTTAAGCTATTAGATTGAAGTTTTAAGAAATGTTATTTCCTGATAAATTCCGTAAAATGATTAAAATTATTTTAAGAATTGTTACACGATGTTAATTTTTTATTTACTACAATTTTCAGAGACTTTTAAGAAGGTGTCCATCTTGGGGCCACTTTTTTTTAGACCGAAAATTTTAACTATTAGAAAAAACGCATTAAAAAATTTTTATGTTCAAAATAAAATTTTATCTTTGTGGCCATAAGTTACTTTATAAATTGTACTTTCATCCGGTATAAAACATTTTAATATATTTTATTTGATTTGGATTCTACAGCAATAAGACGAAAGGGTGTCCAACTTAGGGCCCTCTCCCCTATTTAAGTTTTAATTTATTGAAGTTTGAATTCATCTAAATTTTTATTGGTTATTAGGCTTTAAATTATCTAAATTTTAATCAATCCTTGCATTATTATTATTTTGATTATTAATAACTAAACATTTAAACTTTTCACAATTTTAATTTTTTTTTGTACATATAAATTTCACTTAATTTCAAATTCCATTGGACCCAATTTTCATTTATTCAATTTATAGTCTAAATTATTATTTTCAAAATTTTGACTGATTAAAGCTTTAAATGTACAATGAAATTTTTTTTGTATAATTAGAAGTTTTTACATAATGGTTAATGTTAAAAATAATTTAAATATGCATTATTAGATTTTGAAAATATGTAAAATTTATAACAGTTCAAATTTGAATTAATTAAAATTTTTATTTTATGAAAACATTTTTACAATTTGCTTTTTAATTTGATTCTTATTTAAATTATTTAAATTATTATTTATTTATTATTATTTTTATTATTTTTTATTATTTAAAATTTAAAGGAAATTAAAAAAAATTAAATATAAGTCATAAGACTTTAACAAATAAAAATTTGAATTAATTAAAGTTTAAATAAATTTGAGTCAACATTTCGTTGAAACTGTTTTAAATTTGGAACTATTTTAAATTTGGAAAAATTAAAACTTGAATTGTTAGAACTTTTGAAGAATAGAAATAATCCTCAATAGAAATTTGGAACAATTGAAGTTGTTATAAATTATAGATGTTTGAATACATTTTGTTCCAAAAACTATTCTTTCAACAAAAATATTTTAACATTTTGTAATGTATCTACCCACCTTCATTGTTTATTTTTTAAGTCAGCAGCAATTTTAATTTGCATAAAATAAAAGTTATATTTATCTAAAATATTAAATTTATTTGAATTACAAATTTCATTAAATTATTTATCTTATTTGTACTTCTAAAAATTTATAGTTGTAAATGACCAGAAACAATTCAATGTTTTTCAATACTTATGTTGCTATTATTTTCAACAGTTTTCAATATACAATTATTCTCATTAAATTTTATAATAATTATTCTTTAATTTTTTTAGATATTTTGTTCTGTTGTCGATCATTCTCGACAGATTTAAATTTTTTCTTTCGATTGTAAATTATTCTCCTCATTTCTAAATTATTGTCTTTAATATTCAATTATTTTAGTCATTTTGTAAATTTTATTTCAATTATCAATTATTATATTGAAATTTCAATACAATTCTTCAATTTTAATTTATTTTTTACAATTTTATCCATAATTTTCATCAGTTTTTAATTGACAATTTATTATTCTCCTTCAATTTTATAATTATTCATTAAATTAAAAAAAAATTCTAATCCCGATTATTCTCACCACTCTTCGGTTTTTTTTTCAATTGTTAATTATTTTTTTTAATAGTTAATTATTGTCGTCAAATAGTAATTTTATTTTAAATTTTATAATTATTCTTTAATTTCTTTAGATATTTTGTTCTGTTGTCGATCATTCTCGACAGATTAAAATTTTTTCTTTCGATTGTAAATTATTTTCCTCATTTCTAAATTATTGTCTATAATATTTAATTATTTTAGTCATTTTGTAAATTTTCTTTCAATTCTCAATTATTATATTGAAATTTCAATACAATTCTTCAATTTTAATTTATTTTTTACAATTTTATCCATAATTTTCATCAGTTTTTAATTGACAATTTATTATTCTCCTTCAATTTTATGATTATTCATTAAATTAAAAAAAATTCTAATCCCGATCATTCTCACCATTCTTCGGTTTTTTTCAATTGTTAATTATTTTTTTTAATAGTTCATTACTTTTGTCAATATTTCATTAATTTCGTCATATTGTAATTTTTCTTTTAATTATCGATTATTTTCTTGAAATTTCCAATTGATTTCTTCAATTTTTAATTACTTTTTTCAATTATCAAATATTTTCTTTAATTTCCAATTATTTTTATCGATTTTCCATTAATTCCTCAATATTCATTAGTTCTCGGATTTTTTCAATTACTTTTTTTACTCATCAACATCGTTTTAAAATTTCAATGCAATTGTTATTATTATTATTATTATTATCGCCTACTTTCCATTATTATTTTGATTATCATTAAAATTCTTTAATTTTTAAGTTAATTGTTCAATTATTTTCTTTAATTGTTAATTCCATTCTTCAATTTTTAATTATATTCCATAAATGTAATTTCAAATCTTTAATTTTTAATTGCTGTCTTCAATTTTTAATTATTTTTTTCGATTTTTAATCCACTTGTTAAATGTGCAATTATTTCCAACAATTATTCCTTCAATTTTCTTAATTTTTCAACTTGCAATTATTTTCTTCAAATTTAATATTTCTTGTTTAATTTTTTCAATTATTTTTTTCAGTTGTCTATTACTCTAGTCATTTTTCGAATTTTGTTTTCAACTGACAGTTATTTTCGTTATTTTTCACACATTTTCATGGATTTTTTAATTATTCTCGTCATTTTTCAACTATTTCTTTCAATTATTAATTATTTTTTGCAATTTTCAATTATTTTCTACAACTTTTTCAATGTTCAATTATTATCTTACAATTTTATCATTATTCTTTGATTATTCAAATTATTTTGTTCGGTTGTATATTAATCTAGACATTTTTTTAATTTTGTTTTCAATTGTTGAATATTTTCGTCATTTTGTAATTTTTGTTACAGTTATCAATTATTTTTTTCAAATTTTAATTTAATTCTTAAATTGTCAATTTATTTCCTCGACTTTTTATTATTATTTTTTTCAATTTTAATTATTTTTTTCGATTTCCAATCCAGTTGTTCAATTTTGCAATTATTTCAAACAGTTATTCCTATAATTTTTCAACTATTTTGTTTAAATTTAACATTAATTTTTTAAACTATTCATTTCAATTGTGTAATTATGTAGTCATTTTTCGAATTTTTTTTCAGCTGTCAATTATTTTCGTCATTCTTCAGATAAATTTCATGCAATTCAGATTGCATAGGCTATTTTAAACGACTTTAAACGAATTTAGAACCGCTCAATTCTTATCTAGGTGAAATATGAAATTTCACTGTTTTCACTGTTTTCAATTTAAGAGAGAAATTTTCCCTGACGTTTCCCTGACAATTTTTTTGGTCCCTGACATTTCCCTGACACTGTGGCCACCCTGTTGGAAGAAGGAAGATAAGAAAGTTGCAGATGTATCTACAGAGCAAGAAGCATTGGCGAGTTAGGTAAATGTATTATTGAAACATTTATGTGACTGGAGTGTAAGTGTCAAGGGAATAACAAAATTTTGTAAAAGATTAACTTTGCTTCGTTAACTTTTTGGTTAACTATAACTTCATCAACTTATAACGAATTAAAATTAAATTCAATCGAATTCAATTAGCCCTTGATCCACCACTGGTACAACCACTATAAATTTCGAAATTAAGTGCATTAATAAAGTCACATTTTATATGTATATAAACATTGTATAATAAACTTTATTTTAAAGAATTCAATCATTCTTTGATAACAAACTGTGAAAGATAAACTCGTAAAAATTTCAAAAACTTTTTCTCACTCTAATTCTTAGAAAAAACATTATTAAACTAGTAAGTAAAAACTAATAATAATAATAATAATAATAATAAATCAACGATTAAACTAATGAAACATCGAGCTCAAGATACATAAGAAAAAAGCTATTTCACTGTTCTTGTTCAGTCAGAAGTGACAAGTAATTCTGAAGCTTATTGTGATCCGTTATCAAAATACCTTCACATGTCGTATCATACTCAGGATAACCAGCTCTTCCCAACATTCGTAAAACTTCCAAAGTTCCAAGCTCTTCCGATCTGTCAGATTCTGAATTATGGACTTTAGTTCCTTTGATGATGACAGTGTGTGCAAGCAATTCAACTCCCCAATTTAAAGTATCAGTAAAGAGTACTTGGATACATTTATCAACGAATAATTTCTCCACCAGCGTTTTGTCCGCCATTTTCAATCCAGCGTGATGAACAGCAAAACCACACCGCAATAACTTCCTGAGTTCATGATTTTTCGCTTTTTCTGATTTCATTCTCAATACTTCCATCGATGCAGAACCTTTCCTAAGAAACTGTCCAAGAGTATTCTTCCTTGAACACTTGTCAAAAATCGCTCTCGCAGTTTTTTCGGTTTGATTATGTGTGAGGGTGAATATGAGAACTTGATTTCTTCCAGCCTGCTTTATTATCTTCTCATAAATAATTCCATTCAAAACCTGAGAATTATTCTCAATAACACCGATACATTGTAGTTCTAGAGCCGCTGGTCTGAAACTATTATCAAAATAAAACAAGCCTGTCTCTGGCTTGATTCTCAAGCAAGTAGCAAATTCCCGACAATTCGGCAAGTTAGTACTAAGTCCAATAAGGCGAATGTTTTCTTTAGTTTGCCAAATTTTTTTGTTAGTCTTTCTTTTCAAATTCTTTAAATAAGGGTATTCTCTACCGCACATTAAATGAATGTCGTCAGTAATTATAAGTTTGACGGGAAAAGAGAAGATATCCTTTGCGCCGTTTTTATGTAAAATATCCCGCTTTTGTGAGGTACAAACAATTACCTGAGTTTCTGCCATCTGTTCTCGTTTCGATTGATCATCTCCGGTTAATTCTGATACCGTAAGATTATAAGACTCTAGCTTCTTTCTAAGGAAGTCAACCTTTTCCTGAACCTGTGATGGCACTGAAACCGCGTAAATCAACTTAAATTCGTCCAAATTAATTAATCCGTCAGCGTTAACGTGTTTTATAATTTCTCGCATTATGGCAAGCAAAGCAACACTCGTTTTACCAGCGCAAGTTGGCGCACAAAGTAGAAAATCTTCATCACTATCCAAGGCCTTTTGCTTCAATTGACTTTGAATTCTATTCAGTGTTTTTAAATCTGCAAAAGCTGGCTGCACGTATACTGGCAATTCGTCGATAGGAATGAGTTTCTCATTTTTGCCAAAAGGTTTTGGTTTCATAGCTGGTATATGGACTTCTTCATACCTAAAACCAAAGAATTGTTAAGTTGAATTACAGAGTGTTTAGGAAATAGAAGGTCTGCCAGCGGACTTGCAGATTAAAACTAGTAAAAAAGTGAGTTTTTAAGTGTATTAATTTAGTGCCCGCCAGCAGAGAAAGCCATTTAAATTTAAAGAAAACAACTCAAAAATGGCAAAAATAATTGGAATATGAAGAAAATAATTGAAAAATAATTCAAATTTAAAAAAAAATTGTAAAATGACAAAAATAATTGAAAAATTGATTAAAAATCAAAAAATGAAGACAAAAATTGAAAAATTGAAACGAAATAATTGTAGTTTGAGGAAAATAATTGAAGTTACAAGAAAATAATAGAGGAATGACAAAAATAATTAAAATTTGATTAAAAATCCAAAAATAAAGACAAAAGTTGAAAAATTGAAACGAAATAATTGAAATTTGAGGAAAATAATTGAAGTTACAAGAAAATAATTGAGGAATGACAAAAATAATTAGAATTTGAAAAAAATTTCAATTTTTAGTACAATATTGAGATATTGACGAAATAACTAAATTGTGGAAAAACTAATTGAATAATGGCATAAATAATTGAAAGCTGGTGTAAAAATTAAACTTTTTAAACAATAGTTGAAAAATTGAAAAAATAATATAAGTTTCAAGAAAATAATTGGATCTCAAAGAAAATAATTTAAAAATGCAAAAAAAAAATTTACATATGTAGAAAACAGTTGAAAAGTGCCAAAAATATCTGAAATTTTGAAAAAAATTAATGAAAAATGAGAAATATAATTAAAAAATTATGTAAAAGATAAAAAATGTAATACCTTAATTAAAAAATTCTATAAAATAATTGAATAATAACATGAATAATTGAAAACTGGTGTAAAAATTTAAAGACAATACTTGACAAATTGACGAAACAATTGAAATCTTAAGAAACTAATTGAATAATGACATATAAATAATTCAAAGCTGGTGTTAAAATTAAAAATTTACAGACAATAATTGAAAAAGGTGTACAAAATGAATAAATTTTTGATCATTATTATTATATTAATCAAATAATAATAATCTCCGTAAACTCCTGAAGTTAGTTAGTATTTATATTTATTCATCTTTTTCTGTCCACGTTTTAAAGTCTGAAGTGAAGTTAATTAGTATTAATATTTATTCATCTTTTTCTGTCCAAGTTTTAAAAACTGAAATGAAGTTAGTCCCTGCTATTTTACTTTGTGCTGGTTTTTAATTGTCATTTGTGTAAAAAAAAAGTTTCGAAAAATGCTTTAAAAATTTAGTGTGGTTTTTGAAGAAGTTTAAAATATATACACATGCAATTAATTTCCTAAATTTCCAATTACTATCTCAAATTTAGATAATTGTCATCAACTTTCCATTATATAACGATTTTTTAATTATTTCCTTTTGCTTAAAAATAAATTCTGCAATTTTTCTTGATTTTCATCAATTTATAATTATATTCATTATTTTGTCATTACTTTTAAAATTTTAAATTATTTATCCGACATTGCAATTATTTATTTTCATCAATTTTCGTTATTTCTGCGATTTTTTAATTATTCCCTTTAATTAAAATTTTTTAAGTAATTTTGTAATTATTATTTTTTTTAAACATATACTCTATGGTTTTTTCAGTTATTTCTCTCAACTTTTATTGAATGTTTTCAATTTTCCATATTTAAATTATTTTCATCATAATTCATCATCATCAGAAAGAAAATTTTCTTTCTCAATCTTAAATTATTTTTAGAATATTTCAATTATTTTTTTCAATTTTGAATTAATTTTATCATTTTTCAATTATTTTTCTCGATTGTTAATTATTATTCTCATTTTCTAAAATAATTTTCTAAGATTTTTAAGTACTTTTCTGAAAATTCAAACATTTTCTTCAATTTCTAATTATTTTCATTTGTTAACAGAATTTCAGATTTTTTTTATTAATTATCGTAAATTTCAATTATTTTTAGCTTTCTTCTAGACTTTTCTCCAATTTTTAGTTTTTCTCACATTATAAAATTAATTTCTAACATTATTTCAAGTAATTTACTCAAATTTCTATTATTTTCTTCAATTTTTAATTATTTTTATTTGTTTTCATAATTTCCAACAAATTTTATTAATTATCGTAAATTTCAATTATTTTTAGCATTCTTCCAGTCTTTTCTCTAATTTTTAGTTATTCTCATTTTTTAAAATTATTTTCCAAGATTTTTAAGAATTTTTCTAAACTTTTAAAATTTGTTTATTAATTATCGTAAATTACAATTACTTTAAGCTTATTTCTTCAATTCTTTTCTAATTTTTATTTATTTTCCTTTTTTTTAATTGATTTCTAAGATCTTCATGTATTTTTTTCAAATTTCAATTATTTTTACGTTATGTAAAAAAAAATTCTGTATTTTTTTCAATTATCACACTAAAATGTCATTTATTTTTTACAACTTATGATTGTTTGTATCATATTTTAATTATTTTCGTCAAGTTTTAAAATTTAAAAACATTTTTCAATTATTTTCCAAAGTCTATTTCATTCAATTTTCAATTCTTTAAATTTGTTTCATAACTTCAAAAATTGTTAACTATTTATCTGACTTTTCAATTATTTCATTATTTATATAATTTTTTATATTATTTTCTTCAATTTTCAATTACTTTCGTTCTTTTTCTCGTTCTTTTTTATAATTGCCAAAAATTTGTTTACTTATTTCTCTTTAATTAAAACTTGTTCTGTTCAATTTTAAATTATTTTTATCTTTTTTCATTTATTTTCGCTAATTTTTAATTATTTTCTTTTATTTTAATGAACTTCTGAAAGTTTAAGTATTTTTTCAAATTTTGTTTAACTTTCCTTTATTTAAAATATTTTAGGTAATTTGATTAATTATTTTCTCAAATTTCAATTATTTTCTTTATGTTTAAAGATGTTTTTTCTTTATGTTATATAACAAAAGTTAAATAACAAAAGTAAATTGAAACTGTGTAGAGAATTTAAATATTCCTGCCAATAATTTAATGATTGAAGAACACAATTGAAATTTTTAGAAAATAATTGAAAAATGACAAAAATAAATGAAAATTTGTGTAATGAATTTAAATATTCATGACAATATAAGGTAAATTATTTATTAATCAGGCTTATTTTATTTAAAAAAAGTGAGTAAAAGTGAGAAAAGTGAGTCGCTGGCAGCCCTGAAATTAAAACGCAAAGAAGGACTAAAAAATATAGTGAAACATCAAAGAAATTAAATAAATAGGAAGAAAATGGAGAAATGTTTTTTCCTTCATCTAACAAACTAAAAAATTTGGTTAGAATCTACTAAAAAATAAGAATTAATAAAAATAAAATAAAAAGATGTACATATCGAGATAAATAAAAAGTCCAAAAAAGAAATTTAAAAATCCTTTAAAAATAAAAAAGTTTAAGCACATTAAACCAAAAACATTTTTATAATATTACACTTAAAACAAGTCCAACAATAAATTTAGAAAAATAAAGAAATTTTAAAAATTTTATGGAAGAATAAGTTTGCAAAAAATCTCGCAAAAAATAGATAAGATGTGAAAAAATATTAAATAATAATTAAATTAAATTTAAATAATAATTTGCATAAAAAAAAGAAAATTAAAGAAAATTTTAAAATAAAAAGACACTTGTAAAAAAAAAAAAATATCAAAAGTAAAAGAAGAAAAAATCTTAAAATTTTGTAATAAAAAGTATTTATAAGATAAAAATTAAACAGTTTCGAAAAAGTGAAATCTCTTATAAATATTGTAAGAATTAAGGAAAGGGTTATTGTGAATGTGGAAAATAATTAATGCTATTTAATTATTTTGTCTTAATTAATATGCATTTAAGTTTGAATTAATTGAAATTTTAAAGATAGAACAAATTGGAATATGAGTTAATTGACGTTTGGAATTTATTTAAATTATAATGACTTAAATATATAAAAATTTAATACTATTTTTTGCTATCATTATACCAAAAATTTATAAATCGTAGGTATTTTGATCATCTGTATTAGCACAATTTTGTTAATTTTGTGAAAATTAAAATACCTATTAAAATTGAAATTTTTAAGTTTTATCCACAAGTTTGTGGGTTTTGTTTATGGTTTGTGATGTTTTATATGCAGTATTATACATCCGGAGAATTGTAAAATTGTTTTGATTTAAATCATGATTTAGATGTAAATTTCCCAATGATCTAAATTAAAGTGATTAAGTTAATAACAGCCCTGATACGGTAATAATGATTTAATGGTTAATTTAAATATTACTTGATTTAAAAGAAATATTAAAAAGAGCAATATTAAACGTTCAATATACATACTTCATCAACATTTTTAATAAATGTGTAAACTTTGTTTGAAACAAAAACTAAAAAATTAAAACAGAAAAATTATTAAAGTCGATGAAAAAATTGTAATGAATAAATGTTTCGAATAACTTGCATTAAAATTGCCCTAAAATATAGAAAATATGCAATTGGAATAATTTTATGTACATAATAATATACATACTCTTTTTTTCTTATCCTGATACTATCACTGGGCAGCTGGCATCCTTCATCGTTTTCTTCACCTTCTCCGGCATTACCAACCTGCTGCAAAATGTCAAGCTGTCTTAGAATCTTGGAAAGAGCAGGATTATCATTCATTTTATTCCTAATATCTTGTCTTTCTGACTGAGATGATGCCAACGTTGTACAAAAAGCAACTGTAAATCAAAGTCGATTAGTTAATTTATTATTCTAGATATTCTATTATCAAAATTCGTCAAAATAACGCAACTTATTAAACTTAAATTAAAACTAAGACACAAAAATAGTTATCATTGAAATAATTACGATTGAAAACTGATTATTTTATAATCAAATTACAAATGTTTATTTTTCAATAAAATTATAAATGTTTATTGTGATTTTTAACCAATTTATAATATAATAAATCAATAAATAGTATAAAAATACTCACTCATATGTCTGAGTTTTATTAATTGTTTGATAAAATCCAAACCACTGAGTCCCAAAGAAACAAGGAGCCGATTTTCACATTCACGATCATTTCCTGCATCTTTTAAAATCTCCATAACCTCGGCAGTTTTTTCTTGAGAAACAAAAGCCTCGTTACTTAATTTATTCAATCCGCTTGGCAACCAATATGCGTCTATGTCGTATGGATTGAGTGAGATTTCTTTTTTTATTTCCTCAGAAACACCAAACTGCAAAAAATAAAAATAATTTTATAAGTTATACGATGAGGAACCAAATTATTAATTTCGAAATATTCAAATATTACTTATTCCAATTATTATCTTATTATTGTACATTTTCCGGATGTGAGAGACGATCGTTATTAGCTTCTGCTCCTTCTTCTTTTTTGACTTTTCCATAAAAATTCTCATCATTTTCTTTACTACTTTCCCCAATCTTTTCATTAATTTCATTATCAAGATTTTCGACTTTAATCTGCATTTCCTCATCACTTGATAAAATTTCGTAATTTATCGGTTCCTGTGTTTTTGGACGATGTGTATCAACTATCTCAGATTCGTGATGTTTTTGTCGTCTTAAAGTAAATTTTAAAATAATTAGAAACAATAACAGAGATCACAGTAGCTTTTTTTTCTTAAAATGGGTATAAAAAAGCTAACAAATTTTTGAAAAATAGGAGAAAAGGAAGGTTATACCTACAAAAAGAAATTAATATTTAAAATACCCACTATGTATCTAGTTTATCAGTAAATTTTGAAATTTTGATCATTAAAGGTTGTCAATTTAATTAAATTACAAATCAAGCATGCTACGATTTACCTGAAACGAAATTCCATTAATTTTTTAGGTTTTTCAAGTCTCAAAAAATAAATTTCCATACTTCCCAGAAGTATAAACCAATTATTAGGGGAGTGGGCCCCAAGATGGACATTTCGTATAAAATTTTTGTTTAACGTGACAGCGCCTTATGTTTTCTGTCATTTTTGTTGTTTGTATAGACGAACATTTTGATGCACATTTGAAGAAAAAAAAACCAGTTGGTTTTTCTTCTACACATACCACGTAATTTTGTGTATAAAAAAGTTTTGTAACAGTTTTTTCTCAAGTTGGTAAAGTTATTTAAATTTATGATTTAGAATGAGTACTTAACGTTATAATATTCTTTATTTATCGTATAATAATATTCTAAAATGATTTTACTAATTCAGCATTCATATATATATTTTTACTGGGGATCAAAAAATGGTGTCATGTACCCTAAGATGGACAGGCCTAAAATCTCAATGTATTTTTTTTGCATATTTTCGATTTTACACTTTTTTTAATCATTTTTTGAGCCAATTAATTAAAAATTTTTATTTTCCACCATAAAATGTGATTTTATCGTTAGAGAATTTATTATATTGATATTTTTCGATTTTTTATTACTTTTTACTGTAAAGCTATTAAATTGAAGTTTTTAGAAATTTTATTTCTTGATAAATTCCGTAAAATGATTAAAACTTAGTTCAAGAATTGTTACACGATGTTCATTTTTTATTTACTACCATTTTCACAGACTTTTAAGAAGGTGTCCATCTTGGGGCCACTTTTTTTTAGACCGAAAATTTTAGAAATTAGAAAAAATGCTTTAAAAATGTTTATGTTCAAAATAAAATTTTATCTCTGTGGTCATAAGTTACCTTATAAATTGTGCTTACATCCGGTATAAAACATTTTATTAGATTTTATTCGGTTTGGATTCTATAGCAATAAATCGATAGGGTGTCCAACTTGGGGCCCTCTCCCCTATATAAAAAATAGTTATGTACAAACTTAAATATGTGTAAAGTTTGAATCTTTTAAAAGCTTTCAGAAAAAAGATATGATGTGTTGAAATATGGAATTTTTATAAATTTACCATTTTAAAATTGAATTTCATAATATTTAGATTAATTTTAAATCGATTTTTCTTATTATAATTAAGCTTTATACACAAAATGAATTATCAAAAAATAAATCTTTACAATATATATTAGCATTTCTTTTTTACAAAATTTTGTTTAAGCCTATATATTTATTAATTACAAAAATTTTTGAAATATGGACTAAAAACGCTATTTTAACCTTACTCTGTGGACTTTAATTACAATTTTTAAATAAATAAGAAAATATTTAACAAAATCTTAATTAAAAATTAATTCTAAAGTGTTTAATAATAATTTTTATATAAAATAAATTTATTTCTGAGGTCCTAGGCCAGCAACATCTCTCAGACTAAAGTCAGTAGAATCACCCATATTAGTTTTTGACTTAGTACTTATCGTTATTTTTTAAGTTTTTGTTCTAATGAGTGTGAAATGTAGATACTTACTTGATTTTAGGTTCTTCCGGTTCTTCATTTTTGTCTTCAATCGATATAATCTTTCCTGTCATTTTATTTTTGCTGCGTTTTCTAGTTCTATGTCTTATTCTTTTACGTTTTTTAGTTAAACGAACGTCAGCTTGTAAGTCGAGATTATGATTCTGTAAAAAAATACCCCGAAAATGACAGAATCAGAACTTTAAACAATTTACACGTACCACGTGTATTTTCTGAATTATAAACAAAATTTGTACAACCTAAAGCATATTATAAACAAAATTTTGGAAACGAATTTTCTGATATAATAAGTATTAAATTCTAAGAAAACAAGAGTTGTAGACTCATTAAAGGCAATAGAAATGAAGGATGTATAAATTAGAGATTAATTATTGATAAACAAGCGATAATTACCGTTTTATTTTCGTATTGAAGATCACACGCTGCTTCATCCGCCATTGTTTACAAACAACCGTGAACCGGCTACAATCACTGTTGCCAACAAAACAGAAAAAATATAGCAATGGTACCAATATTTAAAAGCGAATAATTTAAAACCTGTAAATTCTTCATGTTGCTCCTTCAATTAGGCAAAATGAAATACACAGCTGCATTTGATTTCCAAATTAAGGAAATATAAAAAAGGAATTTTGTTTAATT
Source organism: Ganaspis brasiliensis (assembly GCA_037103525.1). Taxonomy (NCBI): domain Eukaryota; kingdom Metazoa; phylum Arthropoda; class Insecta; order Hymenoptera; family Figitidae; genus Ganaspis; species Ganaspis brasiliensis. The sequence continues at coordinate 3,313,119 of JAZKLR010000294.1, forward strand.
ACATTCATTAATGTATGTATATTAAACATTTTTTAAACTGTTATTTTATTAAATATCATTTAAATTATTAAATGGACCCGACATATATACCAATATTAATAAACTACAAAATCCTCCTATAGAATGAAAATATTTACAGACTTTTTTTTAGTTAGAAAAATAATTAAAAAATTTAAAAAAACATAACTGGTGCCTAATAGAAAATGACGTATTTGTAAAGGCAAAGTTTATCCGTAAACTTTCTCTTAAAATAATAAATATTTTGGCACCATACTTTGTAAAAATACTTAAAATATCATTAAAATAAGATCTACGTACCTGATCCAAATTTGCTTGGATTGTGTGCCTTAAATTTAATTTTTTCAAATTTCCGAAAATCACCTAATGTTTTGAAAATTAATTTTAAAGCAAAATTCAAAGAAATTTGGGTCAGGCAAACATTTCTTTTGATAATTGTAATTCTACAAATTTTGGAGTAAAATATTTATTATTTTTAAACAAAATATAAGGAAATTACATAACCTTAATATTGTATGTACTAAAGAAAATTTAAAAATTAGAAAAATTAAGGATTATTTAAAAAGGTAAATAAAAAATAAATAAATAAACAAAAAATAAAACATTTTTCAAAAATAAAAAGGTTTTATAAAACAAAACCAAAAAAAAATCATAACATTAGATACATTTTTTAAACAATTCTAGCATCAAATTTAGAAAAAAGAGGAAAATTTAAATTTTATGACAGAGAAAATAAATTTACGAAAAAACAGACAAAATATAAAAACAAATGGAATAAATTTACAAAAAAAGAGTGATACGTACCTATGTGTCTAAATCAGGGCTGGTAAAAATCATTATTTTTTTTTAAATATAATCAGTAGCTCTACAATCTCCAAATGTTTATTTGTAAGTAGTTTATTAAAGAAATGAAGAGAAATTTAAAAAAAAGCAATACAAGAATGAAACAGTAACATAAAAATATATAAAAAAGTAAGAAACTATTTTCAAAAAATTAAACTATTTACGGACATTTTTTTATAATAAAATAATAAATAAGATGATAATTAACAAAACTTTCAAATATATTACTAAAGAGAACAAAATTTTTAAACTAAAAAAATTAGAGAATTATTTGACAAATTAAATAAAAAAACAATGCATAAAATTTTGGAAAATTTAAAAAAAAAGAAAGAAATTCCATGAAATAGAAGAACGATGTTCAAATGAGAATATTTAGTGCACGATAAAAGCATCATATATAAATGTTTTTGAAAATTCGTAATTATAAGATACCTAAATACTAAACAATCGAAAAGAAAAAAAATATTTCTAAAAAATGGAAAAATGATGACAAAAATGAAAGAATTAATTAAAACGCAAGAAAGGACTAAAAAAAATAGTGATACATAAAGAAAATTAAATAATTAGGAAGAAAATGGAGAAATGTTTTTTTTCTAAATCTAACAAACTGTAAAAAAATGTATAAAATACAAAAAATACAAATAAAATTTTGTTAGAATCTACTGAAAAATTAGAATCAATAAAAATAAAAATGTAGGTATATATCAAGATAAATAAAACAAGTCCAACAATCAATTTAGAAAAATAACGAAAATCTAAAAATTTTATGGAAGAATAAGTAAGTTTGCAAAAAATCTCGCAAAAAATAGACAAGATGTGAAAACAAATTGAATATATTTACCAAAAAAAAAGAGCGTATTTATTGTTAAAAAGCTGGAAATAATTATGAAAAAATATTGTAAGAATGAAAAAAAGGATGAAAATGGAAAATAATTAATATTATTTAATTATTTTGCATTAATTAATATGCATTTAAATTTGAATTATATGAAATTTAAAAGTTCGAACAAATTGAAATACGAGTTAATTAATGTTTGGAATTACTGAATGTTATAAAATCAAAATTGTTAAATCAACGAAATTGCATTTGTTGACATTTTTAACTCCTCGAACTCGTATTTGTCTAAACTTCTAAATCCCCGCACTTGCATTTGCTCGAACTTTAAAATCCCCGAATTTACATTTCTCAAAACATTCAATTACCAGAAAATGCATTTGTCCGAACTTTGAAATCACCAAATTGGCATTTTTCCGAACATTGAAATCACCGAACTTGCATTTAGCAGAATATTCAACTTTCCAAATTTGCAACTGTCAGAACTTCCCCACTGCTAATCATAGCATGAGTAAAGTTATTAGTAGTGCAAACAAGAAAAACGAAGTACCGTTTTCAAAATTTGCTTAGCACGGCTTTTCTGGCATTCACATGACAGAGGCGCATGAATATTCCCTAAATCTCATTTAGCCTAAATCCCATTAAGTCTAAAATCAAAAAGCCTAAAATGCATTCAGCCAAAATTCCATTTAATCTAAATTGCATTTAACCTAAATTTCATTTAACCTAAATCGCGTTTAACCTAAATTCCATTAAACCTAAATTTCATTTTACCTAAATCCCATTCAATCTAAATTCTATTTAACCTAAATCTCATTTAACCTAAATCTCATTTTACCGAAATTCCATTTAACCTAAATTCCATTTAACCTAAATTCCATTTAACCTAAATCCCATTTAACCTAAATTCCGTTTAACCTAAATCTCATTTAACCTAAATTCCATTTAACCTAAATCCCATTTAACCTAAAACGCATTTAGTATAAATTCCATTCAACCTAAAATGCATTCAGCCTAAATCTCACTTCACCTAAATCCCATTTAACCTAAATCTCATTTAACCTAAATTCCACTTAACGTAAATCCCATTTAACCTAAAACGCATTTAGTCTAAATTCCATTTAACCTAAAATGCATTCAGCCTAAATCCCATTTAACATAAATTCCGTTTAACCTAAATCTCATTTAACCTAAATCCCATTTAACCTAAATCTCATTTAACATAAATTTCACTTAATCTAAATCCCATTTAACCTAAATTCCATTTAACCTAAATCCCATTTAACCTAAATTCCATTCAACCTAAAACGCATTTAGCCTAAATCTCACTTCACCTAAATCTCATTTAACCTAAATTCTACTTAACCTAAATCCCATTTAACCTAAAACGCATTTAGTCTAAATTCCATTTAACCTAAAATGCATTCAGCCTAAATCTCACTTCACCTAAATCCCATTAAACCTAAATCTTATTTAACCTAAATTCCACTTAATCTAAATCCCATTTAACCTAAAACGCATTTAGTCTAAATTCCATTTAACCTAAAACGCATTGAGCCTAAATCTCACTACATCTAAATCCCATTTAACCTAAAACTATATTTGATTCAACTATATTTATCCTTAAATTAAAAAAAATTTTAGGTTCAATGGGATTTAGGTGAAGTGAGATTTAGGCTCAATGCGTTTTAGGTTAAATGGAATTTAGGTTAAATGGAATTTAGACTAAATGCGTTTTAGGTTAAATGGGATTTAGATTAAGTGGAATTTAGGTTAAATGAGATTTAGGTTAAATGGGATTTAGTTGAAGTGAGATTTAGGCTGAATGCATTTTGGGATAAATGGAATTTAGACTAAATGCGTTTTAGGTTAAATGGGATTTAGGTTAAATGGAATTTAGGTTAAATGAGATTTAGGTTAAATGGGATTTAGGTAAAGTGAGATTTAGGCTGAATGCGTTTTAGGTTAAATGGAATTTAGGTTAAATGGGATTTAGGTTAAATGGAATTTAGGTTAAATAGGATTTAGGTTAAGTGGAATTTATGTTAAATGAGATTTAGGTTAAATGGGATTTAGGTGAAGTGAGATTTAGGCTGAATGCATTTTGGGTTAAATTGAATTTATACTAAATGTGTTTTAGGTTAAATGGGATTTAGGTTAAATGGAATTTAGGTTAAATGAGATTTAGGTTAAACGGAATTTAGGTTAAATGGGATTTAGGTTAAATGGGATTTAGGTTAAATGGAATTTAGGTTAAATGGAATTTAGGTTAAATGGAATTTCGGTAAAATGAGATTTAGGTTAAATGAGATTTAGGTTAAATGGAATTTAGATTGAATGGGATTTAGGTAAAATGAAATTTAGGTTTAATGGAATTTAGGTTAAACGCGATTTAGGTTTAATGAAATTTAGGTTAAATGCAATTTAGGTTAAATGGAATTTTGGCTGAATGCATTTTAGGCTTTTTGATTTTAGGCTTAATGGGATTTAGGCTAAATGAGATTTAGGGAATATTCATGCGCCTCCACATGACAACTGCCATAAAAAGACTTTTTAAGGCAGTTATCTACCACGTAACTGCCATAAAAAGACTTTTTAAGGCAGATGTCTGCCATGTAACTGACATAAAAAGACTTTTTACCACAATGACCCACAACTGCCTTATAAAGTTCGACTTTATCGGCCCAAAATAAAGACACTTTTTCATGTCTATGGCGTAAAAAATAAAATTAAATCGAATTCAATCAGCCCTTGACCCACCACTTGTACAATGTACATGGTCCACCACTGATGCAAGTGCTGTAAATTTTGAAATTAAGGCAATTAATAAATGCATATTTTATATATAAATATTGTGTAATGAACTTTATTTTAAAGACTTCAATCACTTATTTATAATAAACTGTGAAAAATAAATTCGTAAAAATTTCAAAAACCTTTACTTACTCTAATTCTTAGAAAAAATATTGTTGAAGTGAATATACAAACTAATAACAACAAACGAACGACTAAACTAATCGAAAAATAAATCTCCAGATACATAAGCAAAACGCTATTTCACTGTTATAGTTGAGTCAGAAGTGGCAAGTATTTCTGAAGCTCATTGTGATTCGCTATCAAAATACCTTCACATTTCGTATCACACTGAGGTTGACCAGCTCTTTTCAACATTCGTAAAACTTCCAATGTTCCAAGCTTTTCCGATTTGTCAGATTCTGATTTATTGACTTTAGTTCCTTTGATTATGACCGTATGTGCAAGCAATTGATCTCCCCAATTTAAAGTATTATCTGCAAACAGTACTTGGATATGTTTATCAACGAATAAATTTTCCACTAGCTTTCGGTCCACCATTTTCATTCTAGCGTGATGAATAGCAAAACCGCACCGCAATAATTTCTTGAGTTCTTGATGTTTCGCTTTTTCGGCTTTCGTTCTCAAAACTTCAGCTGATTTAGAACCTTTTTCAAGAAACAGTTTAAGAGTATGTTTCTGAGAACACATACTTTGAATCGCATTCGCAGTTTTTTCGGTTTGATAACGTGAGTGGGTGAATATGAGAACTTGATTTCCTCCAGCTTGCTTTATTATTTTCTCATAAACAATTTCATCCATTACCTCACAATTATCTTCAACAACGCCAATACATTGTAGTTCTAGAGGCACTTGTCTGAAACTATTATTAAAATAAAACAAGCCAGTTTCGGGCTTGATTTTCAAGCAAGTAACAAATTCTCGATAATTCGGTAAGTTAGTAGTAAGTCCTACAAGACGAATGTTTTCTTTAGTTTGACAAAATATTGTGTTAGTTTTTTTGATTAATTTCTTTAAAAAAGGACATCCTTTACCACGCATTAAATTAATGTCGTCAGTAATTATAAGTCTGACGGGAAAAGTGAAAAATTTCTTTCCGCCTTTTCTATTAAAAAAATCCCACTTTTTTGAAGAACAATAAACAATTACCTGAGTTTTTGCTATCTGTTCTAGTTTCAATTGATCACCTCCAATGAATCCTGATACCGTAAGATTATAGGGCTCTAGCTTTTTTCTAAGGTTGTCAACCATTTCCTGAACATGTGATCGACATTGAACAACGTATATTATTTTAAATTCGTCCAAATTAATTAATCCATCAGCGTTAACGTGTTTCATAATTTCTCGCATTATGCAGAGCAAAGCAACATTCGTTTTACCAGCGCCGGTTGGTGCACAAAGTAGGATATTTTCGTCACTTTCCAAGGCCGTATGCTTTAATCGACTCTGAATTCTGTTCAGAATTTTAAAATCAGGAAAAGCTGAACGTACGTATTCTGGCAATTCGTCGATAGGAACGAGTTTCTCATCAAACAATTCTGGTTTCACAGCTGGTATATGGACCTCTTCATACCTAAAAGCAAAGAATTGTTCAGTTTCATTACAAAGTGTTTAGAGAATGATCATTTTTAAATTTCCGAATTTCCTGGATCGTAAAATACAATTTTCCAGGACTTTTGTTCCTTTAATGATTAATAACAATGATTTAATGATTAATTAAAATATTTATAGGTTTAAAAGAAATATTCAAAAGAGCAGTAATTTAAATATTATTAAAAATATTTCAATATAACTTAAATATTATTACAAATAGGTCAAATTTACTCGAAACTGGTTATTTTTGCTCGGTAACTTATGCGTTTAAAGCCTATCGGTAATACAATACATTTATGTATATTCTACTTTATCCACATATAAGGCACTTATATCAAATTTCTATGAATTTATACTTAATACTAAGCCGAGAACCACTGCTTTAAAAGCATTAACTGGTGACATACTAGAAAAGCTTAATCTTTTTTTCCGTACACGAATTCAAAAAAATGATTAAAAATATAGTACACAAACCAGAGTTTTTTTTTTAATTATTAATATATGTACGAACTTTATTTGTAATTAAAACAATAATTAAAAAAAACCAATAAAAAAAGTTGAAATTTTTCTAAAAGAAAAATCTTTGATATAATATTGGATAAAGTGAAGAATTGTTTTATAAATTAAGGCACAACCAATGAATTAATTTTTTGGAAACCTTAAAAAATGAAAAGATTGAAGAAGAAAGGAAGATAGAAATTACTAAGAAATGACAAAATATAGTACAAGATTAAATTTATATAAAAAAATTACCGAGCAAGTGCGAGCCGGTCTCGCGCACAGAGGGTTCCGTACACGAACTTAAAATGGATTGAAAATTTTTTTTAATTATTTATTTTTAACGATTCATTTCAATTATTTATTAGATATTTACACATTTTTGCCATTCTCAACCTTTCAGGATAAATACGCTGAGCTCTAGCATAGGGGTATTTTGTCATTTTTTAACTTTTCATTAATAACTTTTGAAAACTAAGTCTAACAATGTTCGCTATATTTTTCCTGTAATCTACACGTAAAAATACCAAAGTATACCAAGTATCAAACCTCTAGGTCAAATAGTTTGGAAGATAAGGATTTTTTTTTAAAAAAAAAAAGTTTTTCCTTGACAACACTATGACCATCAACTCCAATCATGTTCTCTATATTTTTTCTGTACTCTACTGTACGCAAAAATACATATGTGTACCAATTTTCAATACTCTAGGTCAAATAGTTTGGAAGATAAGGGGGGGGGGGGGTAAATAGGCATTTTAATGCATTTTTTGAAAAAAAATCTTGTTATTTTCTTGACAACGCTATGAACATCACGTTTAATCATGTTCGCTATATTTTTTCTGTAATCTACACGTGAAAATACATAAGTGTACCAAATTTCAATTACCTATCTCAAATAGTTTGCCCGAAACGAGTTGTCCGGAACCCTAATAAAAGAATAATCATTTAAAAAATGTAAAATTTAAGAAATTATGGAATAGAAAAAATACCCAATAAATATTTTTACAAAATGACAAATTATATGATAAAAAGTAAACAATTTCAAAGAAAGAAAGAAATTTTAAAGAAGTAGAAAAATGATGATAAAATTTAAAAATTAATTAAAAATTTACAGAACAATAGAAAAATATGAAAGTACAAGAAAATTTAAGAAAATTTAATGAGAAGTTAAACATTTTGAAGAAAAACAAATAAGAACATAAAATAAAATAATAATAATAATAATAAGTTAAAAAATCTTTTTAAAAAATCTAATGAATGATGAAAAATTGAAATAGTCACAAAATCCATAAAATTGAGTAAACATCAACTAACAATAAAAATTAGTAATAATAAAATTAAAGAATGTAAAAAAAAAAATAATAAAAATTCTACAAAAGAAATGAAAAAATTCTTCAAAAATAAACGAAGGTTAGGAAAACAAATAAAAATATTTGTATAATATTAGACAATTTTTAAAAACAATCCTAACAACAAATACTTAAGAAAAACCAAGAAAGTCTAAAAATTTACGAAAGTAAAAGTATGTAAGTTTAAGAAAAAATAGACAAAATATAAAAAACATATTGAATAAATGTACAAAAAGCTAAGAGATTCTAAAGAAAACCAATAAAATTTATGAAATCATTTAACTTAACTCACTTCCTCAAAAAAATGAGAAAAAATAATAATAAACATGTTTTAATTTACAGAAAAGTAGTTATATTAAAAAAAAAATGTAAAGAATTTAAACTACATAAAAATTTGTAAAATGATTTTATAAAGGAGAAAAATTAAAAGAAGCATAAAAACGAGACAATATTTTAACACAAATATAATATTAAAATCTCGTCTTCTTCGAGAAATTAAAAATAAATTGTCAACGGTAATTTCCAACTAATAAAAAAAAGGTTTAATTGAAATTTACATTGAAATTTGGACTAATTAAAATTTGGAGAGATTTAAATTCTTATAAACTGGATTATAAATTTGGAGTTACTAAAATGACGATGAGTTGAAATTTAGAATTTGTCAAACTTAAATTAAGACTCTATTATAATTTGAATGAATAAATGTTTGGAATAACTCGTATTAAAATTGACCTTGAAATAAAAAAAATGTGAAATTGGAAAAATTTATAAATAATAATATACATACTCTTTTTTCCTATTCCTGATAGCACCATTGGGCAGCTGACAACTATTATTGTTTTCCTTATCTTCTACTGTATTATCAAGTTGCTGCAAAATCTCAAGCTGTCTTAGAATCTGGGAAAGAGCAGGATCATCATTCATTTTATTCCTCATATCTTGTCTCTCTGACTGAGATGATGCCAACTTTGTACAGAAAGCAACTGCAATTCAAAGTCGATTGCTTAATTTATTATTCCAGATATTCTATTATAGAAATTCGTAAAAATAACGCAACTTGTTTAACTCAAAATTAAAAAATAATATACAGAAATTGTATTATTAGAATATTTATGATTGAAAAATGGTTATTTTATAATTAAACTGCAAATATTTATTTTTTAAAAAAATTATTAACAGTTAGTGTGATTTTCAACTAATTTATAATATAATAAAACAATAAATAGAACAAAAATACTCACTCATATGTCTGAGTTTTATCAATTGTTTGATAAAGTCGAAACCATCGTGTCCCAAAGAAAAAAGGAGCTGGTTTTCACATTCACGATCATTTCCAGCGTTTTTTAATATTCCCAGAACCTCAGCAGTTTTTTCTTGTGAAACTAAAGCCTCGTTACATATTTTATTTAATCTGCTTGGCAACCAATATGCATCTATGTCGTATGGATTATTGAGTGAAATGTCTTTCTTTATTTGTTCAGAACTACCAAACTGCAAAAATTAAAATAATTTCATAAATTATACGATGATGAACCGAGTTATTAATGTCAAAATATTTAAATATTAGTATCTAATTATTAATTTATTATTGTACATTTTCTGTATGTGAGGGACGATCATTATTAGCTTCAGCTCCTTCCTCTTCTTTCACTTTTTTGTAAGAACTCTCATCATCTTTTCTTCTTTCCCCAATATTATCGTTAATGTCATTATCAATATTTTCGACTTTAATCTTTATTTCTTCATCACTTGATAAAATTTCGTAAATTATCGGTTTCTGTGTTTTTGAACGATGTGTAGTGCCAACCAACTGAGCTTCCTCACGTTTCTGACGCCTTAAAGTACATTTTGAACGATTTTAGAAACAACAACAGGAGTCATAGTATAATTTTTCCTTACAATCGGTAAAAAAAACACTAACAAATTTTTTGAAAATAGGGGACAGAAAGATTATACAAAAAAAAATTAATATTTAAAATGCTCAGTTAGTATCAAACAAAATTTTCATCCCCGGATTGCAATTTTCACTGAGAAAAAGGAATTGTTGGATATACAAATTAGATTGTTAATATAGAACTAACATATCCGATTTGTTGCACCAAAGTTTTTGTTATCTTAACAAATTAGGAATGTTGTAGTAACAAAAATTTCGTTAACTAACAAAACTGACCGTTACTATAAGATATAACAATCCCAAATTTCTAAGATGACAAAAATTTTGATACAACAACAAATCGGATTTGTCAGTTCTATATTAATAATTCGATTTGTAAAACCAACAATTCTTTTTTCTCCGTATTGATCAATAAAAATCTTAAATGTATTTAAATTATAAATTAGGATTTATACGATTTTCCTGAAACAAAATTCCATTAATTTTCCAGCTATTTCCAGTTGGATCTCAAAGAATAACTTTCCATACTTCCTAGAAGTATAAACTAAATACCTATTATATAAAAAATAGTTAATAAAATATGCAAATAGCTTTAAAACAAGGTGATTTTTATTAATTACGTTAAATATTTTTAATGATTCTAAGATATTTTTTCGTTTACAGTTATAAGATATATAATTAAAATATTAACTTTTTCGACAAAATTTTGATCAATTCATGTGTCAACCAATTTTTTTATTTAAACTGTTCGACTTAAAGAGCACGAAACATTTAAAGATTTATACTACAAAATCTCCCAATTATTATTATTTTGATAAAGAACAATTTCCCAGGTACTTTTATGCTTTTTTACTAATTTTTCCAGGTTTCCAAAAATACGAACAAAAAAAAAACTTCTACGCACACAAAAAATTAATTCGTTTGTTAATAATATATCTTTGAAATTTGAAGACTCATTTTAACGAAACATCCCTGACAAAAGTATTGGATTGAATTTCAATCAGATTGAATAAGTTTTAATCAGTATTCTTCCGGGTCATTCCGAAATTTGTTTCCGAGCCAATCAGTTTTTATCCGAATCTAAAAATGGATGTAACTTGACGAAAAATTATTTCCGAATCATTCCGAATAAATCCGTTTCATTCCGAAGCTAAGTTTTAATCCGTTTGAATCACGTTATTTCATTCCGAATCAATCAGAATCAATCCGTTTCATATTCGAATAAACCAGAATAAAATTGGAACGGATTGATTCGGAGTGAAATAACTGGATTCAAACGGCTTAAAATTTAGCTTCGGAATAAAACGGATTATTTCGGAATGATTCGGAAAGAGTTTTTCGTCAAATTACATCCATTTTTAGATTCGGATAAAAACTGATTGGCTCGGAAACAAATTTCGGAATGCCCCGGAAGAATTCTGATTAAAACTTATTTTAACTGATTGGAATTCAATCCGATACTGTCGCCAGGGATATTAGTCTTCGACTTACAAGTACTTTTTTTAGTACTTTCCGTTATTTTTTAAATTTTTGTTCTAATGAGAAAGTCACTGGAATGAAGAAAGCACGTCTACACTTAAAATTGTCAGAATGTTTATTTTTTATTTAAACAAAATTCATAACTGATGACTTTAAGGACTACCCTGTGGGCACCGGGACATCTAAAAGACGTCCTAAAGACGTCTTTTTTGGCTAAAGACATTCTAGGGACAATACTGTTTTTGTCCTCGGGACATCATAAAGACAATCTAGAGACGTCTTTATTAAGTTCTATGTCTGCCCTATGAACGTCTTTAAGGACGTTCAAAGGACGAAAAAAAGACTATAAAATGAACAATAAAATTAACTAACAAAACTGTTGACTTAGAAAATTTGTGAGGAATGGAACTTATAAAATTTCACAACAAAAATTATTTGCATCTTGAATCTTATTAAAACCATTTTCCGGATAGAAATTGACAATTTTTACATTTAAAAATTTTCAATCACTTTTTCACAATTTTGCCTAGAAAAACGATTTAAAACTACTTTTGTTAAAAATATAAAAAATGATATCTTTTAACGTCTTAAGACAAAAATATCTTTTCACATACCTTTTAATCAGAAAATTGAGGCGAAACACTGACTAAAGTCAGTCCAGGTTCGTTCAAAAATCTTTATACTAAAATAACTTTTCTTGTCTTCCATTTTAAAACATTAGTTTAAAATATTTATAATCAAATTTTTTTTTTGATGAGTTTGAACAATTCTTAGCAAGTAAGAATATGATTTTTCGGATAATTCAAAGGATTTGGACGGATTTTTACAAACTTTTTTTTCTTTATTTCTGACTATTTTTTGTTTTGTCAATCCAGAGATTTTCGATAAATAAAACGTCCGAAAGTACAAACAGGCAGTAACAAATTTCTAATATACACGAATTTTAAACGATTTAAACGAACTTTGACATAAAAAGTTTTTTAGTTTTCTACCAATATTAAACTTTAAAAATTTTTCATTTTGACATACCTGAAATTTTTAGAGTGTAATGACCAAAAGACGTCGTAAGGATATTCGACTTCAAAATTTATCATTTCCATAAACATGAAATTTCTTAAGTTCAATGTTTTAAAGACGTAAATAGAACTTCCTTTAATCATTCGACTTGGAAATATTTATTTGAAAAACAGAATGTTTATTTTCACCTAAAACTTAGTTTAAGAAATATCTTAGTGTCACTACTTAAACTTATTTACCACTGTTATTTTCTTCCGCTTGAAAAATTTTTCATATAAGACTAATACAAAAACCCAACGAATTCCAATGACCTATATCCAAAACACGTCTTTAGGACGTTTAGAAAACGGTCTTACAAATGCTTTTAATCTCAACACGAAAATATGCAACTTCAATGTCTAGAGGACGTCCAAAAGACGTCTTTTAGACGTCCTTTGGACTTAGAACTTTAATATTTCTACAAAAATGTAAAATACACTAGAACATTCTTATATCGATATAGAAAAATTTTTAGTCCAAAAAACAGTTTTGAATTAATTCTTGGTAACTTTATAGATAAGAGAAATAAATTTTTCAGATTAAAGTTTAAGTTTTTAATAAAACAAAATCAGCAGAAGTTTCATTTACATAAAACTAGACAGGTATCTGACTTTAAATTAAATACTTTTTGAAAAATACATTACTTTAGTTTATAAAACGAACTTACAAATCCTTTTAACCTCAACACAAAAATATGCAATCTTTAGTGTCCAAAACTATTTAAAATTATTTGCCACTGTTCTTTGTGCACTTAGAAAATTTTTCATATAGGACTAATCCGAAAAGCCAACGAATTTTAATGCCCAATATCCAAAATACCTCTTTAGGACGTACTTTACACATGCGACTTTAAATTTTCTATTCAATGAACAGAATATTTATTTTCAGCTTAAAATCAATTAAAAACTGCTGCCAAGTTGTACCTCTAGTATTCAAGTGGTGTGAGTAATGTTTTGTATTCATTTTTTGAAAATATTGCTTACTCATAAATTACTACACACATTATTAAATTTTAATTAATAGCTCGCAAAAAAATTATAATCATACAAATTAATGCTTTTGAATTGCCTACAAAACGAGCAAATTGTTCTTCATAAAACTTATATAAAAATCAAAAACACATTAAAAAATTAAATTTTATAAAATTTGTTTATTTTTGAAACCTTGATAAGAGGAAGAAAAGTCGAGACTGTTTGAAGTTTCAAAACAAGAAAACTAATTGCAGAAATCAGATTTTGATTTTTGGAACTCAAAAAGCAACTCAAAAACTATCTATCAATTACTATAAAAAAATGAAATCTATAAAAGCAAATTTTATGGGACAGTCGTTAAAAGAAAATCCAAAAAATGCAATTCACTTAGCACGCCTGGGTTTGGAGCATTATGACAAAAAGTGTAATTAATGGAATTTTTTTTAAACATAGAAATGAAAGAAATAAAAAATTATATTTTAGTCTAAAAAAATTAAAGTTGTTTTTTTCCGCGATAGGTCTCTTCTCTTGCGGAGCGTCACATATATTGAAGCTTGTAATAAAGCATAAAATAAAATTATTACAAAACAAGATTTTCAAAATGTCCGATTTTTAAAATGCTAATAACTTTGGATTAAATTATACTAGAGGTTTCCCTAATAGATCAATCGATGCGTTTACCAAAAATAAAATGCATAAAATACTTACATTTTAACTTTTTTAAAAAAATATATACAATTTTGCAACAAAACGATTTTTTCAAAATTTTTAAATGCGAAAAAAGTAGTTAGAATTGATCGATCGGATTTAAACGTATATCATAATTTGTTCCCCTGAGGGATGTATAAGTTCATAAAAACACATAGTTCTAAGTAATTTAGTTTTTGAGATATTAGGCCAAACGTAATGTGCACACAAACACACACAGACTTAGTGTAACTACTTAAACGTACTTGCCACTGTTCTTTTCTTCCACTTGAAAAATTTTTCTTCTTGACTAATCCGAAATCCAGTATACCACTATTGAAAGCTCCAAGACAAATAATGTACATATCAGTGAAAGAAAAATATTTTTAAAAACTTTATAAGTTATTATTCATAAATGATTTGATAAAAAATGCAGACATTCTCTTAAAATTTTATTTTTATTATACCAGAAAAAACAACCGTATTATATTAAATTTTGCTTACATTGAAACTATTCAAAATATTAAAAAACACAATTTGGTATGCAGTTATCTCAGTTGAACGTACAAAACCCGTCGTTTTACTAGTGTGATAATCTTTCCTTTAGTCTTACAAATTCATCTCAATGCAGTTTGGTTTTGCAGGTTTGGTTTTCTCGACTAATCCAGTTATCTAAAAAAATTAGAACACAGAAAATATACTAAGAAAATTCCAAATAAATGTCGAATTTGAAAGAAAAGTTAAGAAGTTTTAACGTACTTTGAAAAAAAGAGTATTAGCTCATATTTCTATTGGTCGCAGTCATCCTTCCCTTTTCCGTGATCATCTATCTGGCAATGGTCATCCTTCTTTTGGTCGTGGTCATCATTTTAACATTGGTTATCCTCAGGTAGTAATCATCTTCCTGACTGATGTGGTCATCTTTCAGGAGGTAGAGGTCATCCTTCTGGAGATAGAACTCATCCATCTGAAGATAGTGGTCATCCTTCTGGAGGTAGTAGTCACCCCTCTGGAGGTATTAGTCAGCCTTCGGGAAGTAGTGGTCATCCTTCAGGAGGTAGCGGTCATCCTTCAGGAGGTAGTGGTCATCCTTCTGGAGATAGTGATCATCCTTCTAGAAGTGGTCGTCATCCTTCTGGAAGTAGTGGTCATCCTTCAGACGGTAGTGGTCATCCTTCAGAAGGTAGTGGTCATCCTTCAGGAGGTAGTGGTCATCTTTCAGGTGGTAGTAGTCATCCTTCTGGAGATAGTGATCATCCTTCTAGAAGTAGAGGTCATCCTTCAGGAGGTAGTGGTCATCCTTCAGGTGGTAGTGGTCATCCTTCTGAAGATAGTGATCATCCTTCTAGAAGTAGTGGTCATCATTCAGGAGCTAGTGGTCATCCTTTTGGAGGTAGTGGTCACCCTTCTGGAGATAGTGATCATCCTTCTAGAAGTAGTGGTCATCCTTCTGGAAATAGTGGTCATCCTTCAGGAGGTAGTGGTCATCCTTCAGGTGGTAGTAGTTATCCTTCTGGAAGTAGTGGTCATCCTTCAGGAGGTAGTGGTCATCTTTCACGTGGTAGTGGTCACCCTTCTGGAGATAGTGATCATCCTTCTAGAAGTAGTGGTCATCCTTCTGGAAGTAGTGGTCGTCCTTCAGAAGCTAGTCGTCATCCGTCAGGAGGTAGTGGTCATCCTTCTAACAATAGTAATCATCCTTCTAGAAGTAGTGGTCATCCGTCAGGTGGTAGTGGTCATCCTTCTAACAATAGTAATCATCCTTCTAGAAGTAGTGGTCATCCGTCAGGAGGTAGTGGTCATCCTTCTAGAGATAGTGATCATCCTTCTAGAAGTAGTAGCCATCCTTCAGGAGGTAGTGATCATCCTTCTAGAAGTAGTAGTCACCTTTCAGGAGGTAGTGATCATCCTTCTAGAAAAAGTAGTCGTCGTTTAGGAGGTAGTGGTCATCCTTCTCCTCATGAAATAGTGTCAGTGGGAAACGATTGGAAAAAGAAAAAAAAAATTTAGTTACAAACTTTCAGGGATCTTACTTAAGCTAAAATATTTATACTAAACTAGTCTAATTTAATTAAAAAATGAAGATTTACCGCTCTTGATTCCAATCTGAAAATATGCAAAGTTCAATGTCCAAAGGATGACTTAAAGACGTCTTACAGATGTCTTTTGGACATAGGACATTAAAAATTATGCAAAAAATTAAAATTTACGAGAAATCTTTTATATCGCTGTAGAAACAAATTTGTCTGAAAAAATAATATGGATTAATAGTTGGGAACTTTCTAGAGATAAAAGAAACTTAAATTCCCAATAAAATTAAAGTTTTTCGAACACCAAAATTGCTCAAAAATGAAGAAAGGTAAAAATTAGCTAGGATCTTACTTCAAGGGAAATATTTTTATTTAGGTAGATTAATTTAATTTTAAAATTAGGCATTTATCGCTTTTATTCACTATCCAAAAATTTTCAAAGTTCAATGTCCTAAGGATGTCTTAAAAACGTCTTAAGGACGTCTTTAGGACATAGGACTTTTAAAATTTCGCAAAAAATTTAAATTTGCCAGAAATCTTTTATATCGCTATAGAAACAAATTTGTCTTAAAAATAATATATATTAATACTTGGGAACTTTCTACAGATAACAGAAACAAGAAATCAGATTGAAATTTAGGTTTTTGAAAAAATGAAATTGCTAAAAAATCAATTGCGTAAAAATTGGCGTGGATCAGACTCGAGCAAAATATTTTTATTTAGGTAGGATAATTTAATTTTAAAATTAGGCATTTATCGCTTTTATTCACTATCCAAAAATTTTCAAAGTTCAATGTCCTAAGGATGTCTTAAAGACGTCTTAAGGACGTCTTTAGGACATAGGACTTTAAAAATAAGGCAAAAAATTTGAATTTACAAGAAATTTTTTATATCGCTTTAGAAACAAATTTGTCTTAAAAATAATATATATTAATACTTGGGAACTTTCTACAGATAACAGAAATAAGAAATCAGATTGAAATTTAGGTTTTTGAAAAAATGAAATGGCTAAAAAAGACAATTACGTAAAAATTGGTGTGGATCAGACTGGAGCAGAAATATTTTTATTTAGGTAGTTGAATTTAATTTTAAAATTAGGCATTTATCGCTTTTATTCACTATCCAAAAATTTTCAAAGTTCAATGTCCTAAGGATGTCTTAAAGACGTCTTAAGGACGTCTTTAGGACATAGGACTTTAAAAATAAGGCAAAAAATTTGAATTTACAAGAAATTTTTTATATCGCTTTAGAAACAAATTTGTCTTAAAAATAATATATATTAATACTTGGGAACTTTCTACAGATAACAGAAATAAGAAATCAGATTGAAATTTAGGTTTTTGAAAAAATGAAATGGCTAAAAAAGACAATTACGTAAAAATTGGTGTGGATCAGACTGGAGCAGAAATATTTTTATTTAGGTAGTTTAATTTAATTTTAAAATTAGGCATTTATCGCTTTTATTCACTATCCAAAAATTTTCAAAGTTCAATGTCCTAAGGATGTCTTAAAGACGTCTTAAGGACGTCTTTAGGACATAGGACTTTAAAAATTAAGCAAAAAATTTGAATTTACAAGAAATTATTTATATCGCTTTAGAAACAAATTTGACTGAAAAATAATATATATTAATAGTTGGGAACTTCCTACGGATAACAGAAACAAGAAATCAGATTGAAATTTAGGTTTTTCAAAAAATAAAATTGCTAAAAAAGGCAATTACGTAAAAATTGGCGTGGATCATACTTAAGCGGAAATATTTTTATTCAAGTAGTTTAATTTAATTTTAAAATTAGGCATTTATCGCTTTCATTCAGTATCCAAAAATTTTCAAAGTTCAATGTCCTAAGGACGTCTTAAAGACGTCTTAAGGACGTCTTTAGGACATAGGACTTTAAAAATTAAGCAAAAGATTTGAATTTACAAGAAATTTTTTATATCGCTTTAGAAACAAATTTTGTCTTAAAAATAATATATATTAATACTTGGGAACTTTCTACAGATGAGAGAAATAAGAAATCAGATCGAATTTTAGGTTTAAAAAAAAATAAAATTGCTAAAAAATCAATTACGTAATAATTGGTGTGGATCAGACTGGAGCGGAAATATTTTTTTTTAGGTAGTTTAATTTAATTTTAAAATTAGGCATTTATCGCTTTTATTCACTATCCAAAAATTTTCAAAGTTCAATGTCCTAAGGATGTCTTAAAGACGTCTTAAGGACGTCTTTAGGACATAGGACTTTAAAAATTAAGCAAAAAATTTGAATTTACGAGAAATCTTTTATATCGCTTTAGAAACAAATTTGTCCGAAATAAAATATAGCTCAATAGCTTGGAACTTTCTAGAGTGAAAAGAACCATAAATTCCCAATAAAATTAAAGTTTTTCAAATACTAAAATTGCTCAAAAATGAATTAAGGTAAAAATTAGCTAGGATCTTACTTCAGGGGAAATAATTCCATTCAAGTAGTTTAATTTAATTTTAAAATTAGGCATTTATCGCTTTTATTCAGTATCCAAAAATTTTCAAAGTTCAATGTCCTAAGGACGTCTTAAAGACGTCTTAAGGACGTCTTTAGGACATAGGACTTTAAAAATTAAGCAAAAGATTTGAATTTACAAGAAATTTTTTATATCGCTTTAGAAACAAATTTGTCTTAAAAATAATATATATTAATACTTGGGAACTTTCTACAGATGAGAGAAATAAGAAATCAGATCGAATTTTAGGTTTAAAAAAAAATAAAATTGCTAAAAAATCAATTACGTAATAATTGGTGTGGATCAGACTGGAGCGGAAATATTTTTTTTTAGGTAGTTTAATTTAATTTTAAAATTAGGCATTTATCGCTTTTATTCACTATCCAAAAATTTTCAAAGTTCAATGTCCTAAGGATGTCTTAAAGACGTCTTAAGGACGTCTTTAGGACATAGGACTTTAAAAATTAAGCAAAAAATTTGAATTTACAAGAAATCTTTTATATCGCTTTAGAAACAAATTTGTCCGAAATAAAATATAGCTCAATAGCTTGGAACTTTCTAGAGTGAAAAGAACCATAAATTCCCAATAAAATTAAAGTTTTTCAAATACTAAAATTGCTCAAAAATGAATTAAGGTAAAAATTAGCTAGGATCTTACTTCAGGGGAAATAATTCCATTCAAGTAGTTTAATTTAATTTTAAAATTAGGCATTTATCGCTTTTATTCAGTATCCAAAAATTTTCAAAGTTCAATGTCCTAAGGACGTCTTAAAGACGTCTTAAGGACGTCTTTAGGACATAGGACTTTAAAAATTAAGCAAAAGATTTGAATTTACAAGAAATTTTTTATATCGCTTTAGAAACAAATTTGTCTTAAAAATAATATATATTAATACTTGGGAACTTTCTACAGATGAGAGAAATAAGAAATCAGATTGAAATTTAGGTTTTTGAAATAATGAAATTGCTAAAAAAGACAATTACGTAAAAATTGGCGTGGATCAGACTGGAGCGGAAATATTTTTATTTAGGTAGTTTAATTTAATTTTGAAATTAGGCATTTATCGCTTTTATTCACTATCCAAAAATTTTTAAAGTTCAATGTCCTAAGGATGTCTTAAAGACGTCTTAAGGACGTCTTTAGGACATAGGACTTTAAAAATTAAGCAAAAAATTTGAATTTGCCAGAAATCTTTTATATCGCTTTAGAAACAAATTTGACTGAAAAATAATATATATTAATAGTTGGGAACTTCCTACGGATAACAGAAACAAGAAATCAGATTGAAATTTAGGTTTTTGAAAAAATGAAATTGCTAAAAAAGGCAATTACGTAAAAATTGGCGTGGATCAGACTGGAGCGGAAATATTTTTATTTAGGTAGTTTAATTTAATTTTAAAATTAGGCATTTATCGCTTTTATTCACTATCCAAAAATTTTCAAAGTTCAATGTCCTAAGGATGTCTTAAAGACGTCTTAAGGACGTCTTTAGGACATAGGACTTTAAAAATTAAGCAAAAAATTTGAATTTACGAGAAATCTTTTATATCGCTTTAGATACAAATTTGTCCGAAATAAAATATAGCTCAATAGCTTGGAACTTTCTAGAGTGAAAAGAACCATAAATTCCCAATAAAATTAAAGTTTTTCAAATACTAAAATTGCTCAAAAATGAATTAAGGTAAAAATTAGCTAGGATCTTACTTCAGGGGAAATAATTCCATTCAAGTAGTTTAATTTAATTTTAAAATTAGGCATTTATCGCTTTTATTCAGTATCCAAAAATTTTCAAAGTTCAATGTCCTAAGGACGTCTTAAAGACGTCTTAAGAACGTCTTTAGGACATAGGACTTTAAAAATTAAGCAAAAGATTTGAATTTACAAGAAATTTTTTATATCGCTTTAGAAACAAATTTGTCTTAAAAATAATATATATTAATACTTGGGAACTTTCTACAGATGAGAGAAATAAGAAATCAGATCGAATTTTAGGTTTAAAAAAAAATAAAATTGCTAAAAAATCAATTACGTAATAATTGGTGTGGATCAGACTGGAGCGGAAATATTTTTTTTTAGGTAGTTTAATTTAATTTTAAAATTAGGCATTTATCGCTTTTATTCACTATCCAAAAATTTTCAAAGTTCAATGTCCTAAGGACGTCTTAAAGACGTCTTAAGGACGTCTTTAGGACATAGGACTTTAAAAACTAAGCAAAAAATTTGAATTTACAAGAAATCTTTTATATCGCTTTAGAAACAAATTTGTCCGTAATAAAATATAGCTCAATAGCTTGGAACTTTCTAGAGTGAAAAGAACCATAAATTCCCAATAAAATTAAAGTTTTTCAAATACTAAAATTGCTCAAAAATGAATTAAGGTAAAAATTAGCTAGGATCTTACTTCAGGGGAAATAATTCCATTCAAGTAGTTTAATTTAATTTTAAAATTAGGCATTTATCGCTTTTATTCACTATCCAAAAATTTTCAAAGTTCAATGTCCTAAGGACGTCCTTAAGACGTCTTAAGGACGTCTTTAGGACATAGGACTTTCAAAATTTAGCAAAAAAATTTAAATGTACCATAAATCTTCTTTTTTCACTTTAGAAACAAATTTGTTTTAAACATAATATATATTAATTGTTGGAAACATTCTACAGATGAGAGAAACAAGGAATCAGATCGAATTTTAGGTTTAAAAAAAAATAAAATTGCTAAAAAAGGCTATTACGTAAAAATTGGCGTGGATCGTACTTCAGCGGAAATATATTTATTTAGGTAGTTTAATTTAATTTTAAAATTAGGCATTTATCGCTTTTATTCAGTATTCAAAATTTTTCAAAGTTCAATGTCCTAAGGACGTCTTAAAGACGTCTTAAGGACGTCTTTAGGACATAGGACTTTCAAAATTTAGCAAAAAAATTTAAATGTACCATAAATCTTCTTTTTTCACTTTAGAAACAAATTTGTTTTAAACATAATATATATTAATTGTTGGAAACATTCTACAGATGAGAGAAACAAGGAATCAGATCGAATTTTAGGTTTAAAAAAAAATAAAATTGCTAAAAAAGGCTATTACGTAAAAATTGGCGTGGATCGTACTTCAGCGGAAATATATTTATTTAGGTAGTTTAATTTAATTTTAAAATTAGGCATTTATCGCTTTTATTCAGTATTCAAAATTTTTCAAAGTTCAATGTCCTAAGGACGTCTTAAAGACGTCTTAAGGACGTCTTTAGGACATAGGACTTTAAAAATTTAGCAAAAAAATTTAAATGTACCATAAATCTTCTTTTTTCACTTTAGAAACAAATTTGTTTTAAACATAATATATATTAATTGTTGGGAACATTCTACAGATGAGAGAAACAAGGAATCAGATCGAATTTTAGGTTTAAAAAAAAAAAAATTGCTAAAAAAGGCTATTACGTAAAAATTGGCGTGGATCGTACTTCAGCGGAAATATATTTATTTAGGTAGTTTAATTTAATTTTAAAATCAGGCATTTATCGCTTTTATTCACTATCCAAAAATTTTTAAAGTTGATTGTCCAAAGGATGTCTTTAAGACGTCTTTAGGACATAGTACTGTGAAAATTTTGCAAAAAATTTTAATTTACCAGAAATCTTTTATATCGCTTTAGAAACAAATTTGTCTGAAAAAATAATATGCATTAATTCTTTGTAATTTTCTATAGTTAACAGAAACAAAATATTCTAGAATAAAGTTTAAGTTTTTTTCAAAATAAAATTCAAAAAGTTACTTTTAATTAGAAATTGGAAGGGATCTTACTTATGCTGAAATATTTATAAACTAAAATAGTGTTAATTAGTTTTAAAAATGGACATTTCTCGCGTTAAGTGAAATTGTTTACCTTAGTTCCAAAAATGGACTAACAAATTTTTTTACCTAGGGCTGCCACCTTGACCGGCGGAGAAAACCATGTATTGACACCGCTCTCCCTTGGCGAATGTATAGACGGCTGAAGTAGTTTTTGTATGGCTTTACTGCGAAGAAAAATTTTGCGCTTGATGTTTTTTGTGACGCTCTTTTGCAGTTGTTTGCAATACCTCCTCTTCTGTTTCCCTGCAAGAAAATATTAACACATTATGATTAGAGAATACACGATTGCAACGAATGTTTAAATTAATACTTACATTTGAGTTGAATATCAGGAAAATGTGGCGTCGTCCCAAAAAGATTTTTGTAGAATTGCAAAGGAAGAGATTCAGCTTCAGGTGTGGGTTGCGTGTACATTGGACGCCGTAATGTCAGGGCGCGGAACATAAACTCTTTCACGTAATGTACAGTCTTGGCCACTGATGCCTTACCTCGTCTACGCTTGTCTTACGCATATGATCACGTGCTTAAGACAAGCGTAGACGAGGTAAGGTAGCCTAAAGCACAATGAATTGTAATGGGTAATCCTTAAAGCCCAAAGCACAACGAAAACGGATACGGGAGCAGGGCATGAGATAATAAAGAACAGAGACTGTTTTTGTCCTTTTCTGTCTCATGCTTTGGTCCCGTAACCGTATTTCTATCTGCTTAGGCCTTTAGTTCCGTACGCGTATTCAATTTTTCAATCTGCTTAGGGTGCCGTCTCATGCTAGGGATTAATGGATCAGGGATTAGAATAGACCAATGAGAAAATGCTTTCCAATGTGACCAATTATCTGATTGGTCAATTCTAATCCCTAATCCATTAATCCCTAGCATGAGACGGCACCCTTAGGGCTATTGTATAAAACATATTTCTGCTTCGGGACATAAGGCCTAAGCAGATAGAAATACGGTTACGAACAGATACAGATAATGTTCATAGATAGTTTGGAATAATATTATATGTGAGAGAAACAAATCGAGACCAAAATAAATATTGTAGTTACCGGCATAATTAAAATAACAATATTTTTTAAAACAACTGACTATTTAAAAAGACTAAAATTTTTTAATATTTTAAATATTAGGCTTTCTGTCAATTTTTTAAATTTCTATATGTAAAAAATTATTAATCACCTGACATCTTGCCAAAACTTGTTAACGTGTCGCAGAGAATGCTATTATAAATATTAGAAATGTTACATATTGTTCAATAACATATTAAAGCTTTATTTCCTGTTTAAACAACTTTTAAAGGACAATTAATTGTACCTAAATGTATAATATTGAAATTGTATGTGATAAATAGGTTATGTTAGACAGAAACAGTCTCTGTCCTTTATTATCTCATGACCTACTCCCGTAACCGTATTCGTTGTGCTTTGGGCTTTATCTTCTTCTTCTTCTTCTTCTTCTTCTTCTTCTTTTTAAATGACTTATGGCTTAAGGCCTAAGCAGATAGAAATACGGTTACGGGACCAGAGCATGAGACAGAAAAGGACAGAAACAGTCTCTGTCCTTTATTATCTCATGCCCTGCTCCCGTAACCGTATTCGTTGTGCTTTGGGCTTTAGCCGACTGTCAGAACTAGCAAAAACGAAGAAGAAAAGAAACTATTGAGATTTTCTCAAGTTAAGTAAGTTGCGGTAAGCTTTGTATGTTCTGGTAAGTTGCATAAACAACCCTGTTGTCATTGGCTGGTATGAATGTCCAAGTCAAGCCTAGAGTTCCTATAAAGAGAGTTAGGACACGTGAGGTTCAACTTTTGATTGGATCAGCGTAACAGGAGACGGAAGTGTATTGAAAGTTTTTTCATTGGCTGAAAAGAGCGCGTTGATTTTAAAATGCTTTCTTAACAGACATTTTTAAACTTCGCCCGCCCTTTTCAACCAATCACAAAAATTACTTCATCGTCACTTCCGTCTCCGGTTTGTCAACAGGCTAGTGGAAGGGGGCACGTGTCCTAACTCTCTTTATAGGAACTCTAGTCAAGCCCAAAGCACAACGAATACGGTTACGGGAGCAGGGCATGTGATAATAAAGGACAGAGACTATTTCTGTCCTTTTCTGTCTCATGCTCTGGTCCCGTAACCGTATTTCTATCTGCTTAGGCCTTCAGTCCACAATATCCGTGAGACAACAAGTCCAATGTAGGTATAAGGGCGCAATTACATGTCTGCGTCGAACGTTGCGTTTTTGCGTTGAATGGTGAGAGGGACAAGGATGTGATTATATTTCTGTCTCTCTCTTCCTTACTATTCAACGCAAAAACGCAGCGTTCGACGCAGACATGTAATTGCGCCCTAAGAGTCTCGGGGAGGGGACTGACGGGAACGGATGAAACATGAACCCTACCACTTACAAAACAAAGCCAAAATAAAAGTGTATCAACAGTAAAAATAATACAAAATAAATAAAGAGAAATATCTCAACATCAAAATTAACAAAATAGACAAAAAGGGTAACCCCGAGCAAGCCGGTAGCAGAAATCCAGCCGTAGTATCCAATAGAGCATGGTATTGCGATGCAATGTCAGCAATATCACCGATAACTAACCACCTTAGGTGATCAGTCATAAGTTCAAATACTGATCATTAACATAAACAATTACCCTGTAAGAGAACCATTTACACAGCTGCATTTGGGATCCCAGCAATCGAGAGCCAACCCAATTATCACAAATTAACAAAACAAAAAATAAACAAAACTAAGATTACTAAATTATTATAAAACCGACAACAATGTCCCAGGATAAAAAAAACAAAAATCGGCTCTGGTTATAAGTTTGTACTTGAGTTAAGTTTAGTTGGTCATGCAAACAGAAATTACTATTCAAGGTAAGATAATACGTGAGTTTAAAAGGAACTTGTAAGGAATAGAGTGGCCTTGACAAAGGTAAACATAGGAGAGACAATAGCCTAACGCACAATGAATCGTAATCGCTAATCCTTAATCGTAAAAATAAGAGGAAGCAGGACAGAGATATATGTCTGTCCTACTTCCTCTCATTCTTACGATTAAGGATTAGCGATTACGATTCATTGTGCTTTAGGCTAATACCAAGTTGATGCGTATACGACCTTGGAAGACAGCAATTGATAAAATTCCAGTTCGAGATACATTGTCAGCAGAAACTCCAATATAAAATTATAAAATTTGACTTGGCAGTGAGGCGACTTTCCCCGATGGTGATTGCAAAGCAGAAAACTGGACCGGCTCCATGATATGATGAAATTTGCGACGAGCACAGAGCAAAAGTCCAGGGCACTGATGAATGATGCAGAAGATGATATGGATTTAAGGGGAAAAGATGTTTCGCCACCGTGTCACTTTTCGCACGAGCACAAGTCCAACCGCACCATTTAACAAAGAGTCTAATAGTTCAATTCATCGTTAGAGTCCGCAGAATTTGTGAAACACGTGGTGTGAGAAAATCTCACAAAAACGGGCTATCGAACAACACACGAGAACGGTCGAATACCGACTCGCTTTGGGCTTTATACTACTTGATGGCTCTACCTATCTCTTTTTATAGCACAAGTTTGCTCCTCTCAGGGTAAAATCTCATGTGAGCAGAAAGCGTAAAACCGAAAGCAGAAAATATGAGAGTAAGAGAGTCAGTGATATATGCCTGTCTCTTTCACTCTCATGATTTTCTGCTTTTGGTTTTGTGCTTTCTGCTCACATGGGATCACATGGGATTTTAGGATTTTACCCTCATGGGAACCAGTCTTGCCAGATACCCTCACCCGACGCATCTGCGCAAGTCTCTAGAAAGTCGTATGATTGGTCCAAGTAAGCGGGGTAATTTGAAATAGCTTAATTTAAAGCTTTTCAAACCACCCCGCTCACTTGGACCAATCATACGACTTTCTAGAGACTTGCGCAGATGTGTCGGGTGAGGGTATCTGGCAAGACTGATGGGAACCGTAGAGCTCGCGCGGACGAAGAAAAAAAAATTTTTTTTTGACACAATTTTTTTCCATGCTAAAAATACAACATAATGAATACAAAAATCATATTCCTTACTTTAAGGCGTATCGATTGACATTGAGGTATTATTACGATAATACTGAGGTAATATTACAAATATTTATTTATTCATTTCAATATTTATTTTACATTAAATAAAATATTTAAAAAAAATTAGGCTCACACGGGGTTTGAACACACAAGGTTCGACACGACGTAGATCCGCCTTGTACCTCTCGGCCATCTAGCTCTTGGAATGTATTTTAGAAAGTGTTCTTCATGTATTACCTTAAACTCTCGTTGGTAAAATATGAAGAACACTTTCTGATACACATTCCAAGAGCTAAATGGCCGAGAGGTGCAAGGCGTATTCACGTCGTGTCGAACCTTGTGTGTTCAAACCCTGCATGAACCCAATTTTTTTAATATATTTTATTTAATGTAAAATAATTATTGAAATAAATAAATAAATATTTGTAATATTATCGTAATATTACTTGTAATATTACCTTGAGGTGGACATTTCAATATCACGTTAATATCACTGTATTATCACCCCGTAATATTACAATATGATGTCACTGTCATATTCATGTAATATTACGTGCTGCTTGGGCATACTTAGAATTTGTTTCTTTTGTCAAATTAATTCGTCACTATTGGCTTGGGGAAACTTGCTGCAAACTTTCTGAAAGTTGACGACACTTGAGGAAAGGTTAACAAAGTTGAGGCAAGTTTAGGTGCTGTTAGGGACAATTTAGAATGTTTACAAACAAGTTTTGTTTAAACAATCTTAGTTAACAAATGAATAACTTCGACAATTTCTATGACTTAGATTTTGTTTCTTTTGTAAAATTATTTGATTATTATTGGCATAGAGTTTCATAGTAGTTTTCAATACTTACCAACTATTTTTAAATCTTTTAAAGCTGCCGAAACGCAAATAACAATAGTTTCTTTAATTATTGACTCGGAGTGATTGATTATTTTTTAATTGCAATTAGTTAAATATTATTTTTTATAGCAACAAACTTGAAGTGCCACCACATGTGCCACATTATGTCTAATAAACCAACATTACCTAACTTATTTCATCTTTTAAGAGCAAGAAACGTCAAATTGATAGCAAGTGAGCAAAACATTTTTGTTCATAGGTTTGATCGGCCTTAACTGTTTTAAGAGGTTTTGAAAGAAATCGGAAATTCATTTCGTGACGGTTTTATGAAAAAAGTAATACATTCTTTGATAATATGTAAGATTTGTGTATTATATTAGGTGCTTAAAATATATTCGCATTTACTGCAAGTTATAATTTAAATTTTAATATTGACAAATGCACATGACATCAGGCACGTAGACAGGGGAGAGGGCCAAGGGGCCCAGGCCCCCCGTAAACATTTTTTCCTCGTTGAAAAATTTTTTTGCTACGGCTACGGGTAAGGAATTTTGGGCCCCCCCCCCCATCCTTTCTACGCATACTGACTGTTGAATTTACTCAGCTTCTGATTGTCCGACATAAGATACTTTTTTACTACATAAAATCTGTGGCTGAAAGGTAAAACAGCACAAGCGCCATATTCATGGTTTCGAGTAAAACGTGTTTTTGTTTTTTTTCTGATTTCTGTAAAATCGAAATATGAACAAATATTTTGGGTGTTTAATATTTAATCCTGTTTTCTAATGTAGTTTTTAGATCTGTTTAACAAATTTAATGAAATTCAAAGGTCTCAGAGAATAACATCAATTATTTTTATCGACTTTAATGTATTTATGCGATTACGTTTTTTAATATTTTCTACGTAAATAAACATTTTAATCAATTTATAGTTATGAAACTTTAAAAAGTATATTTATATATATAGAATTCTGATGTTATCTCAAATTTGATAAAATTGGAGTTGTGCTGTTTTACCTTTCAGCCACAGAAATCATGTCCAATTATTTCCCAGTAAAACAAGGACACGATGAAACATCCTCTGTCTGATAGTAAAAAAGTTGATAAATTAGAACAAACTCGCTTCCAACTTGTTACAGAAAGTATTGAACCTTTGGGAATGCGACTAAACATTCTGAGTATGAAATCAAACACCTTCCAATGTCCTTGAAGCATACTCAAGGTTTCGTACTCCTTACTTATACATCTTAAAACCAAAATAATTCGCTTTCTGGTCTATGTCCCGGCATGTATCTCCCTATATCATTAAAACCAATGCAATTCGCTTCCATATTTGTTGTCTCTGCAGTTAAAAATGAAACTCAGCGAAAAAGCTTGTAATGAAATTGAGAAAAAACAGCTTTTAATTTTCTCATAGCAATAGTCACTCAACCTTTTTTATGTGTTAGCAGTTGACGAACATTAGACACGATGGATCTTGCTGATTTCTGAAGCAAACAAATATAAAATCGTAAATACAAAAAAATTTCTATTACACTTTTCTGGCACAGAAAAGTTTCATTTAACTTAAGAATGATGATTGTTTATTTTAATACTGTTTTTGATTTTTAAAGATAAACATGGATGGAATTAAAAATTAAATGAGGTATTGATTACACACCCAGTTAAAAATTCCTTTACAGGAACTTTTAAGGATCGTGCAATGAACCTTTAAGGAACTTTAAATGTTCCTTAAAGATCTTGAAAGGTCCTGCAATAATTCCAAAAGGATCCTGACACGATCCCTTGAGAGAATTTGGAACAAAGGTTCTCGCGAAGGAACGCATAATGTAAATATTTTCATGCATGTTCCCGCGCAGTATCCTTCAAAAATAATTTTTTTTTTTTTGATCTCGTAATTGATTAAAATTATATGTTATATTTGACGTAGGATTCTAGCAAATTAAGAACTACTGCGTAGCCGTAAAGTATCATAGAAACCAAGATCAATCAGTGCGCATCACAGTAGCGGTTTTAAGTAGCACAGTGGGGCAAAAAAAGCGTCCGTGGACAAATTAACATAGAGCCCACAAATATTAACCGATTTAGAAGTTTTTTTTTTTTTTTTTTTTTATTCAAAGGTAATAAAATTCTGCTTAACACCTTTGATTTTGTTTTTTGAAAAGTAGTTGTTTTCATTTGTTTATTTATTGTTAAAAATGAAAAATTTTCCAATTTAAACCAGTTTAATTTTTCATCAAACGCAATATTAAAATCAGGAATCACGAAAAATATGTTAAAGTAATGATTTAAGAACAAATTCTAACAGTGACTTAATTGTTTAAAAAATGTTTGTATTTGCTATAAACAAATTAGTGAAAGAAAAGTATTTTCATGATTTACTTGATATTTATCAATCTAAATCTATCTGTTATTCAATATTTATAACAAATTAGTGATTAAAAGTACAAAAATTATCATAAACAAATTTTATAAACAATTTTACTTCTCTAGTTCTTTACTTCGAATTAAATTTCATGATAAGGAATTGAACAAGTAAAATTGTTTATAAAATTTGTTTATAAATAAACAAAATAATTTGTTTATAAATAAACAAAACAATTTGTTTATAATAATTTTTGTAATTTTAATCACTAATTTGTTATAAATATTGAATAATAGATAGATTTAGATTGATAAATATCAAGTAAAACATAAAAATACTTTTTTCTAACACACTCACCGAAAGTACAATCTTTCTTACCTGTGAAGAGGTCAGAAAGTGAGTCTTTCCCGGCGACAGGGAGGGAATGTTATATTTCTTCCACATGACGTCATTGACAGGGAGGGAATGTACATTCCCTCCCCGTGACGTCATTAACAGGGAGGGAATGTACATTCCCTCCCGGTGACGCCATTAACAAGAAAACAAGTGTTTCATGATAAATCCTTATAAGAAATAGAGTTTTATGACAATTACGCATGCAAAATAGCGTTTTATGATAATCACGCATGTGGAATAGTGTCTCATGAGAATTACGCATGCGGAATTGTGTTTTATGATAATGACGCATGCGGAATGGACAGAAACCCAAGCGCATTTTCCGTTGATTGTCACTCTGCGAATGTTAACTAATTTTTATCAGCAAATGTTTTTATACTTTCGGTATACGTGTGTTAGAAAAAATAGTATGTGCAACACGGGAGAAAAGTGATTATCGACTCGTGTGTTTGCATCCCTCGCCTTCGGCTCGTGCTACAAACTCACACTCGCGAAATCACTCACTTTCCTCCCTAGTTGCACAATATACTATTCTTTCACTAATTTGTTTATAGCAAATACAAACATTTTTTTAAACAATTAAGTCACTGTTAGAATTTGTTCTTAAATCATTACTTTAACATTTTTCGTGATTCCTGATTTAAATATTGCGTTTGATGAAAAAATAAACTGGTTTAAATTGGAAAAATTTTCATTTTTAACAATAAATAAACAAATGAAAACAACTACTTTTCAAAAAACAAAAACAAAGGTGTTGAGCAGAATTTTATTACCTTTGGATAAAAAAAAAACTTCTAAATCGGTTAATATTTGTGGGCTCTAAGTTAATTTGTCCAGGGAACCTTTTTTTGCCCCACTATGTGTAGGGGCGATAGTGGCGACCCCCCCCCCCCCCAAGAATCTTATATTTGGATGAGAGAGACAGGGAGAGAGAGAGATAG
Organism: Ganaspis brasiliensis; assembly: GCA_037103525.1. Lineage (NCBI taxonomy): Eukaryota > Metazoa > Arthropoda > Insecta > Hymenoptera > Figitidae > Ganaspis > Ganaspis brasiliensis. The sequence goes on from JAZKLR010000294.1 coordinate 3,344,122, forward strand.
CACTATGGTGCTGTCTCTTTCTATGGGACGTATGATTAAGTTGTGAAATTAATTATTTAGAATATTTATTTCATAGAATTTCATTAGGAAGAATCTTCTTTTAGTCGAAATTTTAAATTTTGGAATATGTTTTAAATCGCATATAAATTAATCCGAATTTTGAGATAACAGAACTTTTAGATCACCGAATTCATATTTAATAGAATTTTTATATTACAGAAATCCTTTTTAACCAACTTTTAATTTAAAAAAATTCTAATTTAAACAAATATTAATTTACAAGAATTTGTATTTTCCAGTATTTTAATTAAATCGAATTTTCAAATACCACAATATTTATTTGGCAGAATTTTCATTTGTCCGAAATTGTATTAAAACGAATTTACTTTTGATAGAAAACTTAAAACGCAGAATGTCCATTTGTTAGAAATTGCAAATGACCGTTTTAAGTTTTCTATCAAATGTCAATTCGTTTTAATACAATTTCGGACAAATGAAAATTCTGCCAAATGAAAATTCTGGTTTTTAAAAATTCGATTAACCTAAAATTCTGTACAATAAAAATTCTTCTGAATTAATATTCCTTTAAATTGGAATTCTTGGAAATGAAAAGTACGTTAAAAAGGATTTCTGTAACATGAAAATTCTATTAAATATCAATTCGATGACCTAAAAGTTCTGTTAGGTTAAAATTCGTATTAATATATGTTCGTTTCAGGTATTTCTCTTCTGTTTACAGGAAAATATGTAAAAAAAGTTCTTTTTTCTAAAAAATTATTTATATTTAAAAAACTATAAACTCTTCTGAAAATTTTAAACGGTGCATTTTTAGGGAACATTTTTCTTAATAAAATAAGCCATTAATAATTAAAATTGAAACATTTTCAAAAAATCGCCTAGAAAAAGAGTTTTTGAAAAAATAAGGAATGTTAAATGTTACTATATTTACCCCTTAAATCAGACAATAATAATCAAAAGTAAGCTTATTGTTTAGAGAAAACACTAAAAAACACTAAATAATATGCATAAGAAATAAATATTGCATATTTATTACGTAAAACGTGTTTTCATAATAGTATCGATTTGACCCTGTCACCCAGAAAAGAATAAAGTATTTACCTTAAACTCCTTCAAGTGATCATGTCAGGATCCTTCGAGGATTTATTGCAGAACTTTGTGGATCCTTAAAGGAACATTTCAAGTTCCTTAAATTGTTCATTACACGAACCTTTGAAGATCTTGTAAAGAAATTTTTAACTGGACAAGCCTGCAAAATTTCGTTTATATCTGTTAAAAAAAAAAGAGGTGATTCTTGTAGATTTTTTGACGCAGAATTTTTGTGCCTTACCAAATATTTTTTTTTTTATACATACATGGTATCGTGTACTACTGTTCTTAAGCTTCAAAACCAATTATTGAAAATTATTTTACGATTTTTTCAAAAAAAGTTATGCAGATTTGAAATTAATTATTATTCCACATCTGGGAACAATTTGTTCCGCTGACCTGGACTAAAAAATAATAAATTACTTACACATTTATTATGATGAATGTAACAAGGGAATAATATAAAATTCTTGATTACAAGGAAGAAGAATTGCTTTCTTTGCAATGTCGTCAATTGGATACATTACTGTTTCACTCAACTCCTGTGCTACATAAAGGTCCAAGTCTTCAGAATTTCCAGGGTAGTTAGGGAAACCAGACAACTTTTTAAAAACTTTTCCTACTATTACATACTTTAATTCGTTACAAGCTATATGATCAATGACTATTATTTTTCCATTCTTCAAGTAGCAACAATTATCTGGCCGTTTAATCGACAACTTGAATTTTGGTAAAAGTACTTCTTCGTAAGCGTCTGTAAAACCACGACGTGCTTCCGGTTTCATAGGTTTCAACAATTGAGGATAGACTTCATTTTTTTTTTTTTGTCCCGTTACTGTTTGTGTCTCTGCAGACATCTCAACTAGTCTTCGAAAGAGTTGAGCTAGAACGTTCGTTGGTCTGCGAATTAATTTCTTTATGGTCTGCATAAAGTTCTCAAAAGGATAAGCAGTAGTATTATCGAGAGGTCCTAGCAATAATACCTGTTCGCTAAGGTGCTGCATGCAGTGTACTGTATAAACCAAGTTATGTTCTCCATACAGAGTTTTAAATGTTTCAATGAACCATTTCAATAAATCATCCGCACATTTATTATTATCTTTCCAATTTCTCGGATGACTTAAAATAGTTAAAGCAGCATGGAGAGCATTAAAATGTAAAGCATAATCATCAGACAGTACTTGATTAATGACCAGTGGACCTAAGTAATATAAGAATAAACGAAACTCAGTTGCCTTCCAACGGTCGATTTCACTTACTCCCCTTGGTTTTCGAGCAAACTCACATGGTATCCATGGTCGTAAAGAAATTAAAATTTGCGATAAATTTTCGATTTCTTTCCCTGTTAACTTTCCTGCTTTTCTCTCACCACTTAGCAACAGTTTCAGAAATCTTTTTCCTATACCCAAGTCGCGAAGGTGCATAGGATCTAATGGAAACTGCGTCACCATATCAAAACCATATTTTTCAAATGGAGAGTCCCCCGTATGATGCTCTAAATTTGTTCTTGATACAAATGATTCATTGCTTCGTAATTGACTGCTGGTACTCATAAAGCACATACGATTTCTTATATAATCTCCCTCATCTATGCACCGAGGACATCCAAAGTAGCCATTGTGAGATTTTGTGCAAGTTATCATGGATCTAGCTGGGCTATCACAAATAATAGAATTTATTTTAATAGTGTAGTTTTTCCCATTAAAATTAATTCCATTTACTCTTAAGTTGGCATACTCTTCAAGAAGGGAGTTTAGGAAATCATCCATTGACTTTGGCTTCTCGTAGCCGTGGTAAGCACCAATAAGAAATACTTGTGGATGGTTATTAATTTTTCCTAAGATAGGCCACAGTTGACTTTTAGAACTTTTCGTTAGTGGCAAGCCATCTATATTAATATCTATAACAATGTTATCGGTAATTTCTGACATTTGTGGTAATACTTCTAAAATTGCTCTTTCCAAACCATAGTGCAAGTATGTTCCTGATCCACAGTCAATAATATTTGACGATTTACGAGGTGTTCCGAGTAATGTTCGTGAGTCCTTTGGCAATTCTGAATGCCCGTGTCTACGAAGTATATCAAGCATTTCATTAATAGACCTTCGATTCTGAAAATGTCGTAAACTCCAAGCGGCCATCTCCTCCCATAGAGACAATTCTTTTGAAACCTCTTCCTCACCTTCATCATCTGAATATAAATTTAATTTCTCCCAAAACTCCTCTTCGTCTAAGTTGTTGGAAATGTCAGTATCGTCAATGTTACTGCGTGTTAAGTCTGGATTATCTTCATGTTTATCGTATTGGTTTTCAGCAGTAGGTCCTAAATTTTCAGCAGTAGGTCCTAAATTTTCAGCAGAAATATTCAAATTTTCAGCAGAAATATTCAAATTTTCTTCGAGTTCCTGATGAAATGAAGAGTTTTTATTTTGAACCGAGTCTTGAAGTTCGGAAATAACAGAATCCAAATCTTGTTGACGTTGATTATTTATACGCCGAAGCTGTTGTCGACGAGATAGAAGTGTGTATGGTTTTCGCTCTTCAGGAAGCTGCAAGATATAATTTTAATGAAACCTAATGAGTTATGAATTTTATTTTTCATTTTAAGGGACCTACCCACTTCAGAAGTTTAGTAAGTTTCTATCCATATGAATGGTAGTTGCAGAAAAATCCAACAAAAATATGGGTCTGCTCTGTTGATGGAATTTCTGAATTAAATTATCTGTAACAAAAAAATCGAACGGTTTTAGATTCAGTGTGCTTATAGCTACAGTGCATATCATATGATTTTTGATTTTCGTAAAACTTACAAAACAGCGGACATTTTACGGAAAAAATGGTATTTTTTTTATTTTTGCCTAAAAAAAATCCGCCATTTTATCAATTTTACGAAATACATAAATCAAATGATATGCGTTATAGCTATCAACACACTGAATCTAAAACTATTCGATTTTTTTGTTTCAGACAATTTAATTTAGTAATTTCATCAACAGAGCAGAACCATATTTTTTTTAATTTTTCTGTAAGAACCATTCTTATGAATAGATACTAGGGTGGACGTTAAAAACGACATTTTGGAATTTAATCCATTTCCGCCCCCTATTTTGTCACAAATCGAAAAAATTTTTGCATGTATTTTGCATGGAAAAAAACATTTTTTATAGGTTTCCCGTAGAATTGTTGAAAATAGCATACAGGCACCACTAAATATAATTTAAAAAAAAAAATAAATAAATAAAAAAGTTAAAAATAAAAAATCCAAAAGATTTGAAATTTTGAGACAAGATATTTTCTTAGTTAAATTAAAAAAAATAAAAAAGTTAAAAATAAAAAATCCAAAAGATTTGAAATTTTGAGACAAGATATTTTCGTAGTTAAATTTAGGTTAGGAATTCAGAAAATTATATTTTTTATTAAGATAAATCTGAAAATAATTTTTGATTTTCAAAAAATTGACTCGGAATGGAAACCAGAAAATGACTGGATAATTTAAAAATTGACGAATTAAACGTTCTGATGAGGATGTGATATATTACATCGAAACGCGTCAATAAAATAATAATGAAAAAAATATTATTGACTTTTTAGTTTTTTATAAAACATAATTTCTAAAAAAAAGCCGTTCAGGCCAAAAAAAAGAGAATTATTCTCACATATAATATAAACGGCTTGAAAACTTTAAGGTTAAACCTTTTCAAACAAAAAAAAAAAATACGTATCGATTTTCTTTTCTATTTGTGTCAAAATGAGGGGGGGGGGAAGGGAGATGAATTAAATTCCAAAATGTCGTTTTTAACGGCCACCCTAATAGACACTCACTAAAATAAACTAAAACTTGTTTTTTTATGTATTTCTGGAGTATTGGGGACCGGGGCTAGTTAGGTCAAGAGTAGATTGGGTCATTGAAGTTTACTCAAATGTTATTAGTCGAATAAATTCCTGTCTACACAAAAATTATTTTTCACGCCATAGACATGAAAAAGTGTCTTTATGCTATCTGTTTTGGGCCGACAAAGTCGAACTTTATAAGGCAGTTGTGGGCCACTGCCGTAAAAGGTCTTTTTATGTCATTATCTGGGATATTAAAGAGGCTGAATAACAAAAATCATGCTTCTGTAAATCCACAGGCGATAGGACACATTGGTTTTATGAAATACCTACTAGACATTTAAGTTGAAATCTTAAATTTAAATAATTTGCAAACTACCTACTAAAGATAAGCTGCCCTGACAAACATGTGTAAATACTAGTGACTGCACTGAGAAAAAATTCTGACAAGAATGCCTGTGGCGTTATCACTATAAAAGCGTCATAATCCTAAATTTTACTATGCTGTCTTACATTTTCACCGGATTGTTTAGTAAATATTGTAAGACAGTACGGTAGAATTTAGGTGATTATCTGTAATGACACTTTTATAATAAACAGCACAGATATTTTTGCAAAAATGTTCTCTCAGTGTGTTATGCAAAATTATCATTTTTACCAACTACGTGCAAGAAAAATGTCATGTTTCCAATTTCGCACGCTTACTTGCAAAACTTGCTACTACATTCTCAAAACTTTAAATTTAAACTTAAATAAATGACAGAATCTCACCTTCTTTTCCTTACTTGGCTTACTGAACGACATGATACGAATAAAGTTATTTTTAAAGTAACTGCTATAAGAACTATCTTTTTGGACCCTTACAAAGAAGGTAATACATTTCAACAATTAAACAACTGCACCGAGTTCACTTTGCACAAAAAAGTACTGCAGCAGATCTTTGTTTATAAATATCAATCTACGTTGCAAGATTAGCCTAACGCACAATGAATCGTAATCGCTAATCCTTAATCGTAAGAATGAGAGGAAGTAGGACAGACATATATCTCTGTCCTGCTTCATCTCATTCTTACGATTAAGAATTAGCGATTACGATTCAATGTGCGTTAGGCTAGAGTTCCTATAAAGAGAGTTAGGACACGTGAGGTTCAACTTTTGATTGGCTCAGCGTAACCGGAGACGGAAGTATATTGAAAGTTTTTTCATTGGCTGAAAAGAGCGCGTTGATTTTAAAATGCTTTCTTAACAGACATTTTTAAACTTCGCCCGCCCTTTTCAACCAATCACAAAAATTACTTCATCGTCACTTCCGTCTCCGGTTTGTCAACAGGCTAGTGGAAGAAGGCACGTGTCCTAACTCTCTTTACAGGAACTCTACGTTAGGCCATTGAGAACAACTTTAGCCTAAAGCATAATGAATCGCAATAGCTAATCCCATGATCCAAGTACTATGGTCTGGCCACGCGCAAGTAAAAAAAAGTTAACCAATCAGGCGCTAGACCAGTTTTTTCTTGTCTCCATGTGTTGCCGTTAGATCGGGCCATCAGGCCTTGAGTCCCAACAGAAAAAAATATGGCTACTTTGGTCTAATGCACTGGATGCGCAGCTCAAACATATTTCGAACTCCGAATGGCCAGACCATAGTATTTGGATCATGAGTTAATCCTTAATCGTATAGCCCTAAGGGTGAAGTCAGATACGAAGGGGTAGGGTGTCAGTGGATTAGAATAGACCAATCAGATAATTGGTCACATTGGAAAGCATTTTCTGATTGGTCTATTCTAATCCCTGATCCATTAATCCCTAGCATGAGACGGCACCCTAAGCAGATTGAAAAATTGAATACGCGTACGGAACTAAAGGCCTAAGCAGATAGAAATACGGTTACGGGACCAGAGCATGAGACAGAAAAGGACAGAAACAGTCTCTGTCCCTTATTATCTCATGCCCTGCTCCCGTAACCGCACTCGTTGTGCTTTAGGCTTTAACCCCCTATCTAGAGATCCTATAAAGAGAGTTGAGACACAGTTGGTTTCTGCGCATCGCGATTTAACCGGAACCAGAAGTTCCAGTCAAAGGCGCGAAATATTTACATGGAAAAATTTGAATTGATTTAAATGGACGAGATTTGAGGTTATGTTGCAACATTACAAAATCACTTCTGGTTCCGGTTTAATAGCAACCAATCACGAACCATCACACTTCTGTCTCAACTCTCTTTAAAGGATCTCTACCCCTATCTACACACATGGAAGCTGATTCTGCGGTAATGCGTAAATACGCGGAACGTATTCACGATTTGCAGCTTGCAACTTGACGCTTGACGCATCCATCCGATTTCACTCTAATGGCCTATTTACACCTTCGAAAAAAAATTTTTTTTCCATGAGAATAAAGAGGACAGATACACAGTCTGTCCTCTTCTCTCCAATGCGAAGAAAAAATTTCGAAGGAGTAAACAGGCCATAAATGGAAGCTGATTCTGTGGTTATGCGTAAATACGCGGAACGTATAAACATAGAATTGTGTTTATACGTTCCGCGTATTTACGCATAACCGCAGAATCAGCTTCCATGTAGATAGGGGGTAAGAATGAGAGGAAGCCAGGGATTATACATAAAAATTTCGAAAATAAGAAGGAGTGGAGGATTTTCTACGTATAATACGTATTTTACATAATGTAAAAACCCATGTATAATACCTCACGTATAATACGCACCCATCCATGCCTGTCATTTACTCAAGATTGCTGAAAAGCCCAACACGTGACTCACGTGAAGCGATTTATTTCCATAATACTGCCATAATACACTGCGATTCATATATGCTGTCCTTTCGGTTTATTGTTCAAACGCTAAACGAACAATGAACCGGAAGGACAGCATTTATGAACACCAACAACGAAATTTTTTACAGCGTACTATGTATGTAACATACATCTAGGCAGTATTGGGCAAGTAAATAAAGATGTTTTAGAACTTTTTTTCAATAGCCTAACGCACAATGAATCGTAATCGCTAATCCTAAAGGCCTAAGGGTGCCGTCTCATGCTAGGGATTAATGGATTAGAGATTAGAATAGACTAATCAGATAATTGGTCACATTGGAAAGCATTTTCTGATTGGTCAATTCTAATCCCCTAATCCATTAATCCCTAAGATCATACGGCACCCTTAGCAGTTAGAAATACGGTTATGGGACCAGAGCATGAGACAGAAACAGTCTCTGTCCTTTATTATCTCATGCCCTGCTGCCGAAACCGTATTCGTTGTGCTTTGGCCATATGCCACTTCAGCAAGCTGTGTCATTTACCTAGTTATTTTACCAGTTTTTTACGTAAATTACCTAATTCAGGTAATGAAGAAAAAGACAGAATTAGAAATTTGCATGTTTTGTCTTCCTCTTCCTCATGTGGTGAGAGTGTGCCTTTATGAAGTCATTATGCGTGCAGGTATTTTTTTAATAATGGCCTAAAGCACATTGAATCGTAATCGCAAATCCTTAATCGTAAGAATGAGAGGAAGCAGGACAGAGATATATGTCTGCCCTACTTCCTCTCATTCCTACGATTAAGGATTAGTGATTACGAATAACCTTATGGCCTGTTTACACCTTCAAAATTTTTTTTTTTTTGCATGAGAGTAAAAAGGATAGATACACAGTCCGTCCTCTTCCCACCAATGCGAAATTTCTTTTTTTTTCGATGGTGTAAATAGGCCATAACACACAATGAATCGTAATCTCTAATCCTTAATCGTAAGAATGAGAGGAAGCAGGTCAGAGATACATGTCTGTCCTACTTCCTCTCATTCTTACTATTAAAGGCCTAAGGGCCGATTCCACAACTATGGCTTTAAACCGAGGTTAGTTAAGCCGAGTTCAAATTTAACCGAAGCTTTAACCGGCAGTTAACGAGTCTTGCGTTCCACATGTGATTTTTGAACATCGTTTAACTAAACGTATGCTCCTTCGTCATAACTCTATTTTTCCTTTCGTTTCTTCTGTAGCTGTCTGTTTGATTGGGCGAAGTAAAATCGGAAGATTGACAGATGTTTCAAAAAAGCCAAACTATGACACATGTTGGAGTGTTTATAAAAAGTTAATCAAATTGTTTTCAAGATATTAAAATGTCACTAAAAAGTGAAAAAGGAAACGAGGTGCAAATTTTTGTGAAATTAAGAAAGGAAAACTTATGACCTTAGTTGAGAAAAATAAAGATATTTTAGAAAATAAAAAAACCGATGATGTGACTTTAAAAATGAAAGAGTCTTGTTGGGAACAACTTACTGCGGAGTATAATAGTAATAATTTAGAAAATTATAGAACATGTGAATTACTAAAGGCATGTTGGGAAAATTGTAGAAAAAGGAGTAAAGAACATTTTGCCGAAATGCGGCGTGAACAATTAACTACAAGTAATTATTCTTATTTTATATTTTATAATAATAGCATTTAGAACAAAGAAACTGCAGCAAATTCTACTTTTTAATAATAAATTGTTAAAATTTTACAAATGAATAAATAAAAAACATCTTTTTTTTATATTTCATGTTAGAAAAAAGTAATTAAAACGAAGTATAAAAATTGTTTATTTAGGAGGAATTAGACAAACAATGCGTACAATGGATGTACGCGCTGTAGCTGTACGCATTTGTTACTGGTGGGGAGCAAGTTAACCAAGGTTTAAGTATTTGAATCGCCAACTTTGGCCGGTTAACTTTAACCAGGGTTCAGCCATTTTAACCCAAGTTTAAGAACTTGTGGAATACGTAGTTTTCACTAAACCGAGTTTACCAATTTAAACTCCGGTTAAACATAATTGTGGAATCGGCCTTAAGGGTGCTGTCTCATGCTATGGATTAATGGATCAGGGATTAGAATAGACCAATCAGAAAATGCTTTCCAATGTGACCAATTATCTGATTGGTCAATTCTAATCCCTAATCCATTAATCCCTAGCATGAGACGGCACCCTAAGCAGAAAGAAATACGGTTAGGGTAAAATCCCATGTGAGCAGAAAGCGCAAAACCGAAAGCAGAAAATCATGAGAGTGAGAGAGACAGGCATATATCACTGACTGTCTTACTCTCATATTTCCTACTTTCGGTTTTACGCTTTCTGCTCACATGAGATTTTACCCTAACGGGACCAGAACATGAGATAGAAAAGGACAGAAACAGTATCTGTCCTTTATTATCTCATGCCCTGCTCCCGTAACCGTATTCATTGTGCATTGGGCTTAAGGATTAACGATTACGATTCATTGTGCGTTAGGGCGCAATTACATGTCTGCGTCGAACGCTGCGTTCTTGCGTTGTATCTTGAGAGAGAGAAAGACAGACATATAGTCACATCTTTGTCACTCTCACCATTAAACGCAAAAACGCAACGTTCGACGCAGGCATGTAATTGCGCCCTTAGGCTATTCATTGTGCGTTAGGCTAATCGTTAATTCGTTGCTAGCTATATTTGGAGGTTTCTCATGTTTCAATTTTCCGAAGATTAATTGATGTATTTGTAAAGTTTCAAAAATATAAAAATATTTTTAGTAATTTGAAAAGAAAAGTTGTATGTTTTAAAATAAACATGCCAAGTAAAGAGACGAAGGTAATAATTTTGCATACAATTTACATTGTTAATATGTAGGATTTTTAAGAAAAAGTGAGAGTCAACCTATTGCGTTATGAGCTTGTTCATAGGCATGACAGGTTAATAGTGACGAATAATTTTTAAAAACAATATTTTTTTGTTTTCATTCACATGAATTCCTTTGAAATGGATAAATTAATTCTACATTTTAACTTCTTTTTCCTTTCAGTAAACTAAACCGCCTTTTATGCTCCCAGTCTATTTTATACCACTTTTAATATCAACTCCTCATATAATAATAAATTCGAACGTCAAACATTGGTTCTCATAGTTAATTTAATATTATAGAATTGAATTTTTTACTTACTTTGATTGTCTGAAATTTCTGGTTAAATAATTCCAGCACTTAAACTTTCTGTAACTTTTGCAATTTTTCCTAAAGTTACGAGACTTCCAGATAGTATGCTCTAAGTTTAGAAATTTTTCATGAAGGTTGTAAAAGTTGCAACAAATTTAGGTGCTGTGTGGGATTGAATGAACTCTTTGCCCATAGATTTTAGGGCACGTTACATTGCGGTTGTAATATTTAAATATTTTACTTTTGGAGAATGTTTAACAAAATTTTAACGTATGGTCTCCGGAAAATTTCATAGTGTAATGCTAATTTAATTTGCAGTCTATCTCGTGGTTTGCTGTGGTTTTGAAGGATGGCTGCTCCACAGTACCCAGTACTTGGCTGTCATCAGACCGCAAAGTCGTCAATTGGCCACCGAGGGCACTGAAATTAAATAAATGCTTCTCCAAATATGTACCGGATGGTAGTTGGCAGCGTCATGATGTTAGGCATATATTTGGTCCTTATGGTATGGTTTTAAAACGTTGGCTAAGCGGGAAAAGATTTGTTCTCAGCAAAAAAAAAAAAAAAAAAAGATGACGTTTTAAGTAAAAATCGAAAAATGTGCCACAGTGGCACTATAAATTCCGAAGATAAAGAATTAAGCGTAATGATCTATATAGTAGGTATGGATAGGCGATTTGGTTGCTAATCACGTTCCAATTAAAATACCAGAAAAGCCGTCACACTAAAAACGAAAGTATTTGGCTTAAGCGTATTGTATTTGGGTTAACTTAAGTCAAACACGATTTCGCTCTCGTAAGCTGAGATCGGAGGTTACGCCAAATAATTCCTGCTTGTTTCAAATAGTTACCTCTTTTTTTGTTTGAATTGACGTTGAATGACTGGAAATCACTAAATCAAATGGTAATATTCAAATTCAGTGGTTTCTGTCGGTAACATTTCACATTTCACTTTATTCACATTTTAACAAAATTTAATATTTTCTTTACGCAAACGTCATTTTCCCACTTCGGAAAATTCAATTCTTTTAATTATATTGCAAACTCTAGTCATTCAACGTCAATTCGAACAAAAAAAAAAGGTAAGTATTTGAAACAAGCAGAAATTATTTGGCGTAACCTCCGATCTCGGTTTACAAGCGAAACCGTGTTTGGCTTAAGCTAATCCAAATACAATGCGCTTAAGCCAAATACTTTCATTTTTAGTGGGATGTTATCGAATATTTTAATGTGTCGTCGTAATCAGTCGGTAAAACATAATCTACTGGTCTGATAATCAGATGTAACATTCATTTCAGAAGTTTCTCAGAGGGATTTTTTTGTTTGCCAATGTCCCAAAATAGAGAATTAAACGATTTACGCGTTGTACCCACTTTTCACCTAAAATGACGCAAGAAAGATTGTCAGCCTCTTAAAAAGAGATTTAGCAATCAATTGACTGAGATTCACTTCAGAACTTGTCAAATTTGCTAATATTAATTTAATTCCAGTCTCCTAAAATATATTTTAAACAATAAAATAACAGGACTATATAATTTGCCGAAATTCCTGTCAAACAAGTGATGCTGTCAGACCAAGAGGTAACCTAACCTTACTTTATTAGAACATGTTGAAAAATGCATTTTAATACCACTCGTTGACGTTTCTAACAGTTTTTTTTAAAGGATACTTGAATTAAATTACACAAGCACACAAAAAAAGTAAATTTCTCTGAGCTGGGTATGAGACCAATATTTTCCTATGTATTTTGATGCGCTGAATTCGAATCCGTCATCAGAATTGACCCATCACGTCACGTTTTGACCCTAACCTCAAATCAATAAAATGACAGTTTTTGTTCATTAGAATCTGAACCCGACTATTAACTTTAATGCATGCCTAGGGTCAATAGAAAGCTTGATTTATGACCTTTAAAATGCTTTTTTTTTAATTTTTCTACGATAATTTTCAACGGAGATATGATGTTTTACGTAACATATTAATTTTTTAAAATGTTGAAATCGCGTGAATGGTGAATTATGAAAGAAAAATTATTTTATGAAAAACATACCATATCTCCGTTAAAAATCATCGTAGAAAAATTTTTAAAAAAGCATTTTAAAAGTCATAAATCAAGCTTTATATTGGCACTAGGCATGTATTAAAGTTAAGTCGGATTCAGATTCTAATAAACAAAAACTGTCATTTTATTGATTTTGAGGTTAGGGTCAAAACGTGACGTGATGGGTCAGTTCTGAAGACGGATTCGGATTCAGCGCATCAAAATACATAGGAAAATATTTGTCTCACACCCAGCTCAGAGAAAAATATTTTTTTGTGTGCCTGTGTTATTATTAACGAATTTGACAAGTTCTGAAGTGAATCTCAGTCAAAATGATTGCTAAATCTCTTCTTAAAAGGCTGACAATCTTTCTCGCGTCATTTTAGGTGCAACGTGGGTACAACAGGTATTTGGCGAACGAAATAATCCTACTAAGAAACTTCTGAAGTAAAAATGAGGTGGGAATTAATTTCAAATAATTTGATTTTAAGATTAGTACAAGGACCAGGGTTGTCACGGTTCTGGAAAACCTGGAAATGTCATGGAATTTTTTTGAAGTTATGGAAAACCTGGAATACATACCTGGAAAAGTCATGGAATAATGTTCTTTAATGTTTTCAATAATTTTGTTTATTGTCGATTATTCTCGCCATTTTTCGAACATTTTTTACTTTTTTTTTTCAATTGGCAAGTATTTTTCCTAATATTTAATTATTTTAATTATTTAGTAATTTTCGTTTAATCATATTATTTTCTTAGAATTTAAATTTAATTCTTTAATTTTCAATTTATTTCTTTACTTTTTAATATTTTCTCCAATTATTATTCTCGTCATTTTCATGGTTTATGGTTGATTTAACGTTATTAAAAGTTTATTTTTCATTGTCTGAAGTCAGAAAATGTTTTTATTAATTATTCTTCAAGATATGACATTTCAAACATCAGCGGTTTGTACAGAGTACAATGCGCGCTCGTCTTTTCTTTTTGCTCTCCTGTAAAATTACAGATTTGCTTCTAAGGTCCCTTTCTTCGGAGCGCGTCACACAGTGCCGGCCTTAGGTATTTCGCGCCCCTGTGCGAGAATTGGTATAGCGCCCATTTTAGTAGTTTTTCTCTCTTGTTGTCAGTTTCTACTTTTTTTTTTTTTTTTTTTTTTTTTTTTTTTTTTAAGTTATCGAACTTTTCTGAAACCGCCCTTTTATAAATCACGGCGCCCCCTAAGACTCAGCGACCTAGTGCGGCCGCACAGGTGCGCACTACCCTAAAGCCGGCACTGGCGTCACAATTATTTTCTAAAATTTTTATTTAATTCCTTAATTTTTCATTTAATTCTTTAAGATTTAATTATTTTCTTCACTTCTCAATTAGTATTTTCAATTTGAAATTGCAGTCTTAAATTTTCAATTACTTTATTCAATAATCCTCACCTTTTTTAATTATCAATTATTTTTTCAAATTTGAATTGAATTTTTAAATTTTTTATTTCTTTCTTCATTTATTTATTATTTTCTTCAAACTTTAATTCCATTCTTAATTTTTTTAATTATTTTCTTCTATATTTTATTATTCTCAGCTTTTTTAATTACTTTTTTCAATTTTTAATTGTATTCTTTAAGTTTAGATTTCATTCTTCAATTTTTTTCGGTTTTCAATCCAGTTGTTCAATTAATAATTATTTACAACAATTATTCCTATAATTTTCTTAATTTTTCTTGTTTCTTATTTTTATATTTTTTGTTCAATTTTTCAATTATTTTTTTCAGTTGCCTATTAATCTAATCAATTTTTGAATTCTGTTTTTAATAGTAAATTTTTTTTGTCATTTTCAGATATTTTCTTTATTTTTATAATTATTTTCCTAATTTTAATTATTTATTGCATCTGCAATAAATAGTTATAAAAGACTAACAACAATTTAAAGTTTCTCAGGTCCTTGGGCGCGTGTTAATGTTACTACTTATTTTGTATTTTGTCATGGAATTTGATGGAAAATAATATGTATATATAATTTCTTTTTGCGTTTTTAGTAAGAAATTGTTGATCAACTTTAATCTCAAAATTAAAAATATTACATCGAAAGTAAACTTAAAAAAAATATAATAAAATTTAGCAATTTTCAATTAAATCACACGAGAAATAAATAAAAAGTGTCAAATTAACTGAAATATTTTATAAAATTAAGCGCTAGAATTTAAACTATATTGCATTAAATTTGACAATTTTTTGTTGGTGTTCGTGTGATTTAATTGAAGATTGCTGAATTTTATCGTATGGCTGACAAAGTTTTTAATAAATTAAATAAATTTTACTATTTTTCAATAAAAACATCGTGAACGGGCGATTTGTACTTTCTCAGAGAATGAACTAGGTACGTATGGTGAATCGAGTCACATTTACTATATGAGGAAAAATTTCTCAAGTGTACCAATCGAAAAAATGAAAATGGCTAATAAAGGCTAATATTTGCACAAAATGTAGTATTCTATGTCAGTACTCGAACCACCAATTATTATGAAATTCAAATGAAAATTGTAGAATGGGGAGGGGGCTGAAGATTCTGGTCAAGTGTGAAGAGGGTATTTTTTTAAAAATCATAACTATTATGCAACAGGGTGGACAAAAAATTGACCTGTATGTTGTTGAAAGTTTTTTTTTCCTCTTTTCAATGATGCAAAAATTTTTTAAAAATTTTCAAAATTTAACCTATTTTTTTCAAAAAAGTTTTTTTTTCTTTTTTTGAAAAAAGACATTTATATTCTTTTTTTTTTTAATTTCAAATAAAGCTTACTATGCGCACTTTTAAAACACGTTATAGAGAAAATGTCTTTTTTCTTTGTTTTTGAATTATTAATTAATTAATTAATTAATAAAAATTCGTTAAAAATGAAATATTTCACAAACCATTAAACTTTTG
The DNA here is from genome assembly GCA_037103525.1 of Ganaspis brasiliensis. NCBI lineage: Eukaryota > Metazoa > Arthropoda > Insecta > Hymenoptera > Figitidae > Ganaspis > Ganaspis brasiliensis. The sequence goes on from JAZKLR010000294.1 coordinate 3,359,962, forward strand.
GTAATTTTGGGGCTATTAACGTAAAGCTTATCAAATTCCGGATCCAACAAGCATAATTTAAAGTCTTTTTGATAAATGGATACTAAATAAATACACATTTTTTTATTTAATTAATTATTATGTTAGCATTCATTTATCAAAAATCCTTCAAGTTATGCTTGTTAGATTCGAATTTGATAAGCTTTACGTCAGTATGCCCAAAATTATCAAAAGTTTATTTGTTTGTTCAATATTTCATTGTTTATTAATTTTTATTAATTTCTTAATTAATAACTCAAAAACAAAGAAAAAAGACATTTTCTCTATAGCGTGTATTGAAAGTGCACTTAGTACGCTTTATTTTAAATGAAAAAAAAAGAAAAAAATGTCTTTTTTCAAAAAAAATATAAAAAAATAAAAATTTTTGAAAAAAATAGGTTAATTTTTGAAAATTTTTTTGCACCATTGAAAAGAGGAGGAAAAAACCTTTCGAAAACATATAGGTCACTTTTTTGTCAACCCTGCTGCATAATAGTTATGATTTTTAAAAAAATACCCTCTTCACACTTGACCAGAATCTTCAGCCCCCTCCCCCTTCTACAATTTTCATTAGAATTTCATAATAATTGGTGGTTCAAGTACTGACATAAAATACTACATTTTGTGCAAATATTAGCCCTTTTCATTTTTTCCATTGGTACACTTGAGAAATTTTGCCCCATATACGAACCTGACTTGATCGCATGGTAAATTCAGTCGTTCCTGTCACATCTTAAGGTCACTTATAAAAGTAGGTCCTACTCCCTGAGGAAAACAGAGCTTTTTCAATGTAAATATGTAGTGCGCCTAATTTTGTATCGTATATGCACTTGAAGATTAAATTGTAAAAGAAAGTTTAAAAGCAGGAGGGGTGGTTAAGCAACAGATGCTTGCACGTACCATAAAGCGTTTGTTTCCACTAACGGAATTTTTTAATAACAACGTTTATTTCAATATTTAGAAAAATTTTAATGCATGCAATAAAAAGTTTGTAACAATTACTACTTTCAACAGGATAACAATCCTAGGAATAGGGTTGTGGTAAGAGTTTAAAGTAACAATTTGTAAAAGTTATTGTCATTCATTCTTTCTATTTTTTTGCTGAAAACAAATCTTTCCAGGCATCTGAAGCATAGCTTTTATTTCCTTTTTAAGTTAAGAGGTAACAGCACCCAGCGCATATAAAAAATAGGATCTATTTCAATTAATTATTTAAAACAGATTTAATTCAAATTTGGGCTGTTGCTTTAAAACACCATGTTTACTGAAGTAAGTATAGGATGTTTGAGTTTCCATTGTATAGCTATTTTTTCGGTTGACCTTCCAAAAGATGACATTTTTGTCATCAAACTTTTCCATTTAGCCAGTTTGTAAATAAAAATAATAATTTAGCTTTTAATTTAGTTTTATACACGTATTTTACCTTCAAGAAAACACAGTATCATTATACTGTACTGCAGGCCTCCACAGGAGAGCAGCTCAAGATGGCTCAAAAGCCAGCGTCAGGGGAAGTGATTTCCAAGTTGGGTTGCCAACATAATAAAGTTGTAGAGCGCCAGTTTTGGAAAAAAAAATCGCCAGAAAGCGCCAACCAACAAAAAATAGAAAATCGACATTATATCGCGAAATCAGAACGCGTTAATTTAAAAAAATATTTTTAGTCCTTCAAGTAAATCAGAAAAAAGTAAAAAAAAATTGTTTAATAATTGAAAAAAATTTTTTATTAAATCATTTTTAATTAAAATCATTGCGAAAATTTTAAATATTGATTAACAATTTTGCTTAAAAACTGGTGAAGTCATCTTCAAATTTAGCAAAACACATATAAACTTACATTAAAGACAATAAAATGAATAATTCGCCAAAATATCGCCAACAATAAATTAAAATCGCCATCATTGGCGCCAAGCGCCAACTCCAAAATTTTGGTCGCCAATTGGAGAAAAAAATCGCCAGTTTGGCGCAAAATCGCCAAGGTTGGCAACACAGTTTCCAACCATGTGGACAGATAAGCTTTTGCGGGGGGCAGAAAGACAGAGCAAAGGGTGGAATGCTGGAACGTCAGCTCCTGCGAGCTGCTCTCTTGTGCAAGCCTGCTATACTGTTTTCTTTAAATAATTGATTTAAATGTACTCTATTTTTTGTGCTCTGGAGTAATGTGACCTCTTTTAAGAGATTCAAAGTATTGCATAAGCTTGTTTCCTAACTAATACCTACGTATTACGTATCTGTCAACAGACAAAACCGTTTTAGTTTTGTAATACATTTAAGGCTGTTGAAGAGAGACATTTGTCAACTGTTAAAAAATTACCTACACTGAGAAAAAAATGCTATTGAATTATTGACATCTGTCTTTCATTCATTAAATAGTGTCATTGCGGGCTGCCTTTAGCATATGCTATTAAAATTGAGGCAGTTGGTGCTAAAACCGCACAAGTCCATAAATCGTAATTGTTCAGGAATCAATAAATAGTATATTATGCATCAAGGGAGGGAAGTCCGTGTTTTTTTGTCAAGCATAAATGTTCGAAGAACGAGTGTAGCACGAGCGTAGCGAGTGCGAAACGAGTTCGGAGAACATTGTGCGAGACAAAAAATCGGCCTCCCGAGGTGCATATGCTATTTTCTATCACATATGCAGTGTTGCCCTTTTGAGTACAATTGTACCCAAAAAGTACAATTTCAAAAAGTTGAGTACCAAAGTACCACATTGAGTATTTGGGTACAATCCACTTAGTACACTTTCGAAATCGAGTACATATGGGTACAATTTTAGATTTGTGTTTAAAATTTTTTTTAATTTGCTTGAATATTATCATAATTTTACATGATCCAACAAATAAGCCTAACGCACAATGAAAAATCGCTAATCGTAAGAATGAGAGAAAGTAGGACAGACATATATCTCTGTCCTACCTCCTCTCATTCTTACGATTAAGGATTAGCGATGAAAGGTTCATTGTGCGTTAGACTATACATGATTTGTAAGGTTATTATTCGATTAATTTAGATGTCCTATTATCTCAAGATTAATTTACAATTAATTTCATTATCGTTATATTATCGTGCTGTCTATTCGTATTGACGTGTTTCATAACTTTTCGTGAAATTCTTAAACAATGTGGAGATCGTAATAAACTAACCAATAAACATTGTAGTAAATAATATTCATAGTAAATAATAAAAATAAATAAATTATTTATTTAGATTTTACTGTTAAACACTGTTAAAGTTAATATTTTTTATTTATAAATATATTTTATAAATATTTTAAATATATTTAAATTTCGCGCCCAATTTTCATTAGTGCGCATGCGTTGTTGATGAGAGTACATTTTGTGCATTTGAGTACACTTTCTAGGTATAATCTGAATTATCATTGTGGCAACGCTGCACATATGTACGAAAATCTCGTGTTTCGTTCGCTTTAGCGGGTCAGCACTCACAGTTTTCAGGTTAGTGATGTTAGAGATAAAAAAACTTCCGAACAGTGAAAAAAACTCGCATTGCGGCGCGCCGCAATGCGCCTGCGCGATGAGAGTTTTTTCCACTGTTCGGAAGTTTTTTTACCTCTAACGTTCACTGACCTAAAAACTGTGAGTTCTGCCCCGCTTAAGGCGAACGAAAACACGAGGTTTTCGTGCATGTGTGGTAGAAAACTGTTTTTCTTGTAAATGTGAGAATTTTTTTTACTTCTGCGGTTTGTATTATTTTCTACTAACCCATAACTTTAAAAAACCAATATGATTGATTTATATTTTAATTAATATAGGGTATAAAAAAATAAATTAACTTTTAAATTTGTGCGGTTTCTGCACAAAATGAAATGTAAAGCACAGAAAATGTATTGAATCAAGTGAAGTATCACAGTTTTAGTAAATTTTTAGTAACATTTATTAAAATTTTTTAATTTGGATAATTTTTATTAGCATTTTATAAATAATGAACATTTTTTAAAAATCACTTTCCAACATTTTCTTAAAAATTATCACATAATTCACTATTATTGTTTTCTGCCTCGCTTTCAGTGCATTTTATTTATAATATAAATTGTTTAATATAAATTATTTAACAACGTCTAAAACACTTTAAAAATATCACAAGTGAAGATTATTTCATTCATTGCGCATCTTTGTGCGCAGCTTGGAATCATGGACTTGTGCTGTTTCTGCACGAAACGAAAATTTGTTTATTTATGTTAAAGGGTTTAGAGTTTAGTAACATATGTACTAATATACTAGATCGTAGAGCTTCATTTAAAGATAAATTTTCCATAAAAAAGTGACTTTCGAAAAAAATGGACTTGTGAGGTTTCTGCACCAACTGCCTCAAATCTAAAATGCTGCTCTTAATGACTCTACATATATAGTGTCGCTTCTATTGAATCAAACCATGATTAGTTGCATTATCAGCAAATTGTTTTGAAACATATCTATATTCTGTAAGTTTAATTAAATAAATTGACAGAGGATATTGATATCTGCGCAAATGTCACTGCGCATTCCAGTTGTCGAATTACTAAAACACAGTCGAGGAGCCTTTAATAAACTCGTTACACAATAAATAAAAAAAATTCAGTAATTTACGAATATTTTAAAAATCCTATAACTTTTTCTAACATTTCAACAACGTTTTACACTATTTAAGTAATGTCAACTACAGATTCAATAACTATGTGTGCTATCCAAAAGTGATTAACTAGTTTATTAAATTTTCAATAATTTTTTTTTTACATGTAGAGTGTTTTTATTGTTAGTAGAAGTGTAAACACTAAATTTTTTCAAATTCCCTAAAATAGTTTTTCAGTTACACAGTTTTAAAATTTTGAAGTTTTTTAAAATGTAGTTTTTTAAATTTATTACAACAGGAGGTGAGAAAGAGCATTGCCAAGACCTACGCGCTAATGGGCCAAACACAGTGCCTAACGATTTGATAGCAACTGCTATTGGCAGTCCGCAAATACGCCGTTTATTTGAAACGAAAGCATATGCTATCAAATCTAAAGCAGGGTGTTTATAATTCTACAATTTCTTATATGATTCAAATACTTGAATATTTCTTTCAAAAACACCATGACAACAATGGTGTTTAAGAAAACTATGTTAAATAAATATTAAAATAAGCTATTGATTAAGGTAAAGTAACCTCTTATGAAAAAATTTGACATGAATATAATGACACGGATGCGTGCCATTAATTTGCGTGTCATTTTTTCGTGACCACACGAGAAAAATGACAAAAGAAAATGACATGGTAAAGGATACTTCAAAATGCCACGATGCGCAGTCGTATTCTACGTATATTCTACAGTATCTACAGCTGTGCAGTAACTTTTTGTCCTTCCCAAAATGGTGTTAATGCATGTTTATATAAAATCATGATAAAATTAATAATAATAAAAATTATTTTTTGGTGCATTCTTCTCCATATTATTTTTCTCGTTTGGTTTGAAATAATGACACGCAAATGATACGAAAGTAATGACACGCGTCCGTGTCATTAGTTTCCTGTCACACTTTTTCATAAGGGACAATTGAGTAGACAACAGCGATTTGATAGTACCATGCTATCCTTTAAAACACTTCAGACTTTTGTTTCAAAGGTCTATGCTTATGAATTAACAAATCTGTCATTGAAGTAATGACATGGAATTCAATAGCATGAAGGTATTTGATTCAATAGTATTTTTTTCTCAGTTCACAATTTCTACTTTAACTATGTTTGTCTGATCAACTTGTAAGTTTCTCCTTCCTAAAAAGGAATATGATTTGCAATTTTCAAGTTAAAGGGGATTTTAAAACATAGGATCAACTATGTTAATATAGTTTTCTTGTACAAGTCTGTCAAAAAATCAAAGTGTTTGACATTTATGACGTATATTTTTTCTTTAAAAATACGTTATACACCTTGCATTTTTTCTTGAAACTATTAAAAAAAAAACTAAAATATTGAAAATAAATATGTTTTTAAATCCTACTTCAATTAAAAATTAAAAAATATTAGCTTTTTTCGGAAGAAAGGTCGGATTTTTCAGAAAAAATGTTGTTGACCTAGAAATTTCTTTTCAACAGCTGACAATTCGTTCCCTCTAGCAAGCTTAAATGAACCTGAATACAATTTTAAAGAAAGATTAAAAAATATGATAGGAAATATTTGTGTACCATGCAGGCAACAAATCAGATGCGATTAACGTTGAAAAGCAAACGGCAAATATTTCTAGCTCAGATGAGCAATTTAGGCATATTATACCAAAAACTCAACTGCCTAGTAAACGTCCTCAAAAACCTAGAAAATTCAGTTCATCCGAAGATGAAGATGTTGCAAGTAAGTATATTTGCTTAATAATTAATTAATTTATGCAGATAGCACAAAAACTTTCAACATTCTTTTTATACAAGCTTTCTAGCCCTAAGCTTACAGTAATTTTAATGGTTACTAAACGGTATACATTTTTTTATGAATTGTATATCGTCGGCTTAGCGCAACATAGTATTTATTCAAAAAACAGCAAAAGCTAGAAAGTACCTATCTATAAAAAGAGGCAAGAAATCAACAATTCAAATTAACGTTTGTTCGATAAGAATAAAATGCGTATAGAAAAGCTGCATGCAGAATGACATAAAATTGAAGTAATTATTAATTAAATTGAAAGTTATAAACCAACCCCTATATTCTACCTAGCTACGCCACTGCAAGCATTGATTATGGATTGGACATATGTTCTTGCTTCTGTTTTTGATTAAGTGCGTTCTTGCTTTGTTTTTTTTTAATAAATACGAGATAGCGCTAAGCCGACAATAAATATTTATAAGTTTTCTTATAAACTTACGCCCACATAGCACCAGATATTTTCTGAAACTTGCCTGACCCTAACACTCCAACACTGAAAAAAATATTTCCGTGGAGCTGCGATAATTATGAGCAGATTGGCAATATTTTATTGCTGTTTTGGGAACTGCCATACGTATTGGTGTTTTAGCCATACGGCTGTGTGAAACTGCGAGTCATATTGTAAGGTTAGGTAAAATGGACAGTGGCGCACCGATGCATTATGGAAAATTCGAACGTATAGTTGCCAAACTTCTACATAACATGTCAACCATACTCAAATGTCTAATCTCATCACAGTATTTTTTTCAGTGAAGTTTCGAAATATTTTAATGAATGTTCAGGCAACATTGGTACAATGATCTATATTGGCTCCTATGGCCCATCGATATAAGCAGTAGTTTTAATGGGCCCTTATCGTTTCGACAAAATTTTTTTTTGTAGTTTATATTATATTGTTTAACCTAAAGCAATGTTATTTCATACTCCTACTAAAGTCAAAAGTTTTTAGGCTTTAATTATTTTATTGCATATTTTAAGAAAAAAGTGTAAAAAACTGAAAAAGCAGGATTTGGTGGGTTATTTTGTGCATTCTTTAAAATCAAGTTTTTTCAATAATTTTTTTTGTAGTTAGTAAATATTACTTTAGAATTTCGTTTTGAAACATTTTTGTCTTATTTTTGTTATAAAAGGCCAAAAATAAGCTTAAAATTTTAGTTTTACATTATGGTGCCTTAAAAACCTCAAAAAAGTAATAATAATTACATGCTTTTCAAGTTAATTTTGAAATTTTTACTCTTAAAATAACTCAAGAAGTGTAATAGACGTTATTTTAAGTAAAATTTTCTTGAAGAAATAACTTTTTTTGTAAATCTACTTTTTTGTAAAATGTTAGTTTTACTTTCAAACTATTTTAACAATTCCTTGGAAAAAATTATTTATGGCTTTGTTTTTCTTTATTGTACTCTAAAATATCTAAAAATAATACTTCATACAGCAAAAACGTTAAAAAAAATTTTCACACAACTTTATAAATAAGCAAACTTTGAGGCACAAAATAGCCCCACCATAAGGTTTATTTTGAGCACAACTTTAAGTTTCTATAACTCAAACAAAAAATTTTTTCTTGTCGGCTAACTCATAGGACACCTTAAGAAGGATATGTCTACAACATAACTGAATAGATAAATTCTTTATTTTTTCAGATTCTGAATTTTAATAAAGCATATAGTGGAAAAAGAGCGGTTTTGTGCACAAAATAACCCCACTTGACGGTATTTAATAATTAGAACCTAAAATCCTTTGATGTTAGTAGCTGTACAGAACCACAGTGTCTCAGGTTGAACAATATAACATGGGCTAGAAATGTCGAATTCTTAAATCGTGAAAATGAGATAGAAAAGGGCATATATTTGTGTTATTTTATATATCAAAGTTGCTTGAATTAAATTCAAAATAAATTCTGATTTTAATTAATATATGAGCGTATCTCAGAAACCTTTAACTTTTCAATAAAAAAAGGCTGGAATTTTTTTCAAGCCCTCTATTCAAAATTGACCCAAGTAAAGTTTATATTCCAAACTTCTAAATTTTATTCATGGACAGATAAACATTTTAATCTACACTTAGTTATTATTAATTTACAACTGAAAACATCTTTAACCTATAGGGGAAAGTCGGATAGCCCCGGACACCTAAGCCTTTTGGTTAACAAATTTGTATAATTTTTTTGAAATATTAATTAAATCATCTTATGACAAAGACATGACCTCTGTCCACCTTTGAAATAAATTCGATCATAAAATAAACACATTAATTGAGAGAAAAATGAGATCATATATGAGTAGTAAAATGTAAGCCTCCAAAAACTTGTCGGGTGTCACCGGACAGAGAAAATAAAAGTGCTTATTTAAATTGTTTAATTTGATAAAGTGCGAATAAATTGTGTCTTAAATAATGGCCGTAAATTATTTTTTAGAAATAAATTAAAACATCTATTTAATAGGAACAGAAAGTCCAAATATAATAGAATTTTTATATGACGTTTAATACGATACACGTTTGTTAAATTGTCTAGACAATTTAAGGTTAAATTTAGAAATTACTTATTTTCAAAAAGAAGAAATGAAAAAATGAATTAATATATTAAAAAACGTAAGCTCAAGTGAATTATACACAGTTTGTAATTTGTGTCAATTATAAAAATGCAGTATTATACGTGAAATAGCTAGTGTCTGGGGCTACCCGCTGTCCGGGGCTATCCGACTTTCCCCTAATAAAGAAAAAATCAACAAGTGGTTGTTTATTAAGGTGAGAAATAATTGTCAATTTCCCGCACATTATAAAATTTGTAGGTATTTCATTTTTTCACTAATTTTTTGAAAATGATTATTTTTTATTTTCTTTTTAACACTTGTTTCTTCTCTCTTTATAGTTTTTGTATAGGGGAGTAGGCCCCGAGATGAACATTTAGTATAATATTTCTGTTGAAGGCGACAGCGCTTTATGAAGTTTTTGATGCACATTTGATGAAAAAAACCAGTTTGTTTCTCTTCTATACACATATAACGTTATTTTACAGGGGCTCAAAAAATGGTGTCATGTACCCTAAGATGGACAGACACCAATTTTCGTTGTATTTATTTTCATATTATCGATTATACACTTTCTTCAATAATTTTTTCAGACACCTAATTGAAATTTTTTATTTTCCGCCATGAAATATGATGTTATCGTTTGAGATTTTGATATATCGATATTTTTCGGTATCTTATTACTTTGTGACTGTTAAGCTATTAAATTGAAGTTTTTGGAAATGTGAGCTTTTGATAAATACAGTAAAATTATTAAAAATTAGTTTAAGAATTGTTACTCGATGTTTATTTTTTATTTACCACATTTTTCAGAGAGGTTTAAGAAGGTATTCATCTTGGGGCACTTCTTTATAAAAATCTAAAGATTTAATTTCATTAAGGGTTTCCGATGTGCCACAAGTTTCTTTCAAAATAAATAAAGAAACAAAATGATTATAGTCAAAATGTTTAAAATAGAGGGACAAATTTTGAGAGTTCATAATTTCTAAAATAATTAAAATTTTCTATTTTCTTTTGTGTAATATTGATCCTTATTTCATTAACTTTAAATTCATCTGATACAGAGTCATTAATTTTTATTCTTATTTTTATTTTTCATCACTTAAAACATTCAAAACTAGGGTTAGGGACAAGTAGACTCGTAAAAGTAAAGTCGAACATTTAAAATTTAATAGACCCTTTTTTAAGCAACAAATTTATATAATATCAATTGAGAGAAGTAACCCATATTATAATTAACATTTTAAAACAAAAATCAATAAAAAATATATCAAAATCATCTAGATATATCCAAGGGACATAAAATTTAAAGGTTCCTGAGATATGTCCATATATTTTAGCAAATAATAAACGAAATTAACAGTTTTTCATACAAACAAAAAATTGAATTGATTAAAAGTGGGATAGTTTAAAATTTCGATTGAAATTTCCGAAGGGGGCCCAATTTTACTTTCTGCGAGGGGGCCCTCAAAACCAAGTTACGCCACTGCTTAGAGTCCTTCGGATGTCAAACTTTACACAAAATTTTGATTGATTGCAAATAAAGATTTTCTTTTTAACTGTTGGATCAAAATTTCTTAAAATATCAAAATTTGTTCGATCTCATTGGGCTTTGCATTTTGAGTTACGAGTTTTGTCAAACCACGATATTTTTAGCAGTTTTTAATGAATTTGTTTCATATTTACAGGATTAATGGATGATTTATAGCTATTTGAACGTAATTTAAAGGTTTTAAATTTTCCAAAAATATGACAAAAAAACTCAAAAATTTTCTTTAATTAATTTCTTTTTATTTGGACGTAAGCATTGCTTATAAATAAATTATTTTAAAATTCCTTATCTTTTTCTGCGTCTTTAAAAAAAATTGACGGAGGGTCTGAAAGTAACGGTGATATTCAATTTTCCGTGCGGCGGTTCAGTGTGTAGCGCTACCGCAGGCGCCGCGATGCGTTGTATGTAGTCGACGTATGTAACACGCTTGGCTTATTAAAAATATAAAATTTTGAGAAACAAATTTTAGATTTACAAAAATTTGTAGGTTTTTAATAATAATTTGACAGACCAAATGACTTAAATTTTTTAGAAATTAAAAGTTAATTAGAGTGCTACGATTTTTAGTTTCAATTTTGAAACTTGACTTAACTTTAATTTTACAGATTTTAAGTTTTAGAAAAATGTGAATACAAATTTTTGCTTGTATAACTTGTTTTGAAAAATTATTTTAAAGAAACAATTTTGAAAAATATTTCAAACAAATAATTTTAAAAAATATTTCATAAAAATAATTTTTTTAAAAATTTCCTAATAAGGCAATATTCTGGTTGAATAATCCCTTACAAGCGAACACTTTCGTACTTGCACCAATGTTCCTTGAACATTGATTTGAATATTCTGAAACTTGAAGTCTTAAGGTCAAGTAAGTTTCAGGAAATATTTTGTGCTCTATGGCCGGAAAGATTGCTGTTTGACTTCACGAAAAACATTCACTGCACCGAAAAAAATGAATAGGCGATTTGACTATGCTCCTAGTTACGAGAGGAGCCCACTAGGAATCTAGAGTTACATTAACTAGGATCCTGGATATCTCAATCTGGATTCCTAGTTAAAGTTACTCTGACTCCTAGTGGGCTCCTCTCGTAACTAGGAGCATAGTCAAATCGCCTATTCATATTTTTTTCGGTGTGTAATCTTAATGTATGCTTATGGTGGATTTCACAGAAATTGTCCTGCCTCAAAAATAAAATATGTCTAATCTATTGCAAATTTTTTTTATGAGTTGTCCTATTGAATAGTAATTTATCCTATCAATATTTTAAAATTTTTTAAAAAATTGGGACAGTGGGAGGGGAAAAGTTTGGCGTTTTTTGGTAATTCACTCTTCTTTTCCTATTTCCACTGTTTTAATGAATAGATGTACATTGTAAGGGCTCGCGTCGACACGGCGATCCGACGTCGATCCGGCGTCGCGCGGTATTCATCATTCAATTTCTCGAAAACGAAAAAAAACTCATTTTTGAAATTTTTGGTTCTTATAGGAAAAAACCTCAGCTTTCGTTTATAAAATGGACCTTTTCAATCGAAAGGTTATGCAAAAATCTACAAAAATCATGTCACATACACGGTGAAAAAAAATTAGCAGCTAAAGCTAAGACTTGCTATTATATGGATAGCTAATTTTTTAGCTAACACAACTATTAATTAGCTTTCACAACTAATTTTGTTTGCTGAAACAGCTAAATATTAGCTACTCTCTAAATTTGAAACAGCGAAAATTCGCTGTTTTTTTAGCTGTGGTACTCTCTAAATTTGAAACAGCGCGAGGTATACAGCTGTTTCAAAACAGCGTATATACGCTGATCAAAAAGCGATTTTTTCACTGATTACCAGCAAAATTCACTAATTCAGCAGCGTATATACGCTGTTTTGAAACAGCTGTATACCTCGCGCTGTTTCAAATTTAGAGAGTACCACAGCTAAAAATTAGCTGTCCATATAGTAGCTAACTCATTTTTCTCAGTGTAAATTTTTTTTATCTATCCATTAAAATAGTGGAAATAGGAAAAGAAAAGTGAATTACCAAAAAAACGCCAAACTTTTTCCCCCTCCCACTGTCCAAATTTTTAAAAAATTTTAAAATATTTATAAGATAAATTACTATTTAATAGGACAACTCATAAAAAAAATTTGCAATAGATTGAACATATTTTATTTTTGGGGCAGGACATTTTCCGTGAAATCCACCTTATACGTACTATCTGGATAATTAGTGTTATTTGTGTAATTTCTTATTTTTCTTGTCTTTTTAACAAATACTTATCTTAACTACCCTATGAAAATCATTTGGATATACTTCCGAATAGCGCGGACCTCCGATTTTGTTGCCACTAGGTATACCTACGTATTTTGGTGCGCTGATTACGAAAATAATAGTGAAAATTGGCGACTAGCTCATTTTCATGGTGAAAACCATAAAAAACCATTAAAATTATCGTTTTTTGCTTTTTACTCTGTAAATATTGAAAATATGAAAAATTGTTTCATACAAAAGTTTTGATAATTTTTTTAGTATTTATCGTAAAAATGTTGAAATTGACAATTTGGGGGGCTTCGCCCCCCGAAATACAAAATACCGGGGGATTGGGGTGCCCACTGAACGTGGAATATAGACAACGGTCGGAAAACGAATAGTTTTTTTTGGTTTTTATAGTATGAATCGTAAAAATGATGAAGTTGTAAATTTTTTTAAAAATGATTTTCGTAATTAGTGCATAAAATTACGTAAGATACGTAATTTTACGTTATTACATAAGTGTACGTAACTCAACGTAAATACGTAATTTTACGTTATTACGTAATAGTACTGATAGCACATAATGGATGTAATGTTACGTAATTTAATAACGTAATTACGGCTGTAGGTAGTAAAATATTGGTATAATGTAGCTATTTATAGTCACATTTATGGTGATTTATGTTTTTTGCAATTAGTTCGTAAACTAATTGATTTTAGTAAAAAATGCATTATACATAAAATGTGTATTTTGATAAGGTCTACATTTTTTGTATGAAACTTTTTTTTATATTTGCAATATTTAAAGAGATAAATGCAAAAAACCACATTTTTCATGATTTTTTATACCTCTTTTTTACCATGAAAATGAGCTAGTCGCCAATTTTCACTATTATTTTCGTAATCAGCGCACCAAAATACGTAGGTATACCTAGTGGCAACAAAATCGGAGGTCCGCGCTATTCGGAAGTACACCCAATCATTTATATATTTTTGTATTTTAAAGCCTCATTGGCGCATAAGTTAAAAAGCCCAGATTGGAATTTCAAAAAAGAAACTGGAAAATCTGCAGGTGTTCCAAAGATTATAAGTAACCAGAGACTCTCACCAAAATTAGAGACTGCGAAGTATCTGCAAGCGAAACGAAGTACTAAATTTGTCAATGAAACATACTTGCTCACTTTAACAGCAGGGTATCAATATTGGCTTTGAGCAAAACATGTATCTTGGATAGAAGAGATAAAAATAGCAAAGATGGCGTAACAAATTGTAAGAGATTATAATATAATGTGTTTACGTTTGATTAGGAACAGAGCATTTAAAAATTCCAATCGTATTGTATAGAAGTAAAATTTAATTATTCTTTTAAAAAATATATTCATACATTTACTTACAATTAGGGTGGCCAGATTTGCAAAGGGGTTTGGGTTTCTCAATAAAGTAAAATGTCTCATCACCATAGCATTGAGCACATTTAGCATGTAAAAAGAATGCATTAGAGTTATTTTGTCATGTCAAATAAAGATTTACTAAAATTTGTGAGATAATCTCATAAAAATGTTTAAAAGCACAAAAAAAAACAACAGATTTTTGTCCGGGATACTATGACCTTTCCTAGGGTTATGTAATCTATTAAAGGTGCACTCATTGATCACACTTGCCTGCCCATAGTCGTTATGGTAAGGTGTAAGAGTAAGAGAAAAAAAATCACCTTTTACTTTTATATGTTACCATGACGACCTTGAGCATACAAGTAAGCAATGGCCACTTCATAAAAAGTTTCGTTTTAATGAATTTGATGTAGCTTCTGCAATGGAAATCACAAACAGCACAATATCTCATATGAAGCTAGCCTGAAGTTTACATTGAAGATTCGAAAGCTTAAACCATAGGCTCCAGGTAAAACTAAGATAAGTTTTTAATGTAAGCCACACAGTAAGCTTACAGATCAAGTTCACAAGAAACTTACATCGTTAACTCATGGTAAGCTTTCGTTAAGCTTACGATGTAATATTAAAATATAAATAAAATTTGGGGGGACAAAGATTCGAACCCGCGTCCGACGGACGCGACCCAAGAAGCCTAGCTCCTAACCAACTGAGCTATTTCGACTGACTGTTAAAGGAAAAAAAATCTTTATCTTAAGGCGCATGTTCGTTACATTTTTTTATTAAAATAATTACATTATAATAAAAAATTAATTCTATTTAAATAATTATTATTTAACTAAGCCTGACATTTATTTAATCCACTAGAATCAGTTGCACCTTAAGATGAATATTTTCTCTTCCTTTAACAGTCAGTCGAGATAACTTCTTAGGTCTTAGGATGAATTATTAGGACGCGCCCGTCGGACGCGGGTTCGAATCCTCGTTCCTCCAAATTTTATTTATATTTTAATATTATATCGTAAGCTTACGGAAAGGTTAACATGAGTTAACGATGTAAGTTTCTTGTCTTCCGCTAGGATGTCACGGACTCTGAAGCGGTAATTTTTCCAAACTCCTCCCTCCTGGGATGATGCCGATGCTAAGTCATCGACATCATCGTAGGCAAGGTGGTGGTCTCGCTGAAAGTAAAAGTTTGAGCAAATAAAGGGGAAGTAGGTTGAAGAAAGTAGAAAATAAAAAGTAGCTTATTGATTATAGTTGTTAATTAAAGATTTAGAAGTATGTTAGTAGAGTCATAAATTTTCAAAACTTTGTTACCTGCAAAATAGTTAATAGTAAAAAGAAAGAATAGAAAATAAAGTAAGAGCAAATAATAAAACCTGTTGGTAAATCTTCGGACCAGGTACAACAGGATTTATAATTTGAAAACAAATTTAAAATTAAGGTAAAATAAATCTCTTTGTTAAATCTCTTTGTAAGTTTCTTGTAAACTTGATCTGTAATGCCGCTTTCATACCTTTTTCAGGAACTTTACTTTTCTCTCATTCCACTACACAGCAGTGGCATAAGTTTGTCTCGTTCTCGCATTAATTATATTCCCAGACTGTCCAGGACACATAATTAGTGCGAGAACGAGACAAACTTAGGACACTGCTGTGCAGTAGAATATGACAAAAGTAAAGTTCCTGAAGAAGTATGAAAGCGGCATAAGCATGCTGTATGGCGGACATTAAAAACTCATCTTAGTCTTGCCTGGAGTCTAAGCTTCCGAATATTCTATGCAAACTTCAGGTCAGCTTCATATCAGTATTGTGCTGTTTAGGATTGAAAGTGTAAGGGTTACACCACTGTAGAATTTTCAAAAAGTCGACATTTTTTTTATTGGCTTAAAAATTCCTTTGGAACGTCTAGAATAAAAGAAAAAAGGCTTTAAACATGCCCGAAATCGATTTGATAGAAATTTCAAATACTTTTACTGAGCGTTTTGGGCTGCTAAGCTGTATTCATGACACATTGCAAAACTTTAATTGAGTTTTTCTCGGAACACGATTTTTCAAATCTGCAAGCAGCATAACTCGAACAATTTTCATTTTTTTCACCTAATTTTTACATCTCATAATGAAGACAACATTACGCACAGAAATACGTATCTGATTTTTGATATGTTGTAATTTCGATTTTATAAACAGAAATAAGTACCTATTCCTTTTTTATTCAAAAATTTGACTTTTAACTTTGAATGCTCGCTAATTTGACAAAAATAAATATTTTCAAAATCGGCTAAGAATTTCTGTAAATATTCTAATGTAAATTAAGAAAACAAAATTATTTAGCTGCAGATTCATTTTTTAACTTTGTGTACTGTTTGCAGTCGATCCCTTAGAAAATAGTCTAACAAGAGTTGCTCACTGATCTCTATAGGTATAATAACTGGATATAGCGCATATAGGCAGGCAAGATCTGTGATCCATTGAAAACCATTTTCTTTTGATCCGACTGCCGCTCGTGTCTGTTCGGTAACTTTCGGATAGAGTTGACTGTCAGCAATTGTCAGTTGAGCCACATAGATGTTTGTAGGTATTTGTTACATGTGCGAGTGGTCATTTGTTGCGAAGTCCGAAGATTGTCGAATAAGGATTCGAACGGTGTTCGGGTCGAAAAAAATGGCTAACTATGTCTCAGGCGGCAGCACAAAAATCGCATTGCATACGCTATCCAGTTATACAATAGCGATCAGTGGAGTTGCTCTTACGCCGCTATTTTGTAATTTCTTTTTTTAATAACAGAAATTTTTTTGTAAACTTCAAAAGATGCCTAACAATATCCTTAAAAAAATTATCATTTTAATTTACATTCTACCAACGAAAAATCGTAAAAAACACTTTTTTTGACGTCTACAGTATAGATGTATAACCCCTTAAAATATTTTTTTCAACTTTCGACTCTTCTGATATAAGTCACTGCTAATGCCAATTTTGACGCCCTGTAAAACCAATGCAAAGAAGTTCATTATAATAATAAATATTTTTACAGATGAAGTACCTTCCACAAGTAAATCGACGCAAAGTGCTTTGAAAGACGGAGGAAAACCAAAGACACAAAAAGAAACTAAAGACACAGAAAAGTGCAATAAAGAAAATGAAATAGGCCATAAGAAATCTTCTCATATTAAAGGTTTTGTAAATTATAAATTAGGGTGTTTCAAAAAAAGAAAATTTTCAAATTTTGTTTAAAGGCCCTCGGCAATTGACTAAAAATAAAAATAAAATTTACCTCCATTTTTTTGTTTTTTGATCTGACAATATTAAGGGGTGCCTCTTTCACCCCCTATTTTCCTATTAGAAATACATGGGAAAAGTGTACTTTTTTCAAAAATTGCGAAAAATTGTTCTTAATTTTATTGAAAAAGGCTCAGAAGTTTATGAGACCTCGATAAATGTTTAAAGTTGAAGAAACCATCGATTTTTTTTTTTTTTTGCAAACTGACCCTCTCTAGGCGTGCCTTAAAGAACAACCCCTAAACGTAAATTCAGCACATATAAGTAAATAGGTCTAAAAAAATTTTTTTTTTGTTTTTTTAAAAAAATTTATTCGCCTGAAATTTGTTACAAGGGCGTTTTTGGGGTCGCTGATTACGAATTTTGTGTTAATTTTTGAAAATACAAAATGGCGGATCCAATGTGGCGGACGAAACATGTAAGAATCTCTTAGATTTGATTAAAAGTTGTTACTCTGGGGTTTTGGAGTCGCTGAATACGAAGCTAGTATAAATTTTCCAAAATTTAAAATGTCGGATCCTATAAACTGTTCAGATTCAATTGAAATTTAGGGTGTAGGAACCAGTTGTCGAGGAGAAACCATTTGTCAAGTAAACAAATTTTATTTTTGGTTATTAATATTAATTTACCTTGCAAATGCAAAATATGATGCGTATTACGAGTTCAAATGTGAAAAAAATTATATTAAAAAAAAAAAAATCACAAAGAAATTAATTATATTTGGTAATATTTAAAGTTGTTGCCATGGTAACTCGACAAATGGTTCATCCTCGGCAATTGATTCCATCACTCTATTACTTAAGAGATTATGATGATTATATGATTATTTCACTGTATATGTTTTAAAAAATGACAAAACGGCTGCAACATTGGCTCATCTTATTCAGAATCTAAGTACTTTTAAACCAAATAAAGAAAAAACCGCCTCATTTTGTATTGTTAAAAACTAACCCTGGATTCGTAATCAGCGACCCCGAAACCTCCCGAATAACCAATTTCAAGCGATTTTAAACAGCTCTTAAAAATTCGTCCGCCATATTGGATCCGCCATTTCGAATTTGGGAAAATTAATATTAAATTTGTAATCAGCGACCCCAAAAACCTGTGAGTAACAAGTTTTAATCAAATCTAAGCGGATTTTACATTTTTCGTCCGTCACATTGAATCCACCATTTTTTATTTTTAAAAACTCACCAAATTCGTAGTCAGCGACCCCAAAAACGCCCGTGTAACAAATTTCAGGCGAATAGAAAATGCTTTGAAAATTCGTAAATTTTAATAATTATTTATATTTTTTTATAAAAAATTTGTTTAAACAATTAATAGTTAATTTATAAATTTACCAATCGTTGTATTTTGTTTAGAAACAAAATTTTTAAAAAAACAACAACAACAAAATGTATTTTAGACCTATTTACTTATATATGCTGAATTTACGTTTAGGGGTTATTCTTTAAGGCACCCCTAGAGAGGGTCAGTTTGCAAAAAAAAAAAAAATCGATGGTTTTTTCAACTTTGAACATTTATCGAGGTCTCATAAACTTCTGAGCCTTTTTCAATAAAATTAAGAACAATTTTTCGCAATTTTTGAAAAAAGTACACTTTTCCCATGTATTTCTAATAGGAAAATAGGGGGATTAATTAATATTGTCAGATCAAAAAACAAAAAAATGGAGGTATAACAGGTATATTTTATTTTTATTTTTTGAAACACCATATTACACATACACCGGAACTTCCGAACTTTAAACTGCGTGGGAGTGGCGATGAGGGAAGGAGGAAAGCGGGAACGGGGAAAAGTATCGACGGACAATAGAGAACAATGGTCAAGGTGTCCACTCCCAGCTTTAGACACCACAGCCGAGTAGTCTAAAGTTCGGAGGTTCCAGTGTATACGTCTTTTACAAGTCAACAGAAATTTAAATTTTAAACGCCGAATGTATCACCCTATACCACTTCCTAATTTCAATTGATTAGTTCTTAAATGGAAGCAAAACGTTTTTAAGGAATCGTTAATCGGAAAATAATTTATATTAAAATTGAAATGGCAATTTCTTAAACAAGAAAATATTAATCGTTCTCTATTCCTCGCTTCTTACTGGGTTCGACTCGGTTCTAAATTTTCATGATCTCATCCCTACTTTCGCAATTGTAAACTTTGTCAAACGTGATGTAGACACTTCCACTTCCCACAATAAAATTAGTTAAACCACCACTTATATTGAATCATGTTTGTAGATGACTACCAAAGCAGAAAAAAATCTAAAGAGCGTGAAAGAAGCAGTCCATCAAGAATAAGGAATAAAGGATTAAGTGACTTGAGAAATATAAAAACTGAAAAACATTCTCGCTCGTCAAAGAGAAGTAGGAGCAGAGAAAGAAGTAGGAGCAGAAGAATAAGTAGGAGCAGAGAAAGAAGTAGGAGCAGGAGAATAAGTAGGAGCAGAAGAATAAGTAGGAGCAGAGAAAGAAGTAGGAGCAGAAGAATAAGTAGGAGCAGAAGAATAAGTAGGAGAAGAGAAAGAAGTAGTAAAGGGCCTAGGAACTCATATCACAAATCTGCTTCTTCTCAAGGTAATGAATAAATTTTGCTCGTGCTTGTGCATTTTGAAGTTACCAATGCGATTATCATCAATGATACTTATCAGGCACCCAAACCGTTACACGTAGAAGAGCCTCAACGTAAACCTCTTCTATTAAAATAAAATCATAATCCGCGATGATCACGTACTACCTGATGATTTTTCTTTTTTTCTTGCTTTTTAAGTCATTCTTATTGACGAGATTTAGATAATCCATGAAAATGGTCTTTTCACCAATCAGAAATTCTCTCAATTCTCACAGGCTTGTTAAATAACAACATAAATAAAACATAAATTTATATAGCATTACCCTGTAAAGCATACCACTGATTCCGTATGATGATGCGACTCAGTAAAGTTATGTGATTTCTGCGATTTTATTATCAATCTTGAAGAAACTGTTTGTTGTTCTTATTTTCTTGATAATTTTTATAAATTTAGATTTTTTAAAAGGGTCAGAGCCCGAAATTCTTATCAAAACCCGGAACGATTCGTAAAAAACCGAAGGAAGTTAATAATCATAGAAAGTTATAAATTTCATGTATATGTTTCGAAGAAGCTCAAATTTTTTAACTGCTTTTGTTTTTATGTAAAATCGACATTAAAAAAGATTCACAGTCAATACAATATCTATATATATATATATATATATAAGTCGGTATACAATACAGGTATCTTTAAAAGAAGTAAAAAACCCACCTTACTTTGTTCCTTACTGATAACTTTGTGGATATATTGTTGCTCTCAAAAGAAACCCACACAGAATAGGAAATTTGCTGAAACTTCCCTAAACATTAATCGACATTTCCCGAATATTTGGATCTCATATTCAGTGAAGTTTCGTGGAAGCATTAAAATGTCAGCCTAAAGGGAATACACTCAAACCTCCGTATAACGAGAATCTCGGGACTCTCTCTTATGAAAAATAAGTATCGGATTAAGTATTGGATTAAGTACTGGGAGTAAGTGTTGGATTAAGTATTGGATTAGGTATTGGAATAAGTATTGGTTTAAGTATTGAAAACTGCAATACTATTTTCGCTTAACATATTTTTAAACGAATTTTTTTTTTAATTTTCTGTGGAACTGTGATTTTGCGTTCCATGTATTTCTATGTATTAAATTAGGAATCTATAACCCAAACAAATATTCGATTATCGACTATTCGAATAGTCGAAACTAGTGTAACGAATTAAAGTTGATAACCGACATGATATAATTATAATTATAAAAAGTTTGAAATACGAACTAAAGACGCCATTTTATAACCTTACTCTGTCGTCTTTAGTTACAATTTTTAAATAACTAAAAAATTATTTAACAAAATCTTCATTAAAAATTATTCTACGGTGTTTAATAATGATTTATATATACATAAAAAAAAATATTTTTGAGATATGCCAGCAACTCCTCTCAGACGAAAGTCAATGGAATCACCCAAATAGATTTTTAAATTTCTATATATGTTTGTTATTTGTAAAGTTTTATATTATTTAAAGTTTTTTTTTACTATAAAAAACAAAATACACAATTTAAAAGAATCATGTTCTTCATATATCAAAAAGAAGAATTTCTTGACTTTTATTAATTTACTTTCATCTAAATAAATTTTTCAAATTTTTATATATTTCTGTTATTTATAAAGTTTTACATTTATCAAAGTTTTTTTTTTACTATTAAACTCAAAATACACAATTTAAAAAAATTGTTATTATATGATGACGGAGGAGACATTTTTCTCGTTATGCGGAGAATATGAGGGCTCCTTAACGGGGGTTCTCGTTATATAGAAGATGGTTATGCGGAGGTTTGAGTATATTGGAAGCGAAATATTGGCCGGGAATATTGGTCACATCATTGAATCCATCATAAAAATTTTTCTTACCTGTAATCCGAACTTTTCCAAAATCTTTCCTGTTTGGGAGGAAAGTTGTCCAAGTCCAACCATATTATATATGATACGCGCAGCTTTAACTATGTTCTGATATAGTAGTTGCAATAAAGTTTCTAACAAACGTATCTCTACAGGTACCAAACAGGAGTATCGTGGAAGACGGAGCCCTTCGAGGAATTCACAAAGAATTGGAAATTTTAATAATTTTAAGAAGGATATAAAGACAAAAAGAAGTTCAACACCAAATTCAAAAATTCCGAAAGAAAATGAAAATTATAAAAAAAATACTGGAAGGCGAAGCCCATTGAGGACAGTACAACAAAATGAAAATGTTATTACTTTTCAGGAGAAAATGCTTGTAAAGAAAAGTTCAACTCCAATTTTAACAATAGCGAAAGAGAAAACAAATGATTATAAAGAAGATGTTCATGTTGAAGGTAATTGTTATAACGTAAAAGACAATGTTTAATTTTTAATTTCTAAATAGTAAGATCCCTGTTTGGAGTAAAAAAATAGAAAGAGACAAAATTTTAAAGATGTAGACTAAGATATAATTTTTTATCTCCTTCTAGTATCTCATCGGCATTAAAAAATGCTTTCTTTTTCAATCAATAAAATTTTATCTTTTTTTATCCATTCGCTTTCACATCAAATATGTTGAAAGATAGAAAAATATATCATATTTAAGATGAAAATCATTCATTAAAATTAGATAGAGAAATCCTAATCCTATCTTCTTCTATTCTTTAATTGTACCTCTTGTTGGGACTATCTTGTTTAATCTCTCTTCTACCTTTTTTTTCCCCCATTCACTATATTCATCGTTAAAGTTGAAAGAGTCATTTTCATCTAATTCAATTTTTTGCTTCCTCATAGAGGGATCATCGTGATCGTTAAGATTCTCGATTTTCCAAAAATAGTGTAAATCGACTTATTTCTATCTAAGGGGCCATCTATAAATTACGTAAGACGTTTAGAGGGGTTAGGAGTGAGGAAAATCTTACGAAATTTTACGTAAGGAGGAAGGGGGTTTATCTTAATTTTCGTAATACTCTCTAAATCTGAATTAGTTACAAATGACCAATTTGAAATTTACAAACGCGTTAACTTTGCTGACTCGTAAGAAAATATACTGTATAATTCTGGGAAAAAGAAATCTCTTCTTTATAATACTAGGTTTAATTTGTATTTTTTAAGTACTAAACTGAAAACTTGTTAATTATATAAACAATAATGATATACTTTTTTTAGAGTACTTAAACGAAGACTTTAATCAGAGTTTTTCAATTGAAGACAAACAAAAAGTTCAAGACGTAGAAGATAAATTGGATGGAAGTAGACAGTTTGATGGTAACCATAAATTTTATTTATTTTAATTTTTCGTAGTATGAGGTATTTTTATTTCACTAAATGTAGGTCCTAGAGAAAGAACATATAACCTCTTTTTGCTTTCTCTCTTCTTGAAGTTAAGTTAGTAATTTTAAAAAAATTAAAAATAACCTCAATTATCTCTTGCAATAATAAAAAATCTATTGAAGCTATTGAACTCGGGTAGCGATCATCGTTTTAGAAATTTTATAAGTTTTCTAATTCTGTTTTAGAAAAAGGAATCATGGGACGCCGACGTAAGGGTGAGGTCCCATGATTGCCTTTTAACGTCCGTTTTGTAACTAAACTATGAGTGCGAATGTGACAACAGCATATCTGGATTTCTTTTGCACTCATGGTCTACTTACAAATCTTGCATTAAAACGGATTCATTGGGTGCCAATCTTAGATGCCAACTTTTGGCAGTGATCGCTATGACCAAAATTTCCAATCATATTCTTTACAATTTTCAAATAATCTACATGTTAAAATACATATATGTGTACTGAATTTCAGCTTTCTAAGTTAAGCAGTTGCATGGAGAAAAATGGATTATACAAAAGTCATTGTCTTGGATTATTAAAAGAAATATCATACTGAATATAATCTGTATTATACCATTTATAATCTATAATCTACTTTTTATTGTTTTCAAATAATACCAAGTATAAATGATGGATTATGAAAATTATAATTTAAATTCAATTGATGTACAATTCCAGATTATTAACAGTCTAAATTTAACATACAACTTAACATTAAATCAAGTTGAAATTTATGAAGTTTAGAAAACTAAACAATTAATTTTTTAAAAATTGATTAAATACTATTTTTTTATTATATACTTTAATACTAAAATTCAAAAGTTAATTTATTAACCACTTTGGGAGTATGACGCCAGGGACATTTTCCTTGTGGGGCACCTGTCCCCGGGGTGCCCTGGGGATGGAAATTGAAATCCACATGGGGCTACGTGAAACTTAAAATCAAAGAATTAAAAACTTATTTTTGTCAAACAGGGCCGTCGCAAGCAGTATGTAAGGTATGGAGTACTCCATACATGGAATTTAACCTTATTTGGAATTCCATACACGAAAAATTGAAAAGCTTTCGCTCCCCACCCTTCTATACTTCCTTTATCCCCTTTTTCTTAACCCTTTACCAAAAATTACACACCTGAAAAATGTTGGCTGCGCTACCCCTGTTGTCAACAAACATCCTGTTTCAAGATGATCCGCCTGGGGTCATTTCTATGCTGGGGAGACTTGCACCCATGTGAAAATTAAAATTAAAAAATTGAAAATTTATTTTTGTCAACAAGTATATTGTATATTTTCAATTTTTTATTTTACTTTTCACATGGGTACAAGTCTTCCCCCGCATAGAAATGACCCCCGGTGGATTATCCTGAAACGGGATGTATGTTGATAAAAATAAGTTTTCAATTCTTTGATTTTAATTTTCACATGGGTGCAAGTCGCCCTCCTCCCCACATAGAAATTACCTCCAATGGGTCATCCTGAGGCGATATATTTGTTCACAAAAATAAGTTTTCAAATTTTTTATTTTAATTTCCACGTGGGGCACCCCTCCCCAGGTTTTTTATTATTATTTTATTTATTACCGTTAACCATAGTTAGTAGGTATTTAAAGTTATCTTTGTTGCTAGATGTGAAATCCTACTGATTAATAAATAAACTAACTCATATTTTATAATCCAAACTAATATCAGGTGTAATTTCAAAACTATAATACTAGGATGAGTTGTTTTATAATCCTGTTAATTGTCCCACCGTCAGTGTTAAACTATTATAATTGGTATAATCCAGATTATACCTGTTATAATCCATTTTTCTCCGTGTGGAGGCGTAAGACACCTGTTTTTACATTGAAAGATTTTCCTATAGAGTTCCGTTCAAACACTTACATAATGGGATCCTAAAAAGGAAGAAAACTATAATATGTCTATCAACTTTGACGTATTGAGTTATAGAGCAACCCCAAAAACATAAAGAAACCGTATTTCCATAAATGACAAAATATTCTCCTGCATCCAATACTATTGCAAATTAAGTCCACACGAATGTTAGAATTCGGCGTTATAGGTTAATGATACATAATATTTAAGTCATTTTTAGCATAGTGTAACTGTATTGTCTTATTGCAGAGGATGGGGATAGCATCTCAAGTCACGACCATTCAAGAGACGACATGGAGGATACGTCAACGAATAACGAGGGCACAAAATCAGTAAATGGTAATAATTTTAGATATGTGTATATGTATGTCCTCATGAAAAGGGCCCACTTTAGCACTGGAGTTATAGAAAACATTCCTTTTAGCACTCCACCCAAAAAAGTAAGTTCTGAGAAAAACGAATTTAAGGTTTGAGTGTGTAATGTTGCCTCCCATACTAATTAAAAATTATAAGTAATATTATAACGTGTTTTTAATCACGACAAAGTTATGATAAGCATGATTCATTGTGCAACATTTTGAAGTTTGTTTTTTGATCCCCGCAGCACCGAAACTTACTTCAACTTTGTCAACCTTTCCTCAAGTGTCGTCAACTTTCAGGAAGTTTATTGAAAGCTTATAAACTTGTAGAAAGGTTGTCAAAGTTGAGGCAAATGTAGGTAGTATGGGGGACAAAAGAGAAGGAAAAAATCGGAACCAATTTTAGAATACTGATAATATATTGGAGAATAGAATTCACGAAGTAGGCCCTTTTCATGAATTATAGAAATCTCAAACTTAGTTTAATGAGAAGTATGGGCAGAAAAAATTTGCTATTTGCGCACTCTAGTCCTTATAGGGCTATGAGCACAATAATTTTGTGCTATAAAAAAAAATAATATTTCTAAATTATTTTCAAAATTTTGAAAAATTAACTATAAATAATGTACAGCTCTGTTTTATACCAAAAAAAGTATAATCGCTTTACTTGCTATTTTCTCATTTCTAAGAAATCGACAATTGTTAATTTATCTTGTCGCTATTAAATAATAATGTACTCGATGTCAGGCAAATAGAATCGGATCTTTTAAATATTTATTATCTTTTTTTAAAAAAAAGTTAAATAAAAGTTTGAAGAGTATAAAGACAACTAAACTGAAGATATTAATCAATTATCGTCTCTTAGCTAAGGCAAAGTATGTTTTGCAATTGAAAAAAAAAACAAATAAATAATAATAAGTCTCAGAAACTATATGAGATGACCTAATAGCATTTACTAAGAATCGATAAATTTGAAGATGACAACGCGGAAATCTGTAATTTTATAATGCCCTGGCGAAAGTATCGGATTAAATTCCAATCAGTTTGAATATGTCTTAATCAATATTCTTCCGGAGCATTCTGAAATTTTTTTCCAAGACAATCAGTTTTTATCCGAATTTAAAAATGGTTGTAACTTGACGAAAAATTCTTCCCGAATCATTCCAAATTAATCCGTTTAATTCTGAAGCTAAATTTTAATCCGTTTGAATCTCGTTATTTCATTCCAAATCAATCTTTTTCAATTTTAGTCGGGTTTATTCGAATACGAAACGGATTGATTCGGAATAAAATAACGGGATTCAAATGGATTCAAATTTAGCTTCGGAATAAAACGGATTAATTCGGAATGATTCTGAAAAAATGTTTCGTCAAGTTACATCCATTTTTAGATTCGGATAAAAACTGATTGACCTGGAAACAAATTTCGGAATGCCCCAGAAGTTTATTAAAACTTATTCAAACTGATTGAAATTCAATCCAATACTTTTGTCAAGGAGTTTTTTAATTTTTGAAAAATAATAGGAAATATTATTAATATCCTAGGAAACGAAAAATAATTGGTACAAAGTGAATCGAAGTTACAAAGTACTTCAGCGTATCTCTCTTACAATTAGCGTAAAATACGAATTAAACTTATATTGCAATTCGAGTAAATTTAAGATGAGTATGGAGTGAAGTTCTAAACTTTCTATTCGTTTCAATTTAATTAGAAAACAAAATTTTTTAAAAAATTGTTATTGCCTTCAATATTGTTCAATTCGTCAGCACGAATTTGATGGACGTCTTGGTCAATTCGTTTGCACAAATTACATAAAATTGAAACGATTATACAAAGGGGCTCAGTGAATCCTGATTAGCATAAAAAATTTCATTTCGTTTCAATTGACGTGAATTAATTTTCTTCTGCTGGGATGCATTATTTTAATGTTTATAATTTTTAAACTTTTTTTCTGATATTATAAACATATTTATCATTTAGAATATTTATAGTTTTTTGTATTATCCCATTCAAATTTATTGGTTGGTAAATGATTATAAATCTCATACAGTTTACTTATTAAATTTATTTCTTTAACTAAAAAAAATGTATAATTATTCTGTTACTAATATTAAAGAAATTTCATTAATTTTTGCCAATTTATGAAAAATGGCAGCCATATAAAATCTACCATTTTTAATTTTGAAAACCTGACATCAAGTTTCAGTTAATGTCCGTGCAGAAACGTCTGCGGAAAGCAAAAACCATGTGAGTGAGAGTTTAATATCTATTAGAGTCGTGAAATCCAGCTTCCGTTTCCGGTATCATGTAGAAACATAAAGTTGTGGTGTGAATGTTTTAGATGTTAGCTGGGGTAAGGGGCAAAGAGAGATAGGAAATGAAAAATGATGCAAAGAACTCCACCGAACGTCCGGAGAGGGCAGCAGGAGGCTGGTAAGAAGGACGAGCATGTAAAAGATAGAGAGAAAGTAGAGGAAGAGAGAGTAGTAAAAAGGGAAGGGCTGGCTAGTAGTACAGACAGAAGTCGAGGCAGGCTGTCGAATAGAGAGAGGTTGAGTAGGTCGGAAATCAGGAGATCGTCGGCGATCATCGGGGGGGGGGGGGGGGTGGATGACGGATGTAGATAGAGAGGCAGATGATAGCAATAGTATCTGTACGGGATCATTAGGTAGAGGAAGAGGGGAAAAGAGAAAATTTAGGAAATGTTTAGGGGAGGATGTAGATGAGTTTGAAGAGTTAAAGCAAATGGTAACGAATATGGGTAATTTAATGAGGATGAAATAGAAGCGTAGGTGCTAAAATAGAGAAAGACTTAAAAAGCGAGACAGGAGAGACAAAGAAAGAAATAGGTGAAATACAGGGGGAGATGTATGAGGATTATGAGAGAGTTTGAGAAATATGTGAGAGAAAAAGATTTGTGGATGAATGTAGAGGAAATAAAAATGGTGAGATTCAAGAGAATTGATGGAGTGGATAAAGTTTTGAGATGAAATGGAAAGGGGGTGGAGGAGGTGAGATAATTTTGCTATTTGGGATATTGGTATGAATGAAATGGTGGAGGAAGCTTGAATGTAAGGAAAAGGATGGAGAGAGGAAGTAGAGTGTTGGATGTATTATGGGGGATAGTAAAAAGAAGATTTGCGAATGACTAAAAAAGGGAGTATGATTATAAGGCAGAGGAAAAGTGCGTGGGAATGCAAGAGAAGTTGAAACAAGGGAAATGAAGCAGAATCGCGCAGCTGTGTTAGCAGATAGTGGATAGAGCAGACAGGGGTGATAGAAGTATGTCAAAGTGGAAGGAGGAAAAGTAAAAAGCATGCGAGAAAGGTTTAAAGGTAGGAGAGAAGGAAGGTAGTTGGACAAATATGAAGAGAAGAATGGTAAATAAGGAACGGGAGGAGAGGTGGAGTAAAATAATGAGCCTAAGTATAATAAGTGGTACAGAATGATAAAAGGAGAGGTAACGCCGGAGTATTTAAAGAGAATAGGAAAAGAGGGTAAATGGAATAGGGTGATTAGATTTAAAATGGAGAAGGGATAAATGATTATAAATATTGGAAGGTGGAAGAGGATACAAAATGTAGAGTCTATATGTATGAGGTTGAGGACTGGGCACATGTTTTGGATGTATGTATGGTGGATGAGGATGTGAAAAGAGGGATAGGGGTGAGAGTGCATGATATTTTGGATGAGAGTGCTGGAACGCGAGAGAGAAAAAACAGTGTACGAATCAGACGAGAAAGAAATGAAGAAGTTAAAGTAAAGGTTAAAACGGAAAATGAAACAAATAAGGTAATAAGAAAATCCTATCCCTGGCACTGACAGTTGAGATAAGAATAGCGAGATGGATTGTGTACAAATTTTAGAATTTAAGCGCTTATGTAATAGGTATAAGTAAGAAATTAGCAGAAGCGTAGTTACAGGAGGGCAAAGTAGGCGACCACCCAGGGCCTCGCGCCTACTTCCTATTGATTTGCGCCTTCTGGGGCCTCGCTTTCCCTAAGAGTTTATACTAAAAAAGAGCCTCGCGAACGTCATGCTGCCCACCCCTACATTCCACCTAGCTACGGCACTGGCATATTAGTTTTAAGTTGTATGTTAGAGTTGAAAAAGCGTGTTTGTAATAGAACTGTAAAGGGAACGGTGGCCCTTGAACCCGTAAGGGAGACTAAATAAACTATAATTTTAGAGTGAAATCCCATCCCAAATAGCACGATAGTTTGCTGTAAAGAAGCAACTAGGTTGTAAGGTAGCAAAGTAAGCCAGCAGTAAGCATACAGTAAACTTAAAATTTCCGACTTACAGTAAACTTATGAAGTAAGGCCGAGGTAAGGTTACACCGTAAACTTGTGGTAGGCTTACATTCAGAGCCGGCTTAGTGCGTATCTGTCTTGTAACGAGTGGGGATGCAGGAGAAGTAACAGTTCTCGTTCTGTGAAGAGAATCAGAGTTCTTTAAAGAGAACGTTCGTTATACAGAAGGTCGTTATGGAGAGATTCGAGTGTAATTAAGAAATTATCTAAATATTAAAAGAGAAATGATAGTGATTTATTTTTCCATGAAACTATCACAGCAGAGATTACAAAAGAACAGGCAAGAAATGGAATTTAAAATGATTGAATAATTCTTACTCTACCATTGACGCGCTGCAATTTTTAAATTTTTTTTAATTTTGGCCGTCTTGCCAGGTAGCCTTAACATGACCTTACTTCGTGAGTTTACTGTAAGGCGGAAATTTAAAGTTCACTGTATACTTACTATGTAAACAACCTTTACGGATAACCCTTACAGTAGCTTTACAACAAACTATCGTGATATTTAAGATGTGGGCAGGAAGCGTAATACCGAAAGCAAAAAATCATGAGAACGAGTGAGATAGGTTGATATCACTGACTCTTTCACTCTCATGGTTATTTTGCATTCGATTTTACTCCTTCTGATCACATGGAATTTCACCCTTAATCTCTTTCTATCACATGATTTTTAATTTCCGACGACGTTTTCACGCATAGGGGGGGGGGGGGCACGTTCAGTAATTTTCGTCATCTGCGATGTCAAATATCATAGTATACACATTATTTTAAATTTTTACCTTTTAAAAAGGTTTCTACATTTTGCACCAACCTTCAATGTCAGTTTCGTTTTGAGTTCTGTTTTTCACAATTTATGTGACATGACGTATTGATATTTCTTCTAATACAAAATGTGTTTAATTTTCTTTTAAAACATTTCAGCAGCTGAAGAACCGAAAAAATGCAAGGAAAACTGCATTTCCTGTAAGTAACTGTGAGGCTGTTTAAACCACCTAGCATAAAGTAAGTAAGGGGCCGTACACAAATTACGTAAGCCATGTTTTAGGATTCAATGACACCCTCCCACCCTATTGTAAGACACCGTAATATTTTTCTTGATCGTCCCCCTCTCTAAAATCTTACTAAGATCTATTTTTTTCTTCATTTTCGTGAAAAAATGTTTTAAATGCATTTTTTTAAGCTAATTAAAGTAAAATTTTTATTAGATAAAATATTTGCAGTATTTTTAAAAGTAGATAACATAGATTATTAATTTATAATAAATTTTACTATCAGATTTGTAATCTGGGATAATCGTGTAAAACAAAAATTTTTTCCAGCGAAAATAATACATTTTCAATGCATGAAAAGTAAATTTTTAAAAAAAAATGTAAATATTCCTCTCTTGGATTGAAACTTTACTATCTTAGCTGGAAAAAATTTTCTTTTTGCACGATTATTCCAGATTAATAGCTTTTATAGTAAAAATGAATGGATAAACTATAATACTTAATGTCTAAAGTCTTTAAGTGTATCAATTAAATCCCTCTTTAAATTTTGTTCAAAAAAAGTTTTTTTTAATTAAAAAAATATTATGTAAAATTTCGCAGGAACCCCCCGTACCCCTTTAGTAAGATGCCGTAAGATTTCATAAAACTCTCCCCCACCCTTTAATGGCTTACGTAATTTGTGTGCAGCCCCTAACATAAAATAAAGCATGTACTTAAATCGTGTTAAATACATATATTTGCGTTTACGCAAAACATCAGTAGCCGCAGGTTTGCCAACATTATATTTGACGTAGGGGAGAGTGGCCATCAATGTACCAGTTTTTTCAATGAACCATTTCAATTTTCTCAGAAACAATTAAATAAAAATTCTCCTAATTTTAAATATAAATGAAGTTTGCGTAAACACACTACGTCCATAAGTTTAAGACGTGTGGATTTATTCTTTACAGAAAAAACTAAAAAAAACTGTCTTTGATGCATTGAAGAAAAAATTTACCTAAAATACAAACACGTTTTTTAATTGAAATAAGGCAATTTAAAAATAAATGTACTTACGATTTATTTTGTATCGGGCCTGAACTACAATATTCTAATGAGATAAAGATTTTGAAATATTGCATTAAGTTATAAAAAACCATTTTTGTTGCAAATGACATGTTGATTCAATGTACCAGGGAACAATGAACCACCTGGAATTTCAGTGTATTTTCGATTTCCAGAGTGGTATGCCTGATTATAAAACTAGGCATGCGTACAGCATGTGACAGCGATTGTTATCAGTACTCTTCTCAACATAGCAAAACAAAAATGCCATTTTAGCTCGTTAACTTAAATTTGAGGTATATTTATGTTATACATTATCAATTAAAAAGTGTTAAGTAATAATTTTTTATAGTATTTGATAGAAAATAAGTTCTTTCACAAAGTGAAAATTGCAATATTATTATTGTTGAACATTTTTAGTGTTTTTATAGAGGTGGTTCATTATGTACCCAGGTTGTTGAAAATGAAAATAGCGTGTTAGTTTAGAAAAATCCAAAATTGTATTATTTAATCAAAATAAATCGGGTATAATATGTGTGCATTACCTAGAGAAGTGTTGTGATTTTATATTGATGCAAAGAAGTGCTTGAAATTAGTGAAATTGAATAAATACTATGACCTTGAAAAAAAACCCGGTACATTGATGGCCACTCTCCCCTATTTATATTCCTAACCTTTAAATTAATGGTTAGAAAATCGAACTCGTCAATTTCAATCTAATTTATAATTTATATTAGATTCATGTTGACAGGTTCGACAACAACAACATTATATTATATTGTTGTAACCCTGGGGACTGGTGTTCTGCGCAGACTCCAATATATGTATGTAAACATTTAAGTATATGCCTTATTTCATGTTGCTTACTTTATGCTAGAGTTTATGCTAGGTGGTGTAAACGATCTCTATATTTTATTTTTTACATTAAAAGAAGCACAAATTCTAAGAGGTCTCTTTCTTCTAGGCAATTGCGTTGTTGTGCAGGACATGAGTGTTACTCTCATAGCTATGCATAAAAGAAGCATTCATAATGATAACATGGGAAGAGTCTCTAATTCTAAAAATGGTGGATGCAGTTTAGCAAGACTACCAAAAAAGCAGATGAAAACTGTACAACAGTTAGAAAAATTCGATGCTTACATTAAAAGGAATGAAGTTGCATTGGAAAAATTTGTAATTAAACATTTAGATATTTTTTAATAAAAGGGTGTCTAATACAACTGAGTAATGTAGATGAATAAATCAGGGTGTCGAGAGGACCGGAAAACCGGGAAAACCCAAGCGATGTCCGGGAATTACCCGGGAAATTAATTAAACAAAATCGGAATTTTTAATTAATATAAGTTTCAAGTTACAGAATTCATAATAAATCAAGTTTTCATTTAACCAGATATCTTTTTAACCTACTATTTTGTTTAAAAGAATTCCATTTTAACTGAATATTTATTAAGCAGAATTGTTATTGAATATAATTTTAAGTAAGTAACATTGTAAAATGTTAAAATATCCATTGAATCTAATTTTTATTTGTTCGACATTTTATTTGCACGAATTGTCATTTGATATAATTCTTAAAGTCCTGATTTTCCATTTGTCTGAAAGTACAAGTACTTCGCGATGTCGGATGTTTGTTTTGCCATTTGCAATTTAAAGAAAAAAAAAATTTACGATTTGAAAATTCCATAAAATATTCATTCGGAAAAATAAAGTGATGGTGAAATAGATATTCTAACATATATTTCTGGTACATAGAAATTTAGACTTATTTCAATTTGGTTGAAAACAAATTCGAAGATTGATAAATGTTCTAGAAAAAAATTCGATTTAAAGAAATTCTATAAAACTTCATATTACCTATAGCTAATAGATTTTAAAACTTATTTATGCGTTCTAAATTTTCTTTTCTAAAAGAATTCAAAATTCAAAAAAATGTGACCGGAAAATATAATAAATCGATCGTCCGAACCCGAAAAATGACTGGAATTTTAAAATTGACGGGAAAAACCGGGAATTATCCGAGCAATTAATTATTAAACCTAAAACATTTTGATACTAGTGAATAATTTTTAAACTTCATTAGATATTTCATTTGGCAGAATTCCATTACAGATAATGTTGCTTTAACAGAATTTTCACTTTTGAAATCTAATGTTTTTAATTGACATTCAGTAAATACGAATTTTTAATAAACATAATTTTTGTGTTACCGAAATTATTATTATTTTTTTTTTGGTGGGATGTGACAACCTCCTTACAGGTACCCTGTAGCCCGTACTATAGGGTTATGCGGGGATGGCAACTTGCGACCCACCAAAAACACACCTTTGTTTGGGACCTTAAGATCACCCGCAGGTAAAGCCCGCATTCAGTGTCGTATCGCCACCAGGGGTGATCTTATATTCCGACTCAATCGGTTACACTATTTTCTAACTCATCTATCTATCTTCTTAAAACGCTCAAGGTATGAGCCGAAACACCTACGCCCTGTGAGCGCTTGCGTTACGTAGTATGAAACTACTCCTTGCTTCCGATTTAACGAGGTGGCGAGTGTTGGTATCAGCCGATAATTCATCGGCCTGTCTCCACTTCCCCTCTCTATCTTGCTTGTCATCTTTCGACGAGTCTGCTTCTCGCATCTCGGTGAATCTGGTCCTTGCTGCACGTAAAAAAAGGGTTTAATTGCATCTACTCCAGGAAGCTTGTTGTCAAAATGCTCCAGGCTGTAGTTACAGCAGCCTCAACTGAAGTGAATGTAGCTGCAGTTATGAGATACGTGAGTTGCGTGAGCATGCGCGGTAGCGCTCTACTCAGCTGACAATCGACATTGTGTTAACATTTACTCCAAGCTGTAGCTGTCCTATATATTACTATTTTTTGTGATTCCCATTACTCCAGTTAAAGTAATTTGAACTCCAGTTTTTTTACGTGTGGGTCTATTACCATCTGTATAACGGGTAGACATTCTATCTTTGAAAAGGAGGAAAATTTCCTCCCTTTCTTGCGCCAAAAGGTCTGCCGGCGGGATGCTCCCAAGGACCTGAGCATCACTCGCGGATACTGTCTTGTTGGCAGAGATTATACGCTTGGTAATAATCCTTTGAACGGACAGTATTGTGTGCAAGATGGCCTTGCTTCTGTCTGTTCGCAAGGAGGGAACCCAAACTGGTGATGCGTAAAGCAGCTTTGAATGGAAAACACTCGCCACCAATCTTCTTTTCCTTTCTGAAGGCCCACCGACTTTTGGCATTATCCAGGCTAAGCTTAGCGCACATTTTGCAACCTTGTCAGATGCCACAGCGATGTGGTGCTTAAAATTTAGGAACTTGTCAAACTCCACTCCTAGGTACTTTATATGTGTGTCCCACTTGACCTCGAATTCGTCTACTTCGATCCGGGGAAGTGCATAACCACGTCTTCCTGTGACCGTGGTTTTATGCAGGGCCATTTGAAGACCTCTGTCATCCAGCCTGCTCTTTGTTCGTCACAGACATTCGTTCGCCAAGAATCGAGGCTCTTCTGCAGTTCCGTCAATGCATACGTTAAACGCGTTGTCCGCGAAGCCGATGATCACCGCGCTTTTAGGTACTTTACGCAAGAAGTCATCGTAAGAGACTTTCCATATAAGAATGGTCCTATCCTCGAGCCTTGAGGGGCACCTCTTTGCATCTCTTCTTTCAGAGTACAGGTGTCTCCCTCATATATTACCCAGCTGTCGCTAAGATAATTATCCATTATCCGCAACAGGTAGGGCGGTATTCCTTTGTTTCTCATCGACTTCATGAGATCTTCCCATCGCACGGTATTAAACGCGTTGCGTATGTAGCCACCAAAGCGCAGAAGCTCTTTTTCTTCCCCGGACCCACTTTGTCTTTTCCTTTCCTGGTTCGATTCACTGACTTCTGAATGGCGTCTACAGTGGACAGACCTTTAAAGAAACTAAACTAGTGTTCGGATAGACTATTTTCTCCGATCAAGTGGAACCGCATCCTCTGCAGAACCATGTTCTCTAGAAGTTTTCCCATCGTATCTAACAGGCGCATATTGGCATGTAGGATGGGACCCTATCTAAAGGTTTGTTACCTTTCCTTAGGAGGACCAGTTTCTGTCTTTTCCAGTCACAGAAGAACTCTCCTCTTTCTAGGCAGTTGTTGAAGCGAAAAGATGTTTACGAAAAAAATTTCATTAATAAAGAATTTTTAATTTTAAAAATCTAAACTTAACCAGGATGATTTAAAATTTTAGATTTATTTCCAGTACAAAGTACAAAAACCTTTAAATTCCCTAATTATGATAAAATTTTATTAAAACCAAGTTGCCTTAAGTACAAAGAAAATTCTCATGTAAATAATTTTGTATAGTTTTTTAAATTGATAATTAACTCTAGAAGTTAGGTGCAAAACTGCATGAGTTTAATTTTCAAAATGTGGATTTATCAACTTTTAAGAAAGTGCTTCTCATTTCTTTCTACCCTACTTGTTTAAAAGAATCCCAATGTAGATAATTTTTTTACTTTGTAGAATTTTTATTTGGCCACTTTCAATTTTGAAGAAACAAAAATTCGACGTTTTAACAATTCTATCGAATTTCAATTTGTAAGAATAAAGTGATTGTGAAATATTAGATATTTTGGCATATTTAAAAATTCGTCTTACTTAAATTTTTGTTAAAAGAATATTCTTCTTCATTTACATTTTGTTAAATTTAAATTCTTGTAAATAAAAAGTTTTTTTAAGTGAAAATTCTGTAAAACAAGAATTTTATTAAACATGAATTCGCTGTCCAAAAAATAATGTTAAGTAACAATTCGAACTTGCTTAATTCTATTAAAAACAAGTTCGAAGAATAATAAAATTCGTCTAGAAAAAAAGTCTGTCTAATAAAATTCTACAAAATGAAAATGATAACTAATGAATTTTGGAACTCATTTATGTTTAAAAAAAATTAAGGATTGAATAAAATGTAACCAAGAAATACAAAAAAAATAACGGAGAAAAACTGAGAATTTATAGTCATAAAAACTATCGCCACCCTGATAGTAATACAAAAATCGGAAATCCAGTTGAACAAAACTTAGACACCCTGTAAGAAGGAAAAGGTATTTCAATAATATTTTTTAAAATTGATTTCAATGAAAAATGTATATTTTACTTTCAGAAAACGCTTGTAAATAGAGAAGGGGGAAAAGACTATAAGAAATCAATTAGAAGGGTTTTATCTGAAATTATGACTGATGAGCTTGCAAAAGAGTACTCGTGGAAAGGGCTGAAGAAGAACATTAAGTTTGAAGATAAATATATGGCCAAAATAATTATAGGTTAGTTATAGAATAATCAGGTCGCCTGCATTTTTCCAAAAAGTTGGTACGACCCAAAATTTAATTTTCCAAATTTGTAATTCATTAAAACTGCATTTATCAGAATTTGTAAATCCCCGAATTTATAATTGTCACAATTTTTTATTTACCGAAGTTTCATTTTTCAAAACATTGAAATTCCCGAAATTGCATTTGTAAAAAAGTCGCAATTTCAGTAAGTTTAATTTGCAGAGCATTCAATTTCTCGAATTAGCATTTCTCAGAATATAGGAGGCTTCGCTGCGAGCTAGAATCTGACACGATTAGGAAACCGCACAATGTGTCAACGGTTTGTCTCATTCATAAAGCAGTTATGCATTGGTTTTGAAAAAAACTTCTTGTATTGTTTGCGTTTCAGGTAAAGAATAAATTTACCTTGCGAAAGTATCGGATTGAATTCTAATCAGTTTGAATAACTTTTAATCAGTATTCTTCTGGGAAATTCCGACATTTTTTGTTTCTGAACCAATCAGTTTTTATCTGTATCTGAAAATGGATGTAACTTGAAGAAAAATTCTTTCCGAGTTATTCCGAATTAATCCGTTTTATTCCGAAGGTTAGATTTTTTGTAAGAAGTAAACATCGATATTTTGAAAACTGTAATAAAAATACTACCCTGCTTAGAATGATGAATAGAAAGCGGGTAAAAATCGGTTTTTATCCGTTCTTACTGTAAATCTTACCGGGTTTTCGTGTCCACTTTTAATCCGAAACTTATCCGAAAGCGCTTCAGTTTAATCCTTTTTTTATCTGTCATAGTAATTAAAAATTCTTGCCACATTAGAAACAGATATAACCGGAGCAATTTCAAGTGTCAATATGGAATTAGTTTTCTATCTTTTTTTATCCGAGATCACATTAAAAACATAGGCAAAAAATTCTTTATTATATTGTTTATTGATTTTTTACAGTCTATCTACTCCTAAATAGTTTTATTTAGTGTTAATACACCTAGTCGCACGTATATAACGCCATGAAAATTATGAATATTATTAGAAGATTCGAACCCTACACCTAATACTTAACGAACGCGGTCAATTACTTTAAATTTCTTTTAAAAATGTCGAATATGTATATCATTTAAAAAGTTAGCTAGAAAACGGTAAGAAACCGAATGAAAAGCGTGCATGTTTCGTATCCGTACATATCTGTATTATGTCTTGTTTCGATTCTTACAGTTGATAATTTGTACCTGTCAATTTTTATAAAATTTAAAACGGATATCGGAATTTGAACCTATTTTATCCGGTTACTATATGACATTCATAAGAGAAATATTGTAATAAAAATATTACATGCGAAACTTATCCGTTTGCAACCGGCTAGCCGGAATTAACTTACCATACCTTAACATATTTTTTGTTTAAGAAGGGTAACGTAATAACTCGAAGAGAAGTCTCCTATTTAAATCCACAAATTTGCATTTTTCAGACCTTTTAACTCATATAAATTATGATCCAAGTAAAGAGTCATCGACTATGAAAGTGCTGAAACTCGCTGCTTTAGTTTTCACGTTTTAACTACTGCGCTTCGTGTCAAGTTCTTAATCTTGCGGCTAGCTTGCCGCAATCTTGCACGGTAAGCTTGCAGTAAGATTACGTGCTATCTGGGTAATATAAGCTCTTTTAGACATGGAAAATATTCTGTAATATGCGACTTCGAGGACTTGACCTTAAACTATCTGCATAAGTAGAACACTTCTATAAGTGGAACAAGAATGTTGGTCCCTTTAGATTCCACTTATGCAGGTTCAACTGTATTAGAATATTATGACAAATGCGTGTTCGGTGAATGGGGGAACGAAATTTGGGTAAATACAGGCGACTCAAATAGACACTGTAACATTCAAACAGAATGACTGATTTGTCTGTTAAATTTATCTACAAATTTAAATAAGTCATTTTAACTGGTAAATCAATAATAATTGTTGTAAAATACAATAAACATTGTATAATGTGTATTTTCAACATACCCTTATGTTTTGTTGAGTATTTTTTATTATTACTATTATTATAACTAATCACAGATGCTATAAAATTATTAAACACTATTTTTGAAATAATAGTAGCGCGTAGCTTATAACGACAGTTCGTAAAATATATGTATTGAGCGTATGGCATAATGGTTAGAGCGTTGGGCTTTAGGCTCAAGGGTTGCGCGTTCGAGACCCCTCAGAGTCAAATATTTTAATTTGTAAGTTGAGCATTTAGTATTAAATTGTGTATGTTGTGTTTGTCAACATATGATATAAGAATGTTATAAAACAATATCAATAATAAATAACAAGTATTCTGGATAGTAAATAAAAACGAAAAATCTGCACTACGGACATAATGTTATTAGTTAAAGAGATTTAAGGTTTATTTTGATTTAGTATTTTTATTTTTCAAAAATAAGGTGTTTTTTCTTTAAACATATTAAAATTATAGCAGAATTATTAAATCAACAAAAATGATTGAACTCTTCAGTATATTTGACTGATCCAAATCAATCGCGTTGTTTGACTGATTTAAAACAATCAATTCAATTGGTCCACCAGTCAGTGAGCCTACATTGATTGAATCAGTCAAATTTGATTGACAAACAATCAAATTTGATTGATTGAAACTAAGAGTGAACTGATACATTGATGTCCATAATAGAAAAAAGAAATCACTGTGTTTTGAATAATTTTATAAAAACTATATTTGAAACATAAATGTAATTTTATCTTGAAATATTCTTAAAAGTGATAAAATCATTATATAAACTGGATTAACTTACATTATTTTATAAAGTAGGTAAGTCTTAAAAAGAAGCTCTATTATAAATTGCATTACACTGGGTTATAACCCACACAGCACAAAATATGTCCTGAAATTTGCCTGACCCTAACACTTCAAGTTTCGGAATATTGAAATCAATTTTCAGGCCACATTATAGTGCAAGTACGAAAATGTCCGCTTGTGAGGCAATATTCATCTCGAAAATTGCCTGAACATTTCAATGCAATGTTCATTAAATATTGCGCAGAAAGATTCCTGCAATATTTCAGAAAAAGTTAAAAAAAAATTTATTTCAAATTAATCAGGGTGTCTAGAAGGTTAAAAACTACTGCACAGACCTACGCGCCATCGGAGCCAAGATCGACCATTGCGCATCATTGAACGTTGAAAATTGCCTGAATATTACAATGGAATGTTGTCTGAAATTTCGTGTCAATATTGCCTCATAAGGGGACATATTAGTACTTGCACCAATGTTGCATGAAAATTCATTGAAATATTTTAAAACTTAGAGTGTAAAGGTCAGGCAAGTTTCAGAAAATATCTTATGCTGTGTGGAAAAGAAATTGGGATTTCGTGTTTATTTAAAATGTTCTGAGTTTATTGAAAGTTTAGGTGTCACTGAGCAAGAATATTTGAAAAAAAAAATTATCCATTCGGTCAGTCCTATAAAAAAACTCATTTTCAGCACTTTTTGAAGCACTGTAAAAAAGAAAATGCAACATGATAGAAATCTTAACAAGAGCTTAAATGACAGTTTAAACCGTCAACTTTGAAAGAACCAGAACGGAAAGGTATTTTGACAATTGCGGGGAATCTTGTTTATTAACAATCGCTATCCCAATAAAAAAGAAAGTATTTGGCTTAAGGACGTTGAAAGGAGAAAGTTGAGTGGCGTAGAAACACATTCCTGTCCTTTGCTCGAAAATGTCAACTTTTTGACTTTTTTTCAAAAATACTGGACACTTTTTCAAAAAAGGGCTATGGTAGACAAAAGCATTTGAGATAAGGAATTTTTTAAACATTTGTTTTATGCAAACAAATGTGCCTACGAGCGTCAAAATTAACTCCCGTTTTGACATTGCAACATTTTCCGCAAAAGATGGCCGCCGCCATCTCACTTAAGGCGCATGTCACGTAAGCCCGTGCCCACCTGACGTGTGGCGGTCATATTTCACAGAAAATCTTGCAATGTCAAAAAGGGAGTTAATTTTGACGCTCGTAGGCACATCTGTTTGCATAAAACAAATGTTTAAAAAATTCCTTATCTCAAATACTTTTGCCTACCATAGCCCTTTTTTTGAAAAAGTGTCTAGTGTTTTTGAAAAAAAGTCATAAAGTGGAAATTTTCGAGCAAAGGACGGGAATGTGTTTCTACGCCACTCAAGTTTCTCCTTCCAACGTCCTTAAGGGGAGGTTCTAGTCCAAATCGACAAAAAATTTTTTTTTTTTTTTCTTTATTTTCATTCTTAGGGTTTTGAAAATGTGTATGCAAAAGGATATTCCTCTATCAAATTTATTTTACGAGTTATAGCATATTAGACAAAAAAGTGCGTTGGCCGAAAAACAAGTAAAAACGCGCGCTCGTACCGCCTATTAAGTGGTGTGTTTCAAAACACCGAAAATCAGTGCTTAAGTTCAGCAGAAAATGCTCTTTGAGGATAAGGAAGGAACCTTATATGGTCCTGGAATAGCTGATTAGAAGTAAAATTAAAAAAACAAACATTACATACGATTTTTCCTTCGTCAAATTAAACGCGTTTTTCTCTAAACACCTTTTTTTTTTCGCGCGGGGCACGATTCACCTTCAACGGCTGAACCGATTTCGATGTTTGACGGCTCAAATTAAAGCTTATTTAATTTGGGGGGCCACTAGGTTGCGTTTTTTTTTTTAAATTTTTGTTATTGTTTATTTTACGATAAAGCAAAAAAAAGGGGGGAAAAAACAGGTTTTTCTTTTTCAAATAACCCCAATTTTTTTTAAAGGGTTTTTTTAAAAATCGGAGACTCATATGGCCTCCCAAATTTTATATAGTTTAAGAATATTTTTGGTTTTTTCAGTTCAGATCATTTGGAAGGGCTGTAGAGTGCCCCGCGCATTTGGACTCCCGCCACGCACGACTTTCTTCAGGGAGGGCTGGAGCCGCCATTTTTAATTATTTCTCCTTAACAAAATTTTGTAAAATTTTTCAAATCTATACCAATAAATACCATAAGAAGTTATTTCAAAAAATAATTGCGTTAACTCAAAAAAAAAATCCTAAAATTACGTTAATTTTCGGGACTTTGGACTAGAACCTCCCCTTAAGTGTATTGTATTTGGGTTAGCTTAAGCCAAACGCGGTTTCGCGTGTAAACCGAGTTCGGAGGTTACGGCAAATAATTTCTGCTTGTCTCAAATACTTAACTCTTTTTTTTGTTTGAATTGACGTTAAATGAGTGGAGTCCGCAATATAATCAAAAGAATTGAATGTTCCGAAGTGTGAAGATACACACTAAATCAAATGGTAATGTTCCAATTCAGTGGTTTCTGTCGGTAAAATTTCACATTTTAATTTTTTCACATTTAACAAAATTTTATATTTTCTTTACGCAAACGTCATTTTCACACTTTGGAACATTCAATTCTTTTGATTATATTGCTAACTCCAGTCATTCAACGTCAATTCAAACAAAAAAAGGAGTTAAGTATTTGAGTCAAGCAGAAATTATTTGGCGTAACCTGCGATCTCGGTGTACACGCGAAACCGCGTGTGGCCTAAGCTAACCCAAATACAATACGCTTAAGCCAAATACTTTATTTTTTAGTGGGATCTGAAATTGACAAAATATCTGGGATAGGAAAAACTCAATACTCTCTAAATCTAAATTATTTATAAATAATTAATTATTAGTCAAATCGTGGCTGAGTTTTCTTTTCAGCAATTAGTAAGAATTGAAAAATAAGTAATTATTAGTAAAATATAATTAATTTTATTAGTAAAAAAATAACTAAAAAATAGTTAAAATTTGATTAATTGAATTAGTAAACAGAATTTTGCTAAAATATTAGTTATTTTGACATAACCTAAAAAATTAATTTGACTATTCATTTCGTTATTTTATATTAAATGGTTAGTAGTAATATATAACTATTTAAATTAGTGACCGAGTTTTTTGCTTTCAAATTAATTATTTTAGACTAATTTAGATTTAGAGAGATAAAGAGATTTCCATAATCTAATTTGCTTGGAACTTTGTAGTTTGGAGATTTTTGAGATTGCCCATGACGATTCAAGTTGTTGGAGTTAAGAAATGCAATATGGCGCATTTAAAATGGCATCCATATTTTTTTTAATTTATTGTAAACGCTATTTTAAATTCACTATGTTGCATTTCTGAAATCTAACTTTGGATATACTTCCGATAAGAGCGTACCTCCGATTTTAAGCAAACTTGGTGTATTTACGTATTTAGATGCGCTGATTACGAAAATCATAGTGAAAATTCCCGTAAAGTTTATTATCAAGGTGAAAACCTTAAAAATGAAATAATTTT
Organism: Ganaspis brasiliensis; assembly: GCA_037103525.1. Taxonomy (NCBI): domain Eukaryota; kingdom Metazoa; phylum Arthropoda; class Insecta; order Hymenoptera; family Figitidae; genus Ganaspis; species Ganaspis brasiliensis. Next base: position 3,403,484 of record JAZKLR010000294.1, read on the forward strand.
CAATAAGGGTTAGCAAAGAACTGTAATTGTAAAATAAAAACCTTTCCGTTCAGGGCATTAAAGTTAAAGATTTAAACTTTCATTCAAGCTCTTGTAAAGATTTTTATCATATTGTGTTTTCTTTATGGAACTGAACGAATTGAAAAAAGTTGCTTTTGATATATTCTTGTTTAGTGACATCTAAACTTTCAATAAACACAGGAATATTTTAAACAAACACGACATCACCACTTTTTTGTTACCCAGTGTTATAGATTCGAAAATTAAAAATTTGTAGGAAAAGAAAAGTGCAAAACTTCTATGAACTTATTTGCATGAATTTGTTTTTGGGTTTAAATAAACTAAATAAATCTACTTTATAAAAATATTCAAATTTTGATTGACTAGAAAAAAAATTATTTTCTGTTTTGTTCTTTTTTTTCTTAAAAAAGCATATAAATTTTGAAATTTTTAAGGTTTGTTTAACTGTGTAATACGGTAGACTGGGACTGGTTGGGACATTTTGCACTCTTCGTTGTTTAACTTCGTTAATATTCAATTTATGAAAACCTTACCGTACACGAAAATCCGCTCTAACATTTCAGCTCTAATTTAAAAAAGAGTAAGTCCTGCTATTACGTTTATTAATTTTTTTTTGCAACATTGTTTATGGAGAAAACCACTTCTTGTGTCTTAGGTACAATAAAAACACCAAAATGTTAGAAGACAGCAGTTTTTGCACTGCATAGATGCACCCATATTCCACACACAATTTTATACAATACCTTGAGTCAAAAACTCTACTGAAAACACTGATTTTAGAGTTTTTAGTACCGTTCATAATGCAAGTTGTTAAATAAAACATATTGTTTTGTTAAATTCTTATAAAATTCGAAAAATTAAAAAAAAGGAATGTTATGAATGTTAAACAAAAGGACGGGTCTCTTTATTTTTAATAAAAAAAACATACTTTAATATCAAATTGATTTTTGCTGCAATATCGGGCTACCTGAATAATTTGAAATGGATTCTGACATCAATCTTTGAAGGGCATGTGCTACGGAGTTAAAATTTTGCACGGGTGTTCAGTGGAAAAATTTAACTCCGTAGCACGTACCCTCAATGTTTTGAATGATATTGAATTTAAATTTTTAAATGAAACAAAGTCACAAGTTATGTATTTTGAAACTTTAGTTGATTGGAAAGCTAAGTAAAAATCTTTGCAACAACGATTTCTTTCTATTAAAACTTTTTAAACCTATAATTAAACATAATTAAATGTAGCTTATTTTAATATTAACTCCAATGAGAAATTTAGAAGTAGTAAAACCTTAAAAAATATACAGGGTCTCACAGATCCAAATTGTTGTTTGCATACCAAAATAGGCGTATGCGCTCCGAGTGTTAAATAATAAAAAATTATGTTTTATGTAATATAGTAATATAATAATATGTAATATGTAATATAATTTATGTTATATGTAATATATAATAACATATATAATAATATATTTTAATTTCATATAAATTTCAAACAAATAACATATTTGTTTCAGGTGAAATTCTCAACAATTATACGGATGCCAGAAGAGCGGAAATAGAAACCACTATTGGAAATTGGTTCCGCAAATCTGGCGACCGTATAAAGCTGGAGAAAAATAGAAGATTAAAATCGGCACCAAGTGCATTAAAATAATCAAAATTAGGAGATACAGAACTTCAGCTCCTAAAAATTTTAATAATAATTTTATAAAAAAATACTGTACTAACATAAAATGTAATAAAAAAGTTCTATCTAACAAAGAGTTGTTTTTTGATTTAATTAATTATGTTTTTAAATTTACTGATTTTTTAAAAAAAAGCAAAAGCAAGAGGCGTACACACTTAGGCATCAGATGCTATATATGTAGTAAGTCAGGGTAGGGACGTTATTAAAAATAAGCGTGACCAAGAAACACATTAAAGTAAGTAAGGCCCCCCTAAAAGAGACCATCAAAAAGTCGGTAGTCTCAAAGACATCTTAAAGACGACTTTAAGACCACCTTTAAACATGGGACTTGTAATAATTTTTCAATTGGTTACTTATATAATCAAGTTTGTTCGAGTTGTAAATTTTCTAAAAGAAGAATGTAATTAAGAACGATTATAACAAGATCCTAGATAGGCTAGATCTTTAAAAATTCAATTAAAAGTATTATTTTCTTTATGTCGATAATTTGTATAGGATAGTCAATCTTTGGTGTAAAAGATTAACTCAAAAATTTGTTAACATTCCTATTCCATTTTTTAATAATTTTGCATATTTTCTAAAACTTTGGAATCAGGTTTTTCAAGTTTGAAATATTTGTGAAAAATTTACAAGTCGATTGTCTAAAAGACATCTTAAAGACAATTTTATGACATTCTTTGAACATGGGACTTGTAATAATTTTTTAATTTGTTACTTATATAATCAAGTTTGTTCGAGTTTAAAATTTTTAAAAGATGAAGAATATCATTAAGAACGATTACTACAATATCCTAGATAGGCTAGATCTTTGAAAATTGAATTAAAAGTTTTATTTTCTCTATGTCGATAATTTGTATAGGATAGTCAATCTTTAGTGGAAAAAATTAACTCAAAAATTCGTTAACATTCCTATTCCATTTTTTAATAATTTTGCATATTTTCTAAAACTTTGGAATCAGGTTTTTCAAGTTTGAAATATTTGTGAAAAATTTACAAGTCGATTGTCTAAAAGACATCTTAAAGTCGACTTTGAGACTTCCTTTGGACATGGTACTTATAATTGTTTTTCTATATAGTTAATATATTCGTGCGAAAAGAATTTCGTTCGTTCAAGAATTTGAGAAAAACGTGAAAAGTAAAGTCATTTATTAAATACTTCTAAAATATCATGAGCTTCTATTTGTAAATAAAAATGTTTTTTTCAAGTTTTATTTATGTAATTTTTTTGTTTTTGTTAAGTTTAGTATTTTTAAAAAAATTTTAAAAATATATTTTTTTTAATTTTTAACTATTTAAATGGCAATTTTAAAAAAACTTCTAGTCGTTCTAAAAACGTTTTTAGGATGACTTTTAGCATTGTCTAAAGGATATACCTATAGGACATCCCAAAGACGCACATTGAGCAGACATAGGACATTTTTATAACGTCTTTATTACGTCTTAATCATGTCATTTGGATGTACCCCTTAAAGACAAATTTTGGTCGTCTTTTAGACATCATAAGGACGTCTTTTTCGAAAGTCTAAAGGACGTTCTGAAAAAGACGTCCTTTGGCTGTCTTTTGGCTTTGGGTGCCCACTGGGTATTTAAGGATTTAAGCATTAAACAACCAATTTTGAAAATGTGGCATCTCATAAATAATAAAAGTGACCAAATGACGATCGAAACGTGGAAAGACGGTGTTAAAATTATCTCTTGTTTAAAGCACACATTTTATCAGAGATATATAAACAGCAAATATGTAGAAAAAAACAGAACGAAATTTAGGAGAAAGGGTAAAATGTAGATACTTACTTGATTTTAGGTTCCTCCGGTTCTTCATTTTTTTCTTCAAGCGATATTACATTTCCTGTCTTTTTATTTTTGTTACGTTCTCTAGTTTTATGTCTTATTCTTTTACGTTTATTAGTTGAAGGAACGTCTTCTTCTAAGTCGACATTATGATTCTATAAAAAAAATACCCCAAAAATGACAGAATCAGAACTTCAAACAACAATATTTACTCTTATTTTACGCGAATTTCCTGAATTAAAATCAAAATTTGTTTACATTTTACGACCAAACTTAAAAATTTCGTTGAAATTCAAAGAAAACAAGAATTGTGGTATAAAAACAATAAAATAAAAAATGTGTAAATTGGAGATGAAGTATTGATAAATAAGTGATAATTACCGTATTATTTTCATATCGAAGATTTATTGCTGCACAATGTGCTACTTGTTCTGCCATGATTGTTTACAAGAATAATCACTGTTGCCATTGCCAACAAAACAGATAATACCAAATAGTACCAGTATGCACAAACGAATAATTAAAAAGCTGAAAATTAATACAAATTTTTGAATCAGAAGATACAAATATTAAGTGTAGTACCTAAAAGTTTTAAGTCCATATATTGTTCATAATTTAGAATTACAGATATATATGTATATGCAACTAGTTTCACGCTGGTGGTTTCATTGATGTCCCTTAAATTAGGCAAACTGAAATACACAGCTGCATTTCATTTCTAAATCAAGGAAATATGAGGCCTGAAAACGAACAAAATCGATAAAAAGAGACAACTGTTGTCTCCTTTTATCCATCGTGAGCTATCTCGCATAGTGATGGGTAGCAATTAAATACTTTAGGTTAAACAGAACATAACTAATAAATGAATAAATATGAATTTTACAATGTGTAGCAGGCGAAAATTTTGAAATTGTAGTGAAATCAAGCGCGAAATTCAAATTCGTTAAATTCAATTCTTTTGTGATTCTAAATAAAATCTTAAAATTAGTTAGTTTATTATAATTTTTTCAGTTTTTCATAATATAAATTTAATGTAAATTTATTACTTTTAAATTTTGTAAATAAATTCGATTTTTAAACGTTATGTTTCATTTATATTAGTAAATAGTGCAGATTTGGACTTTTTTGTGCAGATTGCAGATAAATATTGCAGATTTTTGTTACATCTTTTTGTACATTTTCGCAAATTTATTTACTCTTTCATAAAATTATTGTTTTAATTTTTTAAATAATGTTAATAGTTAGATTTCTGTTGACTTTATTTTTTTTTAAATTTGTCTAATGTAAGCATTAATATTTCAATCTTGGGAAATTGTTTATGCATATATATTTTTTAATTTCCTCAATTTTGAATAATTTCCTTAACTTATTTATTTATTTTTTGTAGCCTTTGTTGTATCTACTTATCTTTTTAAATTTTATTTACATTTTCTAATTTTTTTCAAATCTCTTAATAACTTTTTACTTTTTTTGTACAATTTTTTAAAAAAATATTTTCAGGTTTTTTCCAGTGTTTATATTTATTTTTAAAAAATTTTAATTTCAATTTCAATTATTTATTCATTTTTTTTAGAAAATTAAATATTTTGCATATGAATTTACTTTTTGTAAATTTTCAAATTATTTTATTATTTTTTGTATTATAGGTACATAAATGCAAGTTTCATATATTAACAATTAGTTTGTTATATAATAAACCATTAAATGAATACATTTTTTCGATACCTTTTGTGACTAAATAATAATTGTATCTTAAGTGTTTTTAACAGGTATTATAAGTGCATTTTTAGTTAATTATGTACAGCATTTGGCCATTATTAAGCAACTTTACATTGTTTAAACAATTTTAATTAACAAATGGACAATTTTCTAGCTTTTCAACATTCTTAATTTGTTCTTTTAACATGGGGCCCTCAATTTTTATAATTTTCCACTATATATATACACTTTTAAATGATTATTGTTATTTAAATAATTTTAATTAACAAATACACAATTTGCTAGCTTTTCAATTCAAAGGGTTCTTGAATCATTTAACTTTCTACCACGAATGACACATATTTAAAGTATAATTTTCAATTTTACTAAATAATTTTATGCTCTAAAACAAACAAAATAATGTATTGTAGAAATTTAATTACAGTCCAATAAGGTATTTTTATCACAGTTAAATGTGTCTCCCGCTTTTCACTTTTCTTAGAGACTCAATGATTAATAACGTCATATAGAAAAATATTCACTTAAAAATGATTTGCATTAGGTAAAATTTGAAGGAAATTGTTCTACCTGTCCAACAAAATATGAAATATATGATCCCGTGTAACGTTCTCTGGAATGTAACATCTTCTGCTTCTAAGAAAAAATATCAAGAACAAAAAACTGTGCAATACAAATAATAGCATGAACCTAAAAATTGTGACAACGAACTCAATGTATACATTTTTGAAATAATAAAAAGATACGTTGAAAAAAGGTAAGAAATTTTAGAGTGGATATTAAAAAATTATGTAAAATATTTAATTTTTGAAAATTGAGTTTAATTATTAAAAATTTGTCTTTTAATCGGTGAAAATAATTATACGGTTGATGACAACAAGTAGGTTGACAAAACCAAATTTAATTTTCGTAATTATTGCTCACTATTAAACTAGTCACGCTCGGACAATAAATATATTAACTAATTATATTCTAAATATTTATAAAAAAATTGTTAAAATTGTTTTTTTCTTTCTTGAAATTTGATCATTTCAAATTTACGTGTTCATTGAAAATTACCCATAAACGTTAAGAAACAAATAAGGCATGCATTTCTTAATTAAGACAGGCTTCACAATGACAATGAAGAATATTTTAGGGGAAATAGGGGACTGAATATACAAAAATAGGGAACTTTTAGGGTACTTTAAAAACTTTATAAACAAACATAAAATTATATACAGTAGAACCTCGATTTTATTTGGGTAGGACAAAATTACAAAGTTGTAGGATAAAAAGAATATAATTAAACAATATAATTACAGAATTTTCAAAATAATAATAATAATAAAAAAAAGGATAATAACTACAAATTTTGGAAAATAATTTAAAACTGATAAATAATAATTCAAAATTATATAGAAAATTAATGCAGAACTTCAGAAATAATTAAAAATTTAAGATAATAATTGAAATATAAATTATGAGAATCATTAAAAACTGAAGAAAATAGTTGAAAAAAGATAAAAATATTGGTAAATTAAAAAAAAATATTAAAAATTTAAGCAATTAATTAACAAATAATGAACATAATTAAAAATTGGAAAAAAACAATTAAAAAAGATTATAAAACTAATCAAAATTAAAAGAAAGAGTTCAAACTTGATATAAATAATTGAAGATTTAATAAATCAATTTAAAAATAATATTAAAAATTAAAAATGGTTTCTATAATTGCAAAATTATACAAACAACTGAAAATGTAAGTCAATAATTGAAAATTGAAAAAATTAATTTAAAAATGATAAGAATAATTGAAGAAAAATTCAAAATTGATGAAAACAATCGAGAATTGAGAAAAATAATTGAAAATTTAGGAAACTAATTAAAAAATGATTAAGGTAATTTAAAATCGAAGAAATCAATGAGAAGGTTATAAAACAAATTAAACATTGAAAGCAAAGAATTGAAATTTAAGATTAATATATGCAGATGAAGTAAATCAAACTAAAAATAATTTTAAAAATTGAAGACAGTAATTTAAAATTAAGAAAATATTTGAAAATTAAAGAAAACAATCGAGATTTGAGAAGAATAATTTTAAAAAATTACAGAATATATATCAAATTAAAGGAAATAATGGAAAAATAGCAAAAATAATGATAAATTTTTAAAAATAATTGAAATTTGAGATAAAAAATTGAAAATAAAGGAAATTATTTACAAAATACCGAAAGTAATTGTAAATTTGAAAAAAATAATTCAAAAATTCATTAAAATTGTTTTTAATCCATTGAAATTTGAAATAAATGATGAAAGGTTTATTACATCAGTTAAAAAATAATTTTAAAAATTACAATTTGTAGAAAAAAATGGCAAAATTATAGAAATTACAAAATACCGAAAGTAATTGTAAATTTGAAAAATATAATTGAAAAAGTCTACAATTTATTAACAATTTTTTAAATTAATTAAATCTTGAAATAAATAATTAAAGGTTTAGTAAATCAGTTAAAAAATAATTGAAAAATTGATAATTTGGAGAAAAAAAATTGAAAAAATTAAAGATACCAATTTAAAAATGATTGAAATATTTGAAAAATAATACAAATGACTGAAATTTGAGATAAATAAATAAAAAATGTAGAAAGTGTATAAAAAATTACTTTTCAAAACTATAAATTGGAGAAAATATTCTCAAAGTCATAGAAATAATTGAAAGTTTAAGAAAATAAATAAAATTTATGAAAAATAAGTGATAAAATTATAAAACATTATTGAAATTTAATAAAATAACTGAAAAATTATAAACACAATGAAAAAATAGTGAAAATAATTAGAATGTAAGAAAATAATTGCAAGTTTTGGAAATTAATTGAAAAATAAGGAAAATATTAAATATGTAGAAAAAAATCATTTAAATTGAATAAAATAAGTTAAATTTGATGAAAATAATTGACAGTTTCTGAAATTAGTCAAATAATAATTCAAATAAGTATGAATGGAAGGAAAAAATTAAGAAATAATGATAAGCATAATTGTAAATTGAAGAAAAAAATTGGAATCTGAGATGAAGGATTAGAAATTTAGGAAATCTATTGAAATATAATTTAATAAATGAAAAATTGGAGAAAATATTTTAAAAATGATAGAAATAATTAAGGATTGAAAAAAGAATAAAAATTTAAAAAAGATAGAAAATAATTTCAAATTTCTAGATACCTTGACTTTAATTATACTTTCGTGAAAAGTAGGGGATTTTAGGGTAAAATTTTCTAAATAGGGGACTTTTAGGGACCAATCGCAAAATAGGCCACATTTAGGGGAAATAGGGGACGGCCTGTGAAGCCTGTTGAGATTGTAAAATAGCAATGCATATTAACAAGTGTAAATATGATCGAAGATTATGAACATTAAGGACTCATAGTTAATATAAATTAAAATAATAAAGTACAAATTTTAAGAAACGCGCTTAAGGTATGCATTTGTTATTAACATTGTTTAAATAACAATGAATATTTAAAATTGAACATGTCATTGAAAACTATGAAAATTAATCAAAACTTGATTAAATTCGGTAGAAAGGCGATTTCAGCGACTTCGCCAGGGGCTTCCTACATAGGAAAAGCAGTGTTCAGAGTCAGAAAAGCTAAATTAAATTTATTAAAGTCAAATTTCCAAAATTCAAAATGGCGGACCCAAAATGGCCGCAAACAATTTTAAAAATCTTAAAATTTCATCAAAATTTTGCGAAACTTGGTACTAGGCGTTTTTTGAGTCGCTGAGTACGAATCTGATATCAGAGAATACAAATTCAGAATGGCGGATATAATTAGTAACAATTTTTGCAAAAATTCGTTAGCGCATTTGAATTTTTTCAAAATTTCTGGCAGCTATAATGGATCCGCCATTTTGAACTTTGAAAATTTGACTTCAAAATTGTACTCAGCGACCCGAAAAACTCCCTAGTACCCCTAGTATCCCTTCAATCACTTATTTATAATAAACTGTGAAAAATAAACTCGTCAAAATTTCAAAAACCTTTACTTACTCTAATTCTTCGAAAAAATACTGTATAAGTGATTATACAAACTAATAACATATATAAGCAAAACGCTAATTCACTGCTCTTGAAATTGTTCATTCAAAAGTGACAAGTAGTTCTGAAGATCACTGTGATTCATTATCAAAATACCTTCACATGTCGTATCACACTGAGGTCGACCAGCTCTTTCCAACATTTTTAAAACTTCCAAATTTGCAACCTCTTCTAATCTGCCAGTTTTTTTATTATAGACTTTAGTTCCCTTGATGATGACAGTATGTGCAAGCAATTGAACTCCCCACTTAAAAGTATTATCTGCAAAGATTACTTGGATATGTTTATCAACGAATAATTCCTCCACTAGCGTTCGGTCCTCCATCTTCATTTTAGAATGAAGAATAGCAATACCATGTGGCAATAACTTCTTGAGTTCTTGATCTTTCACTTTTTCCGCTTTCGTACTCAAAACTTTAGCTGATTCAGAACCTTTTTCAAGGAACAGTTCAAGAGTATGTTTCTGGGAACACATACTTTGAATCGCATTCGCAGTTTTTTCGGCTTCAGAACGTGAGTGGGTGAATATGATAACTTGATTTCCTCCAGCCTGCTTTATTATTTTTTCATAAACAATTTTATCCATAACCTCACAATTATCCTCAAAAACACCAATACATTGTAGTTCTAGAGGCACCCGTCTGAAACTATTATTAAAATAAAACAAGCCAGTTTCTGGCTTGATTTCCAAGCAATTCGCATATTTTCGATAATTCGGTGAGTTAGTAAGTCCTACAAGACGAATATTTTTTTTAGTTTGCCTAATTATGGTTCGCTTTTTTTTATTTAATTTCCTTACAAAGAGACGTACGCCGTCACGCATTAAATCAATGTCGTCAGTAATTATAAGTCTGACGGGAAAAGTGAAGATACCCTTTCCGCCTTTTTTATTAAAAATTTCCGATTCTTGTGAAGCATGAACAATTAACTGAGTTTTTGCTATCTGTTCTAGTTTCGATTGATCACTTCCAGTGAATCCTGATACTGTAACATTATAAGGCTCTAGCTTTTTTCTAAGGTTATCAACCACTTCCTGAACTTGTGATTGCCACGGAACCACGTATAATATCTTGAATTCGTTCAAATTTATTGATCCATTAGAGTTAATGTGTTTTCCAATTTCACGCATTATACAGAGCAACGCAACATTCGTTTTACCAGCGCCAGTTGGCGCACAAATTAGGATATTTGCGTCACTTTCCAAGGCCGTATGCTTCAATCGACTCTGAATTCTGTTCAGACTTTTGAAATCAGGAAAAGCTGGACGTACGTATTTTGGCAAGTGGTCGATAGGAACGAGTTTCTCATTCAAAGATTCTGGTTTCACAGCTGGTATATGGACTTCTTCATACCTAAAAGCAAAGAATTGTTATTTAAAAGAGTATTATTAAACGTTTAATATACTTCATTTATATTTTTAAAAAATATGTACATTTAGTTTAAAAAAAAAAACTACAAAATAAAAATAGAAAAATTATTAAAAGATTTAAAAACATCCGAAAGTTGATTAGAAAAAATCTCAAAAAGACTAATAATTAAAAAAAAAAGACAAAAAGTAATAACAAAAAGTAAAAAAGAAAAGAGTATGCAACAAATTTTTAAAAAGTCTTTAAACTGAAAAACGTTATAGACATTATAAAATAAAAACAGAGAGGAAATTTTGGTAAACGACAAAAAAAAATGATTAAAAATATACAACGAACCAGAAATTCTTTTTTAAATATCATTAATAATAGTATATTTACGTACTTTTTTTGCAATTAAAACAATAAATAAAAAAAAAAGATTAAAAAAGTCTGAAAAGAAAAATCTTTGCAAAATCAGAAAAAGCAAAGAATTGTTTTATAAATTAAGGCACAAGCAATAAATTAATTATTTAGAAACCTTAAGAAATTAAAAGAATAATGAAGAAAGGAATTAATTAATTGAGTTGACAGAGCTCTGATATAAATTCGGATGAACCAAAATGCTTAAAGCTTTTCTTCACGTATTGAGTAAAGGGTAAATGATGACTGTCAAAATCGACAACAATTAGTAATTAACATATTGTACAAAATTAATCGAAATAAGAAAATATTCAAAAAAGTCCTTTTCAGAAGAATCACCCAAACGTAAAAGAAAGTGTACAATGTAGATACTTACTTGATTTTAGGATCCTCCGGTCCATCATTTTCTTCTTTAAACGATATTATTTTACGTTTTTTAGTTAAAGGAACGTCTGCTTCTAAGTCGATATCACGATTCTATAAAAAAATACACCAAAAATGACAGAATCGGAACTTTAAACAACAATTTGTTTACGTTTTATAACTTAACTTAGAAATTTCGTTTAAATTCAAAGAAAACAAGAATTGTGGTATAAAGATAATTAAAAAAAAAATTTATAAATTATTAGAGATGAATTATTGATATTTAAGTAATAATTACCGTCTGATTTTTATATCGAAGATTTTTTGTTGCACAATGTGCTGCTTGTTCCGCCATTATTGTTTACAAATCAAGTCACAACAATCACTGTTGCCAACAAAACAGATAACATATACCAATGGCACCAATGTGCACAAACGAATAATTAAAAAGCTAAAAATGAATAAATAGAAAGTATTAAATCAGAAGATGCAAATATGGAGTGTAGTAACAGTTTTAAGTCCATATTGTTCATTATTTAGAATTATACATATGCAACTAACTTCACGCTGGTGGATTCATTGATGACCCTTAAATTAGGCAAACTGAAATACACAGCTGCATTGGATTTCTTAATCAAGAAAATATGAGGCCTGAAAACGAACAAAATCGATAAAAAGAGACAACGGTTGTCTCTTGTACTGCCTCGCATAGTGATAAGTAGCAATTAAATACTTCAGGTTATGGTGAGTCCAGAATAGAGAAATCTACATGTAGGACCTACATGCAGGTCTGACGTCACCCATTGAAAATCCCATTGTGACGTCAGACCTACATGTAGGTCCTACATGTAGGTCCTACATGTAGATTTCTCTATTCTGGACTCACCATTAAATAGAACATAGTTAATACATGAGTAAATGTGAATTTTACAATCAGTAGCAGACGAAAATATTGAAATTGTTGTGAAATCAAGCGCGAAATTCGAATTCGTTAAACTCAATTCTTTTGTGATTCTAAATAAAATCTTTAAATTAATTAGTTTATTCAAATAATTTTTTCAGTTTTTCATATTAATTTAATATAAATTTATTACTTTTAAAATTTTTAATTAAATTCGATTATTAAATGTTGTTTCATTTATATTAGTAAATATTGCAGATTTGGGCTTTTTTTTGCAGATTGCAGATAATTATTGCAGATTTCTGTAACATTTTTTGTAGATTTTCGTAAATTTATTTACTCTTTCATAAAATTATTTTTCTTATTTTTGAAATAATTTTAATAGTTAGATTTCTGTTGACTTAATTTTTTTTTTAAATTTGTTTTTTTAATTTCCTCAATTTTTAATAATTTCCTTAACTCATTTTTTTTTTGTAGCCTTTTTATCTACTTATTTATCTTTTATATTTTATTTACATATTCTTATTTTTCAGATCTTTTAATAACATTTTACTTTTTTTGTACACTTTTTTTAAAAAATATTTTCAGGTTTTTTTCAGTGTTCATGTTTGTTTTTAAAAAATTTTAATTTCAATTTCAATTATTAATTCATTTTTTTTAGAAAATTAAATATTTTGCACACGAATTTACTTTTTGTCAATTTTTAAATTATTTGATTATTGTTTGTATTTCTTTGAACTTTAAATAAATTTTTTAGTTTTATATCATGATTTTTCAAATTTTTAGGAAATTATTATTTGTAGGAAATAATTGAAAATTGCGGTAAATAATTAATAATTGAAGGAAAGAGTTGAAGAACGACGAGAATAATTAAAAAATTGAAAACAAAATTCGAAAAATAACTATGTACATTAATACACAACTGAAAAAAATAATTTAAAAAATGAAACAAGAAATATTAAATTTAAAGAAAATAACCGCAAATTGAAAAATTAAGAAAATTATAGGAATATTAGAAATAAATGCACATTTAACAACTGGATTGAAAATAAAAAAAAAAGTAATTAAAATTGAAAAAAATAATTGAAAATTGAAGAATGGAATTGAAAGTTAAAGAATATACATAAAAATAAAAAAAAAAGTAATTGAAAAAAGCCGAGAATTGGTAAGTATAGTAGAAAACAATTGAAAACTGAAGAATGGAAACAAAAATTGAATGGAATTAAAAATTAAAGAAAATAATTGAACAATTGTATTTAAAATTAAAGAAACTTAATGATAATCGAAATAATAATAGAAAAAAAATTGATTTTTGATCGTTGGAGAATAAATTTTTTTAAAGAATGAAGCTTTTCTATGACCGATGTATCTATAGAGCAACTTTTCGCTCAAATATAACTTTATCAATTTAAATTGAATTAAAGTTAAATTCCATCGAATCAATCAGACCTTAATCCACCAATTTACATGGTCCACCACTGGCGCAACTGCTGTAAGTAATGAAATTAAGTGTATTAATAAACTCATATTCTATATACAAACATTCTGCAATGAACTTTATTTTAAAGAATTCAATCATTCTTTGATAACAAACTGTTAAAGTTAACGCATAAGAATTTCAAAAAACCAAACTTACTCCTAGTCTTAAGAAAAAAAGTTGTTAAGGATGATTACAAACTAATAATAGTAAATGGACGACTAAACTAATGAAACTTAAAGCTGTAGTTACAAACGCAGAACGTTATTTCACTGTTCTTGTTGAGTCAGAAGTGACAAGTTATTCTGGAACTCATTGTGATTCTTTATCAAAATACCTTTACATTTCGTATCATACTGAGGTTGAATCTCTTCTCAACATTTATAAAACTTCCGAAACTTTCTGTCAGTTTCTGAATTATGGACTTTAGTTTTCTATCCAAGGCCTTTTGCTGGAATCGACTTTGAATTCTATTTAGTGTTTTGAAACCGGTGTATTCAAGACTTGTTCCTTTAATGATTAATAACAATGATTTAATAATTAATTTAAATATTAATCGATTCAAAAGTAATATTAAAAAAAAAAGTATGAAACGTTCAATATACTTCATTTATATTTTTAGAAAATGTGCAAACTCAGGGGCGGCGACTTGTGTATGGTACGTCTGCAAATTCCATAAAGCAAAAAAGTCGCCCTGTGGAATTCCATGTGACAAAATTACAGACAGAAAATAAATTTCTTAATAAGAATCTGGATAAATGAATTTACAATTCGAAGAAAAAGATTAAAATTTAAAAAACAGAAATCACATTTTGCAAAAATAATTGAAAAATGACGAAAAAATTGAATACTAATTAATAAATAATGAAACTAAATTTGATATTGAAGGATATAATTAAAAATTAAAATTTTTTACTTGAAAAATTAAAGAAAATAATTGAAACTTGTAGAAGTTGATTTTAAAATTTAGGGGAAAAATTAAAAAATAATGAAAATAATTCGAAATTGAAGAAAATTTTTCAAAAATTATAAAAATAGATGAAAATTGTAGCAAATAATTGAAATCATAATAGAAAAGAATTGTTAAAAATTGAAAAGATTTAAAAATTTTTTTAAATTCATTATTTTTAAAGCGTGGAATAATTAAATTTTTAATCAATGAAATTTCAAATTAATTGAAGTTCGAAGAATTATAATATATAATTGTAATTGTAGTCTTGTTAACTTGAATATATATTCTGTAATTCTTTTAATTATTTTTTACAAATTTTTATTATTTTCTTCAATTACCTAACAATTATTTTTGTATTAAATTTATTTTTCAGTTACTTTTTGTCTTGTCCAATTATTATTTGTTTAATTTTCTAATTTTTTTTTATTATTTATCTCAAAATCTAGTTATTTTTTCAAGTTATTATTACTTTCATCATTCTGCAATTATTTTATTTTATTACAAATATATGTGGTAATTTTTTCAATTATTTTTAACAAACTAAAATTATTTTCTTCAATTTTTAACTATTTTTATTACTTTGAAAATATTTTCTTGAATTCTTTATTACTTTCATTATTCTTCAATTAATTTCCTAGATTTTAAAATATTTTTCTCAATAATAATTTTTTTTAATTTTCTATTATTCTTGTTATCATTTTGCAATCAATTTCTTCAATTTTTAATTATTCTCAAACTTCATTTCTCAATTAAATTCCTAAATTTTCAATTATTTATTTCACTCTTCAATTATTTTTTTTAATTTTCATTTTCCTTTATCTTTTTGCAATTGTTTTCTCCACTTTTTAATTTTGAATATCTGTTGATTAATTCCAATAAGTTCAATTATTATTTCAAATTTCCATTACTTTCTACAATTCTGAATTATTTCTATCATTTTTCCATTACTTTTTGTCATTGTCAATTACTTTATTACTTTGCAAATATTTTCTCGAATTTTTAACTATATTCAATATTCTTCAAGTAATTTCCTAGATTTTAAAATATTTGTCTGAAATTTTAGTAATTTTCTTCAATTATCAATTATTATTGTTATCATTTGCAATCAAGTTTTTCAATTATTAATTATTCTTACTATTCCTTAATTAAATTCCTAAATTTTCAATTATTTATCTCATTTTTCAATTATTTTGTTCAATTTTAATTTTCTTTTATTTTTTTGCAACTATTTTGTCCACCTTTTAATTAGATATATTAATTATGTTTCAATTAACATCCTAAATTTTCATTTACTAACTTAAATCTAAGTTATTGTATCCACTTTTTAATGTTTTAATCATTTTTCAATTATTTTTCTCAAATTTCAAACAAGTTCATGATTTTTTTTTTTTTTTTAATTTAATATTGTTATATTTTTCTTCTCCTCCCTTCCTCCCGGTCAATATTAAGTGTGCAGATGGCAAAACTTTACAAGTCGCCGCCCCTGTTTTTTGTTCTTATCCTTATATACTACCATTGGGCAGCTAACTTTCTTTTTTCATTTTCCTCAGCTTCTTCTGCTTTATCAAGTTGCTTCAAAATGTCAAGCTGTATTAGAATCTTGAAAAGACGAGGATCAACATTTATTTTATCCCTAATATCTTGTCTCTCTGAGTCTGACTGAGATGATGCCAACACTGTACAGAAAGCAACTAAAAATCAAAGTTGATTGGTTAATTTATTATTCTAGACAATCTATTAACAAAATTCGTCAAAATAACTCAACTTGTAATAAAATTAAAACTAAGACACAAAAATAGTTATCATTGAAATAATTATGATTGGAAACTGATTATTTTATAATTAAATTATAAATGATTATTTTTTAAAAAAATTATCAACAGTTAGTGTGATTTTCAACTAATTTATAATATAATAAAACAATAAATAGAACAAAAATACTCACTCATATGTCTGAGTTTTATCAATTGTTTGATAAAGTCGAAACCATTGTGTCCCAAAGAAAGAAGAAGCAGATTTTCACATTCAGCATCATCTCCTGCGTCTTTTAAAATCTCCAGAACCTCGGCTGTTTTTTCTCGTGAAACTAAACCCTCGTTACATATTCCATTTAATCTGTTTGGCAACCAATATGTATCTGTTTCGTTTTGATTTAGAGAAATTTCTTGTTTTATTTTCTCAGAACCACTCAACTGCAAAAAATCAAAATAATTTAATAAATTATACGATGATGAACCAAGTTATTAATTTCAAAATATTCAAACATTATTATCTAACTAGCAAAATAAAACGCGCGCCAGCGCGCGATTAGTTTTTCATACATTTTAGAAATTATAAAATACAATAATAAATTATATATATCTAATAAGAAGAAATACATATTTTAAATATAATATATTTAAAAATCAATTAATATAAATAAAATAAATATTTATTTAGGACCAAATTTATAATATTTTAGAATTAAAAAGAATTGCAAAAAATAATTGAAATTAAACAAAATAATTGCAAATTTTGCAAACTAATTAAAAAAAATGAAATCAATTAAAAATTTGGGAAAGTAATTTAAACAATCCTAAAGATGTTTTAAACATAAAGAAAATAATTTAAATTTGAGAAAAATACTTGAGAATCTTAAAAGTAAATTAAAACAAAATTGAATAATGAAAAATTAGAGAAAATAATTTAAAATTAAAAAAACATGGTTAAAAATTGCGATAAATAAATTAAATTAAAGAAAACAATTAAAATTTGAGAAAATAATTAAACAAATTACATAAAATAAAGGAAAGTTAAACAAAATTTGAGAAAAATACTTAAAACTTTCAGAAGTTCATTGAAATAAAAGAAAATAACTAAAAATTGGAGAAAAGAACTGAAGAAATAAGCTAAAAGTAATTGAAATTTACGATAATTAATAAACAAATTTTGAAATTATGAAAACAAATGAAAATAATTAAAAATTGAAGAAAACAATTGGAATTTTAGAAAAATTCTTAAAAATGTTAGAAAATGAGAATAACTAAAAGTTAGAGAAAAGACTGGAAGAATGATAGAAATAATTGAAATTTTCTATAATTAATAAAAAAAATTTGAAATTCTGATAACAAATGATAATAATTAAAAATTGAAGAAAATATTTGAATTTTCAGAAAAATACTTAAAAATCTTAGAAAATGAGAATAATAATTAACAATCGAGAAAAATAATTAAAAATTGATAAAACTAATTAAAAATTGAAAAAAATACTTGAAATATGCTGAAAATAATTTAAGATTGAGAAAGAAAATTGAATTATGATGAAAATAATTTAAATATGAAAAATTGAAAACATTCAATAAAATTTAAGAGAAATAACTGAAAAAATCATAGAATATATGTTTAAAAAAAAAATAATAATTACAAAATTACTTAAAAAATTTTAATTAAAGAGAATAATTAAAAATCGCAGAAATAACGAAAATTGATTAAAAGAATTGCAATATCGGATAAATAATTGAAATTTTTAAAAGTAATGCCAAAATAATGAATATAATTATAAACTGATAAAAATCAAGAAAAATTGCAGACTTTATTTTTAAGCAAAAGAAAATAATTAAAAATTCGTTATATAATGGAAAATTGATGACAATAATCTAAATTTGAGATAATAACTGAAAATTTAGGAAATTAATTGCATGTGTATATATTTTAAACTTCTTCAAAGACCATAATAAATTTTTAAAGCATTTTTCGAAACTTTTTTTTTACACAAATGACAATCAAAAACCAGCACAACACGATACTAACGAAAAAAGTTACCATAAGGTAACCATAAGGTAACGATAAGGTATATTATTCTTTCAATTCAAATTTTAAAATATTTCCTGATAAAGAGAGTCAAAATCAATAAAATAACAGGGACTAAGACTAACTTCACTTCAGTTTTTAAAACTTGGACAGAAAAAGATGAATAAATATCAATACTAACTAAATTCACTTCAGACTTTAAAACGTGGACAGAAAAAGATGAATAAATATAAATACTAACTAACTTCCGGAGTTTACGGAGATTACTATGATTTAATTATTTACTTATTATTGTACCTACATTTTCTGGATGTGACAGACGATCATTATTAGCTTTAGCTCCTTCCTCTTCTTTCACTTTTCCATAAAAATTCTCATCATCTTCTTTTCTTCCTTCCCCAATCTTATCAATAATTTCATTATCTAGATTTTCGACTTTAATCGTTATTTCTTCATAACTTGGTAACATTTCGAACATTATTGGTTCCTGTGTTTTTGAACTATGTGTAGTGCCAGCCAACTGAGCTTCTTTTCGTTTTTGACGCCTTAAAATAAATTTTTAACGAAATTAGAAACAATAACGGAGATTACAGTGTTTTTTTTTGTTTATATTACAAATAACGGGTGGATGAATTCCTGCGCTAATCCTGTTCAAGTTCTGCGGTTCCTATTTTGAAATTATAAATATGTTTTTTAATTTTGAACAATTACAAGAATCTGTTTAAAATATGCTTAAGATTATATAAAATCATTTGGGGACTGTTAAACTCTCAATGGAATCAATTTCGTAAAAATATCTGTTTTACAAAAAATGATATTTTTCATCAATTTGAAAACAGTTTATTTCCCTTGAATTTATTAAAGTATGTTTTAATTTTAACCAATTACAAGAATCGGTTTAAAATATGATAGAGCGATTTTAGAAAATAAACGGTATTCAAAAAATGATTAAATTATTATTGGTAGAAAAGCACTAATTCAGATTAAGAAAGGGCATTTTATTATGTTGTTAGATTTTTTGTTTTAAAAAAATGTTTTTTAGTAACATTGTATTTAACTAAATTTTTTTTTTTTAATTACTACAATATGTCCAAACAATATTGTGATAATCAGATATTTTGAAATATTGTCAGACAATATTTTTTTTTTGAAAAAAAGTTTCAGATTTAGGTTAATCATGTTTACATGATTTTCTCTTTTTCTTTTTTTTTTAGTAGTAGAGATTAAAATGAAGTTACTGTTGATAAATAATCTTAAAATATTCATGTACAAAATACAATGGTTAAAAATAATATAGAATATTAGTGAATTGTTTACTTACCTCATGCGTGCTGAAGGTCGTCTTGATAAGCGTCTCGAAGACGCATAAAGAGTTCTGTAATTTTTTGTATGTCCCATTTCTGACGTCTCTGATTTAAATAGTTTGTACTTTTCTAAATTATGTCACTTCACTTTAAATAAATAACGTTTAACTCAACATGATTTAGACGTACAGTATCACATTTGTAAACACTTTGGTGTGTAGATATATTCATTCACTTCATGTCCAGAGTGAAGATGGTTGATTACAATCACTGTTGCCAACAAAACATAAAATATAGCAATGATACCATTGTTAAAAACGAATAATTCAAAACATTCAAAAGCTGCTGAAAAGAAATTTTAATCATAAAGTCAGTATAAAAATGCCTTATTTACTAATTGGAAACTTTATTGTTTTATTTAAAAACTATACTGCTAATTCTTGGAGCTCATATTGTTTATTATTTGAATTATACATATGGTTTCATGTTACTCCTTCAATTAGGCAAACCCAGCCCCCTGAATCTCGCGTTGAAACGCATAGAATAGACTGTCATGAGAGTCGACGGGTGACTGTAGATGGCGTTGGATGTCACCTAGGCTGAGATTTGAAAAAATACAGAGACAATTTGATAAAAATCAAATATTTGATTAATTAAACTATTTTAAAACGTGTTTTCAAGTAGATATCTGAAGTTTATAAGATACTAGATATAAATAACTTTTATTTAAAAAAAGGAAAGAAACGTATTTTTAAATTGAAAATCAGTATACATTTTCTGATGAGGGAAATGTTTATTCAACTTTTACGGGGAAAATAAATTATACAGACCATATAGACATTAGAATAATATTTATATGAAATGTTTATTATGTATTGGGATAAAGAATAACAGTCTATTTTAATTTTCAAAACTTTAATAAAAATTAAAATATTAAATCTATTAAAAATAAAACTGATGTATCTAATTATTTTTCGAGTGAAATAAGAAAAAAAGTTTTTATCAAGAAATAAATATATATTTATTTTAAGGGCAAAAAGCAATAATAATTTATTATTAATTTACATTTAAATAGTTTTCTTATACTTGTTCGTTTCCCAGATGGAAAAAATGAATAAAATTTTTATAAACACATTTTATTGCAATTTGAGTTTATGTACTTTGTATAAAAACATTATATTCTTATAATATTATATAATATGTATATACTATAATTATTATATACAATGTATATTAATTTTATTTAGAAATTATAAATAGTTGCAATTTTTTTTTTTTTTTAATTATATATAATATTTATATAAAATCAATATTCATTGTATATAATTTATATTGTATACATATATATTATATAAGGTTTATATACAAAGTGTATATAAATCAAATTACAATAAAACATGTTTATCGACATTTTATTCACTTTTACCAGTATCTGGGAAACAACATTTTTAAAACAAAACACTTAACTTATTTGGTAAAATCGAATAAGTTATAAATATATTTAGGCCTTATTAAACTTTGCGATTTATAAATATACTTTAGAACTAAAAAACATTGAATTTTTTCTTCTTTATTTCGTTTTTTGCACGAGACATAACCTGACTTACATCCAAAACAAATGCACTTGTTTACCACATGTTTATTGAATATTAATAATCTTTTATATAAAAAAAATTAAAGAAAATCACATTTTAAAATGAAATAAGTCTAAAAAAACTTTTATTCATAACAGGAGACAATTTTAAATTCCAAAAAAGACATTTTTTTATCAGTTTACAATGCGTTCTGTCATCAAGTCAGCCTAGGTGACAGCCAGCGCCACCATAGTCGTTGCGCCACGACTTCGGACATTTTCAACTCAAAGATTCAGGGGGCTGGGCAAACCTAAATACACAGCTGCATTTAATTTTCAAATTAAGAAAATATATAAAAAACAATTTTTGAGTAATTACATTCAATATGTATACATTAAATATTTGTTAAATTGTTATTTTATTAAATAACATTTAAATTAAGTGCGCAAGTCTGACTCGCACTTGCCCGGTTTTTTTTTATCTGAAAAATAAAAATGTTAAAAATAATTACTTCAAACATAACCTCTTCTCGAGTAAGTGGTCAATTCCTCCTTAGATTTAATTTTTCAAATTTCCGAAAATCACCAAATGTTTTGAAAATTAATTTTATGGAAAAATTCAAAGAAATTTTAGTCAGGCAAACATTTTCTTTTTTTGATATTTTAGGTAATTCAAATTTTGGAGTAAAATATTTTTTATTCTTAAAGAAAAAGTTAGGGCAAAATTTATTGTCTATATCAGTGACTTCATACTCTATTATATGCCCTTAAAATTGTAGTAAAGAGAAAATATTTAAAAAATTGGAAAAATAAAGGATTATTAAAAAAATTAAATAAAAAATAAACAAAAAATAAGACATTCTTCAAAAGGTAAAAGGTTTAGTAAAATTAAACCAAAAAAAAAAAACAATCATAACATCAGACATATTTTCTAAACAATTCTAGCAGCAATTTTAGAAAAATGAAGAAAACAAAAAAGTATTATGACAGAGGAAATAAATTTACGAAAAAATAGATAAAATATGAAAACAAATAGAATACATTTAATTTACAAAAAAAGAGTGAATAAATAATAAATTCATTTTTGGAAACAATAAGAAATTATGTAAGTTGTTTGGTAATTTTGAAGAAACAGAAGGCTAAAAAAATAGGAAGGAATTTATCAGGGAAAAACTTAAAAGATAGAAGAAAAGAAAGTTGTTCCAAGAAAGGGGAAAGACATGTTGGACATAATTTTATTATAAATATAAAAATAAAACACAAATAAAAATAACAAAAAAATTGCAAATAATAAAGGTAAATGAAATAAAATAATTATAAAAATAATAAAGAAATAAAACTCATACCAGTAGTTAAAGCATAAAATAGTAAATCAATTAATATGAAAAATAAATCCACTCGTCATAGTAGTGTAAAAAACATTTTATTGTTATTTTTTTTAAATATTTGTAGAAATGTATCAAAATAATTATATTTTTTTTCTGAATTTTTGTACACAGTGTCTGAGAAATACTAAAAAAAATAAATTTTTAATTCAGAAAAAAATGAAATAATAATAAACATAATTTGTTTAAACAATATTTAATGTATGTACTAATAAATCTTTTTTTTTGTTTTGTTTAATAAAACACTAAATTACAAAGAAAAAACAAAAAAAGTTATGGAATATTAACAAATAAAGTATCGGGTTTCACTTTTTCGACATTTTTTCAGAAAAAGATGATTGTCAGATTGAATAATATGAATTTTTAAAGATTTTATATAATTTATTTTCTATGTATAGTAGAAGCAAAAAGTACAAGTTAAACACAAAAAATGAAGAAATTCAAGGACACAAATAAAAATCGTAGGACATTTCATAGACGAGTAGACACCCTGAACAATTATTTTAAATTATTTAAACGCTAAAAACGACCTTTTTTTATTCAATTTCAACATTAATAAAAATTTTATAAAAAAAAAATCATTCTTTGATAATAAACTGTGAAAAATAAACTCGCAAAAATTTCAAAACCCTTTAGGGTAGACCGCCCAACAGTAGTAAGTAATTAATAAAGAAAGCAAAATGAGCCTAAAATTAACTTTTTTTTTCATTTTGAATACTTTTTTAACACGATAAACAATCACTCGAAAAGGAACCTCATATCAACAGTTGATAATCGGATCCTATTAAAAAAAAAAAAAATTGTTGAGCAGTTTTTTATGCATAATACAATTCCTTGAAAATACTTCTTCAAAATAAAATCAATTTGTCCGCATAAAAGTTGTTTATTGCAAAATATTTAACTGAAATATGAGAAATACGAGAAATTTTCAATTCCCTGAAACAGGGCTACCAAACTTAAGAGCTTAAAAGAGCGGCAAATTTGAAACGAAGAAATATAGAATATAAGTGTTTTCTACATTGGTTTCTATTGATAATAAATTGCTTCTGGTCATTTTATATGCAAGAATTCAAGCTAAACTAAAAAGTTTTTCGCGTTTTTCGAATGGAAAAAATGCCTTCAAAACATAACCTCAACTTCTAACAATTGTGTGCCGCGATTATGAAATGGATTATCTATACTATTGATTATCAACTGTTAGAATTTATACTTAATTATAAAAAATGCTCAAATATTTATAAATAAAGAAAATTAACACTTGATGGTCCATATTGTTTCTTAAAATTCCAATTTTTATAATAACGTGTTTGTGAACCCGGATAAAATTATTTTTTCGTAAAAATCGTGAATATATGACAAGTCAATTTATTTTTACCTCAAAAAACGCTTTTTCCATTTATAAATGACAATTATTTATATATTGTTTCAAAAAAACTAGGTAACCTTATTTTATTTCTAAAATCTTATTATGATGAATTGAATTAAAATTTTAAAACAGTTCTCTAGAAAATTGGAATTATCTACTGTTTGCCATTATCCACTGTTAGACGGTCTCCCTTACGTACTCTAATTCTTAGAAAAAACATTGTTGAAGGTTACAAATTAATAATAATAAATTAACGACTAAACTAATCGAAACATAAATCTTCAGATACATACGCAAAACGCTATTTCACAGTTCTTGAAATTGTTGAGTCAAAAGTGACAAGTAGTTCTGAAGATCAATGTGATTCGTTATCAAAATACCTTCACATTTCGTATCACACTGAGGCCGACCAGCTCTTTCCAACATACTTAAAACTTCCAAAAATTGAAGCTCTTCTAATCTGTCAGTTCTTACATTACAGACTTTGGTTCCCTTGATGATGACGGTGTGAGCAGGCAAATTATTTCCCCAAGCTAAAGTAGAGGTAGTGACCAGTATGTATGTCTCTGAGAACACATACTTTGAATCGTATTCGCAGTTTTTTCGGTTGGATAAAGTGTGTGGGCGAATATGAGAACTTGATTTCTTCCAGCCTGCTTCATTACTTTTTCATAAATAATTTCATCAATAATCTGATAATTATTCCCTATAACACCGATACATTTGTAGTTCTAGAGCCACCGGTCTGAAACTATTACCAAAATAAAACAAGCCAGTTTCTGTCTTGATTTCCAAGCAAGTAGCAAATTCTTGATAATTCGGTAAGTTAGCAGTAAGTCCTACAAGACGAATGTTTTCTTTAGTCTGCGAATTTATTTTGTTAGTTTTTTTGATTAATTTCTTTCCCGAGTCGAAATTTTGAAGCTACTTTGAAGCTCATGAGGAACTTTAGCTTCTACTTAACGACTTCTTAATTTTTAGCCTCTTCTTTACTTCTAATAATAATATTTCCTTCTACTTTACGTCTATACACATGTTTCATTTTTCCAATCATTAAAATTAGCAGCTCTTTTAAAGCTCCACATTCCCAGTTATAAAGAAATGACAATTTTTATTCTACTTTAAACCTGCAAGTGAAACTCAGTCATTTTTTCCATTGAAATATACTTTTTTATTTAACATATAAGAAAAACGGGAGTTAAACTAACTTTTTCTTCAATTATTGTTCCTCTGATTAGCCCTTAAGAGGAAAAAATTTTAATCTATAACCAAAAACCAATAATTTGTAAAATTAGGGAAAATGTGTATCTTTCTAGATGCACTTGTAAAAAAATAACAATTATTAACAATAATTTGTTTAAACAATTTTGAGTGGTGATTGTCGTTAATTTTGATAAATATCTTATTTTTTCAATATAAAAAGTAAACAAATTAAAAAACTACTACTTGCTAGGTGTTTTTAAATGTTATAAATTAACAATAATAAATTGTTTTAAAATATAAAAATAATAATTTATGGTCAATAATTTTTATTTTTCTAACCAGAGCCCAGTAATTTATTTGTAAAATTAGGAAAAATTTGTATCTTCCTAGGTGTATTTGTAAAGAATTAGTAATTACTAGCAATAATTTGTTTAAAAAATTAAAATTGATGAAAATATAATTAAAAAAATGTATATAAAAAGTCCAGAAAAGAAAAGTAAAAATCCTTCAGAAAAAAAAAGTTTGGGCAAATTAAACCAAAAACATTTTTATAATATTACACTGAAAGCAAGTCCAACAATAAATTTAGAAAAATAAAGAAAATCTAAAAATTCTATAAAAGAATAAGTACTAAGTTTGCAAAAAACCTCGCAAAAACTATCCAAGAATTAAAAACAAATTGAATAGGTGCATTAATAAAAAAATAAGCGTATTTATTTTTAAAAATATGAAAAAACTTATGAAACTCAACGAAATAATAATAAATAATAATTATTATTTATTATTTATAATTTATTTATTAATAAAATAAAATGACAAATACAACAACAAAAAATACCATTAGTAAAAGGAGAAAAAATCTATAAATTTTGTAAAAATAAGAAATTATAAGATAAAATTTAAACAGTTTCGAAAAAGAAACTGAATTAGAAACTAAAGAAGAATTACAAATATTGTAAGACTTAAAAAAAGGATTATTGTGAATATGAAAAATAATTAATATTATTTAATTATTTTGCATTAACTAATGTGTCTTTAAATTTGAATTAATTGACATTTAAAAGTTTGAAAAAATTGGAATATGAGTTTATTGACGTTTGGAATTTATTTAAATTATAATGACCTATAAAGATATAAAAATTTGATATTATTTTTTGTTATCTTCATACCAAAAATTTGTAAATCGTAGGTATTTTGATTATCTATATTAGCCCAATTATTTAAATTTTATAAAGATTAAAATTGAAATTTTTAAGATTTATCCACAAATTTGTGGTTTTTTTTATGGTTTGTGATTTTTTACATGCAGTATTAGACATCCGGAGAATTGTAAAGTTTTTTTTTTATTTAAATCATGATTTTAATGCAAATGCTTCAATGATTTAAATCAATATCAGCCTGTAACTTGACAATAATAAATTGTTTAAACAAATGAAAAATACATAAAAAATCTCCGTAAACATTCAGAAATTGGCGATATGTAACAATTTTGTTGAAAACTCCTAAAAAAACTATTCATAATTTGTATCATAAGGACACTGTGAAAATTAAATATTAAGTTCATAAGCGTCGGTAGCGTAGTGGTTAGTGCGTTAGATTATAAGTGCGTAGGTCGTTATGTCGTGGGTTCGAATCCCAACTTGCGTTATAATAATTTATTTAGTAAGTTTAGACTATTTCCAGCTTGTGTGTATTAAGTGTGACGAATTCTAAAAGCGCATGAATTTTGAATATTTATTTTATATTTTTTTTTATAATTTCATTCATATTAATTTCAGTTTTATTCGCAAAAACAGATTCTTTCTTTGTTTAGACTTTAGAAGATCAATAAAAAGGGGGTCTTGAGCGTTAAAAGAGGCCTTAATATAGTTGAATATTAGCTTCTACTTTAACGCTCTCATCGCGGAAACAGGAAATTTCTTCCAATAATAGCACCAAAGTAGAAGCTAAATTGTATTGAATTTGCTTCTACTTTAAACCTCTATTTCCTAAAAATTTTGGACTATGTAGCGTTAAAGTAGCCTCAAAATTTCGACTCGGGATGCTTTACGACTCATTAAATTAATGTCGTCAGTTATTATAAGTCTGACGGGAAAAGTGAAGATATTCTTTCAGCCTTTACTATTAAAAATAACCGACTTTTGTGAAGTATAAACAATTACTTGAGATTTTGCTATCTGTCCTAGTTTCGATTCATCACTTCCGCTGAATCCTGATACTGTAAGATTATAAGGCTCTAGCTTTTTTCTAAGGTTGTCAATTATTTTCTGAACTTGTGATTGCCACGGAACCACGTATATTATTTTGAATTTGTCCAAATTTATTGATCCATCAGTATTAACGTGTTTCATAATTTCTCGCATTATGCAAAGCAAAGCAACATTCGTTTTTCCAGAGCCGTTTGGTGCGCAAACTAGGATATTTTCGTCACTTTCCAAGACCGTATGCTTTAATCGACTCTGAATTCTGTTCAGAGTTTTGAAATCAGGAAAAGCTCGACGTACGTATTCTGGCAATTGGTCGATAGGAACGAGTTTCTCATCAAAAGATTCTGGTGTCACAGCTGGTATATGGACTTCTTCATACCTAAAAGCAAAGAATTGTTAAGTTTCATTACAGAGTGTTTTTAGAGAATGGTCATTGTTAAATTTTCGAATTTCCAGGATGGTAAAATACAATTTTCCAGGACTTGTTCATTTAATGATTAATAACAATGGTTGAATGATTAATTAAAATATTTATGGATTTAAAGAAACAAGAATAACAAAAAATGATTAAAAATATACAACATACCAGAAAATATTTTTAAAAAAATAATAACA
This sequence comes from Ganaspis brasiliensis, assembly GCA_037103525.1. NCBI lineage: Eukaryota > Metazoa > Arthropoda > Insecta > Hymenoptera > Figitidae > Ganaspis > Ganaspis brasiliensis. The sequence continues at coordinate 3,431,678 of JAZKLR010000294.1, forward strand.
TATTTACGAACGTTTTTTGTGTTTAGAATACATTTTAAAAATAAAGAAAAAAAATAATTATTTTATAAATTAAGGCAAAAGCAATGAATTAATTTTTTGGAAACCTTAGAAAATGAGAAGATTAAAGAAAAAAGAAAGAAAGGAATTAATAACAAATAAGAGAATATAGCACAAGATTAAAGTTACATAAAAAAGTAAAAAAAAGGTAAAATTTAAGAAATTATGAAATAGAAAAAATACACAATAAATATTTTTACAAAATGAGAAATTATATATAATAAAAAGTAAACAATTTCAAAGAAAGAAAAACATTTCAAAGAAGTAGAAAAATGATAAAATTAGAAAATGAATTAAAAATTTAAAGAATAATGAAAAAATATAAAAGTACAAAAAGTTTAAGAAAATTTACGAAGTTACAAATTTTGAAGGAAAAAAAAAATAAAAACATAAAATAAAATAATAATGATAATAATAATCCTAACAACATTATTTGAGAAAGACAGGAAATCTTTTTAAAAATCTAACAAAAGATGAAACTGAGTCGACTTAGACTATTTAGGAAAATCGAAAATCTTAATGATCAAATTAGATAAATTAACTAAGTGAGAACAATAAATTAATAACATAAAAGTAAATTAAGGAAGTTATTAAAAAAAATAATTTTAAATACAAAAAAATGAAAAACCATGTATTATTTTACGAATTTTAGATCAATTATAAATTTCATATGGGTCAATCAACTCATTTTGAGATAAGGAATATGATTTTTAAATTCATTAAGTTGTATTTTTAGCATGGGAAAATTTTTTTTTAAAAAGCGATTCTTTTTTATAAAAAAGGTGCTCAGAAAAATTTGATTGGGTATTTTAAAAATCCCTGTGTACAAATTTAGATATTCATGAGCTTAATAAATTATCGAAATTTTATTGAAATCTGTTTAAGCCGTCTCGAGATATCCTGGCGACAAAAAACGCTATACACACATTCTTTTACACACACACACAATCTGGATATTTGCTTAAAAATGATAATTTAAGCTTTTTAGATGACAATTTCTCGATTTAGACTATTTTTGGGAAATCGAAAATGTTAACGACCACAAAGCTTCCTTTATGAGGAAGTAAAATCAGTAAAAATAAAATTAAAAATGTAAAAAGACAATAAAAAGTAATGGTGATAATCTTTTTTGTTAAAAATCTATTTATTAATCCATTTCGCCCTTCAACGATGGGCCTTTTATGGAATTTATTACTGGAAAATATTATAAGCTAGGAGTAAAATAAATGGATTTTTAACAAATAAAAATAACACCACTGCTACTTATGAAATGTAAGCGAACAAAATTTCCATTCTTAATAAAAACAATAAAAATAAAATAATTATTATTTTAAAAAAAGAGAAAATTTAAAAAAAAAATATATAAGAGTGAAGAAAATGACAGTAATTATATGTATAATAAACTAGGAAAACTAAATAAAAATATTTACAGACTTTCTTTTAGTTATAAAAATAAAGAAGAAATTAATTAATAAAACATTTATGAATGAATAATAACGTCACTGTTTAGGCAAAATTTGTCCGTAAACTTCCACTTAAAATAATAAATATTATGACGCTAATCTTTACACAAATATTTTAAATGTTTTATTAAAAAGGTCTGCACTGATCCAAATTTAGTTGAATTGTAAACTAAAATTAATTTTGTCAAATTCATGAACATAAAAAAATCATTTTAAAAATTAATTTTAAGGCAAAAGTCAATCAATATAATTTGGGTTAGATTTTAAGTGAGCCTACAAATTTTGCAGTCAAAATATTCATTATTTTTTAAAGAAAATTCAAGAACAAATTTTTTCTATGCCGGTGACGTCATACTACATCACATGTCCTTAAAATTGTACTAAAGAGAAAAATATTTCAAAAAATTGAAAAATTTAAGGAAATATTTTAAAAATATTAATTTTTGTAAATTTTTATTTGACAATTTAAATTAAACATATAAGTAAAATAATAAAAAATAAAGCATTCGTCAAAAATAAAAAGGTTTAAGAAAACTAAACCAAAAAAATGTTTATAACATTAGATACATTTTTAAAACAATTCTAGCAACAATTTTAGAAATATGAAGAAAATAAAAAACTTATATGATAGAGAAAATAAATTGACGAAAAAATAGAGAAGTTATAAAAACAAATTGAATAAATTTACAAAAAAATTAGTGATACTTCTGTGTCTAAATAATAATAATAATTAAAGAATGAATACATTTTGTTTAGAATAAGAAATAATAAGTTTTTGGCAATTTTAAAGAGACATAAAAATTATAATTCTGTATCTAAATAATGATAATATAAAGAATGAATACACTTCTTTTTAAAATAAGAAATTATAACTTTTTGGCAATTTTGAAGAGACAGAAAGCTAAAGATACAGGACGGTATTTATCATCAGGTAAAACTTTAGAAGAAAGAGGATAAAGAAGTTTTTCCAAGAAGAAAAAAAAACCATTGTTGGAAATAATTTTATTAAAAATTGATAAAAGGGCTGTTAGAATTACTTCTGGAAATAATTAAATTTTAAATAATTTTAAAATCAATTTTATCGAGAATCGGTGATGATTTAATGCATCAGTGAATAATTATTAAGAATTCGGACAAAGAAAAAGTTAAATCTAGATTAGATTAAATGAGCCCTTGATTAGGGTGGTCAAAAAAAATTTGAATTTCAATATGCAGAACGGCTAAAAAGCTTCCTTTTTAATTAAAAATAAATTTCATAACTGAAAATTGAAATCAAATAATATTAACCCGGTGCGCATTGCGAATATGTTTTGCAACGAAACTCATGTTTAGTTGTTTTAGAACCTGAAAAATGATGGAGTTTTTATTTTATATTTCTTTTTTATTGTAGATAATTAAAGTTTTTTAGTATCCGGTATACTGTTCCTATTATCCTCTACTTGAATTAATTTTTGCTTTTCTTCTTCTGATGTTGTTATTGATTCATTCAAATTTGACATTTAATCCAAAATCCCAACAGCAATTTATTGCTGGCCAGGTCGACGAACGACAAGTTGTACAAAATTTTATACGTTTTTTTCAACGCATTATTCAATTGGAGAAAACATTGAACATGAAAGAAAATAATTAAATAATTGAAAAATCATAAAATTGATAAAATTTGAAAAAAATACTTGAAAAATGATAAAAATAGTTAAAATTAAAAAAAAATAATTGAAAAATGATAAAAATAATTGAAAATTACAAAAATAATCAAAAAATTGAACAAATAGTCGAGAAATGACCAAAATAATTGAACCTTGAAAAAAAATGAAAGATGATAAAACTAATTTAAACTTATGTAAAAAATTTATGGTTTGAAAAAAGACGTAAAAAATGACATAAATAATTGAAAAATGGAGTAACAAAATAAAAATTAGAAATCAATAACTGGAAAATTGGAAATAAAAATTGCCGTTTAAAGAAAATAATTAAATAATGACAAAATAATTGCAAAATCCCAAAAAATTTGAAATTTGCAGAAAATACTTGAAAAATGATAAAAATAATTAAAATTAAAAATAAAAAGCAATTGACGAATGACAAAAATAATTGAAAAATGAAAAATTTGATGTAAATTAAAGTAAAAAATTAAAGAATCCATGACAATAATGTAAAGATATAAGAAAATAAGTTACATTTGGAGAAAGTAGGTAACAAAAAAATGTCGAAAATATTGATAATACTTGAGAAATGACTATATTATTTGAAAATTTTAAAAGCAATTAAAAAATGAGAAAAATAATTAAAATAGGAAAAAATAATCGAGAAATAACAAAAAGAACAGAAGTTTGAAGAAAATAATTGAGAAATCACAAAAAATTTAAATTTGAAGGTAATATGTGAAAAGTAACAAATACAATAAAAATTTGAGACAAATAATTGAAAAATGACAAAACTAATTAAAAATTAAGTAAAAAATAAAAAATTTGAAGAAAAGACTTGAAAAATGATAAAAATAATTAAAATTTGAAAAGAAATTGAGAATTGACAAAAATAAATGGAAATTGAAGTAAGAAATTAAAAAACCAAACACAATAATTTAAAGATATAAGAAAATAAATACAAAATTTGGAGAAAGTAATAAAACAACGTCGAAAATATTGACAATAATTGAGAAATTACTAAATTAATTGAAAATTTTTAAAAAACAATTAAAAAATAACAAAAATAATTGAAATTTGAAGAAAAAAAATTGAGAAATTACAAAAAAATTAAATTTGAAGATAATACATGAAAAATAACAAAAATGATAAAAATTTGAAATAAATAATTGAATAATGACAAGAATGATTGATAACTGGTGTAAATAATTAAAAGAATGTAAATTTGAAAAAAAAAATTGTCAATAGTCATTTTGTAATTTTTTACTATTTTGTTAAAATTTCTATTTAATTTTTTAATCTTCAATTAATTTCTTTAATTTTTAATTATTTTCTTCAATTTTTACTTGCATTTTTCGTTTTTTAATTATTTTATTCAGAATTAAATAATTTTCACATTTTCTCAATTATCAAATATTTTCTTGAAATTTCAATACAATTTTTTAATTTCCAATTGATTTTTTTTATTATTATTCATTTTCTACAATTTTTTCCATTATTTTCATCAGTTGACAATTTATTATTCTCCTTCAATATTATAATTATTCATCAAATTAAAAATTTTTTTTATTCGAATGCAGATTTTTTTCACCATTTTTCAAATTTGTTTTCCAATTGTAAATTTTTTTTTTTTTAATAGTTAATTATTTTAGTCAATATTTAACTATTTTCGTCATATCTATTGTAATTTTTCTTTTAATTATCAATTGTTTTTTTTAAAATTTCCATTGAATTCTTTAATTTCCAGTTTATTTCTAAATTTTTAATTATTTTAACCAATTCTCAAATATTTTCTTTGATTTTCAATTATTTTTATCAGTTCTCAATTAATTCCTCAATATTAAATAATTCTCGTATATTTTCAATTATTTTTTTCACTCAAAAAAATTGTTTTAAAATTTCAATTCAATTATTCAACTCTAGAACTATCCTCTTCAATTTTAAGTTATTTTCTTCATATTTAAATTCCACTTTTCAATTTTCAATTATTTTCTAAAAGGACATGTGATGGAGAATTACGTAGCTGCTATAAGAAAAATTTGTCCGTAAACTTTCTCTAAAAATAATAATTATTTTAATTTCAAACTTTGAGGAATGACTTTATAAGACATTAAGAAGGTCTCTCTGACCCAAGTTTGTTTGAATTTTTGAATTAAAATTAATTTTTTAAGAAATTTGCTGATATTTGGAAAAGCTAAAAAATTAATTTTAAAGCATAATTTAATCAAACTTGGGCCAGAGAAACCTTCTTATTGATATTTTTAGTAATTCTACAAAGTTTGGTGTCAAAATATTTAGTGTTTTAGGAGAAAGATTACGGTTAAATTTTGCCTATACCATTCACGTCATTTTCCATCACATGCCCTTAATATTAAAAAGTTATCGTCTTTCTATTTTATATTTTTTATTATTATTAAGTTTTTTTAATTTTAAATACAATTGTTAAATTATTTTCTTTAATTTTTAATTCCATTCTTTAATTTTTAATTGCTTTCTTCATTTTTCAATTTTTTTTTTAATTTCAATTCTTTTTTTTTCGATTTTTAATCCAGTTGTTTATTTTTAATTAATAATTGAAGTTTAATTTTACTTAGTCAGTGATTTAAATGGAAATCTAAATAATTAAAGTCTCCAAATAATTCTAAATTATTTAAAGTTTACATTTTTATAAAGGCAAAATTTACGAATTTTTCGTACTTTTCTAAACAAATTACGGATTTTACGGACGTTTTTTTTTTAAAAAACTGACTTTTGCGAAACTTACGGACTTATTTAAGATTGACTATTACTTTTTCCAAGTCAAAATCTCAGTTTTATAATTTTTGTAGTTAGAATAAATATTAAGCAATGTTTAAAATCTAATATTTTAGAGACGACTCTTCACAATTGGCCTTTAAAAGATTGCTTTTCAATTTCTTGTTCAAATGCAGAAGCAATGTATTTGAGATAATTTATTGGTAACTTCTGATATGTTTATTAGAGCTTGATTTAGTTGCCATTTTATTTTTTTTTTTCTTTTCTACAAATTGTTATTACTTTTTCATTTTGGATTTTTATATATTGTTATCTTAGCGGACTTAATCTTAGCGGACTAATCATTCTTTTTACTATCTTACATGATGTTTTTTTGTCTTTCTCGTCACCATGAAGGGCTGTTTAGCTCTAGGATCTTGTAATTTTAAATAAATAAATAAATGTTTCTGCATTTAAAATGCTAACCGAATTGTATCCACAAGGACCACTTTATCCCATTTTACGGTAATAATGATTTAATGATTAATTTAAATATTAATTGATTGAAAATAAATATTAGGCGTTCAATATAAGCAAAAACTACAAAATTTAATAATAATAATCTCCGCAAACTCCTGAAGTTAGTTAGTATTTATATTTATTCATCTTTTTCTGTCCACGTTTTAAAGTCTGAAGTGAAGTTAGTTAGTATTAATATTTATTCATCTTTTTCTGTCCACGTTTTAAAAAATGAAGTGAAGTTAGTCCCTATTATTTTATTGATTCTGACTCCTCTTTATCAGGAAATATTTTGAAATTTGAATTGAAAGAATAAGGTAACCTTTTTCGTTAGTGTCGTGTTGTGCTGGTTTTTAATTGTCATTTCTGTAAAAAAAAAGTTTTGAAAAATGCTTTAAAAATTTATTATGGTTTTTGAAGAAGTTTAAAATATATACACACGCAATTAATTTCCTAAATTTTCAGTTATTATCTCAAATTTAGATAACTGTCATCAGTTTTCCATTATATAATGATTTTTTAATTATTTTCTTTTGCTTAAAAATAAATTCTGCAATTTTTCTTGATTTTCATCAATTTATAATTATATTCATTATTTTGGTATTATTTTTAAAAATTTCAATTATTTATCCGATATTGCAATTATTTTCATCAATTTTCGTTATTTAAGCGATTTTTTAATTATTCTCTTTAATTAAAAATTTTCAAGTAATTTTGTCATTATTTTTTTTTAAACATATATTCTATAATTTTTTAGTTATTTCTCTCAAAATTTATTGAATGTTTTTAATTTTTCATATCTAAATTATTTTCATCATTATTCAATTTTCTTTCTCAATCTAAAATTATTTTCTGCATATTCCAATTATTTTTTTCAATTTTGAATTAATTTTATCATTTTTCAATTAATTTCCTCGATTGTTAATTTTTATTCTCATTTTCTAAAATTATTTTCTACAATTTTTAAGTATTTTTCTGAAAATTCAAATATTTTCTTCAATTTCTAATTATTTTCATTTGTTATCAGAATTAAATTTTTTTTTTTTTTATTAATTATCGTAAATTTCAATTATTTTTATCTTTCTTCCAGACTTTTCTCCAATTTTTTAGTTTTTCTCATTTTATAAAATAAATTTCTAAAATTTTTTAAGTATTCTTCTCAAATTTCTATAATTTTCTTCAATTTTTAATTATTTTTCTTTGTTTTCATAATTTTCAAACATTTTTACTGATTATATCTTAAGGGGAGGTTACTGTTCTCAATGATGAAAAATTCATGAAATTTGGGAATTTTTTTTCCATAGACGGAAATATTTTTGAAATTGCGGTTTTTTTAATTTAAATAGTATATAATTATATAAACTTTTTATATATTTATATTAAAAAAAAAATTAAAAATGGCGGCTGTAGCTTAACTTATAGAAGACCCTGCGCGTCGTATTTTTTTATGCGCCGTACGTTCCACAGCCTCGCCAGGTTACCAGAAACAAAAATTCCTGAAAAATTATTAAACTAGGATAAATTTAGAGGACCTTATCGTTTCTCTTTTTTTAAAAAACGTTTTTTTAGCAAAATGGCGGCTATTTGAAGAGAAAACTCAATTTTTAAGCTTTTTTCTTTTTACTTTATGGGTCAAAAAAAATATTAAAAAATTTTTTTTTAAAGAAAAGGAGAACCATAAATTTATTCTAGTTTAATAATTTATCAGGAATTTTTGCTTCAGATACCCTGGCAAGGCTGTGGAACGTACGGCGCATAAAAAAATACGGCGCGCAGGGTCTTCGATAAGTTAAGCCACAGCCGCCATTTTTAATTTTTTTTTTAATATAAATATGTAAAAATTTTATATAATTATGTACTATTTAAATAAAAAAACCGCAATGCCAAAAATATTTCCGTCTATGAAAAAAAAAAAAATTCCCAAATTTCATGAATTTTTCACCACTGAGAAGGGTAACCTCCCCTTAAGTTCCAATTAAAGTTCCATAATGGTCTATTTTTGACTGCGGGATATATTATAAAATCATTGTAAATAAATAAATAAATACAATTTTTTAAAATTGAAATTTGAAAAAATTAATTGAAAAAAATGAGAATAATTAAAAATTGAAGAAAATAATTGGAACTTAAGATATAATCAGTAAATCTAAATTTGGAATAATAATTGAAAATTTAAAAAATTAATTAAAAAATAATTAAAATAATTAAAAGGTGGAGAAAATAGTTAAAAATTGATTGTAAAATTTTAAAGTTAAGAAAATAATTGAATTATAAAATAAAATGATGATAGGTTGAAAAAATAATTTAAATTTGAAATAAATAATTGAGAAAACTGCAGAATTTTCATTCAAATAAACAATAATAATTAAATTTTGAGGAAAATACTTGAAATCTGAGAAATAAGTAGAAAAAAAATTTAATAAATCATTAAAAGAATTGAAGAAAGCTAAAAATAATAAAAAGTTAAGATAATTAATGAAAAAATTGGAAAATTATGAGAAAAAATGAAAATAATTAAATTTTGAGAAAAATGATTAAAATACTTGAAAAATAATTTTACAAAATATGAATAGTAATTACAAATTGAAGGAAATAATTGATATATGATGAAAGTAATTAAAAATTTAGAAAATTAATTCATAATGAAAATGATGAAAAATTGAAGATAATAATTGCAGAATCAAAATAATAATAGTGAATTAAAAGAATGAATTTCATTTTGCCATAAATAATATGAAATTTGCAATAAATAATGAAATTGTTTTATTGTCGAAGAGAAAGTAATTAAAATACATATTACTATTAACATTGAAATTCAGATCATTATTAAAAGAATGACACTATAGATTATATTTTCATATTTTGATTGAGAAAATTTGACTTAATTTGATAAATAAATAAAAAACTTAAATTCTTATAGATTCTCTATTAGAATTTTTGTCGGTTATATTTCCTGTTATATTCTCGTTCTTTTTACCGTTCTCCAGGTAATATTACGTCTTCGCAACTCTAATCTCTTCGTAGAAAAGAAACATGTAGAAAAATTCGTTATTGCACAAAGTTTGGCAACACAGAGATTTTTTTCCAGACAAATATCTTGATTAAAAAAGAAAAATCGGGCAAGTACGAGTTACACCCGTACTAAAATCTAGGGTTCCGTACATTTACGAAACAAAGATATACCTTATTAACAAACAGAGAGCTCTAATTTGGTACACTTATGTATTTTCACGTGTAGATTACAGGAAAATTATAGGAAACATTATCTGGATTGACAGTCAAAACGTTGTCAAAAAAAGAAAAACTGCAAATTTTCAAAAAAAAAGTTTTTTCCTCATAACTTTAAAACTATTTGAGCTAGAGGGCCAAAATTTGATACATTTGTATATTTTTATGTACAGATTATGAAAATTAATTAGAACGTACAAATTATGAAAATACTTCTACCTTCAAGTACATGAAACTTTTGCTTAAGGGTACAGGCTTGTATTTCATATAAATAACATAAAAATCAACAATTTTTTTTTAGGGGGAGGCCCTGAAATTTTTGTAGGGTTTCAGGGCTTATAACAGTCTTGATTATAGGTCCTGTGGCAGCTTTGATCAAGCCTTGTATAAGATTAAAATTTTTTTTTTTGTTTTTTTCATAATTTTTCAATTATTTTGAAAAAAAAGTGATAACAATTTTCAATTGCGTTTTATATCGTTTTTTTAAATTCTGAGTATACAAATAAAAATTTTATTGGTTTGAGGGGTACTGTAGGACAATTAGGGTGAGCTCTAGCATAGGGGTCTAAACCTCTTTTTGGTGATTTTTTGAATTATTTTTTGTGACCTCATAATATTCAATTTTATTTCCAAACATAATTTTTCCATAATCTGCATGCAAAAATACCCGAGTGTACCAAATTTTAGCCCTCTAGCTCAAATAATAGCAAAGTTAGAGAAAAAAAAACTTTTTTTTCGTAAATTTGCAGTTTCTCCTTTACAACGCTATGGCCATCAATTCAGATCATGTTCTCTATATTTTTCGTGTAATCTACACGTGAAAATACATATGTGTACCAAATTTCAGACCTCTAGGTTAAATAGTTAAGAAGTTAAGGGTGTACGAAGGTGTACGGAACCCTAAAAAAATGTGAAATATATGGTAAATATTTAGCTTGCCGTGGAATAAGGTTGATAAGTCAGGGGACTGCTGGATAAAAACATTGCCGCGAATTTTATTCGAAAAAAGAAAAATAGAAACTTGTTGGAATTTTACAAATAAGAGTAAGAATGAAAAAGATAAAAAAGAAAAAAAAACCTGCTTTTCTCTGTCAGGGAAAACTTTTCGCGTGCAACCTGACTAATAAATAACACAAGTTCTTTGACGTTTGTTGTATAAAACTCTAATAGAATCATTCTTGAAAGTATGATTATGATTTTCTCAAGGTTTGGGAAATTAGGAATTGGGAAAAAATTTATTTAATAGGAATAGACATTTTATGTTATGTTAATGTTTATGTTGCAGACGATACAAAAAATCTGTGAATCTCGAATCGGGAGATAAATTTGAAGCTCGTGGGATCATCTGTTCGCATAAAAGAAACATTGAAAAATTTCCTTATCTCAAAAACTTTGTCAATAAAAATATTTTTTCCATAAAAGTGTCTCGATTTACAAAACACTGGACACTTTTTAATATGATGATTATTTTTTAGTCAAATTTTGGGGAATGAGGAATTTAGGAAAAATTAATTTTTCACGAATAGACATTTTCATGAGTGGAAAATTAATTTCAAATTTGTCATTGAAACTGACAGATTATAGCAGACGGGTCATAAAATGTGTCAATGTCAATATTTTATCAAGTCAGAGTATAGTGCTTGATAAAAACATTGCCCAGAATTTAATTGAAAAATAAAAAGATTGAAGAAACTTGCTGGAATTTTATGAATTAGGGTTAATAGTGGAATTAGCAAGAAAAACTCCTGTTTTTCTCAGTGTGTGAACACTTTTCGAAGAAAACGTGACATGGAAATAATAACACTACAAATTCACACGATCGTTGCCGTTCGTTTTATAAAACACTAGACACTTTTATACAGGAAAATTACTTTCTTGCCAAACTTTGCAGGGAATGGGGAATTTGGGAAACACAATTTCACCATGAGCGAGAAAATTATCTCCACGTTCGACATCAAAACTGACAGATTGTAAACAGAGTGCAGAGTCCATCTTGTCATAGCCCGAGTGGAATCCATGGTAACGGTGACGCTACTTCCGGCCTGACATATGATCAGGTGACGTGGGGCGGCCATCTTCTACAGAAAATCTGTCAATGTCAAAACGGGGGATCATTTTGACGCTCGTAGGAACACCGGTTCGAGTAAAACAAAGGTTTAAAAAATTCCTTATCTCAAATACTATGGTCAGTCAAAAACCTTTTTTCAAAAAAGAATCTGGGTTTTTTTAAAAAAATTCATAAGTCCAAATTTTCGAATAGCGGAGGGGAAAGTATTTGAGGACCAAAGCAAATTTTCTCCTTCCAACAGCCTTAACCACGAAAATAATGAAAAATAAATCAGTTTATACAATTATCGCGAGCCATCTGGTAATAATATAACTTAGCAACTTCTTCTATCTCGTGAAGAATTGACACTTATTAAATAATTTTTATAAATGTTAACATTAAATTTCATTCATGAAAAGTCAAATTTTAATTTTTAGCTTCTCAAAAATTCGATACGGTAACCCTCGCACAAATTGAAAATACGCTATTTGATGCAACTAAGAAAGTCAATGCTATTCAAAACTGCGCACTATAATATTATTTCTTCTAACCTCGAAAATAATGAAGAAGAATTGAGTTTAGAGAATTCTCGTGAACTATCTGGTAATAATACTGAATTTAATTAATTTATTGTTTCAAAAATTCAGGAATCTTTATTATTTTTTTTTAATTGAAAAAATTAAATTCTTTCGAAGCTATATAGCGTCCGATAAAAACTTTGTTATCAAAAAAATTTCATTTTTTAAGACTTATTAATTTACAAGTTCTATTTAAATTCATTTTTATTAATGTTCTACTAGCGATGTTAATTCGCTCGCTAACGCTCGTTCAATTATATTTATTTATAAAGAAATTGCTTATCTAAGTTTAAATATTGAAAACTATCATGAACTTATTATTTATTGTATTGTTGTTATGTTTAAATCTTTTGAACATTATATATAAATATTATAATTTTGTTTTAAGAATTTTTTATTAATTAGTAATGATAATATTATTTATATTAAAATAAATTGTTTAATATTTTTGTTTAAAACAAATAATATACTAAAATTGTTTTTAATAAGGGAGTGTTATAAAATAATCAAGTCACTTACGAAAACATCAAATCACAAGGAACTTCATCTTTTAATGAGAACGTTGAAAATACTTTTTGTGCTGCAAAGACAAGGAAAAGAAAGATATATATTGTAGTGAATGGAAATCGAATGCTGCAAAAAGATCTAAAAATTCTGGTTTAGCTGGTACATCCAAAAATGGAAAATCAATCATTGAAAAGACTTTAGGTTTAGCATGTGAATGCAGAATGAAATGCAAAGAGAAGATAACTAATGTGAAAAGACAGCAGATATTCACAAATTTATGGAATTTAAATGATCACAATCGTCAATGGGACTATATAGCTAGAATGTTTACGAGCAGTATACCGAAAGAAAGAAAAATCGAAATCACTGATAACGAAAATCCACGCAAAATGAATTCTAATAAGTATATTTTAAGAACAAATACCAAAGAAGTTTCAGTTTGCCGAACAATTTTTTTAAACACTTTTGGTATTTAATCAAAAATTTATTCTGATTAATTAACTTAATTCTGGAAAAATTAACTTATTTTGATGAAACTTATCATTCTTTTGAGACACACAATAATTCTTCAATTATATATAAATTCACTGAGAGAAATGTATTATTGTATCAATGCATTTTTTCATTGGATTAAATGCTTAATTCATACGCTCGAACCTATAGTATAATTATTCTTGGATCAAGAATAACTTATTATTGGCCCAAGTATGCATTCCTCGATTAAGAATATGTACTTGGATTAAAGATCATTATCCTTAAACTAAGTATAATTTATTCTTAATCCAATAATAATTATTATTATTCTATTAATAATATTCTTGGTCCAAGAATAATTATTATTAGTTTAAAAAAAATATAATTAGTCCAAGAATAAATATTCTTGATCAAAGCATGTTGGCGAAGCATGTTTTTATCGGTAGTAGAAGAAATTTTTTTCTCTTAGTGTACTAATTTAAAACAAATTTTCTTTTTAGCTATTTCAAAAGAATGGTTGGTAACAATACAAAATAAGAAAGCAACAACAAGTGGAATGTTCATAGAAAATGATTTAAGAGGAAAGCACGGCACAAGACCAAAAAAAGTTCCAGAACATGTTGAAGATCGCGTTTGTCAACATATTGAAAATATCTGCAGTGAAAACTATTACCGAAATATATTTACTTCTTGTTACAATCTCGATTTTCACATGCCGAAAAAAGATCAGTGTGATGAATGCGTTTTATTTGATAATTTACCTGACGATAAAAAAGTGGATGCTAAAAATGCTTATAATATTCACATCAACAATAAAAACATTGCTCGAAAATTGATGGACAGCGATAAAGAAGCAGCTATTGAAAATCTTGAAATGTATGCAGCCACATTTGACTTAGAGAAAGTTTTGACAATGCCAAAATCTGAGTCTTCTAGTTTTTTTTCCAAGAGAAAAGTATCATTATACAATTTTACCATTTACAATCTGGTCACTCGAGAAGGCTTTTGTTTTGTGTGAGATAAAACTGTAGCGAAAAGAGAAGCGAATGAAATAAGTAGTTGCTTGTGGTTACATATAAGTGATCAAGTAAACAAGGGGGAAAAAGTTTTAATTTTTATAGCGACAACTGTGGCGGGCAAAATCGAAATAATATTATATTCACAATTTACGCTAAAGCAGCAGTTGATTTCACAATCACGATAACTCACAGGTATTCAGGAATGACGTTATATTGTATTACAACACTACGAAGTTGTTATTTAAAGAATTTGTTCCACTTTAAATTACAGGGTCTATAGAAAACGCAAATATGATGTGTATTTTTTTTCCACTAACCCAGCGATATATAGACAATCGATTAGCAATTTCACTTTTGAGTATACGTATAGTCTGCCGTGTTAGGGAAAAAAGACGCAAAAAACAATAAAAACATTGTTGTTTATGTATTTTTTCCCTAACACGACAGTAGTAGCAGTTATTTTGCATTTTTAAATTAGACTAGCAAATGTTAACAAATCTTTGTCAAAGCAATTTAAACTAAGTTTTTCCAATATTAATGTTAAGGCCATCTATAACATCATAGGATTGATATGTAGAGTTTTTTTTATTATTCTCTGCATCTAACTTGTTCACAATATAATTGTTTTTTAAAATGATTAAGAAATATAAAGACTTCATAACATTTTCATACGATTCGCAAATTTTCAAGTCCATATCTTCAAATTTTTAGGTTTAATATTGTCCAAAAATTTGCCGGAAAGATGTTTAATAGAAATTGTGGGGCAACACTGATTTTTTTTTGTAAGTGATAGTTCAAGATGCTAGTAAGATTGTTCAATATGTTTTAAAATCAAAAACAAATGCCCCACCCCTCAGAACATCATGAAAGGAATAAAAGTTTAAAAAAATGTATTTTTACATCAAGATAAAATATTTGCTATTTATTTATAAGGTTAGTCAAGCTTAATGCCATAGGAACCGGGAGGAAACATGTCCCCCGTCTAAATAGTACCTGTTTTAGAAGACATGTCCTTGTAAATACTTACCTGGTTTTTACCCGGCGAGCGTAAGGTGAAACATCGTAACACGGAGCGTCAGGTAGGGTATTTTTTACCCTGTAAAGATTTTCTACTTCTATATTAAAAAAAAGCTTGAAATATTGGAAATTTTTTACCACACTGAGAAAAAAGAATAATTAAATTTACCTGGAGGAGTGTCAAACGTGACACTATTTCAATGTCAACTATAGGACAACACTCTATTGTATGAAGGTTATTATCTTCAGAGTGTCAAATATGTTTTACACTCCAGAAGGGTAAATTACACTGTTTTACAGGGGGTCGAGTCCATACCAAGTGATCACACCAATTTCAGTCATATTGAGTAATATTTACGAAATTGATATTTTGGGTTCCTTTAGGAGTAAAGAAAATAAATTTTAATTATTTTTAAAAAATTCAAAATATTTTCGAAAATATTCAAATTCGAAATTTTATGTACTATTTTTTTTGTGTTATCATAACTTCTGTAATTTTGAATCAATTGAGATCATTTTTTTTTTAAATTACTCGTATTTAAATACTCTTTCAAGAAAAATTATAATAATTAAGAAATTGTTTATAATTAAATTTTTATTAAAAAAATTAAATTATTTATTTAAACAAAATCTAAAGTATATCATCGTTCTTTTTCAAAAAATTCATAAACATAGCCTATAATGTGCTTAAAAATTTAAGCCAAAGAAAAAGATGGTATGTATTATAGTTTTTGAGAAAAAAATTATTAAGTTATGCTAGCGCGGCGCGGACCGGTGTCACCGCTACTCAACGCGTAGTTCCGTAGTAACCGAAATGTATGTATATTTTTACATAATGTGAATAAAGTTAGTGTATTATATTTAAATTATAAGCTTCAGAAAGTCACACTGATCTTTTCATAGTACATGGACATCAAACTTTAGAATTAAAAAAATCGGAAAAAATAATTAAAGTAAAAAAAAGTAATTAAAAAATTGGTAATTTATAGAAAAATAATAAAAATAACTAAAAATTGGGAAAATTATTAAAATTTAAGAATAATAATTGAAAATTTGTTACATCAATTGAAAAATAATTAATATAATTAAAAACTGGTAAAAATAAGTGAAAATAAGTGAATAATTAAAATAATTTAAAACTGAAGAAAGAAAAATAATGGACTGGTAAAATTATCAAAATTCGCGATGTTCAGGGGTGTTAATTTTTTTTCTTATGCAATTTTAGACCTAAAATTATGGGGTAATGTCAAAAATAGAGAAACAAATAATTTGCGGAGTTTGAGAAATTTATTCTAAGAAAAACTTAAATTTTAAAAATTAAACCTCTTTCACAATTTTCATTTTTTCCATCGACAATTTTTTTGTGGGATTTTTAAATGATTTTCTACAATCCATCGTATGGATTTTGAAAAATAAAATTTCGAAAATGACCAAAAAAATATTGTTTTTTAATTTTTATGTAATACCATAATTCTACATCTTAATTGATGTAAGAAAAAAAATGACACCTCTGAGCATCAAAAATTTTGTTGAGTTAAAATTTCACCTATCTCTCCCCTTAAAGAATGATAAAAATAGTTTGAAAATAGTTGAAAGAAGCAAGTTTACAACGACCATTAAACAATCAAATTGTTACTCCTCTTGACTTATACGAGTGGGCAAAATCCAGTTTAGAGAAAATTAATGTAGAATTTTGTAATTACGCAGAATATGAAGCTGAAAAACAATTGTTAAGTGAAAGATTTAATCAAGCTATGACCATTAAAGGTACACAAAAATTTCATTCCTTCGTACCCCTTGAGAATAAAATTGAAACAAAAATTTTTTCAAATTCTGTGCACAGCACAATTTGTAAAATAAAAAAATAAACATGACGATTAACTGTATTTATATTATGTAATAATATACATACATTTCGGTTACTACGGAACTACGCGTTGAGTAGCGGTGACACCGGTCTGCGCCGCGCTAGCATAACTTAATAATTTTTTTCTCAAAAACTATAATACATACCATCTTTTTCTTTGGCTTAAATTTTTAAGCACATTATAGGCTATGTTTATGAATTTTTTGAAAAAGAACGATGATATACTTTAGATTTTGTTTAAATAAATAATTTAATTTTTTTAATAAAAATTTAATTATAAACAATTTCTTAATTATTATAATTTTTCTTGAAAGAGTATTTAAATACGAGTAATTTAAAAAAAAATGATCTCAATTGCTTCAAAATTACAGAAGTTATGATAAAACAAAAAAAATAGTACTCAAAATTTTGAATTTGAATATTTTCGAAAATATTTTGAATTTTTTAAAAATAATTAAAATTTATTTTTTTTACTCCTAAAGGAACCCAAAATATCAATTTCGTAAATATTACTCAATATGACTGAAATTGATGTGATCACTTGGTATGGACTCGACCAGGGTTAACTTATTTTTTTAAAAAAAGATGCTGTTTTTAGGAAGCATTTATTTAAAATTTTCAAAATATTTAATTTAAGTGGGAAAAATAATTATTCACAACAAATTTTTATATTTTTAAATGATTAACTCATGATTGTCTTATATTTTGTATTAACTTTTTGCAAATAATTAAAAAAGTTTATCAAAATTTATACTATCTTTGCAGCAAAGATTAAATCCCTTTTGGATAGAAAAAATAATTCAAATATTCCAAAATATTGTATTTACGTGATGCAATGTTATTCAGTTTTAAAACCGATAGTTTAATAATTATTTGAATTAATTTTTAATACAAACGTTACCCTTATATTTACCCTCTATAAATTTTGTGTGCATATCTGTATTCCAGAACCTAAAATCAAATTTAAAATATCTAAAAATAAAATAATATAAAATATTTAAAAAAAATATAGAATTCTTTTAAATTACAGAAAGCATAATGTAATTAAAAACATCAGGGTCTTCGAAATCAATGAGAATCCTGTTGATATAATTTCATCACTTAGGACTTAGGAGGTTAATAATAACCAAGTTATTTGTTTACTCATTAATAACCACATTAAGAAAAAATTTTAACCCATATCAAACTGACAAATTGTATTTATCGTTATTCATTTATTATTGAAAATTCGGTTACATTTGCATATTATATAATTGAACATCCCACTCGTCAGCTTGACTCTCCGGAGTGTAAGAGAAATTATGGACTATGGGTCATATTTGCAAAATCAAAAATATAGTAGAGTGTAAGAGCTATTATATGAAGTGTCTGATTAATAAAATAACTTTTTAACCATGAGAATTTAACACTCCAGTTTTCTCAGTGCATATTTGTTTTATATTATCTGTTAATGCAACTTATTAATGTTATGAAAAATTTTCATTTGCTTAAGGGGTTAGGGGAGACTGGGGCAAAGGTGCTAACCGGGGTAAAGGTAATAATCATAATATTTTTAGTATTAATAATTATCAAAACCTTCTTCTATACACGAATCTTTATTTTTTATCGCAATAAAAATGAATATTCGTATATAGAAGAAAGTTTTGACAATTATTATTACTAAAGATATTATGATTATCACCTTTACCCTGTCTGGCACCTTTGCCCCAGTCTCCCCTATATACAGTCAGGCGGTCGGAAAAATGCATTTTTTTGGGATTTTTTTTTAAACAAATATTTATTTATTAAAGCGAAAGTTTTCCTATAATGTTTTACATCTGTTAGAGTTTTAAAAAAAATATTTCATTTGTAAAAATATTTTTTTTGCCTCTGTAGCATATCTCCCAAAGGTCCTAAAAAAAAGTGTCCCGCGGTGAACAAAATAACATTTGATAGAATCATCTGAAATCAAAAAGTTAAGTAGATTCTGTTGGTTATGAAAAAATGTAGTCTTTGATAGAAGGAATTAAAAAAATATTACTTTTTGACAAAATGGCAGCTTCTAAAAAAAAAGTTCATTTTTATGAAAAAAAATCGTCTTCAAATGTTGATTAAAATTATAATTTTAATTGTATTTAAAAAACCTTCGATCAAGGACAGCAAAAAGTAGTTATTGAGCTTGTGTGAAAATTAGAGCTAAATCGGTTCAGCGGTTTTTGAGAAATCGTGTTCACCGACTTGAAAAACATAGTTTTGATAAAAGGTAGTTTAAAGTTTTAGAAGCATTTTCAATATTTCCAGGTTTGGCAACAGAAAATGTGAATTTTATCTATTAGACATGAAAAAAACACCACCACACTATCTCTTTATGCCTTTCAGTACATTAGAAGGGTTTTATTTGCAAAAGACGAACAAATAAAAAGGACTGCTTTCTTTGCAGCTACCAGGCACTATTTACAAATAATATTAGTCTAACTTGCAGAGTATTCCCCGGATTAGCTTCTAATTTTCAATGTCTATTCTTAAATACATGTATTTTACGAAAATTAAATAAAAAAAATCGATTTTTTAAAAATGCTAACTGTATATAACCACTTAAACAATTTATTATTGCAAAATTGTAACAATTCTAAAACCAATATAGAGAGAAGTGAATTTCTTTAAACTTGTAAGCTTTTATTGGCACTACTTGTTATTAAATAAGTAAAATAAATAAGAAATTAAGTTAAATTTGTTACAACAGTTATTTAACATTGTTTAAACAAATAATTGTTGTTATTTATTCACTTTTTTTAAATTGCACTGAGAAAGATGCAGTTTTTTTCTATTTTTACAATTTATAAAGCTAAGTATAATAAACGACAAATATTAAGCTTCATAAATTGTAAAATTAGAAAAAAACTGCATCTTTCTTCTTTTAATTTTTAATTATAAATAATAAAAATAGTTGGTAATAGTTTGGAGTTGTACAAAAAAATGGAATGTTTTACATTTGACGTATTTTATGACTGTATGTGTTGATGACTTGACGAAATTTTACAATTTATACTTTTTGAAAATAACACAATAAAATTCTGAAGAGGAGGCTCGGTTCATCTTTTAAACGTTTATGATTGAAAAAAAAAATATTTATAGATGTCCTTTTCGTTCTTCTGTGTTCGTCTTCTGTGTATAATAATAATTTAGAAGGACGTACAAATTTGTATATTTATTGTTCTTGTTATTTTCATGATCACTACTATCAACTGAAAATTCGTTTTCAATACAAAACTACAGAACGATAATTTTGGACTTAGAACTTTTGATAATATTCACAGCTGTTCATCGAAGATTTCACCGCAGATTTTTTTCACGGATAGTTACAGAAAATTTTATCGAATTTAGATTTTTTGAAAGATTCGTTTACAAAAAAATTCTGTAAATTGAACTTTATATGTAAAAAACCATATTCCTTGCTTCAAAAATAATTAATAGACCTATATAAAATTTATATTTTGTCAAAATATTAAAGAATAAATCGCAATATTCAAAAGTCTTGAAAAAATTATTCTTTTCAACTTTTAAAAAATTTCTTTATTGCTTCCCTCATAAGGAAGCGAAATGTTAATGTTATAAACATAATCTTCGGTTTGTTGTAAAACTTTTGGCGTTCATCTATTGGTGTCTTTAATGTTCGGATTTCATGACCGAAAAATATTAAGTTGCCAAGAGGCATACAGATTTATCGAAAATAAATGTCATGTGCCTGATGCAGTTATAAGTAATCTTTTTGTACACGTGTTGTTACTCAAAATTAAAAAGAGAAAACATTTTAAACAGAATTCGTGGCTCAAAAAAATTTTATTTTCGAAAACAGGATAACTTTTATTGAAGTTGAAGATAACTGCAAATCTTTTAAATGTCTTTTTTACGTTCCTGTTTCTGCTATTAAAAATTAACTGCGTCTTAAAATTGAAAGAATACACATTTTTACTATCTATACATAACTGAAAAAATTCAATTTTTAAAAAAGACAAGTTTATAAATTTTTTAGTATTTTATACTAAAAGATACATTTTTAGTTGTTCTTTCATTTCCAAGTTACAAAAAAAAATTATATTAATTACACTTTCTGTTTTAATGCTTCAAACCTAGGAGTGCTAAGTGTATCGCATTTTTTTGGATTTTCTGTGAACGACTGTACCATGAAATTGCCATTCATTGATTTCATTTTTTTAACGGTAATTGGTAGTTTTTGAGTTGCTTTTTTAATTCCAAAAACCGAAATTTGATTCCTGCAATAAGTTTTCTTGTTATGAAGCTTTAAACATAGGCATGTTAAGCGTCTCGATTATTCTTCCTCCTCTTTTCCCGTCCGTCCTTCAAAGTTAGCTTTCTCAGCGATAGGCCCCTTCTCTCGCGGAGCGCCACATATGTAATATTTTTGATTATCTACAGAGTGGGGGTCTTCTCTTTTTCGCTTATAAATACCGAGTTTTAAAAGACTGCTGACAACCTTATATCAATAGAACAGTGTTAAAAAATTAAAGTTCTCTGTGTGCTGATATGGGAAAAGAAATAATGTATTTGTTACTTAAAATTCTGTAAGTATTACAAAATACATTATATTTTATTTATTCAATTTGCTTGATAGATTGTATTAACTTGTATTTCACGTTATCAATTGTTAAAATAAATTATTTTTTAATTTACTAAATATTTTTAAAAAATATTTAAAAATAT
This sequence comes from Ganaspis brasiliensis, assembly GCA_037103525.1. Lineage (NCBI taxonomy): Eukaryota > Metazoa > Arthropoda > Insecta > Hymenoptera > Figitidae > Ganaspis > Ganaspis brasiliensis. The sequence goes on from JAZKLR010000294.1 coordinate 3,453,531, forward strand.
CGAATATTACAAGTAAAAGTTTGTCACAATATCAAAATCTCATATTTTTTTGGACATTAAAATTTTTTATATGAAATACTTTTTGTAGCTTCAATTTTGCTTGCTTTCTCGTGGAGAAAGATTGATTTTCTTCAAATTTATAAATTATTTCAAATGATTTAAATTAATTTTTTTCTATTTGGAAATGTATTATGAGTTTCTGATTAAATGTCCAGATATGTATGTGTGTGTAGAGATGTATGTTTGTACGTATGTGTATGTGTGCGGATGTACTTTTTCAATGAAAACATTAAGTGAAAAACCATTTAATGGATTTAAATAAAACTTACTTAGTAAAGTGATTTTTACTACTACAATCTCGAATTAGACACAACGAGTTTTACCGTTTTGTTTTTAAAATATAAATCTATAAAGTTGGGACATTTACATGGAAACAGTAATAAAATGCGCAAAATGACTATATTTTAATTAATTAAAAAAACACAGTTCTACAAATTATTTTAAAAAAATAATATATTTTATCTGTAATATAATACAACTTTTACAACAATTTTTAATTAATTTACCGTAGGGGAGACCGGGGCTGGTTGGGCAACTTTTCACTCTTCGTTGTTTAACTTCGTTAATATGCATTTTATGAAAACCTTATTGTACAGGAAACCTGCTTTGATACTTCAGCTTTTATTTAAAAAAGAAAAATTCCTGTTACATATTACTTTTAGTTTTTTTGGGGAAACATTGTTTTTGGAGAAATCCAAAGTGACCCAACCCGCCCCGGCCCGAGGCAGACTGGGTCATGGTTAAAATATTACTGTTTAATTGTTAAAACATTACTTTATTTAATAAACTTAGTTTTTAGGGTTATTTTATAATAAAAGAAATGGAAAAAGAAATATATTTAAATTGGAGCAGTGAAAGTATAAGATTATAAATTAAAAAAATTGCTCATATTGAAAACATGTATTTTTTAATTCCTAATTGTTAAAAAGTATTACCATTAGTGTTAATTGACTGAAATAAATTACTGATAGTGAAATTTAATTAAATTAATGTAGTTTCTGTATATAGTATAAGTATATAGTAGATTCCTCATGCATTTGGGCAACCCAACTAACCACGGTCGAAACGACCCCACTGACCCCGCTTGTGTTTTTCAAATATTTGATTTTTTCTATCGATACTGCGCATATAAATTAAAATCTCTTCATTGTCCTTTAAAAGGAACTATTCAAAGATCAGAATTTGATAATTAAACTTTTTCTAAAACTTTTACTCAGGAAGCTATAACAAAAAAACCAAGTGGGTAAAAATTTACTTAAATAAAAATTAGTTTTTCTTATATTTACTCCACATAAATGATGATATAATAATGAAACTTGGCACAAACTACCATCTCACTATGTAACATAATTTTTGTGTAGAGAAAAATTTATTCGAATAGTAGCCTTTGAGTAAACTGCAATGACCCACTCTACCCCTGACCCAACTAGCCCCGGTCTCCCCTACCGTTGCAAAGAAAATGTTATTCAAGGTTAGTAATTCTTCACTTTTTTTAACCCTAGAAGGACTTACTGGTGTCCTTTTGTACCCCACGCGAAATTTAAAGTTGGCTCCTGACCCATACAGTGGCAATTTCGGTTGGGGATCCTAACCATAATTCAATTTAGTAACCTGAAAGTTGATTTTAGTAGGTTAGCGCGAATTGTGTGCGCAAGTCTCTCTTCAGCATGCAGTTAAAGTAAGTCTGGGGTCCCTAAATACCCCAGTTAGTCCTTTACGTTTCAAAAAAGTCAGGATAATAAATATCTGTTTTTTTATTAAAACGGTTTAATTGAACCTACAAAGCAAAAATGTAATGACTATACTTGTAAAAACTAGTGTTTTTAAAAAAAAGAAATATTTTGAGTAGAAATAGAAATTTTTTATAGTTGATTTTGGTAAATTTCACATGCGTAATTGTTTATTAATTACTGGAATTTCATCTAATCAAATAATTATACTTTTTTCAAATAATTCAAAGGTCCATAAAAATTTCTTCAAACATGTATATTCAGCTTTTAAAATTCACAGGATTTTTCTAAATTGGTCAATTTGTTGAAAAACTACGATATTTTTTGTAAAAAATGCCAATTTTGAGAAAATTTGGTTATTTTTTTGTTGTTTTTACAATATTTTTAGATTTGTTTTTATTGTATTAAAAAATAAATTACACCATCTTCTTCCTTAATAAAAAACGAGAAAAATTCACTATATAAAAGCTGTTTTTGGTAAAATGCAAATCTTATATACTCGTTAAAAATCTGGGGGAACAAAGGACCCCAGTTAGTCCTTAGAGGGTGAGAAAAGTAAGTTAGTCCTTCTAGGGTTAAATAATCAGGAAGAAAAATTTTAAAAGCTTGAAATTTTCAACGAAAAATTTTTTTTTAATAAAATTTGTTTGTATAACAATTTTAACTACAAAATACTATTTAGAAAACAAATTATAAGAAAGAATGAAATTAAAAAAATAATGACTATCATGATCCGATAGAATGAGAACCGCTTGAGGGTATAAGCATCCTTAATATATAAAAAAAATTATCCTTTCTTTAAAACAAAATGGTTGAGCTTTATAAAGTTTATATTTTGTTAAAAACATATAGAATAAATCGCATATTTCAAAGTTTTAAAGAATTGATATTTTTAACTTTTAAAAAATTTCTTTATTGCTTCCCTAGAAGGAGGCAAATATTTTTGCATACGTGGAAGCAAAATGTTAATGTAATAAACATAATCTTCGGCTTGTTTTACAACTTTTGGCGCCTATATTTTGTTGTTTTAAATGTTTCAAGTTCGTGATCGCAAAAATATTAAGTTACCAAGAGGCATACAGATTTATCGAAAATAAAAGTCATTTGCCTGATGCAGTAATTTGTAATCTTTTCATACCCGTGTTGTTACTCAAGTTTTATATAGTAAAAAAAGTTATTTTCCAAAAAGCATAAATTTTATTAAGGTTAAAGATAACTGTATTTAACTTTAATGTCTTCTTCCGTTTCAGTTCTTGCTAATAAAAATCATTTACATCTCAAAATTAGAAAAATACATATTTTTACTGTCTATACGTGACTAAAAGAATTTAATTTTTAAAAAAGAGAAATTTATAAATTTTTTAATATATAAAACGTAGATATGTTTTGGTTTTGTGATTAAAGAAATATTATATTAACAAAAATATCTAGTATTTTTTATTATCTACAGAGTAGGGATCTTAGCTTTTTTGCTTCTAAATACCGAGTTTTGAAAAACTTCTGATAACCTTATATCAATAGAACAGTGTTAAAAAATTAAAGTTCTCTTTGTGCTAAGTTGGGAAAAAAAATAATGTATTTTTTACTTAAAATTCTGTAAGTATTACAAAATACATTATATTTTATTTATTTAATTTGCTTGATAGATTATATTAACATGTATTTCACGTTATCAATTGTTAAAATAAATTATTTTTTAAATTCACTGAATATTTTTAAAAAATATTTAGAAATATCTAAATCTCAAGTAAAAGTTTGTCACAATATCAAAATCTCATATTTTTTGGACATTAAAATTATTTAAAATATATTGTGCTTTTTTTCTGTAGTTTCATTATCTATCTTTAAAATGTGTTGGAATACTATTAAACCATATGAAATACTTTTTTGTAGTTTCAATTTTGCTTGCTTCCTCATGGAGAAAGATTGTTTTTCTTCAAATTTATAAATTATTTAAAATGCTTTAAATTAATTTTTTTCTATTTGGAAATGTATTATGAGTTTCTGATTAAATGTCCAGATATACATGTGTGTGTAGAGATGTATATTTGTACGTATGTGTATGTGTGCGAATGTACTTTTTCAATGAAAACATTAAGTGAAAAACCATTTAATGGATTTAAATAAAACTTAGTAAAGTGATTTTTACTACTACAATCTCGAATTAGACACAACGAGTTTTACCGTTTTGTTTTTAAAATATAAATCTATAAAGTTGGGACATTTACATGGAAACAGTAATAAAATGCGCAAAATGACTATATTTTAATTAATTAAAAAAACACAGTTCTACAAATTATTTTAAAAAAATAATATATTTTATCTGTAATATAAGACAACTTTTGCAACAATTTTTAATTAATTTACCGTAGGGGAGACCGGGGCTGGTTGGGCCACTTTTCACTCTTCGTTGTTTAACTTCGTTAATATCCCGCGTAGGGAAATAACAATGGGTCAAATCAAGCAAACTATGGGCTAAAACGTTTGCCAATGAATAGCATGATTTCACCCACGGTCCGACTATGGGAAATATCAAGCCAACCATTGCTTATTTTCCATACACTCTGTCAAAGACTGCAAAAGCTATAAAACGACAAAAAATAATGCCAAGGTAATTTTTCAGAACATAAAACACTAATTCCACTTAATAATCTTAATTTTTCCAATTTTTAAAATTAACAACATCAAATAACAGAAGCTATGGCGGAAATCGTAACAACAATGGGCACAGAAAAAAGTTAAAACTCAAATCTCTAATCATTTTTTACAGTTTAAAAAACTTTCTAAACACCAACAAAACTGAATTTAGACATAAAAATTACATTTTTGAAATTATTAAAATATACAAGTCTAAGTCCAAAGGACCATGGCACAAATCGTACCAAACATGGGTAGAGAAAAAAGTCAAATTTTAATATTCTATTTAATTTTTTCAACAGCAAATATGATACAGAACAATTAAAAAAAGATTATGACCAAAAATAATTATTTTCCACAAGTTTCAAAATATACAAAAACCAAATTCAAAGAACCATGGCACAAATCGAACCAAACGTGGGTCATAAAACAAGTTCATTTTCAGTCACCTATTTAATTTTTTAAATAGTAAAAATTATATAGAACATATCAAAAAAATGATTTATCCCAAAAAAATTATTTTCTGCAAGTTAAGAATATACAAGAAGCATATTCCAAGGACCATGGCACAAATCGTACTAAACATGAGTAAGAGACAAATTAAATTTTCATCACCTACATAATTTTTTAATTAGTTAAAATGATACAGAACAACTATTTAAAAATTAGATCGGTGATACTAGTTTTACTTCTTTATTACGCAATGTTTCGTACGATTTGTGCCATGGTCCTTGGAATTTGCATCTTGTATATTTTGAAACTTGAGAAAAATAACTTTTTTGTGATAAATATTTTTTTGCTATGTTCTGCATCATAATTACTATTAAAAAAATTAAATAGGAGATTAAAATATGACGTTTTTCTCTACCCATGTTTCGTACGATTTGTGCCATGGTGCTTGGAATTTTGCGCTTGTATATTTTGAAACTTATAAAAAGTAATTTATTTGTGCTAAATAATTTTTTTGCTATGTTCTATATAATTTTTACTATTTAAAAAATTAAATAGTTTACTGAAAATTCATTTATTTTATGGCCAACGTTTGGTACGATTTGTGCCATGGTTCTTTGAATTTGGTTTTTGTATATTTTGAAACTTGTGGAAAATAATTATTTTTGGGCATAATCTTTTTTTAATTGTTCTGTATCATCTTTGCTGTTGAAAAAATTGAATAGGAGATTGAAATTTGAGTTTTTTCTCGACCCATGTTTGGTACGATTTGTGCCATGGTCCTTTGGACTTAGACTTGTATATTTTAATAATTTGAAAAATGTAATTTTTATGTTTGAATTCAGTTTTGGTGGTGTTTAGAAAGTTTTTTATACTGTAAAAAATGAAGAGAGATTTGAGTTTTAACTTTTTTCTGTGCCCATTGTTGTCACGATTTCCGCCATGGCCTCTGTTATTTGATGTTGTTAATTTTGAAAATTGGAAAAATTAAGATTATTAAGTGGAATTAGTGTTTTATGTTCTGAAAAATTACCTTGGCATTATTTTTTGTCGTTTTATAGCTTTTGGAGTCTTTGACAGAGTGTATGGAAAATAAGCAATGGTTGGCTTGATATTTCCCATAGTCGGACCGTGGGTGAAATCATGCTATTCATTGGCAAACGATTTAGCCCATAGTTTGCTTGATTTGACCCATTGTTATTTCCCTACGCGGGATGCAATTTATGAAAACCTTATTGTACAGGAAACCTGCTTTGATATTTCAGCTTTTATTTAAAAAAGAAAAAGTCCTGTCATTACTTTTAGTTTTTTTGGGGGAACATTGTTTTTAGAGAAATCCAAAGTGACCCAACCCGCCCCGGCCCGAGGCAGACTGGGTCATGGTTAAAATATTACTGTTTAATTGTTAAAACATTACTTTATATAATAAACTTAGTTTTTAGGGTTATTTTATAATAAAAGAAATGGAAAAAGATATATATTTAAATTGGAGCAGTGAAAGTATAAGATTATAAATTAAAAAAATTGCTCATATGGAAAAAATGTATTTTTTCATTCCTAATTGTTAAAAAGTATTACCATTAGTGTTAATTGACTGAAATAAATTACTGATATTGAAATTTAATTAAATTAATGTAGTTTCTGTATATAGTATAAGTATATAGTAGATTCCTCCACTGAGAGAAATAGATGCTACGGGGTACCATCTACATGGTACCAGATACAATATCTGATCTTAAGTATACGGACAAGAATCTAGATGGTACGGGATAGCATCTGGATGGTACGGATTAGCATCTGATAGCATCTGGATGGTACGATGTAGCATTTAGATGGTACGGTGTAGCATCTCTGATGGTGGAGTGTAACATAACCTCTCAACCATCAAAGATAGTAAATTTCTTACCATCTATTTCTCTCAGTGTCATTTACTAAATATTTCTAAAAAATATTTAAAAATATCGAATATTACAAGTAAAAGTTTGTTACAATATCAAAATCTCATATTTTTTGGACTTTAAAATTATTTAAAATATATTGTGCGTTTTTTTTCTGTAGATTCTTTATCTATCTTTAAAATGTGTAAGAATACTATTAAACCATATGAAAAACTTTTTTGTAGTTTAAAATTGTTTGCTTCCTCATGGAGAAAGATTTGTATTTTTCAAATTTATAAATTATTTAAAATGCTTTAAATTAATTTTTTTCTATTTAGAAATGTATTATGAGTTCCTGATTAAATGTCCAGATATATGTGTGTGTGTATAGATGTATGTTTGTACGTATGAGTATGTGTGCGGATGTACTTTTTCAATGAAAACATTAAGTGAAAAACCATTTAATGGATTTAAATGAAACTTAGTAAAGTGATTTTTACTACTACAATCTCGAATTAGACACAACGGGTTTTACAAATAACCATTAAAAACATTTTTATTGAATTTTGATTTTATGAAAAATTTGTTTTTCTTTATAAAATACATTTTTTAACATATACATTTCAATTAAGGATGTTTATCCAAAAAACCAATTTCTACAGATTCGTGTAAAATTCAAATTACACATTAAACGCATTACTTTACATGCACTGTTATAATTTTATTGAATTTTACGGTTTTGGTTTTAAAATATAAATTTATAAAGTTGGGACATTTACATGGAAACAGTAATAAAATGCGCAAAATGACTATATTTTAATTAATTAAAAAAACACAGTTCTACAAATTATTTTAAAAAACTAATATATTTTATCTGTAATATAACACAACTTTAACAACAATTTTTTAATTATTTACCGTAGGGGAGACCGGGGCTGGTTGGGCCACTTTTCACTCTTCGTTGTTTAACTTCGTTAATATGCAATTTATGAAAACCTTATTGTACAGGAAACCTGCTTTGATACTTCAGCTTTTATTTAAAAAAGAAAAATTCCTGTTACATATTACTTTTAGTTTTTTTGGGGAAACATTGTTTTTAGAGAAATCCAAAGTGACCCAACCCGCCCCGGCCCGAGGCAGACTGGGTCATGGTTAAAATATTACTGTTTAATTGTTAAAACATTACTTTATATAATAAACTTAGTTTTTAGGGTTATTTTATAATAAAAGAAATGGAAAAAGATATATATTTAAATTGGAGCAGTGAAAGTATAAGATTATAAATTAAAAAAATTGCCCATATTGAAAAAATGTATTTTTTAATTCCTAATTGTTAAAAAGTATTACCATTAGTGTTAATTGACTGAAATAAATTACTGATATTGAAATTTAAATAAATTAATGTAGTTTCTGTATATAGTATAAGTATATGTGACGCTCCGCGAGAGAAGGGACCTATCACGGAAAAAATCAATTTTCACACAGTAAAAAATTTTGTGTTAAATTTAACATTTTTCACATGTCCCAAACGGTCCACTCAAAACTTATGTGTTAATTCAACACAAAAAAATATGTTGAATTTTGTACACAAATTTTAACCTCTTATTTTACGCATTATAATAATTTAAAGCGTGTATATTTTATGCAATTACTATTGTATTTTATCTTTTGCAAGTTGAAATGAATTTTCAATAAGGAATTTATGCTTTTGCAACAAAAAAAAAAACATAAATTACAGAGTTACTACTAAAAAATTTGAGGTTATGTTCAATAATCAAATGACATTTGAAGAATGTGTAAAATCAACACACGAAAAATGTTACATTTTAACACAAAAAATTTAACAAGGACTGTTTTCTACACAAATACACAAAATTTTTAACTGTGCATTTTGTTATTCTAAAAGATAATTATTTAGTTGTTCTTTCATTTCCATGTTTCCAAAAATTTTTTTATTAATTACACTAATTGTTATAGTACTTCAATCTTAGGCATGCTAAGTGTATCGCATTTTTTGGATTTTCTTTGGACGACCGTCCCATGAAATTGGTTTATATTGCTTTCATTTTTTTTATGGTAATTCATAGTTTTTGAGTTGCTTTTTGAGTTCCAAAAATCAAAATTTGATTCCTGCAATTAGTTTTCTTGCTATGAAGATTTAAACATAGGCATGTTAAGCGTCTCGATTTTTCTTCCTCCTCTTTGCCTGTCCGTCCTTTAAAGTTTGCTTTCTCAGCGATAGGTCCCTTCTTTCGCGGAGCGTCACATATAGTAGATTCCTCATGCTTTTGGGCGACCCAACTAACCCCAGTCGAAACGACCCCACTGACCCCGCTTGTGTTTTTCAAATATTTGATTTTTTCTATCGATACTGCACATATAAATTAAAATCTCTTCATTGTCCTTTAAAAGGAACTATTCAAAGATCAGAATTTGATAATTAAACTTTTTCTAAAATTTTTACTCAGGAAGCTATAACAAAAAAACCAAGTGGGTAAAAATTTACTTTGGAGTATAAAAATTAGTTTTTCTTATATTTACTCCACATAAATGATGATATAATAATGAAACTTGGCACAAACTACCATCTCGCTATGTAACATAATTTTTGTGTAGAGAAAAATTTATTCGAACAGTAGCCTTTGAGTAAACTGCAACAGGGTGTCTAGCAAACTGGCAATTTTATATTCCCGGCAAATTTCCGCATTTTCCGGATCTTAGAGCATAATTTTCCCGGATTTTTAAAAATGAAAATTATAGATTACAATTTTTAAATAATATATTATAAAGTAGTTAAGTAGCTTTTTTAATGTTTTTATTACCGGGCAGATGAAAATCACGATTTAAAAAAAAATCCGATTTTTTTAATTTAAATGGGACTTTTTTTTATTTAAATCAAAAACTCACTTTTTTAAAATATTATCAGTATATAAAAGCTCAAAATGTTTATTTGTATTAGTTTCTTTTTTTAACTGAGAACATATAGGTAATAAGAAATAATGAAGAATAAAACATTAACTCAAAATCAAATAAATTATGTCAAATAAATGAGAAAATTTCAAAAAAAATTCTTAAAATTCATATAATCGCAAAATTAGGTAAGAGCAGCTGAAGAATAACAAATTATAAAAAAAACAAGAAGATAAGAAAACAGTCTACAGTACCGTCGGGAATTGTCAGTCCACCTATTTTTTAAGGTTTGAAAAACGTCTTTAAACGTACAAAGTATAATTATTAAAATATTTCTGTGTTTATTTTCTTAAAGTAGATAAAATTTTGAGGAAAATAAGGCCTCAGTGAAGTGAGTTAGTCAATTTTTCATTGAAATATGTTAAAAAATGTGAAATTTTTAAAGTTTTACAAAAATTGAAATTACTCTTGAAATAATAAAGGTTTTTTAAAGTTCCTATGCTTGTTTTAAAGGAAATTTACTGGAGAATAACATTGTTGTTTAAGCATTAATGTGTCATTTTTTTCCCAGCATATGCAAAGCTCGGAAGTTGGACCAAAAAATTTATAAAATTTTGGAGACAATATTTTGACATAAAAATAATTTTTAAAATTCCAATATATATATTATATTACTTCCTTCCGAAAGTTATAGACAATTATGACCTTGGTATATTTAATATAGCTGTATTTGATATCAAGATATAAACAATAATTTTTTTATATTTTTTGGTCCAACATCCGAGCTTTGCATATGCTAGGAAAAAAATGACACATTAATGCTTAAACAACAATGTTATTTTCCAGTAAATTCCCTTTAAAACAAGCATAGGAACTTTAAAAAGCCTTTATTATTTCAAGAGTAATTTCAATTTTTGTAAAAAATTAAAAATTCCACATTTTTTAACATATTTCATTGAAAAATTGACTAAATCGCTTCACTCAGGTCTTACTTTCCTTAGAATTTTATCTACTTCAAGGAAATAAACACAGAAAAATTTTAATATTTGTACTTTGTACGTTTGAAGATGTTTTTCAAACCTTAAAAAATGGGTGGACTGACAATTTCCGACGGTACTGTATTTAAAAAAATGTCATGAACATTATTAAAGAAATGAAGAAAAAATGAAGAAAACAACACAAGAATAAAAGAATGGCATAAAAATATATAAAAAGTAGAAACTCTTTAAAAAAATTAAACTGTTTACAGACATTTTTTTTTAATTAAAATAAAAAATAAGGAGATAATTAAAAAAAACTTTAAAATATATTACTAAAGAGAACAAAATTGTAAAAGAAAAGAAATTCTATGAAATAGAAGAACGATGTTAAAATCAAAATATTTAGTACAAGATTAAATTTACATAATATAAAATAAAAGAATCAAAGTTTTCAAAGAAGTCAAAAATTTAAAAATTTAAAAAATGTAGATAAAAGCATCGAATAAATGTTATCAAAAATTCGTAATTATGAGATAAGAACTTAACAATTTAAAAGAAGAAAAAATATTTCTAAGAAGTGGAAAAATGATGACAAAAATTAAAGAATTAATTAAAAAGCAAGGAAGGACAAAAAAAATAGTGAAAAATCATGAAAATTAAATAAATAGGAAGAAAATGGAGAAATGTTTTTTTTCTTAATCTAACAAACTGTAAAAAAAAGTAAAAAGTACAAAAAATAATAAAATTTTGTTAGAATCTACTAAAAAATGAGAATTAATAAAAATAAAATAAAAAGAAATTCAAAAATCCTTTAAAAATAAAAAAGTTTAGGCAAATTAAACCAAAAACATTTTTATAATATTACACAAAATCTAAAAATTTTATGAAAGAATTAGTTATCTAGTAAGTTTGCAAGAAATCTCGTAAAAAATAGACAAGATGTGAAAACAAATTGAATAAATTTATAAAAAAATGAGCGTATTTATTTTTTAAAAATATGTAAATAATTATGAAAATCATCGAAATAAAAAGTTTAGTGAATGTTATAATAACAAAATTGTGTAAAGTAGTATTAAACAATTTGCATAAAAAGAAGAAAGTTAATTAAAATCCTAAAATAAAACGACAAAATAATACAAAAAAAATATCAAATGTGAAAGGAATAAAATTTTTTAAATTTTGTAAAAAAAAAATTGTAAGATAAAAATTAAGGAGTTTTGAAAAAGTAAAGCCTCTTAAAAATAAATCGTAAGAATTATTGTGAATATGAAAAATAATTAATATTATTTAATTATTTTGTATTAATTATTATGCATTTAAGGATGTTTATCCAAAAAACCATTTTCTACAGATTCTTAAAAAATTTTAATGACATATTAAATACTTTACATGTACTGTTACAATTTTATTGAATTTTACCGTTTTTAAGATATAAATTTATAAAGTTGGGACTTTTACATGGAAAAAGTAACAAAACGCGCAAAATGACTATATTTTAATTAATTAAAAAAACACGGTTCTACAGATTTTTTTAAATAACTAATATATTTTAAACTGTAATGGAATACAACATTTACAATAATATTTAATTAATTTACCGTTCCGTTGTTAAGAAAATGTTATTTAAGGATAGTAATCCTTCACTTTTTTGAAATAATCAGAAAGAAAAAATTTTAAAAATTTGGAATTTTCAACAGAATTTTATTTTTTTCAATAAAATTTGTTTGTGTAATGATTTTAACTACAAAATACTATTTAGAAACCAAATTATAAGAAAAAATGAAATTAAAAAAATATTGACTTTCATGATCCGATAGAATGAGAACCGCTTGAGGGTATAAGCATCCTTAATATATAAAAAAATTATCCTTTCTTAAAAACAAAATGGTTGAGCTTTATAAAGTTTATATTTTGTTAAAAACATATAGAATAAATCGCATATTTTAAAGTTTTAAAGAATTGATATTTTTAACTTTTACAAAATTTCTTTATTGCTTCCCTAGAAGGAAGCAAATATTTTTGCATACGTGGAAGCAAAATGTTAATGTAATAAACATAATCTTCGGCTTGTTTTACAACTTTTGGCGCCTATATTTTGTTGTTTTAAATGTTTCAAGTTCGTGATCGCAAAAATATTAAGTTACCAAGAGGCATACAGATTTACCGAAAATAAAAGTCATTTGCCTGATGCAGTAATTTGTAATCTTTTCATACCCGTGTTGTTACTCAAGTTTTATATAGTAAAAAAAGTTATTTTCCAAAAAGCATAAATTTTATTAAGGTTAAAGATAACTATATTTAACTTTAATGTCTTCTTCCGTTTCAGTTCTTGCTAATAAAAATCATTTACATCTCAAAATTAGAAAAATACATATTTTTACTGTCTATACGTGACTAAAGGAATTTAATTTTTAAAAAAGAGAAATTTATAAATTTTTTAATATCTAAAACGTTGATATGTTTTGGTTTTGTGATTAAAGAAATATTATATTAACAAAAATATGTAGTATTTTTTTTTATCTACAGAGTAGGGGTCTTAGCTTTTTTGCTTCTAAATACCGAGTTTTGAAAAACTTCTGATAACCTTATATCAATAGAACAGTGTTAAAAAATTAAAGTTCTCTTTGTGCTAAGATGGGAAAAGAAATAATGTATTTTTTACTTAAAATTCTGTAAGTATTACAAAATACATTATATTTTATTTATTCAATTTGCTTGATAGATTATATTAACTTGTATTTCACGTTATCAATTGTTGAAATAAATTGTTTTTTAATTTACTAAATATTTTTAAAAAATATTTAAAAATATCAAAATCTCAAGTAAAAGTTTGTCACAATATCAAAATCTCATATTTTTTGGACAATAAAATTATTTAAAATATATTGTGCTTTCTTTCTGTAGATTCATTATCTATCTTTAAAATGTGTTGGAATACTATTAAACCATATAAAATACTATTTTGTAGTTTTAATTTTGCTTGCTTCCTCATGGAGAAAGATTGGTTTTCTTCAAATTTATAAATTATTTAAAATGCTTCAAATTAATTTTTTTCTATTTGGAAATGTATTATGAGTTTCTGATTAAATGTCCAGATATATATGTGTGTGTAGAGATGTATGTTTGTACGTATGTGTATGTGTGCGCATGTACTTTTTCAATGAAAACATTAAGTGAAAAACCATTTAATGGATTTAAATAAAACTTAGTAAATTGATTTTTACTACTACAATCTCAAATTAGACACAACGGGTTTTACAAATAACCATTAAAAACATTTTTATTGAATTTTGATTTTTTGAAAAATTTGTTTTTCTTCATAAAATACATTTTTTAACATATACATTTCAATTAAGGATGTTTATCCACAAAACCAATTTCAACAGATTCTTATAAAATTTTAATGACACATTAAATGCATTACTTTACATGCACTGTTACAATTTTATTCAATTTTACCGTTTTGTTTTCAATTTATATAAATTTATAAAGTTGTGACTTTTACATGGAAACAGTAACAAAAAGCGCAAAATGACTATATTTTAATTAATTGATAAAACTCAGTTCTACAAATTATTTAAAAAAAACTAATATATTTTATCTGTAATATAATACAACTTTTACAATAATTTTTAATTAATTTACTGTATTGTTGCAAAGAAAATGTTATTCAAGGTTAGTAATTCTTAACTTTTTTAAAATAATCAGGCAGAAAAAATTTTAAAAGCTTGAAATTTTCAACGAAAAATTTTTTTTTAATAAAATTTGTTTGTATAATAATTTTAACTACAAAATACTATTTAGAAACCAAATTATAAGAAGAAATGAAATTAAAAAAATATTGACTATCATGGCCCGATAGAATGAGAACCGCTTGAGGATATAAGCATCCTTAATGAATAAAAAAAATAATCCTTGCTTTAAAACAAATTGGTTGAGCTTTTTAAAGTTTATATTTTGTTAAAAACTTGTAAAATAAATTGCATCTTTCAAAGTTTTAAAGAATTGATATTTTTAACTTTTAAAAAATTTCTTTATTGCTTCCCTAGAAGGAAGCAAATATTTTTGCATACGTGGAAGCAATGTAATAAACATAATCTTCGGCTTTTTTTACAACTTTTGGCGATTATATTTTGTTGTTCTAAATGGTTTAACTTCGTAATCGCAAAAATATTAAGTTTCCAAGAGGCATACAAATTTACCGAAAATAAAAGTCATTTGCCTGATGCAGTGATTTGTAATCTTTTCATACACGTGTTGTTACTCAGCTTTAATAGTAAAAAAAATTATTTGTCAAAAAAGCATAAATTTTATTAATTTTATATTTATTAAATTAAAAATAATTTACATCTCAAAATTAGAAAAATACATATTTTTACTGTCTATACGTGAGAAAAAGAATTTAATTTTTAAAAAAGACAAATTTATAAATTTTTTAGAATCTAAAACGTAGATATGTACGTTTTTTTTGTGTTAATTCATTATCTATCTTTAAGATGTGTTAAAGTACTATTGAACCATATGCAAGGCTTTTGTGTAGTTTCAATTTGTTTTGCTTTCTTATTAAGGAAGTTTCGTCCCCTTTAATTTTACAAATTATTAAAAATGCATAAAATTAACTTTTCTGTATATAGAGATTTGTAGTATGAGTTCCTGCTTAACTGCCCGGATGTGTGTGTGTTTGTGTAAGTGAGTTTGCATGTGAATGTGTGCGGATGTACCATCTTTTTATGTGAACATGATAACTCGAGAACGCTTTAACGGATTTAAATAAAATTTTTTATGATAATTTGTACTACTAAAATCTAGAGTTAGACACAAGGGTTTATAAAAATCACTATTACTACAATTTTGATTAGATGTTAATTTAATTTAGCATGTGCAAAGTATCACAATGTGATTCTTAGTTTTCGTTATAAAAGCTGAATTTCGTGTTGAAAAGTGACTTAACAGGACCTATTTCCATTTCATTAGTGCAAGTTATACTTTTTGTGACTATTTTAATATAAACTTTGATGCAGAGTGTTGTTTTACTGGTTTTGAACACAAACAAGCTCACGTAGTGATTTATCTTAAATTTATAATTTTATATTTTGGAACATTTTTATATTTTTATTATTCAGAGAAAATATTTTACTCATTATTTAATAAAAATAAAAATATACGTTTTAAACAAAGAAAAGTTTTAGCTCTAAAATGTTATAGCTGTGTAGGAGGAGGAAACTTTTTTTTTAAAAAAATTTTATAAGATTAAAATTTTCCAAGCAAATAGACTGTGTATTTTAATTTTAATAAAAAAAAATTTTTTTTTGCTTTTTATTTTTAATAATTTTTGAAAAATAAGTCCAGCAACGTTTGATATATTTGTCCTGTAATCTACCCATATAAATACCCGCGTATACTAAATTTCCAACCTCTAAGTCAAATAGTTTGGAAGTTAGGGGTCATACTTAAATTACGTAACGCTTTTTTCAGGAATTTTTAGACCCCCCCTCACCCCTGTAACAGTTTTTATAATGTAAACATTTGACAGTTTACACAGGTGTAACAACTTTTCAGAACCCCCCCCCCCCCTCTAGAGCGTTACGTAATTTAAGTATGGCCCCTTATGGAATGGACACGATTTTTTTAAAGTTTTTCCTTGACAACTCTATGACCATCACCTCCAGTCACGTTCTCTATATTTTTTCTGTAATCTACTCGCGAAAATACATATTTGTGTACCAAACCATACTCTAGATAAAATAGTTTGAGTGATAAGGGGGGGAGGAATAAATAGGCATTTTAATGCATTTTTTGAAAAAAAATTGTTATTTCCTTGACAATGCTATGAACATAATTTTTTCTGTAATCTACACGTCAAAATACATATTTGTACTAAATTTCAACTCTTTATCTCAAGTAGTTTATCCGCTAGGGGAGGAGAGTAATGGTTTTGGGCGATGGACAAACGAGTGGAAACTAAAGGGCTCCGTTTTGACACTTCGTGTCCGGAACCCCAAAAAACATATTCTTTGCTTCAAATCAAATTGATTAACCTTTATAAAGTTTATATCTTGTTATAATTTTAAAGAATAAATCGCATATTTCAAATTTTTGAAAGAATTACAATTTTCAACTTAAAAAAATATCTTTATTGCTTCCCTTATAAAAAAGCAAAAATTTTTGTTGACGTGGAAGCAAACTGTTTAGGGGCCGTTCATATACCACGTGGACAACTTTTCTCCGATTTTTGACCCCCCCTCCCCCCATCGTGGACAATCGTGGACATTTGTCTAACCCCCCCTCCCCCCCCTAAATGTCCACGTGGACAATTTTAGTGAAAAATAGTTTTTGGATGTTAAAATCAAAGAACTATTCAAAGGAAATATGAATATTCGAGTATTTCGACTTTTTATGACAAATTCTTTGAAATAGGATGCTCTTTTACGTGAAATTAGGTAAATAAATAGATCTTCAATTGTTCTTAAAAAATTTAATCACAGCTTTTTATTAATACGAAAATACTTTATAAGTTCTACTAGTAAATAATAAAAAGTTTAAGAAGTTCTACAAGTAATAGGTAAATTGCCATCTTTGGTAGAATACTTTGGAAGGAACATTTTCAATTATAAAAAATAAAAATAATTTTTTGTCACAAATCTAATATTCGTTATTAGATATTTCAGGATTATCTTCGGCAATCCACGGGGGCACTAACCACTCTGAAATATTGTCAATGTTAGCAAAACAATCGTCATTTTGCACCGTTGTGGAATCTATTTATTATTATTGGATATTGAAGAATGAATTAAAAATTTTAAAAAAATTGAAAATTCAAAAAAATTATTAAAAATTGAAAAAAAAAATTGAAAATTTAAGAAATATATCGAATTTTTAAGAAAATAATTGATAGTTTTAAAAAAAGTACTAAATGACAAAAATAATTAAACATTAAAGAAAACAATTGAGAAATGAGAAAACTAATTGACAATTTTAAAAAATGACTAGATTAATTCACATTTGAAAGAAAAAAATTGAAAAAATTAAAGAATAATTATAAAACGTTAAGAGAATAAATAAAAATTTAAAAGATTGTATAGGAAATAACTTAAAATTGAAGAAAATAATTAAGAATTATAGGAATTATAGGAATAATTGTTGGAAATAGTTGCTAATTGAACAACTGGATTGAAAATCAAAAAAAAAAATAGTTGAAATTGAAGAAAAAATTGAAATTAAGGAGTGATATTAAAATTTAAAGAAGCTAAATAAAAATTAAAAAATGGAATTGAAAGAAGTCGAGATATATCGAATATAGAATACAAAACTTGAAGGAGGGAATTAAAGTTTTAAAAAAATAATGTCAGTGGTGCGCAATTGAAACGTTGAATAAAGGAAATATAAGAAATAAAAAAACATTTTTAATGGAGACATTTTGCGAATCACACATAATTGTCCACGTGGACATTTGACGAAACCCCCCCTCCCCCATCGTGGACAATCGTGGACATTTGGCGAACCCCCCCTCCCCCCTAAGCTGTCCACGTGGTATATGAACGGCCCCTTATGAAATAAACATAATGTTTTACAACTTTTAGCGTTTATATTTTGGTTATATAAATGTTCGGATTTCGTGACTACACAAATACTAGATAGTTCCTAAGAGACATACACATGGGCATAACCGCGTTGGGACAGCTGCCTGAAATCCTCCTCTGGGTACGCCCTTGGACATACAGAATTATCGAAAATAAAATGTCATTTTCCTTGTTAATCCTGAGCGAGAGCTTGATTGAAATAATATTTAATTCTTTTAAATATTTTTGGAGAAAAGAAGGCCGATTTAATATTTAGTTTTAATGTGGAACGTTGATTTCTATCGATCCGATGGGGGTCGTTTATCTTTGAATATTTAAATTGATATATCTATATAATTGCCGTTTAGTTATTAAATGAATAGAAAAGATGTTTGTGAATAGATGTAAACATAATTTTTATTGAATGTTAGAATGAATGTGACAAGATTTTCATGATTTTACAAATATTTAAGGTATTTCTCGAGCCAGTATCATTTTGACACATGACTTAATTTTAGATTGTTATATTGTACAGAATGAAAATGTTATTTTGTACAACTGCTAAATGTTATTTTGTACAGTTTTGAAAAATGAATTTGTTATTTTGTACAATTTTTTAAAAAAGCAATAAAACATTGGGAGTACAATATTTTAGCTTTTTTAAAAAATTGTACAAAATAACAAATTCATTATTCAAAATTGTACAAAATATCATTTAGCAGTTGTACAAAATAACATTTCCATTCTGTACAATATAACAATCTAAAATTAAGTCATGTGTCAAAATGATACTGGCTCTATTTCTCTCGCAGTTATACTTGAAAAAATCGATTTTTTATGGATTTTCTTTAAATTATGAGAGAACGTTATTTAATATGTGCCTTGTGTCTGGTTAAAATTTCAGGAACATTTACAGTCTAAATTTTGTGATATTCATATTCGAAATTTCTATTTTACATGCAAAATGATAAAAATTGAAATTTCGAATATTAATATTTCAAATTTTAGAAGGTAAATATTCCTGAAATTTTAACCAGACACAAGGCACATATTAAATAACGTTTTTTCATAATTTAAAGAAAATCCATAAAAAATCAATTTTTTTCAAGTATAACTGCGAGAGAAATACCTTAAAGTTACTTACATTTACCTTAGTACTGAGGGCATCAATAAATACTTCTCACTGTTATTAGTTCATGACCTCGAAAAAGCACACACGTCACGTTTGCAATTTTCTCTTTGAGATTAGACTAAATACGACGGTGATTACAATTTTACTTTCTTGATCAGCTCACTAGTCTGGCGATAACAATACTAGCCCGAATTTGGACAATGAGTGAACTATACTGTTCGAACAAGCAAGAGTTACAGTCGTAAAATTTGTAATAACCGAAGGGCCAAGCTCACGACGATCTTTAAATTCACGCGGCGATGCATTTGCAAACTATGATTTTGTATCGGAGTAAATTACGATTGAAAATGAAAATGCATTTGCTTTCATAGGCAAAAATCTACCCTAGGGGGAGAAAATCAGATTAAGTTCACGTATATTCTAAGCTTGATCCTTGGGTCATCCTAGAAATCTAGAAGATTCTGAGAGTTTTGGTTATAAAGGTATCATATTATGTGACTGCAACTTTTCCTATGAGCACATGAGGCTAGATATCTGTGCTGGCGTCTTTTAACATTCTTAAGTCTACTCGTATTTAAAAATTACTTTTATTTTAATTTATTGGCTATCGCTAATATCGAGTTTCATAGATGAACTTGACGAGAACAAAAGATCTTCAATTTCTCTTATGATTTTTATAAACTTCGTCAATCTATGAGGCTCGATAATAGGCGTATTATCTAAAATAAGTTTTATACTTTTGCAGCTGCAATAAGAAATGTGCGTGAGAGTGAATGTAAAAGGTTCTGCATGGACTAAATCATTATCTAGCTTTAATATTTTATTATTATATGATTAAGGTTTAATCAAAGCACATTTCCTCCAATTTAAGAAAAGATTTTTGTTACCCGGATGTAACAGCCTGATATTGGTATTTGCAATATTTTTATGCACATGTTGTTACTCAAGATTAATAGTAACAAAACTTAAACATAAAAAACATAAAATCATTTTAAACCGAATTCGTAGCTACACTGAGAAAATAAGCCTCTAGCCAATTTCTAGGTTAAGGGACTCGGCACAAAAAGAACAAGATACCAGCGATCACGACCAAACTTTAAGGTTAACAGTAGCATTTAATCGGCTAATAATAAACGAAGAGCTTTGCAGGTGCTATATCAACAAACTCTCTGCGCTAAATTTAATCAAAAAATGGTTACATTTAGTCAACTTATTTTCTCAGTGTAAAAAAATTTTTTATTTTTCAAAAAAACATATACTTTATTAAAGTTAAATATAACTGTATTTCTTTTAAATATCTTTTTTATGTTTCGGTTCCGGCTTTAAAAAATCAATTGCGTCTCAAAATGAAAGGAATACATATTTTTACTGTCTATACGTGATTTAGAATGGGAAAAGTGGGAGTAGTTTGTTCTCTGACATGAGATAAGTAAGATGCGATGTAGATTTTATTGCTTTGTCACTGTGAGTTTTAACTGATTTTAATGAAAAGTTAAAACCAAGATATTTTTTTAGGTATATTTTAGAACACAAAAGAAAATATTTTCAGCAAAACTCAAAATCGGTCCCTTCTTGAGATATTTTATTTTTTCTATTTAAGCACGTAATTTCTTGATTGAGAATATTTTCATCCATAAGGAAGCAAATAATTTTGCAGACGTGGAAGCCAAATATTAATGTATGTAATAAACATAATATTCGGCCTGTTTTACAACTTTTGACTTTTATATTTTGGTGTTCTATATGTTCGGAATTCGTGACCGTAAAAATATTAGGTTCCCAAGAAGCATACAGAATTATCTAAAATAAATGTCATTTGCCTGATGCAGTTATTTGTAATATTTTTCTGCACGTGTTGTTACTAAACTTTAATAGTACAAAAACACTCAAATTAAAAACAAGAAATTATTTTAAAACGATTTCGTGGCTTAAGAAATTTTTTTTTTCCAAAAAAGCATAAATTCTAGCAAGGTTAAAGATAACCGAATTTCTCTTAAATGTCTTTTTTACGTTTCTGTTTTTGCGCTATTAAAAATCATTTGCGTCTCAAAATTAGAAAAATACATATTTTTACTGTCTATACGTGACTAAAGAAATGTAGTTTTTAAAAAAGGCAGGTTGATTATTTTTGTCGTATCTAGTACGTAGATATGTTTCGGTTTTGTGTTTGAAGAAATATTATATTAATAAAATATATTCGATCACCTACAGAGTGGGGGTCTTTGCTTTTTTATTTATAAATACTGAGTATTGAAAAACTACGCTACAATCTTATATCAATAAAACAGTATAAATTGGAAAAGAATTCAACGGATCTGAATATGATTTCGTATGATTATTTGTACTAATGTAATCAAGAAGTTGACACAAGGGCTTTAAAAAATATCCAATAGAAAAACTTTGATAAAAATTGAGTATTTAAAAAATTTGTTTTTTGTCACGAAACAAATTTTTTGTTCTATAGGTGAATTCAACGTAATACATAAAAAAAAGCATATTGCTTGCTTCAAAACAAATTAATTCATCTTTATAAAGTTTATATTTTGTCAAAATTTTATAGAATAAATTGCAATTTTTAAATCTTTAAAGAATTAAATTCTCAACTTTTAAAAAATTTCTTCATTTCAAAATACCAGATTTCTTGGATTTTAAAAAGCTTTAAAACATGTTTTACGTTTTTTGTATCTTTATTATCTATCTTTAAGATGTGTTAGAGTAATATTAAACCATAAGCAATATGTTTGTGTAGTTTTATTTTTTTTTGCTTCCTCATGGAGAAAGCTTTGTTTTCTTTAAATTTACAAATTATTTAAAATGCTTAAAATTAACTTTCCCCTATCTTGAAATGTGTAATATAAGTTCCTGATAAAAAATGTGGATGTGTGTTTGTGTGTGTGTTTATGTGAATATGTGTGCGGATGTATTTTTTTTGTGAACACGACAACTCCAGATCGCTTTAATTGATTTAAATAAAATTTCGTATAATTATTTTTACTACTGAAATCTAAAATTTGACAAGATCAAATGCAAATATTATTCGTGTTCAATCATTATTATTTAGGTTGCCAAGCTGACATTAGTGAAGAATGTTACAAATTCTGTACTTAAGGGGTAAGGCCACTGTCGATGCTTCAAAAAATTAATTTTTTTTTTATTAGCTAAAAAAATTCTTTGAACCTTCT
This sequence comes from Ganaspis brasiliensis, assembly GCA_037103525.1. Taxonomy (NCBI): domain Eukaryota; kingdom Metazoa; phylum Arthropoda; class Insecta; order Hymenoptera; family Figitidae; genus Ganaspis; species Ganaspis brasiliensis. The sequence continues at coordinate 3,476,048 of JAZKLR010000294.1, forward strand.
AGAACATAGGGAAAAAAGTTTGGAACCTGTTTTTGTTTCAGATTAAACTTTTCAACAACTATTTTGGGTACACGAAGCGCCTCGTGCAAAACATGCTTTAAGAGAATGTCTCCATCGCCGTCATTTTGAAATATTTTTCAATCCAAATTATTGATTTTGTTCACTTTAAGATATACCTAATAATATTCTATAATATTATTATTCTCTTAATTTTCTTTCCACAAAAAAAAAAATCGAAAAATGTGCTAACAATTTTATCCGTCTTTAGTGGTGTAACACCAACGCGTTTTTCTCAAAACACGGCTTTTGAAATTGGCAAGCAGCACAACTCAAACAATTTTCAATATTTTTAATCGGGTTTTTTCCTACATCTTTATAATAACATTTCAAAGAGAATGACGTACGGGATTTTCGATAACTTAATTTAAGCAATTGTTATAAGCAATTAAGTGCGGTTTTTTTTGGTCCAAAAATGAGTTTTTTTTTCAAATGCTTCCAAATTTCACAAAAATCAATATTTTTTAAAATCCTTACGTCATTCTCTAGCTATTCTCATGTAGATTAAGAAAAAAAAATTATTTTGTTCTGGAATAAATTTTGCACCCTGTGTGCTGCTTGCCGCGGAGCTCCTCCAAGAAAACATGTATTACAAAAATGGCTCCAGTGCCGCCATTTTGAAATATTTTTTATTGAAAATTTGTCATTTTTTACTTCAATATGTAGATAAAAACTTCCCAAATCATTATAATTGTATTCCTTTTCCTTCCATTAAAAAAAAATTCTTGAAAAAACGTGTTTTTTTCGCGTTTACAGTGGCCTTACCCCTTAATAAACACATTTTATTACAGTGATAAATTATAAAATTAACGTTTTGCGATGCGTAGTAAATAGTCTTAGGGAAAACTAAAACTCTCACTTGCCACCTGTAAACAGACTAAAGCAAGAGCAGTGCGTGTGTAACTCCAAGTTTAACAAACGTGCACGTAAGGACTCGGGTCAAGAAGAAAAATGTACGCGTTACCCCAAAGGGTGAGGTACGCATATGTGCACTCATCACATAAGAGACATACACATGCACACCAAAAGATAAGATATATGTACATGTGCAGCCAGAAATTAAGAGATATGTACGTACACCCAAAAAATAAGATATAACTCCTTCGAATGACCATGTGTCCGCAAGCAGTCTCTTAGCACCGATGTAGAAATCTATCCGGCTCGAAGAATGAAAATGTTAGAAAATATTTGATGGTCATTCACAAAAATACACAGAACTTTTAATTTCAAATTAATGGTAATTTATTCTTATTAAAATTGGAAAGACGTAACATTTGATCATTTGGTATAAACACAAATTTGAGAATCCGTTGAAAGGAACACCACGAGTTGGTTCAAACGATTCAGAGCTAGAATTTCTGACTACAAGTTGATGTTTTTTCCAAGTAGAAAATTTAAGATTAAAAGTCTAATGCTCGAAGGCAGATGCAATAGATCTTCAAGGATATCGTGATCTATTGAGTCAAAAGTTATTGCGAAGTCAAGATATACTACCACATGAACCTGATACTCCAGCTGCAATGACTCTCTAAGGAGGTTTGTGAAGAGAGTTTTTAATCTTGCCAAATTTGTCAAAGTCGATCTCTTGAGTAAACACTTATGCTGATTTACGCTAACAACAGTTTTTAATTGTATTATTCAAGAAAGGAATAATTCATGTCTTAAAGACCTTAGCAAAATTGTGAATAATCGCTATGTGACGGTAGATCTTGCAGTCAGATTTATCACCAAATTTACAAACAGGCACGACTTTAGCAGTTTTCCCTTGAGTTGAAAACTTAGCAAAACATAAGGCGCGATTGAAAATAAAACATAAGGGGTGTTTAAAAATAGGTACAGTCCCTAACTAAAAGACTTGCAATTCCATCCAGGTTTGCAGTAAACTTCGGTTTTAAGAATTTAAAAGATTTAAAAACTTGATTGTCAGAGAAAACAATTGAGCTACATACAAGGTCAGGAGAGGACAAGCACTCATCACGCTTAGGAGTGAAATTCTCACTGTTACCCAGTGGGAAAGAAACTATTGGCGCATTGATAAGCCAATAATGGTTGCCAATGATGCCATTAATGGCTGCCTAATACTATGCCAACATTGGACCATGAATGGTTGAGTCTTGGGATGATCACGATCTTGCCAATTATTGCTTGCCATTAATGGCTAACAATTGGCCGCCAAGACAAATTTCGAATTTTAAAAGCATTGGCTATTCATTGGCTACCAATAAATAAAAATTTTTGATTTTTAATATTTTTTTTTGTTTAAAACTTTTTATTTTATTCTTTTTTTTATAAAAAATTTTAAAATAGTTCTTAATGTATGACAAAAGCATTGCCCACACAGCACCGGAAATTCCCTGAATTTTTCCTGAATATTCGTCTACATTTCTCGAATATTCGAACTAAATATTCAGGGAAGTTTCGTGGAAACAGTCAAATGTCCGCCTAGAATAATATTGGGCGCGAAATTTCCCTGAAAATGTATTTCTAATTTTCAGGGAATTTCCGCATCTAACATTCCTCCAATATTCATAGTATTCGTATATTCACTTAACTTGATGCGCACTGGTCGAACTTGGATTCTATGACACTTACGGCTGCGCAGTAGTTTTTAATTTTCTAGAATCCCACGGATGTCGAATATAACATATTTTTTTGATCAATTACCAGATTAAAAAAAATTTTGGAAATTTTTTTTAACTTTCCCTGAATTTTCAAGGAATATTAGAGGCAGAAATTCCCTGAAAATTGGAAATACATTTTCAGGGAAATTTCGCGCCCAATATTATTCTAGGCGGACATTTTACTGCTTCCACGAAACTTCCCTGAATATTAAGTTCGAATATTCGAGAAATGTTGACAAATATTCAGGGAAAATTCAGGAAATTTCCGGTGCTGTGTGGGTGGCATAAAAATGGTTTTTCAATATTGGCCCATTATTGGTAGCCATTGAATAACCAACAAATTGCCAGCTAAGATTGACTACAAAGATGTTACATGGTAGATACTATACAACATGTGAATCTGAATGAAACTGTATTTTCAACGGTAAAGGATCGGGTCTTATATTACTGATTATATAACTTATATTCATAAATAATGACTCTTTAATATTAAAAATAATATTAAATTCGGATTCTACCTTTCAAAAAAAATTTACTTAAATTACTCGTTTTAAAAATCTACTTTTTAAAAAATAACTATTTAGAATAATAAAAATATTGTACACACAAAAATTAAATTTTGTTTTTGAAAAGAAAAACTAAAAATTCTTTAAATTTGAAAATGAATTAAAAAATAAAAAACTATTAAATAAATAAAAAAAATTCATCATTTAATTACTTATATATTTCTAACCATTTATTTTAGTTATTCACTTTAAAAAACGACTCTTTTAACAAATAACTACGCAGAATAAATAAAAGTATGGACACAGAAAAATAAAAATTTTGTTGTAACAAAATAAAAAATAAATTTTTTAAACTTTAAGCTTATATTTAAAAAATTTCGAATATTTAAAACAAGCTTGTTATATTAAAAATAATATCGAACTTGATGCATAATTTAAAATAATGATTTTACTTACACTTTTAGCTTTTAGAAACGTAAAGTGTCTTTATAGCAAATCATTACAAATAATAAAAGCAGAAACAGAAAAAAGTAAAGATCTTTTTTAAAATTAAAAATAATAAAATAAAACAGTGAAAAATTGTCGATTTAAAATTTTAATAAAATAAACAAAATTTTTAAAGAAAAAAAAATTAATCATACTTTAAATATTATTAAATTTTGATCCTAATATTTAAAAATAAAATTTATTTCAATTTAGTTTTCGTCAACAAATTTTTTTTTTATAATAATTACAATTAATAAAAAAATGCTAAGATAAAACTTATAGTTAGCTTTAAAACTTTTAAAATGTTTGACTAAAACTGAAAATAAGATGCAAAATTATGTAAAGCCTTATTAAAAAATCAAATATTGTAAAGAAGTGTAACAACATTTTTAATGTAACAAATAATAATAAGATTGGGTTTTAAATTTATAGGTAGATACATTCTTTTTAGAAATTCTATTTTTTTAATGATTTATTAAAAATATAAACAGAACATATTAAAACCTTTTCCAACTTTTATTCTTTAAAATTTTTTAAATTTTAGATACTTTAAATATATAAATATATAATTATCATACGACATTAAATACTTAAGTATTTTTAAGATTAATAATTTTGAATGTTTAAATTTAAAGAAACTAATGTAAAAAAATTATTAGAAATAAAAATGTAAAAGATTGTAGTATATTCTGTTTGTATTTTTAATAACCCAGTTTAAAAGCTATATAGAATTTCTAAAAAGCGTGTTTTGTATAAATTTGAAACCTTAATTTAATATTATTTTTAACATTCAAAATTTTTATAATAATTATATTAAATTAATTTAATTATTTCAAGTTAAAATTTTTTTTATTAATTACACAGGTCCACAAACAATAATTGTCGGTGGGTTCCTTTGACCACACTGAAAAAATTATTTCCGTGGAACTGCAATAATTATGGGCAGATTGGCAATATTTTATTGCTGTTTTGGGAACTGCCATACGTATTTGTGTTTTAGCCATACGACTGTGTGAAACCGCGAGTGACATTGTAAGGTTAGGTAAAATCGACAGTGTCGCACCGATGCATTATGTCAAACTCCTACATAACCTGTCAACCATACTCAAATGTCTAATTTGATCACAGTATTTTTTTCAGTGCAAACCTGGTGTATTATATGTTTTTGGGGTCGCTGAACACGAATCTGAAGTTGGTTTTGCTCCATCACGTCATGATTTTTTCCTAACCTCAAAATCAATAAAATGACACTTTTTGCTCATTAGGATCTGAACTCGACTTAACATTAATATATGCCTATGTCTAGTAGAAAGCTTGAATTATGCCCTTAAAATATTATATTATGCATCAAGGGAGGGAAGTCCGTGTTTTTTTGTCAAGCACAAATGTTCAGAGAACATTGTGCGAGACAAAAAATCGGCCTCCCGAGGTGCATATCGTCGGCTTAGCGCAACATCGGGCTTATTCAAAAAACAAAGCAAAAACGTACCTATTCAGAACTCGAAACAAGAACGTACTTATCCATTAAAAGAGGCAAGATCGTACCTATCCAAAAAAGTGGCAAGAACGCAACAACTCAAGATTTTTTTTTCTTGATTTTTAAGTTGGCAGCAGTGTTAATATTTTATACTTAACAGCTTTACTACTCTTATTAGGATTACAAATAAAATATTTTTATATATTTAAAACTATAATTTTATATTTAAAATATTTAAAACAGAAATAGTAAAGTAAGTTTAACCTGAACAACCTTAAAAAATCTTATAAAGATTTCAAATGTAAATTTTTTTATTTTAAAATAGATTTGTTACAAGTACAAAGTTTAGCTTATTTAATAAAATTTTTAGGAAGCATTAATCAAATAAAAATATTTACTTACTGATTTTTCCATTGATTAATTAACCCGTTATTAAGGTCTATCAAATTTTTTTTGGCTTAGGATTTGAATTTAGAGTTATGCTATATTATCCAACATTAAAAAAAATTGTTTGTCCCTTCATGAAATATTTTTTTTTAAATCAAAAGTTTTTAAAATTTTTTGGCTTAATTGTAGGAAATTGTCTAAAAAGTGAGCAAAAAATTGGTGACAGATAATACTAAAAATTGTGTAAAAAAGAATCAATTCTTTTAATACAATACAGAATATACAATTTTTTTATTTTGATAACATCTCACGATAACCGAATCCTTCCCTTAAGGCCGTTGGAGACACAGAGTCCGCAGAGAATCTGTAGGGGGGAGCAGTGGTTCTCAAAGACTGTCCCCATGCGTTTTGAAGACTTAGGAATTTTTCGCGACAAAGTCCAACACTTTTCCCACAAAAGAACATCGTACTGCAAATTCTATTGAAATAAAGATTCAGAAAAATACTTACTTTTGATAAATCAAGTATTTCCTGAGCTTTAGTGTCTCGAGGAAATTCGTGTGATGAAAACAACCTCCAATGATGTTCCATGTTTGGCAATTTTTTCCAATAAAACCAGACACTTTTTCCGAAAATGAAAATCGTAGTGAAAATTTAAATTTAATTAGCACTTTTTCACTTATTTTGTTTTTGGCGAGGCGCATGAATTCTTCCAAAATGACATTTGATCGAATGGAAATTCGATCGAATGCCATTTGATCGAATGGTCATTAGGTCGAATGGTCATTAGGTCGAATGGACATTTGATCGAATGGACTTTTGATCGAATGGACTTTCCACTGAATGGACTTTTGATCGAATGGACTTTCAACCGAATGGACATTTGATCGAATGGACATTTGATCGAATGGACTTTTGATCGAATGGACATTTGATCGAATGGACTTTTGATCGAATGGACTTTCGACCGAATGGACTTTTAATCGAATGGACATTAGATCGAATGGACTTTCCACCGAATGGACTTTCGACCGAATGGACTTTTAATCGAATGGACTTTCGACCGAATGGACATTTGATCGAATGGACTTTCGACCGAATGGACTTTTGATCGAATGGACATTCGACCGAATGGACATTTGATCGAATGGACATTTGATCGAATGGACTTTTGATCGAATGGACTTTCCACCGAATGGACTTTTGATCGAATGGACTTTTGATCGAAAAGTCATTCGGCCGAAGTGTTTTTTTAATGTGAGTTTACTCTCTATTATACAGCAGTCTACGGATACTAATTATCGTGCGTTCCAAGTGTTTACAGTGTTCAATTTTTTGTCGTCAGATGGAGTTAGGAGTACTCCATCAATAAAATACACACACAAATTAAATTTCAGTACTCATAGCTCCATCTGCCGACAAAAAATTAAACACTGTAAACACTTGGAACGCACGATAATTAGTATCCATAGACTGCTGTATAATAGAGAGTAAACTCACATTAAAAAAACACTTCGGCCGAATGACTTTTCGATCAAAAGTCCATTCGATCAAACGTCCCTTCGGTCAAAAGTCCATTCGATCAAAAGTCCATTCGGTGGAAAGTCCATTCGATCAAATGTCCATTCGATCAAATGTCCATTCGGTCGAATGTCCATTCGATCTAATGTCCATTCGATTAAAAGTCCATTCGGTCGAAAGTCTTTTCGATCAAAAGTCCATTCGATCAAAAGTCCATTCGGTGGAAAGTCCATTCGATCAAAAGTCCATTCGATCAAATGTCCATTCGATCAAATGTCCATTCGGTCGAAAGTCCATTCGGTCGAAAGTCCATTCGGTGGAAAGTCCATTCGATCTAATGTCCATTCGATTAAAAGTCCATTCGGTCGAAAGTCCATTCGATCAAAAGTCCATTCGATCAATGTCCATTCGATCAAAAGTCCATTCGATCAAATGTCCATTCGGTCGAAAGTCCATTCGATCAAAAGTCCATTCAGTGGAAAGTCCATTCGATCAAAAGTCCATTCGATCAAATGTCCATTCGATCAAAAGTCCATTCGATCGAATGTCCATTCGACCTAATGACCATTCGATCAAATGGCATTCGATCGAATGTCCATTCGATTAAATGTCATTTTGGAAGAATTCATGCGCCTCGTTTTTGGCATATGAGTTTTTAAATCGCGTCAGTCTCTCGAGGAAATACAAAATCACTTGACACTTCACTCACTGATTCCCACTTTGACGATTTTTTTCGGCAAAATCCGACACTTTTTCCACAAATGGTCATCGTAGTGAAAATTTAAATTTAATTAGCACTTTTTCACTTATTTTGTTTTTGGCATATGAGTTTTTAAATCGCGTCAGTCTCTCGAGGAAATACAAAATCACTTGACACTTCACTCACTGATTCACACTTTGACAATTTTTTTCGGCAAAATCCGACACTTTTTCCGCAAATGGTCATCGTAGTGAAAATTTAAATTTAATTAGCAGTTTTTCACTTCTTTTGTTTTTGGCATTTGAGTTTTTAAACCGCGTCAATCTCTCGAGGAAATACAAAATCACTTGACACTTCCACGATATTTGTAGAAAAATTTAATTTTTGTTTCAGTCAATAAGCACAAAGTTTCTTATTTCTGATCTAAATTTGTTAAATATTTGATAACATGCACAAGTTATTGAATATTTAACAAAATAGATCTATAAAAACGTTTTAGCTTACGAGAAAGTGGAAAATTCGCAGTTTACAAAATTTTTTACACGATATTTGTAGAAAAATTTAATTTTTGCTTCGGTCAACAAGCACAAAGTTTCTTATTTCTGATCTAAATTTGTTAAATATTCGATAACATGCCCAAGTTATTGAATATTTAACAAAATAGACCAATAAGAACGATTTACCTATCGTGAAAGTAAAATTCACATTTTACAAAACTTTTTCCACGACATTTGTAGAAAAGTTTAATTTTTGCTTCGGTCAGTAAGCACAAAGTTTCTTATTTCTGATCTAAATTTGTTAAATATTCGATAACATGCCCAAGTTATCGAATATTTAACAAAATAGACAAATAAGAACGATTTACCTATCGTGAAAGTGAAAAATTCACATTTTACAAAACTTTTTCCACGACATTTGTAGAAAAATTTAATTTTTGCTTCGGTCAATAAGCACAAAGTTTCTTATTTCTGATCTAAATTTGTTAAATATTCGATAACATGCCCAAGTTATTGAATATTTAACAAATTAGATCTATAAAAACGTTTTAGCTTACGTGAAAGTGCAAAATTCGCAGTTTACAAAATTTTTTCCATGACATTTGTAGAAAAATTTAATTTTTGCTTCGGTCAATAAGCACAAAGTTTCTTATTTCCGATCTCAATTTGTTAAATATTCGATAACTTGTGCATGTTATCAAATATTTAACAAATTTAGATCAGAAATAAGAAACTTTGTGCTTATTGACGGAAGAAAAATTAAATTTTTCTACAAATATCGTGAAAAAATTTTTTAAACTGCGAATTTTACACTTTTATCGTAAGCTAAAACGTTTTTATAGATCTAATTTGTTAAATATTTAATAACTTGTGCATGTAATCAAATATTTAACAAATTTGGATCAGAAATAAGCAACTTTGTGCTTATTGACGGGAGAAAAATTAAATTTTTCTACAAATGTCTTGGAAAGAATTTTGTAAACTGCGAATTTTGCACTTTCTCGTAAGATAAAACGTTTTTATAGATCTAATTTGTTAAATATTTAATAACTTGGTCATGTTATCGAATATTTAACATATTTAGATCAGAAATAAGAAACTTTGTGCTTATTGACCAAAGCAAAAATTAAATTTTTCTACAAATGTCGTGGAAAAAGTTTTGTAAAATGTGAATTTTTCACTTTCACGATAGGTAAATCGTTCTTATTGGTCTATTTTGTTAAATATTCAATAACTTGTGCATGTTATCAAATATTTAACAAATTTAGATCAGAAATAAGAAACTTTGTGCTTATTGACGGAAGAAAAATTAAATTTTTCTAGAAATGTCGTGGAAAACATTTTGTAAACTGCGAATGTTGCACTTTCTTGAAAGCTAAATCGTTTTTATAGATCTTTTTTGTTAAATATTTAATAACTTGGGCATGTTAACAAATATTTTTGAAATTTAACTGTCATGTTTAGAATTTTCATCTTAATTGGTCGAATTTGAGACAGCTTTTTCTGAAAATGTTGTTAATAAATTGTATGTATTTTATGCTACACAGACAAATGTATGTCTCTTTTTTTATAAGAAAAGAAAACGTGGTTTAAAAAATGTATGATTTAAAATTAAATAAGTAAATGTAATTTATTTACCAAGTAGTTTCTTACATTTTATTTTTAAAAGATATGTAGTTTAATCTAATATCATTTTTGAACTAATTTATTTTATTTTTAAAACATTCAATATATTAAAAAAAAATTATATAATATTTATATTATGTAACAAAAATTCTCTCTTTTATTTTGAAGAAATAAGAAATTTACTTTAATACTTGTTTTAGAACATTATTAATTTGTTTATTATATTTAATATTGTAATAAAGAATTGCATAATTTAAAATTAACAAATTAAAATTTATGTAGGAAAAAATTTTATCTTTTTTTTTGCTAAATTATTTCTCAAATACTAAGAGTTACATCATAAATCCTTATGGTTTATTTAGTGCAGAGAAAGAAGGCAACCCGACTTACATAGAAGTTCGGAAACAGAGATCAAATTATTCATCAAAGATATATGTATAGATTGCTTGAAATAAATAAAATAAATGTAATCTATAAACAGGGCTGTTATTGATTTAAATGAAAAAAAAACTTTTCAATTCTCCGGATGTCCAATATTGCATGTAAAGTATCGCAAATCATAAAAAAAACAGAAATTTGTGGATAAATCTTGAAAATTTCAATATTTTATTCGTTATAAAATTTAAAAAATTGTATTAATACAGATGATCAAAATACCTACAATTTACAAATTTTTGGTATCAAGTTATCAAAAAATAATATTAGATTTGTATATCTTCAAGTCATTAAAAGTTATATAAATTCTAAACGTCAATGAACTCATATTCCAATTTGTACCAACTTTTAAATTTAAATTAATTTAAATTTCAATGCATCTTAATTCAATAATATTAATTAATTTCCATATTCACAATAATCCTTCCTTTGGTAATATTCTTACAAGATTTTTAAGAGATTTTACTTTCATTTTTATATTATAATTTATTATTTTTACAACATTTTTAAAATTTTTTCTCCGTTTAGGTATTTTTGATATTTTTTTTTTGGTATTTGTCTCTGTTCTTTTTAGGATTTTCTTTAATTTTCTTCTTTTTATAAAAATTATTTAATATTATATTACACAGTTTTCTTATTTATACATTCATTAAACTTTTTATTACGTTAATTTTAATAATTATTTCTATACTTTTAAAAGTAAATACACTTATTTTTTTGTAAATTTATTCAATTTCTTTTCACATCTTGTCTATTTCTTGAGAGTTTTTTTACAAACTTACTTACTTATTCTTTTTTACTTTTTACATTTTTTACAGTTTGTTAGATTAAGAAAAAAACATTTCTCCATTTTCTTCCTGTTCATTTAATTTTTTTGATATTACACTATTTTTTTAGTCCTTTCTTGCGTTTTAATTATTTCTTTAATTTTTACGTTATGTATAAAATATTTATCGAATGCTCTGTTTATTTAATTTTAAAAAATTAAAAGAAACACTTATTTCAGTTCTTATACAATATCTATTTCCCATCTCCTCTGTAAGTCGGGTTGTATTCTTCTGATAAACTAAATAAGCTCTACTGTTTTTCCTTCAACTCTTAGATTTTAAAAAATATTTAAATTGTTTAGAAATTATTAATGCATGATTTACAATAAATAATGTACTTGTTGCATTTGAATGGTTTAAATTATTTTAAATGCGTCTTTTCAATAGAGCTAATTACACTTGAAATAACAAACAACTTTTATTTTTTGTAGAAAGTTAGCAAAATTATGTTTGGAACTTGACATTAATTTTTTATATTAAATTTTTACAATTAATATCTAAACATTGAATTTTATAAATAGGTTGATTAATATAATGAATATAATGTACGCCTGTCTATAATTTCAAAGGCGGCGCCGTGTGAATTATAGTACCCGAAAATGCCGTATCAGAACAGCGCACGACAAACTATATTCTGCTACATTGTTTGACATTTTCATTGATGAAATTGAAAAAAATTTACTTTTCTCGAGAGATTGACGCGATTTAAAAACTCAAATACCAAAAACAAAAAAAGTGAAAAAGTGCTAATTAAATTTAAATTTACACTACGATGACCATTTGCGGAAAAAGTGTCGGGTTTTGACGGAAAAAATTGTCAAAGTCCGAATCAATGAGTGAAGTGTCAAGTGATTTTGTATTTCCTCGAGAGATTGACGCGGTTTAAAAACTCAAATACCAAAAACAAAAGAAGTGAAAAAGTGCTAATTAAATTTAAATTTTCACTACGATTTTCATTTTTGGAAAAAGTGTCTGGTTTTATTGGAAAAAATTGCCAAACATGGAACATCATTGGAGGTTGTTTTCATCACACGAATTTCCTCGAGACACTAAAGCTCAGGAAATACTTGATTTATCAAAAGTAAGTATTTTTCTGAATCTTTATTTCAATAGAATTTGCAGTACGATGTTCTTTTGTGGGAAAAGTGTTGGACTTTGTCGCGAAAAATTCCTAAGTCTTCAAAACGCATGGGGACAGTCTTTGAGAACCACTGCTCCCCCCTACAGAATCTCTGCGGTCTCTGTGTCTCCAACGGCCTTAAACTATAGAAATATATATTTAAAAATATTTATTTTATTGAAGAGAAAAGGAAATAAAAAGTTTTATAGATATTTGTTATATACAATGATATAAAGAAATTTTTGGTAAACATTGATTTATTCAAGTATATTAAAACAGTATTTTTTTTAAATTAAAAAATGGAAAATTCGACAAAGTCTAAAATTTTTAATTAAATAACTTGCTGTAAAACGAATGACAATCATTAGGTATCAGATCCTTTTGAATCAATTGTTGTAGGTCTTCTTGTTTCTGTTCATCTAATTTTATTTTACTTGTATAGCAATGCTCTAATTCTTCATTCTCGTTAAATATGATGAACTTCATATTAACTTCCGTTTTATAATTGTAAATGAATTCAAGTTTTTTATCCGGATAGACTTTAATTTCACTAATAGCGGAGATTTTAATCCTATTCCAAAATTTTTTCTCTGCTAATTTCGAAAAAGCAAAAAATTCGTTCTGTTGCTTTTCGTGAACAACATATTTAGGCTCTTCAGTTTTTGCATTTTTCATGATCTCACACCACTGAGTCTGTGTAAAGACAGAGCGATCTTTAGCGGCTGCTTCTATTCTAGAATGCATGGAGTCTTCATCAGTCTGTGTATGTCCTTTAACTAGGTATCTAAAACATTGACATAATTTATATAAATTTAAAAAAAAAACATTAGATAATTACTACTCTGATACAAAAATGCATTGAGTCTGATAATATTTTTTGTAAAAAATAAATTGGAACTAAAAAATTAAAAGATTCTGCATCATCTTTAAATTTTGAAAAAAAAAACAAAGTGGAAGTTACAAAAAATCAGTTTCTGCTCTTTTTTGAACTCTAGAATAAACCTAATAAAAAATTCAAATAGGACTAATATAACAGCAACAAACAAAATTCGATTTTATAAAGCTGCGAAATTGTTAAGATAATTATCTTTAAAGCAATGATTATTTGAGTAATTTAATTAAGTTACTGGAATGTAAGGAAGTCAAATTCTGACCTGTGTCGAATTATCACCTTAAAATTGCCATAAGCAGCTTGCAATTTCATTCGCCCCTCTTTTAGCATCAGTTTCATTCCAGACATTACATTGTCCTTCTTTTGAAGCTAAATCAAAGATCGTGAAATTGTAAATGGAAATTTTCCTTTTATAATAAAATGCTGATATTTGCGAGCGAGGAACATTAAGAACTTTTTGCAAATCAAATGATGCTGTGCATACAGTCTTATTAGTTTTAGCCTTTTCTTTGTCTGCTACCATTAATTCGCGCGCAAAATTTTTATCATTGATGTGTTTGTTGTGCGCATTTTCCATTTCAATTGGTTTTTCACCAGGCACAAGTTCAAAAGCGGCACATTCATCGCACTGGTCTTTTTTTTGTTTATGAAAGGATAGGTTGTATTCATTATTAAAAATAAACCGATATCTATATTCAGAAGCAATATTTGCGTCATTTCTACTAGCCATCCAATCTTTATATTGTCTATACATTTTTTCGATATTCAAATCCGAATCCAAGTATTCTTTATTAGTGCTCTTCCTGCAGTAGTGGGATTCTATTCGTTCAAATGTGCTTATATGTTCGCGAACGCTGTTCGTCACCGAGTTTGATAGTTTATTGGGTCTGGTTTTGTGCTTTCCTCGCATATCTTCTTCAATGAATTTACCTACCGAATTACTTTGTTTTTGGGTGATAGACTCCAACCAACGATGACTGATACCTTTTTTCAAAAAAGATATAAGTAAAACAAATTTGTTTCCAAATTATTTTTGCCATATAACTATAATCGGATATCAATTATTATTACTATTATTATATACATTTTATTTATTTGCTCGAAATTGTTTATTCTTGGATCTTTTTTGGTCGAAAAAGTTGAAAAATCTCTAAGAAGTCGTGAATATTTTAAAAAAGTGAACAAAAAATTAGAAATAGTTTAAGCAAGTACTTATATGAAAGAAGATCCGACTGACTTTATTGCCTTTATTTGAACTATCTCTTACTACTTAATTTCCTTTTTAATTTTCACGAGTTTTCCTGGAATTTTCTAACTTAACCGATATACATATAAGAATTCCTGTTGCAAATAGTATTATTCCAAGAAAGATTAAAGAATTTATTTTATTTACTATAATGGTTTCTAAAGTATCACCTACCAAAAGTTTGCAAAAACATTTCCCGGCATACTAGAATTTTTTTCAATGGCGTATGTAAATAACAATCACGGTGAATTAAGCGTTTGCTACTACAATTTTCATTAGAGTCATTCTCCACATTTGTTTTTTGTGTACATGTGATCGTTCGTGCTATATATTCCCATTGTCTGGTGTGGTCTTTAATATTCCAAAATTCCTCAAATAATGTTTTTCGTTCATCAATAGAAATTTTACTTTGACATTTATAACGACAATTAGCGCATCCAATACCCATCACTTTTTTATTAACAGGAGTATCCTTTGCAGAGGTACCAGTCATTCCAGAATTTTTTGCTTTTTTGCGGCAACTGTTTTCCACCGATCCATGTTTCTTTGACGCTTTCTAGTATTTTTTTTGCCTACGGTTACGAAAGTCACACTACTTGTTGACGCTCCAATAGAATCAGTTGAGGAAGTTCCAGGCGCATTACCTATTGATGATTGATATTTACATTTAACATTCGAAAAAAAAGACGCAAACATACTTAATTTTTTAAAGGAATTAAAAATCAATTGGGAAATAATTTTCTGAACTGAATTTTTAAGCTTTTGTATTCAATAAAGAAAAACTAACCGCAATTTTGACTAATTTCTGCACAGTATGGACTTTCTTCTACAGAAGATTCATGACTACTTTGACAGGACAAGTCTTGTGCATTTGCTGTTCGGTGATCCAAATCTAATAATTTAATGTTTTTTTTAAAATATCTAAATTACTCGAAAGAAAAAAGCAAACGTACATGATTTTTTAAAGTAATTAAAAATCAATTACAAAATAATTTTTTGAAATGGATTTTTAAGCTTTTATATTCAATAAAGAAAAACTAACCGCAATTTCGCATAATTTCTGCACAGTATGGACTTTCTTCTACAGAAGACTCACGACTACTTTGAGAGGACAAATCTTGTGCATCTGGTGTTTGGCGATCTAAATCTAATAATATAATGTTTTTTAAAAATATCTAAATTGCTCGCAAGAAAGAAGCAAACATACATGATTTTTTAACGTAATTAAAAATCAATTAAGAAATAATTTTATGAACTGAATTTTTAAGCTTTTGTATTCAATAAAGAAAAACTAACCGCAATTTTGACTTTCTTCTACAATAGATTCATGACAACTTCGACAAGACAAATCTTGTGCATCTGGTGTTTGGTGATCCAAATCTAATCATTTAATTATTTTTAAAAATGGTTAAATTACTTGAAAAATGAAGCAATTAATTTGGTTTTATTTTTTAAATAAATTGGAAGACAATTATGAAAGAATTTTGTGTTACTGAATTTTTGAGAATTACTAATTAATAAAGTAACTTACTGCAGTTTTTAATAATTTCTGTACAAAGTGAACTTTTCTCGATAACATTAAAATATTCACGATGACTTTTCCAAGCTTTATCTTGTACATTATGTACATCTAGTATTTGGTGATCGAAATCTAGTAAAGCATAATTTAACAAAATTAAAAAGTTCATAAGAACAATTTTATTAATATTTTAAGCTTACCGTCAGAATAAGTTCGAACATTGTTACTTATATCCTCATAAACTGGGGGTGAAGAAATATTAGAGATTGGATATTGTCCTTCAAAATGTTGCCCTATACCAACATCTGTTTTAAAGAATATAAAATGCGCAAAGATTTATTTGTAAACTTGCAATAACTTTTGTAATTTACTTTCATTAGTTCTCTCTATATAATAATGCTTACTGTAAATGACTTGCGCGTCCTGCCTATTTGTTTCATAGCTGCACATTGGAAATCTTGAATTCATTTTCTCATATTTTTCATCAGTGAAGAAATTATGATCTGTATAAGTTTGATGCGCTATTATTAAAATAACAGGAATTCTAGTTTTTTAAGCAATAAATTTCAAGAATCTTTACTAACATGACATTTCAATGAGAATAACTTCAAATAGATAAACAAAAGATAAGCAATATTATATAATTCAGCTGATGTTATTATTGTCAAAATGTTACTTTGGTTAGAAAATTATAAATTTATAAAAAGCTAAAGAACTGCTCTTGTTATATATTATTATAATATGCCATTAAAATATATTTTATATTCCTCTATGGAATTGAGGACGTTTCTTCGTACTTATAACATCTAATTGTTTTACTGGTCGAAATGTGAATATATCGATTCCCACATTAACAATATTGTCGAATAAATACATATAACTCCCATTGAAAAATTTCTCACTATTTTTTAATCTTTTTGGGAAATCTGACGGCTTCTTTTAAACAAATATGTATTTAATTAGAACCTTGAAAATTATCTTAAAAAAACACAACAAAGCATAAAAATTCAGCAATGCAAAAATATTTTTCACTCAGTAAATTATATATATTTCTTTAACTTGTATCCAGTCTTGTTCAATAATATTTTAATCTTATTAAATATCGTTAATCAATAGGTGACTAATAACCGAATAGACCCAGTGGAAAGTTGTTGTGACGAAAAAGTTAAAAAATTCTGAAATACCTACCTGCTCTTTGTGAAAAAAAATTTTATAAAAGCTTTTCATTTAAGATTCACGATGAATAAATAGAGATCTCAACAAATAAAATTAAAAAACGAATTATTAAAAATAATATAATGAAAAATAAAATCTGTAATATTTAATCAATTATTAATTTGTAAAGATTTAATTAATAAATATGTGCTAGAAAAATTACATTTATTGCTGGTCATAAAATATTAACACTGCTGCCAACTTAAAAATGAAGAAAAAAATAAAAATCTTGAGTTGTTACGTTCTTGCCTCTTTTTTTGGATAGGTACGATCTTGCCTCTTTTAATGGATAGGTACGTTCTTGTTTCGATTTCTGAATAGGTACGTTTTTGCTTTGTTTTATGAATAAGCTCGATGTTGCGCTAAGCCGACGATATGCTATTTTCTATCACATATGTACGAAAATCTCAGGTTTCGTTCGCGTTAGCGGGTCAGCACTCGCAGTTTTCAGGTTAGTGACGTTAGAGATAAAAAAACTTCCGAACAGTGAAAAAAACTCTCATCGCGCAGGCGCATTGCGGCGCAATGAGAATTTTTTTCACTGTTCGGAAGTTTTTTTACCTCTAACGTTCACTGACCTAAAAACTGTGAGTTCTGCCCCGCTTAAGGCGAACGAAAACACGAGGTTTTCGTGCATGTGTGGTAGAAACTCTTTTTTAAAAAGTGTTCTACGATGATTTTTAACGAAGATATGATGTTTTACTTCACATATATGATTTTTTTTAAATGCTAAAAACACGTGAATAATGAATTATGAACAAAAATTACTTTATATGGAAAACATCATATCTTCGTTAAAAATCATCGTAGAACACTTTTTAAAAAAGTGTTTCAAAGGGAATAAATCAAGCTTTCTACTAGACATAGGCATATATTAATGTTAAGTCGGGTTCAGATCCTAATGAGCAAAAAGTGTCATTTTATTGATTTTGAGGTTAAGAAAAAATCATGACGTGATGGAGCAAAACCAACTTCAGATTCGTGTTCAGCGACCCCAAAAACATATAATACACCAGGTTTGGTCAAAGGAACCCACCGACAATTATTTTTTGTGGACCTGTGTTATTTATCTTTTAAAAAATAAATTAAAAATATTAAACAAATTAAAGAAAACATTCAATTACATTAAAATTATTAGGTAATTAATTTAAATCATATAAAAACTATAATTTTTTTCTTAGCATTTTTTTTTATTCGTAATAGTTATTTTTAAGAAACAATATCGTTTTATGAAAAATAAATTAAAATAAATTATTTTTTTAAATATTAGGATTAAAATTTAATAATTTTTCAAAAATGATTAATTTTTTTATTCTTTAAAAATTTTTATGATTTTACTTAAAATTTTAAATTAAAATTGTTTTACTAAAAAAAATGTAAAAGCTCTTTTAAAATTAAAAATTATATAATTAACCAGTAAAAAAAATTGTAATTTAAAATTGTAAGTAAAATCATAAAAATTTTTAAAGAATAAAAAAATTAATCACACTGAGAAAATAAGCCTCTAGCCAAGCAGCTTTATTTCTAGAATAGGGTTCCTCGGGACAAAACAAACAAAACACCGGCGAGGACAATCTAACTTCTAGGATACCGGAGCATATGCTTTCTCAGTGCATTTTTAAAATATTATTAAATTTTTATCCTAATATTTAAAAATATAACTTAGTTTAATTTAGTTTTCATAAAACGATATTGTTTCTTAAAAATAACTATTACGAATAATAAAAAAATGCTAAGAAAAAACTTATAGTTCTTATATGATTTAAATTAATTCCCTAATAATTTTAATGAAATTAAATGTTTTCTTTAATTTATTTAATATTTTTAATTTATCTTTTAAAAAGATAAATTAATAAAAAAATGTTAACCTTAAAGAATTAAATTAAATTAATTTATTTATTATAAAAATTTTGAATGTTACATTAGTTTCTTTAAATTTAAACATTCAAAATTATTAATCTTGAAAATACTTGAGTATTTAATGTTGCATGATGTATATTACTTATTTTTAATTTAACTTTTAACAGATAAATTAAAAATTAGAAAATATTAAATAAATTAAAGAAAACGCTTAATTATATCTAAATTATTAGGTAAATAATTTAAATCATATAACTTCAAATACTCATGTATTTAAATTTAAAATTAATAACTTTTTATATTGAAATTTAAAGTATCAAAAATTTTAAAAATTTTAAAGAATAAAAGTTGGAAAAGATTTTAATATGTTCTTTTTATATTTTTAATAAATCATTTAAAAAAAAATAGAATTTCTAAAAAGAATGTATCTACCTATAAATTTAAAACTCAATTTAATTATTATTTTTTACATTAAAAATTTTGTTATACTTCTTTACAATTTATAATTTTTTAATTAAGCTTTACATAATAATGCATCTTATTTTCAGTTTGTGTTAAAAATTTTAAAAGTTTTAAAGCAAACTATAAGTTTTATCTCAGCATTTTTTTTATTAATTGTAATAATTATTAAAAAAAAATTTTTTGACGAAAACTAAATTAAAATAAAGTTTATTTTTAAATATTAGGATCAAAATTTAATAATATTTTAAGTTTGATTAATTTTTTTATTCTTTAAAAATTTTGTTTATTTTATTAAAATTTTAAATCGACAATTTTTTACTGTTATATTTTATTATTTTTAATTTTAAATAAGATCTTTACTTTTTTCTGTTTCTGCTTTTATTATTTGTAATGATTTGCTATAAAGACACTTTACGTTTCTAAAAGCTAAAAGTGTACGTAAAATCATTATTTTAACTTATGCATCAAGTTTGATATTATTTTTAATATAACAAAGTTGTTTTAAATATTTAAAATTTTTTAAATATAAGCTTAAAGTTTAAAAAATTTATTTTTTTTTGTTAAATAAAATTTTTATTTTTCTGTGTCCATACTTTTATTTATTCTGGGAAGTTATTTGTTAAAAGACACGTTTTTTAAAATGAATAACTCAAATAAATGGTTAGAAAAATATAAGTAATTAAATGATGAATTTTTTTATTTATTTAATAGTTTTTCATTTTTTAATTCATCTTCAAATTTAAAGAATTTTTAGTTTTTCTTTTCAAAAACAAAATTTAATTTTTGTGTGTACAATATTTTTATTATTCTAAATAGTTATTCTTTAAAAGTAGATTTTTAAAACGAGTAATTTAAGTAAATTTTTATTGAAAGGTAGAATTCGAATTTAATATTATGTTTAATATTAAAGAGTCATTATTTATGAATTTTAATACTTTTTGATTTCTTCATAATTTATTATAATTTCTGGAAAATAAAATCTATTACAATAAATTTAGAACAATAATTTTTAACTTCAGAACACTACTTTAAGTGCTTTTCAGAACCATCAAGAATTGATTATTTATTTGTGAAAGATATTTATTATAGATATTAAGCGATACTAATTTAAGAATTTGTATATATTTGGTATTAATTGTATTCTTTTTATTGTATTTGAATAAATGCTTCAAAAATTCAAATTGAAATATTACAAGATTCCCGCCACGCCGCCTCGCCGACGTGCTGAGGATGGTGACGAGTATATAGTTCCTTAAGTGGCCGCAGGGCGCGCGTCGTCTGCCTTCCTCATGAATGAGTTGCTGTGGCTCAGTTATATAAGAGCCGATCCTTTACCGTTGAAAATACAGTTTGATTCAGATTCACATGTTTTAGAGTATCTACCATGTGACATCTTTGTAGTCAAATCTTAGCTGGCAATTTGTTGGTTATTCAATGGCTACCAATAATGGGCCAATATTGAAAAACCATTTTTATGCCAATGTTTTTGACATGCATTAATAACTAATTTAAAATTTTTTATAACAAAAAATAAAATAAAAAATTTTAAACAAATTTATTAAAAATCCAATATTTTTATTTATTGGTAGCCAATGAATAGCCAATGCTTTTAAAATTCGAAATTTGTCTTGGCGGCCAATTGTTGGCCATTAATGGCAACCAATAATTGGCAAGATCGTGATCATCCCAAGACTCAACTATTAATGGTCCAATGTTGGTTTATTATTGGCCGCTAGGAAAAAACCCGTGGCAACCATCACTGGCCCATTAATGCGCCAATGGTGACTCTTGGCAGTTTCCCACTGGGTAGAATTTGCTGAAGCGAAATTGTTTGCAAAAGCATTAACAATTTGTTGGGAAGAGTCGAGTTGCTGATTATTATAAAACAATATATCTGGAAAATAAGGTTGCTTTTTTGAATTACCAACAAAAGACAAAAAAAACTTAGGATAAGAAGGAATGTTTTGTTTAATTTTAAAAATGTTTTATCGATATTCTTTTCTGATACAGTTATCAATATTGTTAGAAAGAAGTTTAATTTGTATCATAATAGTCAGGTGTACTAAAATTTCTTATTTTAAGATTGTTTTTCATACTGATTTCATTAATAATCTCGTTAGTAAATCGCGAATAAACCTTTAAACCGTAATAAACTCGTTAGTAAAAATCACATTACATCTTTTCGCATTTGAATTTATATTAAGACTAACTAATTATTTCCCCCGCGACAAGAAAACGGTCTTAGCCCTTATCGTTTCTATCTCTTTTCCCTTATATCTCTCCTATTTCTTACAGAATTATACATTCATTATTTTTATTTACTTAAATAATAGGTGTGTTCAACTCTCCCTCACACCTATTACCATTTTACACCGATACTCAGAGAAAGATGGCCAATAGTACTTTTTAATAGTATATTAAGCAGCAAGGGGTAAAAGGCAGCCATTTGTTTACGCTGATGTTTGTGTAACGAGTAGGGGAAAGTCGCCTAAGACGGGCCCCTATCCATATTTGGCAAAAAATTGTTTATAGTTAGTGAATTAAAAAGAAAACGAGAATGTACCTATATTTATTTTTAACATTTCCTCTAAATAATTGATATGACGAAAACCTTTATAATTGTTTAAAAGACAATTAATTTTGATGTTTAAAAAAATGTTCTTACTAGCCCGTCTTAGGTTACCTGGTAGGGTAAGACGGGCCCTTTTTAAAAACCCTAAATCTACTTACTGAACAATCCATATTCTTTAATTACAACTGTTTAAGGTATTTTAAGCAAAATACATGCCTTTTTAAAGCCTTATATCATGAAATTTGGTGAAATAATCGCAAAAAGACAACAAATATGACTATTATATAAAATATGATTTTGATGATATTAGAATAATAACTATGTGAAAAAACTGTACAATCTTAAATAATTTTACATTTAATTTCAGAATTTAACTGTTTCACAGCATAAAAATAGGTTTTGTCTAATATTCTTTTTAGTAATTAAAAGTAATTTTTGAGGTTAGAAAATGAAGCGGCAAATGTATAAAAATTTGAATTTGTAAAATTTTCTTTGCATTTATAGGCTATGGATCACTGTTAGCACCGTACCTTCATAAGGTAAAGAAGATTCCGCTTTAATCAAAAATTTAATAAATTCATGGGGCCCGTCTTAGGCCAAAGATATCTTTGCTTAGGCGACAGGCTTGTTTTTAATATATTTACGTTTTTTAATTATATAAAGTAAATATCACTTAAATATATGTAAGATTTTCAAATATTAGAGAATAGTCTTTGAGATAAAATCAATACTTCCATTCCAAATGGCATTTAATTTAGAAAATTTCCAATTTGGAAACTAGTTTATATTTCATCTTTCGAAGTGCTAAAAACATTTTTCCCTCTTATTGTTTATATTTTTTTGAAAGGTACAAAAAAATACTTTTAAATTAATTAGATACATCTCGACTATATATCTACATACACAATTGTTTAATAAATTTCTTTATTTCAAAGATATTAAAGGGTGCCCGTCTTAGGCGCCAGTCCGTCTTAGGCTACTCTCCCCTACACAAACATCATTGCCAACAAATTGGACTGACTTTAAACCCGTGTTGCTTACGATACTTTTTATTTCAAAGGCACAAAAAAGGTGCTTTTAAATGCTTGTAGGTTAGGGTCGAAATGCGTTCATTTGTTTGACCGTATGAAAATGGCGTCCATTTTTTCCCTAAAGTGAAAAAAATGCATGGATCAGCTGTTCATTTTTTCCCTAGGGAAAGAATAGACGCCATTTTCACACGACCGAACAAATGAATGCGTTTAAACCCTGCCTACAGGCATCTAAAAGCGCCATTTTTGTTCCTGTGGGATAAAAAAAACTTTAATCTTATAATTGTTTACAATCAAATATTTTGTATTATTTACAGTTGTTTAAAAGTTAAACGATTAACGTTTAATTAACAATAAACATCAACATCCGAAAGCGGCTAAAGATGCAAATTTTTTATGAGAATGCACTAGCAAGGTGCAAGGCTGAAATTTAGCGTGGCAGTACATTTCAGGTGTAGAAACTGCGGAAAATTATTACCAGAAGTTTAAGTGGTTTCTTTCATACTTGCATTAGTCGATAAAATTGCACGAAAATTGACAAAATGGCACTTATAAGATGCACTTTTGGCGATTTTGTTTCCTTATTGTCTTTATTTTAAAAAGGCTATATACTAACAGCCATAAGTCAAAACGGTTGCAAAGTTGCTAAAAAATAATAATATCGCCAAAAGGTGCAAAACAGGAAAATTATATTTTTTAATTAAATATAACGAGATACGGTTTTGACAAGTGCTTATTTTTTAATTATATACAAATTCATATTTGAAATCACTTCATTTTAGAAATGTTTTTCTCTGATCCCCTAGATTTATTCCAAATTGTTATTATTATTTATAACAATTATTCAAATAATCATAGAAAACCGTAGTTCTTTCTAAACTTTTTAACTTTTTAATTTTATATTAACAAGATTCTATGTCATAGTAGTCACAACTATTACAAGCTATTGTTTAAACAATTTTTTTACTTAATTTATGTATATTTTGTAATTTATCAACTTTTCTCTAAATAGCAAATATACCTAGAAAGACGAACCTTTTTGCAAATTATCATATTCTATATCAAATTGTAATAACAATGAAGGAACGATTCTTAGTTCAACAATTGTTTAAACAAATAATTGTTGTAAATTGATAACGTTTATTAGAATTAACGTAATCTTATCCTATTTTTTCTAATTTTTATATATTTTTAATTATTTATAATTAAAAAGTAATTCTGTTTCCGGTAAAGTATATATTATTTGAGCTGAAAAACTATAATATATAAAGTTAATTTCAATCATACTTAACAAATAATTACAATAATTTGTTTAATTTAATAAGTGTTCCATTCTTCCTGCATTGTAAGGTAATAAATAAACTCTATCTACTGTTTCTTGTTAATTCTAGTAAATTTTCCAAGACTTTTTATTAAACAAATAAATGTATAAATAAATATTTATAGTTAGCAACAAATGTTTTTTTTTAAATAATTGTAAAAATATTAATAACTTTACCAAAACCAAAATAAATTTGTTATTACCAATAATTCAAAATATTACAAAATTAAATAAAACGGGATAATAATACGTAAATGATAATAAAAGCAGTAGCGTATCTAGAGGGGGCAGAGGGGGCACTTGCCCCGAGCGCCAACCTCAAGCCCAATGCATTTGGGGGCGGCAAATCGATGAAATAATTTTCAATAAGGGGCGGCAAAAATTACCTTTTGCCACGGGTGCCAAAAATGCTCGTTACGCCACTGAATAAAAGTCAGCAGTTAATAATAATAATAATCATAATCATTTTCAAAAAGGTCAATTTTTCTAGGTATATTTAGACAAAAGTTGTTAAATTACGAAACACACATAAATTGTGTAAATAAATTGTTTAAACAATAACCGGTAATTGTTGTAACTATTATAACATAGAATCTTATTATTAAAGAATTAAAAACTTGAAAAGTTCAGAAATAACTAAGATTTTCTAGGTTTATTTGAATAATTGTTACAATATTTTTAATAACAATTTTATAAACATAAAGGAGAGAAGCTTTAAATGATCTCAAGAAAGTGAGGAGAAAAAAATTATTTACATTTTTTTCGTGTAGTCAAAATTTGCTACATTTCGTTGACACAGTTTTGCCAACATCATCAGGTTAAAAACATTTTTTGAATATAAAATTAAATCGAACACACAAAGATGCACTGATTATATAAATATACACAAAAATTAATGACAAACAAAAACAATTACCAAATTTGTCAAAAACTTATAATTATAAGACACGTCCAAGTATCGTTTAAGTCATGAAGGTTATAAGGTTTAAAGTTTTAGTTGTCTAAGTAGAGGATAGAAAGCCTTGTTAATTGAGAGAGAAACATTCTTCTTTCTTATTTAAAGTAAATTTAATATTTGAATTAATGTGAATCGTCTCAGAAATTGCTCGTTTTTTCAAATTTGGTTCATAATCTAATATTTTAACGTTGTCCCAATTAATATCATGACCTAAATTTAGATGTAAGCCAGGGACAGATTTAACCCCTTAAGGACGGGACGGACACTTTTTTGTACTCATTTTCAACTTTAATTTTTTCTATTTTTGGAGGTATACAAAATTATAGGAATCACCATTTCTGACGTATTTTTTATCGCTCTTTCAGAATCTGTTATCAAAATTAAAAAAAAAAAATTGTTAAAAAAGTTATGGGCTCTTTTTTTTAAAAAAATGTGAAATTTTGCCAATTTTGTTTAAAAAATGATTTTTTTTTTCATATTTTCAATAATCGGAAAAATGTTTCAACTTAAAATATCGCGTCCGTAATATCCAAGCTTGAAAGTGACGAACCGTACTTTTGAAAATTTCAAAATGGCGGATCCAAAATGGCGTCCAACGAAATTGTTTTTTCAATTTATGAGCACATAGTGTACGGTTCATTAAAAAAAAATATTTTTATGACACTAATGGCCAGTTGATCCACCTCCGGATAAGAGTTATGGACAAATTTGTCTGTTGATAAAATATTTTTATCTTGATCCACGTCTGGATAGCGTTAACCGACAGATAAATCGACACTTATCTGTCAGTTAACTATCTGCCAGATGAAGTGGCCAATAGCGAGTTTAACCTACAGATAAATTCTAAAGTGAGGTTAGGATGCCACTTTTTAGAGCCTGACAATACTCTTTGCGCCTGACAATTTTAAAATGTTTGAAATCAGCAAGGTTCTATTTTAATATACAGTAAAAATAATTCGCCAAGAAAACTTAGAACCCGGGAAAAAGGGTTTAGATATAATCAGATATATTTCAGATATCATCAGATATATTGTAGATATAATCAGATATATTTCAGATATAATGATATATGATTTGATCTATTCAGATATAATCAGTTATTTAAACATATATCTGCTTATATATATTTAGATATAATCAGATCTGATATTATATCTGTTTATATCTAGATA
The DNA here is from genome assembly GCA_037103525.1 of Ganaspis brasiliensis. NCBI lineage: Eukaryota > Metazoa > Arthropoda > Insecta > Hymenoptera > Figitidae > Ganaspis > Ganaspis brasiliensis. The sequence continues at coordinate 3,502,556 of JAZKLR010000294.1, forward strand.
GATATCGCCTGATGTGAGGTCATATCTAACTACCCGGGAAAAAAGGTTTAGATATAATCAGATATAATTGCTTATATATAATCATATCTCGATTCTGTCTCTATCTGACCAGATATAATTAGATCTAACCGAATTAAAAAATTTTAAATAAATAAATAAATTTATTGAAAATTATAAATATTATTAAAAAATATGAAGTTGGGTGATATAATTAATAAACATTTGTAATAAATAATAATAAAAAAAAAAACGACTGACCCGAGACTCGATCCCGCACTCCCACGACTTCTAGTCAAGAGCTCTAACCACTGCTCCACACTGGTACTCAGAAATAGTTCTTGTTAGAATGTATATGAATCAGTATGAGCGAGATTAAATATAAATAAAACTACATCTAATCATATCTAAACTTTCTTCTGTGCTTTAAAATTATTAGATTTCAACACATATTTTACTTTATACACACATCTTATATATATTTTAGGTATATTATTGTTCAATTTTAAATTATAAATTAATTTGATAATTTATTTATAAAATGAAATTATGTAAGCGGCAATGTCAATTTAATGCCAATTTGAAAAAGTCCAAACTATATTATTTATATATATTATAAATAAATTATTTTTTTATTAGATATAGTTTAATCTGATATTATGTATGATTAAATCTGTTAACAAAATTATTATACCTGACTTCATATCTGACAATATCTAATTAGATATAGAAAGGTATAATATCAGATTTGACTATGTTAAAATATATCTAGTTAGATATGACCTCACATCAGGCGATATCTATCTAGATATAAACATATATAATATCAGATCTGATTATATCTAAATATATCTAGTTAGATCTGACATCATATCACGCGATATCTACCTAGATATAAACAGATCTGATTATATCTAAATATATATAAGCAGATATATGTTTAAATAACTGATTATATTTGATTATATCTGAATAGATCAAATCATATATCATTAGATTTGAAATATATCTGATTATATCTACAATATATCTGATGATATCTGAAATATATTTCAGATTATATCTAAACTCTTTTTCCCGGGTAGATATATTTTAACATAGTCAAATCTGATATTATACCTTTCTATATCTAATTAGATATTGTCAGATATGAAGTCAGATATAATCATTTTGTTAACAGATTTAATCATACATAATATCAGATTAAACTATATCTAATAAAAAAATAATTTATTTATAATATATATAAATAATATAGTTTGGACTTTTTCAAATTGGCATTAAATTGACATTGCCGCTTACATAATTTCATTTTATAAATAAATTATCAAATTAATTTATAATTTAAAATTGAACAATAATATACCTAAAATATATATAAGATGTGTGTATAAAGTAAAATATGTGTTGAAATCTAATAATTTTAAAGCACAGAAGAAAGTTTAGATATGATTAGATGTAGTTTTATTTATATTTAATCTCGCTCATACTGATTCATATACATTCTAACAAGAACTATTTCTGAGTACCAGTGTGGAGCAGTGGTTAGAGCTCTTGACTAGAAGTCGTGGGAGTGCGGGATCGAGTCTCGGGTCAGTCGTTTTTTTTTTTTTTTTTATTATTATTTATTACAAATGTTTATTAATTATATCACTCAACTTCATATTTTTTAATAATATTTATAATTTTCAATAAATTTATTTATTTATTTAAATTTTTTTAATTCGGTTAGATCTAAATATATCTGGTCAGATAGAGACAAAATGGAGATATGATTATATATAATCAATTATATCTGATTATATCTAAACCTTTTTCCCGGGAAGTTTAAATTTATAAATCAATTTTAAGTTAATTTGATAAATATGTAAATAATTTATAATACGTATAGATATTAAAAAAAAATTAGGGTAAAAATATAGATTATTTTATAGAATCATCATTTTCAATAATATACCTCTTCTATAAGCTTTAATTAAAGCAAAAATATGTTATAAATTTATAGTTTTTAACTTTATTTATAAAGCAATTTTAATTAACTTTTGAATCTCTGAATATCTATAAAGAAAAATCTTTTTTTGATAATTAACTAACGGATAATTCGGATAATTCCAAAAATGTATACAGTATGGTATAAAATGCCATGTCAGTCATTTAAATATTATATTATTGAAAATTTCTACAAATACATCCTAATCATCATTTAATGTGATTAAATAAAAATCATTTCCTAAAAATGCATTGGCAAATTGGATACTCTCTAAAACTGAATCAGTGAAATTTTCACTGATTTGGAATCAGTGAACAACTTCTCTTTGCTGAATCAGTGAAAATGACTGATCTTCAGTGAATTTCACTGATTCAGCAACGAAAAGTTGTTCACTGATTTCAAATCAGTGAAAATTTCACTGATTCAGTTTTAGAGAGTACTGAAAGAACTGTACTTGTAGAGATGATAAAATAAAATGCAACTTAACCTCAAACAATCACATGTCAATGATAGAAAAGATAATTATTTATAGGAAAATTACTTCAGTATGCATTATTGCTAAGCATGCAATCTTTATTTTTGATTCTAATTATTGAATATTTTCTTTATTTTATTTGTTCTGTATCATATTGCACCTTGTGCAAATGTATGTGTTGTGTACACATTTGTTTGTTTACAAAGCTCCGTATATCAATTAGTTACTTCAGAGCTGACAACGCGGCGATTCTAATATGAAAAATACTAGAATTCCTTATTTCTCCCTATCTATCTGCTAGATAGTTATCAAACAGATATATTTTCGTGGATCAATCCAAAACTACTATCGAACAGAATAGGCTTCGTATAAATTTTATCTGACAGATAACTATCTGAAACTTTATACCAATCCATGGCCAAAATTTAAAAATTCAAAATAGCGGATCCAATATGGCGGATGATATTTTAAAAATCGATCGGCTTTGTTTGAAAATTGTTACTCGGGAGTTTTTGGGGTCGCTGATCATGAATTCATGGTCAAAATTTAAAAATTCAAAATGACGAACCCAATATAGCGGACGTTATTTTAAAAATCGATCGGATTTGTTTAAAAATTGTTACTCGGAGGTTTTTGAGGTCGCTAATTACGAATCCATAGTTAAAATTTAAAAATTCAAAATGGCGAATCCAATATGTCGGACGATGTTTTGAAAATCGATCGGATTTCTTTAAAATTTGTTGCTCGGGGGTTTTTGGGGTCGATGATCACGAATCTGATGTCAGAATTAAAAAATTCAAAATAGCGGATCCAATATGGCGGACGATATTTTGTAAATCGATCGGATTTTTTTTTAAACCATCTGATTAAATATTTAAGGTCCTTCAGCTAATAAAAGTATTTTAACGTTTCCCGTCTTAAACACTGAATCGAAAAAAAGAAAATGCATTGTCGACAAGTGTTCAATAAATAAGTCCAAACGACGGATCCAAAATGGCCGACGATATTTTGAAAATCGTTCAAAGTTGATATTGAAACTTGTCACTCGAATGTTTTGGGTTTGCTGATCACGAATCTGATGTAAAATTTAAACAAAATTGTAATGACAGATCCAAGGTGGCTGATAGTGTTTTGAAAATCGATGAGATTTTTTTAATACCATCTGATTGACAAGTTCACGGAATTTAGCCATTAAAAGTATTTTAATGTTGCCCGACTTAAACCACGAGGAGATAAACGTAAAGTGAAGAGTCATTTTTTTTTAAATATTTTGTATTTTTTTTTGTAATTGTATTTATAAATTTTTTTCGTATTTTAAAAAAATTTTATATAAACGGAACAAAGACAGTCATTTAATATTCATGGAATTTTTTAACACAATATTTACAGAAATAATCAATACACCTTTCACAAAAGTTTTGTGTTCGTATTGAACACTTGTCGACAATGAATTTTCTTTTTTTCCATTCAGTGTTTGAGACGGGAAACGTTAAAATACTTTTAATAGCTAAGGGACCTTAAATATTTAATCACATGGTTTCAAACAAATCCGATCGATTTTCAAAATATCGTCCACCATATTCGATTCGCCATTATGAATTTTTAAATTTTGACCATGGATTCGTGATCACCGACCCCAAAAACCGCCAAGTAACAATTTCCAAACAAATCCAATGGATTTGCAAAATATCGTCCGCCATATTGGATCCGCCATTTTGAATTTTTTAATTTTGACATCAGATACGTGATCAGCGACCCGAAAAACCCCCGAGCAACAAATTTCAAACAAATCCGATCGATTTTTAAAATATCGTCTGCCATATTGTATCCGCCATTTTGAATTTTTGAAATCTGACTTCAGTACGGTTCGTCACTTTTAAGCTTGAATATTACGGACGCGATATTTTAAGTTGAAACATTTGTCCGATTATTGAAAATATAAAAAAAAATCATTTTTTAAACAAAATTGTAAAAATTTCACATTTTTTTAAATTTTGATAACAGATTCTGAAAGAGCGATAAAAAATACGTCAGAAATGGTGATTCCTATAATTTTGTATACCTCCAAAAATAGAAAAAATTAACGTTGAAAATGAGTACAAAAAAGTGTCTGTCCCGTCCTTAAAGGGTTAAACGATCCGTTTTCTAAATTTTATTTTGAAAATTCATTTGGTTGTCTTGTCTAACTCGTGGTAGGATGTCTTTACTTGGACGTGTTTTATAATTATAAGTTTTTGACGTATTTGGTAATTGTTTTTGTTTGTTATTAATTTTTATGTATATTTATATAATCAGTGCATCTTTGTGTATTCGATTTCATTTTATATTTAATAAATGTTTCTAGCCTGACGATGTTGACAAAACTGTGTCAACGAAACGTAGCTTATTTTGACTACACGAAAAAAATGTAAATAATTTTTTTCACCTCACCTTCTTGAGCTCATTTAAAGCTTCTCTCCTTTATACTCATTATGAAACGATTTAATTCTGGTTTATTAATTTTATAAACAATTAGAATATTTATATAGGTTCTAGAGCAAAATTTATAATTTAACTTATAGGATATGTAATACTGTAGCCTTACCTTTATATTTCTGAAAAAAATATTTGCATTTCCAGTAATATACGTAGATATCGAATTTCTTGTTAAGCCGTACACTAAACGTCCACACGCCAACCATCGTCATCGCCACAGCGGCAGCGGAATGTTTGGTTTGGTTGGTTATTTTGGTTCTGGCCTTAAGCCCCTTTCGGTCTAACATCCATGAAATTTATATTCAAAAGTATCTAAAGCCAGGGGCGGACTAACACATTTTGCCACCCTAGGCAGTTATTAAAAATTGCCGTCCTTCCAAGTATACTTTTTTATTGTTATTATTATTACTTTTTTTTAGTGTGGCTTATCGAAATCTGCCGCCTCTGAAAATGTGCCACCCTAGGCAGCTGCCTACATTGCCTATCTAGTTAGTCCGCCACTGTCTAAAGCTTCTTATATCAAACGGAATTTAAAGTTTTTTTTTAATTAAAGCCTACGTAATTTCAAAAAACTTGATCAAGGCCAATTTTTGAAACAAAATTTTAATTATTTGTTAAACTTTCAATTGAATAAAAAAATTAATTTTTTATATTTCACTTGTTTAATCTACGTCCGTTAGTCATAATTATTTTATTAAATTCTTTTAAAATTAGGTAATTTAAATTCTGAAAAGAAAATTTTGTACACCATATATAAAATTTCTCCACTTCCCTGACTGTTATAAACAATTTATAATACTAGAGGCATATATTCTGTATTTACAACATTACACACCGAAAAAAAAATTCTTAATAGTAACGGATTCCTCTCATTTTGATGCAACTTTACCTCTTCTATATGGTCCTTAAAGTATCCCTTTCTAATTGAGGGGATTTTCCTCTTTTATCCATTTCTGTCAAATTTACAAATTTTTACATATTTTTGAAAATGCATAAATTTGTCACAAACTTGATATTTTTTACATCAAAAATTTACCTGTTTTAAAAGTAGACTATATAACTTCCCGAATATAACTCAAGTATCAAAATTTTGTATTATTTTGTAATTCTTTATATTATTAAATTAGGTTGAAGTTAAACTAAAGAGTGGCTACGTGTCAAAAAATCCTTTTCCTTTCGCAACATCCTTTCACAAATAGGGTAATAATAGAAAAGGAATTTTCCTCTACTTATAAGATAATTTTTTTTCGGTGCATGAGAGAAATAATTAATGTTTTTTTACTATCTGATCACAAAATAATATTTTTTTTATATTTACTATGGTCACTAAAATGATTTAAATAATTTATCGTTATAAACAAATACATAAATAAAATTAGTTTAGTCTTTGATGTTTTTATTTAAATCATATCAGACAAAAATGATAACATTAGTTTCATAATAAATAAAATTATGATAAACAAAATTCATATTAAATAAATAATATATAATTTTTTACTTAAATAATAGTTATTAACGAATTAAAACCTTAAAATTATGTATTTAAATCTTAAGCAGCAAATTAATCGTTTTGTGTGTCTGGTGGAAATAACATTGTTATATTTTTTGATAATGCTGCTATTCGAAATAATAAAATAATATTTTGTTGTTAGCAATTGAGCCTCCGGATTCTATAAGGGCACATAAATTTTCAACAGCGGTGTCCGCTTTTCCCCCACCACCTTGAAATTGATTTTTATGAAATAAAATTTTGTAATTACTATCTTGTAGGAAATTCAAAATTTTGTTTCCTAAAAATCAATTTCAAGGTGGTGGGGGAAAAGCAGACACTGCTGTTGAAAATTTATGTGCCCTTATAGAATCCGGAGGCTCAATTTTATAAACTAATCATTAAATAAATAGTTTTATCCTATTTCTAATAGAAATATAAACTCACATAAACAATAAGAAAATCATATCGCCAGAAGTGCACCATAGAAGTGTCATTTTGGCAATTTTCATGCAACTTTATCGGCTTCTAGCAGGGGGAAAGCAACCAGTTAGACTTCTGTGAATAATTCTCCGAATTTCTACACCCGAAATATACTGCTACGCCAGATTTCAGCCTTACACCTTACAAGTCCATTCTCATAAAAAGTTTGAAACTTTAGTATGTCCCGTAGGCATTAAGGGTTTACATAAGAGTATAATGAAATCAAGTAATATTTTAATGTTTATATTTTTTTTTAGATTTGTATTGACTTTCAATACTTATGTCAAGGCTAATGACTTGGAGGAGCTTGGTACGTATAACTTCGAAATTAATTGCAAGTTAAATCGTTGGTTCTTTTTTATTTTATGTTTCATTTTGATTTTAAAAAAACTACATGGAAAAAATATTTTATAGTTTTCAAAACCCGGTTAATAATTTCCATAAGCAATGAAATAATTATAAATACTGGAGCCTCACTTACCGTAATGTGGCAGTAGATATGCTAGTCGGTTTCTGGACCAAAATGTGTTAGTTCATATATGTATGAGGTAAGTATGTGTGTGTGTGTATTAGGATGGCCCAAAGAAAGTAAAGTAGGAATTTTATTGCTCTCACCCCCTAGGATTGTTATTTTTTTTTTTTTTACAAAACAAGTTTAGGAGAGAAAAAAATGCATTTACGCACTTGTTCGTGTGGGCCTCGACCACGTGCTGTGGTAATACCTCACTACAACAACCTCTCCCATTCTTGCTTTACATATTCTAATCTACTATTGCTTCATCCGTCCTGGAGGATAAGCAAAAGCGTGATTCTCGTTTCTGACACTCTTGTTCTCACCCATTGCCGCTGATGTTCTTAAGCGGTGGTCAAGAACGTTGTTGGATGCTTTATTAGAGCTACCGAATAGGATCTTATAATGAACAGTGCTGCCGAACCAGATTGAGAGAGTTCAGAAAAACAGCCTTTTGCATGCGAACCGCCAACGCATCAGCTTTGTGCTCGCAGCTAGGAATCTTTTGTAACTGGCTCACAAATGAAGCTCGCATCCCTCCTATAAACAACCGAGTATAAAAACAATTAATCTGACCCTGTAGCCTGGATATATTTTACTCAATTCAAACAGAAGGTCTTGATGCTTTGTCCGTTTCTCATCATCACACAAATGACCTTACTTTTATGATCCTGGAGCACTATATTAGGCTTATTGGCACTGATACGATGAGTGGTGGAAAAAGAAAAATTCCAGAAGATCTTACACTGATCATTTTCCACAACGGACTCCTGATCGCCCTGGGTATACGGCAAGATGGGTTCTTTATCTATACCATATTGGTGTCGAAGGTGATAATACAACACCTTAAGCGCAGCATTGTGTCTTTGTACATATCTGTAACGGTACCCGCCCATTATCCCGAATCACAGATCCCGAATGGACATTCTCCTGAATAGCTAATATCCCGAATACCTTTTTCCCGAAGGATTTGTCCCGAATGGACATTTTCCCGAATAGCGAATATCCCGAAGACCATTTTCCCGAAGTATATGTCTTTGTTAATATGTTCACAACAAACATTCTTCTGTTAAATTATTTGATGTCAGTTTATAGTTTGTTTTAAAACGTAACCTTTTTATGGTTCCGTACACCACAAGTGTACGCACGGAACCCTATTGGAAAGACTTTGTCGAAAATCGTATCCCCCCCCCCCTAGCCACCAAACTATTTGACTTAGAAAGTTCAAATTTGTCCCACAAATGTATTTTCACGTGTAGATGAAAGGAAAATTATAGAGAACATGATTCTAGGGGATGAACATAGCGGTTTTTGTGCGAGTGTAACTCGAACTTGCCCGATTATTTAAAATTTATACACAGTTTTTTAATTATACATTTTAATAACACATTTTGGAATATTTGCGGGCCATCGCACACAACATTGTGCTATAAAAACTTTTTTTATAACAAATTTATATTTCTATTTATGTATTTTAATAAATACTTTTTACTTCATAAATAATATTTCACATTCACATTCGGGATCTGTGATTCGGGATAATGACCGGGAATCATCTGTAACATGCATACTTCGGGCACGCACTTAGAATATGACTAAGTGTCTACGGGTATTGCCTGCACGCTGGACAGTTGGTATTGTTGACAGATATATGCATCACTGGACTGCGATACACCAAAGTATTTATCACTCAATCCTGGCAAGCAAATAAAAATCCTTCAGTCTCCGATTTCAAACCAGCAGATTTGAGGAAAGCAAATGACAAAACGCCAGACAATCCCAACTCTTTTATGAGACTGAAGAACCGTCCATGCACAGGCTTGCCAATATGTTCCTGTAACAGAAGCGCATGTTCTGCTTCCTTGACACGTTTTTTAAGCATCAATGGTGTTAAAGATGCTAAACCGTGTTCCATATACCTGGTTTCAAATGGGAGAAGTTCACTTGCATAAAAGGATCTCAACTATTTATGACTGAGCATGCCGCAGATAAAACAATTCTACGATGGAGACACTCTAAATTAAAAAGACCTCTTCCTCCCTGATCTCGTGGAAGGTAAATACGAGGTACGGAAGACCTAGGATGATGACTTCGATGTATAGTCATCAACTTGCGAGTTTCTCTATCTAGTTCCTTCAACTTATTCACATTCCCTTTAACTGCTCTAAATGTATAGAGTAGTAGAGGAATCGCTAATGTGTTTGTGACTTGTATCTTATTCTTCCCAGATAGTTCAGAAGCCCAAATTTTTCTGAAACATTTATCCAATCCAAAATCCATACCAATAGCTCTGGAGTACTCGGCTACTGCAAACACAAGAATTTTTAATTCGTCCTTGCTGGATCCATATAGCTTAAGATCGTCCATATAAAACAGATGGTTGATCTTATGGACTCTATTTCTGGGTTTTCCACACATGTATCCAGAGTATTTTTCTCGGAGTACTACAGACAGAGGCAAGAGGGAGATTCAAAAAAGTAGAGGACTAAGAGAGTCTCCTTGGAAAACTCCTTTTCTAAACGAGATGATGTTAGTCTTCACCTGCTGTTTGTTGGATGTTATAACAAACCTTGTCCTGCACATGAGCATTAGCTCCTTTAAGCATCTCACAATGTTCGGATGTACCTCTAAGCATTCAAGGAGCTTGATGATCAGCTCATGACTTGTAGAGTCAAATGCCTTTCGGTAATTAATCCAAGCCATGGACAGGTTACGTCGATAAAATATCGAGTCTTGGATAATATACCTATCAATCAATAGGTTCTCCCTACAACCTGCCAGGCCTCTTTTGCACCATCGCTGTTCGCTTATTGCACTCCAAACTGGCTCGATGGATGTCAAAATCCTCTCTTTGAGGATGCCAGTGTAGCAGGTGTTAAGACAAGCTATTGGTCTATAATTTTTTGGAATAGATAAATCTCCAGATTTTGGTAAGAGTACCGTTCGTCCTTCTACCAACCACCGTGGTATTGGATGTTGACCGTTCAGAAAGGTAGAGAATATTCGAGTCAAATGTTGGTGAGTTGAAGAGAACTTCTTCCACCAAAAGTTATTAATCTTATCCGGCCCGGGTGCTGAAAAGATTGTTATTATTAGTATTATTATTATTATTGTTTATTTACAACTTTTTATAAAATTGAGCTACAGAGCTGCGATTTTTTTCTTAATTTTGCAACTTTTTATGCCTAATGTAACCAGTTATTATCAACAAACTAAGAATAACAATTTTAAAATTGTTTAAACGAATTACTATTGCTTTAACTTAAACTTTTCATCAAATTGGGCTGCAGAGTTGCGATTTTTTCTCAATTTTGCAACTTTTCAAGACGAATGTAACCAGTTACTAAGAATCATCTAAGATGTCGCGGAGAGAGGTGTCAAATTAATTTTCCATTTTAATAAACCAATTACCAGAGTCGAGTAACAGAAGCAGTATTTACTGCTAGTTATTAAAGAATACCAGTAGCTGTTCTCAAATTGTATTTCACAGACATTATTAAAATCAATGATGTAAATAAAAATTTATACCGCAAAAGGCCTAGTAAAAATTACCTAACAAAAATGTATGTATTTAACATTTTCATAATAATAATATGTTGACAATTTTTACACGATAATTACGTATTGCATTGAATCTTACCGCTAAAAAAATGTTTAATTGAGAAAAAATTGCAACTCTGTAGCTCAATTTGATAAAGAGTAAAAGTTTAATAATAGTAATTTTTTTTTTTTTCAAAAAACAGGGGTATTTTCTATTCGATATAGAACAATCCTAGGGGATGAGAGAATTAAAATTCCTACTTCACTCTTTTTCCATGCATTTTTGGACCACGCTAGTGTGTATCCGTGAGATTCTCTATTGTTGTCATATACGCCCGTGTAGAAAAAATCACATATTTTACATAAATAGTTCCTAAGTCAAGCCACGATTCGTAATTAAAAAACAATTTACAAAAATAATTCCTGTTGCTTAAACAGATTAAAGGATTAATATAAGTCTAATTAAAATAAAGAAATCAGCTCTCAAATCGTACAGTTTAAATTGTGTTGCGCAATCGTGTTTTTGAGTTCCGGACCTGATAACATTCCATTGAAGGTCTGTTTTGACTATCTTCCATATATGAACCTAATTCTTAAAGTGCATTACACAGCAGATTTATATGACAGTGTTTATTAGACATCATGTATTTTGTCAGCTTTTTAAGAAAAATATAACTTTATTGCTTCTGTCTAGACGACATGGAATTTATTTATCAAGAATTTATTGTTTTCAGGATAGAAATTTTGTTTAGTAAAAAATTAATTGTTATACATTCCATCAATTTTATAGTTGTGAGAAAGAATGTGCCAAGTGTTAAAGTATAATAACACTTAAAAACACTACAAGTACTATTATTGAGTTTAGAAATTAAAATATACATTATTTAAGAGATATAATAAAGAATTATACAAAGTTGAGACTACAATTAGCACTTTTTAAATACGATTCGATTAATTTAGCGCACGCCGCACACGGCCTTAACGCTTGCCCAGTTCGTTCTGCTTTTCTTAGCTTATATTACGTATCTATTCTTACCTTACTGTCTTCCGCTTCCTATATGGCGCCAATTTCAAAATCGTAAACGTAAATAATGTTCATTTTTAACAATCGGCTATCCTGTTAGGGTTTGGTCTGCAATTTTTATAGAGCATAATCATTTAAGTAACTCGGGCGTCGTCGTTCTCTTTTACTAGAAATTACATAATTCTGTTCTTGCGTAATAACAATTTTCATCTCATCTGTATCTCTTGGATTAATTGATTTCTTATCCGATACATCCTTTGGATATTCGAGGACAGACATATCTTTAACTGGCTCACATGAGCCGTGGCACAGTGGTCTGAAACCCGATTCTAGCTGGACAAAACTATTTACTCAAAAACGCCTTGATGCAAATTTACTCCACTTTGTTTCTAGCAGTTTTTGAGGTCGCTGATTACAAATCTGAAGTCAGATTTGAAAAATTCAAAATGGCGGATCCAATATGGCGGATCAAAAACTGAATAAATTATTGTATATCAATAAAGTATGGTATTTAAAGGTTTCTGGGGTTGCTGATTACGAATCTGAAGTCAGATTTGAAAAATTGAAAATGGCGGATCCAATATGGCGAATCAAAAAATGAAGAAATTAATGTATATCAATAAAACATGGTATTTAAAGGTTTCTGGGGTTGCTGATTACGAATTTGTTATTCGATTTCAAAAGTTCAAAATGGCGGGTCTAATATGGTCAACCTAAAAATAAAAAATTAGTTTATTTAAATATAACATTGCATTAATGGGTTTTCAGGGTCACGGATTATCTGAAGTCAATATCAGACATACGGTTCCTGAACCAGCTCGCGCATGATATGGGGGAGGTAGAGGGGGTAAAACTGACTAAAAATTACTTTAGGACCATGTCTGTCCGCTGATTGGTTTAGAAGTTATAAACGTTGTTACTTTCCACCTCTGTTACTTTCCTCCTCGGTCTCCCCTACAATAAGTTCTTCATTTTTTGATCCGCCATATTGGATCCGCCATTTTGAATTTTTTAAATCTGACTTCAGATTCGTAATCCGCGACCTTAGAAACCCTCAAATGGCATGTCATATTAAAGAAAACTAATTTTTTTATTTTTAGGTCGGCCATATTGGATCCGTCATTTTGAATTTTTTAAATCTAATAACAAATTCATAATCAGCAACCTCAAAAACCTCTAAATACCATGTTTTATTGATATATAATAATTTCTTCATTTTTTGATCCGCCATATTGGATCCGCCATTTTGAATTTTTTAAATCTGACTTCAGATTTGTAATCAGCGACCTCAAAAACTGCTAGAAACAAAGTGGAGTAAATTTGCATCAAAACGTCTGTGAGGAAATAGATTTGTCCATCTGAAATTGGGTTTCACGATTCGTTTTAAACATGAAAATATCGAAAAGTGGCAAAAAGTGGCAAAAAGTGTTAATGGTTGTGGAAACTTTAAGGCTTAATAAACATTTTCCCATGAATAACTTTTTAGACAAATTTGGACATTTTTACTTTTTTCATTTTGAATTTTGTAATATAAAATTAGCAGACAAACTTACCTTTGTCGTCGGCTTTCTTATATAAACATTAAATGTAGAATAATTTAGGTTACAGTATCTTACAGAGTGTAAATCAAACTTTAGAATTCATATTATAGGAAAGTTTAAAATTTGATGATTTAATAGGTCACTAGCTTTGTTAAATTAAAGCTATGATTTTCAGAGCAAAATAAACTACGCGTGAGTCTTCGCTAATTCATGCCTTAATACAGTCATATACATTTTTTTTAGTGATTGAATCATACAAAAGTGGACCCTCTGAATATAATAGAACATAAAAAAACTAAAAAAAAATTTTGAAAGTGATAGATTTTCCGACTTTTGTCCACCTAGATTTGGCATTCAGACCACTGTGCGTGGTCTCGAAACCTCGATCATTAATTGAATTTAATTTTTTTACACGATAGGTATCACTTGGGTCGATTTCCACAACTACTAACGGTCCGCGGAAAGACTTCTGAAGTTTTGTCGAAAAGCCAGTGGCTACTAGAGCCTTTTTAATAACAACAATATCACCCAATTTAAAATTAACATTTTTCAAACGATTAAGATCATAATGTGTTTTATAATTAGTTTGCGCTTGTTTTATATTTTCTCGAATTTCATCCTGAATTGTAATTGGACATCTATAAGTTACACACCCAGTTGTGACATCACGCGTTTGACAATCATCGAAACGTGGCAAATAACCGTACAGAGCCTCATATGGAGTTTTTCCGGTCGCAACGCTCATTATACTGTTTATGTCTCTCTCTATTTTCTTAAGTTTTATGTTCCAATCATCTGAATCTTCCCCTTCAACAGAACATTTCATTAAAGGTAACAACGTTTGATTGAGTCTTTCTATTAGACCACTAGCTTGCGGGTGACGCGAAAAGTTTAAGGTGTCTTTGACTTGAAATTTTTCACACAAACCTTGGAAGTTTTGGAACGTAAAACTTGTTCCTTTATCAGTTATAAAACGTGCCGGTGCACCGACTATTGGATTTAATTCCCCTGCTTGTCGACCGCTCTTTCTTTTCGCCAAAATAGATTCTAAGCAGGTGTTTATGTGATATCCTTTTCTAAAATTACAATAATTATTTTTAGACTTGCATCGGAACACTGATGCATTGAAATTTCTTCTTCTTTCGTTTCAATTAATAACACGGTTTCCTTTGGAGTTTCGTCAATGGGTGATCTGAATAAAGCATCAACGTGGCTCATTTTGATCCCCTTACGATATTTAATTTCTAGATCAAATTCAGACAATTGACTTATCTAACGAGCGATTTGTGGACTTTGCGTTTTTCACGCATTCACGTTCACGAGACATTGGCAGTCAGTGACAACTGTGAACGAAATCCCTACTAAATAGATTCTTAATTTTTGTACTGCCCACGAAATTGACATTAACTCCAATCGGCTGAAGTGATATTTTTCTTCCGTTTTACTAGTACGCCTACTAACAGCATAAATCATACGCAACGGGTCCGCTCCTAAATCTGCTTGTAGCAAAATAGCACCTATTCCCTTGGAAGACGCATCCGTGTGCAATTCCGTTTTCCACGCTTTCGGATTATACACCTTCAAGACCGGTTGACACAATAATCTTTGCTTAAGTAATTTAAAAGCTTCTTCGCATTCTGGAGACCAAATAAACTCTTTGTTTTGTTTTAATAAATCAGTTAAGGGAGACGACATACTCGTAAAATTTGAAACAAACCGTCTAAAGAAACTGGCCAGCCCTAGAAATTGTCTCACTTCGTGAGGTGATTGAGGTTTCGGAAACTCTTCAATCGCTCTAATTTTAACTTCGCCAGGTTGAATTACTCCCTGCCCCAGGGTATAGCCCAGATATTCCACCTTTTTTAAACCAAATTTACTTTTTTTTAAATTTATTGTTAACGACGCGTCTTTTAATAATTTTAAAACAAAAATAAGATTCTGCAATAATTCTTCCCATGATTTTGCATTTTGCATAAATGCAAGTGTCATCAAAAAAGGTGAAAGCCATCCCTTTACGTCTTGCTATACCCAAAACCTTGTCCATAAGTTTGTCAAAGTATTTCGGTGCTCCGGTTAAACCGAACATAGCTCTCTCGAATTTACCGGTTTGAGTCTCCGTAATAAAAGAAGTATACTTTTTGGAATCGTCCTCTAATGGTACTTGTAAGTAAGCCCACGCCAGATCCAAGATTATAAAAATTTTCGCGTTGTTTAAATTTTCTAATAAATCATCGAAGTTAGGTATAGGGAAGTTAAGCGCTTTTGTGTTTTTATTTATACCCCAAAAATCGACTACCATGCGTGTTGTTCCGTCTTCTTTTCTAACTAAAAATGCCGGACTCGCATACTCCGCATCTGTTTCCGTAACTATATTCTTTTCTTTATAATCTGACACTATATGATCAAAATCCTGCCTATCTTTTGCGTTTAATCTGTACGGTTTGCTCTGAACCGGTTGTGCGTTTTCTTTCAATTCTACTTTCATTTTTATTAAATCCGTTTTTCCGAGTTCGTCTAAATTTTTTGCTATACATCAGCGAAAATGGTTAAGAATTTTCACTAAATGCTGCTTTTGTTCTATTGTTATTGTTTCATCGGTTACAACCTCTTCCATTCTAATATTCTCTTTTGTATTTATTTTATTTTCGTCAACGATTAGTATACTACCGCCTATTTTCTGGACAATTTCAATTTTCTCTACATTTTCGGACATATTCATTGTCGGTAAAGTAATTTCTCCCTTATCTGTTATGGTATTAATTAAGTAAATGGACCCTGATTCCATTTCTTTCTGCTCATTCACGTGTATTTTTAATTTACTTTCCGTTAATTCTTTAAACTCTTTTAAGTATAATTCTGCAAATGTTAAATCTGAACCGTGTCTTGTATATGTCAAATCTAAAGATTCTGTAAAAGAGCGATCTAAAATTATGTCTGTATTTTGCACGTCATCTGGAACTACTACTAGCGTAATTAGCCTTGGTTTTAAATCATCAAAAATAATAATTTCGTTTATTTTACCTGGGCTCTCTACTTTGCTACCACCGAAGCCTTCCAGTTGACAACCCGCTTTAATCATTTTGAAACCTTCCGTCAGAATAACCGTAGATTTTATTGTGCACACGGAAGCACCCATGTCGATTTCAGCTCGCAAATTCCTACCATCTAATTTAATATCACGCATAAATTTCCCCACAGATTCATTAACATTTGCGTCACTTACCATTTGCACAGCTTCTTTTTTTATATCATGTCTCTTCGGACATCTACTGGCAATCTGCCCTAAACCTTCACACAAAAAACATTTTACTACCTTTTTTGGAGCTTTACAGTCCCTAGATACATGCCCAGCTTGGTCACAGTTAAAACACTTCCTTATATCTTTCACGCTTGATGTGTACGTCGATGAATTCACTCCGTTAGGTTCCCTCTTTCTACTGATTTGAAAATCTTGAGCTCCTTGCGCTGCCACCTTCGTTGACTGCTCCCGTGTTGTTTTCGAAGTCTGTCCGCTTGGTTGATCTGCTCGCTTCTCGTTGATTCTCTCTCTTCTCGTCTTATCTATTTGGTCAAATCTGACAAGTTCCTGTAACATCTTGTCAGTATTTTCAAAATCTCGACTGAGTAGGAAATTAGTAGCTTCCCTGGACCTAAGTCCGCTTGCCACTTCATCTCGTATCTCAACTGTGCTCAATCCTATTCGTTCACACAATCAAATCTTATCAAGAAAGTAATCCTGCATACTCTCCTTGAATCCTTGTCGTCTCGCCATCATAGACTTCAGTCGTCTACTCATACTCCGCTCATAAGTGAATGTCGCTTTAAAAGCCTGAGTAAAAGAAGCGAAATCGACTATTATCGCCATTTTGGTTAATAACCACTTCAGCGCGCCTTCTTTTAAACTAGCTTTCGCGACCCTCAGCGCCACCGCATCAGACCAGCTATTTTATTGTCTTCACGTTTTTAATTTCATCTATCCAAACTCGCGCTCTGTCCGGTCCCTCATTTCCATAAAAATTTCAAATCGCAGCACTTGGATCTTCCATTACCATTTGAGGATTTGCTAGACCATTTGCTTCTGTTCCTCTCATCGTTCGTTCTAGGACTTGCTAACAGCGAATTTAGCGCCCTCGCCAATACGTCTTCGTTTGCATTTGCTGCGGCATTGCCCGCCATGTTGTCATTCACGCCCGAGGTCTGCTTGACAGGATTTTGCACTGTTTCGGTCAAAAGATTCTTCTTTTTAGCTGCTTCTTTGGCTTTAATCAGGTCTAACCTCTCTTTTTCGAACATTTTCTTCTGATTTTCAAGCTCTTGTAACATCGTTGCAGCTTGCTACAATTAGCCCTTTTTAAATACTATTCGATTAATTTAGTTCACGCCGCACACGGCCTTAACGCTTGCCCAGTTCGTTCTGCTTTTCCTCGCTTATATTACGTATCTAATCTGACCTTACTGTCTTCCGCTTCCTATATGGCGCCAATTTCAAAATCGTAAACGTAAATAATGTTCATTTTTAACACAAGGATAGTTAATAATGAAATAGAAACAAAAGAATTGAAAATTTAAGACATAAGACATAAAAAATGAGACAACACTTATTACTGCCCCGCGAGAAAGAGAAACTATGGGATGACAATAGCTTGACTATGGATCTCGAATTTTCCAATCTTTTACACATGATTAGGTCATGCTATGGGCGAACCATGGAATTTGTTGAAATTGGAAATTTGGAACAGGAAAATTCGTTCTTCAATTTTTCTTTAACAAAAATAATTTTTCACCAGCAAAAAAATATTTTTGAAAGGAACATTCGGGCTTTTTCTGTAGGAATCTTCAGGAATGAGGAAGCTTTATGAAGTTTCCTTAGGAAGTTTCTTGAAGTTTTCTCAGGAATCTTCGGGAAGTTTCTACAGGTAGCTTTGTAAAGTTTCCTCAGGAAGCATCGTGAAGTTTTCTGAGGAAAATCATGCCAATAATATTTTGTATCAATTCTTGTACTTTAATTATTATAGCCCATGTTGTAACGATTAAAAGCTATTTTTATTAAATTCTTGAAATTGCACATCTCTTATTATATTAAAACGAAACCATTGTCGTCAACAGAAATTTGTTGTTCAGTTTTTCTTCCCCTTCCACTTGGTTCACTTCTTTTCTTTATAAGCAACTTTTAAAATCAATTCACCTATAATCTTTTTGAACTACTAACATTCATATAACTTAGTCACTTATACAATTAAGTGTATTAGTGTGCCATGATATAACGCATGCGCAGTTGATTAAAATAGTCCATTTGTATGCGCAGTAAATCAATATAATTAATTCTTATGCGCACTTGATCATTATGTTCATGACGCATGCGCACTAGGTGTTTATGGCAATTACACATGCGCAGTAATACAGTGTGGAATCTAACTAAGCTTAGTAGTTGGTACTTTTTTTTTGAGTCTAACGAAAATTAAAATTTCATTTATTTACATGTGCAAAATGTCTTATGTATATTTTACTTATCAAAATCATATGTTCTACTCAAAGTATATGACTTTTTTGTTTACATGTTTTTTGGTTTCCGTTTACGTTTAAATTGTTAGCAATCCATTCTGTTTTGAGATTTTATTAACTACGCATGTGTAAATTATTTTGAAACCTATTGGGCATCTGTAAAGGTTACAGAAACCTACTGCGCATGCACAACTTCACAAAAAAAATAATTTCTGAAATATTCATAAACTTTATTCTACGCTAGAAGACTTGAACTTGCGACCCCTCTCTCTAAAGCCGCCCACTGTATCCACTAGGCCATTGACGCAGTTGGAAGTCTTTACAAATAGGTTATATACAAAATCTTTTATTTCTTAAAAAATCCCCTAATACTTCGTTATAATTATATTATTTGCAAAGACACTTTAAAATATAAAAGAATTTTTTTACTTCTTGGAAGAATTGAAGAATACACTCATATTAATATTTAATATAATAGAAATCTTAATATTAAGCATGGTTTTACGAAGCACATTGTTTCACAATTGCAATACCAAAAGATTTATCAATATCTTTAAATGATAAGTATATGTTTTCGGAATTTTTAAAATTATACTTTGGAAGCATGAATTTGACACTTATTTAATATTTATATTAAATATAAAACTAATTTATCCGAAATTTTGTATAAATCATCGTAATATTATAAACTTTCTTGTTAAATACAATTTTAGTATATTATTTGTTTTAAACAAAATTATTAAACAATTTATTTTAATATTAATAAAATTAATATTACTAATTAATAAAAAATTCTTAAAACAAAATTATAATCTTTATATATAATTTTCAAAAGATTGAAAAATAACAACAATAAAATAAATGATAAGTTCATGATAGTTTTTAATATTTAAACTTAGATAAGCAATTTCTTTATCAATAAATATAATTGAGCGAGCGTTAGCGAATGAATTAACATCGCTAGTTTCAATTAAAATAGAATTGAAAAAGAATATGAATAAAAATTATAAAATTGAATAAATATATAAACTTAGAACACAAAATATTATTAAAATGAAATAAAAGTCGTATTTGATAGTCAATTATAAAATTTATATTGGTCAAAATTAAAATCATAAAATAGAAATTCGAAGTCCAGAAATAAAATTAATATAAAATACCGACAAACACCTTCCATACAACGATTATTCGATAATAATATACAAAAATGAAAACAAAATTACAAAGTACTAGCGATGTTAATTCGCTCGATAACGCTCGCTCAATTATATTTATTGATAAAGAAATTGCTTATCTAAGTTTAAATATTAAAAACTATCATGAACTTACCATTTATTTTATTGTTGTTATTTTTGAATCCTTTAAAAATTATATATAAAGATTATATTTTTGTTTTAAGATTTTTTTATTAATTGGTAATATTAATATTACTAATATTTTAATAAATTTTTTAATTATTTTGTTTAAAACAAATAATATACTAAAATTGTTTTTAATAAGGAAGCGTTATAATATTACGATGATTTATACAAAATTTTAGAGAAATTAGTTTTATATTAATATAAATATTAAATAAGTGTCAAATTCATGCTTCCAAAGTATAATTTTATAAATTCCGAAAACATATACTTATCATTTAAAGATATGGATAAATTGTTTTGTATTGCAATTGTGAAGCAATGCGCTTCGTAAAACATGCTTCAAATATCAAAAGCGCGGTTATAAATTAAAAAATATTTGTAAAAATTAACAATACGTGCAGGTTACGTCCTACGTAATAGAACTTATCCGCACCTCTGACGAATTCGTCAGTTTTGACTTCGATATTTTAATTATAATTTTTGTAATGTTTTCATTAATAAATTCTTTCAATAATTATCCCATTTAATTTTTAAAGGTTGATTATTTACTGTGATATGGTTAGTACATTTATAAACTATCAATAAATTATATTTTTTAACTCTAAATTCTTTTCAGCCGAACTTACCTGACTCACGGTAAAAAAAGTTCGTATGAACTATCAAAAGTATTCACTGTAATAGGTAAACTTATAGCTAGAATGGAGCCATGGATAATCCAAATTCGCTACATTAGTGAAAATGACATTTCTTAAGATATTTAACTACATTATAGATGCATTATGAATAGGGTATAAATTCGATATGTCTGAAATAGTGATATTGAGAATCATCGAAATAGTCATTATCAACATATAACTGAAGTAAGATGCATACATAATTATCATGCAAATCTAAGATTTGAGATTTTAAAAAAAACCTTTTTAACAAGAGTCATAATTTTAAGAAAGCTGATTGACGAAATGGCATTCTGAATATAGTTTTAAATATTTCCGATTAATAAAATATTTATTGTTTCTATTTTGCCAATTATATTATGAATCGGATTCAAAAATTTGGGGTTAGATTGTCATATATATTTCAAACTTAAATTAAAAACTTTTAACAACTGGACTTCTTAAATAAAGTATGAGCTCTATCATAAATATTGTAATACTTTTATAACTTGAACAAATATATGTATTTTCGTCAGATGTACTTATTATACCATCCGAAAATTCGGAACCTTTTTTGCACTCATGATAACGAATTAAGGTTTTTTTTGGAAAGTAGAGAAAGATTCTTGCTTAGGTATATGCTGGATTAATTAATTTACAGTTTTCAGGAGCAACAACAACCCTCAAATCGAAAGTTATAAAGTATATTTTCAAAATTCAAGAAAAATTATCAATTTAAAAGAGGTTATGTATTTCCTCTAATTCCATTTAATTCAAATAGATTTTACAAATGCAACACACATTTTTCCTCTGAAAATGTACCAACAATAAAATAAGTAAGAATATTATAAGTTAAATCTTAATAGACTTGTATAAATAAAAAGAAATTTAGAAATTAATATACTGCTCCCTCGCGACTGTCTGCTATAGACTAAACTGACTAAACCACGTGACAATATTATCAAAACATTGGATGGACAAAAATTATTGTAACCACAATAGTGGAAATATATTAACATATAAATAGCAGGATTAAATGTTTTTATATTAGAAAATTGGATATATCGCCTTATAGCTTATTCTGTTATTTGTGAAGTAAGTGAAAAGTGAATACCTACGCACTGATATTCAATATCACTGTTTTAGGTATTTGATTTATATATACCGAAAAATATTATAACTATTTCATGAATGAGTATTGCTTTTTTATAAGTTGTCCATTTGTACTTTAAAGATAATAAACCTGTATTTACCATAAACAATATTCAATTTAGTTAAGGAAGTAAAAATACGAATATGCATATTTCAAATTAAACATTGATTTAAACTGAATAAACGATTTAAGCAATCGAGTGAGTTGAATTTCTTAATTTACTTATATTAATAATTTTTTGTATCCACGTTCATAAATTTTTTACCGTGCTCTCCCCATACCAATGGGGGGATTCTTTTAGATTTAAAGCAGGCGTCTTCATATATAAAAATATAGTTTGTAATATAGTTTGTATAAAAGGATTCTTTTAGATTTTAAGGCGTCTTTATTTATAATAATATAATTCTTACGAAGTAGAGAGGATTTTTTTAGATTAAATATAAATTATATTTTTTAACTCTAAATTCTTTTCAGCCGAACTTACCTGACTCTCCCCATACCAATGGGGAGATTCTTTTAGATTTAAAGCAGGCGTCTTCATATATAAAAATATAGTTTGTAATATAGTTTGTATAAAAGGATTCTTTTAGATTTTAAGGCGTCTTTATTTATAATAATATAATTCTTACGAAGTAGAGAGGATTTTTTTAGATTTGAAGGCGTTTTTATATATAATATTATAATTGTAAAAGAATTTAAGGTTTTTTTTATTTTTAATTAAATATTATAACATTATTTAATTCTTAATACATATGTGACGCTCCGCGAGAGAAGGGACCTATCGCTGAGAAAGCAAACTTTAAAGAATGGACGGGCAAAGAGGAGGAAGAAAAATCGAGACGCTTAACATGCCCATGTTTAAAGCTTCATAACAAGAAAACTAATTGCAGGAATCAAATTTTGATTTTTGGAACTCAAAAAGCAACTCAAAAACTATCAATTGCCATGAAAAAATCAAACTAATTAATTGTTTATTTCACGGGACGGTCGTTCAAAGAAAAATCAAAAAATGCGATATACTTAGTATGTCTAGGTTTGAAGCATTATAACAAAAAGTGTAATTACAAAAAAGAATTTTTGAAACATGGAACTGAAAGAACAACTCAAAAATTGTCTTTTAGCATAAAAAAATGAAAATTGATTTTTTCGGCGATAGGTCCCTTCTCTCGCGGAGCGTCACATATATAGGCGATTCTACGTGAAATCTACATGCAGATTTTAAATTCGGTCAAACATTTTTTTTTTTCATTCTTTATTGAAAAAAATACGTAATTTTTTTATATTGTTTTTGGTAGCTTAATTACAACTATTTTAAAAATTTTTTTTGAAA
The DNA here is from genome assembly GCA_037103525.1 of Ganaspis brasiliensis. Taxonomy (NCBI): domain Eukaryota; kingdom Metazoa; phylum Arthropoda; class Insecta; order Hymenoptera; family Figitidae; genus Ganaspis; species Ganaspis brasiliensis. The sequence continues at coordinate 3,526,080 of JAZKLR010000294.1, forward strand.
CTTTCAACATTGCGGTACATGAAAATTATAAAATTATATCGGTTTTATTTTCAAAAAAATTTTTTTTAATGTTCCGCTATCCTCCTTTTGTTTTTTGATAAAAAGAAAAAAATTGAAAAAAATTGTACAATTTAATTTATTACATTTTGTTTAAATATATAATTTATTTAAGTAAAAATTTGGATGTACTTTTGAATAAGTTGAACCTATGATTTTAATAGAACTTTTTAATCCTACGTTTAATAAGTTGAATATGGAAATTATAGTGAAATATAGCGTAAATGTAATAATCATTTTATTAATTTTGTTTTTAGTTTTTTTTCAAATTGAAATATAAAGATTATAATTTTTTTATTAGGATACTTTTTTCTATATTAGTAATAATAATAGTAGGTATTAATATAAAAATTAGTGTAATATTAAATACAAAGTAATATAAGTACATGCGCAGTAGGTTTCTGTAAGCTTTACACATGCGCAATAAGTTTCAATATATTTTACACGTGCGCAGTTAATAAAATCTCAAAACAGAATGGTTGTCTAACACTTTAAACGTAAACAGAAACCAAAAAAAAATTAAACAAAAAAGTCATATACTTTGCGTAGAACATATAATTTTGAAAAGTAAAAAATACTAAGACATTTGGAACATGTAAATAAATGAAATTTTAATTTTCTTTGGACTTAAAAAAAAAAGAATTGTAACAATTATTAAGTTTATTTAGATCCCACACTGGACTATTGCGCATGTGTAATTGTCATAGAGCATTACTGCGCATGTGTAATTGCCATAGAGCATTACTGCGCATGTGTAATTGCCATAAAAGCTAGTGCGCATGCGCCATAAACATAATTTTCAAGTGCTCTTTAAGAATTAATGATATTGATTTACTGCGCATATAAATGGACTATTTTGATCAACTGAGCATTCGTCTCTATCATGACACACTGCTACACTTAATTGTGTAAGTGCTTAAGTTATATTAATGGTAATAGTTCAAAAAGATTATAGGTGAATTTATTTTAAAAGCTCCTTACAAGTGGAAGGGGAAGAACGACTGAACTGAATTTCTGTTGACGACAAAGGTTTCGTTTTAATATAATAAGAGATTATAAATAAAAATCAAAGTGACATCTTTATATAAAATCTGAGAAATAAATAATTTAGACAAAAACAATAAGACAAAGAAAAATACAATTGAACAATTATGACTTATCGTTTCCTGCGTTTCTTTAGAGTTTCTTTTAGAACGTGGGGCGATTATTGTCGAGTGTGGCTACTAATGGGCGGAAACGGGAATTCCCTTTTTGAGTAGTAGCATTTTTTTTATACCGTAGACCACTTCGCTCCATCATGATTAAGAGTAATCTGACCTCTTCAATTTCTTTTTATTTTGCCCAAAAGTCCACCCCATCGTCCTTTTTTGGTTGGAAATCGTCCATTCTTTTAAAAATCGCCACACTGATTTAAAAAGGATAAAAATAAACAATTAACAAAATTTGCACGAAAACACTAGGGGAGAGGGCCCCAAGTTGGACACCCTATCGATTTATTGCTGTAGAATCCAAACTGAATAAAATATATTAAAATGTTTTATGTCGGATGAAAGTACAATTTATAAGGTAACTTATGGCCACAGAGATAAAATTTTATTTTGAACATAAACATTTTTTAAAGCATTTTTTCTAATTGTTAAAATTTTTGGTCTAAAAAAAATGGCCCCAAGATGGACATCTTCTTAAAAGTCTCTGAAAATGGTAGTAAATAAAAAATTAACATCGTGTAATAATTCTTGAACTAAGTTTTAATCATTTTACGAAATTTATCAAGAAATAAAATTTCTAAAAACTTCAATTTAATAGCTTAACAGTAAAAAGTAATAAAATATCGAAAAATATCAATATAATAAATTCTCTAACTATAAGATCACATTTTATGGTGGAAAATAAAAAATTTTAATTAATTGGCTCAAAAAATTATTGAAAAAAGTATAAAATCGAAAATATGCAAAAAAATACATTGAGATTTTAGGCCTGTCCATCTTAGGGTACATGACACCATTTTTTAATCCCCAGTAAAAATATATATATGAATACTGAATTAGTAAAATCATTTTAGAATATTATTATACGATAAATAAAGAATCTTATAACGTTCAGTACTCATTCTAAATCATAAATTTAAATAACTTTACCAACTTGAGAAAAAACTGTTACAAAACTTTTTTAGACACAAAATTACGTGGTATGTGTAGAAGAAAAACCAACTGTTTTTTTTTCCTCAAATGTGCATCAAAATGTTCGTCTATACAAACAACAAAAATGACAGAAAGCATAAGTCGCTGTCACCTTAAACAAAAATTTTATACGAAATGCCCATCTTGGGGCCCACTCCCCTATAGAAAACACCAAATAAATAAATTAATAAAATAAAATAAACACCTCTGTGTTGTCGGCGACACAAAAATAATGATGATTTCGACTAGAATGCTCGGAAACGATTGTGAGGACGATGGGTACGGAAGAAATTTTATTATAATCAAAGTTTACTCCCTCCCCTCATCAGTCTCCACGCCCTTAAGATATCTTGCTTCCCAGGCAATGAAGAGACTTGTCATATTTTTTCAAATTTAAATTAAATTATTTTTCTTCATCCCCTATCCGAAAGTACGCTCTTCCCCCTGTCAATAATTGTTTTATGAGGGAAAATCATAGAGATATAAGAATAGAGTGCGCAAGGGGCCTGAAAACGCGTCAGCTCGATAAAAAGAGAAACTCATTGGATAGAAGGATTGGGTAGCGTTCTATTGACCCCCTTGGCGCCTCTTGTCTAACTCACATGAAGCATGAGTTAAACAAGCTGCGACAGGATAAACTGGAAGATTGGCAAATTAGAAAATTGTTCAAACTGTTAAATTAAGAAGTGAAGGTTATTAATAAATTGTCAAAGTAAAAAAATTTGTAAATAGAAAAATTGGAGATTTTTTATTAGGAAATTGTCAAATTAAATAATATTGGTAAAATATAAAATTGGACTATCAGAAAATAAAAAAACGAGAAGAGGATAGTTTTGCGCGCGTAGCGCGCTTTGGAAGTTCTAGTGCTTAAAATAAAATTATCACCGAAAAAAGTTTTTTTTACAGTCATCTTTGACAGCTTACAAAGTACCCTAAGTTAGTTACTACCCTAAGTTAAACGTATTTTAGTTTACATTAATTGTTAGGCTATAAAAATTTAAAGCTATATCCATTTTAGGTTTAATAGGTTTTAGACTACTAGGATTTTACTATTAATGAGATTTAGGTTTCATGCATTTTAGGTTAAATGCACTTTAGACGGTTAAATACATTTTAGACGGTTAAATGCATTTTAGGCTATAAAAATTGTACGCTTTATGCATTTTAGGTTTAATAGGTTTTAGGCTACATGCATTTTATGCTCATTAAGTTTTAGGCTTAATGCATTTTAGGTTAAATGTATTTTGGACTACTTGCATTTTAGGCTGAATGAGTTTTAGGCTGAATGCATTTCAGGTTTAAGGAGTTTTAGTCTACATTCATTTTAGGCTGAAAGAGTTTTAGGCTGAATGCATTTCAGGTTTAAAGAGTTTTAGTCTACTTTCATTTTTGGCTGATTAAGTTTTAGGCTTAATGCATTTAATGTTAAATATGTTTTAGACAACTTGCATTCTAGGCCTTATGAGTTTTAGGCTGAATTTATTTTAGGTTAAATGGGATTTAGGATGTATGCATTTTAAGCTTAATAAGTTTTAGGCTGCTTGCATATTAAGTTATATGTATCTTAGTTTAAATTCATTTAAGCTATATGCAGTATAAGCTATATGCATTTCATTTTATATGGGCTTTAGGCTACAAGCATTTTAGGCGAAATAAGTTTAGTTTTAATGCATTTTGGGTTAAAGAGGTTTTAGACTACATGCATTTTAAGGTGAATTAGTATTAATTCATTTTAGGTTAAAGAGGTTTTAGGCTACATTCATTTTAAGCTGATTTAGTTATACGCTTAATGCCTATCAGGTTAAATAGCTTGAAGACAATCTGCAGTTTAGGCTGAATGAGTTTAGGCTGAATGCATATAAGGTTAAATGGGATTTAGGCTAAATGCATTTAAGGTAAAATGGGTTTTATGCTACTTGCATTTGCATTCTCACCTTGACTTCTTTATTCTCGTGCGATGAAGGGAGAGAAAAAATTCAAATTTCTATTTCTGTCTTCTTCTATTTCAATTCGGCTGGCTGCCCAGCCAGCCAGCCTGCCAGCCGAGATGTGAAGGCTACATGCATTTTAGGCTTAATGAGTTTAAGTCTTAATGCAGTTTCGGTTAAAGAGGATTTTCGACAAATGGTATTTAGGCTGAATAGGTTTTAGGCTAAATGCATTTCAGGTTAAATGGGATTTAGTTTAAATACATTTTAGGTTAAATGAGATTTAGACTTCATGCATTAAGTTTTAGGCTAATTACATTTCAAGTTAAATGTATTTTGATATTTTAAATAAACTTATAATTCAAATGTATTTTAGTTAAAATTCAATCATGTTATATGCATTTTATGTTCAATGGGTTTAAGGTTTCATGCACTTTAGGCGAAATAACATTTAGGCTCAATGCTTTTTAGGTTAAATCGGATTTAGGCAATATGTATTTAAATACATGTAGCCTAAACCCATTCATTGTAGCTTAAAGAGGTTTTAGACTACTTGCATTTTAGGCTGAAAGAGTTTTTGGCTGAGTGCATTTTAGGCTTAATGCATTTTAGGTTAAAGAGGTTTTAGGCTACATGCCTTTTAGGCTTAATAAGTTTCAGGATAAATGCTTTATAGGTTAAATATATTTTAGGCTATAAATTAAAGGCTATATGTGTTTTAGGTTAAATGGGATTTAGGCTACATGCTTATTAGACTGAACAAGTTTTAGGCGTAATGTATTGAAGGTTAAGTGAAATGCATTCAGCCTAAAACTCTTTCAGCCTAAAATGAATGTAGACTAAAACTCCTTAAACCTGAAATGCATTCAGCCTAAAACTCATTCAGCCTAAAATGCAAGTAGTCCAAAATACATTTAACCTAAAATACATTAAGCCTAAAACTTAATGAGCATAAAATGCATGTAGCCTAAAACCTATTAAACCTAAAATGCATAAAGCCTACAATTTTTATAGCCTAAAATGCATTTAACCGTCTAAAATGTATTTAACCGTCTAAAATGTATTTAACCGTCTAAAGTGCATTTAACCTAAAATGCATGAAACCTAAATCTCATTAATAGTAAAATCCTAGTAGTCTAAAACCTATTAAACCTAAAATGGATATAGCTTTAAATTTTTATAGCCTAAAATACGTTTAACTTAGGGTAGTAAGTAACTTAGGGTACTTTGTAAGCTGTCAAAGATGACTGTAAAAAAAACTTTTTTCGGTGATAATTTTATTTTAAGCACTAGAACTTCCAAAGCGCGCTACGCGCGCAAAACTATCCTCTTCTCGTTTTTTTATTTTCTGTTTGTCCAATTTTATATTTTACCAATATTATTTAATTTGACAATTTCCTAATAAAAAAATCTCCAATTTTTCTATTTACAAATTTTTTTACTTTGACAATTTATTAATAACCTTCACTTCTTAATTTAACAGTTTGAAAAATTTTCTAATTTGCCAATCTTCCAGTTTATCATTTTTCAATTTCTCCAATTTTAAAATAACAACTTCTCCAATTTCCTAATTTTCCAATTTTCTAATAACCAAATCTCCAATGTCTTAAATTACCAGCTTACAAATTTTTCCAATTTTCTAATTTTGTAATTTTCTAATTTATCAATGTTTTTACTTTGCCAATATTCCAATAACAATAATGTACTTTTTTTAATATTTTCCAGTTACCCCTCTTCTACTTTTATAAAAAAATCCCAAATAAATTTAAATCTTAAGTATCCTGCTATCAAACTGTACCTATCTTATTATTATCTAGCCTAAATAATAATACTGTATGATATAAATCTTTCTCTAAATTAATATACTGTTTATTAAGGAGAATAAATTTCTGGCTAAGTATGAGATAAAAAAGATTTAAAAATCTTCCTTTATGAGTTATTTTAAAAAAATTAGTAAACGTCTAATATGGGAAAATTAAATTGTTTGCACAAATATAAATTGTTTAAACAATCAAAATTTCTTGAAAATTGCAGACGAAAAAATTCGTGATATTTTTTAATAATAACAGTCGTAAGCAAAATTTTTCTAAGAGAATTTAATAAAAAAAAAATTATTAAAAATTTCAATTGTTTAAACAAATACAATAAATATTTATTGCACAAATTTTCTGTCAATTGTTACTAAAGAATCAATGTCTGTTAAAAAAATCTTTTTAATTTCGAAACCATAAGAAACATAAATTGTTTAAACAAATTAAAATTTTCTAAACATTTGAATATACCCTGCGAATTATGAAATTATAATTTTTCCATACAAACAGTGGCGGACTTACTAGATAGGCAATGTAGGAAACTGCCTAGGGCGGCACATTTGACTTAAACAACCTATAGACCCTACAGACATCGAATTATTGAATATGGTGTACCAGTTATTTTTTACATTTTGAGGTTATCTTTTCCGAAGAAGTTGACCCGAACGACCTTGTCATCGAATGTTTTCTTAAAAACGGTGTAGCAGGAATTTTTGACATTTTAAGGTTAACTTTCCTGAAGATGTTCAAAGGAACGACCTAGCCACCGGTTTTGCTCTGGAAAACGGTGTAGCAGTAATTTTTTATATTTTGAGGTTAACTTTCCCTAAGACGTTGACCCGAACGACCTGGTCATCAAATTTTCTCTTGGAAACGGTGTAGCAGGTATTTTTCACATTTTGAGGTTAACTTTCCTGAAGATGTTGACCGGAACGACCTAGCCACCGGTTCTGCTCTGGAAAACGGTGTAGCAGTAATTTTTTATATTTTCAGGTTAACTTTCCCGAAGACGTTGACCCGAACGACCTGTTCATCGAATTTTCTCTTGGAAACGGTGTAGCAGGTATTTTTCACATTTTGAGGTTAACTTTCCTGAAGATGTTGACCGGAACGACCTAGCCATCTGTTTTGGTCTGGAAAACGGTGTAGCAGTAATTTTTTATATATTGAGGTTAACTTTCCCGAAGACGTTGACCCGAACGACCTGGTCATCGAATTTTCGGTGTAGCAGGTATTTTTCACATTTTGAGGTTAACTTTTTTAAAGAAGTTGACACGAAAGACCTGGACATCGAATATTCTCTTAAAAAAGGTGTAGCAGATATTTTTTACATTTTCAGGTTTACTTTCCCAAAGACGTTGACCCGAACGACCTGGTCATCGAATTTTCTCTTGAAAAAGGTGTAGCAGGTATTTTTCAAATTTAGAGGTTAACTTTCCTGAAGATGTTGACCGGAACGACCTAGCCACCGGTTTTGCTCTGGAATACGGTGTAGCAGTAATTTTTTATATTTTGAGGTTAACTTTCCCAAAAACGTTGACCCGAACGACCTAGACATCGGTTTTGCGCTTGAATACCGTGTAGCAGGTATTTTTCACATTTTAACGTTAACTTTCCTAAAGATGTTGACCGGAACGACCTAGCCATCTGTTTTGGTCTGGAAAACGGTGTAGCAGTAATTTTTTATATATTGAGGTTAACTTTCCCGAAGACGTTGACCCGAACGACCTGGTCATCGAATTTTCGGTGTAGCAGGTATTTTTCACATTTTGAGGTTAACTTTCATAAAGATGTTAAGCGGAACGACCTAGCCATCGGTCTTGATCTGGAAAACGGCGTAGCAGTAATTTTTTATATTTTCAGGTTAACTTTCCCGAAGACGTTGACCCGAACGACCTGTTCATCGAATTTTTTCTTGAAAACGGTGTAGCAGGTATTTTTCACATTTTGAGGTTATCTTTCCTGAAGATGTTGACCTGAACGACCTAGCCATCGGTTTTGCTCTGGAAAACGGTATAGCAGTTACTTTTTACATTTTAAGGTTAACTTTCCCTAAAAAGTTGACCCGAACGACCTAGACATCGGTTTTGCGCTTGAATACCGTGTAGCAGTTATTTTTCACATTTTGAGGTTAACTTTTTTAAAGAAGTTGACACGAAAGACCTGGACATCGAATATTCTCTTAAAAAAGGTGTAGCAGATATTTTTTACATTTTCAGGTTTACTTTCCCAAAGACGTTGACCCGAACGACCTGGTCATCGAATTTTCTCTTGAAAAAGGTGTAGCAGGTATTTTTCAAATTTAGAGGTTAACTTTCCTGAAGATGTTGACCGGAACGACCTAGCCACCGGTTTTGTTCTTGAAAACGGTGTATCAGTACTTTTTTATATTTTGAGGTTAACTTTCCCAAAGACGTTGACCCGAGCGACCTAGACGTCGGTTTTACTCTTGAATACCGTGTAGCAGTTATTTTTCACATTTTGAGGTCAACTTACTCGAAGAAGTTGACCGGAGCGACCAGGATATCTGTTGTGCATTTTTAATCACAGATTTTGTGAAATCTCGTTGCGGAATATTTTTGCGGAATTTCTGCGGAATTTCCTGCGGAAACTCCGCAGGAATTTACCGCGGAGTTTACTGCCGAAACTCCGCAGGAATTCCGCACTTTTTTTCTGAGTGGGATTATAGTATTGATTCTGTATGCAATGATGAGTGCAATGATCAAAATAATAATGTTCCTATAGAATTTTTAAATAGTTTAACACCAGATGGTTTACCAAGACATAAAATTTGTTTAAAAATAGGTACTATAGTTAAGCTTTTAAGAAATATGAATCTTGTGCAAGGATTATGCAATGGTACTCGACTAGTAGTTAAAGATTTAAAAAAAATGTCATTTCTGCTGAAATAATTTCTGGAAAATTTTCAGGTGAAATAGTATTTATACCTCGTATTGATTAGTCACCAGCAACAGATATTTTTCCTTTCAAGATGATAAGACATCAATTTCCAATAAGAATAGCTTATGCTATGACAATAAATAAATCACAAGGTCAATCTTTTGATAAAGTTGGCATATACTTACCAATTCCTGTATTTACTCACGGACAGTTGTATGTTGCGTTGTCTAGAGTAAAATCAAAAAAGTATTTGAAGATACATGCTTTAAACTCTGCATTATTTAACAATCCAAAAGATTTAAAAAGCTCTTACATAAAAAATATTGTGTATCATGAAATATTGTAACTAGGCGTTTTTACATTTTCAATTAAATAAAAATTTAATATAATATAAATATATATGAAATTGAATGGCAATTATAACAAAAACAATGAGAAAAATATCATTGAAATTAAATAACCTATTATTTTAATGTTATTAATTAAAAGTTTATTTCATTTAAATCTAAAGTAATATATTTATTTGTATGAAATAAATATTAAATTCATAATGTTAAATTAATCGGTTTTTTGTTTGATGAAACAAAAACAAATGACAATTATAATAAACTCTGTTGTAGTAGCTTCAATGATATAATTATTTTAAATGTATCATAAATTGATTAATAAACTGATGATTTAAAAAAAGACTTAAGTATATACGGTTTTTAATTTTAGAATAACCGGATATAAATATTAATTTATTATCAAATTAATTGTAATCCTTAAATACATTTCAAAGTAAACAGACTCACTAAAAGAACAGTCTTGTTAGAATAACCAGAATTCTGGTAAGGGTATATTTAACATTGTGTTTCTGGTTCAATTAACCAGAGTTCACGTTAAATCAATCAAAATTGTGGTTAAGTTAACCAGAACTTCGGTTAAAATACCTAGAATAAAATTTTATGTACAACCTAACCATATTTTTTTCAGTTTTGATAATTTAATCAGTGAAATTTGGAAGATTTTCAGTGAATTTTAATTAACTTAAATTTTAATTAATTTTAATCAATTTAGATAATTTAAACAAAATCAAAGTATTCACTATATATGAGAAGAATTATATTGATTTCATTTTCATAGTACGAAAGAGATGAAATTAGAAAGAAAGTATGGATGTAGAGTGGAGGTCTTCCTCATGTCATATAATTTTTAATTTTAATATATTTTGTTAATATACTTTGTATTATGTTAAAATATATGTATTATGTTTTTATGTAAACTTTTTATTTTATTGTAAAATAAACTATATGAAATGCAATGTTTCTCGCGCGCATACTTTGCTAGTAAATAAATAAAACCAAAAGTCATAAATTCAAAAATAATACATAAAATAATTAATAAACAACATTATAAAAAATATTACAAATAATTCCCAACTCAAAATGACAGAAACTAACTACCGCCCTATGGCCAAATTTCCACCAGATGTCAAGGAATTTAAAAAAGTTTCAAGTGTCAGCTGCCCCAAATTACACCGCAATGTCAAAATTCCGAACCATCCAATGCATCTCGCACCACAGAGATTTCTGCGCAAAAAATCTCTAAAGGCAAAAAATTAAATATTTCTTATGAAACTTCAAGTTTTGGAACATTTTTAATAGGTTAGGAATTTTATAATCTCTTTCTCTATAGTTTCCCTGTATTCTGTAGAATGCAAGCTCTCATTTATTTTTTGGTTTGTTCAAATACATCAATTCGTTCGCGAGTTCTATGATTTCGGCACAAAAAAGAGCACTTTTACCCACTGTGCGGTTAACACACTAAGGGGTTAAACAAATTATTATTGTTAAAGAGCAAATTTTATCTCATTGAGCCAACAAATAATTTTTTTCTTTCCTAGTTTTGCAATTAGCCAATCTTTATACGATTGTAGCTAAGGAATAAATATTATATTATTATTTAAACAATTATTAAGCAAATTATTAAAAGAATACTGACACTTTTCGACAGACAATTATTTAATTTATTAAAGTATAATCCAATATTTAAAGAAACGAACTGTTCTCATCACCAAGGACTGAAGCACAAATACCTATAATAATTGTATATAAAATTTAAATCATGAATAGTACAACATTTTTACTATTATCACTCCTACTCACTATCAAAAACAACAATATGAGTCACACGTGAAAAACAAAGTAGATAAAAAAAGGAAAAAATTTTTTTTTCAGATAAAAAGTAGAATTAATTTTATTATCGTTTTAAAGTTACCATCGTTTTAGAATATAATTATTATATTAATTCTAATTTTTGACTGAAAGAAAAAAATGCCTTTTATCTACGATGTTTTTTATGTGTCTCATATTGTTGTTTTTGATGGTCAGGAGAGTAATAATAGTTAAAAAATTTGTAATATTTATGTTTTAAATTTTATATACAATTATTATGTGCTCGGTTATATGTATCTGTATTTCAGTGCTTGAGAATGAGAACGGTTAGTTTCTTAAAACGTCGGATTATATTTTAATAAATTAAATAAGAATCTGTCCGAAATTGCCGTTATTCTTTTAATATTTAATAATCTTCGATGTAAAATATAAGAATTTAAACAAATGATTATTGTTTACTACCAACTTTTTTCACATTGAACCTACAAATCAACATTTTTTTCCTAATTTTGCAATTAAGCGATATATATGTCGTAGGCAAATAGAAAAATCCGTCGTTTAGCTTAATGCCTATAGGCTTTTAGCTAAACGCGGGCGAATAGGGAAATTTTTACGAAAAAGATGCGTCTATCTTATTAGCCTGGATTTATTTATTCGTTTAGATGAATGACTAGTCTTTCCCCTAAACACCCAAAGCACGTCAGGCGAATGGACAAAATGATTTCTATTGAGAAATAATAAAGATTTAAATTTACTACCATTTTCAAATTTTGTTTATCAATAAGTGTTTATTTGCTTTGTATGTAAATATTCTTATCTGAAATAATAATTTGATATTCTGAAACTCACTTTTATAGTTAATATTCGTTTTTATCTATTGAAAGCGTTTATTAGAGAAGATTTCGAAATGAAATGTAAAGAGGCACTTGATAAAACTTCCAATAATCGGTGTATGTGGAGTAGAAATCATTTAGAAAAAGTAAAAAGTGTTTTAATCGAAACTAAGTGTGGCGCAACAAAAAATCTGCTCATTACCATGAATTAAAATAACTTTTAGCTCACGATGCCATAAAAATTTATCATATTGTAATACGTAATTTTATTGTTACTTGCTGACTGATTTTGTACATATTTAAATCTAAAATAGAACATGGCATGAGAAAGTCGAATAAAATTGCAAATAAAAAATTATTAAATAATAATTTTTGAATTAAACATTTAAATACATTTTGATTTTATTCATCCTCGATCGATGTAAGGATTCGAAAATTATTAAAATTTGAATTATTGGTAACTAATTATTGGTAATTATTAAAAGTAGTCATATTCTTATCATAATTAAGCATTAAGGGTGAAATCTTATACAAAGGACTAGGGTAACAGTGGATTAGAATGGACTAATCAGATAATTGGTCACATTGGAAAGTATTTTCTGATATAATAATCAGATTTGATATTATATCTGTTTATATCAAGGTAGATATCGACAGATATGAGGTCAGATCTAAGTAGATATACTTGATATATAGTCAGATCCGTTAATATATCTGTTTATATCTAGGTAGATGTCGCCAGTTGTGAAGTCAGATCTAACTAGATATAATTGAGGGCCTGATAGCAAAAATGGGTTAAAAAGCAGCGGAAGCAAAAAAGGAATAAAAAATTACTTTGGTGGAAATACGAAATAAGTTGAACACTGGGAGCAAAAACGAATTAAAAAATTAACAGAAGAAAAGCGGGTTAAGATTTCAGTGGGCGCAAATACGTGATTTGATACAATACCTGCTTGAAGCTAGCGCGGATGTTTTCTTTGCCGTCGAGCGTTTTCTTAAAAATTGTATATCTCTGTCAATTATGGATAAATTGATCTCAAAATTTTTAGAAAACTTCTTTGGATATTAATAAACAAGTTTCCTTTTTTTTTTAATGATCGAAACAAAAAACTTACAAACATACTACTTTTCAGCGGAACTTTTAAAAACAGATCTCTATTTTTATTACAAAATAATTACACAATTGATGTTTTTTAACTTTTTTATCATTTGGCAGCATCTGTAGTCCCAAATGCTTCAATATACTAAGTTTCAATTAATTCCATTAAGATTTGTCCAATATACGACGAGTCACGTTTTGAAACTAAATTAAATTGTGAAGTAAACAAGTACCTTGGACTAAGCGTATTGCACTATCCGCAGTAACGACAGATTTTACCTAAGTCTTCTCTATCGTTGCTTGATACCGTTTAGCTATCGCTAGGCCTATATCTCCATGACAGTTCGTGAGGCGCCGTTATCGATCAAAGATTGGACAACTGAGGTATTACTGATCCGTACAGTCGTGAAGACTCGCATGGTAAAACCAATTTCCTTGTCCGGTGGTTCCAGGACCCTTAATAGTAATGGTGTCTCTTCTTCTGGACTAACGATTGCTTCAGGCGCACCACATGATCGCAATTTTGCCAGAATAACCTGGTTCGTTTTCCATGGATTCTCCCCGTCTTTGCTCTCGATCCTGTCATTCATCAAAATAGTGTTCTTGGCTTCTCTTGGCGTCTGAACCCTAGATTGGTAGGACGTTAATGGTTGAGCAACATCAAGTTGGGAAGGGTCCTCGAAGCTAGTCGTTCCCGAGTCTGTCTGGTTCTTTGTAACTTCCTCAACTACTGCTCAAGTTTCACACGAGTTTTGTACTTGAGCATCCTCTAGCGGTCCAACCAACTCTTGCACAGTCTCTTGACGCGAGTCTTGGTTAGTTAAGCTCGCTTGAGCCACGTTTAAGGAACTTGAGTCTTGTTGTTGGAGATGTGACCATTACTTCTTTTTCCTTCCGCTTTACACTTGAAGCAAACTACTTCCGGACCTTCGTTAGAGCCTGAGGTCGATGCTTCCGGTTCCTCCGCCTTTTTGGGACTCTCGGGCTTTTTTTATGTGGGGGTTCTATCATTTTTTTCACTCTGTTACCTTCCGATCCCGTAGAACTTGGGACTTAGGTGGGTTTGCCGCTAGGATGGACTTAATTGTCTTGGTCAACTCTTCGGATTTGAGCCCTCCTGTCCCTTTCTCCGTTTTTTCTGACCTCGCTGCTATCGTCGGAGACTTTTTGGCAGGTGGTGTCTTTCCCCTATACGCGAAGTCTGTAATTAACAACTTTTTGGGGAGTAAGGGCACTGCGTTTTCGCGTAGGATCTCGTCGATCCTTTCGTTCTGGTCGGTCAGTACAGTCCATTGTAGTTTGAAAAGCTGTACCTAGGGATCGCTCTCCGGAACTCAGGTCTGAGGTTCTCAAAGATACGGTTAAGTTGTTTCTCCATAAGCATGTGTATCGTTGACAACTGAAACAACCAGTACCTGCAGGTCAGGAAGTCCGCCACAGGTTCTTCGGCTCCCTGTTTCGGAAATGTCCTTTCAGTTGGTTTCAACTAGAACATCGATCCCTATTCTGACGAAATTAGTGATACTCCATGCCGTCCAGGAGAAAGATGAAAGCGAGTAGCGGAAACTGTTCTATGTTTTCGCCCCTTTCTCCTCTGAACTTAATGTTTGCCCGGCTACGTCCTTCGCAACGTCCCGACGCTGACCTTGTGGTCTGTTTGTCCCATCAAAATAAGAGCAGTTTGATATCGAGGCTGATAAAACCACTGGAGAAGAGGCTGTTGTCTTCGGGAGGCCTGTGCCCCATGTCGAGTTTAGCACAAATTCCGGGCCCCTAGTACCACTGGGCTGACTAAACAGTACCCTACTGCCGGCTCGCAAGTCTCCCAGCACTGATTGTGCTCTCCTCGTATGGGTGGATCCTGTCGTGGCGGCTTTTGACGAGTTTGATAAGGCTTCAGCTAAGCCAGCTTGGAACCCGAGTCGAAATTTTGAGGCTACTTTAACGCTACATAGTCTAAAATTTTTAGGAAATAGAGGTTTAAAGTAGAAGCAAATTCAATACAATTTAGCTTCTACTTTGGTGCTATTATAGGAAGAAATTTCCTGTTTCCGCGATGAGAGCGTTAAAGTAGAAGCTAATATTCAACTATATTAAGGCCTCTTTTAACGCTCAAGACTCCCTTTTTATTGATCTTCTAAAGTCTAAACAAAGAAAGAATCTGTTTTTGCGAATAAAACTGAAATTAATATGAATGAAATTATAAAAAATAATATAAAATAAATATTCAAAATTCATGCGCTTTTAGAATTCGTCACACTTAATACACACAAGCTGGAAATAGTATAAACTTACTAAATAAATTATTATAACGCAAGTGGGGATTCGAACCCACGACATAACGACCTACGCACTTATAATCTAACGCACTAACCACTACGCTACCGACGCTTATGAACTTAATATTTAATTTTCTCAGTGTCCTTATGATACAAATTACGAATAGTTTTTTTTAGGACTTTTCAACAAAATTGTTACATATCGCCAATTTCTGAATGTTTACGGAGATTTTTATGTATTTTTCATTTGTTTAAACAATTTATTATTGTCAAATTACAGGCTGATATTGATTTAAATCATTGAAGCATTTGCATTAAAATCATGATTTAAATAAAAAAAAAACTTTGCAATTCTCCGGATGTCTAATACTGCATGTAAAAAATCACAAACCATTAACAAAACCACAAATTTGTGGATAAATCTTAAAAATTTCAATTTTAATATTTTAATCTTTATAAAATTTAAATAATTGAGCTAATATAGATAATCAAAATACCTACGATTTACAAATTTTTGGTATGAAGATAGCAAAAAATAATATCAAATTTTTATATCTTTAGGTCATTATAATTTAAATAAATTCCAAACGTCAATAAACTCATATTCCAATTTTTTCAAACTTTTAAATGTCAATTAATTTAAATTTAAAGACACATTAGTTAATGCAAAATAATTAAATAATATTAATTATTTTCCATATTCACAATAATCCTTTTTTTAAGTCTTACAATATTTGTAATTCTTCTTTAGTTTCTAATTCAGTTTCTTTTTCGAAACTGTTTAAATTTTATCTTATAATTTCTTATTTTTACAAAATTTAAAGATTTTTTCTCCTTTTACTAATGATATTTTTTGTTGTTGTATTTGTCATTTTATTTTATTGATAAATAAATTATAAATAATAAATAATAATTATTATTTATTATTATTTCGTTGAGTTTCATAAGTTTTTTCATATTTTTAAAAATAAATACGCTTATTTTTTTATTAATGCACCTATTCAATTTGTTTTTAAATCTTGGATAATTTTTGCGAGGTTTTTTGCAAACTTAGTACTTATTCTTTTATAGAATTTTTAGATTTTTTTTATTTTTCTAAATTTATTGTTGGACTTGCTTTCAGTGTAATATTATAAAAATGTTTTTGGTTTAATTTGCCTAAACTTTTCTTTTCTGAAGGATTTTTAATTTTCTTTTCTGGACTTTTTATATACATTTTTTTAATTTTATTTTCATCAATTTTAATTTTTTAAACAGATTATTGCTAGTAATTACTAATTCTTTACAAATACACCTAGGAAGATACAAATTTTTCCTAATTTTACAAATAAATTACTGGGCTTTGGTTAGAAAAATAAAAATTATTGACCATAAATTATTATTTTTATATTTTAAAACAATTTATTATTGTTAATTTATAACATTTAAAAACACCTAGCAAGTAGTAGTTTTTTAATTTGTTTACTTTTTATATTGAAAAAATAAGATATTGATCAAAATTAACAACAATCACCACTCAAAATTGTTTAAACAAATTATTGTTAATAATTGTTATTTTTTTACAAGTGCATCTAGAAAGATACACATTTTCCCTAATTTTACAAATTATTGGGTTTTGGTTATAGATTAAAATTTTTTTCTCTTAAGGGCTAATCAGAGGAACAATAATTGAAGAATTGACTGAGTTTCACTTGCAGGTTTAAAGTAGAATAAAAATTTTCATTTCTTTATAACTGGGAATGTGGAGCTTTAAAAGAGCTGCTAATTTTAATGATTGGAAAAATTAAACATGTGTATAGACGTAAAGTAGAAGGAAATATTATTATTAGAAGTAAAGAAGAGGCTAAAAATTAAGAAGTCGTTAAGTAGAAGCTAAAGTTCCTCATGAGCTTCAAAGTAGCTTCAAAATTTCGACTCATCGATTTGTTGCTTCTGACTTCTATTAACTTCCAACTGTAGTTTTAACAAATCTGCGAACTCACTTTTCCTCCATTGGTCCTCCGCCTCAGATTTAATGCTGAATTTTGTGTCAATAATCTTATGTCTTAAGGCTTATTTTTTAAGTATTTTATTTTATGTTTTACGTTGTATGTCTTAAGTCTTGTGTTATGTGTTGGCATGTATAACGTCTTCTGTCCTAAAATTTTGTTTTGGTCAGTAATAGGTACTATCTGGTTTGTTTATGTCTTATGTCTTAAATTATCAATTCCTTCTTTTCTATCTCATAATTTACTATCCTTGTCACATTCTTTCTCACAACTAAAAAATTCATGGAATGTATCAAAGATAATTTTTTTACCAAACAAAATTTTTGCCCAAAAAGCCATCAATTCTTGATAAGATAGTTTTTCTTGATAATTCTATGTCGTCTAGACAGAAACAATAAATTATATTTTTCTTAAACAAAAACTGACAAAATGCATTTAGAAACACTGTCATATAAATCTGCACTGAAATTCAGTATAAGAATTAAATTCATATAACCAATAACACGATTGCGTAAAACAATTCAAACTGTACGATTGAAAGCTGATTTCTTTATTCTATTTAGACTTATATTTAATTGTCATATTCTTTCTCATGGCTACAAATAATTTTTAATAAACAAAACTCAGGAAGCATTAAATTTTATTAAAATTAAAAAGTTCTGTGAAAAATTATCGGACATTTACCTCAGCAGGGATTCGAACTCGGGTCTTTTAATTGGCGCTTGACTGCTCTAAACCAACTAAGCTACAGAAGTCAATGGCAGATATAATTTCACAGAATTATCTCGTCATTCGGCCATGACATATATATAGACACATATATATTTTATAAACTTAATTTTTAGTAATTCAAATTTTCCCAGAATTTTTGGTGTTGAACTATATTTGTCAATCATGAGTAGGCTTGTACACAAATTGTGCATCTCCGAAACCTACCATATCGACACTAAGTTCGAAAATTCAGGAAGATTTTTTCGATATTTAAATCAAATTAAACACGAAAATTCAAATAAATTTTCGATCTTTCCAGATTAAATTATTTGAAATTAGAAATAATAAATATTAAATAATTTCAAATAATTTAATCTTGAAAGATCGATTTTTTTTAAAATTTTTTTGCTCAATTTGATTTAAATATCGAAAAGATCTTCCTGAATTTTCGAACTTAGTGTCGATATGATAGAATTCGGAGATGCACAATTTGTGTACAAGCCTACTCATGATTGGCAAATATAGTTCAACACCAAAAATTCTGGGAAAATTTGAATTATATTAAATTTTATTTTTGATAAACAAATTCCTCTGAAAAATTCTTAGAAATTAAAAGCCATAATTTATTTTCCTTATCAAATAACTCAATAGACAAGAGAGAGAGAGAGAGAGAGAGAGAGAGAGAGAGAATATTCACCTTGAAACTTGTCAATGGCTAACCATGAAACTGTTTAAGCAAAAAGAATTATTTTTGTAAATTCCTTTTTAATGACGTATCGTAGCTTGATCTTGAAACTATTTATGCGAAATATGTGATATTTGGACTTACGACCAATTTACATGTAAAATGTAATACAATATGCTATAAAATGCTATAAAAATGCTATACATGTAATTTTACATGTACAGCAGTAGCGAATCTACGAGGGGAGCACTAGGAGCAATCGCCCCCCCCCCCCGAGAATCTTACATTTGTATAAGAGAGAGAGAGAGAGAGAGAGAGAGATAACAATATGGTGCTATCTCTTTCTATCCCATATATCGCCCCTTTCGAAAACTTTGCCTGGATCCACCCCTAATGTATAGGTAATCACACGGATACACGCACACATACTTACCTTATCATACACATCTGAAGTAAAAAATTTTGTTTCAGAACACGTCTAGCATATCTACTTATGGCTGATACAATTCTACGCAAATATTCGCACTTATTTAAGTTAGTGGAGGCGTATTTGTAGGAAAACCAGACCGCAATTTGTAAATAGTACAAACTATTTTTATTATATGTTACCTGCAATACCCGAAATCCATGCACTTCGCGAAATGTCTTGGCAATTTAGGAAAATTTGAAATTTGATTATAGTATGTCATATATTGATGTAAACAAACAGTTTACAGATTACCTATTATATGTATATCTGTTAATTAAATTAATGAATGAATAGTTCAGTATCTCTTTCAACTTTTCGTTTTACGCACAACTTTTAAAATGACGAGTGGAATTTTTAAACAGATATGCAGAAAATTAAATTAAGTGAGCCGAAAACAAGTCGTCAATACAGGAGAGTAAAAAGAAATGACGTATTAGAAGTGGCAGGCATTTCGAAATTGATCGCAAAGTGCAACAATCGTCATTTTAAAAGTTGTGCGTACAACGAAAAGTCAAAAGAGATACTAAAATATGCATTGCTTTATTTAATTCATACACTGAAAAGAGGTTAGGAAATCTGTCAAACTTAGTTCCTTACAGCAGAAGTATTATAACCTCCGAATAACAGCAAATCCACTTTAGTGTTGCTCCTGCATTATTTTGGTACATATATTGTACCAAACGTGTTCCCCAGGACGTAAGATAGCTGCTGCTCTAAACTTTGGTACGGCTCCCGTACCAAACTGAGACAGCTCTGTTACCAAATTGTAATCATCTATCTATATCGTTTATTTCGAACATATCGTGTACTAAACTTTTTTCGGTGTAGATATATAATAGGTAATCTGTAAATTGTTTGTTTACATCAATATATGATTTACTATAATCAAATTTCAAATTCCCGAATTGCCTAAGCATTTCGCGAAATGCCTGGATTTCGGGTATTGACGGTAACATGTATACTTTTAGTAATCTTATAAATGAATTATAGAAACATGGGCGTACCCACGTTGGGGCAGGAGAAGGGGCGCTGCCCCCCCCCCCCCCCTAGAAAGCCAGTTTATATAAGAGAGAAAGAGATAGCAATATATTGTTGTCTCTGTCACTCCCACATAAAACCCACACCAATAAACTTTTCTGGGTATGCCCCTGTATAGAAACAACCATTCAATCAATAATAACGACTAATGATTTGACAGGGGTGTCTTCATCCTAAGTTTTAGCGAATAATTTGTTAAAGGTGTTTTTGAGAAAGCAAATGGGAAATCATTAGTAAATTTTAGTAAAAGTCTACTGTCAAAAATTGAACCTAAATTGGCTAGCAAGGATTTCCGTATTAATTACTGTGCATTATTCGTTTTCTTCTAGGTAAAATGATTAAAAATGGAATGGACACAAATGTTAACCCTTGCGACGATTTTTATTCATACGTTTGTGGTTCTGCTTTTTCTGATTCTGACCAGCCACCGATTTTCAAAAAAACGAAGGAGTTCTTCAGAAGCTTGCTCAAGAGTAAATAACATTCTTAAATAAATTATTATGGTACATTGTAAAGATAGGTGTTTTACAAGTTTCTTTTTTTCAGACATATAACATTTAGAAAGCGTCTTACAGATATTTTAAGTTATTTCAATTGTTATTTGTTTTACAAGACGCTCTCTTATTGCTTGAAATTAAGATAATAAAAAATGTCTTTAAAATGAGATCACAAGTGTCTGACGATAAGATACCTGTCTTTTAAACACAGATGCAGAAGTGGAGAATCAGTTAATAATTTTAGTTTTTATTTTGCTTTCTCATAGAAGAAGTAGTGTTTTACCTAATCAGAGCATCAGAGTTTTTGTTGAGTACCGAGGTTTATTTGAGCTAATTAATAAATTAAATTTTATGTAATTAAAAAAGTTAAAAGCCTCAGCTTATGCGTTGAACAACTCGCAAGTTTATGTAAACTGATAAAGAACTGATTGAATTGCATTATATACGTATGTCATAATTTGTTTCACCTGTGACAGCCATAAGTTTGTAAATAAATCGCAACTCTTTGTATTATCGTATCCAAGATTTTCATTGAGACATGTTGTGAACTCTCAGACACTCATATGCGCGCGCGCAGTTATGTCATTTATCATTAGAAACATTACTTAGTTAAAATTTCTGAATTTGGCCTCCTAAAACAGAATTTACAATTTTGCAATACACTGATACATAATTCATTACAACCAAGGGGTACAAAAATATTCCCAAAATGTCTTTTTTTAATTTTTTAATTAGTTATAAACAATGAAAGTTTGAAGCACCTTTTTATGAAATTCACGAAGGTGGTAACTTTCAAGCTAAAGTTCATAAAGTCAATTTTAGCTACTTGTAAAAATTTGGTGAAATTTTTTTATATTTTTTAAGATATGTAGACAAATAAGAGTAAGCAAGACACACTTACACCGAAAAAATTAATTCAGTCATTTTTACATAACTATTTAGGACTGGCGGATACAGACATTTACTGGACTTGGTTCTGTACATAGAAAAAAAGAATTCAGTGGATTTTACAGAACTGATGTAGAATAGCGTATGCACAACCTTATACGGACTTGAGTTCTGTAAAATGTGGTGAATATTACAGGATAAATTCTACGACTTTTCTAGAGTTGGTCCTAAATGTTTTCCAAGTTTTACAAAACTCAGATCCGTAAAAGGTTGTGCATACGCTATTCTACAACAGTTCTGTAAAATCCACTGACTTCATTTTTTCCATATACAGAACTAAGTCCAGTAAATGCCTGTATGCGTCAGTCCTAAATAGTTATGTAAAATCCTTATTTGCGGGATTGCAATCTCTAGGTGAGATAAAGTTACTGACTCCGCAAGGGCTTTTTTTATTTTTTCAAAACCTATTTTCGATTCGGTATTCCACTATACTATTAATTTATCATTTTTTCGCATGTCTCGAAGAAAAACCTAGTTTTTTTTTAAAAAATGATTGTATTTTGATATAAGGGCATTTCCACGTGTGACGCAAGGACGTTTTTGCAATATTTTTTACTATTTCACCCAACCTCCTAGGTTTCTTTAAATTTATAATACAAAATGACTTTCAAAATTTTAAATCCAATAAACAGACCTATCTGAAATCTGTATTAAAGTTATTTTTCTTCTGTACTTTATGCATTTTTTAAGCAAAAGAATTTAATGTGACGCAAGGACTTTTTTTTAACACGAATTTTAATATATCTAAATTTAATGCATGGATAGCTTACAAATTATGAGAATTAAAATGTTCTAAGGTTAGTTAATATTTGAATATAAAGCTTAGAATGAGAATAAGAGGTTGCGAATAACACACGGACATTTTGTTGGTATCCCACAATAAATAATTGATTATATCTTTTATAATATTTGTTATAGAATTAAAAACCCATTTGGCATAGTTTCTAAATCCTTGTGTTTCTTACAAGAAAGTGGAATTTTCATTCTATGTTGATATTCAAGAAAGTTATAGACTAATTATTTTTCGCTATGTAAGAACGAAATGTCCGCTTTTACGTGGAAATGCCCATAACTTGGTATCTAGAAGTTTTTAGATTCGCTAATTACGAATCTAAATTAGACGTGCAACATTTTAAAGCGGTTTCAATATGGCAGAGAAATTTTGAGAATTAAAATAGAGTCACCAATAAAATTTTAATCTATTCTATATTTATGTCGTCCTGAGGTGCCAATTTTTTCTAGCACCGATTGGGATCCTGAAATTATCGTACAATATAAAGAATAAAAAAATTAAAATTTGACTAGCTTAGAATTTGAATTTCAAAAACAATTAAAAATTTTGAAATTTGAACGTTTTTCATAATTATTGCTATTTTCTGTCGGATATTTATTTCACACTTTTTCACCTTTTTCATTCATCATTTTATTGTCCATTAGTTAATACAAAGTTGCTAATAAAACAAAAATACGTAAATAAAAAATATTAGTAAAACAATTAGTCAATAATTGTAGTGCTCTTTTCCAGGTATATTAACCCCTGTTCTAAAGCAAAATCTTGCCGGTTAAAGGCAAATTTTGGGAAGTGAAAAAATCCACGTCACAACATCCCCCGCCTTTTCGGAAGCTAAACGTTGTTACATGGGAAGCACCTGCAGTTGAATCAAGACGAAACATTATTAAGCTTACATTTTATAGCTAGATTACCACACTAGAATTCAGAATATAAACTAAAAAGCAATATTCTGCTAGATTCCACAGATTTTTTTATTTCAATAAAATTTTTATAATAAATACTTAATACCCAGCATTTCATAGATAATTTGAAAATGTAACAACTGCAATATTGGGGACTACCTTGTGGCTTATTATTCATAACTTAGTGATATTAAAATAATAATAAGTAGCGTAATGAACCTCGCTCGCTCGCTTGATGATGATTATTTTTTAATTGCTTATTAATGTAAACATATTATAAAATGTTAGTGAACTTATTTTTCATTGAACTTGTAATATTTTCTTATGAACGACATGGTTATTCTTTTTAATCTATTTTGAATTTGATAGATGCTAATAACTAACGTTTCTTAATGCCATTTCTTTCTTTATCATGGGTCTAACCATTGACTTTCGTTTGAGTAAACAAAGCAATTTCATATTGCTTCATTCAAATTACATTTTAAGCTTTCTGAATACAGAATTTAAAAATAAAATATTTTTTAAATGAAGCAAAACGCTTTCACCAAATTTTAATAGCAAGTAAGTTGTATTATTATTAAAACATATTCAAAATATCAAATTTGTAAGAGCTCCCAAAAAAAAGTTGTAAGCTTAAAAATATTATGAAAATTTTCACAAGTAGAAATTTTTCAAATTATATTATTATCTTAAAATATTGTATTTTAATAAAATGTACAACATTTCTAAATGTTACATAAATAAAAATACTAATTCGCGTGAGTTTTGATTTATAATTTAAACTAATTTTTTAAATATAATGTTTTTAAGAAAAGTGTCAGATTTGAGGTTACAAAAAAACACCGTGAAACTTATATTTTCAATGGATAATAACGCAAAAAGAAATCAAATTTACGCCATAATATTATAGTTACTGAATTCAGAAAAAATTCAAGTTTCGTAAACTCTAAATCTAATTTAAAAGCAAAAAATGTCCGCGGCAGCCCTCAGACGAAAGTCAATAGTTTGACCGTCATGTATTACCCCTCCAAAAACCTTAGCTGTATCCATTAAAAGGTAGAGACTTATTAATTTGAAAATGTTAATTCATTATATGCGTATATATATTTATTATAATATTCATTTTTTATATACATATTTTAATTTATTATATTATATTTAAAATATAAAAAAAATAATAATCATTCAATAAAAAGAATAGTAGAGGCTGCGCTAATTATAAGAATCCCAAAGGTTTTTTTTTAAACCATAAACTCATCCAAGACGTTCACGTCGTGGTAGTCGGGCAACGTTGTCAAATAGATACATTTTATTGTGCAATAAACAATAACCGCTAACATTGGAGGGTTAAAATTATATACAAATGACTAATTTCAATAATAATTTTTAAAAGTTAGTGTTGTTTCTTATAATTTAAAAGTTAAAATCAAAACTCATGCGCAGAAGGATCCTCGTATAGTTAAATATGCGCAGTAATAAAAACTTACAACGGAAGTTTGTTAAAAAACATTTTATGCATGTAAAGCTCAAAAAACATGTCAACAGCAATTTCAGACACAATGCGTACGATATGCATTTTTTCAAAGCAAATTGGGTACAAATTATTTTACATATAACAAGAAACAAATTTTTGATTTCTGTTGGACATAAAAACAGTAATATTTAAAAAATTTAATTGATTTATTAAAAATTAATGTAAAAATTAAAATTAAAACTCATGCGCAGAAGGATCCTTGTATAGCTAAATATGCACAGTAATAAAAACTTCAAAAAAATGTTTGTTAAAAAAATTTTTCATGCATTTAAAGCTCAATAAACATGTAAACAGAAATTTCGGACATATTGGGTACGATATGCATTTTTAAAAGTGAATCGGGTCTAAATTATTTTAGATATAACAAGAAAAGAATATTTGATTTTTGTTGGACTTAAAAAAAAAACAGAAAATTGGAAAGAATTGTAGCAACTACTAAGCATCTTTAAATCCAACAATACTCTTCTAGTGCACTACAGCGCATGTGTAGCATTCATGATTCACTACTGGGCATCTGTAGCACTCAATTTTCACTACTGCGCATGTGAAATTGACCTAGTTAACTACTGCGCATGTGCAGAAGTCACGTATGACTACTGCGCACATGTAGAGCTCACGGTAAACTCTTGCACACATGTAGCGCTAACGATGAACTATCTAGGACATGTAGCGCTCAATGTGAACTACTGCGCATGTGTTATAGCGCATAAAAATGTATTTTAATCTGGAAAAGTGAGTAGACTTAAAAGAAGTGGTAAACGAATGAACGAACGAAAAATTTTTCGGAATTCAACATCATTTTTATGTATTAATGCACTATTTTGCATATGCAACTTCGTATAAAAATGATTCACTACATAAAGGACTCACTATTTTTTAATATACCAATAGGGAAAAGTAGGTTTACTTAATAAAATGGACAAAATAACGAAAAAATAAACGAAAAACTGGTTACATTTTAATATAGTAAAGGATTTAATTGCTTATTGATGTGGACATTTTATAAAATGTTAGTGAACTTATTGTTCATTGAATGTTTAATATTTATTTTACAATTTTTTTTATATTCTAATAAGGGGCCATCCATAAACCACGTGGACAGTTTTGGGAGGGGGTCCATCAAAAGTCCACGATTGTCCACAAGGAGAGGAGGGCACTGAAAGAAATAATTCCACGGTACTGACATAATTATGGATAAATCACCCATAATATATTGCTAATATAGATACTGCCATAATATATTTGTCTTTTAGCCATATGACTGGTGAAACTGCGATGTATATTTTTAGGTTAGAAGAACTGTCAGTGGCGCACCGATGCATTATGGGATATTCATTCATATAGTATTCGAAGTTCTACAAAAACTGTCAACAATAATCATATGGCTGATAAAGCTAGAGTATTTCTTTCAGTGGGGGAGTTGGAGCAAATGTCCACGTGGACATGCATTTAAGCATGTACATAAAGATTTCTAGCATGTCAAATTCTTGACTTATGTTTGATAAAAAATGATTAAAATCAGGGTTTTCTGAGTTTCTGAGCACTGTTTATCAAAATCTTGACGTCATGGACCAGTTTTGGTCATGCTCAGATTCGTGTTTAGTAATAAAAAATCTACAAGAAAAACTTAGTCTGATGCTTAAATAAAAAAAGTCATTTTTGTCGACCAGGTTAATTTATAATGTTAAAAATTTAAGAATTTATGTTATTTTCCGTAACTAGTACTTAATAAATTATAAGATGTTCAATAGAGTGGTCCAAAAATTTTTTTGGATTTTTTTATACTCTTACCCCCTAGGATTTTTTATCGAAAAAAATACCCCCATGATATTTTGTTAAAATTATATAGTAATGAGAGGTAGCTCAAAGCTAATGAAGTTTCCCAAGTATTTTTGATAAAATAAAGCTATACACTTTTCATACAGCTTTAACTTATAAGGTTTACAACCTTTTATGTTTGAAATAATTAAAAATAAACAGTAACATTAAAATTTATTTATAAAAATGTTTAAACAATTTATTTTTGTTATTTATCAGCTCATGATAAAATTAGAAGAGCATTTTTTTATGAAGTTTTTAACTTTTTATATTTTACATAACTCAAAATATATAGCAACTTTAAAATTTATTTACAACAATTGTTAAAGCAAATTATTAAAGCATTGTTAATTATCATCTTTTGATAAAATAAAGATAGTAACTTGCAATTTTTTCTTATGTACTATGAATTTGTAAGATAAAGTTATAATTTTAGTCATTGGTTAAGTTATTAAATAATTTTAACTTGATAATATTTTCAGACTGAAGCTAATAGAGCGGTTTAGTTTTCTTTCTAAATTTATCAACTTTAGATATAATAAAGCATTAGAATTGTAGTTTTACTAAAAAATAAATTTTAAAAGAAGATTATTTCTAATTTGTACTTCTAGATCTCACAATAACAGTGTCCTTTCATTAATTTTAATGCAAAATTTAAAAACATTATTAATAAACTTTAATAGATAACTTACTGGACATTTTAAATGTCTAGAGCTATTATTTTATCCTTCATATTCATAATAAATAATTTATTCTGTTTCTGTAATAGTTGCAATACCGTCCCAAGCATAAAAGTTGTAATATTGAGAAAAAATGGCAAGTCTCTAGCTTTATTGTATCATAAGACGATAAATAACAACAATAAATTGTTTAAACAATGTTAAAAATAAAATCTGGTATTACTGTTTACTTTCAGATACTTGAAACATAAAAAGTTGCAATGTTGAGAAAAAATTGCAAGTCGTTATATTTATTTTATCAAAAGTTCATAAAAAACAACAATAATTTCTTTAAACAATTGTTAAGAATAAATTTTGAAATTATTGTTAATTGTTAGTTACTTCAAACGAAAAAAACTGCAAATTTCAGAAAAAATTGTAAGTCTCTATAGCTTTATTTTATTGAAAGTTGATAAATAACAACAATAATTTGTTTAAACAATTGTTATAAATAAAAATTTTAATTATTCATTACTTTTAATTACATATCACACATAAAAGTTGCAAAAATTAAAAAAATTGCAACTCTTAAGCTTTATTTTATCAAAAGTTAGTAAATAACAACAAAAAGTTTAAACAAATTAACAATTACGTGAATTAAATAGTAAATGCTTATAAGTTATTTTCGTAAAATATTGCAAAAAATTCCCAATAAAATAGTAAAAGTTATTTTTTAACGTTTTTTCCATAATTTTGAAATTTTAGGGAAGGTTCTACGACCCTGTACAAAATATTAAACAACAACAAATTTTTAATACATTTTTGGATGTTATTTTTTTAGCGTTTCTAAAAAGATGCAGAGTTGTCCGATTAAAAAATATTGATTTTCGTGAATTCTATACTAAATCTACGAATAAGTATTTTTTTCCTGATGCAAAATTCATGTATAAAACTTCATCGGCTTTTATCTACGTCTAAAATTTAAAGTCTAAATATTATTTAACTTAAAAAAAAATAGAGGTATTTTTTTCCATAAATAAGAATAATCCTAGTGGGTGAGAGTATGAAAAATTAAAAAATTTGTTTACAATGCGTTTTTGGACCACCTCAATGGCCAAAGTTATTTTTTAAGATCTATAAAGATTGTTTAAAAATGTATTTGCTAGTAGTGAAAATTGTCTTTAAAAAGAGGATAGTGATTTTCTTATTGTTACAAACCACTTCTTAGGTTTACGATATCTTATAGTATATTTATGCTTATATTTTAATAGATTAAATATATTTCCTTTTAAGGGCATGTGATGGATTATGACGTCACTGGTATAGGCAAAATTTGTCCGCAACTTTTCTCTTAAAATATTGAAGATTTTTTCATGAAACTTGGTAGAATTACTTAAAATGTCATTATGAAGGTCTCTCAGACAAGAATTTGTTTTAATTTTGTCCCAAACTTAATTTTTGGAAATTTTCGAAAAATTTGAAACTTTTTTAAAAATCAGTTTTGAGACAAAATTAAAATAAACTCGGGTCTGAGAGACCTTCCTAATGCCATTTTAAGTAATTCTACTAAGTTTAATAAAAAAATATTCAATATTTTAAGAGAAAAGTTGCGGACAAATTTTGCCTATACCAGTGACGTCATAATCCATCACATGCCCTTAAGAATAATGTAAATTGTGTTTATTTATTATTTTTTCATAAACTTCTTTATTCCAGCAATTTTCTTTGAAAAATATTCAGAATTAAGCTTTATAATTGTATTAACTTACTGGTTTATAATATACAAAGAAGTTTTTTGCAATGTCCACGTGGACAATTTTGTAAGGAGGGGGGGTTGGTAAAATGTCCACGATTGTCCACGAGGGGGAACGGGGGGTCAAAAATCAGCAAAAAAAATGTCCACGTGGTTTATGGATGGCCCCTAATTTTTATTGTCATATTTTATTATTATAAAAATTTTTAAAAATTAATTATCATATTAAGGGGGGGGGGGGGTATGGTCTCGCGGGAAAAAAAACACCTTTTAAACTATTTTTTTTACGAAACTACTAAATATTTTAAATGATTTTATTTTTACATTATTTTGTAACATTTGAAGTGAGTTCTCACTTAAAAGAAAAAAAAATATTTGAAATTAAAGGACTTGCAGCCACTTGATGTAGACCATGTCAAAAACTGAGTCTGTCGCGGTGCCCCTAATTAAAAATCGTGGAATCATCTGAAACTCATGGGGTTAAAAAAAATTAGTTATTTGGAAAGATATCTCCCAACCAACGTTCCCCTTTTATTAAAAATTTTTTTTTTCATTTTTTTAAGGTCGGTTAAGGTAAAAGTACGTTTTTTACCCTAAAAAATGCGGAATTTTGTCCCTGTATAATCGTTTAAAAGCAAAAAAAAAAGAATAAAAGAGGACCGTTGTCTGGGAGTCAAATATATATTATAAATATATATAAATATATAAAGCCTATCAAAGACGTCCACGTCGTGGGACTTGGGCAACATTGTATAAAAAATATCGAAGTGTCTATTCGTACAGAAAATCTCGACCAATCACAAAATTGTAATGGAATTCCTGACCAATCAGAAAATTGCTTGAATAAGTACGAGTAGCTCATTCTATGTGGCCTGGCTATTCGTACAGAAAATCTGTACGAATAGTCACGGCCAAAAAATATATATAATGGCTAACATTGGAAGGATTTAAAAAGCAAAATATTCTTCACAAACAATTTGTTAACTAAAACTTAAAAACAATGTATTAACACAAAAAAAGTATAAAATGTATTATTTCTAAATCAATTATTTCAAAATGTAAGAAAAATATACTTAAAGTAGGATACAAAATAAAATATTAAACATAAAAAACTAATAAAAAAAAATTGCGCGTAGGTTTTTGTCGATTTAACACATGCGCAGTAATTTTTTACTAACATTACACATGCGCAGTAGCTTTCTACAAATGTTAGGTATGCGCAATGGTAAAAAGAATTTTTAATTTTTAATTTTTTTTAATTTTCGTTGGACTTAAAAAAAATTTTAAAAAAAGTGTTGAATAAAGGTACCTTTGCGAAAGTGCACTTACAATGCTACAGTGTTACGCATGCGCAATAATAAAACGGACTTCTACTACGCATTTATTAAAAAAAGTATACTATATGTACTGAAAATATACTTATCTGGTAAAGTACAGCACTGCGCATGCGTGATTTTTAAATTTGGTCAGAGCACATGTGTGACTATCACTGTGCATCATTGCGCATGTGTAACATCAATACAACACTACTGCGCATGTGAAATGTTTGTATTGTAGTGCGCACGTTTACACAATTGTGGTGCACTACTGCGCATGTGCAACAATATGTTGTGCATAAAAAAATGTTCAGTTTAACATGCTTGACACGAATAGTGCCAGTGCGCATTGTTACAAACTGTAATAACATGGTAAAATGAACATTTTTGTAAGTTGCCTATTGAAAAAAGTAGGTGAACTTTGAAGTGTGTACGACGATGAACGAAGTTTTTTCGGTATCATATTAATATAATAGAAGATTACCATGTACAATTCTATGAATTCTGGGAGAACTTTAAAACTCTTTATTCTCAATAAATAAGTAAATTTGTACAAAACATATTTAAACACTAATTAATTGGAAGATTTTCTGACAGTATGTTAAATAATTATTACCCCACCCCCTCAGTACCTTCAGAAAATGGTATTTTAAAGTATGAAAAATTGAAAACTTTTAGAACAAAATTTGTTACATTTTATAAATATTTTAAAGAAAAAAAGAATAAAATTAATAAAATTAAATACATTTTTAACGTTTTCATTAGTTTTTATATTCAATAATACAAATTTTTTCTATTAAATTTCTTACATTTCAATATTTAGATTGAACTTGAATATTCTTTTCTGTTATTGGTCATTAAGTACAATAAAAATGGAAGAAACCAATTTTAACCGATATTTTACATAATAGTACTTTTGCGGAAGTGCACTTACAATGCTACAGTGTTACGCATGCGCAATAATAAAACGGACTTCTACTACGCATTTATTAAAAAAAGTATACTATATGTACTGAAAATATACTTATCTGGTAAAGTACAGCACTGCGCATGCGTGATTTTTAAATTTGGTCAGAGCACATGTGTGACTATCACTGTGCAGCATGCGCATATGTAACAGCAATACAACACAACTGCGCATGTCAAATGTTTGTGTTGTAGTGCGCACGTTTACACAGTTGAGGTGCACTAGTGCGCATGTGCAACAATATGTTGTGCATAAAAAAATGTTCAGTTTAACATGCTTGACACGAATAGTGCCAGTGCGCATTGTTACAAACTGTAATAACATGGTAAAATGAACATTTTTGTAAGTTGCCTATTGGAAAAAGTAGGTGAACTTTATAGTGTGTACGACGATGAACGAAGTTTTCTCGGTATCGTATTAATATAAAAGAAGATTTTAAATATTATAAATACTAACAAAGTGAATTTTTGGTGATTTCAAATTATTTTTTCATAGAATTTAATTAAAATCTTAATTTTAATTAATTACATAAATAATACGCAAATTAAGTTACTACTATGAGAAAGCAATGTGTTTATAAAATTAACAATAGTATATTATACATCAAGGGATGCAAATAATCGATCTCCCGAGGTGCATATGTGACGCTCCGCAAGAGAAGGGGCCTATCACTAAGAAAGAAACTCTACCACAAATGTGCGAAACTTTGTGTTTTGTGCGCGTGATGTGGGCAAGACTCGCAGTTTTGAGGTTAGTGACGTCAGAGGTTAAAAAAAATTCCGGGCTCACCTGAAAAATGTGAGTTCTGCCCTGGTTCACGCCAACAAAAACACGAGTTTTTCGCGCATGTGTGGTAGAAAAATAATTACTGACCCAAAATAATCACTTAAAATACAACGCCCAAACTCATCCTGTATAAAAATTTTATATTTGTCAGAAATTCTTACAAAAAGTATAAACGAAGAGAAAGACAGTTTCAATTTAAAGCAAGAAAAGAAATGGATTGAATCATGCATAAATGAAGGTAAGGTAATTATATTTTTGGGCAGCAATATTAATGATGTACCTATATTTTTTATAATCTATTATGTCACTATGTAGATATTTAGATGTGTAAACAGTTTTTCAAAATTTAAAGTTTCTCAAAGGTTCAAAAAAGTTTAATTGTAAATGACTTTTGAAACCCTTTCAATTTTGTAAAAGCGTTAGCTGATCTGAATAGATTTATCATAGACTCTAAAAAATATAGGTATGACTAATAGTGCTGACCCAGGCAATAATAAGGTGACCACTTCAAGAATTCATGCATAAATATATAAGTGGACAAATATTCTACTAAAATATAGTAGGCATTTTTTTTCACTAATGTAATATAAATTTTATCAAGAGGACTAAATTATCTTTTGCAGGGTATACTACTAATAGTCTTAATTCATTCAAAGAAATCATAAAAAAAAACGGAGGCTGGCCCGCAGATAATGCGAACATTTCCTGGCTAGAAGTTGATAAATCTTATGCTCGTCTCGTTGGCGAAAGCGCATTTTACCGCATTGTACAAAATGAACATTTGACTGTATGAAAAGCACTATTTTTGTTCTTTATAAAAATCTTTCTAATTATTTGGACACTCTTTAACACGTGCAAAACCCTCTTATGCCACTATCCAGAAATTGAAATGTCTATATACACATTTTTAATTTAATCAATTGATTTGAATCTTTTCACAGCTAATAAAAAAATGTTTTTGTCCGAGACACTACACTAATGTATTCCTATACATACAGTTCAGTCAATAAGTCAGAAAAAAACATTTTATACTGTGATAACTCTAAAGGTTGATGTTTTTTGCTTAAACTCTTTATTTTGGCATAGAATTAAAGAATCTAAGTTTTCGGCAAGCGTGGTGACTGGAAGCCCGGTTCAATTATTCGAGAAAGGGGCAAAAATACATATTTTTCACGTTGTTGCATTTTTTTTAGTTCGGTTCAATTGCTCTTGTATTTTATTGTTAGTAAGCACATAATACAAGTCTATTACTATAGAAGTTTGCATTATTATTATTATGTGGAACAGTACTTTAAAAAGTTTCAAGATGTCGGTTTCAAAATGTCTACGGAAGAAGTGTTTTTTCCAATAAATAGATATCGAATGTACGTTTCTATTAAACAAATTTTTATATTTATGTTACTGAGTGCCTAAATATTTTTGGGGTCGCTAAAAACGAATCTGAAGTTAGATTCCAAAAACTTAAAATGACGGATCCAATATGTCGAGAAATATATTAAAAATTGGTCAGATTTGTTTGAAACTTGTTACTAAAGAATTTTCACTTATAAATCATAACCGTTGACCTCAAATACTTCTAAGTAACAAATTTCACAAAAATCTGATTAATTTGCAAAATATTGTCCTGCATATTTAAAAATTCAAAATGGCCGAGCCAAAAAAGACTCGATTACCAAGTTTTGCAAAGTTACGTTGACATATTAAGATTTTTTTAAAAATTTTGGCAATTATGTCAAATTTATGAAAAAGTGCAGTTTTCCACGTAGAAATCCAGTCGAAAGTAAACCACTCAAAGACCACTGAAAAAACCACTGGCCCAGTGGTTTTTCAGTGGTCTGACCTACATATCTTCAGATAGAATTTTTTTGGATTTGGGGTAACAATAGTACAATAGTTTTAAATGCCAAAGATTTTTGTAGGGGAGTAAACTTCGACTATTTAACGAAAAAAATTTACAATCAATTTGAACTAAAAATTCACACTGTTAAAAAAAAGA
Source organism: Ganaspis brasiliensis (assembly GCA_037103525.1). Classification (NCBI taxonomy): domain Eukaryota; kingdom Metazoa; phylum Arthropoda; class Insecta; order Hymenoptera; family Figitidae; genus Ganaspis; species Ganaspis brasiliensis. The sequence continues at coordinate 3,560,184 of JAZKLR010000294.1, forward strand.
AACGCACTTTACACCAAAAAGTGCGAAGAAAATGCAATGCATCCTTAAAAGTGTTGATTTTTTGTAAGTTACACTTTTAAATTGCAACGCCAGTGTTACGGTGCGAAGTTGTTATGACACATGAGACATCAACACTGATTGGTGCGAGTGCCACTCGCGATTACACATAACCTACAATCACATCCATAAAAACACAAATTCTAAACTATCAATACACATTTTCACTAAAAAGTCATACACTCAAGTTAATATTTAAAATTGTCAAGAGCACAAATGATATTACACACAGCTAAACAACAAAGCCACAAACGTTTTAATGGTTATGCTCAACAGAATTGACAACGCAAACATAACATATGACAATATGACATACCAATTTTTTGTAAAAGAGAATATATATTTTTCAAATTCTATTCTATGTGGCACTTAAAGATCCTAAGTATTTTTTAAATTCTTGAACATATGATCAAATAAAAACAAAATTTAAGAAGAAATTAACAAAAATATATTCATAATTTATGGAAACAAAAACGGTTTTAAGACTAGAGGCAACATATCAATTTTTGTAAAGCACAATATTTACTTGAAATTCTATTCAACATGGCACATAAAGTTGCTAAATATTTTTTAAACATTCTTTAAGATATTCTAATTTTCTAAATTCAAAACTCTATTTAATGATATTCTTATAAATTATGGGAACACAATCAGGTTTTAGAATACAGACCAAATAAAAATTTTTGTAGAATTGAATATTTTTTAAACATACTATGTCAAATAAATTTTCTAAATATTATTTTAGAATCTTTAAGAAAATCCAAATTTGGAATTGTATTTAAAAAAATAGATGATATTTTTATAATTTATGAGAACAAAATCAGGTTTTAGACCAGAGACCAAATGTCAATTTTTGTAGAATCGAATATTTTGTACACATTCTATGGAACAAAAATTTCCCAAATATTATTTTATAATCTTTAAGAAAATCTAAATTTAGAATTAAATTTAAAAAAAAAATAGATGACATTTTTATAATTTATGAGAACAAAATCAGGTTTTAGACCAGAGACCAAATATCAATTTTTGTTGAATCGAATATTTTTTACACATTCTATAGCAAATAAATTTCCCAAATATAATTTTAGAATCTTTAAGAAAATCCAAATTCAGAATTGAATTTAAAAAAAAAATAGCTGATATTTTGATTATTTATGAGAAGAAAATCAGGTTTTAGACCAGAGACGAAATGTCAATTTTTGTAGAATCGAATATTTTGTACACATTCTATGGCAAATAAATTTCCCAACTATTGTTTTAGAATCTTTAAGAAAATCCAAATTCAGAATTGAATTTAAAAAAAATAGCTCGTATTTTTATTATTTATGAGAAGAAAATCAGGTTTTAGACCAGAGAGCAAATGTCAATTTTTGTAGAATCGAATAATTTTTACACATTCGATGGCAAAGAAATTTCCCAAATATTATTTTGTAATCTTTAAGAAAATCTAAATTCAGAATTGAATTTAAAAAAAATAGCTGTTATTTTTATTATTTATGAGAAGAAAATCAGGTTTTAGACCAGAGACCAAATGTGAATTTTTGTAGAATCGAATATTTTTTACACATTCGATGGCAAATAAATTTCCCAAATATTATTTTGTAATCTTTAAGAAAATCTAAATTTAGAATTGAATTTAAAAAAAAATAGCTGATATTTTTATTATTTATGAGAAGAAAATCAGGTTTTGGACCAGAGACCAAATGTCAATTTTTGTAGAATCGAATATTTTCTACGCATTCTATGGCAAATAAATTTTCCAAATATTATTTTAGAATCTTTAAGAAAATCCAAATTCAGAATTGAATTTAAAAAAAATAGCTCATATTTTTAATATTTATGAGAAGAAAATCAGGTTTTAGACCAGAGAGCAAATGTCAATTTTTGTAGAATCGAATAATTTTTACACATTCGATGGCAAAGAAATTTCCCAAATATTATTTTGTAATCTTTAAGAAAATCTAAATTCAGAATTGAATTTAAAAAAAATAGCTGTTATTTTTATTATTTATGAGAAGAAAATCAGGTTTTAGACCAGAGACCAAATGTGAATTTTTGTAGAATCGAATATTTTTTACACATTCGATGGCAAATAAATTTCCCAAATATTATTTTGTAATCTTTAAGAAAATCTAAATTTAGAATTGAATTTAAAAAAAAATAGCTGATATTTTTATTATTTATGAGAAGAAAATCAGGTTTTGGACCAGAGACCAAATGTCAATTTTTGTAGAATCGAATATTTTCTACGCATTCTATGGCAAATAAATTTTCCAAATATTATTTTAGAATCTTTAAGAAAATCCAAATTCAGAATTGAATTTAAAAAAAATAGCTCATATTTTTAATATTTATGAGAAGAAAATCAGGTTTTAGACCAGAGACCAAATGTGAATTTTTGTAGAATCGAATATTTTTTACGCATTCTATGGCAAATAAATTTTCCAATTATTATTTTAGAATCTTTAAGAAAATCCAAATTCAGAATTGAATTTAAAAAAAAATAGCTCATATTTTTAATATTTATGAGAAGAAAATCAGTTTTTAGACCAGAGAGCAAATGTCAATTTTTGTAGAATCGAATATTTTTTACACATTCGATGGCAAATAAATTTCTCAAATATTATTTTGTAATCTTTAAGAAAATCCAAATTTAGAATTGAATTTAAAAAAAAATAGCTGATATTTTTATTATTTATGAGAAGAAAATCAGGTTTTAGACCAGAGACCAAATGTCAATTTTTGTAGAATCGAATATTTTGTACACATTCTATGGCAAATAAATTTCACAAATATTATTTTAGAATCTTTAAGAAAATCCAAATTTAGAATTATATTTAAAAAAAATAGATGATATTTTTAAAATTTATGAGAACAAAATCAGGTTTTAGACCAGAGACCAAATGTCAATTTTTGTAGAATCGAATATTTTGTACACATTCTATGGCAAATAAATTTCCCAAATATTATTTTAGAATCTTTAAGAAAATCCAAATTCAGAATTGAATTTAAAAAAAATAGCTCATATTTTTATTATTTATGAGAAGAAAATCAGGTTTTAGACCAGAGAGCAAATGTCAATTTTTGTAGAATCGAATATTTTTTACACATTTTGTGGAAAAAAAAATTTCCCAAATATTATTTTATAATCTTTAAGAAAATCTAAATTCAGAATTGAATTTAAAAAAAAATAGCTCATATTTTTATTATTTATGAGAAGAAAATCAGGTTTTAGACCAGAGAGCAAATGTCAATTTTTGTAGAATCGAATATTTTTTACACATTCGATGGCAAATAAATTTCCCAAATATTATTTTATAATCTTTAAGAAAATCCAAATTTAGAATTGAATTTAAAAAAAAATAGCTCATATTTTTATTATTTATGAGATGAAAATCAGGTTTTAGACCAGAGACCAAATGTGAATTTTTGTAGAATCGAATATTTTTTACACATTCGATGGCAAATAAATTTCCCAAATATTATTTTGTAATCTTTAAGAAAATCTAAATTTAGAATTGAATTTAAAAAAAAATAGCTGAGATTTTTATTATTTATGAGAAGAAAATTAGGTTTTGGACCAGAGACCAAATGTCAATTTTTGTAGAATCGAATATTTTCTACGCATTCTATGGCAAATAAATTTTCCAAATATTATTTTAGAATCTTTAAGAAAATCCAAATTCAGAATTGAATTTAAAAAAAATAGCTCATATTTTTAATATTTATGAGAAGAAAATCAGGTTTTAGACCAGAGAGCAAATGTCAATTTTTGTAGAATCGAATATTTTTTACACATTCGATGGCAAATAAATTTCACAAATATTATTTTGTAATCTTTAAGAAAATCCAAATTTAGAATTGAATTTAAAAAAAAATAGCTGATATTTTTATTATTTATGAGAAGAAAATCAGGTTTTAGACCAGAGACGAAATGTCAATTTTTGTAGAATCGAATATTTTGTACACATTCTATGGCAAATAAATTTCCCAAATATTGTTTCAGAATCTTTAAGAAAATCCAAATTCAGAATTGAATTTAAAAAAAAATAGCTCGTATTTTTATTATTTATGAGAAGAAAATCAGGTTTTAGACCAGAGAGCAAATGTCAATTTTTGTAGAATCGAATAATTTTTACACATTCGATGGCAAAGAAATTTCCCAAATATTATTTTGTAATCTTTAAGAAAATCTAAATTCAGAATTGAATTTAAAAAAAATAGCTGTTATTTTTATTATTTATGAGAAGAAAATCAGGTTTTAGACCAGAGACCAAATGTGAATTTTTGTAGAATCGAATATTTTTTACACATTCGATGGCAAATAAATTTCCCAAATATTATTTTGTAATCTTTAAGAAAATCTAAATTTAGAATTGAATTTAAAAAAAAATAGCTGATATTTTTATTATTTATGAGAAGAAAATCAGGTTTTGGACCAGAGACCAAATGTCAATTTTTGTAGAATCGAATATTTTCTACGCATTCTATGGCAAATAAATTTTCCAAATATTATTTTAGAATCTTTAAGAAAATCCAAATTCAGAATTGAATTTAAAAAAAATAGCTCATATTTTTAATATTTATGAGAAGAAAATCAGGTTTTAGACCAGAGACCAAATGTGAATTTTTGTAGAATCGAATATTTTTTACGCATTCTATGGCAAATAAATTTTCCAAATATTATTTTAGAATCTTTAAGAAAATCCAAATTCAGAATTGAATTTAAAAAAAAATAGCTCATATTTTTAATATTTATGAGAAGAAAATCAGTTTTTAGACCAGAGAGCAAATGTGAATTTTTGTAGAATCGAATATTTTTTATACATTCGATGGCAAATAAATTTCCCAAATATTATTTTGTAATCTTTAAGAAAATTTAAATTTAGAATTGAATTTAAAAAAGAATAGCTGATATTTTTATTATTTATGAGAAGAAAATCAGGTTTTGGACCAGAGACCAAATGTCAATTTTTGTAGAATCGAATATTTTCTACGCATTCTATGGCAAATAAATTTTCCAAATATTATTTTAGAATCTTTAAGAAAATCCAAATTCAGAATTGAATTTAAAAAAAATAGCTCATATTTTTAATATTTATGAGAAGAAAATCAGGTTTTAGACCAGAGACCAAATGTGAATTTTTGTAGAATCGAATATTTTTTACGCATTCTATGGCAAATAAATTTTCCAAATATTATTTTAGAATCTTTAAGAAAATCCAAATTCAGAATTGAATTTAAAAAAAAATAGCTCATATTTTTAATATTTATGAGAAGAAAATCAGTTTTTAGACCAGAGAGCAAATGTGAATTTTTGTAGAATCGAATATTTTTTATACATTCGATGGCAAATAAATTTCCCAAATATTATTTTGTAATCTTTAAGAAAATTTAAATTTAGAATTGAATTTAAAAAAGAATAGCTGATATTTTTATTATTTATGAGAAGAAAATCAGGTTTTGGACCAGAGACCAAATGTCAATTTTTGTAGAATCGAATATTTTCTACGCATTCAATGGCAAATAAATTTTCCAAATATTATTTTAGAATCTTTAAGAAAATCCAAATTCAGAATTGAATTTAAAAAAAAATAGCTCGTATTTTTATTATTTATGAGAAGAAAATCAGGTTTTAGACCAGAGAGCAAATGTCAATTTTTGTAGAATCGAATAATTTTTACACATTCGATGGCAAAGAAATTTCCCAAATATTATTTTGTAATCTTTAAGAAAATCTAAATTCAGAATTGAATTTAAAAAAAATAGCTGTTATTTTTATTATTTATGAGAAGAAAATCAGGTTTTAGACCAGAGACCAAATGTGAATTTTTGTAGAATCGAATATTTTTTACACATTCGATGGCAAATAAATTTCCCAAATATTATTTTGTAATCTTTAAGAAAATTTAAATTTAGAATTGAATTTAAAAAAAAATAGCTGATATTTTTATTATTTATGAGAAGAAAATCAGGTTTTGGACCAGAGACCAAATGTCAATTTTTGTAGAATCGAATATTTTCTACGCATTCAATGGCAAATAAATTTTCCAAATATTATTTTAGAATCTTTAAGAAAATCCAAATTCAGAATTGAATTTAAAAAAAAATAGCTCATATTTTTAATATTTATGAGAAGAAAATCAGTTTTTAGACCAGAGAGCAAATGTCAATTTTTGTAGAATCGAATATTTTTTACACATTCGATGGCAAATAAATTTCCCAAATATTATTTTGTAATCTTTATGAAAATCCAAATTTAGAATTGAATTTAAAAAAAAATAGCTGATATTTTTATTATTTATGAGAAGAAAATCAGGTTTTAGACCAGAGACGAAATGTCAATTTTTGTAGAATCGAATATTTTGTACACATTCTATGGCAAATAAATTTCCCAAATATTGTTTTAGAATCTTTAAGAAAATCCAAATTCAGAATTGAATTTAAAAAAAAATAGCTCGTATTTTTATTATTTATGAGAAGAAAATCAGGTTTTAGACCAGAGACCAAATGTCAATTTTTGTAGAATCGAATATTTTGTACACATTCTATGGCAAATAAATTTCACAAATATTATTTTAGAATCTTTAAGAAAATCCAAATTTAGAATTGTATTTAAAAAAAATAGATGATATTTTTATAATTTATGAGAACAAAATCAGGTTTTAGACCAGAGACCAAATGTCAATTTTTGTAGAATCGAATATTTTGTGCACATTCTATGGCAAATAAATTTCCCAAATATTATTTTAGAATCTTTAAGAAAATCCAAATTCAGAATTGAATTTAAAAAAAAATAGCTCATATTTTTAATATTTATGAGAAGAAAATCAGTTTTTAGACCAGAAAGCAAATGTGAATTTTTGTAGAATCGAATATTTTTTATACATTCGATGGCAAATAAATTTCCCAAATATTATTTTGTAATCTTTAAGAAAATTTAAATTTAGAATTGAATTTAAAAAAAAATAGCTGATATTTTTATTATTTATGAGAAGAAAATCAGGTTTTGGACCAGAGACCAAATGTCAATTTTTGTAGAATCGAATATTTTCTACGCATTCAATGGCAAATAAATTTTCCAAATATTATTTTAGAATCTTTAAGAAAATCCAAATTCAGAATTGAATTTAAAAAAAAATAGCTCATATTTTTAATATTTATGAGAAGAAAATCAGTTTTTAGACCAGAGAGCAAATGTCAATTTTTGTAGAATCGAATATTTTTTACACATTCGATGGCAAATAAATTTCCCAAATATTATTTTGTAATCTTTATGAAAATCCAAATTTAGAATTGAATTTAAAAAAAAATAGCTGATATTTTTATTATTTATGAGAAGAAAATCAGGTTTTAGACCAGAGACGAAATGTCAATTTTTGTAGAATCGAATATTTTGTACACATTCTATGGCAAATAAATTTCCCAAATATTGTTTTAGAATCTTTAAGAAAATCCAAATTCAGAATTGAATTTAAAAAAAAATAGCTCGTATTTTTATTATTTATGAGAAGAAAATCAGGTTTTAGACCAGAGACCAAATGTCAATTTTTGTAGAATCGAATATTTTGTACACATTCTATGGCAAATAAATTTCACAAATATTATTTTAGAATCTTTAAGAAAATCCAAATTTAGAATTGTATTTAAAAAAAATAGATGATATTTTTATAATTTATGAGAACAAAATCAGGTTTTAGACCAGAGACCAAATGTCAATTTTTGTAGAATCGAATATTTTGTACACATTCTATGGCAAATAAATTTCCCAAATATTATTTTAGAATCTTTAAGAAAATCCAAATTCAGAATTGAATTTAAAAAAAATAGCTCATATTTTTATTATTTATGAGAAGAAAATCAGGTTTTAGACCAGAGAGCAAATGTCAATTTTTGTAGAATCGAATATTTTTTACACATTTTGTGGAAAAAAAAATTTCCCAAATATTATTTTATAATCTTTAAGAAAATCTAAATTCAGAATTGAATTTAAAAAAAAATAGCTCATATTTTTATTATTTATGAGAAGAAAATCAGGTTTTAGACCAGAGAGCAAATGTCAATTTTTGTAGAATCGAATATTTTTTACACATTCGATGGCAAATAAATTTCCCAAATATTATTTTGTAATCTTTAAGAAAATCCAAATTTAGAATTGAATTTAAAAAAAAATAGCTCATATTTTTATTATTTATGAGAAGAAAATCAGGTTTTAGACCAGAGACCAAATGTCATTTTTTGTAGAATCGAATATTTTGTACACATTCTATGGCAAATAAATTTCACAAATATTATTTTAGAATCTTTAAGAAAATCCAAATTCAGAATTGAATTTAAAAAAAAATAGCTCATATTTTTAATATTTATGAGAAGAAAATCAGGTTTTAGACCAGAGAGCAAATGTCAATTTTTGTAGAATCGAATATTTTTTACACATTCGATGGCAAATAAATTTCCCAAATATTATTTTGTAATCTTTAAGAAAATCCAAATTTAGAATTGAATTTAAAAAAAATAGCTGATATTTTTATTATTTATGAGAAGAAAATCAGGTTTTAGACCAGAGACCAAATGTCAATTTTTGTAGAATCGAATATTTTGTACACATTCTATGGCAAATAAATTTCCCAAATATTATTTTAGAATCTTTAAGAAAATCCAAATTCAGAATTAAATTTAGAAAAAAATAGCTGATATTTTTATAATTTATGAGAACGAAATCAGGTTTTAGACCTGAGACCAAATATCAATTTTTGTAGAATCAAATATTTTTTACACATTCTGTGGAAATGAAATTTCCTAAATATTATTTTATAATTTTTAAGAAAATTTAAATTCAGAACAATATTTAAAAAAAAATTGCTGATATTTTTATTATTTATGAGAAGAAAATCAGATTTTAGGCCAGAGAGCAAATGTCAATTTTTGTAGAATCGAATATTTTTTACAAATTCTATGGCTAATAAATTTACCAATTATTATTTTAGAATCTTTAAGAAAATCGGAATTCAGAATTGTATTTAAAAAAAATATATATGATATTTTTATAATTTATGGGAACAAAATCAGGTTGTATACTAGAGTCCAAATATCAATTTTTGTATGACTTAATATCTTTTCTAATTTCTATTCTATGTGTCATATAAATTTTCCAAATTATAATTGTTATTTTTTAAGATATTTAATTTTTAATACTGTATTTAAAAAAAATTTTATGATATTTCTATTATTTTATGGAATCAAAAACAGGTTTTATAATAGAGACAAAATATTAATTTTGGTCAAACTGAATATTTTTTTCGAATTCTATTCTATGTAGCACATAAATTTCCTAAATATTATTTTAGATTCTTTAAGATATTTTAAATTCAGAAATGTATTACATAAATTATTAAAATATCATTTAATTTTTTTAAATACAATTTTAAATTTAAAATATCTTTAAGAATCTAAAAAAATAATTGGGAAATTTATGACACATAGATTAAAATTTAGAAAAAATATTCTGTTTTACAAAAATTGATATTTTGTCTCTATTCTAAAACCTGTTTTTGTTTTAATAAATTATAGAAATATCATCCAATTTTTTTTAAATACAGTGTTGAGTTTGGAATATCTTAAAAAAACTAAAACAATATTTTGGATATTTATTTGCCACATAGAATACATTTTTTTAAAAAACATTCGATTCTACAACAATTGATATTTTTCTCTATTATAAAACCTGTTCCTGTTTTTCTAAATTATAAAAATAAATTCCAATTGTTTTTAAATACATTTCTGAATTTAAAATATCTTAAAGAAGCTGAAATAATATTCGGGAAATTTGTATGCCACTTAGAATAGACTAGAGAATTGAATAAATTGATATGACATTATTTTCAATACTTTGTTTAGGTTATGTCGTCGAGTAATCTTTTTTTGTTTTTATTTACTTCTGTGTTTTATTGTTTTTCACTTTATATATTAAGTTACATTAGGTATATTATGTTTTTGATAAACTGGATTTATCATATTTAAATATTTAGTAATCATTTAGTTTACTAATAATGGGCTGTTTCAATTTTGAACGTGGGAAAAACATGTCGCGCGTTCGTGCATCGGAAACTTCTAGTCATGTCATATATATAGTTGTCTGCTAGTGGATTCAGTGAAAACGAAAATTAGAAGAAAACGTAAAAATGGCTATTCTCAGATGTCGACAAAGGGGACGAAGAGAGGGACAGTTAGACAAAGAAACTGACAATCGCACTTTTTGGTGCGATTTGATAGTCCGTTTACACCGCTTGGTTGTAAATGCCAATTTGTTTTAAGTTTACACTCGGCCGGTGTAGTGCACGGCCAAAATCGCACCGATTTCTTAACACCGGTGTAAAGTTGTAAGCGCATATACCATTTTTTTAACAGTGCAAGTCGAACACCGATTCCTGATTGTAATTTTTTTCCTTTTATGGTTCCTTTAACCCGAAATTTTTATGACTTAAAACTTTTGCAATTTCAAAAATTGAAATTTCCAAAATAAAAATATAAAATCTACTTATTTTCATGATTGGGAATATCGAAAAAAAGTCTAAAAACTATTAAAAATGAAGGAAAGTAAATTTTCAAAATTATTTTTATTATTATGAGAAATAACTTATTTGAGGAAATTTTTAGATATACTTTATCGTTAGAACACGTAGAATATTAATATTTAGTTTTTAAATTTTTTAATGCGAAATTAGAGAAATTTTTGTTCCTGATTTTTAATTAAATTCAGGAGTCTTCAAGCTTTATGACCTCTCTGGACTCTTCTCGAGGCCTTGAATATATTAAAAATTGACCTGTGAAAAATTTGTTTCTTAACAAATAAATTTGTTAAACTTTGAATGTTAGAAAATTGTTTCTTTTAAATTTAGAATCTGTAAGTTCTAACAATTACGTACATATAAAAATTTCTGCAAAAATCTTAAATTTAAATGAATAGTATCGTATCTCATAAACGGTAGCAGATATAAAAAAACTGATGTCATTTTCGGATTTTTTAATAGAAGTATGTATTATGTTAATAGTAATAATATATATATATATATAAGTGGCTGAATTCTTGAACAACAAATATAATATTGGAATAAATAATATAAATTATTTAAAACTATAAAAAAGAATGTTATCCTTCCATTTTATGAGGGTAAAGGCCGTAAAACGATTTGGGACTTCCAGGCCAACTGCCATAAATCAACCTTCACAATAGATATTTTCAGTTGGCCACTAAAAAACCACTGGAAGTTCAGTGGTTCTATCTCAGTGGTTTTTCAGTGGTTTTCTTTCGACAGGGAAATTAAGAGAAAAATTTACGATTTTAAAAAATAGAAGAAATTTGTTAAATCGGAAACTATATGGAGGTTAGGAGCAAAACATTTCTGACTTCTATAGTATGAGACAACACTGTATATATTTGCGTAGTAGTATTCGTGCAGCTTTGAGAAAAAGAAGAGAGATAAAATTTAATAAGGCTTAAAGAGTGTCTAAATTTTTACTCACATTTAACTGTCACATTTAACTACCTTAAAAGCAGAATAATCATACAGAAATTATTCACAGGTTGAAATGAAATATATTAATGATTATCAGGCACAAATATTGGATGAAAGGAATTTAATTTCTTTGCTTCAAGAGTGTAGTGGCATACAGAACATAACTCTGTTAGGATTAAAATTGAAACAAATGCAAAATTTCGAAGAGAAAGTCAGGAAGGTATAAACAATAATAAATCAAATATAATTAATAGTATAATGTGTTATGACACAGCAAAGTACACTTTTGATCCGCGGCTGATCATTTGCATCACGGAACGCGCACATAGTCAATTTTTGCTGAGGTGTGACACCCGATATTTTATGCAAAAACGGAGGGTCTTCCCCTGAAAACGTTCTTAAACAAGTGCTTCATAAATAAAAGGAAATAGTAAACAAAATAGTTAAATACATTGTTTAAATACAAAAAATTGATAAAACCAATGTCAAATAAACAATACAGATAGAATCTGAGCGCCGCAGGAAGAACGAAGTTACATAAAATATTTTAAAAGAGTTTTATTGATGTTAGCTTTATTTTACTGATGTCAACAAATTAATTCAACACAGCGCAACATGGAAAAAATGCCTAAGGTAAATGTCCCAATTTGTGTCCATGTACCAATTTGTACTCAACTGAATTTAAATGCTCAAAATAAAATAAAAATAATACGAAAATAGTGTAAAAAATATATATTTTCAATTTAATTTTTTATATTCTTCGTGTTGATTTGTGTTTTATGATCCTGGTTCACTTAAAAATATAAAATTTTACAGAAAAACCATAGCCTTGCTGTCTATTTTGACAAATCAAGAAAAAAATGACAATCGCCATGCACTTTTCATGTGTGAGCACAAATTGGTACAATAACATTAAATTTTTAAAAAACGATAATTTATTACATTTTTATAATAAAACTTGAATTAAAATCATTTTCAATTCAGAAGAAGAGTAGCTCCATGTTAATGTAAAAAATTATTTCCCTAAAATAGTATGAAACGAATTTTTTCTTGATAAACTCCCGAAAAATTTTAAATAAAACACTATAATTAATATAATTTTAGAACAAGTTATTTTTTATTTATTGATGACGTGTTCTGATATCTATTGCAATGCAATGTTTAGGAAATATTGCGTACAAAGAGTCTTGCAATTTGCAGGCAGTATTTCAGAAAAGGGTAAAAAATTAATTCAATTGCAATCAATCAAAATTTTATGTTATGTTAGACAATTCTCTCAAGGTATTTCTTAGCAGTTATACTTGACAAAATCGATTTTCGTTAGATTTTCTTTAAATTTTGAGAAAACGTTATTTTATATGTGTTATAAGTGTCTGAGAATAGTCTGCTAATAATCTGCAGAATGTCTTAAAAAATATTGCAGAAATTATGCGGAAATCTCATAAGATCTTTTTTAATCTTTTTTAGACACTTGTTTCGCTATCTCGATCAATTTTTAAATAGATGGTTTAAAATTTGACAACATTTGTGCAGGTTATGCAACAAAATTTAAGTTCCGCAACTTGTACCACTCTATTATATCTAATAAATCAACATTGACTTCTTTATTTTGTCTTTTAATAGGTTATAACTTTCAAAAAATCTATTTTTTTTGTTTAAAATTTTATGAAAGTACATCATCTCGAAAAAGTGCTCCAAAAGTTTGGAATCAATTTAACAAAAATTGAGGGAGTAACGCCTTCCGCCGCAAACAGACACTTGTGTCTCAAGAATACGTACAAAATAATACGAAAATGGTCCGTTTTTGCATAAAATACATTGTGTATTAAGTATATTATAATAGAAATTTGTAGGAGAAAGTTCCGAATAGCCCAAAACTCTAATTTTATTAACACTACTATTGCTTAACTATTTCGATTCGCTGATTATGAAAACCATAGTGAAAATATCAAAAAATTACAATTTCATGATTAAAAACATAAAAAAACTATCATAATTAACTGTTTATTGAAATTATCTCATAAAATATTCAAAAATTAAAAAAAAATAGATAAAGATTGTATATCTGATAAAAACACAGGTTTTAATTTTTTCATAAAACTGCATGGAAAATTTTCAGTTTCCGAAAAAGCAAGATTCTTTGACAGGGTTTAAGAAATGTTAATATTAAACATAAGGATCTTATAACTGACTCTCTGAAGAGCAATTCAGGACATACAACTTTCAATTTTGACAATTCAAACCCGATAAGGTACTACTTCAAAGTTACCCTTTTTTTTTAATATTTACAATTAATAATATAACGTATTTTTGCGGTACAAAATCGAGTTTTGATAGTCATTTTTTGTTCGATCTTGCAGTGAAAAAAAATATGTTTGTCAAAATCATCTATTTGTCTATAGTTGAAGCCATTTTAGTTAAAATGACAAGGATTCCAAGTTAATAAGCTTGCAACCGAAGAGAAGTTGGTTCTAATATATCAAACTTGTTTGTTTGTAATTCTTAAAACCGGGGGAAAAAATTGTCAATCAGCTGAAAATTTACAATTTTCTATAGTGCAAATGAGTTAAGTTGTATCACATAATCTTTAAAATAATACACTAGTATACACTAAACTTTTAATAGTGTTTTTTGAAAATGTCAAATCAACATAACCTTCAAATATATGACGGCCACAACTAGGTGATTTACCGTAACCACTAATGTTTTAAAGATAATAAATATTAATATTTTATAAAATAAAAGACTTCTTGAGTAATAAAGACAGTCGGTCCCACAATTTCTGATGTTCAATATAATATAATTTCTTAGACTGAAAATTATCCTTGTATTTTAACTAGGCTTTCCTAGTTGGCGCCTTAATTAACAAGGGAAACTGGTTGATTCCTTGTGTACGGGTGCAAGGGATTTTTTTCAGTGTGGTTTTACTCAGTATTTAAAGCATTCTTAATTATTTTTTTATTAAATGACAATTTTTTTAACAATTTTAATGTGTTTAAATAACTTTTTTAAACAAAAAATTACTACAAAACCATTCTTCTGGACTTTAAGCACAATTATGACCTGTGATCTAAGTTACATTTTGTCGAAAACCTTTTTTAATTGTTTAAGTAATTAATTGATAATTAACTTTAAATTCTTGTAGAATTTAAAAATTAAAAATTTTTTTTTCTATTATTAATATGGTAAAACAAATAAAGATACTCTCAACAAATGTTTTTAATTATATAAATATTTGTAAACAATGAAAACAATACTTTTGATTATCCTTAATCATAAATTTTTTTTTTTAAAATATTTAAAATTTGATTTAGATAAGCAAATTTAACTGCAGAGCAAAATAAATTAAATAATTTTTTTTAAACCAATTGTTTAAATAAATTAAAATAGCTTAAAATATTGTTAATAAATTTAAAAAAAATATTTTTGAATACTTTACACAGTTAACTGCGTTAATAATAAAAAAAATCATGGTAATTCTACAAGAATTTGAGTTCAAGTACCGTCCAGTGGAGCTTTTTGTGCACAAAAGAGCTCTTTTTCCACTTAATGCTGTATTAAAATTCAGAATTTAACAAAATAAAATATTTAATTATTCAATTATGTTGTGGACATCCTTCTAAGGGTGTCTTATGAGTTAGCCAAAGAGAAATTCGGTAATTTGAAGCCCCACCCCTCCCCCATGTATAATTTTTCACATACATTACCACCATTTTTTCTATTGGTCGAAAGATTTTCTGGACCCTCCCCCCTACCCCTATAAGTCGTACGTAATTTACGGACGGCCCCTTATTAATGTTACTTTTTCGAAGTTTTTATGGCATTACGAGTTAAATTAAAATTTTATGTTTATTTCTCGTCTGTTATAACAAAAGTAAGACAGAAATGTTTTAAAACGAAACACTAGATTCTTTTTTACTAAATACAAAACAAATTTTTAAAAAATCATTGATTTTAAAGAATGCACAAAATAACCCACTAAATTCTGGTTTTTCAGTTTTTTACACTTTTTTCTTAGAATACGCAAAAAAAGTAAGCGCCTCACGTATGCACCGTCACAACTAAATTGTCAACAAGTATTATTAATATTTTTAGAGTCACTTTTAATTTTCCGGAGACCTGAACAGAATTGTTAGAACATTGTTATTTTTCAGCTTGATTTTCAAGTAATGAATTTTTTTTTTATTTTTGTTAAAGTATTAAGTAATTTCACTAACTACCCTTTGTAATCTAGATATTAAAAAATATTTATACCAATTAGGGAACTTAAACAACTCAATATAAAGATTTTATTCATTAGCAACCTCAAGTGCACAAAATACCCCCAGGGTGTACAAAATAGTCCCGCTTTACGCTAATAATTAATTGTTTAAACAATAAAAAAATGTATTAGACAAAATTTAATTTAGATCAGGGTTTATAATTGTTGCTCAAAATCCAAAAAATTATGGTTTGGAACAATTTTTTGTTTAAACAAGTTATTTAAACAAATTAAAGTTGGTTAAACAAACTTATCAATTAATTGAGAATGTTTTAAATACTGAGATGTAAATAAAAAGATGTAACTTTTGGGTAGTACTTGACAGGGTTAGGTTTGCTAAAATTAATAGTTATATATCTCAAATTACTCGCCAAAGAGTTAACTATCACATCCTAAGGGTTATTGTTAACTTTTCTTAAACTGAGGCAAAGAATTTTGATTTATAAAAAATTGAAAATTTTCTCATGCATTTTATATGGGTACATTGAGGTACCCGGTAGCACCATTTAATATCAAAATTTTGAATAATCCAAAACTACGTATTTACATTATTTCACAGTGGAACTAATTGCGAAGATTTCTTGCTTTTTTCACGAACAAAATGTTTACATTGCATGTTTGGACTATTAAAATTGGATGTTTGTGCTATTTGAAACTTCACCTATGTTTTTTTAATTTTAGATTGCAGCGGATAAAAATGACTACCTAGTTGATAATATACTTTCGATGAAATTGTTGACTAGGTCAAGCAATTGTACAGACAGCAATAAGGTATAAAAATATTAACTTTTCTGTTATTGAATTCGATACAATGAGATGCAGTAGATGATTTTATTTATGCTGATATAGTATTTCAGTACGATACGATAAATTGGCCTATTGCGACCGACTTCGTTATTTCTCCGATCACCAAATTCTGGTTTTTCAGTTTTTTTACATTTTTTTCTTAAAATATGCAACAAAAAGTTAGCGCATCACTTATACACCATTACAACTAAATTATCAACAAGTTTTGTTAATAGTTTTAGAATCACTTTTAAACTTACCAAGTTCTGAACAGAATTTTGAGAACATTGGGAATTTTCAGCTTGATTTTTACGCCTTTTGAATTTTTTTCTGATTTTGATAAAAAATTAAGTAATTTCATTTAGTACGCTCTGTAGTCTAGATAGCAGAGAATATTTGTATCAAGTAGCAATCTTAAACAACTCAAGATAAAGATTTTATTCATTAAAAACCTCGCGCGCACAAAATAGCCCCACTTGACGGTATTAATTCTAAATGGTTCAGAATTGAATTTTGTTTGGATTTTTTGAAGTAGAAAAAACGTTGATTTTGTTTCTTTCAAATTCATATTTTATTTACTCCAATCTACACCCTCAAGCTTTTCTCCTTTTAATGAGAGGTTTCATAAGGAGTATAATTTTACAAAATATTTTCATTTTATTAACAAACTATTAATCTTCATTGAGTATACTTCAAAAACACCAAAGAAATATGCATAACTGCATAACTCACCAAGCTGATATACGTCCTTAAATCCGATCAATAAAAAAATGTCTGAGAATTTATAAGAATTAAAAAAAATTAAATGATTGTAATTTGAATATAAATCGATCAAAGCCACTGAAAAACAATCCTCCTTATTAAGAAAGAAGTTATAACGCTTCACTTTGGAGAGAGTGAGAGGCAAATATTTTAGCAGGTAATGAGAAAGAGAAAGGTAAATTTTCTCTTTTTAGGATTCCGGACACAAAGTGTCAAATCCGGAACCCTTATGTTTTCACTCGTTTGTCCGTCGCCCAAAACCGTTCCCCCCCTCCCTAGGGGTCAAACTATTTGACCTAGAGTATTGAAAATTGGTACACATATGTATTTTTGCGAGTAGAGTACAGGAAAAATATAGAGAACATGTTTGGAGTTGTAGCGTTGTCAAGAAAAAACTTTTTTTTAAAAAAACATGTCCCCCACCCCTTATCTTCCAAACTATTTGACCTAGAGGTTTGAAATTTAGTTTATCTGGGTATTTTTACGTGTAGATTACGGGAAAAATATAGCGAATATTGTTGGACTTTGTTTTCAAAAGTTATTAATGAAAAGTTGAAAAATGACAAAATACCGCTATGCTAGAGCTCAGTGTATTTATCCTAAAAGGTTGGAAATTGGAAAAAATGTGTAATTTTATGCAGAAATTTTTATAAAACCATAAAAATTGAGGTTTAAATTTATTATCATAGCATTTTCTTCAAAAAATTGAAATTTTACTGAAAATAAATTTTTTCTTTCTTAACAGCTACAATATTCCACAGTTTTAGATTAATTTTTTGTACGGAACCCTCTATGCGCGAGTACGACTCGCACTTGCCCGGTATTTCCATTGAAGTTCAAAAATTTTGCCTCTTTTCTTAACCCTTTGAGTCACGCAATTTAGATAATAGACCACTTATTACAAACTGTACTGTAAATATGGTTCTTGGGGTCTCTGAATCCGGATCCGGTTTCAGATTTCTAAAAATCAAGAAGGCGGATCCAATACGGCGAATCAGAAAATTAAAAATTATCAAATCCTAACGAAACTTGTTACTCGGGGGTTATTGTGGTCGCAAAATGCGGATGTGGTGTCAGATTTACAAAATTAAAAGTAGCGCATCCAATACGGTGGATAAGAAAATTAAAAAATATCAAATCCTGACGAAACTTATTACTCGGAAGTTTTTGGGGTCGCTAAATACAAATTCAGTGTTAGATTTAAAAAATTCAAAATGGCGGATCCAATACGGCAAATCAGAAAATTAAAAATTATCAAATCCTGACGAAACTTGTTACTCGGGACTTTTAGGGGTCGCTGAATACGGATCTGGTGTCAGATTTCCAAAATTCAAAATGTCAGATCCAATATAGCGGATGAAAAATTTTAAATTTATCAAATCCTGACGAAACTTGTTACTCGGGGGTTTTTGGTGTCGCTAAATACGGATCGGGTGTCAGACTTCCAAAAATCAAGAAGGTGGATTTAATATGGCGGATCAAAAAATTAAAAATTATTTAATCCTGACAAAACTTGTTACTCAAAGGTATTTGGAGTTGCTGAATACGAATCTGGTGTGGGGCCATCCATAAACCACGTGGACATTTTTTTTGCTGATTTTTGACCCCCCGCCCCCCCTCGTGGACAATCGTGGACATTTTACCAACCCCCCCCCCCCTTACAAAATTGTCCACGTGGACATTGCAAAAAACTTCTTTGTATATTATAAACCAGTAAGTTAATACAATTATAAAGCTTAATTCTGAATATTTTTCAAAAAAAATTGCTGGAATAAAGAAGTTTATGAAAAAATAATAAATAAACACAATTTACATTATTCTTAAAAGGAAATATATTTAATCTATTAAAATATACGCATAAATATACTATAAGATATCGTAAACCTAAGAAGCGGTTTGTAACAATAAGAAAATCAGTATCCTCTTTTTAAAGACAATTTTCACTACTAGCAAATACATTTTTAAACAATCTTTATAGATCTTAAAAAATAACTTTGGCCATTGAGGTGGTCCAAAAACGCATTGTAAACAAATTTTTTAATTTTTCATACTCTTACCCACTAGGATTATTCTTATTTATCGAAAAAAATACCTCTATTTTTTTTTAAGTTAAATAATATTTAGACTTTAAATTTTAGACGTAGCTAAAAGCCGATGAAGTTTTATACATGAATTTTGCATCAGGAAAAAAATACTTATTCGTAGATTTAGTATTGAATTCACGAAAATCAATATTTTTTAATCGGACAACTCTGCATCTTCTTAGAAACGTTCAAAAAATAACATCCAAAAATGTATTAAAAATTTGTTGTTGTTTAATATTTTGTACAGGGTCGTAGAACCTTCCCTAAAATTTCAAAATTATGGAAAAAACGTTAAAAAATAACTTTTACTATTTTATTAGGAGTTTTTTGCAATATTTTACGAAAATAACTTATAAGCTTTTACTATTTAATTCACGTAATTGTTAATTTGTTTAAACTTATTGTTGTTATTTACTAACTTTTCATAAAATAAAGCTTAAGAGTTGCAATTTTTTTAATTTTTGCAACTTTTATGTGTGATATGTAATTAAAAGTAATAAATAATTAAAATTTTTATTTATAACAATTGTTTAAACAAATTATTGTTGTTATTTATCAACTTTCAATAAAATAAAGCTATAGAGACTTACAATTTTTTCTGAAATTTGCAGTTTTTTTCGTTTGAAGTAACTAACAATTAACAATAATTTCAAAATTTATTCTTAACAATTGTTTAAAGAAATTATTGTTGTTATTTATGAACTTTTGATAAAATAAATATAATGACTTGCAATTTTTTCTCAACATTGCAACTTTTTATGTTTCAAGTATCTGAAAGTAAACAGTAATACCAGATTTTATTTTGAACAATTGTTTAAACAATTTATTGTTGTTATTTATCGTCTTATGATACAATAAAGCTAGAGACTTGCCATTTTTTCTCAATATTACAACTTTTATGCTCGGGACGGCATTGCAACTATTACAGAAACAGAATAAATTATTTATTATGAATATGAAGGATAAAATAATAGCTCTAGACATTTAAAATGTCCAGTAAGTTATCTATTAAAGTTTATTAATAATGTTTTTAAATTTTGCATTAAAATTAATGAAAGGACACTGTTATTGTGAGATCTAGAAGTACAAATTAGAAATAATCTTCTTTTAAAATTTATTTTTTAGTAAAACTACAATTCTAATGCTTTATTATATCTAAAGTTGATAAATTTAGAAAGAAAACAAACCGCTCTATTAGCTTCAGTCTGAAAATATTATCAAGTTAAAATTATTTAATAACTTAACCAATGACTAAAATTATAACTTTATCTTACAAATTCATAGTACATAAGAAAAAATTGCAAGTTACTATCTTTATTTTATCAAAAGATGATAATTAACAATGCTTTAATAATTTGCTTTAACAATTGTTGTAAATAAATTTTAAAGTTGCTATATATTTTGAGTTATGTAAAATATAAAAAGTTAAAAACTTCATAAAAAAATGCTCTTCTAATTTTATCATGAGCTGATAAATAACAAAAATAAATTGTTTAAACATTTTTATAAATAAATTTTAATGTTACTGTTTATTTTTAATTATTTCAAACATAAAAGGTTGTAAACCTTATAAGTTAAAGCTGTATGAAAAGTGTATAGCTTTATTTTATCAAAAATACTTGGGAAACTTCATCAGCTTTGAGCTACCTCTCATTACTATATAATTTTAACAAAATATCATGGGAGTATTTTTTTCGATAAAAAATCCTAGGGGGTAAGAGTATAAAAAAATCCAAAAAAATTTTTGGACCACTCTATTGAACATCTTATAATTTATTAAGTACTAATTACGGAAAATAACATAAATTCTTAAATTTTTAACATTATAAATTAACCTGGTCGACAAAAATGACTTTTTTTTATTTAAGCATCAGACTAAGTTTTTCTTGTAGATTTTTTATTACTAAACACGAATCTGACCATGACCAAAACTGGTCCATGACGTCAAGATTCTGATAAACAGTGCTCAGAAACTCAGAAAACCCTGATTTTAATAATTTTTTATCAAACATAAGTCAAGAATTTGACATGCTAGAAATCTTTATGTACATGCTTAAATGCATGTCCACGTGGACATTTGCTCCAACTCCCCCTCCCCCCCTCGTGGACAATCGTGGACTTTTGATGGACCCCCGCCCCCCCAAAACTGTCCACGTGGTTTGTGGATGGCCCCTGTCAGGTTTCCAAAATTTAAAATGGCAGCTACAATATGGTGGATCACTAAAACCTTTGAAGAGTCGCAAGCTCGGTAGTAGGGTGCACTCCTGGGAGATGCGCGAGAACAGAAAAAAAAGTAAACATAATACTTCTGACAGGTCGACTCATCGAAGGTTTTAGTATAAAACCTACTCGACAATCCTCTTTTGGGTACACATACAAAACAAATCAAAAATATCACCAATTAATAAAGCTCATTAGAATAAATATAATTTTAGTAAATTAAAAATATTCTGATAAGTTACTTGTAACAGGCGCGGAATTTGCCAAAATATGTAATTTATGTATAAATACAACATATTTTTATGAATAAATATGGTTTTCAAAGTAAAGCAAAGTCTTTTGGGTACACTCTTGGTGATTTTTTTTATAAAGAAGTTTCTCGTTTGTTGATTACCCAAGTAACATATAATATTACGTGTATATCGTAGTAATGTTACATTTAATCTTACTAGTATTACGGAATGATGTCACTGTGATATTGGCGTAATACTAAAATGTCCGCATCAAGGTAATATCACAAGATAATATTGAGGCAATATTACAGCAATATTATCCAGTAGGTATCATTTTGACACAAAACTCATCATAAAGATTGTTATATTGTAAAAAATAGCAAATGTTATTTTGGACAACTGCTAACATTACAAAATTTTTAGATTCTAATTATTAATTATTTAATGTTTATAAATTTGTTGAAGTGTTTATATTATTTATTTAAATAATTAATTTAATTTATTAATGTTAATACTACTAATGTCAGGTGTTGTACAAAATAACATTTACCTACATGTTTGTACAATATATCAATCTTTATGATAAGTTTTGTGTCAAAACGATACTTACTCAATAATAGACCGTCCCCCCTATCTTCCAAAATATTTGTCTTAGAGAGTTCAAATTTGGTACATGAATGTATTGTCAGTTGTACATTACATGAAAATTATAGTCAAAGAAAAATCAAGAGAAATCTCTACAATTTTTTTGTAATCTACACGTGAAAATACATTTGTAATTTCACATTTTGTAATCAAATTTTTAATTTGAACTTTCTAAGTCAAATAGTTTGGAAGGTAAATGTTTTGTTTCTCTTTATTGTCAATAAATAAAAGAAATTGTTGATCCGTTGGAGCCAAATTGTGTAGGTTTTTGATTTTTAAACAAAAAACACTAAACACATAAATTATAACATTTTTTTATTTTACGTTTCGCCAACATTTCGTTGACCTCTTCAGGCTATAATATACAAAATATACACACTTGAGAAAATATTTTTAACACGAACAAAAGACACTTTATAAAAATTACTAGTCAAATGAATTTAATAGGTACCTTAAAAAACGGAAACGTCAAAATTAAAAGAAAACATCACTAAGAAGTGACATAGTCGAACGTGTTGTCATGTTAACGGCATTATTCCTCGAGTTCAAAAGTCGCTTAATAATATTGAAAAATTAGGAAAAGACTCTATTGACAAGTGGAAAAAATGTACAGTTGTATATAAAATTCCTTGTAAAAATTGTAACGTAGCATATTATGGTGAAACCAAAAGATTGCTTGAAACTAGAGTTCTTTGAGCATAAAACTAACAAAAATCCAAAGTTCGTTATCAACTTACACTATACAGACAACAATCATGAATTCCATTTTAAAAGTACTAAAATTGTAAATTTCGAAAGGGATTAGCGTAGGCGTCGAATTTCTGAAATGAGTTTTATTAACCACGAAATTAATAGTATTAACATTAAGGAAACAAAAACAAAAAAAAAGCTACTTTTGCCGTTAACATGACAACAGGTTCGACTATGTCACTTCTTAATGATGTTTTCTTTTAATTTTGAGGTTTCCGTTTTTTCAGGTATTAAATTCATTTGACTAGTAATTTTTATAAAGTGTGTTTTGTTTGTGTTTAAAATGTTCTCTAAAGTGTGTATATTATGTATTTACAGCCTGAAGAGGCCAACGAAATGTTGACGAAACGTAGAATAAAAAAACGCTATAATTTATGTGTTTAGTGTTTTTTTTTTTAAATCAAAAACCTACACAATTTGTCACCGACGGATCAACAATTTCTTTTATTTAAATAGTCTGGAAGTTAAAGAGGGGATACGGTCATTTTTTAGTATTTTTTAAAAATCGTGGTTTTTTGCTCGAAAAAACTATGATAACAGTCTGCAACAAAGTGTTCTATAGTTTTCCTGTAATCTATATGTCAAACTATCTATATGTGTACCAAATTTTAGCACTTTAAGTACTTTAGGTTGGCAGATTTATGTCAGGAATTGTACATTTTTAACGCATTTTTGCTAAAAAGTGACCTATCGTCCCCCCCCCCCCCTAACTTCCAAACTATTTGACTTACAGAGCTAAAATTTGGGACCCATACAATAATGTTCTCTATTATTTTTCTGTAATCTACACGTGAAAATAAATTTGTGTACCAAAGTTGAACTCTCAAAGCCATATAGTTTGGAAGTTAAGGGGGGAGGATATACGGTCATTTTATAGCATTTTTTTAAAAAATCGTAATTTTTTGCTCGAAAAGCCAAAGAGTATCGAAATTGCTTAAAAATCTTGTTATTTCCTAAACAACGCTATAATCAACCCCTGGAATCATGTTCTCTTTTACTTTCCTTTATTGTACACGTGAAAATACATGTGTGTGCCAAATTTAAAGTTTCCAAGTCAAATAGTTTGGCAGCTAGGCAGCTAGCTAAGGCTCCGACACGTTATCAACTTAGCGGGCCGCGAAAATCAACCTTGTTTTCGTCGTTCGTCAACTGAGATTGCATCGATGGTATATCGACTACTTTTACATCAATAATAGTCTGAAAATTATACGATCATTGACAGAAATAACGTCAATTAGCCACTGAGGCTATTTACTCTGTTTCTGTTGACGTAAATCCAGTCAAATTTTTTCTCCGTGTATACTTAAGGCAAGCTGTAGCACTGAGTGATGACGAGCGCACCTTGGAAAACAAACTAACTCAGAAAATGACCCCATTCACAAATTAAACGACTATGAAGGATGAAAGACTACGAAATACTCACTGGAATTTTGAAATAGAAACTTACAGTATTATAGTTGAAATATCATTATGTCAACATGAGGAGTCAATTAGAAACAATATTAAACTAAAATTAACTTCTTACTTATCCTTTTTCTTATAGGCATTTCAGACGATATGGTACGATTTAATTCAATCAATATTTGAGGGAACTAACTTAACTATCACGGATAAACTGAAAATCAAGTTCGATTTTTTTCAGTATAACAATAAATTATGTAATCTTCTAAGTGAAACAGAAAATGATGAAATTAGTAAGTTTATTTTTTAATTATAACGTTTTGATGTTTAAGTTATTTTCATAAGTAATAATCTACTTTTTATTAAAATTCATTCGCATTATGTCTTAAGTAACATTTTCTTTTTTCAGTAAATTACATTCATTACGTGTTTGCAGTGGAATCTAAATCTTATAAATACCTTCAACCTAGAAAGTAAATTTACAACTAAAGATTAATTTTTATGCAGGAGTAGTGGAAAGTATATAATGTTTCTAGAGAGATTAACACTCTGTACGATATCGAATATTTAATTCAACACTCAAATTTTAAAGAACCCGTGAAATTTTATGTTATTCAAAAACTAGAAGAAAACCTGACTATGTGAACTATGTCAGTGTGCGTGACTGTAAGGCATAGTTTAAAGAAATCGAAATCGTGAGAAAAATTAATGAAGGAAGGTGCATAAGTACTTTGAGTACTTAAGCACTCAAAGACAAAAGATTTTAATCTTAGTAAAAAATCTTTAAAGTTTTGATATGTAATGTTCCAGGTTAAAGATAGATGCATTTTTTCCAACTAGTTAAGATAAACATTTCATTAAATATTTATTTTAAAGTCTATATCTTTAAATTTAACGATGCTTAGGGAAAAAATTAAAAAATTAATTTTTCCATTATAAAATTGCTTAAAAGGTTAAACCACTCTAGAACATCAAAAAGAGGTCTAATTTTAATATTTTTTTTAAAGAAAATTTTCAATATTATCAAAAATATATTTATATAATATCTTGATTAAGTACACTTTAAAGAGAAAAAAAATATACTTCATAAATTTTTTTTTAATATTCCATATATAGGTACGTGATGGAAACTCTTTTTGAGGGTAATGACCTTGCGGCCGGAAAGGTTTTTGCTACAATTTTCATCCTAGAAAAAATCTTTTCTATTTTTACATCTCAAAAGCTAGAGAAAGAAGTAGGAAAAAAGTATTTTTCATCTATAAAAATTTTAAAATGGCGGCACTGGAGACGTTCTCTTGATGCATATGTTATGTATGACGACTCTGCAGCACACAGTTCAACCGTCTAGAAGTTGAATTTAGAAAAAATATATACTAAATTAATCTTTTTCCTCTTATTCTAAAAAGTTTAAAGTACCTTTTAAGCCAATAAAAAAATTGAGTTTTTGAAAATTTTGGAGTGGTGTAATCCCTTAAAATAAAAAAAATTAAAATTTTATTTTATTTTGTAAATTTCAAATTGATACAATGTTTGAAGAAATCATTTTAATTTAAAAATAGTATTTACAAGCTATTATTTTATCACCTATTGAACGATTTTTTTTAAATTGAACCGTATGAAATCAGAAGGGCATATGAACGAGTGTGGTGATCCCTTGGTGCAGCCGTAGACTCACTGTACGAGTGGCCACCGAAAATCGCGTAAGCCCTTTTGATCGCGGAGGGTTTAATTTATCTACAATAATTTTTACGGAAACGAAATGTCCCCCTCCTAGGAAGTTTTTCCTTGAAAACTTTCCGAAAAAATCCCTTGTTAACTTTCTGGAAACATCCCGGAAACTTCCTAAACACATCCCCTAGAAACTTTTTGGAAACATTCCTTGGGAATTTCCAGAAAACTTCTCGGAAAGTTCCCTTGGAAACCTCCTGGAAACACCCCTTGGAAACTTTCAGTTATTTTCTTTCAACTTAAATGATAAATAATTTTTTAAAAAAAAAATACTATATATTTATTTGAAAGCTGCCAATATAACAGTAATGTATACTATTAAGTAATTAACAATTAACCTTATTTTAAGAGATTTGCTATAATTGATTTTAACAATTAGAAAATCGTGTAATATAAAATTATTTATGATTTAGAAATAACCTTAACTTTCGATACAAATATTAAAGAAATAATTTACGACCAATTCGTGGACGAAAATTTAGATAAACCCTTGTTACAATCTCGTCGTTGACGAGGTACAAAACGGAGGGTGAAAGTTGAGGAAAAATATTTCCTGACGTTTGAAAGAATTGGTGGCTCTGAAAAGAGCCGATTGTTTGGGGGGGGGGGGAAGCTAGAGCTAACCCAAGTTATGCCTTACTATTTGACCCCTGGGGCATCGCCGGCGGTGGCCCCAAGTAGAGCGTCTGGCAATCCTCGCCTAGGGTCGCTGAGGAGCATGCGACCTAAGTAATGGCGTGGCGGAGAGAGGGCGACTCGAGGAGGAGTGCGCCACGCTATCCTGGCAAACTGGCGGCGTGGGGGCGTCGTGGGGGGAGCCCGAAGTGGAAAAAAGGCCAAATCCGATCGAGGTGGAGAGAGCACCAATTCTGGAGAGGGTGAAAAGCACTCGTGACTCTCGAGTACCTGACGGAGATGTTCCTCGTCGTCGTACCACGGCGAGTCGATGTCAGCAATGGCGGCTACGGGGATAGCTTCAGGGAGAGAAGCTTCGGAGAGAACCGGTTCAGGGAGATCAGCTTCAGTGGAAGCAGCTACCGCAGGAGCAGCTCTAGCTTCCCGACGCAGACGGCGTTCCTCGACGATGGACTCCTTTCGTCGGAGACCGCGGGATCGCCGTTTTTCCCGCTGACGTTTGCTTCGTACCTGGGGCATGAAGCGGAGACCACTACCCAGAACGGTCGAGTGTTAGGCGCTCAGAAGGTGGCCTTCCGATGCAACCCAAACCCACGGTGCCGGCACACTAGGTGCTCGAGAAGTGCGAGACTTCCAATACTACCTAGTCCCGGACTCGAATTCTGGACAGCTGGGTGTTCAGAAGCTTACGCTTCCAATTCTACCCAGCCGAGAATTCCTGGCGGAATACTTCCTCGGAAGGACGTATTACGTTCTCGTTTGATACAATAGTACTTCGTACTGACCAGTGTTTAATCCTGAAAAGGACAAAACACGGTCGTTGGAAAAGAAAATGTTTAAAACACTAAAATGTTCGTCCTAAAAAGGACGGATCTTTTGTAAGGGTGAGGACGGTTAGTAAAAACCGCCAGAGACAACTCAGCTTCTTGAAGAAATATCCAAAATTTATTCTACGATAAGAATCCCTTGGATCCCTGAGCGTCGTTGGCAGCACGACGGCAAAACACGCAATGGCGAGCGTGCGGCGTTCTCCTCGAGCCAAGAAATTCTGCTTCCAAGCACAGAGAGTGGCGTAGGCGGCGGCCAGGAGAAAATCCAAAATTTCCTCTGGCGTGGAGATGTTGTCGATGCGGTAGCGGTAGAGCGAGTGAGAGTGAGAACTGCCGCACGCACAGCTTTTACGCTCTTCGACGTGTTCGAGCGCGCAGCCAATCAGCGAGCAGAAAATAGCTGATTGGTTAGAGATCGGTGTTCCGAGCGCGCAAAGGCCAATCAGAGATAGGTTCCCCCATTTTTCGTGACGGGCCAATGGGAGCCAGAGCGAAATGCCTCGTCGTACTGCCAGCTTCACTCGGAGAGTCCAGTACATGACTAGTCACGAGAGACGTAGGGTCTCGTCCGAAAAAATTTTAGTTTAACCCAGGCCAAAACACAAGGCCGAAACTTTAAGGCCGATTTTTCTCAGATTCCTTGTTTCTTTAGTATTTTAAGAAAATACCCGAAAAACGGGAAACTGGGAAAGAGGCGAACTGTCACACCCTGTATCAAAACTGGAAAGGAAGCTGTCGGTACGTGATTCAATATATTTTTTAATTTAAAAAAAAATGGAAAACATTTAGTTGAGTCACGTGTTGACGGCGTTGGGTTTGGTTACGGGTTTTGCATGTTCGTGTTTGAGGGTGGACTCTCAGGCTGTATCTGTGGTGGTGGGATTTTCGGTAGCTATGGGTAGTCGTTTTAAGCCTCCTCAGTCTTACAGTTTCCGGATAGGTGGCCGAAGGCGTACTAATCTTTTTTTCTCTTTTCCAGCGCTTGATAAGGATTTTATTAGGAATCTAAAGTCTGATACTCAGAATTCAAAATGGCGAACCAATATGTTAGACAAATCTTTTTTTAAATCTATTGAAGTAGCTTGTAATTTGTTTTTTTGAAGTTTTTGGGGTGGTTGATTACGAATCTGAAGCCAGATGTTCAAAATCCGAAATAGCAGATCCATTATAATTATTTTGTGGCCTTTAAAAAATTAGATTATTATAATGTTTCAAGTGTAATCATTTGGAAGTTTTGGAGAAGTCTAATCTCTTATTATATTAAAACGAAACCTTTGTCTTCAACAGAAATTCGTGGTTTAGTCGTTCTTCCCCTTCCACTTGGTTCACTACTTTTCTTTATAAGCAACTTTTAAAACCAATTCACCTATAATCTTTTTGAACTACTAACGTTCATATAACTTAGTCACTTATACAATTAAGTGTAGTAGTGTGCCATGATAGTGACGCATGCACAGTTGTTTAAAATGGTCCATTTGTATGCGCAGTAAATGAATATCAGTCATTCTTATGCGCACTTGATCATTATATTCATGACATAAAATGCGCACTACACTGCAAAAACTGCTGTCTTCTAAGTGTCTTATTTTAAGACACAAGACATTAAGAAAGCGTCTTACGGTTATTTCAAGCTATTTTATTGGTTAATAATTTTGAAAGATGCTTTCTCATTGGTTTAAAATTAAGACACTCTAAAACGTCTTAAAAGTGAGGACAAAAATGTCTTAAAATAAGACACTTGTTTTTACAGTGTAGATGTTTACGGCAATGACACATGCACAGTAATACTCAATGTCAATTACACATGCGCAATAATGCAGTGTGGGATCTAACTAAGCTTAGTAGTTGTTACCTTTTTTTTAATTATGTGAGATATTTATCTCAGCTCCCCCCCTCCATCCCACTTATTTTGTAAATTTTGTAAACTTTGGTGAAATTTTATATTATTTTAATTAAATTTAAAATCATTTTAAAATTTGTAAAATATAAATGTTTTTTCGTCTAACACTTATAAAATCTAATAAAATTGAACACAAATGTTTTGAAATGCTGATTCTTTACGTTTTTTTTATAATTGAAGGAGTGGAGGGGTTAAAATTTATCAACATACTATCAAAATATTATCATGTCAATTAAAAAGTAAAAAAAATTTTCATTTAAGGGCGTATTTTCTTTATATACTTGACATAAAATCTATGATAACCCACCGATCTTTTCATACTTTTAAAAACCTTTTTCTTGGGGTACGCGGGGGGGGGGGATAAAAATTAATCAACATACTATTAGAAAATTTCATGTAAATTGTAGTGTAAAATTTTTTTTTAAATATTCACTTATTCAATTAGAAATAAGGGTTTTAAAATTTTTGAGAGTTTCTACGTAGTAATCTCTTATCCTATTCTAAAAAGAATAGACGTTGTGGTTAACTTCAGACGTGTAACTTCATTTCCAAGTCTCCCATTGGTCAGTACATATCAAACCTCACTATCGATAGTTTTCAGTTTCGATTTTTTGTTTTGCAGACGAATTAAAATCTTCTAATGAAATATAGTAACTTCAAGTTTATTTTATAAAATTTACTATAATGTTAGCAATCTAAAAAAACAAAAAATCTTATTAAAATAATTAATACATAGAAATTAGCTTTGACCTTGACTTCCCTATACGAGAACCCTTTCAACCAACTTTAGAGGTGTAACACGTTTTATCGGGCTTCTGATGGGCTAGAATTAACATCACAGTTTAGACGTTTATTTGTAGTATTTTTCAATTTATTTAAAATCTTTGTTTATTTAATAATTGAATTTTATTAAATAATAATAAATTAAAAATAAATAAAATTGTAATAATTAAGGAGTGATAGTTTAAGAAGTGACAGTGATTTTAGAGAGGTTGTTAAGGTTATGGTGTTTTGAGTAAAATAATGTTCTGTTTATATTGGCATTCGTTTCTGACAGGTTAGTAATGATAATAATAGTAATAATCTTTTATTTTTTTTAATTTTATTTGTAACTTATTTATTTGTTTTTTAGTTCTATTATTAAAATGTTTTTTTTTTTAAAGTATCATAATTATTTATGTCATTTAAGGTTTTGATATTCCTTTTTGTTGTACTGCACGTGGTGATAGTCATCGGATTTCTTTTCGGTCACGTGTAAATGGTGAAACTGGTAAGTTATAATAATTTTTAGTTTCTTATTTTGTTTTATTGTATGTTTAATGTTTATAATTCATTAATCTTTTAAGTTTCTGTAAAATAAAAATATTATACTTTCATGTTTAAGGTTATGTTTTACCATTCTCCAGTTACGTAGTAATGGTTAGTGACAAATAAGTAATAATAATAATTTTCTATAATTTCATTTTATTTTATTGTAAACTTCTAATTTATTCATCTTTTTTCTTAATACATTAATTCAATAGATGTATTTTCTTTATTAAAGTACACTCGAATCTCTCCATAACGAGAAGCTCGGGAGTATAGAATTCCTCTATTGTGATGCCCCGCCTAGAAAGAGGGGTAGCCCTACTCTACGATCTTTTATGTCTATCGATAGTGCGCATGTTAGTCTGCGCATCTGTCTTGTAATAAGTGGGGATGCAGGAGAGGTAATATTTCTAGTTCTGTGGAGAGAATCAGAGCTCGTTAAAGAGAACGTCCGTTATATGGAAGGTCGTTATGGAGAGATTCGAGTGTATCATATTGATAAATCCGAACCAAAGAAGGTTAATGTACTCCAGATTTCCATTAAAATTTGATAAATCAATCTACGACATAAAGTACTGATAAATGTACATGATAAGTACATGATACGATAAAGTACTACGACTTTATTTGATAATAAAAATTTATCCAGATAAAATCCTGTGTTTTTCAATTGTTTTGTCGATTGATTTATCATATTGATAAATCTCATTTGCGGTTAGCATGTTTGTTTCTATTGTAATTCAATAATTACATTATGTGATTTTTAATTTATAAAATGAGTGTAGTTATAATAAAGATAATCATAAATTAATTGTAAGTGTAGTAAATGATAATAACTTTTTTAAATTTCTTTTGCTTCTAAATTTCTAATGTATTTACAATTGAAACAATTGTGTTGTTTATTATTTACATTTTTTATTTATTAAATGAGATCGACCCGCGCGCCGCGGCGCGCATATATATCTTTTAATGAATTATTATAATGTGAACTGTTAAAGAAAATTTATAAACAAACGAAATGGATTATTTAAAAATAATAAATAAATAAAGCATGAAAATGTTAAAATGTATTATCATGGCTTCCTGATCGAGAAACTTCGATTAAAATATTCTTAAAATCGAATTTTTTTAAAATGTTATTTAAAGATTAAAATAAAATACGTTTTTAAGATATTTAAGAAACGGTTAAACCTTATCTTTATTTTCTGCATTTCTTAAATTTTTCATGGTAAGTGTTCCCAGGAAAAAAATGTTAATTATAAACCCAGTTACATAATTTTACGTGCGTTCCCGTATAGGATCCCTTAAAGGTTCCTACATGGGTTCCCATATGGGATCCTGTGTGCCAGGGAATAGTGGCATGAACCCTCGAGGGAACACTGTACATAGGATCCCATGTGCATGTGTTCCCTTACGGGATCCTTAATCTATTAAACAATTTAAATGAATCTACAAAAAGAATATTGTTAAAAAAATAATTCATTTGCCAGTAACTGTTACATACCATATTTACAAGAACAAAAAAATCTACTGCGCAGCCGTAAGTGCTATAGAAAACTACTGCGCAGCATGTTAGAAGTTATTGAAAATTAAATTTAAAATCCTATGTGGGATCCCACATGGGATCCTATGTACAGTGCTTCCTCGAGGGTTTGTGCCAAAGTTTTCTGGTACACAGGATCCCATAAAGGAACCCATGTAAAAACACACGCGGGAAAACACACCAAATTTTTAACTGGGAAGCATAGAATGGCATTAAAAAAACTGTACATTTCAATGCTTCTTAATACTAAACAATTCCGTTTTTATCTTACATTCCAGCTAATGCGTTTTACAGTAAGAGAATTATATTGTTACATGTAGGGAACTTTTAAGGGAACCCATACAGGAACACACGCGGGAACATACATGATTTTTTTAACTGGGAAGCATAGAATGGCATTACAAAAACTGTACATTTCAATGCTTCTTAACACTAAACAATTACGTTTTTATCTTGCATTCCAGCTAATGCGTTCTACAGTTAGAGAATTATATTGTTTCAATCCCAAAGAATGCGCTCATTTTTTAAATCCATCGAGCAGAATTAAACTCTTTTTTTTTAATACGTCTCACATTTTCAAATTAATGCCATTTAATGCGATTCTCATAAAACGACAGGCAATTTTATTTATTTCATTTATTTATCAAAAGTTCCTAGGGCTAGTGAGCCCTTAATAGAACAAAATTTACATAGTCAGTTTTAAATATACATGACTTAAAAACTAACTCTAACAAAAATAATAAGTAAAATATTTTCTCATTAAATTCAACAAAACTTTAAGAACTACTTTTCGTAATTGTAATTACCATTTTTCGGCATTTACAGAGAGTAATTTTGAAAATAAACTAAGAGAGAAACAAACCATAATATCGTACTACTTGATCTCGATAACTAAATAATAACATAGAGTTATATATATTTGTAACATAGAGTAGAACATAATAAACCAAAAATCAAATTAATAATAGACCAATAAACAAATATTTTCCTTTAGCTACGACAGTAATTTTGACTATAATTACCAGTACGTAATTTCGAAAATTGTACCATCTATTTGAAATAAAAATGTAAATAATAATTTTTTAAAAACAAATTGAGAAGTTGCGGTCCTAAGGCTATTCGGGATTCTATTCCAGAAACGAGTACCTCTTACAATAAATGATCGCTGAAATTTACATGTACGATGGGGAGGTACTCTTAATACTAAGCTGTTTTGACGAAGATTACGTGAGTCAGAACCATTATTATTGAGGAATATAAAAAAATCAAATAAATAATTCGGGACTCCGCTCTGGAAGATTGAGTAAAGAAGATTGCCCATAAATAGATGTCTTCTTTTAGCCACATTCAACAACCCAGCCCTTTCTCTAAAAGGACTAATACGCGTGTCTCTTGTCAAATTAAAAACGAAACGAATACAGGCATTAAGTGCCCTCTCCAACCTATCGTTCAGTTCATTAGTTATCTCATCATAGACAACGCATCCATAATCGATAAAAGGTAAGATCAGGCATTTAATCAACAGAAGTCGAGTTGGAGAAGGCAGTGAATCCCTGCATCTATAAAGTTGTTGGAGCGTAGTATAAATCTTCCTAGTGACATCGAAAACATGCTCCCTCCATGATAGTGAACTATCAAGAATTAATCCAAGATCTTTCACTGATTCATGGAAATTAATTGTCAACCCTCCCATAGACAGAGGAGACAAAAGACTAAGGGCATGCGCTGTAGCGTTTGTATTTGTGCTAAATGCAACGGCTCGAGTTTTATTAGGATTTATCAGAAGACCATTCTCTCTAGTCCAATTGACAATAATATCAAGGTCAGATTGAATGTCACGAAGTAATCTTGGAAGAGAGGCAAGAGAACCCGAAATATAAAACTTAAAATCATCCGCAAATTTGTGGTACTTACAGAATACAAGCTGCCTTCCAAGATCAGTAACAAAGATATTAAAAAGCAAAAGGGCGAGTGAAGAGCCTTGCGGTACCCCACAACTCACCTCAGCCCAATCAGATAGCTCACCTTTGCTGTTTGCTACCCTATGCCCACGAGAGCTCAAATAAGATTTAAACCAACTGAGTGCAGAACTGGACAATTCGAAATCCCTCAACTTAGTCAGAAGTAGATTATGATCTACCAAATCAAATGCACTCGAAAAATCCAGAAAAACTGCTAGTGTAATTTCCCTTGAGTCCATTGCCAGTTTTATGTCAGTAGTAAACTTAAGAGAAGCAGTTGTTGTGCTATGTTTACACGTAAAACCGGATTGAAAAGGATCATTAAGGTTTCTATATGTAATAAATTTAGTAAGTTGTGTGTTAACAATTTTTTCAAGAGGTTTAGATAAAGCACTTAATATGGAAATTGGTCTAAAGTCCGCGACAGATACAGGGTTTGGTTTCTTAGGAATGGGTCGAATAGTAGCTTTCTTCCAAGCAGAGGGAAAAACCCCTATCTGGAGAGAATAATTGTAGATATGGAGTAAGACTGGGAAAATTATTGGAAGTGAGAGGCGAATCATAGCTATACTAATTCCATCCATGCCAGTTGCATTACTTTTAATTCAAGAAAGGGTTTTTAATAAAGTATCTGGTGAGATGTCGGAAAAAAAAACTTAGAGTCATCAAATTGGTATGCATTATAAACAGAAAAGGTATCAGAAGGAGGTAAAACAGGATTAATGGTAAATTTATTTAGAAACTGGTTCAGACAAAAATTTTGATCCTCAGGTTTTGTTCCTGGAGAAATAAGCCTTAGTTTTTTAAGAGTAGACCAAATGTTGTTTTTCTCATTTTTAATTATGTTATAGTTAAACCTATGGATCGCATCTCTTATTTTAGTTTGAACAGTATTTCTTACTTTTCGATATTCCAATTGTACATTCGGGTGCTTGGTTCTCTTAAATAGACGATATAATCGATTTCGCTCTCGAATAAGTAACCCAATCTCCTCTGTCATCCAAGAAGGGGACTTTTTCCGGTGGTGAGGGATATGCAAAGGAGCAAAGACATCAAAACTGGAACACAAGTAGTCGGTAAATTTGCTGACTTTAATATTGATGTCTGTAGCAGCATAAATGCTAGTCCAATCTTTTCTCGACAGGTATTGTAAAAATTCAGACTGGTCAATATTTTTTAGGTTACGAAAGTAGGTACCAGGAGAAATGTGGTCCTGATTCAAAGAAAATTTGAACTTAAAATTTATGTCAATAAGATCATGTGAGGAGAGAAAAGACACAGCACATTGTGAGTACTGAGTAATTTTTTCAAGACCATCAACTATAAATAAATCAATCCTGGAGCTGCAAGTTTTTGTATGATGAGAGGAAGTATGAGGTACAATGGATAGCCCAGTTGAGAAAAACAAAGAAGTTAAATATCTAGTATGACTATTTGTAGCATTAAGATTAGTGTTGAAATCCCCGGTAATGATTATATTGGTGTAATTGGCTGCAAGTGTGGTAATCTGGTTTTCAAAATCATTACCAAAGGAAGCATTAGGGGGTTTGTAGACAACTCCAATGAGGGCCTCATCGAATTGAGATTTAATTTCAATAAAGAGATATTCGGCAGTAGGTAGAGAGGACAGTGAACTCAAGGAAACCATTCCACAACTCAAACTCTCGTGAACATACAGACACACGCCCCCACCCCTACGTCCAATTCTGTCATTACGTATAAGCACATAATCTGCAAGCTCAATCAGACTAGACAAATGGTCATAGGAAAGCCAGGTCTCCGAAACTGCAATTATATGATAAAAGTGCGAATCAAAATAATGTTTAAATTCTGGAAAGTGTGCAGGAAGTGACTGGGCATTGACGTGGCAAACTTTCAGAGTTTCCATTTCATTAATATTCAAATTTTAAGAAATCCCCAAAGCAGAGTTCCGAGATAACATATGTTTTTTTGGAGATAATTAAATTAATTGAAATAATAATTGAAGAGATTAAAATAATTAAAATATTTGATATGAATAAATAAAATATTTATTATATTAAATAAGATTAAATTTAATTTTTTTTATTGGAAATAAGATGTAATTGTTTATATACTATATAATAAAATTATTTAAATTAATAATTTCATCAATTGCAATCTTGCAATTCTTGCAATCAACTCACTGTAAGCGTACCCAACATAATTATTCGTTCGATACATCATTTTTTATGCTTATTCGTTAAAGTTATCAAAAGCTTGCAATGAGCTTACGAAAAGCTAATGGTATTTTTACCCTATAAGCTTAGGGTAAGGTAAGGGTCAACTAACGGAAGCTTACCGTATAATTAAAAATCAAATTTATAAATTATGTATACGTGCTCAGAAGTTTTTGATCTTTTCTACCGATTAGTAATACTTTTTTTAATAAAACTTATTGACATCTTTACACTATTTTCTAAAATATATAATTTTCTTTAAAAAAAAACGAAACTGTGTAAGCGCTCTGTGAACCAGACATTTAAAGCTTATTTTTAGCTTCTAGAGAAATTCATTAATATGTGTTATAAGCTTACAGTGAGATTACTACAAGATGTTGTGCTGTCTGGAACTATTTTATTAATATTCTAACATCAAGATAATGCATTGTATCATGCAATGTACCATTTTTTCTATTCCTCATGTGTCTCTATGGTAATATATATTTAAGCATAGGATAGAAATGTTAAACTGAACGCAGAAAAATTAAGATTCGGAAAACGGTACTGAGTCCTATGATTAAAGCAATTTATTTCCATGACAAACTTTAGGAAACCAGTGCTGAATATTTTGAACTTATTACAGTTTAAAATCGCTGAATTATATCGTCAGAGCTACTTCAATACCGGGAATCTACACTTGGTTAATACCGCGTATCTCCAAATCTTTTAGAGACTACTTTTAGTGCAATTTGCCCTGCGATATAGCCTTTAAGGAATTTGTATATACGAGAGATTGCATATGAAGTGATCAAGGTAAAAAAAATTGTTTGCCAATTATGCTTAAATTCGAAGTACTTATGGTTCATATAGATGGTAATTTTTGGAAATTTTTTTTTGTCCAATATTTTCCGAGTTAGAGGAGGGGAATTTTTTTGGGTTTTACGGTACCACGCAAATTTCAGTATTTTTTTTCTAGTTAACAATTAGATAAAAAAAATTTCCTACTATCAGTTTCGATAGAGTTTTTCATGGCCTTTCGATTGATGATAGGTATTTAAAAAAAAATTTTTTTGACCAAAAAAAAATGAAAGTCAAAAATAAATTTGAGTTTTTTTTGGTGAAGGACACAATCTTTTTTTTTTTTTTTTTTTAATCGAAAGCTGAGATTTTTTCCTATAAAGGTATGTACAAGAAAAAATTGGCCTAAAATGTTTAAGCCATAAAAATTAGAGTTTTAGAGCGGAGCGCTGCAGACTCAACGCGACCAGAGGCATCAGACACATATAACTCTAGTTTTTATGGCTTAAACATTCTAGGCCAATTTTTTCATATACATACCTTTATAGGAAAAAATCTCAGCTTTCGATAAAAGAAAAAAAAAAAAAAGATTGTGTCCTTCACCAAAAAAAACTCAAATTTATTTTCGACTTTCATTTTTTTTGGTCAAAAAAAATTTTTTTTTAAATATGTATCATCAATCGAAAGGCCATGAAAAACTCTATCGAAACTGATAGTAGCAAATTTTTTTTATCTAATTGTTAACTAGAAAAAAAAATACTGAAATTTGCGTTGTACCGTAAAACCCAAAAAAATTCCCCCCCTCCAACTCGGAAAATATTGGACAAAAAAAAATTTCCAAAAATTATCATCTATATGAACCATAAATACTTCGAATTTAAGCATAATTGGCAAACAATTTTTTTTACCTTGATCACTTCATATGGAATCTCTCATACGCGGTATTAACCAAGTGTAGATATACCACTTTCGCTCAAAGGTTAGAAGTTTTGTACTCATTTCTAAACTGCACATGTATGATATGGGGAACGCTGTGTTGGAAATCAATTGATCCACTATTAGGATTCACTCCAGTATAACAGATCTCAGCCCAGTACAGCACTACTGAATATAGTTATTGCATGCTACCAAGTCTGTAAAAAAGTAATTCTAAAGATTATAAGTATTCAACGAGCAAAATTTTGGACTTTTATAACAGTTTATGTTTTATTGCTAAGAATGTTAATTATATTGTTATTTATTAAAATTTAAATATTCGTAACAAAAAATAATTTTTAAAGGAGCAATTTAACAAGCTATAATGCTGATTAACACTTTTACAAGCTTATTAGATATTTTTAATCATAATGACTTTTGAAATTATCCGCCAAATAATGACTGCAGATTCTGCCGCTAGGGTGTGCCTTTCTCACAACAGACATGACTTCCATTCTATTATAAGTACTGCCTATTGCTCATACATTTTTTACTTTATCTATTTAGATACTATTATCGCAGGTTTGTACATTCTTTTTATTTTTTGGTTTATTATTATTGTAATATTATTTTCTATATTATATTATATATATATATATATATATATATTACTTATATATTATTTTAATATTACTTTAGTTTTTTTTCTACTTGAATG
This sequence comes from Ganaspis brasiliensis, assembly GCA_037103525.1. Taxonomy (NCBI): domain Eukaryota; kingdom Metazoa; phylum Arthropoda; class Insecta; order Hymenoptera; family Figitidae; genus Ganaspis; species Ganaspis brasiliensis. The sequence continues at coordinate 3,599,416 of JAZKLR010000294.1, forward strand.
GCTATAAAATTCTATTTTTAATCCAAAATGCCTCGCAGAAAAAGTGACAATTCCTCGCAGAATCACTCTTCTCCAATATCTGAAATTCTTTGTGATGAATTTGAATATGATGATAACATTGAAATCGCTTTAATTCCTAACGCAAATAATTCAGATGTTGAAGATGACTTTGAGGAGGATGTTGATTATAATGATGATGACGATGAAAACGGCTATCTAGATAATAAAATAAAATCATATAGGCAAGTGTATGGCAATTATACTCCAAATCAAAAATATCTAGAGAAAGATCATGAGTACAATTGGATAGAAGGAGAAAAAATTTACGTTGATACACAATCTAATAAATATTTATTTAAGATTAAAGATGAAAAGACCATTAGTGAAAGTTCCCACGTTGAACTTATTGAATTTTTGTTTCACATTCTATGAAAGCTTATATCATAGATGCATCTCATGAAAATGGGTTGGAAATTCCTTTACATGAGCTCGAAATATTTATTGGAATAATAATTTTGTCATCATTTAATATTCGTAAATGGGAAAAGGATTATTGGTCCACGGATATACTTTTGGAATGTCCAATTATTAGAGCAGCGATGCCACGAGATTGTTTTTTAAAAATTAAAACAGGTGTAAAGTTTTCTAAAAAATGTGATGAAAATCCAAATGATCCCGCCTGGCGAGTAAGAGAGTTACTTGAGATGTTTAAAACTAATGCCAAACGTTTTGGTTATTTCCAAACTGTTCTTTCGGCCGATGAGATGATGATAAAATATTACGGGCGTTTAAAATTTAAACAATTCATTCGTAATAAACCGGTTAGATTTGGCATCAAAATGTGGGCAATGTGCGGTGCTGACGGTTTCTTATTTGAATGTGATATTTATTGTGAAAAAAATTCACGAAATGATGATGTATTATCGACATGCGCTTTAGGAAGTCGGGTAATTTTAAATCTGTCACATAACTTACTGTTGTCTGCTCCCAGGAAAAAGCTTAATGAATATCATATTTATTTTGATAATTTCTTTACTAACACTGACTTAGTTGTTCACTTGAACAAACTCGGTTTAAAAGCGACTGGCACTGTTAAAAAAAATCGCGTGAAACAGATTAATAATTTAGAAAAAATGCCACAAGAGGAACGTACAAAATAAAGTACGAAAAAAAAAGTGGCATGAATTACATCACAATCATGGATTCTAAAGAAGTATCACTGCTTTCGACAGCTGCTGGCATACATCCGATGAAAGAGGTTAAACGCTACTCAAAGGAAAAAAAATGTAGAGACAATGTGTCAATGCCCAGAGCCATTGCAATTTACAATAAATATATGGGAGGTGTCGATATCCACGACCAATACTGCAGCGATTTGTTACCTTCGTTTAGAAGTAAAAGATGGACATGGCCAGTATTCGTCCGATTAATTCAATCTTCTGTTACTAATGCCACGATTCTGTTCAATGCTGTTCAAAAAGATTCGAAAAAGGTATCAAGTAAGGAGTTTGCAATGGAAATTGAAAGACATTATTTAAATAATAGAAGAACTGACGACTTAAAAAGTCATAAATTAGAAGCTCTACAAAAAAGAAAGTACTGCTCTCAAAATACTTGTGAGACTCGAACTTATTTATCTTGCGTAACGTGCAAAATACCTTTTTGTAAAGATTGCTTTGCAACTATTCATTTCACCAACAGAGATTAAGCATAAAATGGCTATTTATGTTTTGAGAGGTAAGAGAATTAAAAAAGAAAAACCGATATTGTGAGAGGAAAGGGAACTCACAGCAAAAAACACCCGATCATGTGAGAGGAAAGGGAACTCACACAAAAAACACCCGATACTGTGAGAGGAAAGGGAACTCACAGCAAGAAACAACCGATACTGTGAGAGGAAAGGGAACTCACAAAAAAAACACTCGATCCTGTGAGAGGAAAGAGAACTCACAACAAATAACACCCGAAACTGTGAGAGGCAAGGGAACTCACTTCAAAAAACACCCGACACTGTGAGAGGCAAGGGAACTCACTTTAAAAGCACCCGTTATATTAAAAAGCAAAGGATCCAAAATTTTAAAGAGCAGACCGAAAATTTTTAAAAATTTATATTTATATACTTTATTTTTATTTAATTTTAAGGATCCATTATAATAAATAAAATGGATTGATTTTCGAAAATTCATTTTTCAAATTAACTCCGCCATATACTTAAAATCTTTGGGATCGCTGATCATCAATGTAAATTAATAATATTAAAACTAAATGTGGAAAAATTAATATGCAGACAAGACTTTCAAAAATAGAAACAAACCAATTGTAAATATTTATCAGCATGTGCAGGTTTAAGAATCTGATTTTAGATTTGTAGTCAGCGACCCCAAAAACCCTCGAGTAACAAGTTTCAAGCGAATCCGATAACTTTTCAAAACTTCGTCCGCCATATTGGATCCGCCATTTTGAATTTGTGAAATCTGACTTCAGATTCGTAATCAGCGACCCCAAAAACCCCTGAGTAACAAGTTTCAAGCGAATCCGATAACTTTTCAAAACTTTGTCCGCCATATTGGATCCGCCATTTTGAATTTTTTAAATCTGATTTCAGATTCATAATCAGAGGCTCGAAAAACCCTTAGGTACCTAGTTTTATGAAAATAGAACATTGTTTTATGATTTTGTACACAGGACTATGATTTTGCAATAAAAATAAGAGTTCAGTCGCCATTTTGTGGGCGCCATTTTGAAATTAAATTCTGTAAATAGCTCTATCTTTTAGCTTATTCATTTTTGACACGTTATATATAACCCCCAGAGATATTCCTCTACCATAAAGGGTCCGAAAAAATTCATAAATAAAAAAAAATCGAAAAAAATCGTGTTTTTTAATAAAAAACGGACTGTAATTTGTTTATTTATAAATATACATTATTTTTTATTGCAAAACTTGAAAGAGCGATTCTTGTACCATAAGAAATGACTATTGCTAAATTTTTCTCTTTACCTTTTACAAATGAAAAATATTATCAAACTTCTTGAAAAAATTTTGTACATCCCGTCCTTAATGGGTTAAGAAAATTTATGAACAAACAAAATGAATCATTCAAAAATAATTAATAAGTAAAACATTAACATGTTAAGGACGATTGATGGACAAATCCGACAGTGTTTGTCAAAGACTTTCCTCTCTTTTGTTGAAAATTTGCACTTTGACAATTTATTTACAAAAAAAGACCAAACACTTTTTCACAAAATCGCTTTGATTAACAAAGTCGTATGTAATAACGAATTTAAAAAATCTTTTACCAATGAAAAAAATTATCAAACTTCTTAAAAAAATTTTATACATCCCGTCTTTAATAAACAGTTCACATTATAAACATTCATTAAGAACAAAATAACCAGCGCAACGCGGCGCGCGGGTCAATCTCATTATATTAAAACAAAACCTTGTCGTCAACAGAAATTCGTCGTTCAGTCGTTCTTCCCCTTCCACTTGGTTCATAACTTTTCTTTATAAGCAACTTTTAAAATCAATTCACCTATAATCTTTTTGAACTATTAACATTCATATAACTTAGTGACTTATACAATTAATTGTAGTAGTGTGCCACGATAGTGACGCATGCGCAGTTGATTGAAATGGTCGATTTGTATGCGCAGTAAATCAATATCATTAATTCTTATGCGCACTTGATCATTATGTTTATGACGCATGCGCACTAGATGTTTATGACAATTACACGTGCGCAGTAATGCTCTATTTCAATTACACATGCGCAATAATGCAGTGTGGGATCTAACTAAGCTTAGTAGTTGTTACCTTCTTTTTTTTAATTATGTGAGATATTTATCTCAATCCCCCCCCCCCCCCATTCCAGTTATTTTGTCAATTTTGTAAACTTTGATGACATTTTATATTTTTTAATTAAATTTAAAACATTTTAAAATTTGTATAATATAAATTTTTTTTCGTCTAACACCTATAAAATCTAATAAAATGGAACACAAATGTTTTGAAATGCTGATTCTTTAAGTTTTTCGTATAATTAAGGGGGTGGAGGGGTTAAAATTTATCAACATACTATCAGAATATTATCATGTCAATTAAAAAGTAAAAAATTTTTACATTTAAAGGCGTATTTTCTTTACATACTTTACATAAAATCTATGATAACCCACCGGTCTTTTCATACTTTCAAAAACCTTTTTCTTGGAGTACGCGGGGGGGGGGGTGGGTTAAACATTAATCAACATACTATTAGAAAATTTCATGTTAATTGTTGTGTTAACATTTTTTTTAAAACATTCACTTAATTAATTAGAAAAAAGGGTTTTAAAGTTTTCGAGAATTTCTACGTAGTGATCTCTGATTATATTAAAAAGAAACCTTTGTCGTCAACAGAAATTCGTCGTTCAGACGTTCCTTCCCTTCCACTTGGTTTACTACTTTTTTTTATACGCAACTTTTAAAATCAATTCACCTATAATCTTTTTCAACTATTAACATTCATATAACTTAGTCACTTATACAATTAAGTGTAGTAGTGTGCCATGATAGTGACGCATGCGCAGTTGATTAAAATAATCCATTGACAGGTTTTCCAGACCATTTTCACAAAAAAGAAATATGAAATATTTTTTTTAAATTGACTTTTTTCGAAATTTATTCAAAGTTTTAGGAATTTTATTTTTTCTGAACCATGTCAGAGATATAAGAAATAAGATTATTAGATGCTTTTGACATAAAATATTTTAGTTATAGATTGTACAGGCGACTTTTACACGCTACTTGTTCAATAACCAAAATATACATTATTGAATCCTGGAAATAACGATAATTACATTTTGAAAAGAAAAGTTTTCACTGAGCGAAATTGCCCTACACGAGCAAAGTTAACCTCTTTTACGGTACGCTAAAACCCAAATGAAATGCATTTTTATTTTATTTTATTTTCTTTTATTTTATTTGAATTAGTAATTATCGAACAATTATGATGAACAATTGTGTTGCCTACAATTGACTATTAATATATCAAATTTCCGTTTTCTGTTTACAGGTCACCAGGGATGGCTTCTTCTTCTTTATCTTCTTGTTCTCTCTTTTCTTTGGATATTTGTTTCTTACAGACTGAAATACTGAAAATAAATAATTTCTATGCAAAACAGTTTCATTGGTGTGAAAAGTAAACGATATATAGTTTGAAAGGAAGTATTTGAAGAAGATAAAAAATTTTGAGGAGAAAAGAGTTTCGAAGGAAATAGTTGTGTAGGAAAAAAGTAATTGAAGACATTGTCAATGTATGTATACAGGTCAGGTTTGTATAAGGAGTAAGAGTGCATAACAGTTTTGAAAGAAATTTGAATTTCAGTTGTGTTGCAAAAAAGTAATTGAAGACATTGTATACAGGTCAGGTTTCTATAAAGAGTAAGAGTGCATAAAAGTTTTAAAAGAAATTTGAATTTTTCAAGTCTTGAAGAAGATGACAGATTAAAAGAAATAAAAGTTTTTTAGGAAGTTGATGTAGGAAGTTTAAGAGTTAAGGGAAATGGTTGTGTACGAAAAGAAGAATCGAAGAGAACATAATTTAGAAAGAAAAAAAGAATTTAAGACAATACGGTAATAAGACAATAAAAGGTAGTAAGAGATATCTTAAAGTTACAAAAGGAAACTGGTACTTTAAAGAAATAGTAGGAATTAAATAAAAAGTAAAGGCTGACAGAAAAATTTTATCTGCAGAAAGTATATCAGTCCTTTTGTTCAGTAAACAAATTTATAATGAATTCAAAGGAAGCTAAAATATCTGAAGAGAGCTGTTCAACATCGACTTCAAGTTTGTTTCCTAATCCTCATTTGGTAGTAAAACAATTGAATACAAAGGCATTAAGAGAAAAAAGATATCGTGAAAAAAAAGATTAAGTAAGCAGGTAATTGTTAAAAAGCAGAAAGATGAAGAAAAGCAATTGAAAAGAGTGCGCTTGAAATGTAAATCTCGCCTTACTATTGACAATTGTGAACAAGAAAAAATCAATGAAAATGTTTCTCCGATTGTAGAAAGTGATGATGAAGGAAGTAAAAATACAAGCAGCATTAATCGTGCTTCTGAATTACTTTTTATTAATAAAAATGTTTTTAGTAGGAAATTACTTGAAGATTGTCCTTCGACATCGACTACAGAAGTATGTGAGTTAAAAACGAAAGCATTAAGGGAGAAAAAGTATCGTGAAAGAAAGAATGTCAAACAAAAATTGCTTCAAGAAAATGAGAATAATGAAAAACAAAATTTGAAAACAGTTAATGTAAAAAGTAAATTGATACATAATCATGGTGATTGTAAAAGAAAAAAAAATGAGGATGTTTCTTTGGATGTACAAATTAATGATGAAGAAAATGAAAATGTAAGTAGCAAAAATCGTGCTGTAGAATCATTGCATATTAATAAAAAGAATCCAATTAAGGAAACTACTGAAAATTGTTCTTCTACATCGAGTAAAGTTGTATCTGTTGATCATGAATTGGGATTATGCAAATTGAAGACAAATGCATTAAGACAGAAAATATATCGTGCAAAAAAAACGATTAAATCAACAATTACTTCTTGAACAGAAGAAGGATGAAGAAAAGATTTGAAAATAATTAATTTGAAACGTAAATCGCATTTAACTGTTGACAATTGTAAGAATAAAAGAAGAAATGAAGATGTTTCTGTGAGTGTCAAAGATAGTGATGAAGGGCGTAAAACAGGAAGTAGCTGTAATCGTACGGTACATTCATTGTCTATTAAGAAACAGTTTTTAAGTAAAGAAACATCTGAAGACAATTCTTCGACATCGAATATAGTTGCATCTATTGATCATGACTGAGGAGTATGCGAATTGAAGCAAAAGCTTTAAAAGAGAAAAGATACTGTGATAAAAAAAGATTAAATGAACAATTACTTGCTGAAAAGAAGAGAAGTGAAGAAAAACATTTGAAAAGAAATAATTTGAAACGTAAAGTGCTTCTTTCCACAAATACAAGGAAAAAAATACAAACAGATATTTGTCTAATACACATTTTCAAAGATATTTTCAAGCCTGTCTCTAAATCAAAGTTTGTCATTAAATTTTTTTAGAAAAAGCAACAATAGTGCTTTATTCCTAGCCGCAATTTAGACTTGTTTGCAAAATATTAGATGAATTTATTAAAATCTTTGTCTTTAGGCAGCAAAATTTGGTTTTTTGTAGAATACACATTTTCAAAAATATTTTCAAGCCTCTCTCTAAATCAAAGTTTGTCATTAAATTTTTTTAGTAAAAGCAACAATAGTGCTTTATTTCTAGCCCCAAGTTATACTTGTTTGCAAAAAATGAGACTGATTTATTAAAAACTTTGTCTTAGGCAGCAAGTTTTAGTTTTTTGTATAATACACATTTTCAAAGATATTTTCAAGCCTGCCTCTAAATCAGAGTTTGTCATTTAATTTTTTTTGTAAAAGCAACAATAGTGCTTTATTTCAAGCCACAAGTTACACTTGTTTGCAAAAAATCAGACGGACTTATTAAAAAGTTTGTCTTTAGGCAGCAAAATTTGATTTTCTGTATAATACACATTTTCAAAGATATTTTCAAGTTTGTCTCAAATTCAAAGTTTGTCATTAAATTTTTTTACTAAAAGCAACAAAAGTGCTTTCTTCCTAGCCGCAATTTACACTTGTTTCCAAAATATCAGTTAAATTTATAAAAAATTTTGTCTGTATTCAACAAAATTTGGTTTTTTGTATAATACACATTTTCAAAGATATTTTCAAGTTTGTCTCTAAATCAAAATTTTTTATTAAATTTTGTTAGTAAAAGCAACAAAAGACCTTTATTCCTAGCTGCAAATTACACTTGTTTCAAAATGTTAGATGAATTTATTAAAATCTTTGACTTTAGGCATCAAAATTTGTTTTTTTGTATAATACACATTTTCAAAGATATTTTCATAACGCAGTCTTAAAAATGGCGTGATTCGGTTCTCTGTAGATAACCAGAAAGTTGCAGATTTAAGAACGATTCACTATGTGACGTCAGAGTGCAAACAAGTACAGTCCAAATTGCATGTCCCCCACTTATCTACTTTTCTTGCACGCACTGTTTGACCAACAGAACAGAGTCGATATCTTTAGCGTGAGTAGTACCGCTTCAAAATCTAACCTGACCGTATCACTAGCGCGGCGTGTTGACAAGTAAAAAAGTGTGAGACATTCAATTTGGATTGTATTTGTGTACACTCTGACGTGACATAGTCAATCATTCTTAATTCTGCAACTTTCTGGTTATCTATACAGAGAACCGAATCACGCCTTTTATGACTTTGTTATGAAAAGTATCGTTCGTAACTGCGTGAACAAAGCAGTCGTTTTGAAACTCGCGCAATTTTTGCAACTCGTTTCACTCGTTGCAAAAACATTGCTCTCGTTTTAGAAACGACTGCTTGTCACGCATGTTACGAAATATACTATTTCAAGCCTGTCTCTAAATCAAAATTTGTTATTAAATTTTTTTTAGCAAAAGCAACAAAAGTCCTTTATTCCTAGCCGCAAGTTACACTTGTTTGCAAAAAAATCAGACGGATTTATTAAAAACTTTGTCTTTAGGCAGCAAAATTTGGTTTTTTGTAGAAAACACATTTTCAAAAATATTTTCAAGCCTGTCTCTAAATCAAAATTTGTTATTAAATTTTTTTTAGCAAAAGCAACAAAAGTGCTTTATTCCTAGCCGCAAGTTACACTTGTTTGCAAAAAAATCAGACGGATTTATTAAAAACTTTGTCTTTAGGCAGCAAAATTTGGTTTTTTGTATAATACACATTTTCAAAGATATTTTCAAGCCTGTCTCTAAATCAAAATTTGTTATTAAATTTTTTTTAGCAAAAGCAACAAAAGTGCTTTATTCCTAGCCGCAAGTTACACTTGTTTCAAAATATAAGATGAATTTATTAAAAACTTTGTCTTTAGGCAGCAAAATTCTGTTTTTTGTATAATACACATTTACAAAGATATTTTCAAGCATGTCTCTAAATCAAAATTTGTTATTAAATTTTTTTTAGTAAAAGCAACAAAAGTTCTTTATTCCTAGCCGCTAGTTACACTTGTTTGCAAAAAATCAGACAGATTTATTAAAAACTTTGTCTTTAGGCAACAAAATTTGGTTTTTTGTAGAAAACACATTTTCAAAAATATTTTCAAGCCTGTCTCTAAATCAAAATTTGTTATTAAATTTTTTTTAGCAAAAGCAACAAAAGTGCTTTATTCCTAGCCGCAAGTTACACTTGTTTCAAAATATAAGATGAATTTATTAAAAACTTTGTCTGTATTCAGCAAAATTTGGTTTTTTGTATAATACACATTTTCAAAGATATTTTCAAGCCTGTCTCTAAATCAAAATATGTCATTAGTCTTAGGCAGCAAGTTTTAGTTTTTTGTATAAGACACATTCTCAAAGATATTTTCAAGCCTGTCTCTCAATCAAAATTTGTCATTAATTTTTTTTATAAAAAACAACAAAACTGCTTTATTTCTAGCCACAAGTTACACTTATTTGCAAAAAATCAGACGGATTTATTAAAAAGTTTTTCTTTAGGCAGAAAAATTTGATTTTTTGTATAATACACATTTTCAAAGATATTGTCAAGCCTGTCTCTAAATCAAAATTTGTTATTAAATTTTGTTAGTAAAAGCAACAAAAGTCCGTTATTCCTAACCGCAAGTTACACTTGTTTCAAAATATTAGATGAATTTATTAAAAACTTTGTCTTTAGGCAGCAAAATTCTGTTTTTTGTAGAACACACATTTTCAAAGATATTTTCAAGCCTGTCTCTCAATCAAAATTTGTCATTAATTTTTTTTATAAAAAACAACAAAACTGCTTTATTTCTAGCCACAAGTTACACTTGTTTACAAAAAATCAGACGGATTTATTAAAAACTTTGTCTTTAGGCAGCAAAATTCGGTTTTTGTCGAATACACATTTTCAAAGATATTTTCAAGCCTTTTGCTAAATCAAAATTTGTCATTAAATTTTTTTAGTAAAAGAAACAAAAGTCCTTTATTCCTAGCCGCAAGTTACACTTGTTTGCAAAATATTAGACAGATTTATTAAAAACTTTGTCTTTAGGCATCAAAATTTGGTTTTTTGTATAATACACATTTTCAAAGATATTTTCAAACCTGTTTCTTAATCAAAATTTGTCATTAAATTTTTTTAGTAAAAGCAACAAAAGTGCTTTATTCCTAGCCGCAATTTACACTTGTTTGCAAATTATCAGTTAAATATATAAAAAACTTTTTCTGTATTCAGCAAAATTTGGTTTTTTGGATAATACACATTTTCAAATATATTTTCAAGCCTGTCTCTAAATCAAAATTTGTCATTAAATTTTTTTAGTAAAAGCAACAAAAGTGCTTTATTCCTAGCCGCAATTTACACTTGTTTGCAAATTATCAGTTAAATATATAAAAAACTTTGTCTCTATTCAGCAAAATTTGGTTTTTTGGATAATACACATTTTCAAATATATTTTCAAGCCTGTCTCTAAATCAAAATTTGTCATTAAATTTTTTTAGTAAAAGCAACAAAAGTGCTATATTTCTAGCCGCAAGTTACACTTGTTTGCAAAATATTAGACAGATTTATTAAAAACTTTGTCTTTAGGCATCAACATTTGGTTTTTTGTATAATACACATTTTCAAAGATATTTTCAAGCCTGTTTTTAAATCAAAGTTTGTCATTAAATTTTTTTAGTAAAAGCAACAAAAGCGCTTTATTCCTAGCCGCAATTTACACTTGTTTGTAAAAAATCCCTTTGATTTATTGAAAATTTAGTTTTTTTGCAGGCTAACCAATATTTCAGTAATTTTTTTTTATCATTAGATTTTTAGCAGAAATGTAAAAATGGCTATTATTTTAACAGTCATTTATATTATATTAGCTTTAAATGATGAAGGGAGGTCACTGGAGTGGGATTTGGAAATATCTTTTATCACAACTTTTATTAATATTTTCTACCACACATGCACGAAAACCTCGTGTTTTCGTTCGCCTTAAGCGGGGCAGAACTTACAGTTTTTAGGTCAGTGAACGTTAAAGGTAAAAAAACTTCCGAACAGTGAAAAAAACCCTCATCGCGCAGGCGCATTGCGGCTCGCCGCAATGCGCCTTCGCGATGAGGCGCGATGAGAGTTTTTTTCACTGTTCAGAAGTTTTTTTTATCTCTAACGTCACTAACCTGAAAACTGCGAGTGCTGACCAGCTATCGCGAACGAAACACGAGATTTTCGTTCTTATGTGATAGAAAATAGCATATGCACCTCGGGAGGCCGATTTTTTGTCTTGCACAATGTTCTCCGAACTCGTTTCGCACTCGCTCTTCGAACATTTGTGCTTGACAAAGAAACACGGACTTCCCTCCCTTGATGCATAATATACTATTATTCTTTAAATATTTTTCAATAAAATTTCTATTTCTGAATGTCTATTAATATAAATCAGATTCAAGCAAAAAATGGGATTTGTTCTGCTGTTAAAATTTTACGGATTGTTTGAATAAATATTTTAATTATGAAATAAATTTTAATTAATAAAAATTTAATTACTATTTTAAATATTTCAACACTGACCTGCATTTTCCTGTTATATGAAATAAACACAAACACTTAATCTTTTAGATTAGCGCTTAAGATCGAACTTCACTTCCTATTTTAATATTATTTAAACACTTTTAAACATTTTAAAAATAATGAACGATAAGATATTATTGAATTTAAATTTTGATTACATGGCGGTTATATTATACGCCATAGACTAATCACGCGGCGATAGATGCGTCGCGACTTTGAAAATCAGACTTTTAACCGGAAGGACAGCATTTATGTGTCTCGGTGTATTTCTCCGGCGGCAAGTCATCTTAAAAATTTTCGTGTTACTTTATTAGATTCAGTTCTGTACTATAGTCCACGGTCAAAAAAACATTTCTGGATTGGCTGTCCTCTCTAGTAACGCCCCTTACGCACACATTAATGAAAATTATACATTTGCTAGCAGTCTAGCACTAAAGTAGCATATACCAGGGATGCCAACGCATAAAAGCCAATGACCAATCATAGATGATAGCTGCGCAAGCGTAGATAAGTGCGTTTTGTGACAGTCGTTTGGTATCCCTGAATAGAAACCTAACCTTCTTATATGTCATTCTATATCTTGCGCAGCTTTGTTATTATTTTTGTGATAGTGAATAATAATGAAAATGTTTCTTTCAAAAAAACGGTGAAGCTAGTTATTCTAAAACTTTTACATACAAATCTAATTGATTCTGAGAATAATATGTTAGTTTTATAAAAAATTTGTAAGAAAAGTTCCAAAGATATTAAATAAAATGTGGGCTGCGCAAAGTTTTCGTGCATGTTTCCCATGTTAAATAGACAATTTAAAACAATAATAATATAAAAACGGTGAAGCTAGTTCAATTAAAACTTTGCAAGTAGATAAATAATATCTTACTTAACTTATTTCTAAAATTTCAAGAAACTCCTAAGAAAATCATTTTGCCGGTGAAATACCTTAATATAAAACTAATTTATCCAAAATTTTGTATAAATCATCGTAATATTATAACACTTTCTTGTTAAAAACGATTTTAGTATATTATTTGTTTTTAACAAAATTATTAAACAATTTATATTAATATTATTAATTAATAAAAAATTCTTAAAACAAAATTATAATCTTTATATATAATTTTCAAAAGATTGAAAAATAACAACAATAAAATAATTGATAAGTTCATGATAGTTTTTAATTTTTAATCTTAGATAAGCAATTTCTTTATCAATAAATATAATTGAGCGAGCGAATTAACATCGCTAGTTTATATAATTATCAAATTCTAATCAGTTCCTGGCCCTAAAAAGGCTAATTGTTAAATTTCCATGTACATGCTAACCAATAAAAATGAAATTTAACATTCCGTAACTGCGAGAGGTTTAGGTACATTTAGGTACCTAAATATATGCAACTGTTTTTTTATATTAAATAAAAAAAACCAGTGTGCTTTTTAATTTTCTTAGTCGCAGGTGCCCTAGAATGTCTCTTGAAAAGTAATCGCTTAACTTCGTCATGCTGCTGTTCATTGTAAAAAAAATTTGAGTTGCCTTCATGAGCTTTTGCAGCTTTATAAAGACTTTTTGCATTTAAAATAGCATTTTCTGGTGTGAACTGTAAGCTACTACAAGTGTCTTCTGTCTTCCAAGTAGTTTAAAGCATGTTAAATGGTTTCTTTATAAATATTATCCACCATATTGGATCCGCTATTTAGTATTTTGAAAAACTAACATCAGATTCGTAATCAGAGACCCCAAGAATGCCCAAGGAACAAGTTTCAAAGAAATCGGAACAATTTTTTTAAAAATCCATTATTTTCGATCCACCATTTTGAATCTGCGACTTTAAATTTTTTTTATATATTTAATTTTTTTGTTATTAAAGTCACTAAATCCAAATCAACATTTCAAAGAAGCGAAAAATCAGTTTTAGATATAGAGATTTTTTTTGATCCGAAAATACAATAAATAAATAATTTTGGTCAACAAACACTGTTGACAGCACGCCACTAGACTTCGATGCCCGCTGAAGGCGGGCTCAAAAGCTAGTTATAAAATAAAGACCTTAGGCCAAAAAACTAAAAATATATGTTTTCATTAAAATAAAATACCTGACTTTTAAACAACCAGAAAATATTCTCTTCAATTATTATTTAGATTTGTTTATGAGATGCATTAACTTTTATAATTTGTTCACAGAGAAAAAATACTATTGAATCTACAGCACACGTATGCAAATACGTTCAGAAGCATAATTTGATTCATTTGATAAAATATGTAACTGATTTTATAGCAGTGCTATTAATTTTATAACTTTGCTCTTGTTTCAAAGGTGCGAGCTGTAAAATCAATGTCATATTTTATCAAAAAAATCAAATATGTTTTTGGTCGTATTCGAATACGCGTTCTATAGATTCAATAGCATTTTTTTCTCAGTATTGTTTTGTCAAAAATCGATTGGATATTTGGTTTTATTTGATTTGGAAAGAAAGGTTGGTAGTAGATATAAATTTTAATTTATCTAACACCGATTATTTCATAAATAATTTCTTTCCGTGTAACCTGTTACACATTAAAATGTTACATATTAAAATTTCAAAAAATTTTTACAAAGATTAAAATCTTCAGTCTCTTAGTTGAGTTATGGTGAAGAACTAACCTTTTTTAAAACTCAACACTACACTTAATCCTATTCCAACACTTCTGTTTTTACCAAATCTTTAAACATATTTTTGACTTGTAAATCTATTTTTATTTTATAGTTTCGAAGATTGTTTTTTTTTATTGCCTTTCATAGAAGGAGTGGTAGAAGATGCAAGAACAACTTATGTGTCCAATGAATCAAGAAGTTTTGTAAGAACACAAAATTATAATTAAAAAAAAATATTTATTTTTCTACTAGACCACTGTGCATTTTAAAAGCTTGTTTAAATATATAAAAACTTTGAAAGATAACTGTTTTTCAACTAAATTATTATGTTTTTTTGTAAAACTGCAGTTAAGTAGCTTTTCCGAATTTTTAAGTTTTTTAATCTGGATTGGATAATCTAATTGTCAATAATTATCATTATTACTTTTAGAAATACTTTTATAAACTTCCGGAGATCGAAACAGAATTTTAACAAGTTTAAAAATTTTTAGCTTCATTTTCACGATTTTACGATTTTTTTCTGATTTTAATAAAGAATTATGTAATTTCATTTAGAAATTTGAAAAAAAAGATTTTATTCATTGAAAACCTCGTGTGCACAAGATAGCCCCGCTTATCAGTAACTTAGATTAATGAATTTGTACTTTTTAAAATTTTAAGCTAACAAAATCATTATATTTTGATTTAACTTTTTGATTTCCGCGATTCACTTATATTTTCATTTACATTGCTTAAATTGTTTTTGATTTTGTTTTTGTCATTGGTTTTCACCTTCATTGTAATATTTAATTTTTAGGATTTTGTGTTTTGGGATTAAAACGTGTGCAAGAGAGAGTGAGATAGTAAGAGACGCATGTCACATATATGTCACACGTGTAACATATACATGTTTGACAAGTGACATGTGTGACATGTGTCTTTCACTATCTCCCTCTCTCTTGCATACAACCGTAAATTGACAGCTATTGACTGTGAACGACGACGGACTACAAAGTCACAATATATAAGGGTTTTGATCCCTAACCACGCAATTGAACCCCTAATTTAATTTTTAAAAAATTTTCCAAAAAAAAAAATCTTAACTCCATGGCATTTGATTCTTAAACATTAACAATCAAACTGATCGACTTTAGTATAAATCAACGCAAGTACTCTCTAAATGATATTTTTATGTGTCTGAAGAGGAAAGTCTAATACTTGCAGCTTGGAGTAAAAGTGAAAGACAAAGATAACGACAAAGTAAGAAACAAATTAAATAATTGACGCTTAAGAGTACTTTTGTCAGGTGGTACCCTATAATGAGGGAATTTAAAGCCAATGTACTTTTGTTGGTATTCCAAAATAGTGGGAAAACATTTTTGCAACAAAGTACATAATTCAGGTTTCATACGACAGAAAATTTATACAGTGAAAATAAAGTTACGAAATTTTGTATATTTTAATTTTTAGGTTGACCTTGTATTTAATGAAATTAAAGAAGAAATTAAAACAGAATTACAAAATAGCTCTTTAGACTATATTACACAAAGCAAGTTGATTGTAAAGTTGGATAGTCTAACAATGGATACTAAGGATGGTCTTAGAGACCATGGCTTCGTTCCAAATGAAAGATCTTATGAAGTAAGAAAATAGTACTAAGGAAGATCGAGATGAGTTGTAACAAATTAAATTTCTTAAACCTATATGTGACAACGCGCGAGAAAAGGGACCTTAATAATGCGATCAAGTCACTACGACGGAGAGCTGGCTACATAAAAATGACATGTATAAGGTACATGAAACATGAATATATTAATATGTTCTCATTGAGTTCCTGAATTCAGAAAGTGAAGTCATGTCTGTCTGCGCGGTCAGGAAGATTAAAGTCGCGGCGGACGGTCAAAGATGATAAATCTGATAAGGAAAAAAGTGATAAGTCTCAAAGATAAAAATTATAGAAATGTAAAGTATTTTTTATTAGAAAACGTGTAATATAATCGGCAGACAATTTTCTGGAAGAAAAAGGCCTAGCAGACAACGTCAAAGGTGCGTTATTTCTAATGAAAAAAAATGGTAAGACTCGAGACTGAAAATTGTTGTAAATAATAGGTTAGCTCTTAACAAAGCCATATGTCATTTGTCAGGCAAAAATTCGGAAGATAACATCGTGACAGACAACGATAAAAAGAAACATTTCCATACGTTTTCATATATTCACGCCTGGGGCGTAAATTATATATTTTACTAATAACTCGCAACCAATGGTTTTTGCACAAAAAATCTTAGAATATGATCTTGTACACAGTAAAAAAAAATGTCTTGAATGTATTTCAGATTAATTTATTTTTTAAACTAAAATTTATCCAAAGACTAATTTCAGGGAAAATAGTGTTTTAAAATTAGTCATTAAAAGTCTAAGAAAAAGAAACTAGCCCTTAAAAGGGCTATTGTCTGGTTTTAAGACAATTTCAGTTTCAATTTAAGTTTATATTTTGACTCAAAGTTTAATTTCAGTTTTCTTTAGGACTAGTTTTACGACTCAAGTTAGATTTGTTTAAGGATTTCTATTATCAGCTAATTTTTATTCCGATAGGTCTATTTTATATTTTACCTAAAGACTAGCCGCTTTTTGACATCGAAATAATACTTTTTTTTCTGTGGAGAGCACATTACTATGTACAATATTTATACCAAACATCAAATAATAATAATAATAATATCCGTATTACTATTCAAAAATCAAACTGGCACAATTTTTCGCCGAACTGTTTCAACTCACTTTCTGGCTCATTTGAAGCTTTATTCGATATTTAAAAATTGTTACAACTCATCTCTGTCTTTATTATTAAAATCTTCTAATGAAATGAAAAAATGTTTTATAGTATTATACGATTTAGTCAGTTACTTATAATTATATTTTGAATACTTTTTAAGTAATATAAATTAATTTCAGACTGATTTTGGTGTAAGTACTTTAGATAATTGGTGGCGTTTTAAAAAAGTTCAAATTGAAAGAATAGCCGAGTTTTATCAACAACAGGAAGCTAATAAAACGTATGATTTATACTCATTTAAACTAAAAAAAATAATATTAAAGTATCTATTAATTTTATTTAAATCTCAATTATGAGTAGCTTAGAAAGATTTGCTCATGCATTGCAAAAATTTTGAGAATAAAACTGCATTTGTGTATTAGTTTGGATCCCAGGGAGATCATGTGTTTTCCACTTCCCTGTCAATAATTGTCAAATCATCATTAGCTCATTATTAACTGCCATCATTAAGTCAGTAACAAAAAATTTACCTCTTTTTATGGGATCATGACCTTAAATATTTGGGTGATTTAAAATATAAAATTCTTCGAATATTGTTTAAAGTGCTACAAAAATCGAGTACAAATAACTAAGAGTTCAAAAGCTTACAAGTTTTTGAATATCGAAGGGAAAAACAATTTAATTAATTTAATGTAGTTGGTTGTTTAAACAATTAATTTCATCAGCATTCTCCGCTTTTCCTCCACCACCTGGAAATTGATTATAAAGAAACAAAATTTTGTAATTACCGTCTTGTAGGAAAGTCGCTGGCGCATTTTTTTTCAGATAATATTTTTTCTATTTCTTACTATTTTTGAAAAAAAAACCCAAAAAACTGGATTTTTGTTAAAACTATATTTGATTAAAATTTCAACTTTGACTTGTACTAAAATGAAAAAGTCTTAACATTTTAACATGGAATTTACAGAAGTTTTAGTTTGAAGTATTTTTTAGATGATATAATAATAATAATGCTTAATTATTTATCTAAAAGAAAGTTATTAATTTTGTTGTTGCTCGTTGATATATTATTGTTTGATAATATTAAATTGCTTCGTTTAACGAGGAAATTTTCAGTAAACACAAAGTTGTCATATGTTAATCAAATATAGTTTAAAGAAAAATTCGGACTTTTTTGAGTTTTCTTTTGCAAAAACGGTAAGGGATAGAAAAAAAATTGTCTATTAAAAAGATGCGCCAGAAAATTCCCTACAAGATAGTAATTTCATAACTTTGTTTCTTAACAATCAATTTCAAGATGATGAGGGAAACGCGGACTCTGATGTTGAAAGTTTATGTGCCCTTAATGAATCCAGATGCTCAATTATTATACAGTAGAACGTCTCTAGTTTCAAGTTCCTGTAGTTTTAATTTTTCCCTACTTTAAGACTCAACATGTAGCCAAATTATAACATCAACTCATTTTTCGCATTTTTCTTGTGAATTTCTATTCTGTTATATCCCTGAATAATTTCAGACCAAAAAGAAAAAAATCGTTAGACACATTTTTGAGAAAATCGAATTTTTTTATTTTTTAAGCTAAAAACATTGCTACTCTGCAAAAACTTTAAACCAAAAGTTTTGTAACTTAAAATTTTTTTAGAATTTTTATTTTTACATTATCTACTGAGTAATTTAACACAAAAGTACTCTTTAACGATACTCATTTAATTATTTATTTTTGTTGTTGTCATTTAATTATCAAAAAGTCTTACTTTAAAGTTGAAGGGTTGTAAAAATGAATAATACACAATCTTAAAATCAACTCAAAATTTGTTTGCTTTGTTATGGCAAAACCAAAAAGATATTTCCCATAAAAAATAAGGTGAAAGACGAACTTGAGAAAGTATTTACCTAACTTTGTCTAAAAAAACAATGATTTAATGAGCGTTTATTTTAATTACTGTTTTTCCATTTTTTCGTTAATGTCTATAGTTAAACAAACAAATAGGGGAAGTTGGGGTATTCTTGGACACACTTCTATTTTGTCCAGAGACTAAAAAAAATTGCTTTTTCTCAAACTTTCAAATCTTTATTTTGTGGTACGATAAATAACCTTTTTTATTTGTAACAGAAATTTGACTTAATTGTTTAAAATTGTACACTCTGTATCAGTTGGCGCAAAAAACTGGTTGTTGAGAATATATTATAATAAATAAAATAAAGTGTAAAATATCAACGAAAATGATTGAGAATCGCAGTTAAGGCAGGTGCAAGTGTTCGGGTTTGCTCCGGCACAACTCAAATGAATTACCTCGATCACAAGCAATACAATGGGCTGTGCACAGCTGTGCATGAAAACTCACTTATAGGCATCAAACACACGAAGTTAGGTTGTAAACTGTCAGGAACTAAGTGGCCAATAATACCCCGACAAAAGAATTCAAAAATACCCAGAACGCTCATTTTTACAAAATGTCGGCGTATAAGTAACACAATGCAAATTTCATACAAAACTCTTATATGTGTCGAAAGCTTAAAGTTCAAAGAATATTATAAATATATTTACCTAACTTGGTTCGTCGCAAAATTTTGTAAAAATAAACAAAACACTAAGTGAAAAAACACTTTACAAACATCAAAATTTTGTTTGCTATGATAGCGATATAACAATGCATCAAAACAAGTCAAGTGCTCAGTAGAAAATAAGGTTATGATAAGACGAATCGATGCTAGTTGATGGAGACCCCAAGCATTACAAACAGGAAAAATATCGCGCTGTCCAACAAAAATCCGTGTCCAATAAAACACCGACCTCCATTAACTAATTATTACTAAAACAACCCGTGTAGAAAAGTTGGATGGGCGCCAGTTGGGCCCCATATGGGTTTCCCAAATTTAAGGTGGGCCCCAGTTGGGTCTTCCCACTAGGAAATTAGTGGGCTTGTAATGCTCAACCCGGTTAGTGCCAATTCATTAAAACAGATCGTAAAAATGTAAGATCGTTAAAAAATATTCATTACAACTTTTAACAATATATTTCACCAACATTTTCTTTAATGATATAAAAATTAGTTAATAACAATTGTTGCATGTATTTTTTAAATTGTTTAAACAAATCAATATTGTTTTTTTGAAACTTTTCATCTAATAGAGCTAGAGTGTTGTAACTTTTTCTTAAGTTTGCAACTTTTCAAACCTATAAAAGCACAATACTAACAATAAACGAAAATCCACAATTATGAAAATTGTTTAAACAAATTAATATTGCTTATTTACAACTTTTCATCTAATTAAGCTAGAGAGCTGAAACTTTCTCTTAATTTTGCAACTTTTCAAGCTTATGAAAGCTTAATATTAATAAAAAACAAAAATCCACAATTATAAAAATTGTTTAAACAAATTAATATTGTTTATTTGAAATTTTTCATCTAATTGAGCTAGAGAGTTGAAACTTTCTCTTAATTTTGCAATTTTTCAAACCTATAAAAGCTTAATATTAATAATAAACGAAAATCCACAATCACAAATATTGTTTAAACAAATTAATATTGTTTATTTGAAACTTTTTATCTTATTGAGCTTTAGATTTCAAATTTTCTTTTAATTTTGCAACTTTTTACACCTATAAAAGCTTATTATTAATAATAAACGAAAATTCACAATTTTAAAAATTGTTTAAACAAATTAATAATGTTTATTTGCAACTTATCATCTAATTAAGCTACAGAGTTGAAATTTTCTTCTAATTTTGCAACTTTTTAAGCTTATGAAAGCTTAATATTAATAATAAACGAAAATCCACAATTACAAATATTGTTTAAACAAATCAATATTGTTTATTTGCAACTTTTTATCTTATTGAGCTTTAGATTTCAAATTTTCTTTTAATTTTGCAACTTTTTAAAAATACCAAAGCTGAATATTAATAATAAACAAAAATCCTCAATTATAAAAATTGGTTAAACAAACTAATGTTGTTTATTTGCAATCATTCATCGAATTGAGCTAGAGTGTTTGACTTCTTCTTAATTTTGCAATTTTTAAGCCTATAAACACCCAAAACTTATAGTAAACGAAGATCCATAATCATGAAACTCTTTTAAATAAATTAATATTGTTTATTCGCAACTTAAATACAATTTGGGAACTGTATTACAATATTGATATTAACAATATTAATTTGTTTAAACAATTTTTATAATTGTTGATTTTACTTTACAATTAATATTGGGCTTTACTAAGATTGAAAAATTGCAAAATTAATAAAAAGTTACAACCCTCTAACTGAATTAAATGAAAAATTGCAAATAAACAATATTAATTTGTTTAAACAATTTTTATATTCTTATATTTTAGTTTTTTTCTAATATTAGGATTTACTTAACTTAAATAGATGCAATATTAGAAAAAAGTTACAACTCTCTAGCTCTTTTAGATGAAAAGTTTCAGATAAACAATATTAATTTGTTTAAACAAATTAAAAAATACATGCACCAATTGTTAGTAACTAATTTTTATGTAATTA
The DNA here is from genome assembly GCA_037103525.1 of Ganaspis brasiliensis. NCBI lineage: Eukaryota > Metazoa > Arthropoda > Insecta > Hymenoptera > Figitidae > Ganaspis > Ganaspis brasiliensis. Next base: position 3,620,946 of record JAZKLR010000294.1, read on the forward strand.
AAGGAAATTTTGGTGGAAAATGTTGTAAAAAGTCGTAATGAATATTTTTTAACGATCTTACACTTTTTTTTTCGTTTATGAAGATTTTTTATGGCCCTTTAAAAAATAGTTAATAATAAAAAATTTGTTAAATAAATTATTGGATCTTATTCTTTAAACTTTCCTGAGGAGAAATAGCTTTATCCGATCGAAAAATGTTAATTTTCATGGATTTTTTTTCCCCATGCATATTGCATGGGAAACTTTGAGCGGTTTGACCGAATTTCATGAATTTTTAAATTGAAATGAAGGGAAATTGCAATATATAAAGCCAGATTGACGATAAGTTTAGTATTGAAACTATTATTTAGTAACAATTTACATATTTGATAAAAAGTGGGAAGCCCAGGTTGGCCCCAACTGGCGCCCACGTACAAACTGGGAATTACTGGGAACTTTTCTACACGGGAATTTTAATTCGATTATTTACTTTTAATAAAAATAATGCGAGGAAAAAAAAATATACCAATTTATGTAAAAAGTAGAGTCTTCAGCAAACAATACTATAAAGAATCAACTTTTCACTATATTTATTCAATTAACCTTTTTCTCTTTTGGTTTTAAATAACTCAAAAAATAATAGTGATTAAATTTACAAGTTAATTTGAAGAGCTCAGATTTTTGGGTTGAAGTTATTGCTAAGTCGCAGTGTTTTAGCATAAGAAATTGAAAAACTCGATTTTGCAAAAAATGCATATAACGATTTTTTTCTTTTTGGTCTTGAATCATTCAGGAGACATATTAGAATAGAAATTCACAAGAAAATTTGAAGTGCCTCAACCTTTGGATTGGACTTAGTTCGGACCCACCGTGCCTATAGCATCTATCGTTTTATGGTGATTCTAGAATAGGCTTTGCGACCGTCGCTCGCAACACGGAGATCACGTGATGAACACGTAGCTGTCGACTGTCCCAAGGCCTATTCTATACTCTGTTCCACGAGAGAAAGACCCTCGTAAAAACGAATTTTGGTTTTCTTTGCGCAGAAAGTTATAAAATAAGGCGTGGAAATTTTTCGTTTTCGACAAATGAAAATTCAGTTTTCAACATACTTTAAACATAATAAACACTAACACCAGCATCTGTACGTGCCTTTTAAGTCATCTACTTTCTTAACCTGCAGTTTATGATGGGTCCGAAACATAGTCAAAAAATTAAAAAAAAAACTTTTTTATTTTTCATCTAATTGATTTGAAACTTCTATATTTAAGATTCTCGTTTTTTCTAATTCCAACGATATTTAATTTGACCTATTTTCTTTAAAAATAAGCTATATTTTCAAGGGTTGTGTTAATATAATTATTCAAAAGAAACATGATTTCAAGCACTGTGTGCTGCAGACTTAAAAACTGACCTGTTATTCTGTTCCTTGAGGATCATTTTGGGTTATATTTATGATCTTAAAGGCTTACAAATACATTTAAAAGATAAACTCTCATCTATTTAGCCAAAACATGTCTTCAACTGCTATTGGTTCAATTTCTATGGAAAAAGTTTTTAAAAGACATTTTCATTTTCTGCTCCACCCTTTTCATTTATGATGCGCGGACGACGAGTCTTTCTCTCGTGGAATAGAGTATAGAATCACCATCAAGTACCCCCAAAATGGTGAAACTAGATACGTTCTTGTGTATCTAAATTAGATAAATTTCTACTTCTCTGCATTCAAATATTCAACATATTTCAAATTCTGTAATTAATTTTTTCCGTTTGGCACGCGCTTATGTTTATTGATAATTCAATAATATATAAATGTGAATAGTTTATGTTTCTTTTCTGTAGAACTAGGAGTCGAAGATTCATCCTTGATGCTCAATACTATCCTTCTACAAATAATATAAGTAAGTATGTGTTGAAATATATCTCTATATTATCTCTCTGTATTACAAAAAGATATCGCTGTCGTTGCTGTTTCAAGATTTTAGAGGGCTGTCGCCCTCTAAAATCTCTAAAATGGTCTCAAAAACGCTCCAACAAATCGAGCAAAACATGCTCCGCTTATATAACATTTTTTGTATGTCTGTCTGTCTATCTGTCTGACTGCACCAGAATTTTGTGTGTGCGTTTACGCGGTTGAGCGTGTAGTCCAGTCAAATTGTCATTCAAAAAGCCTCAACAAAACATTAATTCCGAGGTCGGAAATTTTTTTTTCTATTGAAAGAGGAATGTTCCCTGAGTTTAACTTCAAGTTTGCGACCTCGAGAGGTGGTAACTTTTTCCGCCATCTTGAAAATAATGGTGAAATTTTGTATCGCAATTATCTCGTAATCTAGAGCATTAACGCAAAAAATGCTTCTTACTAATTTTATAAAGATTAAAATTATCTATCGTTTTTATTTAAAACATTTTTTTCTAACATTAATATTTTTTGATTTATAATGTAAAATTCCATAAACCATAAGCGTAGAAAATCTTTTTTTGCTAATTTCGCGATTATTATGCAGTTTTCTACAAAAATAGATTCTTTAAAAGTTGTAGATAGTAAAATAATAAACAAATAATCAGTGAACATTTTTCTTCTAAGATAATTATGAAACGTTGAAGAAAGCAGTGAAGTAAACAATACTTGCGTATTCGCAAGTAAATGCCATAATAATCTTTAATTACAGAGATTTGTACCATGCATTAATTCGAGGTCTTGAATGTATATTACAATCCAAAGAGGAATGTTCCCTGAGCTGAATTTCAAATTTGCGACCTCGAGGGGTGGTAACTTTGTCTGCCATCTTGAAAAAAGAGGTGAAATTTTGCATCGCAAATATCTCGTAATCTAGAGCATTAAAGCAAAAAATGCTTCTTATTAATTTTATTCAGATTAAAATTATCTTTAGCTTTTGTTTGTAACATTTTTTTATAACATAAATATTTCTTAATTTTTAATGCAAAACAATAAAAACCATAGGGGTAGAAAATCGTTATTACCCCTCTTTTCATAATGTCAGACAAAGTTACCATCGCACGAGGTCGCAAACTTGAAGATATGTTCACGGAACATTCTTCTTTTGATTGCAAGAAATATTGGTGACCTCGGAATAATGCTTTATTCAATAATCTTTAATTAACAACTCTTATAGTGATTGCTTGAAACTGAGAAAGTGGGGATTGAGCATTTCATGCACTCTCTAGCGTTTCCTAATTATCGCAGAACAAAATGGTTAAATAAAAATTTGTGTATTATTTCTTTTTCTTAAACATCTATATAACTATTTTTGTTTAAATGGCATAATAATCGCGAAATTAGCAAAAAAAGATTTTCTACGCTTATGGTTTATGGAATTTTACATTATAAATCAAAAAATATTAATGTTAGAAAAAATTGTTTTAAATAAAAACGATAGATAATTTTAATCTTTATAAAATTAGTAAGAAGCATTTTTTGCGTTAATGCTCTAGATTACGAGATAATTGCGATACAAAATTTCACCACTATTTTCAAGATGGCGGAAAAAGTTACCACCTCTCAAGGTCGCAAACTTGAAGTTAAACTCAGGGAATGTTCCTCTTTCGACTACAAAAAACATTGACGACCTCGGATTAATGCATTTTACAAAAATCTTTAATTAATTGCTCTTATGGTGTCAACTTGAAAATGCACAAGTAGTAATTACTTACTTCAGTGCGTTCTGCAGCGCTTCTTAATTATCGTAGAAGCAAAATGTTAAATGTAAATTTGTTTATTTTTTTATTATCTACAACTTTTATAGGACCTATTTTTGTAGAAAATTGCATAATAATCGCGAAATTACCAAAAAAAGATTTTCTACCCCTATGGTTTATGGAATTTTACATTATAAATCAAAAAATATTAATGTTAGAAAAAAATGGTTCAAATAAAAACGATAGATAATTTTAATCTTTATAAAATTAGTAAGAAGCATTTTTTGCGTTTATGCTCTAGATTACGAGATATTTGCGATGCAAAATTTCACCCCTTTTTTCAAGATGGCGGACAAAGTTACCACCCTTTGAGGTCGCAAACTTCAAGTTAAGCTCAGGGAACATTCCTCTTTCAATAGGAAAAAAAATTTCCGACCTCGGAATTAAGGATGTTTATCCAAAAAACCAATTTCTACAGATTCTTATAAAATTTTAATGACATATTAAATGTATTACGTTACATGTACTGTTACAATTTTATTAAATTTTACCGTTTTGTTTTTAAGATATAAATTTATAAAGTTTGGACTTTTACATGGAAACAGTAACAAAACGTCCAAAATGACTATATTTTAATTAATTAAAAAAACACGGTTCTACAAATTTTTTAAAAAAACTAATATATTTTTAACTGTAATATAATACAACTTTTACAATAATATTTAATTAATTTACCGTACCGTTGCTAAGAAAATGTCATTCAAGGTTAGTAATTCTTCACTTTTTTGAAATAATCAGGAAGAAAAAATTTTAAAAGCTTGAAATTTTTAATGAAAAATTTTTTTTTTCAATAAAATTTGTTTGTGTCATGAATTTAACTACAAAATACTATTTAGAAACAAAATTATAAGAAGAAATGAAATTAAAAAAATATTGACTATCATGGTCCGATAGAATGAGAACCGCTTGAGGGTATAAGCATCCTTAATGCACAGCAAAATGTACTATTTGACTGGACTAGTGAGCAGCTCAACCGGATGAAGTGGAATTTGGTGTGCAATTGTTTACTAGTCCAACTAAAGATCTCCAATTTATAGACTTCAATAACATTAATTAGAATCTCTGATATGCAAAACACTTAAGTACACTGAGAAAAATGGATGTTTACCCTTAACATCTGGATGTCAACGCTTAACATATTTATCACTTAACATAGGGACAGCTATCTAGATGTTCAGTGTTAACATCTAGATATTAAACTTTAATATATAGATGTTAAAATTTAATGTCTTAAATGTTAACCTTTAATATTTAGAGGTTAAGCGTTACTATCTTATTTCAAACATGTACTTCTAAACATCTATTTTTCTCAGTGTACACATGCACCTGCATTCACAACAATTTTTTTAATTTTTTTATGTTTTTGCGAACGATCCAAATCCTCTTGTAGTTGTAAATAATCATAATATGATAAAATTTTAATGAAAATTTTTAGATCGTTAGCAAAAAGTAAAATAATACAAAATTTAGTAACTAATTTGAAGTAATTAATAAGTTAAATTGTAATTGATTGTACGTGGCAAAACTACCACATAGTACAATCGGTTACCGATAGTTGATACCGTTGATACCGAGAATAATTATAACTGGTCTATAATTTTTAATGTCACTTTTAACACCACTTTTATGAACCGGAGTTACTATTCCCTTTTTCAGTCATTAGCAAATACAGATGTAGAACTTGATTTGTAAAAAATAATTGTTGCACTGAGAAAATAAGTTGACTAAATGTAACCAATTTTTGATTAAATTTAGCAGAGAGAGGTTGTTGATATAGAACCTGCAAAGCTCTTTGTTTAATTAGTGATGCATGTCGAGCAAACGATCTGATCGACTTCACATCTGATTGTCTGCTGTTTGCTCGATTATGATTGAATTGAACAAATTACTTTTTATTTACCTTTTAATAATTAGCATAACTTTTGACAATATCGTTAAGTAAGAATCCTTTCTGTTTGTTGATATATACTGACATACCGAAATTTTAAAAAAGTAACCTCTTTTATGATTAACTGAAAAATTAAAAATTTTACAAATGAAGCAAAATAACCTCGTAAAATTTGAATATTGAATATTAAGTTTGAAACTTTTAAAAGCTTACAGAAGAAAGATACAATGTGTTGAAAGATGTCATTTTTCATGAATTTAAAAATTAATTTTATAATAAACGAAATTTTTTTTAAGTTATTGTTCTGAGTAAGAAAAGTTAATGTATTAATTTCAAACTTCATAAATACATTTTTCTTATTATAATTATGCTTTATATAAAAAATAAATTACCACACACAAATCTTTAAAATATATATTGACATTCTTTTTTAGCGAAATTTTATTTAAACCTATATTTAGTAATTTAAAAAAATTTGAAATATGAACTGAAAACGCTATATTTTCACGTCTTTAATTAACATTTTGTAAATGCCCGAACAGCACCGGATGTTTCAGCAACATCCGTTGCTGTTTGGGTGTAAAAGAAAATATCAAAATCTTTATTAAAAATTAATTCTATGGAGTTTAATAATGACTTATAAAACAAATTTATTTTTGAAACACTTATGGCAGCAACATCCCTTAGACAAAAGTCAATAAAATTACCCACGTGACAGATAAAAAATGTCAACAAAAAGAAATGATTCTTACTTTAAGATATTTTCAAAAATTATGCTAATTATTAAAAGATAAATAAAAAGTAATTTGTTCAATTCAATCATAATCGAGCAAACAGCAGACGATCAAATGTGAAGTCGATCAGATCGTTTGCTCGACATGCATCACTATGTTTAATATTAGCATATTAAATGCTACTGTTAACCTTGATGTTTGGTTGTGATCGCCGGTATCTTGTGTGTTTTGTTCTGAGTCCCTTAACCTAGAATTTGGCTAGAGGCTTATTTTCTCAGTGTGATGGTCCAATTAAAGAGGAACAGTATTACTTCACGAATACGGGAAAATCCTATCAAACCCTGCTCCCTTATTGAGATTGAGCTTGCTAATTTTATCGATGATAACTGATTTCACTCACTGATTTCATTTATAATTATACTGTTTATTCTTGTTGAATTAATAAATTTCCAAAAATATTTGTTATTGGAAATTATTGAGTACTTAGCTGAATTGATGTAATTAACAGACAATGCTTTACACTTTCATCTAACAGTGAAAAAATTAGTATAACCAATTGGATTACCAGTTTGTTTACATCTCATATGTTCTCCTTTTTCGCAAAGATAAGATTACGTATAGTTCCCTATTGAACTATAGTTGAAAAGAAAACCCACAATTAAGTTTTAGCGGTATAAAAAGCTCAATCGCTTTGTCAATATAAGTATAAAAATTTGATATCCATGAATATCATATCAATGTTAAAATCTATTTATCTGTTAATATAAGTAATGTGCATATAATTAATGGCTTTTTTCGCTTGTTCCACGTCGCTTAAATCCAATGCAATTAAAGCTACGATCAATAAAACTATAAATTAAGAAAACGACTTTATGAACCTGTTTTTATTTTTACAGTTCTCACTTACGGACTTGTCATGTTTCCGTTTTATATTCCGGATGCACCACTGTAAGTACTATGTTTGAGTGAAATAGTGTTAGGAAAAACAAAAACTAATTTAATTCAGGCGCAAACACAGGGGGATTCGGTGGTCGAAACTATTTTAATTCCCTTGAAACTTGCTTCTCAGGAATTTTGGGTATGTCCAGAGGGTCACTAAGTCCGAATCTGATGTTGAATTTGTATTTAGTAACACCAAGAAACTCCAAATAATAATCTCAATGTAAGGTATAAGTTTCATGTACAGCTATCGTCAGATATGCTTGAACATTTTAACATGTAATTCCTATAGAAATATGTTAAAGCATATATGACGATAGCTGTACCTAGCATTTCAAACACGCAATTATTAAACACGGTTCAGTTTATCGGACCTATTTTTTGTAATTTCAGAATAATAAGACTTACACTAGAGTATCGATTTACCGGACAGATCGGTTTTTTGTCAATGATTCGACAGTGACGTCACGAGAATTCTGATTGGTTCAACCCTCTCTATATATCTCTATATATCTCTGGGGCGCGGTGCTCTGAAATATGCATGTACGAACATAATAAAAATCATTTATTTAATTACAATCATAACAGTAAGTTATGTAAGTTACTGTTTAAAAAGTAACTCGTTACGTTACTGAGTTCAAAAAAGTAACGAGTTAATCAGTAACGTAAGTTACTTCTTTTAATTACTTTAAAAGTTACTTCGGGATAGATGGAATTACGCAATAAATTGCAATAAGAATTAAAAATGATATAAAATCAACTATATATATTCTGTCATACGTGAATCTGTATTTTGACTATATTAAAAAGAAATAAACATTTGAATAAAAATTTAAAAGAAAAAGAAATCATTGTTTGAAGAAAACATTTGAAAACATACAGTACAGACCAAAAATGCCACCTATTTTGAGTAATTCAGTATAATCACACAGTCCTGCGAAATTTCACTTTTGTCAGTTTATAGAATAGGTCTGGGTGATTCTTGTAGGTTTTTTCGCGCTGAAAACGAATCTGGTATCCAAAATGGTCCATCACGTCAGGATTTTGAGTAATTCCGGGTCAAATGTCCCAAAAATGGCGTTATTGGCCATTTTTGGGAATTTTTTCTGGGAGACTGAAATTTTTCATTAATTTTCTGTATTAGTTTCATATAGTATGCATTGTCACCTTTAAAACCAATTTTTAAAAATAAATTTACGATAATTTGTACAGAAGTTATGAACATTTTAGTATATGAGATTTAACCTCATTAACCCTCTAGCACACGACTGTCTACCTAAAAAGTCGTTTCCAAATGTATCTATTTTTCAGACTAATCGATTTTCATATAACTTGGTATATTGGGGTTTTTAGGGTCGCTGATTACGAAACTGAAGTCAGAATTACAAAATTCAAAATGGCGGATCGAATATGGCGGACGAATTTTTAAAAAATTGCTGGATTTTAATATAACTTGGTATATTTGGGTTTTTGGGGTCGCTGATTACGAATCTGAAGTCAGAATTACAAAATTCAAAATGGCGGATCCAATATGGCGGACGAATTTTTAAAAAATTGCTGGATTTTAATATAACTTGGTATATTGGGGTTTTTGGGGTCGCTGATTACGAATCTGAAATCAGAATTACAAAATTCAAAATGGCGGATCGAATATGGAGGACGAATTTTTAAAAAATTGCTGGATTTTAATATACTTTGGTATATTGGGGTTTTTGGGGTCGCTGATTACGAATCTGAAGTCAGAATTACAAAATTCAAAATGGCGGATCCAATATGGCCGACGAATTTTTAAAAAATTATTGGATTTTAATATAACTTGGTATATTGGAGTTTTTAGGGTCGCTGATTACGAATCTGAAGTCAGAATTACAAAATTCAAAATGGCGGATCCAATATGGCGGACGAATTTTTAAAAAATTGCTGGATTTTAATATATCTTGGTATTAAGCGGTTTTTGGGGTCGCTGATTACGAATCTGAAGTCAGAATTACAAAATTGAAAATGGTGGATCCAACATGGCAGACGAATTTTAAAAAAATTGTTGTCTTTTAATATAACTTGGTACTTTAGTACTTACTTTAACTGGCCAGTCCATCTTTCCTTTTTTTCCATCTTGCCTTTGCTGGTCGGATCTATCTTTGTTCTTACTTTAACTGTCCGGTCCATCTTTACTTTTTTTCCATCTTGCATTTGCTGGTCGGATCTATCTTTGTTCTTACTTTAACTGTCCGGTCCATCTTTACTTTTTTTCCATCTTGCATTTGCTGGTCGGATCTATCTTTGTTCTTACTTTAACTGTCCGGTCCATCTTTACTTTTATTCCATCTTGCTTTTGCTGGTCAGATCTTTCTCTGTTCTTACTTTAAGTGGCCGGTCCATCTTTCCTTTTTTCCATCTTGCCTTTGCTGGTCGGATCTTTATCTGTTCTTACTTTAACTGGCCGCTCCATCTATCCTTTTTTCCATCACGACTTTGCTGGTCGGATCTTTCTCTGTTCTTACTTTATGTGGCTGCTCCATCTTTCCTTTTTTCCATCTTACCTTTGCTGGTCGGATTTTTCTCTGTTCTTACTTTAACTGGCCAGTCCATCTTTCCTTTTTTTCCATCTTGCCTCTGCTGGTCGAATCTTTCTCTGTTCTTACTTTAAGTGGCCGGTCCATCTTTCCTTTTTTCCACCTTGCCTTTGCTGGTCGAATCTTTCTCTGTTCTTATTCTATTAAAATCCAACAATTTTTTTTTAAATTCGTCTGCCATGTTGGATCCACCATTTTGAATTTTGTAATTCTGACCACAGAATCGCAACCAGCGACCCCAAAAACCCAAAAGTACCAAGTTATGTTAAATTTCAACAATTTTTCAAAATTCGTCCGCCATATTGGATCCGCCATTTTGAATTTTGTAATTCTGACTTCGGATTCGTAATCAGCGACCCCAAAAACCCCAATATACCAAGTTATATTAAAATCCAGCAATTTTTTATAAATTCGTCCGCCATATTGGATCCGCCATTTTGAATTTTGTAATTCTGACTTCAGATTCGTAATCAGCGACCCCAAAAACCCCAATATACCAAGTTATATTAAAATCCAGCAATTTTTTAAAAATTCGTCCTCCATATTCGATCCGCCATTTTGAATTTTGTAATTCTGATTTCAGATTCGTAATCAGCGACCCCAAAAACCCCAATATACCAAGTTATATTAAAATCCAGCAATTTTTTATAAATTCGTCCGCCATATTGGATCCGCCATTTTGAATTTTGTAATTCTGACTTCAGATTCGTAATCAGCGACCCCAAAAACCCCAATTTACCAAGTTATATGAAAATCGATTAGTCTGAAAAATAGATACATTTGGAAAAGACTTTTTAGGTAGACAGTCGTGTGCTAGAGGGTTAATGAGGTTAAATCTCATATACTAAAATGTTCATAACTTCTGTACAAATTATCGTAAATTCATTTTTAAAAATGGGTTTTAAAGGTGACAATGCATACTATATGAAACTAATACAGAAAAATAATGAAAAAATTTCAGTCTCCTAGAAAAAATTCCCAAAAATGGCCAAAAACGCCATTTTTGGGACATTTGACCCGGAATTACTCAAAATCCTGACGTGATGGACCATTTTGGAAACCAGATTCGTGTTCAGCGCGAAAAAACCTACAAGAATCACCCAGACCTATTCTATAAACTCACCCTCGCAGGACTGTGTCATTTTTTTTTCCTTTTCATTATAAAATAACTTTTTTTTGTATAATGGGTTTAAAAATATCTAATTTTTAAATAAAATGAGTCCAGCATAAAGTTGTTTTATTAATTTTGAAAAAAAAGATGTATAGTAAAATAATGTAATTTTTAGAAAAAAGTGTAAATTGTAGTCCTTTTCAAAATTTGAAATAACTTTTGAAATAATAAATATTTTTTAATGTTCTAGGTGTTATTTAAAACGGCAGGGTCTCACTTCAACCTTTTTCGATCATCCAAAGACCAACTCTACATTTCCGTCAATGCAAAATTTAATTCAGCAAAGATTTCAATTATTCATTAACCGACTCTACAGAATCCTATTGTTTAAGAAATCAAAAAGATCCACAAAAACAAACACTTTACAGACCGACTCTAAAGACTCCGACTACAAACAAAAATATAATAATTAAAAACCAACTCTTCACAGACCTACTCTACAAATTCCGACTAATTATAAAAATTAAAAATGTGGAAACCGAATCTACACAAACCAACTCTACAAACTCCGACTAATTACATGAAGAAAATATTTGAATACCAACTCTTCACAGACCGACTCTACAAACTCCGACTAATAATAAGAATTAAAAATTTAGAAACCGACTCTACACAAACCGACTCAACAAACTCCGACTAATTACATGAATAAAATATTTGAATACCGACTCTACACAGACCGACTAATCATAAAATTAGAAATTTGAATACCGACTCTACACAAACTAACTCTACAAACTCTGACAAATAATCAAAATTAAAAATTTAGAAACCGACTCTACACAAACCGACTCTACAGACTCCGACTACTAACAAAAATATAATAATTAAAAACCGAGTCTACACAGACCGACTAATCATTAAATTAAAAATTTGGATACCGACTCTACACAAACCGACTCTACAAACTTCGAGTAATTACTTGATTAAAATATTTGAATAGCGACTGAACACAGGCCGACTCTACACAGACCGACTAATCATAAAAATTAAAAATGTGGAAGCGACTCTACACAAACCGACTCTACAAACTCCGACTAATCCTAAAAATTAAAAATTTGGAAACCGACTCTACACAAACTGACTCTACAAACTTCGAGTAATTTCTTGATTAATATATTTGAATACCGACTGAACACAGGCCGACTCTACACAGACCGACTAATCATTAAATTAAAAATTTGGATACCGACTCTACAGACCCCGACTCAAAAACCTCCGACTAATTACATGAATAAAAAATTTGAATAACGACTCTACACAGACCGACTAATCATAAAATTAGAAATTTGAATACCGACTCTACACAAACTAACTCTACAAACTCTGACAAATAATAAAAATTAAAAATTTAGAAACCGACTCTACACAAACCGACTCTACAGACTCCGACTAATCATTAAATTAAAAATTTGGATACCGACTCTACACAAACCGACTCTACAAACTCCGATTAATCATAAAAATTAAAAATGTGGAAACCGACTCTACACAAACCGACTCAGCAAACTCCGACTAATTACATGAATAAAATATTTGAATACCGACTCTACACAGACCGACTAATCATAAAATTAGAAATTTGAATACCGACTCTACACAAACTAACTCTACAAACTCTGACAAAAAATAAAAATTAAAAATTTAGAAACCGACTCTACACAAACCGACTCTACAGACTCCGACTACTAACAAAAATATAATAATTAAAAACCGACTCTACACAGACCGACTAATCATTAAATTAAAAATTTGGATACCGACTCTACACAAACCGACTCTACAAACTTCGAGTAATTACTTGATTAAAATATTTGAATAGCGACTGAACACAGGCCGACTCTACACAGACCGACTAATCATAAAAATTAAAAATGTGGAAACCGACTCTACACAAACCGACTCTACGAACTCCGACTAATCCTAAAAATTAAAAATTTGGAAACCGACTCTACACAAACCGACTCTACAAACTTCGAGTAATTACTTGATTAAAATATTTGAATAGCGACTGAACACAGGCCGACTCTGCACAGACCGACTAATCATTAAATTAAAAATTTGGATACCGACTCTACAAACTCCGACTAATCCTAAAAATTAAAAATTTGGAAACCGACTCTACACAAACCGACTCTACAGACTTCGACTAATCCTAAATAAAAAATTTGGAAACAGACTCTACACAAACCGACTCTACGAACTTCGACTAATCACATGAATACAATATTTCAAATAGTCAATTTTTATGATTAGTCGGAGTTTGTAGAGTCGGTTTGTGTAGAGTCGGTTTAAAGATATATTTTCCCTTCGATGAGTCAAAGTTTGTAGAGTCGATCTATGTAGAGTCGGTATTCAAATAATTAGTTTTTATGATTAGTCTGAGTTTGTAGAGTCGGTTTCTAAATTAAAAATTTTTTTTATTATTCAGAGTTTGTAGTGTCGGAATATGTAGAGTCGGTTTCCAAATTTTTAATTTTATGATTTGTCGGTCTGTGTAGAGTCGGTATTCAAATATTTTATTCAAGTAATTGGTCGGAGTTTGTAGAATCGGTTTGTGTAAAGTCGGTATCCACATTTTTAATTTTTTGATTAGTCGGAATTTGTAGAGTCGGTCTGTGAAAAGTCGGTTTTTAATTATTATATTTCTGTAAGTAGTCGGAGTCTGTAGAGTCGGTTTGTGTAGAGTCGGTATCCAAATTTTTAATTTTATGATTAGTCGGTCTGTGTAGAGTCGGTAATCAAATATTTTATTCATGTAATTAGTCGAAGTTTGTAGAGTCGGTCTGTGAAGAGTCGGTCTGTGTAGAGTCATTATTCAAATTTTTTATTCATGTAATTAGTCAAAGTTTGTAGAGTCGGTCTGTGAACAGTCGGTCTGTGTAGAGTCGTTATTCAAATTTTTTATTCATGTAATTAGTCGGAGGTTGCTGAGTCGGTTTGTGTAGAGTCGGTTTCCACATTTTTAATTTTTATGATTAGTCGGAATTTGTAGAGTCGGTCTGTGAAGAGTCAGTTTTAATTTATTATATTTTTGTTAGTGGTCGGGGTCTGTAGAGTCAATTTATGTAGAGTCGGTTTCCACATTTTTATATTTATGATTCGTCGGAATTTGTAGAGTCGGTTTGTGAAGAGTCGGTATTCAAATATTTTATTCATGTAATTAGTCAAAGTTTGTAGAGTCGGTCTGTGAAGAGTCGGTATTCAAATATTTTATTCATGTAATTAGTCGGAGTTTGTAGAGTTGGTTTGTGTAGAGTCGGTTTCTAAATTTTTTATTTTTTATGATTAGTTGGTGTTTGTAGAGTCGGTTTGTGTAGAGTCGGTTTGTAAATTTTTAATTTTTATTATTAGTCGGAGTTTGTAGAGTTGGTTTGTGTAGAGTCGGTATCCAAATTTTTAATTTAATGATTAGTCGGTCTGTGTAGAGTCGGTCTGTGAAGAGTCGGTATTCAAATATGTTATTCATGTAATTAGTCGGAGGTTGTTGAGTCGGTTTGTGTTGAGTCGGTTTCCACATTTTTAATTTTTATGATTAGTCGGTCTGTGTAGAGTCGGTCTGTGAAGAGTCAGTTTTTAATTATTATATTTTTGTTAGTAGTCGGAGTCTGTAGAGTCGGGCTGTGAAGTGTTGGTTTTTGGGTATTTCTGATTTCTTAAACCATAGGATTCTGTAGAGTCGGTTAATGAATAATTGAAATCTTTGCTGAATTAAATTTTGCTTTGCCGGAAATGTAGAGTCGGTATTTGGATAATCGAAAAAGGTTGAAGTGAGACCCTGCCATTTAAAACATAATTTTCAATATAATTTAAAATATTTCTCATTATTATTGCACAAATCTCTTCTTAGATTTTGCAAGAGGCTGAACATGACTTAAAAAAGTGTAAAGAATGTAAATTTTCTAATTAGTGAGCAAAATGTTTTTTTAAATTATAATAAATGAATTTTTTCAAAGTTTATGGAGAAATCTTTTTAAAATGTTAATCTATTTAATTTATACTTTTTAAAGCGGTCAAATAACATTCAATTTTTTAAATTATTTTATTCTCACAGCCAAGTAACTTTTTATTTGTTTAAAATAAAAAAATTTATTTGACACAAATAAACATTTATTCCAGGCTTGCACAAGCGAGCAGCTCCGGAGCACGCGTAAGGGAAAGCGGTCTCCCACCATGCGTACGTTCCACCCTTCGCTCTGCCTCTCTTACCTCTGCACCCGTCCGCATGGTAGAAGACCACTTCCCCTTACGCGTGCTCCGAAGCTGCTCGCTTGTGCAGGCCTGATTTATTCGATTCAAATATAAATTTATTTCTTAAAAACAATTCTTATACGATGTACATCTAAAAAAATATATAAACGTCAAAAAAAAGAAAGACAAAAAGGTATATTGAACAAACTATTGAAGCGCATCTGCCATTAGAATAGCTTGGTGCAATTATAACAGGGCAAGCAAATGCCATAAGTGCAAAATTGTTTTTAAATGAGTACCGGGGGTTGAGGTGTCATAAAATATCTCGCCTAAAAAAAATAAAATAAAAATATCAGAGTAGAGGTATGAGACTTATATATTCTTATGTATTTTGATGCTTTAAATCCAAATTCGACATCAGAATTGTCCCAGCAGGACTAGGTTTGACCCTAACCTCAAAAACACGAAGAAATCGCAAAAATTACACTTTCTATCTACTAGAAAGTAAACCCAACTTCAAATTGATACATGTCTAGGGTCAAAGGAAAGCTCAAATTATTAATTTTAAAACACTTTATTAAAATTGGTTCTACGATCATTTTTAACAAAGATATAACACAGTTTATTTAAACTTGGTGACTATTCGTACAGAAAATATCAACCAATCAGAAATTTATAAAGAAAATTTCGACAAATCTCTTAAAATCTACATTTTGTGAAATTGTAGTGTTTTACTTTCAAATTAGTTAAACAATTCCTACAAAAAAAAAGATTTCTGGTTTTGTTTTTCTTTATTGTACTCTAGAATATATATAGTTATACCTTGCCTTTGATCAGAATAACTTGTCATTCGTCATTTTCCTACAATATTTAATTAAAGTTATTTTTAATTTTACGAAACTAAAAAAAAAAACAATTAATTAAGATAAGACAATCATAAAAACATAACCTATAATTTTTTGCTGGTAAGGTCCCATTCTTCAGAGCATGTCACATATGCTACTTTTTTATTATTAATCATATGTTTCATTATACTATAAAACAGTTTATTAATAAATTCATGCAATTATTTTATAAAAGTTTATTTTAAATTAATATGAGTTTCTATTACATATTTTTTCGGGAGCAATAGTCTTCGCACGTTTTCTGTCCGAAAATTTTCCACCTTCGCTTTAGGTGGAAAATTTTTAGGCAATCAGAATTTGGACGATTGTATAAGAATTTAATTTTTAAATTACAGTGCGGTAAAGCATGGAGTTCTTGGCAATGTTATAGCTCATGAAGTGTTTCACGTAGTTTATCGAGGTATTTATGAAATTTTCAAAGTAAAATAAGAGGTTGTACATTAAGGAGTTACATACGTACAGCAGCGCCAAAAACGCGCAAAAAGAACAGCAGTTTTTAGAAGGGACATCAATAGAAATTAATAAAAATAACTTTTAGACATTGTATTTTACTATTTAAAATTTTAAAAAAAAACAATTTATTTTCTTTATTTTCGAACATTAAAACCTGAAATAGTATATTATGCATCAAGGGAGAGAAGTCCGTGTTTTTTTGTCAAGCACAAATTTTCGAAGAACGAGTGTAGCACGAGCGTAGCGAGTGCGAAACGAGTTCGGAGAACATTGTGCGAGACAAAAAATCGGCCTCCCGAGGTGCATGTGCTATTTTCTATCACAGATGTACGAAAATCTCGTGTTTTGTACGCGTTAGCGGGTCAGCACTCGCAGTTTTCAGGTTAGTGACGTTAGAGATAAAAACTGTGAGTTCTGCCCCGCTTAAGGCGAACGAAAACACGAGGTTTTCGTGCATGTGTGGTAGAATCTTCTATTATATTAATACGATACCGAAAAAACTTCGTTCATCGTCGTACAGACTTCAAAGTTCACCTACTTTTTCCAATAGGTTACTTACAAAAATGTTCATTTCACCATGTTATTATAGTTTGTAACAATGCGCACTGGCACTATTCGTGTCAAACATGTTAAACTGAACATTTTTTTATGAACAACATATTGTTGCACATGCGCAGTAGTGCACCACAGCTGTGTAAACGTGCGCACTACTAAACAAACATTTCACATGCGCAGTTGTTTTGTATTGCTGTTACACATGCGCAATCATGCACAGTCATAGTCACACATGTGCTCTAATTAAATTCAAAAATTACGCATGCGCAGTGCTGTACTTCACCAGATAATTAAATTTTCACTACATATAGCATACTTTTTTTAATAAGTGCGCAGTAAATTCCGTCTTATTATTGCGCATGCGTAACACGGTAACATGATATCTGCACATGCGCAAAGGTACTTTTATTTAAAAAATTTGTTAAAATTGTTTTCTTTTCATTATTATTGTAATTAATGACCCATAATAGAAAAGAATATTCAAAATTCAATTTAAATATTGGAATTCAAGAAATTTAATAGAAAAATTTATATTATTGAACATAAAAAATAATAAAAACATTAAAAGTGTATTTAATTTTATTAATTTTAATCTTTTTTTCTTTAAAATGTTTATAAAATGTAACAAATTTTGATCTGAAAGTTTTCAATTTTTCATACTTTTAAAAACCATTTTCTAGGGGTACCGGGGGGGGGGGGGTAATAAATATTTAACATACTGTCAGAAAATCTTCCATATAATTAGTGTTTAAAAAAGTTTTGTAAAAATTTACTTATTTATTGAGAATAACTAGTTTGAAAGTTCTCCCAATATTCATAAAATTGTACGTGGTAATCTTCTATTATATTAATACGATACCGAAAAAACTTCGTTCATCGTCGTACAGACTTCAAAGTTCACCTACTTTTTCCAATAGGTTACTTACAAAAATGTTCATTTCACCATGTTATTATAGTTTGTAACAATGCGCACTGGCACTATTCGTGTCAAACATGTTAAACTGAACATTTTTTTATGAACAACATATTGTTGCACATGCGCAGTAGTGCACCACAGCTGTGTAAACGTGCGCACTACTAAACAAACATTTCACATGCGCAGTTGTTTTGTATTGCTGTTACACACGCGCAATCATGCACAGTCATAGTCACACATGTGCTCTAATTAAATTCAAAAATTACGCATGCGCAGTGCTGTACTTCACCAGATAATTAAATTTTCACTACATATAGCATACTTTTTTTAATAAGTGCGCAGTAAATTCCGTCTTATTATTGCGCATGCGTAACACGGTAACATGATATCTGCACATGCGCAAAGGTACTATTTTTTTTTTTTTTTTTTTTTTTTTTTTTTTTTTTAATTCCAACGAAAATTAAAATTTCGTTTTTCTCCACTTGTAAAATGTTGTGCGTACAATTTAGTCTCTAAAATTATATGTTTTAAACATTGCATTAAACTTTTTTGCTAACATGTTTTTTAATGTCAATTCATGTGGAAATTGCTAAACAATCATTATTTGTTACGATTTTTACCTCTGCGCATACCTAACGTTTGTAGAAAGCTACTGCGCATGTGTAATGTTTGTAAAAAACTACTGCGCATGTGTTAAATCGACAAAAACCTACGCGCAATTTTTTCATTTGTTTTTTAAGAATAATTTTTTATTTTGTATCCTACTTTAAGTATATTTTTCTTACATTTTGAAATAATTAGTTTTTCGAAATAATTTAAATGACAATGTGTCGATTTAGACTATTTTTGGATAAATGAAAATTTTAACGATCACAAAGCTTTTTCTATGTGGAAACAAACATTATTCCAATATAGAAACATAACGGAAATAAACTCAGATTCGAAAATTTAATTTAAAAAAAAATGTAGATCCATTAAGATTTTTTATATTTTTTCTGTGATCATTTACAAAAATAGTTTAGATTATCAAGCTTCAAATTTTGCAATAATAATATAATAGAACTCATACTCAATTAGTACCTATAATCGATCAGTGATAATTCAATTAGACAACATTAATTAATAGCTTCATAATATTGATGTAAATAATACATTACATATTACAAGATTTATTTTTTCCAATATAATAATAATAAAACATAACAATAAAAATTATTGAAATATAAAAAATTTGTAAAAAAAATATTAAACATTCAATTAACAATAAGTTTACTAATATTTTATGAAATGTCCACATCAATAAACAATTAAATTAATATTAATGACCGAGCGAGCGTCAGCGAGCGAGGTTCATTACGCTAGTAGTATATTAAGCAACAAGGGGTTAAAGGCAGCCATTTGTTTACGCTGATGTTTGTGTACGAGTGACAGTCGAGGGCGAAGCCCGAGACAAAACGAGTACACAAGCATCATTGTAAACAAATTGGACTGACTTTAAACCCGTGTTGCTTACGATACTTTTTATTCCAAAGGCACAAACTTGGTGCTTTTAAATGTTTGTAGGTTAGGGTCTAAATGCATTCACTTGTTTGACCGTATAAAAATGGCGGCCATTTTTGCCCTGTGGTGAAAAAAATGCATGGATCAGCTGTTCATTTTTTCTCTAGGGAAAAAATGGAAGCCATTTTTACCCGGTCGAACAAATGAATGCGTTTAGACCCTGCCTACAGGCATCTAAAAGCTCCATGTTTGTGCCTGTGAGATAAAAAATAATTTTTTCCGTAGCACCAGAAAGGAAGGTTACTTTATGTTTGATATGATTTTTCCTTCAATAAATGTTGTTGGATCTTAATTTCGAAAAGTTAAAAAAACAATTTTGTTTCCACATTTCTTTTTGTTCCTATATGACAATTGTAAATGTATATAAGCGGTCTATATTAATGTGACTAGAGTATTAATTTAATAACATTCGATTTGTAGGGAATTTTTACAATCGAGTTAAACATAAATATGTTTGAAACTAGAGAATAATAATCTGTAAAAAAAATGCTGAAAGTATGTAATCCCTTAAGTGTTAAAATTTTCACAAAGGTGGAGTCTACTTTTTTGTACGTGCACACCATATATTTTTTGCAAGGTTATGAAAATATAGAATCTACGTAAAATACATGATTTCTTACAGGTATATTATGTACGTATATTACCTATATAGATTTGTACACTCATTTCCTTACTCTTTTGTCTTTCTTCACTTTCTTATAGAGTCCCAGATAACACCGTTTTTCTCCCGATTTAAAGTTTCCAATGACAACTTCCTGGAAATTTGCAGCAAACTTTTTGCAAAAATTTAAAGAAATATAAAATTTGTTTTCTTCTCAAGGTGCGGGCATTTTATTACATGCATGCATACTTCTATGTAAGCGCAGCGCATAATGGGGCCAAACTAGATGGTCGTGGACAAATTCGTCTACACTGAGAAAAATGTTTAGTCATAGCAACGAAAATTTGGTTGAGACAACTAAATTATTTGGTTCAGTGTTGTTTGTTGGCATAACAAAAATTTTTGGTTGTCACAACTATATTTTTTTATTCGGGATAACAAAAATTTTGGTTGTCATAAAAAAAAATTTTATATGGGAGCTAACTAACCCAAGTGCGAATATTCGGTCGGCCAACATATATAATTACATAATTCACATGTTATTAATTTAATTACACAAATATAATCAGATGAGAATGTAGAAATTTCATATTAATGAAAACCTGAAACAGAAAAATTTCATTAGTCATGAAGATTCGAACCCGGGTTTTCCAGCTGCCAGTCCAGTAGGCTAACCACCAGCCCATGAGAGATATGAATGACCAATATGGAATAAACCTTTTAGCTAAACAGTTCAGTAACAGACACCGTTAGCTCAACTATCAGACCCAGGTTCGGCCAACCGTCTGGTATTGGTTTTTATTTAGATTTTATTTATATTATTATCGGCAGCTTACTTACAAACTAATCACCAATTTTTTTAATAATTGTTTGGTTGTCACAACCAAATTATGTTTGGATGTCACAACCAATTTCTGTTTGGTTGTCACAACCAAATTATGTTTGGTTGTCACAACTAAATTATGTTTGGTTCAACCAAATAAGAGCAACAAAATAATATGGTTGTCCCAAACATCTTGATGTGTTACGCCAACCAAATCACTTTGTTATACCAATCAAAATATTGTTCTTACAACCAACAATGGTCAACTAAAAAATATTGTTGGTAAAACTAAACCTTTTATCTCAGTGTACAGGTCACAAGTTTCACACATTTCCAAAGTTTTTTTTTAAATGAAAGGTTATAAAATTACGGATCGATCTGTGAAAGACAAATTTTAAATATTGCTGCTAATTTTTTTTTAACTAATAACAAAAACAAGAAATAATTTTTTTTTTTAATTAAGTCTATTTTTTATGCAAATGGTCCAAATGGTATTGTATCGACAAATATTTTATTAACCGAAAGGTCAGATCCTCACAAACAATGCTTATTTAGGTATTTTTGCAAATATTTATGTTTTATAGGTACATTAATATTTTTATTTGAACAAAATATGCCAATTATAAGAAATTAATTGTTTATAACTAATAAAAATATTATTTTAATTAGTTTACCCATATAGACATTAGGGTGGCCGTTAATAATGACATTTTGTAATTTTGTCCATTTCCGGGTCTCATTTTGTCACAAATTGAAAAACAAAAGATACGTATTTTTTCATTTTTTTTTAAATTAATATTTAGTGGTGCCTCTAGGCTATTGAAACTTTGCATGTATTTTGCATGGGAAGAAAACTTTTCTTCGTAGATTTCCTGTAAAATCGTTGAAAATTAATATTTTTTGACCGGACTACTCTGTTTCTCTTCATAAATGTTCAAAGAATAATATGCAATTTTTAACCTATGAAATTTGTTAAGTTTACTATTTTTTACAGGACCCAAAAGTAGACCAAAAAAAACTAAAATAGGTTATTATTGGCCAAAAATATTAATTCTAAAAAAAACGAGAAATTTAAACTGCTAATTATGGTTTCTATTATTTTTGAGGTCCCTGATTACAAATCTGAAGTCATATTTCAAAAATTCAAAATGGCGGATCCAATATAGCGGCCATGAAAATTTTAAAATTAATCAATTTTTATGATACTTGGTATCATAGGGTTTTTGGGGCCCCTAGTTACAAATCTGAAGTCAGATTTGAAAAATTCAAACTGCCGCATGCAATATGGCGGGAATAATGTATAAAATTTTAATAATTTTGTATAAACTTAATTATGTAATGTCTTATCCCAGTAGCCAACAAATTTTTTGTGAGTGTGCTATCTAAATTTAAATTAGTTAGAAATAACTATTTTAAAAACAAAAAGTCGATCACTGATTGAAAAATTAATATTTAAATCTACCTCTTTATGTAAAATCTTTGGGGGGGGGGAGTTCTTATATCTTTACATCTTTTCCAGTTTCTAAATATTAATATTTATTTGAATAATATTTGATTCAGCTGTTAGTATTTGTCTAATATCAAACGATTAAATGTGACACTTTTTTTAAAATCAGTAAGGGGGGGGGGGTGGTCCTATAACTTCACACCTTCTCCGGTTTCAAAATATTAATATTTATTTGAATAATATTTGATTGAGCCTTTAGTATATGTTGAATATTAAACGATTAAATCTGCCACTTTCTTTAAAATCGGTTAGGGAGGGGGGGGGTCCTAAAACTTCACACCTTCTCCGATTTTAAAATATAAATATTTATTTGAATAATAATTGATTGAGCCTTTAGTGTATGTCGAATATTAAACGATTGAATCTGCCACTTTCTTTAAAATCGGTTGGGGGGGGGGGGGGGGTTCCTATAACCTCACACCTTTTCCGGTTTATAAATATTAATATTTAATTGAATTATGGTTGATTCAGGTTCTGGTATTTGTCTTATATTAAACGCTTAAATGTGACACATTCTTTAAAATTGTTGGGGGGGGGGGGGTTTCCTAGAACCTCACGCCTTTTCTAAATATTAATATTTATTTGATTAATATTTGATACAGTTTTTGGTATTTGTCTAATATTAAACGATTAAATCTTCCACTTTCGTAAAAATCTGAGGGGGGGGGTCCTATAACTTAGCACCTTTTCCGGTTCCTAAATATTACTATTCAATTTCTTAATATTTGATTCAGTTTTTTAGTATTTGTCTAATATTGAACGATTACATCTGCCACTTTCTGTAAAATCCTTGGGGGGGGGGGTCCTATAACTTCACACCATTTCCGGTTTCTAAATATGAATATTTACTTAATTAATATTTGATTCAGTTTTTTAGTATTTGTCTAATATTAAACGATTAAATCTGCCACTTTCTGTAAAATCCTTGGGGGGGGGGGGGTTCCTATAACTTCACACCATTTCCGGTTTCTAAATATGAATATTGTTTTGATTAATATTTGATACAGTTCTTGGTATTTGTCTAATATTCAACGATTAAATCTGTCACTTCCTTTAAAATCGTTGGGGGGGGGGGTGTCCTATAACTTCACACCATTTCCGGTTTCTAAATATGAATATTGTTTTGATTAATATTTGATACAGTTCTTGGTATTTGTCTAATATTCAACGATTAAATCTGTCACTTCCTTTAAAATCGTTGGGGGGGGGGGGGGTGTCCTATAACTTCACACCTTTTCGATTTCTAAATATTAATGTTTATTTGATTAATATTTGATAAAATTCTAAGAATTTGTTAGGGTTGGTCGGTTTAAGTCGAGTGGATTGTGTTATACTTCTTAACAGATTTATTCCATTATCAATATAAAAAAGCTGATAAACGCTTGTTTTTTAAAGAATGTTGCAACAGAATTATACACATAAACTGGCTGTGTTCTTTTCCCGTTTTCCTAACTTTTCAAAGGAATCAGAAAACCGACCGTTTCTTTAACTCGATCTCATTGTAAAATGTGACATCTGATGCAAAACATGTGTTGTTTAAATGCCCTACTCGCCAAGAGTCCAAAGAATGTTAAAACTCGTTTTATGAGTTTTGGTCCATTGGCTTGGATTTACACATTGCACACTTTTTCCCAAACCAAATAACAACAAATTTCTTCTTTTTCGTTGATTTCAAGCAGTTTCCTTCCCGACAGGGTACAAGTCAGTCGATAGTCTTGTAATTTTCTGCCGAGTTGAGAGACAAAAATCGGTTCGTGTTGCGTTTATCGGTGGTTTTTTGCCCTTTACGTTGTGCTTTCTCTCGTGTCGTGTCCTTGCGGAATCGCATTCAGGTGTTTTAATGATAAGAGTTTTCCGAGCTTTGCGAATTGTGTCTCTGGTTCTATATACCGATAATCATAATATTAATAATAGTAATACTTTTCCTTGTGTCTTTTAAATTACAGTGCAGTTTTGTGTTACGAATTGTGTTTCTGTTCGTGTGCAATACTAATAATAATAATAATTAAAATATTAATATTAACAGTTTCGCTTTCTTCAGTCATTTCAAGTGCAGTTTTGTGTGGCGAATTGTGCTTCGGTCCGTGTATAATAATAATAATAATAATAATAATAATAATAATAATCATAATAATAATAATAATAATAATAATAATAACCCGAAATGGGTTGCTTGGTTTATCCGTTACCAAGCAGCTCAAAGATACTGGTCCGACTTGGCTCAGTACTAAGATGACCATTACAGAACATCGTGTAGGTATTTGATCGGGTTGGTGAGGGACTTGTGGTACCCTTTACGAGATATCACAGAGTTTCTTAGCCGACTGGGTCGGGTACTTGAATGTCATTTGAGATGGGGTTTCTGATACCCCAATCGGGCGCCTCCCCAGGTGGCGGATAGGGGAAGGCCTCTCAGATATGGGAGGTACCGAGGAAATTAGAATACCCGGGGCGGACCAAAAGTCAGATAGGGGTGGGCACCCGATATAATTGTCCACTCTGTGTTGGGATAACCTCCCACACAGAGTATTTGCGGTTACGACGACTGTAACGCGCAGTGCCACCCACAATAGGTCTCTCTCGGATGGAGATCAGGGTTCAGTTGGGAGTGGCAATAGGACAGAACCCAGGCAACGACCAGGCATTGACCCGGGACAAGCTAGAGTACGTTTTAAATGGACGGACCAACTTCGGAAGGACATCATGCTATGTTGGCAAAACAGTAGTCCTTGCAGAAGAGGATACATGCTAAGGTTGCATGAGCGATGGGTCAATATGTACCCCCAATACGCTCAAATGACACCTCAGTATTTAAGAGACCAAGTATCCTTTCTGCGAAAAACGGGACATGAAGCTTTTCTTCAGCAGGAAGAAGAAGAACCCTCCGAGAACCTTCAGGTTCCGACAGTAACACCTACACCAACGACCGAGGAAGGGAACATGAGGCCTAGGGAAACCAAAGTACATCTAAAGGTTTCCATTAAAATGGACAAAATCGCTGAAGGGAATAACGAGCTCTCATTACTCCCAGAGGATGTAGATCTCTGGACATTAAATTGTGCTGTGTACGAAAAAGCAAAGGTCCTGCTTCGTGAAAGTAACAGAAAATCTGTTTCAGACCGCGTCGATAGGACCTTTAAACGAATCAGACAAGTACAGTTTAAGATTGGGGTGGCTCGAAGGCATGCTTCTCAATTGCAGAGTGTGATTGTATATCTTGAATCGAAAAGAAAATTTACATCCAGGGTTTTGGAAATAGCCCAGACTCTAAAAAGATTGCATCACACTATGAAGAAATCGAAGTTGCAGACCATCAAGCAACATTGGATTGAGAAGATACGTTCTCTTGTTGTTATAAGAGAGCGTTTAGAACGGCGGGTTAAATGGATAAAGCAAAATAATACCTATGCTACTAATCCTTCTCGCCTGTTCAGTCCACTATCGCCAACTGTCGAAAGACCCCCATGTCGTGAAGAGATTGAAAACTTCTGGAGTAACATATATGGGAAAGCCCATTCAGTGAACGATGAAGAGTCATCCTTAACACTCTTTCGTAGCTTCTGTTTTAGACAGGGGCTTGACCATCCAGCAGAGGTAAGTCCACCAATTACTAAGGAGGAGGTGAGAAACATAGTTGCTAAAACGAAGAACTTTTCAGCACCCGGGCCAGATAAGATTAATAACTTTTGGTGGAAGAAGTTCTCTTCAACTCACCAACATTTGGCTCAAATATTCTCTACCTTTCTCAACGGTCAACATCCAATACCACAGTGGTTGGTGGAAGGACGAACGGTACTCTTACCAAAATCTGGTGATTTGTCTATTCCAAAAAATTATAGACCCATAGCTTGTCTTAACACCTGCTACAAGCTATTCACTGGCATCCTCAAAGAGAGGATTTTGACATCCATCGAGCCAGTTTGGAGTGCAATAAGCGAACAGCGAGGGTGCAAGAGAGGTCTGGCAGGTTGTAGGGAGAACCTATTGATTGATAGGTGTATTACCCAAGACGCGATATTTTATCGACGTAACCTGTCAATGGCTTGGATTGATTACCGAAAGGCATTTGACTCTACAAGTCATGAGCTGATCATCAAGCTCCTTGAATGCTTAGAGGTACATCCGAACATTGTGAGATGCTTAAAGGAGCTAATGCTCATGTGGAGGACAAGGTTTGTTATAACATCCAACAAACAGCAAGTGATGACTAACATCATCTCGTTTGGAAGAGGAGTTTTCCAAGGAGACTCCCTAAGTCCTCTACTTTTTTGCATCTCCCTCTTGCCTCTGTCTGTATTACTCCGAGAAAAATACTCTGGATACATGTGTGGAAAACCCAGAAATAGAGTCCATAAGATCAACCATCTGTTTTATATGGACGATCTTAAGCTATATGGATCCAGCAAGGACGAATTAAAAATTCTGGTGTTTGCAGTAGCCGAGTACTCCAGAGCTATTGGTATGGATTTTGGATTAGATAAATGTGCTGTTATCCATTTAATTAAAGGGAGACAAGAAACAGCTGAAATGTCGAGCGACTCTGAGAATATTCAGCTCATTGGTGGCAATACCATTCATCACCTTGGTGTTGGGGAAACTTACACATATCTTGGAATTCCTCAATCGGAAAGTCAAGATTTGTGTGGGCTTAAAGATCATCTCCATATGAAATACCATGGTCTTCTCAGAAAAATTTGGGCTTCTGAACTATCTGGGAAGAATAAGATACAAGCCACAAACACATTAGCCATTCCTTTACTACTCTATACATTTGGAGCAGTTAAGTGGAATGTGAATGAGTTGAAGGAACTAGATAGAGAAACTCGCAAGATGATGACTATACATCGAAGTCATCATCCTAGGTCTTCCGTACCTCGCATTTACCTTCCACGCGATCGGGGAGGAAGAGGTCTTTTAAATTTAGAGTGTCTTCATCGTAGAATTGTTTTATCTGCAGCATGCTCAGTCATAAACAGTAGAGATCCTCTTATGCAATTTGTTCACCATCATGAAATTGCAAATGTTGGGGCGTTTTTATATCGAGCGGCAGAAAGAGCTGCAAGTGAACTTAGTCTCCCATTTGAAACCAGGGATATGGAACACGGTTTAGCATCTTTAACACCATTAATGCTTAAAAAACGTGTTAAGGAAGCAGAACATGCGCTTCTGTTACAGGAGCATATTGACAAGCCTGTGCATGGACGGTTTTTCAGTCTCATAAAAGAGTTGGGACTGTCTGGGGTTTTGTCATTTGCTTTCCTCAAGTCTGCTGGTTTGAAATCGGAGACTGAAGGATTTTTATTTGCTTGCCAAGATGGAGTGATAAATACTTTGGTGTATCGCAGTCGAGTGATGCATATATCTGTCGACAATACCAACTGTCGAGCGTGCAGGCAATACCCGGAGACACTTAGTCACATTCTAAGTGCGTGCCCGAAGTATGCATGTTACAGATATGTAGAAAGACACAATGCTGCGCTTAAGGTGTTGTATTATCACCTTCGACACCAATATGGTATAGATAAAGAACCCATCTTGCCGTATGCCCAGGGGGATCAGGAGTCCGTTGTGGAAAATGATCAGTGTAAGATCTACTGGAATTTTTCTTTTTCCACCACTCATCGTATCAGCGCCAATAAACCTGATATAGTGCTCCAGGATCATAAAAGTAAGGTCATTTGTGTGATAGAGTTTTCGGCACCTGCTGAGAGCAATATCACTCAAAAGGAGGATGAGAAGCGGACAAAGTATCAAGACCTTCTGTTTGAATTGAGTAAAATATATCCAGGCTACAGGATCAGATTAATTGTTCTTGTACTCGGTTGTTTAGGAGGGATGCGAGCTTCATTTGTGAGCCAATTACAAAAAATTCCTAGCTGCGAGCACAAGGCTAATGCGTTGGCGGTTCGCATGCAGAAGGCTGTTCTTCTGAACTCTCTAAATCTGGTTCGGCAGCACTGTTCATTATAAGATCCTATTCGGTAGCTCTAAAAAAGCATCCAACAACGTTCTTGACCACCGCTTAAGAATATCGGCGGCAATGGGTGAGAACAACAGTGTAAGAAACGAAAATAACAACTCTAGTAAATGAATCACGCTTTTGCTTACCCTCCAGGACGGATGGAGCAATAGTGGATTAGAATATGTAAAGCAAGAATGGGAGAGGTTGTTTTAGTGAGGTATTACCACAGCACGTGGTCGAGTCCCACACGAACAAGTGCGTAAATGCATTTTTTCCTCTCCTAAACTTGTTTTGTAAAAAAAAAAAAAAAAAAAAAATAATAATAATAATAATAAAGTATAAAAGTAAGGTCATTTGTGTGATAGAGTTTTCGGCACCTGCTGAGAGCAAATCACTCAAAAGGAGGATGAGAAGCGGACAAAGTATCAAGACCTTCTGTTTGAATTAAGTAAAATATATCCAGGCTACAGGGTCAGATTAATTGTTCTTGTACTCGGTTGTTTAGGAGGGATGCGAGCTTCATTTGTGAGCCAATTACAAAAAATTCGTAGCTGCGAGCACAAGGCTAATGCGTTTGCGGTTCGCATGTAGAAGGCTGTTCTTCTGAACTCTCTAAATCTGGTTCGGCAGCACTGTTCATTATAAGATCCTATTCGGTAGCTCTAAAAAAGCATCCAACAACGTTCTTGACCACCGCTTAAGAATATCGGCGGCAATGGTTGAGAACAACAGTGTAAGAAACGAAAATAACAACTCTAGTAAATGAATCCCCCTTTTGCTTACCCTCCAGGACGGATGGAGCAATAGTGGATTAGAATATGTAAAGCAAGAATGGGAGAGGTTGTTTTAGTGAGGTATTACCACAGCACGTGGTCGAGTCCCACACGAACAAGTGCGTAAATGCATTTTTTCCTCTCCTAAACTTGTTATGTAAAAAAAAAAAAAATAATAATAATAATAATATTAATAATAAAAATATTATAACAGTTTTGCTCCTTGTTTCATTTCCATTCAAGTGCAGTTCTGTGTTACGAGTTGTGTTTCTGTTCGTGTGTCATAATAATAATAATAACAATATTAATAACAACAGTTTCCCTTCCTTGTGTCTTTTTAATTAAAGTGCAGTTTTGTGTTGCAAATTGTGTTTCTGTTCACGTATAATAATTACAATAATAATAATCACAACAAACAAACAATATTAATAGTATTAAAAATATTGATAATAACAGTTAATTTTTTCTTTTTTGGTCATTTCAATTAAAGTGCAGTTTTGTGTTGCAAATTGTGTTTCTGTTCACGTATAATAATAATAATAATAATAATAATAATAACAACACCAACGCTTTCTTGTGTCATTTCAATTAAAGTGCAGTTTCGTGTTGGGAATAGTGTTCCTGTCCGTGTATTTTCAATTAAAGTGCAGTTTGTTTTGTGAATTGTGTTTCTATACGCGTGTATAATACTGATAAAAATAACAATAATATTAATAATAATTTCAAAAAAATTATAGTAATATTACTATTATCAATTCACTCTTTAACTTCATTCCGTCATTGACATTTAAACACAGCTTTGTTCCGTTCTGAAAATTCTTTCAACCTGGGTGCGAGGATTCAAGTGCTCGGTTTGAGTGCGAGTTTCTGCGTCATCGAGGTGGACCGCCTGTTGGTGCACACGGACTACAACCAGACGCTACATATTTCTGAGTTTTTTTATTTGATTTAATTATTTATTCATATCATCATAAAAAAATTTCATTTTATTTTCCACAAAAAAACAAAAAAAAACATATATATATTTTTTATACAAATTATAGTTTATATGCATGACAATTTATTTTAAGTTGTAAATACGCTTCTATACATATTATTTCCTACATTCTTATTTTCTTTAACTATTAACTTATTTGCACTGAAGAGGGCCCGCATTTGTGGCCGAAACGTTTGCCATCTTTCTGCGAAAAATTGTTTAATTTCTTACTTTTCAGGTACTGACCCCTAAGCCAATAAAATATTTAAGTTCACTGTAAAAACAGGTGTCTTACAAGTGTCTAATTTTAAGACATAAGACGTTTAGAAAGCGTCTTACAGGCATTTTTAAGACACTATCTCAATGGTTTAATATTAAGACACCCCAAAATGTCTTAAAAGTGAGGACAAAATAAGACACTTGTTTTTAGAGTGTTGCTCCTGCAACATTATCTAATAGACATTGTTTGTGAGAATCTCCCCTTTCGGTTAAAAAAATATTTGCCGATACAATACAATTTGCATAAAAAATAGACTAGATTAAAAAAAAAATTCTTGTTTTTATTGATAGTTAAAAAAAAGTTAGCAACAATATTTAAATTTTGGCTACCACAGATCGATACGTAATTTTATAACCATTTATTTAAAAAAAAACTTTTAAAATGTTTCAAATTTGTGACCTATACACGAATCCCGAACCTTTCATTGTATGTTAACGATTTTTATCTCATTTAAAAAAAACAAGAAATGTGTTTTTTATAATACTGACTTATTAAATACCTTATGTGTTAACACTTTTTTGGTAAATAATTTTTTTCTTTATATTACTGCTAGCGTTGAAGTGTATGAATCTAATTTGTTATTTTTCAACAAAATTCAGCCTGATGAAGTCGTCAAATCTTGGCCGAAAAAACGTTGCATTTTTTGGACCAAATAAAAATTTGAAGTTTAATTTCAAATTTTCCTTCCTAAGATTGCTTACATCTTCTGCTTAATAATACTAATTGTATGTTTATAACAGAAATTGTCAAAGAATTGAATTCAATTGGAATCATGCCTACTTCTACGAGACTATTGATTTTTGAAATGTTCACATGTTTGTTATATAAATATAACAAAGCCGGAGTAAGTAAAATATAATTGTTAACTACTATAACTGTTTGGAAAATTTAAAGTCTTTACTTAATAAATAAATAATCATATTCTTTGCTTCAATGCAAATCGATTGACATATATGAAGTTTCTATTTTGCCCAAAGTTTTTAAGAACAAATCGCAGTTCTCAAATTTTTTAAAAATTGAAATTTTCAATTTTTTTTAAATTATCTTGAGGTTTCTTCAATTTTCAGTTATTCTTTTTAGATTTAAATTACACTTTTTAATTATTTCCTTCATTTATTAAACAATTATCGCCTTTCTACTGTAATTTTTTTCGATTATCATTAACTTTCTTTAATTTTAAATCTCTTTAATTTTAAATCTCTTTAATTTTTAATTGCATTCTTCTATTTTTATTTCCATTCTTCTGTTTTCAATTGTTTTCTTCTATATTCATTAATTCTCGGTTTTTTCCAATTAATTTTTTTCTATTTTTAAGTATATTCTTTAAATTTAAATTCCATTTATCAATCTTTAATTGTTTTTATCAATTTTTAATTATCTTTTTCGATTTTTAATCTAGTTATTAAATGTGCAATTATTTCCAACAATTGTTCCTATAATTTTCTTAACTTTTCAATTTGCAATTCTTTTTTTAATTTAATACTTCTTGTTTAATTTTTACAATTAGTTTTTCCAGTTGTCTGTTAATCTATTTATTTTTGGAATTTTGTTTTCAGTTGACAATTATTTGCGTCATTTTTCACATATTTTCTTCAATTTTTCAATTAATCTCGTCATTTTTCAACTATTTCCTTCAATTATTAATTATTTTCCGCAAATTTTAATTACTTACTACAATTTTTTCAATTTTTAATTTATAGTTTTAATTGACCAACAACAATGCAAAGTTTGTCGCACGTTTGGGCGCGCGTTAATGTTGCTAGTATTTGTAATAAAACGTAAGAATTTAGAGATAATCAACTTTTGATCATGATAGTTCTTTTAAAAAAAGAGATAACATATCTCGATATTCCCTAAATTCTTAAATTTTATTTTACATAATGATAAGCAGTGCGATTCCAAGTGAAATTTACGTGATTTTTAGGCAGGTTAACGGCGGGCAATGAAACTTTGGGATTTTATTATATTTAATATGACTAATGTTTTACATAAATATTTAGGTCAAAATATTAATTAGTGTACGAGAATTGAAATTTCGAAAAAAAGTTTAAAATAGCAGTATCTTCCGTTCTATCAGTCGTATCAAGGTTTTCTTTTTTTTATCCAATTATATTTCCTCACTTCACAGGTCAATGCACTCCATACTTTAAAAGAAAATTTTGCAGATATTGGTGGGATAAGAATAGCTTATAAAGTATTCAAACGAAATTATAATGTAACTGACATTAGATTACCAGGACTTGAAAATATCAATGGGAATAAATTATTCGTTATATCCACTGCCTTAGTAAGTAATAGAAATTATTTAAAGTCGTTTCTGCATAGAGTAATATACTTTTTTTATACACATGTTAGACATTTTGTTTCCGAGCTAATGAATCTAAGCCTGGCGCACATTCACCACAGTCCGTAAGGGTTAACGAGGTAGTACATAATATAGAAGAATTCGCTGAAATATTTGGTTGCAATCAAAGCAATATTCTACCTCAGAAGAAGACATGTAACATATTATTCACAAAAGGCTAGAGCTGTGTAAAAGTTCTAATTTTCTACTGGAACAACTCAAGTTTCAATAATTTGCACACCTCTAAAAAAGATGGTTTTAATAATACAATAAACTAATTGAAAATCAACAAGCACGACTTGTAAAATCAAGACATGTTTCTCTGTATTGTAATAAAAGAAAAGTTTATTTTATATTTGAGAAAATTGTTATTTCTTATTTCCTGAAACAATTAAACTTTAAAAAATTTAAAAAAAGCTATAAATTTTATTGATTGACAATTAAAATCATAAAGTTTTAATATGTTTCGGATTTCTAGATTTTCTACTTTGATTCCCTAGTTTAATACTAAAATAATTTTTGTCTTTTGACTTAAAAACATAATATAATTATTTGATTTTCACCTAAAAGCCTTATATAATTTCAGAATTTTTATTTTAACCCTAGACGGACTAACTTACTTCTCTCACCCTCTAAGGACTAACTGGGGTCCTTTTTCCCCCAGATCTTAAACGTGTATATAAAATTTGCATTTTACCAAAAACAGCTTTTATATATAGTGAATTTTTCTCGTTTTTAATTAAGGAAGAAGGTGGTGTAATTTATTACATTCTCATCCTAAAGGAGAAGGTCTTAAATATGTGCGATTTTGAAGTTTTGCTAAGACCTACATTTCTCGACGTTTTGAGAC
This sequence comes from Ganaspis brasiliensis, assembly GCA_037103525.1. NCBI lineage: Eukaryota > Metazoa > Arthropoda > Insecta > Hymenoptera > Figitidae > Ganaspis > Ganaspis brasiliensis. The sequence continues at coordinate 3,654,643 of JAZKLR010000294.1, forward strand.
CTCCTAATTCCGAAAAAATGGGTTTGACGAAGATGTCTGTCTGTTAGTCTGTCTGTCGTAGAAAAATTTTTGCCGTCGGATAATTTGAGTAAAAATTGTCAGATCAACTTCATCTTTGGTACACTTTTTCTTGGTACAAAAATACAGGTCAAGTTCGTTAGGGAGCTATTTCCGTCCAAAATTAACAAATATAAAACATTTTCAAAATTCAAAAAAATTTTAATTTTAAAAAAAAAATTTTCTCAAATTTTTTTCTTAAACTACAAGTAAAATCAAACAAATTTCGTTTATAAAAGTTTCCGTTATAATGCAAACCCAAAAATATATGAATTTTTATAGTTTTACAGTTGTATCACAGTCTTGCTTGGTGGCAAGTGGGGGGAAGTAAAAATCGGTCAGCAAACTGTTGACGCATTCTCATCTTTCTCAACTCAAGTAGAAATTAACATGAAACTAACTATTTAACTGCTAAAAACCTTAAAAATCCTCAAAATACACGTTATATATGCAAAAAATTGAACATAATATGGGTAAATCATATACAGAAACACTATTATTTTTAAAAAAATTAATAAACTCCCGGTTTTTTCTTTCTATTTACTTTCATTTATCACACCTAATAAAACTGCATCAAAAAATATTGACTTTTCTAAAAATTTTTGGAAGTATTGAAAAATTTCTCATAAATGTCAAATGCAAACTTGCGAAGTTTGCAGTGCCAACTTCGCTCAAACTTCAGGCAAGGAATTGTGCTGTGTGGGGTGTTACATGCGTCTTGCTTTATAGGGAAAAATAAGAAATTCGCCTCTCAGCCTTCAAAAATATTATTAATATTTTGGAATTCAAATTTCCGAAAAAATTTATGTTCTTTTTAAATTAAAATATTTTTTAGTAAATAATATTATGTCGTTATTAGTAATATAATAAGAAGGAATTTTATCCTGGTAGTTCTACAGATGAGGGAATATTGAGCGTCATAGCTTATTTCTAACAAAATTTTGAAACGAATTTGAACAAAACTAATTTATTTTTGATGAAAAGTGTTAATATCAATAGTTTCTTCAACTTTAATAAAAAAAGCCAATTCTCTTTTACATTTCTTAATGAAAAAACACATTAAAGTGTGAAATTCTCCATTTCATGGCATGTCCTTTATTGAAAATAAAACTTTATAGATTGAAGAAAAGTTCTTTCGAAAATATTAAAAAACAAATTCATAGTGAAATTCTAACTTTGGATAGTTATAGTTATTGCAAATACCTATAACATTATTAATCTACTATTTATTTAAAAAATATACCCTCGAATTTTGTTCGTTGATTTTGCTATCGGATTACTGACACTTAACAAAACGCAAAAATTAACAAAAATTTGTACTTAAATGAAATTTGGGTCGGGTTCAGATATTAATTAGAGTAAAATAAATATAACAACATAGCTTATATATAACAACATCATATAACAACATATGATTTGAGTTTTTGTCAATTAGAGTCGTGTTTACAGTTTCCCAAATTATATTGTGTCCAGTTAAATTCTCATTTTCCTCGCACCTAAATCTGGCAAAATTTTATTTTTTTTACAAATTTTTCTGTTTTTCTAAATCAGAAGACTCTCCAAAAGAAGTAAACAGCTTTTGGATTTTTTATTTAACTTTATTTATCGAGTTTTTGTCAAAATTCGACAAAATTCATAAACAATTTTTGAAATTTCGACCGCCATATTGAATCCACCATTTTTAATTTTTAAGAACTAACTTCCAATTTATAATTAGCGACTCCAAACAATGTCGACCAGTAAGTTTTATAAAAATCCAATGACAATGTTCTTTCGATTTTCCTATTCATAATCACAATTTCCTGGATATTTTTTTATAAATGTTTGTAAAATTAGTAATTTTCAATTTTTTATTGGTCCCTTTCAGATTGTTTAGAAATTATGCTTAACTTGAAGTCAATCTACTTGTCGAAACTAAAACACAAAAAAAATTTTGACAAAATTAGCATCATTTTCTTTCTTCATTCGTAGAACTACCCATCTAAACAATATGTGAAATTAACAATTTTGGAATAAAAGGAATATAATGACACAGGCACACAAATGAAATACACAGTAGTGTATTATTGTGATATTTTGCGCTGAATCCGAATCTGATTGCAGAAGTTTCAAATTGGCTAAAATTTTTAAAAATACCTCAAACAACTGCTCAAAAACACGAATTAGAGCCATAATACAAAAAAAGTCTTCGCCGTGACACTGCACTGGTGTATTCCTATGTTTTTTTTCCTTCTGAATCTGAAGTGAGAATTGTCAGATTGGCTCCAGTTGTTAACGCTAGTCAATTTGTTCGCTAGTATAGTCTCTCGGCGAAATCTTTTTTCTATTTTGGCTCAAATTCGTGTTTTTCTTAGCAGTTTTTTTAGGTAATCTCAACAAGTCAAGCCAATTTGACAATTCTTACTTCAAATTCAGATTCAGAGGGGACATTACGTAGTTGTACACTAGTGCAGTGTCTCGGCGATTTTATTTCCCTATTTTTGCTAAAATTCGTGTTTTTGAGCATCGAGCGTGAGTGCCATCATGAGAATATATTTCTCAAAAGGCATAGAACTTTTAGACAAAAACAGTTTTATCTTTTAAGTGAAAACCCAATTTAGAATAGCGCTAAACAGTGCTAAAGATTTAACTGGTTTACGTCGCAGGGAAAGTATACAATTTTTATATCGAAAAGCATTCTTTATGTAGTCGAAGCGTGCAGTGCGACGGCAAGATTTATGATTATTGGATATTTTTTAATACAATAAAAACAAATCTAAAAATATTGCAAAAACAAAAAAAAAAAAAAGAACTAAATTTTCTCAAAATTGGCATTTTTTACAAAAAATATTGTAGTTTTTCAAAAAATTGACCAATTTAGAAAAATTCTGTGAATTTTAAAAGCTGAATAGACATATTTGAAGAAATTTTTATGGACCTTTGAATTATTTAAAAAAAGTATAATTATTTGATAGATGAAATTTTAATAATTAATAAACAATTACGCACGTGATAGTTACAAAAATCAACTATAAAAGTTTTTTATTTTTACTCAAAAAATTTCTTTTTTTTTGAAGAAAACTTTTTTTACAAGTATAGTCATTACATTTTTGCTTTGTAGGTTCAATTAAACCGTTTTAATAAAAAAACAGAAATTTATTATCCTGACTTTTTTGAAACGTTAAGAACTAACTAAGGTAGTTTGGAACCCCAGACATACTTTAACTGCATACTGAAAAGAGACTTGAGCACGCAATTCACGCTCACCTACTAAAATCAACTGTCAGGTAACTAAATTGAAATATGGTTTGGGTCCCCATCCTAAATTGCCACTGTATGGGTCAGGAGCCTACTTTAAATTTCGCGTGGGACACCTAACGATTCCAGTTAGTCCTTCTAGGGTTAAAGTTTAGAATATAAAATGCTTTACTTATTTTCTAAATATAAAGTTGTATAATAATAATAATAACCCTCCCCCATGTCGTGAAGAGGTTGAAACTTTCTGGAGAAACATCTATGGGACATCCAATGCAGTCAACGATGAGGATGCGCCTTTACCACTCTTCAGAAGCTTCTGTCATAAACAGGGGCTTGACCAGGCCCGGATTGGCCATTCAGGATACCGGGAAAAATCCCGGTGGGCCGCCGCCAGGCGGGCCGGTATTTTTGTAGGTCTAATTAATAATTTAATTTATGTAATTAAATTTCATTTAACTTTCAATTACTCTTTTCTATTTTCAATTCATTTTACAACATTCAATCATTTTCGGCTTCTTTCTATGTTCTTTTCAATCACAGAAATTGTAGAATTTCAATTAAATTGTTCAATTCTACAACTATTTTTTACAATTCTTATTTATTATTATCTTCAACTTTCAATTCCATTCTTCAATTTTCAATTCCATTCTTCAGTTTTCAATTATTATTTTTTTCTATATTCAAGAATTCTAGACATTTTCAATTACTTCTTTCAATTTTTAATTACATTTTTTAAATTTCCATTACATTCCTCAATTTTCAATTATCTCCTTCAATTTTTTCAATCCTCAATAATTCTCAAAAAATTTTATAACTAATCTTTAACTTTTTAAATTATTTTGTTCTCTTGACCATTATTTCTTAGTGCTTTACGATATCAAGACGATATCATATTTGAGCAATATTGATATTGATCTCAAAATCTCTTGATCATCCAAAAATGTTCTCGAGTTGATAATATCGACCTAAAATAACTAAAAAATGACGAAAATAATTGACAAATGAAAAAAATTGGAATAATGACAAGATTAATAAATCGACAATTGACAAAAATAATTTAAAAAATTAAAGAACAAATATAATATTTTAAAAAAACAATTGGAAATTAAAAAAGGAAAAAAATTACAGAAATAATAATAATTGAAAAAAATTTTAATTTTAAAAAATTGACCTGGATTGAAATTTGAAGAAATAATCACAAATTGATAAGAAGAAAATAATATGAAAAATTGCCAAAATAATTAAAAAATGAAGAAAATAATTGTGAATTAGACAGAAAAATTGAGGAATTAAGGAGTTAAATTGAGATTTCAAAAAAATTATTGATAATAAATAATTTACAAATTACTATATTAATAAATAAATAAATAGTATGAAAGAGTGAAAAAGCCCAGGATTGGTGAATATTTAAGAAAATAATTGACAATTAAAAACTGAAGAAAACTGTAGGAATAATTATAACAAATAATTGAAAATTGAATGGGATTTCAAAAAGTTAAAGTTGGTTGAAAATCGAAGAAAATAATTTCAAATTAGAAGAAATAGTTGAAAATTGAAGAAAAAAATTCAAAATTAAAGAAAATAATAATTGTGAATTTAAGAGGATAGTTGAAAAATTGAATTGAAAGTTCAAGAAAAATATTGTTAATTGAAAAAATCATCGAAAAAAGCCGAGAATTATTAAATATTGAAGAAAATAATTGCCAATTGGAACAAATTCTAAACATGGCAAGATTATTAAATTAAAAACTGACAGAAATAATTTTAAACAGAAAAAGATAAACATGAAATTAAAAAAAAAACTAAAAAAGAAAGAAAATGATAGGAATAGTTCTAGAAACAATTGAAAGTTTAATTGCTTTTTGAAAAATTAAACTTTATTAAAATTTGAAGAAAATACTTCCAAATTGAGAGAATAATTGAAAATGAAAAAAAAGTATCAATAAAAGACAAGAATTGTGATTGGATACAAATAATTAAAGAATTAAAGAACTGAATTGAAATTTCAAGAAAATGATTAATAATTGAATAATATGAAAGAAAATAATTGAAAAAAGACGAAAATAAAGGACAATTGCAAAAAATTCGAAAAATTGCAACATTAAAAAGTTTACATTTCAACAGAATTATCTTAAAAGTTAAGAATGTAAATTAAAATTTAGAACAGAAATAACTATGAATAAAAATTGAAAGAAAATTACTGTAGTAATTGTAGAAAATAATTGTAAATTTAATTGGATTATAAAAAATTGAACTGGATTGAAATTCTTGGATAATAATTGCCTACTGAAGGAAACAAGTGAAAATTGAAAAAATAATTGAAAAAAAATCGAGAATTATTGAATATTGACTGAAATAATTAAAAATTCAAGTAAATAATTGAAAACTGAAAAATAATTGAAAAAATGAGAATATTTGAAAACTGAAAAAGTAATTGAAAACTGAAAAAAAATAATTGAAAAACCGACAATATTTGAAAATCGAAGAAAATAATTGAAAACTGAAAAAATAATTGAAAAAACGAGAATATTTGAAAACTGAAAAGAATAATTGAAAAAAACCGAAAATATTTGAAAATTGAAGAAAATAGTTGAAAACTGGAAAAACAATTGAAAAAATGAGAATTATTGAATATTGAAGAAAACAATTGAAAATTGATAACAATATTGAAAGAAGCCGAAAATTATTGAATATTAAAGAGAATATTTGAAAATTAAAAAACATGATTAAAAATTAATTAAAATAATTGTAAATTAAAGAAAGTAATTGGGTATTCAAATATTGAAAAAATGATTTTCAGGTGAATGAAAGCCGACTTTTTTTATGCTAAAGGGGGCAAAGTAGATAGAAATTCATTCTGAGCGATTTTTAAAGCCGGGGAATTCGCTAAAAAACTTTTTATTATATTTGTTTAATAGAAGTTGTCCATTTTTTGTCCTTTAAAATTGGTTAAAACCAGATTGAGGTGTTCATTAAACTAAGAAATTACTGCTGCTTTCGTACAAATAGCAGTAGAGAATGCTACTGTTCAAGAAATTCCAAATAATTAAATTATTGATAAGTTTAAATAAAATAATTTAATAATTTAATATTTTTATATTTTAGTTTTAAATGTTAATAAAAATTTTCAATTATATAGAAAAGGGCCGCTTTGAATATCTTTCCCGGGCCGCTTTTAATTCCCAATCCGGCCCTGGGCTTGACCATCCTAGTGAGGCATGTCAGCCAATTACTGAGGAAGAGGTTAGAAATGCAGTTGCAAAAACTAAAAACTTTTCAGCACCCGGGCCAGATAAGATTAATACTCTATGGAGGAAGAGGTTTATTTCAACTCACCGACATTTGGCCGGCATTTTCTCAACCTTTCTTTGCGGAGAACATCCCGTACCACAGTGGTTGGTGGAAGGTCGAACGGTACTCTTACCGAAATCAGGAGATTTGTCTAATCCAAAAAATTATAGACCGAAAGCTTGTCTTAACACCTATTACAAGCTATTTACTGGTATCCTAAAAAAAAGGATATTAACATCTATAGAGCCAGTTTGGAGTGCAATAAAGTGAACAACGTGGGTGCAACAGAGGCCTGGCGGGTTGTAGGGAGAATTTTTTCTGAATCTTTTCGTGCATGTTAACAATATGCGGAGACACTTAGTCATATTCTAAGTGCGTGTCCGAAGTACGCGTGTTACAGGTATGTGGAAAGACACAATGCTGTGCTTAAGGTGTTGATTTTGAATTTATTATCTGAATCTCATTTTATTGTAAATTCTCGTTAAATTAGATTACTCTTAACAGACTTGAAAATTTTGTAATTTGAAACTTTATACATTTTAAATAATTTATTTTAAAACTTTAAAACTTAATTTTATAATTTAAATTTTGAATTTATTATCCGAATTTTACTTTGTTTGATTTAAAAAAAAAATTATTGTAAATTTTATAATCCAAAGCACATTTTGTATTATTTAGTATATTTAGTTTTACAAATCTTATTTAGGTAATTCGAGATTTCAAAGATTTAAACTTTAATCATTTATAAATTTATAAATTTTATTTGAAATTTTACTTCTGTTTTATTCAATGTCTTAAATTCAAACTTTGATCTAATAAATTTTAAACCTACTAATTCGAAATTTTAAATCTCTAAATTATCTATTATATTTTGTTTATCGAAATTTTTCAATTTATTCGCCAAAATCCGGTATCTAAATTGTTGTCAAAGTTGAACGTAAACTGGATATTAGAACTCAAGAATTTCCTGAACTTCAAGAACTTCCAGAACTTCAAGACCTTCAAACTCCTAGAATTTCCAGGATTTAAAAGTCTTCTTTAAACATTATCACCCTCTAAAGATTTCTAAATTTTGCATCTTCTAAATTATTCTCAGTTTTATTTAAAGATTCTATAAAAATCAATTTAATAAATTTTAAAATAAATATTGTTTAATACTTTCGAGATTTTATTTCCTTTGTCGATAAGAATGATGATTCGAAATTTTTCTTCTTTATAAATTGAATCGTAATTTATTATCTGAAAATTTTCATTAAATTTTCTTAATTTAAATTTATTATTCGATAAATCCTAGGAACTTATAAGTCAATAAATTTAAATATTCTTTAAATATTAAATTATAATTCAAAAGGTAAGTTTTCTTTAATTTAATATTCTATATTTTTATATTTAATTTTTCTTGATCTTCTTTCTACCCAATTTCTTTTAATAACTTTGGAAATTTACAATTTTAAAAATCCTAAAAAGGAAAATATATTTTGAATATTGAACCGGCAATTTAAAAGGTTATCTCACTTTGTTTGACATTTTTGACATTTTATTTCTTATACCAATAATTCAAAATTTTAAAATCCTTTTAAATCAAATAGTAATTTATTATCTGAAATCTTATGAAATCTTTCTCAATTTAAATTTATTATTCGATAAATTTTACAAACTAATAAATCAATAAATTTAAACATTCTTAAATATTAATTTATAATTCAAAGGGTAAGTTTTATTTTATTTAACGATTTTATTTTTGAACCTTTTATTTAAATAATCGAATTTTAATCCTTAAAAAAAATTAAATTTATATTGATTTTACTTGAGTATTTTGAATTTCTAATTTCAATTCGAAAAATTTGAATTGAAATCTTTTAAATATTTTGTCTAGGATTCAAAGGATTTAGGCATTGGAAATTTTGCAAGTTTTGAATTTGGTAATAAAAGAAATTATTTTACTTTCGGTTTAATTTCTTTTATTTGATAGATTTAAAATTTGAAAATCTTTGAAACTTGAGTGTTTTGGATTTATAATTTAGGAATCGAGTTGTTCGAATTTATTAGAAAACCTTCAGTTTTCTTTTACTCAACTCACCTAAGGTTGAACATCTAAAAATCAGTAAGATTTCACTTTGAAATCCAAAACAAATTATACATATATATATATTTTTTCTACAAAAAATATATTTCCGAACGTCTAGATCTTCCCTAAGCAAGTGCGATATTTTACATTTTGGAATTTAATAAAATATAAATGCCCTGAATTCATAAATTTAGTTAGATAGTCGGACTTTTCGACCGACTCTAAACTTATCGAAAAGTGGTGACACGCGCTGCTCTTAGAATTTAAAAACCCCAAATTTTAAACCCCGTACGCCTCGCAAATGACTAAACTAAAACCGTCGCCTTTGTATGTTACATTCTGAGACGTAACACTAATTAAAAGCACAAACACAAAAAAGCACATTTTTTTTCTTAACAATTTTTTCCAAGAGTCAGTTGTTTTTAAGTTACCAACAATTGAAACAAGAGGCTATTTTTATAAACAAATGATAATATCTTCCTTAAAAATTATCGTAGAGCAATTTTAAAAAATCGTTTAAACTTTAAAATAAATATTTGATGAAGAATTCATCTTTATTAATAATGAAGATACAAAACTTTTTGTAATGCTCTTGCATGCTATAGGGTGGGCAAATCTTTTTGAGCGGCACTGTATGTTACATTGTAGATTTTATTAAGAAGTCAAGGTAAAACTGTTTGTATATGACATTCACAAAAATAGCTGCAACCTTACTTCCTATGGGTCGAACAGTTCATAAAGTATTGGGTTTACCCGTGCTATTAAAAATTGATTTATGTTCAAGTATAAAAGTGCAGTCTAAAGAGGGGTTGTATTTGAAATTGTTGATGTCTTTATTTGGGATAAGGCTCCAATATTACCGAAGTATGCTTTGGAGATTATGGACCGACCATTAAGAGATATTATGCAAGTAGATGTTACTTTTGGTGGTAAAACGATAATTATAGGAGGTGATTTTAGATAAGTGTTATCAATAAAACAAAATGGTACAAGATCTGAAATTTCCAAGCTGTCAATTGAAAGTAGCAAACTACACAGGCCCACAAAAAAATCGAATATTTTCCAAGGCAAACAGGAATATAATTTTTTGCCGCATTTTGATGCACTGAACACGCATCTGAAGCCCAATTTGCTTCATCACGTCAAAATTTTTTTATAACCTCAAAAAAACGTGTCTAATTGAACAAGGAACTCAACATTTTTGTAGCTTTGGGTTCTAGGGGTTTTTGGGGTCGCTGATAACGTATCTTGAGTCATTTCCAAAATTCAAAATTGGCGGATGCAATATAACGGAGTAATTTTTTTAAAAACTTATTAAATTTTCATGCAAATCAGTATTTAGATTTTTTTTGGGTAGCTCATTTTTAAAAAATTATTAGATTTTCATGCAAATTTGTATTTGAGTAATTTAAAGGTTGCTAAATACAAATCTGAAAAAGAAAGTTATCTATCTCACCAGAATCTCGAGATATTTTGACGTATAGTAATTAAAAATGGTTTTATTATTTTTATATTTACATGTTTGCTGGAATAAATTAAAGTTGTAATGAATTTGCATTGTAACTAATTTGCATCGTGAATATAAAAAAGAAAATGAAGAGTTCTGATATCTTTTGCTTCTTACGGGATCGAATTTTCTTCTTTTCGAAAGATCTTCGTGTAGATTATTTCTTATGTTGTCTATCTAAAGAGTCCCTTTTTAATGTCCAAAAGTAATCAGCCATTAATGTTTACTCGAAATACCATGATATCCTTTTTTCATTTCTTTGATGTCTTGATGAAATCTTTTACCTTGTTCTCCGCTGTAGTAGCCATTATTGTCAGGTAAATAGTCAATGTGATAGTGTAGAAAATGAAGCTATAAATTCATTAAAGATCATGCATTTTTAACATTGCGAAGCATCTTTTTAACAATTTGTTTTTATATTTCGGGTCTTTGTAGTTTCCTTAAAACTTATCGACAATTTCTCTGAAACTTTTCGATGCAGCTTTCTCTTTTCTAGTCATTTTTTTTAAATTCACGGTCTCTTAACAACGATCTGATTTGGGGATCATCAAAAACTCCTGCTTTTATTTTAGCCTCTAAAAGTTTTGAGAACTTTAAAAATTAGTATCGAAAGCATCACTATAATCATTTCCCATAGCTTTAACTAACTGTTTTATTGCGTCGAGCTTAAAATGTAATGGGGAATTAGTACTTTTGATGAGTATATCAAATGTTCATGAAATATGTTCTGTTTTCCTGAAATCAATTATTCTCTTGCAGGACATTGCTTTTTTATGTAATGTTGGGTTCGATCGTGACTATCCCACTCACATAGAAAGTATGGAAATTTTGTGAAACCTCCTTGTTGTCTTAATAAGATTTTTATTATTTTCAAATCTCCACACAACTACCACTAATGATCATCATGATAATTTTTTTTTTAATACAAAATTTAAGATTTTCATACTCTTCTTTTAATAATACAGAATGTGCGATTGGTATAGAAACATAAATGTTTCCATTGCAAAGTAAATTGGCCTTTGAACTTTTTATTCATGAGTCCACGAACAAACGCCAATCTTCAGCTTTATATGTAATGCTACCGAACTCATTAATCAATCCATGTATATCATTACAGTAAACTAATGAACCTTCTTGAGAAAAAATTTTTCTAAAGGATTCGCCTCTCTTACGGTATAAAGCTATAGTTGATCGAGGAGCAAGTTCTTGTTTTTTTTTTAATCTTGACGCCAGAATTTCTAAAGATTCCTTTGTGAGTCCTGAATCTCGAACTAAATCATTTAATAGTTTTTGATTAAATTTATTGTTCTTATTATACACAGAAGACGAACAAAAAGGACATCTATTAGTAATTTTTTTTTAATCATTAACGTTTCAAAACTGGACCACAGCCTCCTCTTCAGAATTTTATTGTGTTATTTTCAAAACGTATAAATTTCAAAATTTCGTCAAGACATCAACACATTATACAGTCATAAAATACGTCAAATATAAAACATTCCATTTTCTTATACAAGTCCAAACGTCATTGCAGTCACAGGTTACCTTAAAATTTTTAAACCTTTTTATTTTGTTTTCAATTATTATAAAATTAAGAAAATAATAAATTTAATTGCAAAGTTTTTCAAAAATTATTTACCATTTTCCAATAACACATTGCATATTAATAATTACAATAACTTTTTTTAAAAATTTTATATTTAATATAATGTTTAAAGTTTTTTTATTTTTTATTTTATTATATCATAAACTATAAGATATTAATTTGCTTCAATATTTAAGACTAATAAAAAGCAACCTATGACTTTCAATGACAATTAAAATTTTACAAGGTCGATCAACAAACAAATGAACTCATTAGCAAATTCTTAATTAATTTATACTCAGGAATAAAATTGAATACAGAAAAATTTTCTTAAAATTTTCTACAATTAAACTATTGATAATATTTTTATAGGAATAGTTAAATCCTGAGGTGTCCAACATTGTATTTATGCTATTATTACCCTCTTTTTTTATATAAACCATTTCTGCACCAATTCTTTTTCTTTCATTTTCTTCTCTATGTAGTATTTCAATATTTGACCAATTAAAATTATGATTTTCATTAGAATCATTTACTTTTAATAATCTATGTTTAGATAATACATTATAATATTTTTTACTTCTAATGAAATTAGATTTATGTTCTGATAGTCTTACTTTTAAGGCTCTTTCAGTTTGACCTACGTATGTACTATCACAATCATTACAATTAAGTTTATAAACAACGTTTCTATATTCAAGTTTTTCGAAAGGATCTTTTCCTAATTTAATGAAACTATTAAAAAAAAGAATCATTTCTGAATATCGTTCAAATATTATATATTTTTTTAGATTCTTTTTACTTCATAAGAAAGATTATTATGTTAAGATAACGTAACTATATTATTCTTATCAAAATCAAGTTAATTTGTTTTATTATTATTTTTATTTTTAATTTGGAAAATTCTTTCTTTTATATATTTGTCAATGACTTTTCTTGGATAACTATTGATTAATAGAATTTCTTGAACTATTTTTAAATTCTCGGAATGAAAATCTTCATGTGATAATAATATCGCAGAATCGACTAGATTTTTAATTCTAGATATTTACATCACATTTTTTATAAAAATATTTTATAGAAAACATGGATACTTTCGTCGATTGAAAATCAATACATTTATTTTTCTTTTCCAGGAATAATGACTTAATAAACTATTTTTAAAAGGTTTAAACTTTACAAATATTTAAGTTTGTACAAAATATACACTATATTCAAATTTTACGAGGGTATTATGCTTAATTTTTGAATTATTTAAATTTGAAATTTATTGCAAAAGAGGTTAAATTAAAAAAAATTTGATAATCTCTGAAGTAGGTTGATTTGTTAGTTCAGCAATTAACAGAAAATGATCAATTTTTATTACAATTAAGAATAAATTGTGCAATTCTTTGTCATATTTATAACTATTACATCGATCGTTATTTAAAATATTTTTCCCAATATTTTGGACTAATGTGCTGTGACCCTTTGAATATCCACAAGAAGAAGACAATTAAAACTACGTTGAAAGAAATACATTTAAATTTTGTACAGTGTTATGAAAAATTCAATTTGATCCATTTGATCAATTATTAAAGAAAATGAAGTATTTGAATCTATAGGACTTCAACAAAAAAAATAGAAAATTAAGTGTAAACCAAAGAGAATTTTTTTTAAAAAAGCAGTAAACGAAGCTACCAATGAAATGAGATCTGAGGTTGTTCAATTGTTTAATTTGATAGTTCAGATAATAATGATTGTGGTCCTCTAGCCAATGACTACTCGGAGCTAATTAATAAATTAAAGGTTAAAATTAAAAATTGTGCAAAAGTATCAGAAAAAGTTAAACTTTTGAGTCTTTTACCGAAATCTTGGTCTATTTAAGGAACATGTACTGAATTTGGAGTGAGCGAATATTTAGTTCAACGTACAAAGGACTTAGTTAAGGAGTATGGAATTTTACCAGTCGCTGTATACAATCAGCATGAGGCCACTTCGGCAAATATAAAAGCACAAGTTATTAAATTTTATGAAGATGATTAAAATATCAGAATGTATCCTGGAAATAAAGAATACGTTTCAATTCGAAATGATTGCGAAAAAGGGCGAAAAGGGGGATAATTGGAATGCCAAAGTGAATATCTAAAAAGCAAAAAAGAAAATTTGGAAAGAGTAGAGTGTTGTGTATTAGGAAATTTTGCTTAAAATTATACTTTTGTTATTCAAAATTCAATCCAAAGTCACTACTGGATAAATTATCAAGCAACATTGCATCCTTACGTAGTGTATTAGAAAAATGAAGAAGGAAATCCGGAATCAAAAAGCTTTTGCGTATTGTCTGATACAATGCAACACAATGCTGCTTCAGTGTATGCTTTCCAAGAAAAGTTTACCATCGAATTAAAGACAATACTACCGCACATTAAAAAAGTAAGTTATTTCATGGATGGTGCTGGAAGTAAATAAATTTGGCCTTTCTTTAACCCGATTTTCAAATTGAAGAAGATAGTAATTTTTACGCAACATTAAACGGAAAAAGTGCCTGTGATGGTATCGGCGGTACAGTAAAACGATTATCTAGAAAAGCAGCTTTTCAGAGTATGAACGGGAAGAATACCATAAACAATAAATTTAAATGAAATGTTTAATTTTTACGTTTAAAATAGCAACGGAATCAAATTCAATAAGGTGGAAGAATTGTAAAAGAAGTAAAATTAAAATTAGCGGACCGGTTCTCCAAGGTGAAAACTATTCAAAGATGCAGAAATCAACCCCGATTTGTTCTTATCTCAAACTCAATCATTGAAACTTATAGTTTCCAATTCTTCTGAATTCAGAAAAGAGAAAATTCGTGACACTGAAGAAGACAGACCAAAACGAGAAAATATAAAAAAGAATAAAAAAGAAGGTATTGCTAATTAATGTTAATTATGAATTTGAATTTAAATAAAATCGATTTAAATCAATTATTGCCAAACCAACCTACTTCAGAGATTTTAAAATAGTTTTTAATTTAACCTCTTTTACAATAAATTCCAAACTAAAATAATTAAAAAATTAAGCAAAATACTCTCGTGAAATTTGAATATTGTGTATATTTTGTAGAAACTTAAATATGAGTAAAGTTTGCACCTTTTGAAAGCTTTCAGAAAAATGATACAATGTGTTGAAATATGGAATTTTTTATGAATTTACAATTTTGAAATTGAATTTTATATTAATTAAATACGTTTTTTAAGTCATTCTTCCCAGATCTTCTTCTTATTTAAATCTACATTTATTAATTAAACAAAGTTTGAAATATAGACTAAAAACAATAGTAAAAAAGGATGTTTGATTTAGTTTCGACTTGTTTGATATATATATATATATATAGAAGATGTTGAAATAATTTTTATTTTTGTTCAACATCCTCTATATATAAATAGACTAAAAACGCCATATTAACCTTACTCTCACGTCTTTAATTACAATTTTTGAATAAATAAGAAAATATTTAACAAAATCTTGCTTGAATACGAATTCTACAGTGTTTAATAATGATTTATAAATAAAAGAAATTTAATTTTGAGATAGGCCAGCAACACCTCTCAGACGATAGTCAGTGGAATCACTCACTTAATTTAATAATTTACATAAGTTGCACCAGTGGTGGATCTGTACAATTGGTGGATTAAGGTCTGATTGATTGCATGGAATTTTATTTTTAATTTAATTTAAATTGATGAAGTTACATCAAAACGAAATGTTGTTTTGTAGATACTCATCGGATAAAACGAGTCAGTATCATTTTGACACAAAACTTATTTTGAAGATTGTTATATTGTATATAGAATGAAAATGTTATTTTGTATAACTGTTAAATGATGTTTGGTACAATTTTAAAAAATGAATTTGTTATTTTGTACAATTTTTTAAAAATGCTAAAAAACTTTTGGATTACAATTAAGTCCATTTTTTAAATAATTATCGTGGATGTCCCAGTACCCGTCCACGTCCCAGTAGCCGTAACAGTAAAGTTCCTGTATGCCGTCGAACGCCTTCACATGTGTAAAAATAGTGATTTGACACAAGTGAATAGCTGTGAGGTTTTTGGTCATAAACCGATCATATGATTTTTAAATAGACTTACAATCGTATTTATCGCTAAAGCAGATATTAAATAATGGATTCACGTCAAAAAATGTAACCAAAAAATGTATTTAATAAAATAATTAGCTGGACCAATACTGGGACAGCTCAACACAGCACTGTCCTGGTCTCCGTCCACACTATTCTACAAACTTATAACCTAAACGCGATAAGCATAAAAATGATTAAGATTCAAATAAACTGAGTGAAAACTTAATTAAGTCATCAAATTATTTTAGATTTATCAAAAATATTAGCATAGCTTAGTAATTTAGCAACTTAAGCAAGTAGTTTTGGTATTATTTTAGGTTAGAATTTATTAACACTACAATGTTTTCAAATAAATTCACAATAGCACACTTTTAGGTTTCATATAAAGCACTTATTATGTATTCTTCTTCTTCAATAATTTTAATACGTTCTGTTTTTAATTATAACGAGGGGAAAACGAAGATAGTTAAGAGCAAAAATTAAACTCACGAAGATGAAACTTATTATTCGAATAATGTTCCTGAGAGGCTTATTTAGAAAAAATAAAAGCTCGAAAGTCACTTTGTACACTATATTCTACACATTTAAAGTAATTAATGTTGTTCGAATACATTTAACATTTCTTTTAAATTTTGAGGTTGTAATGTAAGTATGTAGAAAAAGTGGACGGATACTGGGACAATATAGTGGACGGGTACTAGGACATAGTGGACGGAATCCGGTACATAAAAACACTAATTTTATTAATTAAATAAAAATTCTTTATCCACTCATTTAAGGAAACAAATTATTTTAAATATTAAAAAATGGTTTAAATTACTCTTCACAAAAAGAATATTTCGAATTGTAAAGAAAAAAATATTGTTTTTTGCTTTTCTGTGTGCTTTAAACGCTTAAGTGGACGGATACTGGGACATCCACGGTATACAAAATAACAAATTCATTTTTTAAAATTGTACCAAATATCATTTAGTATTCGTACAAAATAACATTTTTATTCTGTACAATATAACAATCTTCAAAATAAATGTTGTGTCAAAATGATACTGGCTCGATAAAACCTTTAGAAGAATGTCCACAACATAACTGAATAGTTAAATTTTTTTATTTTTCAAATTCTGAATTTTAATAAAGCATAGAGTGGAAAAAGAGCGGTTATATGCATAAAATAGATCTGTCTGACGGTACTAAAAATATTAAAATTTTTTTTTTTTAATATAATTATATATATATTTTGATATATATTATATATAAGAAATAAATATATATTAAAATAAAAATTGAGCGAAAAAATGTGAAAATATACATACTTTAAATATAAATAAATTAGTTCGTTTTTTAATTTACATTAATTTTATCCAAGGATTATTAATTGAGTTCCATTTTTAGCATGAAAAACTTAAAAAATCTTAAAAAAAATTAAGTTAAAAGATTTCAAAAGTCCCTGTGTTTAAATTTAGATATTTATTAATTTTATTAACATTTGTTAATGCATTTTGAAGATGAGGGTTTAGGAGGTGGCTATATATAAGATAGAAAGAGACAACAATATAGTGCTATCTCTTTCTCTCTCATAAGATAATCTAAAGCTTTTAAGGAGGGGGAGGGGGGGGGCGCACAGTGGGACCAAATGCATTTTTTTTTATCAAAATCAGTCTACAAGTCGATGTTTTCATTCAAATTTAATAATTTTTTTTAGAAATCATCGTTATTAAATTACTTATCGATCCCTCGAGCCCAAATTAAAAAATTTTGATTGTTTATATTTATTTTTTAATAACAAAGTATGAAAAAATAAAAATTTTGCACTTTTTAACTCGAGAGTTGAAAATCAGAAAATTTGTAAATTTTTCTTTTGTCTTTTTGACTACATAGTTCAGAACATATTAAATAAAATGACTTAAAATTCAGACCGTTGTAAGTAAAATTTAATAAGCTTTCTAACAATTATTTAAATTTTGTTCTAGCTTATTTTGTTGCAGAGAAGAATGTTTTTTAATAGAGTCGCGAGTAGGTGGTAATATACTCGTGGCCGGTACTGTATATAAACTTTTGTATATCACGAAAACTCTAAAATGCTTCTAATACGATTTCTGAAACATTCTATTAGTTTTTAATAACTTAAAACTTGCTTTTTGCAAAACTTTGATTTTTCCATACTTTGTTCTTAAAAAATAAATATAAATAGATAATTTTTTTAAATTTGGGCTCGAGTGATCGATAAGGAATTTAATAACAAAGATTTTTTAAAATAAATTATTTAATTTGAATGAAAACTGCGACTTGTAGACTGCTTTTGACAATAAAAGTACATTTGGCCCCACTGTGGGGCCACCGCCCTTATCGTCCCCGCTGGATCCGCCCTTGTTTGAAGATCAACAAAAATATTAGAAAACACACATACATATGAGCCAAAATTTCTGAACTGTCCAGATCAAAAAATAAAATTTATTCAAACTTTGCTAAAGTGTTTCCATTGTTAGTGGAAGTGTAAATATATTTTTAAATTCCATGAAATAGTTTTTGAATCACACAGTTTAAAGTTATGAATTTTTTTAAAATGTAGTTTTTTAAATCTATTATATTTCTAAGTAGATTGCATAAAATTTAACATATATATAGTGATTTTTAAAGTTTTTTTACAAGCTATTCGATTATAATAAACGTTTCTTAGTAAAAAGAAAATTTGACCTTGAAATTTACGGTCAAATTGTTAATTTGATTGTATCTCTAAATCGGATTTTTTAAAAAAAATGTAACCTATCTCAATGGAAAGCTTGACTTTTTTTTCTATAAGATATGTAAAAATTAGAGTGGAACTCTAAATACTTTTGTCAAAAATACATATCAAATACCCGCGCGCGCTCGAATAACGCGACCTCGCGGGAGTAACTACTGGTTTCTCGAGCACGTGCGGGTATTTGATATGTATTTTTGACAAAAGTGTTTAGAGTTCCACTCTAATTTTTACATATCTTATAGAAAAAAAGTCAAGCATTCCATTGAGATAGGTTACATTTTTTTTAAAAAATCCGATTTAGAGATACAATCAAATTAACAATTTGACCGTAAATTTCAAGGTCAAATTTTCTTTTTACTAAGAAACGTTTATTATAATCGAATAGCTTGTAAAAAAACTTTAAAAATCACTGTATATATGTTAAATTGTATGCAATCTACTTATAAATATAATAGATTTAAAAAACTACATTTTAAAAAAATTCAAAACTTTAAACTGTGTAATTCAAAAACTATTTCATGGAATTTGAAAATATATTTACACTTCCACTAACAAGGGAAACACTTCAGCAAAGTTTGAATAAATTTTATTTTTTGATCTGGACAGTTCAGAAATGTTGCCCCATATATACGAATACACATTATACAGTCATAAAATACGCCAAATATAAATTATTCCATTTTTTTTATACAATTCCAAACTATTACCAACTATTTTTATTATTTATAATTAAAAATTAAAAGAAAAAAGCTATTTGGGTGAAAAAGTAGAGAGAAAAGATATTTTAATTGAAAGTAATAATTTAGCAAGATATTGTATGGTCTACCAAAAATTCATAAACAAAATTGTCCGTTAAGAACAGTAATTTCTCTTATAAACACTCCGACAAATCAAATGTCAAAATGTTTCAGTACAATTTAAAAAAAATCTATTCCGGTTCTTAAGTCTAATGTGATAAATTCAAAAACTTTTAAAAAAATAGTTGAAAAAGAAACAATTCCACAAGATCATATTATTATGGTTTCATTAGACGTAACTTCATTGTTTACACATGTTCCATTAGATTAAATAATTAATAGTATCAACAAAAGGTGGTCTTTAATTAAAAAAAACACAAAAATTCCTGAGGAAGAATTTATTAAATGCATTGAATTTATTACATGTTCTACTTATTTTCCATTTAATAATTGTTATTATAAACAAATTTTTAGTTGCCTTATGGGTTCTCCCATCTCACCAATTCTTTCAAATTTAGTATTACAAGATCTTGAAGAATTTGTTTTTGATAAATTAAAACTTAAAATTTGTTTTTATCAGAGATACGTAGACGATACAATTTTGTTCATTCCAAAAGGTAAATTGAGTATAATTATAGAAACTTTTAATTCTCACCATAATAGGTTACAGTTTACACGTGAAATAGAATCTAATAATTCTATTTCTTTTTTGGACTTAAAAACAATTAAAAATATAGATGGTTTAATGAAAACTAATTGGTTTACTAAAGATACTTTTTCGGAAAGTTGATTAAATTTTCTTTCCAATCATCCAACTTCTCAAAAAATATTGCTGTTAAATTTGACAAAAATTGACAGGTTTTAGATCAATTTTAAATCGATTTTTCTTATTATAATAAAATTAAGCTTTACATCCAAAATAAATGATGACAAACAAATCTTTAGAATATATGTTAGTATTCCTTTTGAACTAAATTTTATTTAATTTTATTATTTAAAAAAAGTTTGAAATATGGATTAAAAACGCCATGTTAACCTTACTCTTACGTCTTTAATTACAATTTTTGAATAAATAAGAAAATATTTAATAAAATCTTGCTTCAATAAGAATTCTACGGTTCTTAATAATGAGTTATATGGGTAATTCTTCACTGAGTGGTTACTTTTACTAATATTAATTAGTAAAATTAATATCATAACTGAAAAATATGTTTTTTTTAAGATCAAAGGATATAGAATTGTTTAAAATTACTCAAAATCTGCATTTTTCTAGCTTCTCCACATATGACTCGTGAGATTTAATACCTTTTATTTCACTTGAAACATACTTTGAAAATGTTTTTATCTATGCTAATCGACAGTTTATCTCAAAAACTTGTTGTATCATCTTCCAGATTTTATTAACAAGTTTTGCGTAAATCATTTTTTAATACTTTCTCCACCTTTTCGATATTTGGAACAGAAGTTTACATTTTTATTGTTTTTCAGCAATTTTAATCATTTTTATAGTGAATTTTCACTAACTATTTATGTTAGTAAGATGAACAATTTGATGTATGGATATACTTACATGAAGAAATGGGATACTTAGTTTTAAAATTGTAAAATTATTATTAATTTACTGCGTATTTTAATGACATGTAAACCCCGGTTCGCCAAAAATGATTGAATTGTTTATATTTAAAATAAAATACAAATAATAGTGATGTAAAGTAGGCAAATCTATGCAGTATTCTGCAAAGGTCTTCTTATTTTATTAAGTTTTACGGCTATAATAATTTATTTTCTTTGATTTGTAAACTCCAGTTTCTGTAAACTCCGGTTCATTATATTCGAAAAGCATGGGAATAGTGTTTTGCTTTCTATACAAAATATCGTTAACCTGTATTATTACCAAAATATTGATTTTTTTTTATATAATTATTTATTTACATACATTTATTTTAATTTATAATTAAATAACCCAAGAAGATCCTTGGATATCTTAGCGCATCCCCCAACTAACAGAACATTCTTGGGATGTTCAGTTAAGGTAAAAAATTTAACATTTTATATTAATTTTTTTAACCTTTAAAATTTAAAACTTTAAATTTTCGATGTAAGACTAAAGACATGAGTTTAAGCTCAAATTTCTATAAAACTATTTATTTTATTAATTGTTAATAAGTACTACATAAGTAATATTTAAGAAGAAAGATTTTTAATTTAAAAATTTAATGTTGTCCAAAGTAACCACTTTCTAAAGAATCACCCATATATAAAATATTTTTTTTTTTTTTTTTTTTGAGATAGGACAGCAACACCTTTTAGACGAAAGTCAGTGCAAATACCCAAGTGTATTAACTCATTAATGCCTAATAATAAGCCGAAACTGGAAGTTGCAGAACCAGAGAAACAATTAAAATGAGGATATTTTACCAAAACATAAAAAAATGCAATTTTTATGTTTTTACAATTTGTAAAAGATGTAAAAAAATTTGTAAAAATTGTTTAAAAAATGTACTTTCTAAAAATCTAATAGCAGCAGTCGCACACCAAAAAAAATATTCTTCTAATGAGAGTAACATTCCTTTCGTGAAATCCTCTAAGGTTTTTACATTGTTTTAAGAGTATCTACTACTTTTGAGAGGAAAATTCGCATCAAAATGAGAGTATCCTCTCAAAATGAGAAGATCCTCTAGAGGCCATATTGTAGAGGAAGATTCGCATCAAAATGAGAGGATTCGTTTTATACCAAGTATATTTTTTTTCGGTGCAAGTATGGAAAAAGATTTATAAAAAAAAAATTATTGAATTTTATTAATTTGTAGGGTTTTTTAGCATGTTGAAACTTTTTCTTTTATAATAGGTAATAAAGCAATAAGTAGGTTTGCAATGTGTCTACAGAACGGCTTGAAACTAGGATTACTCGCATTTGCATGGACCACCCGGTATATTGGGTTTGCTCGCCAGTGGAGAGGGATAACTGTACAAAAACCTCTCCTGAGTACAACCGGTTTATCGACAGTCGAGTTCTAGTGATCTTCACAGGTCGATTACCGACAGTGCATATCATTATACCTCGACGTATTTACCTTCAACTGAAATTATCTTACAGCCGGAAAATATCCCAGGCTCCCATAACCAACTGAGCTAAATCCGTGGTATTTAAACATTTAATTAAACAAATTGTAAATTTTGTAAAAGTATTTCAGTGCTTAGAAGCAAAATATCACATGCTAAAAACCCTATAAATTATAAAATTAAATATTTTTTTTTTTAAATAAATTTTTTTTTAACGTGCAAATATTGATTCTTTACTAACCTGTTCCGTATTTGCTCCTCTCAAAAGTAGTAGATACTCTTAAAACAATGTAAAAACCTGATAGGATTTCGTGAAAGGAATGTTGCTCTCATTAGAAGAATATTTTCTTTGGTGTGCGACTGCTGCTATTAAATTTTTAGAAAATACATTTTTTAAACAATTTTTACAAATTTTTTTACATTCTTTACAAATTGTAAAAACATAAAAATTTTATTTTTTTATGTTTTGGAAAAACATTCTCATTTCAATTGTTACTCTAGTTCTGCAACTGCCAGTTACGGCTTAGGCATTCATGGGTTAATAAATTAATATTCCACATATGTGACGCTCCGCGAGAGAAGAGACCTATCGCGGAAAAAATAAATTATTATTTTTTTATACTAAAATATAATTTTTGAGCTGTTCTTTCATTTCCATGTTTCAAAATTTTTTTTAATTACACTTTTTGTTATAATGCTTCAAACCTAGACGTACTAAGTGTATCGCATTTTTTGGTTTTCCTTTGAACGACCGTCTCGTGAAATTGTCAATTTATTATTTTGAATCTTTTATGGTAATTGATAGTTTTTGAGTTCCAAAAATCAAAATATGATTGCTGCAGTTGGTTTCCTTGTTATGAAGCTTTAAACATGGGAATGTTAAGCGTCTCGATTTTTCTGCTTCCTCTTTGCACATCTATCCTTTAAAGTTTTCTTTCTCAGCGATAGGTCCCTTCTCTCGCGGAGCGTCACATATATACATTGTGTAATAAACTTTCTTTTAAAGAATCCAATCATTCTTTGATAATAAACTGTGAAAGATAAACGCATAATAATTTCATAAAACCAAACTTACTTCTAGTCTAAGAAACAAAGTTGTTAAAGTTGATTACAAAATAATAACAATAAATGAACGGCTAAACAAATGAAACTTAATAATAAACCAAATATAAATGATCAAAAGGAAGGTGAAAGAATAAAAAAGAAAATTCTTTTTTTTTCCAATGTTTCGACGTTTCGTTGGCCAAGTTTCGTCAACCTCATCAGGCTAAAAATGTTTATTAAAAACACACTTTAATACACTATTCAACACAATTGAGATTCACAATAACATAAAAATACATGAAAAATTTTTTTACCATAATAAGTTAAAACATATTGATTGTTTATAACATGTCAAAAATTAAAATTAGTCAATTTTATAAAATTAAAATCGGTTGACATTTTGGACAACGACTTAAAGTCAACTAACAGAAAATTTAAAAGGCAACGATGACTACATATACACACAAATATAAAAACAATCACATCGAGTATCAGAGGCCAATAACACTAACAAGAATTCAATCGTCTCAATAATGGGAAATAAATGTTATTTAATGAAAAACTATCCTCCTTTCGGTTAATAGTATGATTATTGGATTGTATATGGATCATTTCTGAAATTTTCCTTTTTCTCCAATTTGGTTCATGATCTAAAATTTGAACATTGTCTCAATCATAATAATAACCAAAATGTTTTTTATGTTGTAACACTACTGTATTTGTCTTTCTATTTTTATGTTCATTTAAGCGAGCCTTTAAAGCTCGTTTTATTTCGCCTATATAAACTGCAGGACAATCTTTGCATTGAAATTTATATACAGAATTAACACGATCACATTTCTTTACAGCATCCTTTCCAAGCTTCACAATATTATTAATATTTTTTTTAATAAGTGGAACGGAGGAAATATTGTGTTTCTTAAGAATATTACTCAAATTAGAAAATATACTATTATGAAAAGGCAACCCCACTTTAGGTACTCTACTATAATTATTAAAATTGTTTTGTGAGTCAGAGTTATCAACATTAGAATATTTTAGTTTGTTCATGCGAATTTTAATATGCTTTTTAATGAAATCCAAAGGATAATTATTAGTTTTGAGAGTGTCAGAAATTAAAATTAGATTTTGAGCATGAAACTTTCTATGTGACAAGGAAATTGCTCGATCGACTAGATTAAAAACAATATTTCTTCTTTGTTGAATAGGCTGATTTTAGCCTGATTTAGCAATTTTAGCCTGATGAGGTTGGCGAAACTTGGCCAACGAAACGTCGAAACATTGGAAAAAAAAAAAGAATTTTCTTTTTTATTCTTTCACCTTCCTTTTGATAATTTATATTTGGTTTATTATTAAACTATGGAAGGAAACAATTCTGTTTTATTATTAAATGAAACTTAAAGCTGCAGTTACATACGCAAAACGTTATTTCACTGTTCTTGTTGAGTCAGAAGTGACAAGTAATTCTGGAGCTCATTGTGATTCGTTATCAAAATACCTTCACATTTCGTATCATACTGAGGTTGACCAGCTCTTCCCAACATTTGTAAAACTTCCGAGGCCCGAAGCTCTTCTAATCTGCCAGTTTCTGAATTCTGGACTTTAGTTCCCTTCATGATGACGGTGTGCGCTGGCAAATTAACTCCCCAAGCTAAAGTAGAGGTACAGACGAGTACCTGGATATGTTTATCAGCGAATAATTCCTCCACCAGAGTTCAGTCCACCATATTCATTCCAGCGTGATGAATAGCAATACCATGCGGCAATAACATCTTGAGTCCTGAATGTTTCGTTTTTTCTGCTTTCGTTCTCAAAGCTTCAGCTGATTCAGAATCTTTTTTAAGGAACAGTCCGAGAGTATTCTTCTCTAAACACATGTCACGAATCGCTAAAGCAGTTTTTCCGGTTTCTTTGCGCAAGTGGACGAATGTGAGAACTTGATTTCTTCCAGCCTGCTCCATTATCTTTTCATAAACAATTTCATCCATAACCTTAAGATTATTCTCAACAACACCGATACATTGTAGTTCTAGAGCCACCGGTCTGAAATTATTACCAAAATAAAACAAGCCAGTTTCTGGCTTGACTTTCAAGGAAGTAGCAAATTCTCGATAATTCGGCAAGTTAGCAGTAAGCCCAACGAGTCGAATGTTTTCTTGTGTTTGACAAATTGTTTGGTTAGTTCTCCAGACCAAAGTCTCTAACTCAGGACATCCTCTCTCACGCATGAAATGAATGTCGTCAATAATTATAAGTCTGACGGGAAAACTAAAGATATCCTTTCCTTCGTTTATATTTAAAATATCCTTCTTATGTAAAGTACAAACAATTACCTGAGTATCTGACATCTGTTTTCGTTTCGATTGATCACATCCGGTTAATTCTGATACCTTAAAATTATAAGGCTCTAGCCTATTTCTAAGAATGCCAACCATTTCCTGAACCTGTGATCGAAATGGAACAACGTATATTATCTTGAATTCGTCTAAATTAATTAATCCTTCAACGTTAACTTGTTTTATAATTTCTCGCATTATGCAAAGCAAACCAACATTCGTTTTACCAGAACAAGCTGGTGCACAAAGCAGAAAATTCTCTTCACTATCCAAGATCTTATGCTGCAATTGACTTTGGATTCTGTTCAGTGTTTTGAAACTCGAAAAAGCTGGCTGTACGTATTCTGGCAATTCGTCGATAGGAATGAGTTTCTCATTCTCGCCAAAAGGTTTTGGTTTTAAAGCCGGTATATGGACCTCTTCATACCTAAACACGCAGAATTGTTAAGTTTAATTACAGAGTGTTTAGGAAATGGGAATTTTTAATTTTTTGGATTTTCCGGATTATAAGATACAATTTTTAAGTACCTGCTCTTTTAATGATTACAGGGCTCAAACCAGTAAAAGTACTTAAAAATACGGACTTTACGAACCAATTACTGTTCAAAATGTTATATTCTAAAATACTATTTTGCGTTGGATACAGTAAAAATATAAAAGAAACGTAAAAAGAAATTATATTTTTTATATTAAAAATAATTTTTTTAAAAATAGAGAACACTTTATCAATATTAGATAGAAAAATATCAACCAGTTCGAGTCAAATAAAAGTAATTTCTAGCAATATTGTATTATTTTGAGAAAAATAATTAGATACACTGAGCGCCTTTTTATATTTTTAATAATAAAAACAGTGTAAATTAAAATTATCTAATTTTAATATAACGGATTATATTTATAAATTTCTAAATTAGAGAAACATTCATTTGTTATAGGGGAGACCGCCCAACAGTAAATAGTAAAAATTTCCAACAGGTTTAATTATTTCAGGCTAAAGTAATTAATAAAATGTTTAACACTAAAATGAAGCTAATCTCTTCAACTAATTATCTTTATCAGCCAAATGGGCCTAAAATTAACCACTTATTTATAATAAGTATTTTTATAATACTATAAAAATTTATTCAAAAATTACCTCTTGCTAACATCAGTAGATAATTTTTTCTTATTTGAAAAATATAAATTGTGAAACAGCTTTTTACTCGTAATGCATTTCCTTAATAAGCATTCTTCAAAATAAAATCAGTTTGTCACCATAAAAGTTCTTTTCTCCTCAATAATTAAATAAAATATTAAAAATACGAGAAATCCTGTCACGGATAAACAAACCAGCAAATAAGACAACGAAAATTAGTTATAGTTTATTTAAAAGTACTTAAACTAAATTAAAATGTTTTTGAAAACAAAATAATGATATCAAAACATATAACCTTAACTCCTGACAGTTCTATAATAGATTATCTATTGTTGGAATTAACACTGATTCATAAAAAGTGCTTAAATAATTTCGAATCAAGAAAACTAACACTTTGTGGTGGCATATACATTATTTTTTAAAAGACTTGAATTTTGATAATAGCGCATTTACCATCCAAAAAAAATTTGTAATTTTCACGTAAGCTATAATGCTATAAATATATTTCAGATTAATTTTTTTTCAACGTTCAAAAACAGTTTTTTTTCATTTCTACACGTTATTTATTTATATTCTATCGAAAACACATTGTAAGGTTACCTTACATTATTCCTAAAATCTTATAATTAAAATTTTAAAACAGTTTTTTAAAAAATTCAAATTATCTACTGTTTGACATTATCTACTGTAGGGTGGTCTCCCCTATACAATAAATAAGTTATACTAAGTTTTCGTGAAATACGACAAATGACAAAATTGAATGCAAATAAAAAATAATTTTTAATCACCTTATGCAGGGTGTCTACTAATTTCGTCCCACAAAATTCTCGGTCATTTTCCGGTTTTTCCCGGTTTTTGTTCCTATTTTTATTTTTTATTGGCTACAAAAATTGAAGATAACAGTTGATAATTGAAGAAAATAATTGAAATTCAAAGAAAATAATTGAGAATTGAAGAATTAAATATTAAACTTTGCAAAAAATAATAATTAAGAATTAAAAGAAACAAATAATAATGAAAAGAAATAATTAATAATGGAAAGAAATAATTGAACAATGAAAAAGATATTTGACAATTAGAAACAAAATTAAATAAAAAAGTAAATATTAATCTACAATTAAACAATAATTGAAAAAATTGAACAATGGTTATTAAATTCAAAGAATATAATTGAAAATTGGTTAACTAGATAGAAACATAAAAAAAAATTTAAATTTAAGTTAATAATTCAAAATTGAAGAAATAAATTGAAAATTAAATAATGAAATTGAAATCAGAAAAACACATAATTATTGAATATTAAAAAAAAACAATTGAAAATTGAGAATTAAAATTGAAATTCGAATACAATAATTGAGAATTAAAGAAAATTACTGAACAATTGGATTGAAAAAAGAAGAAAATAATTTATAATTAAAAAAAAATGGAAAATGCCAGGAATTATTTAATATTGAAGAAAACATTTAAAATTGAAGAATAGAATTGTTATTTAAAGAAATTAATTGAGAACTAAAAAAAATAATTCAACAATTGAACAATTAAATTGAAAATAGAAGAAAATTATTAAAAATTGAAGGAGGTTTGGACACTTGAAACAAATATCTGATAATTGAAAAAACATAATTGAAAAAAGTCGAGATTTCTGAATATTGAAACAAACAATTGAAAATTGAACAAAATAATAAAAATCGGGCAAGTTCGAGTTACACTCGCACTAAAATCGAGGGTTCCGTACACAAAACAAAATAATTTTTAATATATTTGATACTATTAAATATATAAATGTAGTATACATATTATATATAATATAATATATAAAATATAATAAATAATACATTTTTTATAAAAAATGGACCCCCCCCCCCCCCCCTATCTTTCAAAATATTTTACTTAGAGAGTTCAAATTTGGACAGGAATGTATTGTCAGGTGTAAATTACATAAAAATTATAGAGAACGTGATGGTGATTGCGCTGTCAACAAAAATCCAGAGATTTTAGCAAATATCCATAAAAAATACTCAAAAATCATTTTATTTCCTTAAAAACACTATGATAACGATCTGCAACAAAGTTCTCTACAGTTTTTCTGTAATCTATATGTCAAACTACATATGTATACCAAATTTCAGCACTCTAAGTACAATAGTTTGGCAGATATGGAGGTGGCTTTGTACACTTTTAGTGCATTTTTGCTAAAAAAATGACCGTATCCCCCCCCCCCCTTATCTTCCAAACTATTTGACTTAGGATGCTGAAATTTGGTACACGTATGTAGATTTACGTGTAGATTACAGGAAAATTATAGAGAAAGTGATGATTATAGCGCTGTCAAAGTTATAACACTAAACTATGGCCCATATGTTAAAAAAATGCTCAAAAATATTGTTATTTCCTTGACAACGCTATGATCAACACATACAATCATGTTCTCTATAATTTTCCTGTAATCTATACGTGAAAATACATTTGTGTACCAAATTTGAATTCTTTAAGTCTAATAGTTTGGAAGTTCAGGGGGGGGGGATACGACCATTTTTTAGCATTTTTTAAAAAAAATCGTTTTTTTTGCTGAAAAACGCTATGATAACAGCCTGCAACAAGGTTTTCTATAGTTTTTCTGTAATCAAACTACATATGTGTACCAAATTTCAGCACTCTAAGTACAATAATTTGGCAGATAAAGGGCAGGAATGTTACAAATTAAACGCATTTTTTCGAAAAAAATGACCGTATTCCCCTCTTATCTGCCAAAATATTTGACTTAGAGAGTTCAAATTTGGTACAAAAATGTAGTATCATATGTAGATTACAGAAAAATTATAGAAATTGTTGTGGTGATAGCGCTGTCAAAGAAATGTTAAAAGTTATCAGCCAAAAAATATCAAAATTTCTCAAAAATCTTGTTATTTTCTTGACAACGCTATGATCAACCCCTAGAATCATGTTCCCTATAATTTTCCTTTCATCTACACGTGAAAATACATATGTGGGCCAAATTTGAACTTTCTAAGTCAAATATTTTGGCGGTTAGGGGGGGGGGGATACGATTTTCGACAAAGTCTTCCCAATAGGGTTCCGTGCGTACACTTGTGGTGTACGGAACCCTAAAAAATGAGAATAACTCCAAATTGGAGAAAAAAAATTGAGGAAAGTTCAAAATAAATTGGAATTAAATCTCGTAAATTGAAATTTACGAGAATTAATAAAAATTTTTGGAAA
This sequence comes from Ganaspis brasiliensis, assembly GCA_037103525.1. NCBI lineage: Eukaryota > Metazoa > Arthropoda > Insecta > Hymenoptera > Figitidae > Ganaspis > Ganaspis brasiliensis. The sequence continues at coordinate 3,684,766 of JAZKLR010000294.1, forward strand.
TTGTGAGAATAATTGAAAATAATTCAAATTTAAGAAAAATACTTAAAAAATCTAGGAAAAATCTACTTTCCGAAACTCGGAAAGTAGGTTTTCTATACGAGTCTTCTGATTGGCTGGTAAATTTATCGGTATCATTACCAGCCAATCAGAAGACTCGTTTAGAAAACCTACTTTCCGAGTTTCGGACAAATGAAAATTCGGTGACTTGCGTGGTCCGTGACTTAAGGAGTGTGACAAATGCAAGTTCGGTGATTTCAAAGTTCGGATAAATGCAAGTTCGGTAACTTAAAAGATCGGCCAAATGCAAATTCGGAGATTTAAGAGGCCGGCCAAACGTGAGTTCGGTAATTTCAAAATTCAGACGATTGTAAGTTCGGTAATTTTAAAGTTCCTTTATTTTGTAATTTATATTTATTTAATTTCCTACTATGTAAAATTCAATCCAATACAATGACTGCACTTTTCAATTTCTTATACAAAAATAGTCTTGCAAATAATAATTAGATTAAACAAAAAATCGCTTCTTTTAATGTTCTTTGAAAACATAATTAGAAAAGATAAGAAGTCAGATATAAAACAGTTATAATTCTTATACTTCGCATAAATTGATTTCCGAAATTGTGAAATTTTATTCATTGAAAATTCGAAATAATGATCTTTGGGGTATAATTATGCGTCCCAAGTTCTTAGCAACTCTTGTTTTCCTTTTATTCAAAATTTAATTTGGTCAGAAACACGTTTTTTGACTATAATTTTCTCAAAAACTAGATATAGAGCATTTTTCTTTCCAGATTCGTAATCAGCGTGAAAAAAGCTATCGAATGTAATAAGAAATATCTTTGGGGCAGAAATAAAGTTCATTTTTGTCGGATAGTGATAATAATATACATACTCTTTTTTCCTAATCCTGATACAGCCGTTGGGCAGCTGACATCCTTCATCGTTTTTCTCACCTTCTCCGGCATTATCAATCTGCTGCAAAATCTCAAGCTGTCTTAGAATCTTGGAAAGAGCAGGATCATCATTCATTTTATTCCTAATATCTTGTCTCTCTGACTGAGATGATGCCAACATTGTACAAAAAGCAACTGTAATTCAAAGTCGATTGATTAATTTATTATTCTAGACATTCTATTATCAACATTCGTCAAAATAACGCAACTTATTAAACTCGAAATTAAAACTAATAAGTCGCAGAAATAGTATCATTGGAATAATTATAATCGAAAAATATTTTATAATAAAATGACAAATGATTATTGTAATTTTCAATCGATTCATCATATCATAAATCAATAAATAGTATAAAAATACTCACTCATATGTCTGAGTTTTATTAATTGTTTGATAAAGTCGAAACCATTGTATCCCAAAGAAAGAAGAAGCCGATTCTCACATTCACGATCATTTTCTGCGTCTTTTAAAATCTCCATAACCTTGGCAGTTTTTTCAAGAGAAACAAAAGTCTCGTTACTTGATTTATTTAATCTGCTTGGCAAACAATATGCGTCTATGTCGTATGCATTTAATGAGATTTCTTTCTTTATTTGCTCAGAACTACCCAACTGCAAAAAGACAAAATAATTTCATAAATTTTCCGATGATGAATCAAGATTTATAATTTTAAAATATTGAAATATTATTATCTAATTATTCACTCATTATTGTACATTTTCTAGATGTGAGAGTCGATCATTGTTAGCTTCAGCTCCTTCCTCTTCTTTCACTTTTCCATAAAAATTCTAATACCAGTCGAGGAAATGACCAGTCGCGGAAATGTCGAGTCGAGCAAATGTCGAGTCGAGGAAATGACCAGTCGAGGAAATGACCAGTCGATCGAATGCCGTTCGATCAAATGTCGAGTCGAGCAAATGACTTGCGGGAAGAATGCATGCGTGCCGAAGTTTTCCATATATTATGCATGGAAAAACGCACTTTTTAAAATTTGTAATAAAATCTTAGAAAATCAATTAAATCATTAACCCACCGATCAAGTTTCTAAAATGTGTTTAAAAAACAGTATTCCATAATTTATTTATTAATTTTTTGGATTTTGGTGGTTTTTTGAAATTACAAAAAAATGGTTATTATCAACAAATTAATAAATAAATGATGTAATACTGTTTTTTAAATACTTTTTAGGCCCTTATTCGGTGCATTAATGATTTTTAACGATTTTATTGCTAATTTACGAAAAAGTGTGTTTTTCCCATGTAAAATACATGGGAATTATAACTTCATCAATTTGTAATGAATTAAAATTAAATTCCATCGAATCAATCAGACTTTAATCCACCACTTGTACATGATCCACTACTCCTGCAACTACTGTAAATTTTGAAATTAAGTGCATTAATAAATTCGTATTTTATACATAAACATTGTGTAATGAACTTATTTATTTTAAAGAATTCAACCATTCATTGATAATAACCTGTGAAAGATAAACTCATCATAATTTCAAAAAAACCAAACTTATTTCTAATTTTAGAAAACAAAATTGTTACAGTTGATTACAAACGAAAAACAATAAATGAACGACTAAACTAATGAAACTTAAAGCTGCAGATACAAACGCAAAATGCTATTTCACTGTTCTTGCAATTGTTGAGTCAAAAATGACAAGTAGTTCTGAAGATTACTGTGATTCGTTATCAAAATACCTGTACATTTCGTATCATACCGACGTTGACCAGCTCTTTTCAACATTTGTAAAGCTTCCAAATTGCTAAGCTCTTCTAATTTGTCGGTTTTTACATCATAGAATTTGGTTCCCTTGATGATGACGGTGTGCGCAGGCAAATTAACTCCCCAAGCAGAAATAGAGGTAGTGACCAGTACCTGGATGTGTTTATCAACGAATAATTCCTCCACCAGAGTTCGGTCCATCTTATTCATTCCAGTGTGAAGAATGGCTATACCATACGGCAATAACTTCTTCAGTTCTAAACGTTTCACTTTTTTTGAATTTGTTCTCAAAACTTCAGCTGATTTAGAATCATTTTTAAGTAACAATCCAAGAGTATGTTTCTGGGAACACATACTTTGAATCGCATTCGCAGTTTTTTCGGTTTTATAACGTGAGTGGACGAATATGAGAACTTGATTTCTTCCAGCCTGCTCCATTACCTTTTCATAAACAATTTCATCCATAATCTTAAGATTATTCTCAACAACACCGATACATTGTAGTTCTAGAGCCACCGGTCTGAAATTATTACCAAAATAAAACAAGCCAGTTTCTGGCTTGATTTTCAAGCTAGTAGCAAATTCTTGATAATTCGGCAAGTTATCAGTAAGTCCTACGAGGCGAATGTTTTCTTGAGTTTGACAAATTTGTTTGTTGGTTCTCTCGACCAAAGTCTCCAACTCAGGACATCCTCTCTCACGCATCAAATGAATGTCGTCAATAATTATAAGTCTGACGGGAAAAGTAAAGATATCCTGTCCTTCGTTTCTATTTAAAATATCCTGCGGATATGAAGTACAGACAACTACCTGTGTATCTGCCATCTGTTTTCGTTTCGATTTATTATCTCCGGTTAATTTTGATACCGAAAGATTATAAGGCTCTAGCCTTTTTCTAAGATTGTCTACCATTTTCTGAACCTTTGATCGAAATGGAACAACGTATATTATCTTGAATTCGTCCAAATTAATTAATCCATCAGCGTTAACGTGTTTTATAATTTCTCGCATTATGCAAAGCAAACCAACATTCGTTTTACCAGAACAAGCTGGTGCACAAAGAAGAAAATTGTCATCACTATCCAAGATCTTATGCTGCAATCGACTTTGAATTCTGTTCAGTGTTTTAAAACCTGCGAAGGCTGGCTGCACGTATTCTGGCAATTTGTCGAAAGGAACGAGTTGCACATTCTTGTCAAAAGGTTTTGGTTTTGAAGCCTGTACATGGACCTCTTCATACCTAAAAGCACAGAATTGTTAAGTTTATTTACAGAGTGTTTAGAGAATGATCATTTTCAATTTTTCAGATTTGCTGGATTATAAGACAAAATTTTTGCAGAACTTGTTCTTTTAATGATTAATAAATTACGTTTTGAACGTTTTTGAAAACTACGTTTTCTAAATTTCAAAATTCCATAAATTTTCCAGGTTTTCCAGACTATTTTTTATCAAATTTCATGACCAAATTTAAAATAAGTAGCAACCTTAACAAAAGTTTGCATTATGGTTGGTCATTTAAAACCATAAATATATGCAAATGCAATAAATAATGAAAATTACTAGAATAATTACAAAATTGAAAAAAATATCTGAGAAATCAGGAAAATAATGTACAATTGAAAACCAAATTCAAAAAAAGGCTGGATTACTACACAACCGAAATAATTGAAAAAATCAAAGAATAATTACAAAATTTTAAGAGAGTAGGGGAGAGTGGCCATCAATCTACCGGGTTTTTTTCAAGGTCATAGTATTTATTCAATTTCACTCATTTCAAGCACTTCTTTGCATCAATATAAAACTACAACACTTCTCTAGGTAATGCACACATATTATACCCGATTTATTTTGATTAAATAATACAATTTTGGATTTTTCTAAACTAACACGCTATTTTCATTTTCAACAACCTGGGTACACAATGAACCACCTCTATAAAAACACTAAAAATGTTCAACAATAATAATATTTCAATTTTCACTTTGTGAAAAAACTTATTTTCTATCAAATACTATAAAAAATTATTACTTAACACTTTTTAATTGATAATGTATAACATAAATATACCTCAAATTTAAGTTAACGAGCTAAAATGGCATTTTAGTTTTGCTATGTTGAGAAGAGTACTGATAACAATCGCTGTCACATGCTGTACGCATGCCTAGTTTTATAATCAAGCATACCACTCTGGAAATCGAAAATACACTGAAATTCCAGGTGGTTCATTGTTCCCTGGTACATTGAATCAACATGTCATTTGCAACAAAAATGGTTTTTTATAACTTAATGCAATATTTCAAAATCTTTATCTCATTAGAATATTGTTGTTCAGGCCCGATACAAAATAAATCGTAAGTTCATTTATTTTTAAATTGCCTTATTTCAATTAAAAAACGTGTTTGTATTTTAGGTAAATTTTTTCTTCAGAGCATCAAAAACAGTTTTTTCAGTTTTCTCTATAAAGAATAAATCCACATGTCTCAAATTTATGGACGTAGTGTGTTTACGCAAACTTCATTTATATTTAAAATTAGGAGAATGTTTATTTAATTGTTTCTGAGAAAATTGAAATGGTTCATTGAAAAAAATGGTACATTGATGGCCACTCTCCCCTAACTGAAAAAATTGAAAATTTTCGGAAAACAATTTAAAATTGAAGAAAATTATTAAAAATTGTAAGAAATAATTGAAAAATGACGAAAATAATTGAAAATTTGAGGAAAATATCTGAAAAATGACAATGAAAAACAAAGTTCGAAAAATGATTAGATTAATAGACAACTGAAAAAAATTATTGAAAAAAGTAAACAAGAAATATTAAGGAGGAATTGGACAAACAATCGGAACAAAAGATAGTTCAAATGAATAATTTTTATTTTTGATATAGAAGTCACAAATGTTAATGTAATTTTTTTTAGGGGAAGTGTGGACACTTTTTTTCACAAAATAAGCCGTTAAAAATGGCAATTTAATGAAAATTAAAAAAAAATTGACGTTGGAAACGATTATTTTAATCACCTACATAATAATGAAAATATATTGAAGCTTGTAATAAAGCATAAAAATAAAATTATTAAAAAACAAGATTTTCAAAATTTTTGATTTTTAAAATGCTAATAACTTTGGATTAAAGTGCACTAGAGGGTTCGCTAATAGCTCAAAGGATGCGTTTTCAAAAAATAAAACAAAAAGATACTTACATTTTAACATTTTTAAAGAAAAATATCCAATTTTGAAAAAAAAAACGATTTTTTCAAAATTTTTAAATGCGAAAAAAAATAGTCAGAATTGATCGATAGGGTTCAAATTTCGTGAAAAAACATAGTTCTAAGTATTGTAATTCTCGAGATGTTGGGCCAAAAGTAATGTGGACATACACACGGACATTTTTTAAAAACTTCATTTTCGACATCCTGAGGCCGAAATATGTCGAGATATGTCAAAAAATCACAATCGATAATTTGAGGGTAAAAATACTTTCTCTATGAGGAAGCAATTATAGGAATAATTATTGGAAAAATTGTTGGAAATAATTACAAATTGAACAACTAGATTGAAAATCGAAAAAAATTAAAAATTAAGGAATGAAATTTAAATTTAAAGAATATAATTAAAAATTGGAAAAAGTCATTAAAAAAGCAGAGAATTATGGACTATAGAAAAAAATAATTAAAAACTGAAGAATGGTATTGAAATTTTAAGATTTAAATTCAAATTTGACAAAATAATTGATAATTAAAAAAAGGTGAGAATTAATTAATATTGAATAAAATAATTTAAAATTGAAGACTCCAATTTCAAATTAAAGATAATAACTGAGAAGTGAAGAAAGTAATTAAAAGTTGAAAAATCAAATTAAAGATTAAGGAATTGAATTAAAATTTTGAGAAAATAATTGACAATTGAAAAAAAAATTAGAAAACTGTCGAGAAGAATCGATAACAGAACAAAATAATTTTAAAAATTAAAAAATTAATATAAAATTTAATAAAATAATTGTAAATGTAAATATTTGTAGAAAATAATTGAAAATTGCGGAAAAAAATTATTAGTTAAAAGAAATAATTGAAAAATGACGAAAATAATAATTGGAGAAAATATTAAAAATTGAAGAAATAAATTGAAGGTTAAAGATTTAAATTGAAATTGTAAGAAAATAATTGATAATTAAAAGATAAATTAGAAAATTACTAAAATAATAAAACATTAAGGAAAATACTTGACAATTGAAAAAAAGTAAAAAAGTTCCTTAAATGTCAAGAATAATCGGTAATAGAACAAAATTATTGAAAAAATTAAAGAATAATTAGAAAACTGAAGGAGAATGTTAAGTTGTCAATTAAAAACTGAAGAAAATTATAGAATAATTTTTAGAAAATAAATGAAAATTGAAGAATATAATTAAAGAATTGTATTGAAATTTCAAAAAAATAATTGATAATTGAAAAAAGACGAGAATTATTGAACATTAAATAAAATAAATGAAAATTGAAGAAAATAATTGAGAATTGAAGAAAATAATTAAATATGGAGGAAAATATTTAAAAATTAAAGAATTAAATTGAAATGTGAAGAAAATAATTGATAATTAAAAATAAAAATTACAAAATGAAGAAAATAATTAAATATTAAAAAAAATAATTGAGAAATGAGAAAAATAATATAATTGACAATTGGCAAAAAAGTTCGAAAGCTGTCGAGAATAGTCGACAACAGAACAAAATAATTAAAAAAACTAAATAATAATTATAAAATTTAAGAAGAATAATTTTATATTAAAAATCACTCTCTATTTATGATTTCAATAAATAAAATTTTACAGGAAATCACTTTAAAATGACTAAATTGTCAGTAATTTTTCACTGACTGTTACTTTTTCCAAGTGAAAATCTCAGTTTTATAATTTTTGTAGTTAGAATAAATGTTAAACAATATTTAAAATATAATATTTCTGTTTTTAAAATGCTGGCCGATTTTTTTCGGTAATAATGATTTAATGATTAATTTAAATATTATTTGATTTAAAAGAAATATTAAAAAGAGCAGTATTAAACGTTAAATATAAGTAAAAACTACAAAATAAAAATAGAAAAATGATTAAAGTTGATGAAAAAAATCGTAATGAATAAATGTTTTGAATAAAACTTGCATTAAAATTGCTCTCAAATATAGAAAAAATACAATTGGAATAATTATATAAATAATAATATACATACTTTTTTGTTCTTATCCTGATACCAACATTAGGTAGCTGACATCCTTTATCGTTTTTCTCACCTTCTCCGGCATTATCAATCTGCTGTAAAATCTCAAGCTGTCTTAGAATCTTCGAAAGATCAGGATCACCATTCATTTTATTCATAATATCTTGTCTCTCTGACTGAGATGATGCCAACATTGTACAAAAAGCAACTGTAATTCAAAGTCGATTGATTAATTTATTATTCTAGACATTCTATTATTAACATTCGTCAAAATAACGCAACTTATTAAACTGGAAATTAAAACTAAGACACAGAAATTATATCATTAAAATAATTATGATTGGAATTTGATAATTTTATAATCAAATTACAAATGCAGGCATCTCAGTACCTTTTATCTTCAAAAAAGGTGAATTTTTTCCCTGGAAAAGGTGACAGAAAGGTGACAAAAAATATAATAAATAACAAACTGGAATGTGTTTAAAACAGGGTTGCTACGTTTTCAAAATTTCAATATTCAATGACTTCCAGGTTATCCAGAACATTTTTCATCAAATTCCATGACCAAATATAAAATAAGTAGCAATATTAACACGCGCCCAAGGGTGCGAAAAACTTTGCATTGTTTTTAGTCATTTAAAACTATAAATTTTTGCAAGTGCAATAAATAATGAAAATTACGAGAATATTTACAAAATTAAAGTAAATATCTCAAAATTGACGAAAATAATGAACAACTGAAAACAAAATTCAAAAAATGGCTAGACTAATCAAGGCCGTAGCCAGAAAAAAATTTCGGGGGGGGTTTTGTCAACAAACAGTCAAAGTGATGACCTTTTTTTTTTTTGAAAACTTGAACAGCTGTCAAAAAAATTTCGGGGGGGTTCAAACACCCCTATCACCCCCCCCCCCCCTGGCTACGGCCTTGAGACTAATACACAGCCGAACAAAAAAATTTTAAAATTCAAGAATAATTATAAAATTTTAAGAAAATAACTGAAAATTGAAAAAATTGCAGGAAATAATTGAAAAATTTTGGAAAACAATTGAAAATCAAAGAAAGTAATTAATAATAGTAAGAAATAATAGAAAAATGAGAAGAATAATGGAAGAAAATATATGAAAACTGACCAAAAAAATTGACAGTTAAAAACAAAATTCGAAAAATGATTAGATTAATAGAAAACTAAAAGAAATAATTGAAAAAATTATGCAAGAAATATTAAATTAACAAATTAAGAAAATAGAAAAATTAAGAAAATTATAGGAATAATTGTTGAAAATAATTACAAATTGAACAACTGGATTGAAAATCGAAAAAAAATTGAAAAATGAAATATGGAATTGAAATTTAAAGAATACAATTAAAAATTGAAAAAAATAATTTAAAAAGATGAAAACTGTAGAATATAGAAGAGAATAATTGAAAACTGAAAAATTAAAATTTGAAGAAAATAATAAAAAAAAAAGAAATAAATTGAAAATTTAAGAACTAAATTCAAATTTGAAAAAAAAATTGATAATTGAGGAATGCTAAGAAGTACCGTGGTACTGAATATTGAATAAAATAATTGAAAATTGAAGACTGGGATTTTAAATTAAAAATAATAATTGAGAAAAGAAAATAATTAAGAATTGAAGAAATAAATTAAAGAATAAGGAATTAAATTAAATTTTTAAGAAAGTAATTGACAATTGAAAAAAAATTTGAAAAATGGCTTGATTAATAGACATCAAAACAAAGAAATTGAAAAAAAGAATAATTATAACATTTTAAGAGAATAATTGAAAAAATTGTAAATAATTAATAGACATCAAAACAAAGAAATTGAAAAAAAGAAGAATAATTATAACATTTTAAGAGAATAATTGAAAAAATTGTAGGAAATAATTATAAATTGTGGAAAATAATTAATAATTGAAAGAAATAATTGAAAAATGAGGAGAATTATAATTGGAGAAAATATTAAAAATTGAAGAAATAAATTGAAGATTAAAGAATTGCATTAAATTTGTAATAAAAATAATTGATAATTAAAAGAAAAATTACTAAATTAATTAAATATTAAGAAAAATACTTAAAAATTGAAAAAAAAAAAAGTAAATAAAATTCGAAAGTTGTCGAGAATAATCGACAACAGAACAAAATAATTAAAAAAAATGTAAAGGATAATTAGATACAAAATTGAAGAAGAATATTAAGTTGTCAATTAAAAACTGAAGAAAATTATAGTAAAAATTTTAGGAAACAAATGAAAATTTATTATCAATTGAAAATTGAAGAAGATAATTAAAGAATTATATTGAAAGTTCAAAAAAATAATTGCCTATTGAAAAAAGACGAGGATTATCGAACATTGAATAAAATAATTGAAAATTGAAGAAAATAATTGAGAATTGAATAAAAAAATTAAAAATGGAGGAAATAAATTGAAAATTTAAGAATTAAATTGAAATATAAATAAAATAATTGAGATTTGAAAGAAAAATTACAAAATAATGAAAATGGTATGTTATGGTAATGTTAATTCTATTTACATAAATAGCAGGAACATAGAAAAGATTAGTTAACTGTTTATTCGACTCTATTCTTTTTTACGGCCTTAAACTATTAGTAAATCGGATTTTTGTTGTATCTATCATCAATAAAACTAAATTCAAACATTAAATCTGAATTTTATGAACATACTTCGAAATATATACAAAAAATTATATATTTTTGATCCCAAAAAAGGTGAAAAAGATGTAAAAAGGTGAAGTCATCAAAAAAGGTGGAAAAGGTGACAAATCATCAGATTAGGTGAAAAAGGTGACAAAATTAAAAAAAAAAGGTGAAAAGGTGACTGTCTGTGATGCCTGCAAATGGTTATTGTGATTTTCAACCAATTTATAATATAATAAATCAATAAATAGTATAAAAAATCTCACTCATATGCCTGAGTCTTATTAATTGTTTGATAAAATCAAAACCATTGCATCCCAAAGCAAGAACGAGCCGATTTTCACATTCACGATCACTTCCTGCGTCTTTTAAAATCTCCAGAACCTCCGCAGTTTTTTCTTGTGAAACTAAAGCCTCGTTACATATTCTATTTAATCTGCTTGGCAACCAATATTCGTCTACGTCGTGTTGATTTGCCGAGATTTCTTTTTTTATTTGCTCAGAACCACCCAACTGCAAAAAATCAAAATATTTGAATCATAATTTAATAAATTATACAATGATGAACCAAATTACTAATTTCGAATTGTTTAAATATTATTTTCCAAATATTAACTTATTATTGTACATTTTCTGGATATGTGAGACAATCATTATTAGCTTCAGTTCTTTCCTCTTCTTTCACTTTTCTATCAAAATTCTCATCATTTTCTTTGCTACTTTCCCCAAGCTTATTAATTTCATTATCAAGATTTTCGACCTTAATCTGCATTTCTTCATCACTTGATAAAATTTCGTAAATTATCGGTTGCTGTGTTTTTGGACGATGTGCAATCAACTGAGCTTCATGACGTTTTTGACTCCTTAAAATACATTTAAAACGAAATTAGAAACAACAGGGATCACAGTACCTTTTTTTCTTAAAATCAGTAAATTAACTAACAATTTTCTGGAAAATATAAGAAAAAGTAGGTTCTACAAAAAGAAAGTAACATTTAAAATAACTAGTTCGCATCTAAAAAAATTATTACTATGCAATTTTGATTATTAAAAATCTCCAATTTAATTAAATTAAAATCAATGTTTTCTACGATTTTCTTGCAACGAAAATCCAATAATTTTCCAGGTTTCCCAGATCTCAAAAAATAATTGTCTGTACTTTCTAGAAGTATAATCTAAGTAATTATTATATAAAAAATAGTTAATAAAATATGCAAATATCTTCAGAACGTAGTGATTTTTATTATTTTATGAATTTTTAAAAAGGTAAATAATTTCAAGACATTTTTCCGGTAACAGTAATAAGATTATTGGAATCTTAACTTTTTTGACAATATTATGAACCTGTCAATCAAATTTTTTATTTGAACTGTTTGATTAAAAATACACTAAAATTCTAAGAATTATACTACAAAATCTCCTCTTTATTGTTATCTTGATGAAGAATAATTTTCCAGGTGCTTTATTCTTTTTTCCTAACTTTTTCAAGTTTTCTAGCCTCATTCAAACACAGAAATTTCTATATTATTTATACAAAAAAAATATTTTCTTTGTTAATAAATTTATTTTTTTTTGTTTATTTAAACCTCGATTTAAACGAAAATTATGACTGACGTCTATTTAAATATTAATCAAGCAATTTTGGAATAAGAGACATCTAAATACGGATATAAATAATAAAAGTAACCAAGATTACTTTCAAAATGATGATAATTAAATCAGGGATCACAGGACCTATTGCTATTAAAAAAGGTGAATAGGTGCGAATTTTTTCAAAAATAGGGGACAAAAAGGGGACAGAAAATTTGCTTCAGCTTATGTACTTGAAGATTTTTTAGGACATTTTTATTTACAAATTTTAAATATGGAAAGAATATACAGGGCTGCCAGCGGACTTGTAGATTAAAAATAGTACAAAAAAGTGACTTTTTAATTTAAAAAGGTGAATAAATAGGGAATTTTTAAGTGAAAAAAGTGAATAAACAATAATTTGCAATAATAAACAAAATATTAGTGATATTAATTTCGAGCCTGCCAACAGGCAAATAATTAATCAAGGCTCCCCAATATCAAATTTAAAAAAAAATTTGTTAAATGAGAAAACTAATTAGAAAATTAATTACAAATCAAGAAATGAAGACAAAAATTTAAAATTTTAAACAAAATAATTGAAATTTAAAAAAAATAATTAAAAATTTTTAAAATACTGGTAATTACAAGAAAATAATTAAAGAATGACAAAAATAAGTAAAATTTGACGAAAAATAATGATTCAAACGTAAAAGAAATTAATTTAAAAAATGATAAAAAAAATTTACTTATGTAAAAAATATGTAGAGAACAGTTGAAAAATTACCAAAAAAAGCTGAATTATAGAAAAAAATTAATGAGAAATATAATTCAAAAAATGAAATAAAAAGTAAAAAATGTATTACATTAATTGAAAAATTAAGGACATTATTGAAACGTGAATAAACTAATTGAATAATGTCATAAATAATTAAAAGCTAGTATTAAAATTAAAAATTTATAGACAATAATTGAACAATTGAAAAAAATATTGGAAGTTTGAGGAAAATAATTGAAGATTTAAGAAATTAATTGAAGTCTAAAGAAAAAAATTGAAATTTGAAGACGATAATTCAAAAATGTCATAAAATTTAAATATAAGGAAAGTAATTGTAATTTGTAGAAATAATTGAAAAAAATAATTGGAAGAGTTGTAAAAAAGTAATAAATTCATGAGAATAATAAAAAGAATAAAGAAAATGATTGAAATTTAAAGCAATTTATTTAAAACTGGTGTAAATTTTTTTTAATTTCTTGACAATAAACAAAATTGAATAAAATAATTTAAATTTGTTAAAAATAATTTTAAAACGTCAAAAATAATAAAAATATGAAGAAAATATTTGGAAAATGACAAAAATAATTGAAATTTGAAGAAAATAATTAAAGAATAACAAAACTAAATTGAAATTTGTGTAGAAAATTTAAATATTTCTGCCAATAAAATAAAGATTAAAAACGTAATTTAAATTTTAAGAAAATATTTGAAATATTACAAAAATAAGTGAAAATTGGTGTAATAAATTAAAAAATTTATGGCAATAATTTAAAGTTTAAAGAAAATAATTTAAATTTGAAGAAAGTAATTGAAGTTTAAAGAAAATAATTGTAATTTAATAGACAAACGTTTGGAATAAAGATTTAAAGAGTCTTTTTTCATGGACTCTAAAGCCAATAAAACACCTCACTAATTTTAATTAAAAAATGTCAAAAAATTTAAATACGAAGAAAGTAATTAAAGTTTCTAGAAAATGATTGAAACGTGTAGAAAATAATTGAAAAAGTTGTAAAAAATTAATAAATTCGTGACAATAATAAAAAGAATGAAGACAATTTTTAAAATTTGAAGAAAATAAATTAAAACTGGTGTAAAGTTTAAAAATTCATGACAAAAAAAATTGAATATAACAATTGAAATTTTTATCAATAATTCTAAAATGACAAAAATAATAGAAATATGAAGAAAATAATTTGAAAATAACGAAAATACTAAGAAATATGACAAAAGTAATTGAAATTTTTAAACAAATAATTAAAATATGACAAAAGTAAATTGAAACTTGTGTAGAAAATTTGAATGTTCTTGGCAATAATTTATGGATTTTAGAATATAATTGAAATTTTAAAAAAATAATTTAAAAATGACAAAAATAAATGAAAACTTGTGTAATAAATTTAAATATTCCTGACAAGAATTTAAAGACTGAAGAAAATAATTGATATTCGAAAAAATGAAAAAGATAATTGAAAAGAGCTGTAGAAATTAAATATTTGTAGACTGTATTTAAAAAATTGATGATGTAATGTAATTTTTTTGAAAACTGAATTTTTTACACGAGATTTGTCATTTGGGAGACCTTGAAAATCCTCGGCAATCGTGATTCAAGATGATTAATTCGAAAATATGGAAAGTCACAATTTTGAATGTATATCCAAAGTTTTGAAAAATTAATTTTTAACATCGGAATATAGCAATGGCACCAATATGTAAAAACGAATAATTTAAAACCTGAAAAACTTTTCACTTTAAAACTGTAATATGATATAACACTTGGAGCTCAGATTCTTATATTTATTTAGAATTATATACGTATGCAACTAGTTATTATGAACTTATCGCGGTTTCCTATTGTCTCTTAAATCAGGCAAATTGAAATTCTCACTTTTCAGCTGCATTTGATTTTCAATCAATTAAAACAAAACTTTTAACAAATGAAATATAAATAAAATTTATATCAATTAAATTGGAACTATTTGAAATTTGTATCTTTTAAAAAAATTAATAGAAATTAAAATTAATTGAAATTTAGGTTTAATAAAAATTTTCATCAATAAAAGTTTTTGGCAAAAAAAATTAGAATTTATTAAACTTTGGATTAATTGAAATTCGCTATAATATATATTTTTCAAATTGTAAAAATTGAAATAAAAACCTGTAATCATAATTAATTGCACAAATGGCATTAATTTCGATTATTTCTTTATGTTTATTTTATTAGTATTGTTATAACTAAAATTTTTCAAATAAAATGCATTATTAATAAAATCATATATTTTATATATAAACATTATGTACTAAACTTTATTTTAAAAAATACAATAATTCTTTTCTTAATAAACTATTAAAGATAAAAGCAGACTAATCTCAAGAAACCTAACTTACGCTTGTTCTTAAAAATAAATTTATAAAAGCCGATTACAAACTAATGACAATAATAGAACGATTAAACTAATTAAACTTAAAGCTGAAGACGAACATGCCTCTGCATCCATCATTAATTTTTTATAAGCTTTCACATTATCAACTTCTGATAATGAAGTTTCTAAACCAACTGTTGAATCTTTAAAAAGTAAATCTTTTGTATTTCTAAAGCTTTCGTAGATTTTTATAGGAGCATCTGCAGTCGAACCCAACCACTTATTTAATTTCAAAAGAGCCAATGCCATATTTGAGTGCTCAACATTTGAAATGTCTCTTCTTGACACAACCTGGAAATTAAAAAATAATTTATATATTATATTTCGGCGCCATTATTTGATATTTTTTTTTATAAAAGAAATTTCTTTAGATGTGGTAAATAAAAAAAATCAAATTAATTCAAAAAATTGAATTTTTTGTATTAATTTACATTGTAATTTAATATTGAAAAAATATTTACCTCACTATCAATAGTAACTGCCCAAGCACAATTTAGATCAACATTTAATCCAGTATGGGGGGCTAAAGTTCCATCTTTACACAAAACACGATACTCATACTGATTTGAAGTTGCAGTAGAATCTGTGAAAAATAAATTTAATAACCATAATTTATTAAAAGTTACTAAAAATGTAATTAATTATTCGGGACATATCATTTTATTTCAATCAAAGTAATCGCGGATCAATTTTTAAAAAAATTGATATTTTCAGAAATGATTCGGTGATATTTTTTTAAGTATAAAATACAAGGAATTGTTTTAAAATTTTATTATTTCTTTTAAATTATGAGTTTAAAGCACAGGAGTTATGAAAAATTGTCATTTTTTCAGCTAGTAGAAATTTCAAAACAATAAAACCTAGAATTATCCTTCAAAATGTGAAAAGATTTTGTATTTGTTCAGAATGATTGAATTTATTATTTTTAAATTGTTAAAGCACTTAATTATATTCAATAATAGATGGAATATGAATTCAAAGTTCATCTAAAAAATAACCAAATTTAGCGGATTTTAAAAGCTATTTACAGAAAGGTAAATTTATTAAAAGTAATTTTAACTTACTCAATTTGAAGTAATTACGTTCAAATTTTAAATTTTCTTGACACTTTTAATTTTCTATTTCAAAATATAGGAATTTTTAAACTTCATTATTTCCAAAAATATCTGAAGAACCAATTTAAAACTTTTAATAAGTAAATTTATGTTTAACTTAAATGTTCCGAAACTGACATATTTTTGTAATATCTTCTAACAAAATTATTAATTTGCAAAATTCACGAAAATGAAGAAATTTTTTGTTTTGAATTTAAAAATTCCTATATTATTAAATAAAAATGTTTAAAAATGCCCAAAAATTTTAAAAGTTCAACGTAATTATCTTAAATTGAGTAAATTAAAACTTCTTTTAATAAATCCAGCACCTTTCTGTTATAATAACTTTTAAAATACTCTAAATTAGGTTATTTTTTAGGTAAACTTTGAATTCATATTTCATCTATTATTAATTAATATAATAAAGTGCTTTAAGTATTTAAAAATAATAAATTAAATTATTCTAGACAAATACAAATAATTCTTTTCACATTTCTAAGGATAATTCTAGGTTTTTTTCGCAATTTCCATTAGCTGAAAAAATAACAGTTTTCCACAACTCCTATGCTTTAAGTAGAAATTGGACACATACTCAAAAAGAGGTTATGTTTCAAATCATTATTTTGCTTTTTGGAATAGAAAAACTAACTTTTAATCTAATTTTATTTAGTCAAAATGCGGAAAATTTAATTTCAAACAAAATAAACCAGTAAAACTCATAATTAGATAAATAATAAAGATTTTTGACATTCGGAAATAAATGTATAGTTCCTCTCATTTTTCTAAAACATTTCTAAATGTAAAAAATCTTTAATTTTTATTCAATTATGAGTTTTAATGGTTTATTCTGTTTTAAATTAAATTCGCCACATTTTATCTAAATAAAATTATATTAAAAGTTAGGTTCAAGTTTCAAAAAGCAAAATAAAGATTTCAAACATAACCTTTTCTTGAGTAAGTGTCCAATTCCTCCTCAAACTCATAATTTAAAAGAAATAATAATAATATAAAAATAATTCTGTGTATTTCATACTTAAAAAATATCACCTAATCATTTTTGAAAATATCCACTTTTTTAAAAATTGATCTACGAGCACTTTGGTTGAAATAAAATGGTTTGACCCTATTAACAAATTAAGTCGACTATTCCATTAAAAGCATTGATTTGTTTTAAAAAAAAAGTCAATAATAACTGAATTAATACTTTTCACACGTTTACCATTTAAATTTTTTGGTTTAACAAAAGCAATATCGCCATTTGAGTATTCCATGCATCGGAAAGCACCATTATCTCGGAAGAAAATGTTGTCATCATTAGCTGCACAATTTTGATTGTAACACGCAGCACACAACGCAGTAGCATTTACTTTCGATGAACTTTGCAAACGTGAATGAATAGTATCCATAACTCCAGGAGCACAAGCTTCAGGGAAAACATCAGAAGCGACTTTTTTGAAATCACAGGATTGACTGTCAGGAATTAATTTGTTGGATCGAACCGAATTAATGAAACTCATCCATGAAATTCCTCCATATTCCGGGAAACAAGCTTTTTTTCCTTTAAGGTCCTCAAGACTTTTAAATTTCGAAGATAATGAATTCTTAATTACTGCCAAGACGACGTTACTTTGGTCATGGTCATTATCAGCGTAAACAACTGTCGATAAACTGAACAATCTGTAAAAAAATTTTTTTATTTAATTTTTAAATCAATGAACTTGCTTTATTATTATTTGGATCAATCTATTAAATTTCACCTAAAGTCGTTGCGTAATATCCGTGTTCGGATATTGAATATCATTATTACGAATTAGGAGATTTTTCTAAAAATAGTCCGCAACGACTTTAGGTGAAATATAATGAATTTGACCCTATTTTATTATTATTAAACTTTTTTTTACTCACTTTCTAGCTACGTATCCATAATTGGAGTCAATTGTCATAAGATCGGCTTTATTTTGTTTGATATTTTCGAGACATTCAAAAGTAGAAGTACTACTTATGCAGGTAATTTTTGGAGTTATTCCGAGTGCAGCAGCTGCCCATGAAATCCATTGACATTTTTCCGTCTCTAACTGATTTATCGTACACCACCTGATTTCTTGACCACATTTTGGATTCTTAAGATCATCGGGGTCTAAAGATCCTCCATCCTGGCCTAAATACGAACCAATTTTTGCAAGTTGTGTAGGTAAACTTTCATGAACTAAATTCTTTCCTAATAAAATGCCTTTGAGTGCTTGGATCCACTCTTCCCCTCCAGGTGACAACCAATTTTGTAATTTGTTTATCAACTCATCTGAAATTTCTCTGGAATAAATTTTTTAAATTAAAAATAGACTTGGCTATGTCTTAAATTGATATTTAACGATCCAACTAAAATAAACAAATAAAATAATTTAAATTTGAATATTTTAATAATAATAGCGAATTATTATTTTAAATTCATGGATTTTCTAAAGAAAATAAACTGGGACGTACTCTCTTGAAGCAATGACATTCCAAGAGCGTTTTATCCAAAAACATGGGTTATTTGGATTCAAAGGCAGAACAGTTCCATTAGGACACATCATTTGGAAATGTGGTACTCTTGATGGATTTTCATTCTAAAAAATATGAATACATAAATACTTAATTATAAAAATATACTACTATGATAAATATTTTAAAAGATAAGAAATAAGTTTCTGAAAATTATGCACAAGAAAACGGGAGTAATGAAAAGCAAAAGAAATTGAAAAGAATGTTTAAATTCATTTTTCTTTTATCTAGTAAGCATTTTTAAAATTTCAAAACAAAAGAAAGATTAAGAATAAAAATTTGAAGATTTTCCCGTAAATCTTTCTAATAAAGACATTTCAATAAATCGTTTTCGTAGCGTAGAAAACGACTACAAAGAATGTCAAAAATAGACTTAAAACATTAAATAAATAATTATATAAAAGGAAAAAAAAGAAATTTGAATTTGTTTTCAACAGAGCCAAAGTCTTAAACTGTTGAAACTCCCTAGAAGGAAACCAACAGTTAAAATATAAAGAAAAATAACAATTGAAAAGGGAAAAATTTATTAGAAGTTAAAAAACATCTAGAATTTGAAAAAATTACAAGTAATTTAAGACGAAACTAAAAACGAAAAATATTACTAGAAAGTAAAAAATAATAAAAAACTTAAAAAAAAAACTGACAAATAATGACAAATTACTAAACATGCACACTAAATATCTAAAATTTTACGGAAATAAATAGAAGTAGATTATAAAAAATAAATAGAAAGTTTCTAACAATAACTTGGACATGAAGAAAAAATTCTAAAAGTGAATAAATAATTAAGTTTAAAAAGAAACTAGAAAATGAAGAAAAAATTAAAATTTGATGAAAAATAAATTTATTATTATTATTATATATTTACTATTTACAGTACGTAAATTTGAAAAAATGGCTGTAAAGTAAAAAAAGAGATTAACACAAGAAATATACAAAAGTTACTAGAAAGTGATAAATAACTAAAGATTTTTACTAAAATGTGAAAATAGATTTAGACATTAGAGAAATAAAACTATTAATTGAAGTATAATTATTTGAAAATAAAGAAGAGCAAAGAAATGTATGAGATATTACTAAAAAAAATTCAAAAATTAATAGTAAATCAAAAAGTGTCTTTAAAATGAAAATAATTACTTAAAAAGTGAAAAAATTACTAAAAAAAACTTCAAAATCACTAAAAAGATAAGAAAAACTTATAAATCGATGAAAGCAAATATTTAAATTTAATGACATTACTAAAAATGAAACAATAAAAACATAGGAATGTAGATAACTAATTAGAATTAAAAGAATAACCTCTGTAGAAAAAAATAACTAAAAAAAAGAAGAATAACTAAAAAATGAAGACAAATTGTTAGAAAGTATTTTTCCAATTTTTTTTTATTTCAGTGAGAATGAATAAAAAGTGATGAAGTCATTTCGGACTCGGAAAAACAACTAGAAAATTATTAGAAGTTTCAAAAAAGAAGTTTCAAAAATTGAACAAAATTAATATAAAATGAATAACAATTTTAATCAAAGAGAAGTAACTAAGAAAGAAAAATGAAAATAAAATAAAAGGGAGAACTGAAAAAAAAGAAGATGAAAAATTATAATATGAAGTGAGAAAAAAACCATAAGGCGTTGAAAAATAAAAATTTAAGAAAATTATACTGAAAATTTTTAAAAATTAACTTGCAAATGAATGAAAATTTTTACAAAATGAAGAATTAACTATAAATTAGGAAAAACAGCGTGAAATAAATAAATAGTCAAAAAAGAAACTTAAATATTGTAAAAAAAAAATAATAAATAAATAAATATAAACTGATAAAACTAGAATAAGAATATTTTAATTTATTTTATTTAATTGGAATTATTTAGCCACAAGTAGAAACTTTAATAACATCAATCTCTACAAATAAAATAGGAATAGAAGGAAAAAAATAATAATAATATAATAATATTAATAATAATAATAATCAGTTAATAATAAATAATTTATAATTAAACGAGAAAAGACCATTTACTAAATTATTATTTAAGAAAAAATATTCAAAATAAAAGTAGATTTAGAAATTGAAGAAAAAATAAATTATAAAATGAAGAATAACTACTGGAAAGTAAAAAAATATTTAGAAATTTAAGAGACATATACTGTAGAAAATCTTAAAAATTACAGTAAGAAAAAAAATTATTATTATAAAATAAAAATGGTAACCAAATAGTGATAAAAAATTACTGGAAGATTACAAAAATAACTAAAAAGTGAAGAAAATAATTATAAATTAATAAACAGCGAAGAATCTAAATAAATTTTTAAAAAACAATTCATTCGTAAGTGAATAAATAACTGAGGTTGAAGATAAATAACTGTAAATTAATCAAAAACATCTAGAAAATCAAAAAAGTTACTAAAAGTTAAAAAAAAAAAAGAATTAATAATTAATAATATAATTAAAAAATTATTAAAAATTTAAAAGATAATTTAAAAAAAAAAAAAAATCTGGTACTCCGAAACCAGAAGTAATTAAAATTAATAATCAAGAATAATATTAAATACAGAAATAGTTACATATTTATTATTTATTTTCATTATTATAATTATTCTGGTGATTTATGTTCATTTGCCGAGTTTGTTTTTATACTTATCTATACCTTTTATTTTAATTTTTCTTAAAATCAATTTGTTTTTCTAATTTTGAAACTAATATGAAATAATATTAAAATATTTACCATAAAGTCTTGAACATGGCTTGCTGCCACATACGCAACCTTTCCTCTTCCGTCTTTCACACATTTTAGGGCACCAGTGTGTCCATGATAAGAATCATCAATGTATGAACAGCTTTGTGGATTATCACAAAGCGAACACAATTCCGGATAACGCTTTTCTATAAAAATAGATGAATGCCATAAAATCAACTACTTAAATGTGATATGAAAAATAAAATATTATTTTTTAAAAATTTAATCTTTAATCCTGAGAATTAAATTTTGTTTAATTATTTTCCAAAATACTGGAGAAAATCATAAAAATGTAATAATTCATCTAAATTTTGACAAATTACAATATTAAAAAAATATTTATATTTGATAGAATAATAAATTATAAAGAAAAAATTAAAAAATAATGTTTTGAAAAATTTTTTTTTTTTTGCATTAAAAAAAATAACTATAAAATAATTTGTATAATTGAAAAATATTGAACAATTTATTATTATTTTAATGTTTTAGTAACGTCTTGTTTATTAATTTATCAGCTATTTAATTTTTATATAAAATTTTCAGAAATCATGAAACTTACGCAAAATTTGGTTTAATGTTGAATTGGCAACCCACGATCCAGGTCGACAAGCTTTGCCGAAGAATTTCTTTAAATTGACAAGTTCATTTTCAGTATCTGTTAAATCTTTGTTGCAGTTGTTTCCACAAACTTTTCTCTCAAATTCCTTCAAGATCCTGTCATTCAGTATCTGAGAATCTATAAATCCTGGATGACAGAAACCTCCATTCTTGAGAGAATTAATATTGTTGCTGGTTTCTTGAAATGATGTTGATACCACAGCAATCATCTGAGTCTGATATTTATCTGAAATTTAGGTAATAATTAATTTTTTTTAATAGAATTTTTAAATAATACAATTTTATACTTAAAATATCTATTGCAAAATTATTTATAATACTTAAAATAAAAACATACCAAATTGCTTTTGAGAATGTTTTAATTGATAGAGAAGTCGGATTCCATCGCGATAAGTTTGATAAGCCAGAAAGAGATCATCGTGGGTGAAAACTCCAAAATCAACTTCATTGTTTCTCATTTTTATAGTGCAATCCGCATCATCAGAAACACTTACACATTTTACTTCACTGTTGCCCTTTCTTAATTGATTACACGCATTTTGAGTTATTGAAGGTGGTTGGCACAATCTATCTGAAAATTTTGCAAAATATTAATTTAGGGGATTAGAACCTACAGTGTGACGGGTCAAACAATTAAACGTTATAATTAAAAAAATATTTTAAAACCTTCTTTTCAAAAATTGCTTTAATAAACATTATTTATTTATTAATAATACTTAATAAAACTATTTTATTTTCTTAATTTGAGATCAGAAGAGAACAAAATTTAAAAATCTATTAGCTGCAAGTATATGGAATAAAAGAAAAAATAGTAATATTATTATTTATTATAAAAACCAATCTAATAAATTTAACGAGATGCTTAATTTTTTTAAATAATAAAAAACATTTAATTAGTTAGTCTATTAGTTAAATTTCGCTATATGATCTTGAAAATCATAAACCGATAAAAACTGGCACAGGTGTAAAACACGTCGCCTTGGTTTTGAGATAAGAAATGCTATCATTTCCAGACGATTACTGAAACTCGCATAACAGTAACACTAAATCGTTAAATTTCAAGACAATAAAAACATTTATTTAATGTGTTATATATAGCCACATTAAACAGATACATGATGTAATTTTGTCTATTAAAATTTCTAACATAAGAAAATTAATTTCAGGGAGCCAGAATAAAAACAGATTTTAAAAATGTTTAAATCACATTAAAAACAAATTCCAAGTCTTTTATGTATTATAACTATAACAATTACATAAATATTTTTAGAACCATTCAACTGTTTTTAATAAAATAGTTCCTAAAATATTGTTTTGTAAAAATTAATTTATCTCAAAACTTATTCTCCCCTTTGTCGGAATATGTCAAACTATATTTTTTCTTTTATTTAGTTTTTTGTATTAAAATCATGGTTTTTATATAATTATATTATTAATTAGATTTCTTACTAAATATAAAATTGAAAGTGGTTATTGGGTACAACTAAAAACTTGTTTTCAAAATTTTCTCACTAACGCCGGTATATTTTTGTAGCTTTTTGTATTTTTATATTAAAGCAGTAAATTTTATATTACTTTTCAGACTTATTGCATTTTAGACTCTAAATTAGAATTTTTTGTTAAAAATGTAATTAGTTAAAAATTATTTTCACTATAGCTGGTACATTTTTAGGTTTTTATTTATTTATTTCACTTAATCCAAAAGTCTTTCCACTAATAATATTCTATTTTTACATTTAAATCGTAATTTTTAAAATTATTATAAGACTTTTAATTTGCAACTTAAACTAAAAATTGACAATTTTCGGCTTGTTACATTTGTGTCCTATTTCCAATATTTTTAATAACTTTTAAACTAAAAAAAACATAAAATAAAAAAAAATAAATAAATAAAAATTAATAAATAATAAATAAATAAAGTAAATAAATAAAAATCGAATTTTTATTACTTTGAATAACTCAAGTTCAAAAAATACAAATCAAATAATACAAAAATAAATTTAAATATTGCAAATCTAAATATTACACAATTATTGATAAAATCTTTAGCGTCCAGGGGATAATTTAAAAATCTTATCTATAATTTTCTATCTCTATTTATTACAATTTTGCCCTGTAAACTTACGTAATTTATTTAACGGATACAACAATAAACAAAATAACTAATAACTAATAATTTAATAAATAATTCAAATCATAAATAATCATAACAAATAAACCGACCAATAAAAATCTTCATTACCAAATTTCCGTTCACTTAAAAAAAAAATAACATTCGACACTTAATCCAAATTATGTCACAGAATTAAATTTTCGTAATTCATGGATATCAAGCGACAGAATTATAAAATGGATTTAAGATAAGAAAAATCTGATAACTTACATTCACGGGAATAGACTACCGATCCAAAAAATAGGATCATCAAAAATGATCTCAACATTGTTGATTTGAATTTGTAGATTTAAAAAACATTCACTGAACACAGTATCCGAAATGGAGTGGAAGCAAAACGTTTGTGAAAATGTGGAGTGTCTTTTTAGGTCTGACACGTACTTCTTCACCTCTGATAATGAGCCGATAAGAAGAGTATATGATTGCTCACGCACCGTTTGGCGATGATTCACTCACTTTTGTCGATAAATGTGACTTTTTTCTCCATTATTTGTTACCTACACCTCAGTCCCATATCCGGTCTACGTCAATAAGAAATCAGATTATGGGAAACACGTGTTACCAAGAACCAATTTCCAGAAATATCCCATATGATACCAATTCAATAAACAATCTATTTCAATCCTTTTCTCTATCTCCCAGATAAAATTTTTTCTATCAGATTCCAGATAAAAAATCAATTTTCTAAAACATTGATTGTCTTAGGTTTGCATGTTCTATAAATTGGAAACTAATTTTTAACTTGAAATAATTTTTATTAACTTTAATATTTTTCAAGCCTGTCTTCATAAATTTAAATTTGAATTTGATTTGAAAGTTTACTTAAAGTCTATTTGCTTAACAGTTAGTTTTATTTTATTGATATTTATTTAGCTTATAGGTATTTATTTAAAGTTTACTTAAATTTGATTTACTTTAAATTTAATTATGAACTGTTAAATATTTAAAAGTACATTAAATTAATAACTATATAATAACTATATAATAATTAATATCTGTAAGAATTTCACTTAAATTGTTTCAATAAATTACTTAATTTTCAGCCTTCTTGGTAAAAAGAGTTAGTGAGAAAAGCATCGTTATTTTTAGCTATTTGTCGTGAAATCACTAAAATGACTCATTGGAACGTATTTAATTACGTATTTGAACTTTTGAAATACCTAAACGAACGTGATTGAAATATATCTAAAAAATAATTTTATACATATTTGCCTTTAAATACTGCTAGAAATGAAAATTGACAATTGATTCGAAAGTTCAAATCTTCTGTCAATAAAAAACTATTTATTCTGAATTTTTCTGCAAATTATCTTAAACAAAAAACGTAAAAATCCGAAAATTCCACAGGTTATTAATATTTTTCAACTAAAATCTGGATATTTAAAAACATGCAGCTACAAATGTTGAATTTATGCAATTTTAAATGAATTTAAAAATACTTAAAAACTCATTTTGAGATGAATTTGACGTTAAATTAAAAACCGATGTTTAACCGTGAAATTTCTTTCACTGAGGAAGACGAATAACAGAATTACTCAAGGAAGAAAAATCCAGTTTGCTACGACAATAATACTGCATTTTTAGGAGACAAAGAGCTGAATAAATTTTCGAATTTTCACGTTTATAAAAGAAACCTGTACTCATAGATTCTTTTCAAACCAAAACAACATGTCCAACATTCCGTTATTCGTTTTCGTTGCTTTAGGTATTTTTTTTCTTTTTTCTTTTTAATTTAAAATGCAAAATTGAAAAAAGTTTGAATATTTTTGAAACTGTTTAAAAGGTTCTTTTCTGAAATTACGGTTTTTTTTCTCTAACTATAGCAACACTAAAAAGAATACCAGCCAAAGATGATGTCGATTTCAATATTCTTCCGTTTATATGTGTGGATGGTTCAAAAATCGCTTTATCCCAAGTTTGCGATGGAATGCCAAATTGTCCTGATTCGTCGGATGAACTCCGAAAACTTTGTCATCATGTTCTGTAAGAAAAACAAAATGAAATTAATTCAACAAATTTTGTAGAAATTTTGACACAAATAATGTGAATAATTTATATAATTATATTAATGTAAAATAATAATAAATAATTTAATAAAAAATAATTTAGTCAGTTTGAAATTAAGTAAAAAAAAACAGTTAAAATAGAAATTCGAAACAAGTAAATTTCCTTTTTTATTAATTTTAACTTTTCGAAATCGAGTTTAGATTTTAATTTAAAAGAAAATATTTATTAATCACAATGCTTGTCGATTTTAAATTTAATTAGTGCAAAATTTTAAATGATCTAAAATTCTATTAATTACACAGCCACACAAATAATAAATTCTTAAAACTTTAAGGTTATGTAATTTTTATTTGATAGAAATTCAATTTAATGAATTTAAAGTAAGTAGGATTGATTAAAATGTCGAACTTTTTTATGGCACAAATTTTAATAAATTTAACTTGAACTTGACAAAATTTCAATTTAATCAAATATTCATATAGTCGAATTTATAATTGAACGAACTTTTATTTAATAGAATATTTATATAACCGAAATGTCATTTGATCGAATTTCTATATTACCGACATATTAAACTTGCGAATTTTCATTTAATCGACATATCATAGTGGAAACGAGCTCCATTAGTAAGACAAGGACGGAGATATGTTCATCCTTGTCTTACTAATGGAGCTCGTCGCCACTATGATATGTCGATGAAATGAAAATTCGCAAGTTTAATATGTCGGTAATATAGAAATTCGATCAAATGACATTTCGGTTATATAAATATTCTATTAAATAAAAGTTCATTCAATTATAAATTCGACTATATGAATATTCAATTAAATTGAAATTCTGTCAAGTTTAAGTTAAATTTATTAAAATTCGTGCCATAAAAATGTTCGACATTTTAATCAATCTGTCAAATAATAGTTACGTCAAGTTTAAATTCAGCTCTTTACAATTTCTTTTAATTATATCAGTCCTACTTTCTTCAAATTCATTAAATTGAATTTCTATCAAATGAAAATTACATAACCTTAAATTTTTAAGAATTTATTATTCCTCTAATTCTGAATTATCTTTAAATAAATTTCTTACATGTTGAATGTCACCAAAATAAGATTTTATTGCATTTGCTGTTCTTTTAACTGAAGAGTCGAAAAAATGAAATTCATTTAAATAATTATTTTCATAAATAAAAATACGAATGAATTAAAATTTAATTATATAAATATTCGATTTAATGAAAATTCTGTATCATAAAAATTCATCTACAATTTAGTTCGAATTAATGTACTTCTATGAAATAGCTGTTCTGAGCTATGGATTTCGAAATATTGTAATTTTTAAAAAAAACGGATTATGGTATAATCATGCGCCCCGCAGATTGACTAAAATTTTGAAAATTATCTCAAAAGATGAAAAAAAACACCAATTAGAACCTCAAAAAAAATTTTTTGCTATTTCCTACGTATTTTTCTCCGCTGAATCCGAATCCGAAGTCAGAATAACCATTTTGGCTAAAATTTTTGAGATAATTTCAAAAAACTACTGAAAAAACCGATATTTTTGAGATTATCTCAAAAAATTTAGCCAATCTAGCAATTCTGACTTTGGATTTGGATTCAGCGGAAAAAAATACGTAAGAATACACTAGTGTAGTGTCTCGGACAAAATTTTTTTTTTGTGTGGCTGTGTTATAATTCTAATTGAACTGAAATTGAATCTACCGAAACATATAATTATTAAAATTTAAATCTATTTAATAAACAATTCAAATTATTCGAAGTTCAATTTATCTAAATTTTAATCTTTTCGAATTTTATTCGATTAAAAATTAAATCGATTCCAATTTTATCAATATCAAATGTAGTTTATCGATGCTTAAAATTATCAAAATTTTGATCAATTTTTAAAAAATAACCGCTTTGAATTATTCGAATTTCAATGTATTTAAATTTTAATGGGTTTAAAATTCAATCCTTCTAAAACTTTATTTAACCTCTATAAAAATTTTAATTATTAACTAAACTCGAATTATAAATAAAGTTTGGATTTTAAATTAAAAGAAAATAATTGGAATACCTAATATCTAAATTGAATAAAAATAAATAAATAAATACAGATTTTATAAAATTTAAATCGAACATTTTTCCCGTCTAAACTAAACAAATAAATAAAATTCCTAATAATCTTAACTATTTTTGAAAATCAAATTAAATCAATAAAGTTTCGATTCTAATTTAAATTTAAAGTCAAGGTACTTGAAAATTGTAAATCAAGTTTAAATCTATACAAATTAAATTAAGATACGATTTTTAAAGAATTTGTTTTTAATTTAAATATAATTTCTATAATTAATCGTAATCGAATTTTTGTAAAATTTAAAATTTTAACAGTTCGAATTATTATCTTTCTTTTATTTGTTACCTTTATTATTATTATTATTTATTATATTTATTTATTACCGAGGTGCAAATTAATATCGAAAAGAAGCTCAATTTTATATTTAATTTGAATCAGAAAACAACTTTGAATTTTAATTAAAAAAAATATTCAAATAAAATACTGAATTAAAAAAAAATAGATGAAAATATACTAATTAAATATATCTCAATTGAAATTGGATTTTTATTTTAATATTTATTATTAAGCTGTCCAGATTCAATGTATCGATGTTCTTACGGTGCGTGTATCCAAAGAAATTTACGCTGTGACGGATTCGAAGATTGTGCAGACGGAAGTGACGAATATCGATGTGAGATTACAGAAATTTGTTCAGATCGAGAATATCAATGTTTCCAATCTTCAGAATGTATTCCTCTTGCCCAAATATGCAATGGTCTGTAACAATGATATTTAATTTTAAAACTAAAATTTCCATTTTATATAATAATATGATGTTTTTAACCTACATTCTCATTATTAATAAATGGATTGAATTTTTTAATAGATCAGCTATTCTCATTTTAATTTTAATGAAATATTAAACTAATTAAATTATTAAATTAAATAATAATAATCTCCGTAAACTCCTGAAGTTAGTTACTATTTATATTTATTCATTTTTTTCTGTCCACGTTTAAAAACTTGAAGTGAAGTTTTTAGTTTTTATATTTATTCATCTTTTTCTGTCCACGTTTTAAAATCCAAAGTGAATAAGTTATTCCCTGCTTTTTTTCATTAATTTTGATTCTCTTTATCAGAAAATTTTAAAATTGTTTTAGTTTACAGACAAAATATGCAGACAAGGTAGCCTTAATGACGAGATATTGAATATAACTAACAATAATTTATATATTACACACTTATATGAATTTTTTATTAAAAAGTCAAATGACGTTATTTTACTTCATTAGAAAAAATTAAAAAATTAAATACAGTTTAAATTATTCTGTAACTTTTTTAACCATTTTTGAAGTTCCGAAACCTTTATCAAGTTTGCTGCAAATTTGAAAACTTCCGGAAAGGTTCTTCATATTTCTATTATTTTTGCAATTTTAGAATTATTTTCTAAAAATTTCAATCATTTTCT
Organism: Ganaspis brasiliensis; assembly: GCA_037103525.1. NCBI lineage: Eukaryota > Metazoa > Arthropoda > Insecta > Hymenoptera > Figitidae > Ganaspis > Ganaspis brasiliensis. The sequence goes on from JAZKLR010000294.1 coordinate 3,714,770, forward strand.
TGGTTATTTTTATTATTGTCATGAGTTTATTAAATTTGTACATTGTTTTTCAATTAATTTCAACAAACTTCAATTATTTTCTTCAAACTTCAATTATTCTCTATAATTTTTTTATTTATACACCAGCTTTCAATTATTTATGTCATTATTCAATCAGTTTCTTAAGATTTCATTTGTTTGATCAATTTTTCAAGTATTGCATTTAAATTTAAATAAATATATAATATATAATATAATATATATATATACATATAATATTTAATTAAAATTTTTTTTTAATTTTATGCACCAGTGATCAATTTTTTTTTTTTTATTACAATTATTTTTGTTATTTTTTAATTATCTTCTTGTAATTTCAATTATTTTTTAAACTTTTCTATTATTTTTTTTTAAATTTCAATTGTGTCCTTCAATTTTTAAATTATTGTCAGGAGTATCCAAATTTTCTACACTACTAGTTCAATTCACTTTCGTTATTTTTCAATTATTTTCTTCAAATTTCAATTCCTTTTGTCATTAATCAATTATTTTTTGTTATTTTCTAATTACTTTTTCTCATATTTTTGTTATTTTTGCCATTTTAGAATTAAAATATTACAAATTGCAATTATTTTATTTAATTTTTTTTTAATTGTCATGAACTTTTGAATTTCTTACACCTGTTTTTAATTATTTTCATAATTATTTTTATTATTGTTACGAATTTATTAATTTAATTGTTACACTTCTTTTAGTTATTTTCTTTAAACTTTAATTATTTTTTTATATTTGAATTTTTTTTGCCATTTTTGAATTATTTTCTTCAAATTGCAATTATTGTCTTTAAACTTCAATTAATTTCTTCAACTTTCAATTATTTTCCTCAAATTTATAATTTTTTTTTTAACTTTACAATTATTGTGTATAATTTTTTAATTTTTAGACCAGTTTTGAATTATTTATTTCAATATTTCAACTGTTTTGTCAAGTTTTCAAGTATTTTCTTTAAATTAATTTTTTTAAAATTATCAATTATTTTTGTCATTTCTCAACTATTTTTTAAAGTTTCAACTATTTTTGTCAATATTCAAATATTTATTATATTTTGGAATTATTTTCTTTAAATGTTATTTTCTTTAATCTTTTTATTCTTGACATGAATTTATTAACTTTTGAAGATAAATTTTCAATTATTTATGTCATTATTCAATTAGTTATTTCACATTTTAATTATATCGTTAATTTTTCAATTATTTTATACAATTTTTCAAATAATGTATTATATTTTTTAATTTTTTACTTTATTTTTGAATATATTTCTCATTTTTCATAAATTTTTTTTTAAATTTCAGTTATTTTTGTCATTATTCAACTATTTTCTACACATATACATTTTTTGATATTTTTTTAAAATTTCAACTATTTTTTTGAAAATTATATTACTTTTTTCAATTTTTCAACTATTGTCTAAAAAGTGTAATTTTTACACTAGTTTTTATAATTATTTATATCATTATTCAATTAGTTTCTTTACATTTTACTTATTTTTTTAATATCTCAATTATTATGTGAAAATTTAAATTTTTTATACCAGGCTCAAACTTTTGTTTCAAATTTTAATTATTTTTGACATCCTTTAATTATTTTTTTGTAACTTCAATTATTTTTAAAACTTTTTAATTATTTACTTCAACTTCCAATTATTCCATTTTAATTTTTGTCATTTTTTTATTTTTAATCAATTTTTTAATTAGTTTTGTCATTTACAACTTTTTTTTTCAAATTGAATTATTTTTTCATTATTTAATTACTTTCTACATATTTCAAATTTGAATGGCTTTTCCTGGTGGTGCCCCCCCAATTTAATATCAGTAATATCAAACTCTGTATTGCTTATTCACTTTTTGTATTTAAAAACTCATTATTTACTCACTTTTTCAAAATAAAAAGTGTTTTTTTTTCACTATTTTCAATTTGCAAGTCCACTGGCAGCCCTCCTTAGTAGATAAATATTATTAAGGGTGTTGCAAGGAGAGAATTAACATAACCTTGAAAATACTTTTACAGGCAGCGTACAATTGTGACATTTCGCCAATTTTTTCCAGAAACAAAAAATGTAATTAAAAATATGTTCATGTACCCATAATTAAAATTTCATGCAGATTCTAAAACTAATTTGACATTTTAGAAATATGTATTATTTGGGCTTCAGTTTCTGAACAAAATATTGAAAATTGTGTACTTTTTTTTGTTCAGAAACTGAAGCCCAAATAATACATATTTCTAAAATATCCCAGGGATAATTCCTGAAAATTTCTGGGAATTGCTGGAAAATCCCAAGGGATTATTAAGAATCCCAAAAAATCCCTGGGAATAACTGGAAAATTCTCAAGATATTCCTGAAAAATGCCGAAGAATTTCTGGCAATCACTCGAAAATTCGTGGGAATCGCTGGAAAATTTCTGGAAAATCTCTGCGAATCACTAAAAAAATTCTGGAAAGTTCCGGAACATTTTTTGGGTATTACTGGGAAATCGCTGGAAATATGCCATGAAATCCTAAGCAATTCTTGGAAATTTCAGAAAAATTTTAGAGAATTCCTGGAAAATTCCTGAAAACTCCTTACAAAACACTAAAAAATTCTTGGGAAATCCTAAGAAATCACTGGAAAATACCGAAGGATTATTGGGCACTTTTAGAAATTTCTGGAAAATTCCTGTGAACTCTGAAGATTTTCTGGGAAATAACAGCAAAATTGCTAAAAAATTCCGAGGATTTCTTGGAAAATTCCTGGAAAATCTCTGGGGAGTTGCTGGGTATCACTGGAAAATGTCTGAAAAATTCCTAGAAATTTCTGAGAATCCCTGGAAAATTCCTGCGAAAATCCCGGGGAAATACTGGGAATTCCCTTGAAATCCCAAGAGATGCTTGGAAATTCCTGGAAATTTTTTGAAAATTTTTTTTAATTTTGATTTTAATCTTTATTTTGATCCAGCAATAATCATTCTCTAAATCTAAATTAGCTAAAAATAATGAATTATTAATAAAATCGTAGCTCTGAATTTTTTTTCAGATAAGTTATTTTAAACTACTTCAGATTTAGAGAGCAGGTTACGTAGACTGATTTTTAATTTTGATTTTAATATTTATGTAAATGTCCAACTTAACAATAAACAGGATATGCAGACTGCTTGGACGGAAGTGATGAAAATATTACCCTTTGCAAAGATTATCCATGTCCTGCTAACACGTATCCTTGTTCCTACGGTGGCTGCATTCATCAAGAAGTTCTTTGCGATGGGATTAAAGACTGCGTCGATGGAACTGATGAAAATACAAATATTTGCCAAGCTGTCAATTGTGTAGGAGACGAATGTGAAAAATTCACCTGCAGGTTTCTCATAATTCTTATTTGAAATCAATTCTATTTTGTCAATTCGCAGGAAGTAATTTTCCTTCTATGTATTTTAAATCAAATTCCACTTTTGCAATTTTTATTCCAGAGAAGATGAATTTTCCTGTGAAACTGGAAGACAGTGTATTCCTTCGAGTAAAGTTTGCGATGGCACAAATCAGTGCAGAGATTCTTCGGATGAAAAATCTGAGACTTGCAAGCAATATCCGTGAGTTTGATGTGTGTTTATTTGAATAAGTTTCAATGTTCAATTTCAATATGAACTTTAGCTTGAAAGATTCAGGGTGTCTACTAATTTCGTCCCACAAAATTCCCGGTCATTTCCCGGTTTTTCTCGGTTTTTGTTCCTATTTTTCCCGGTTTTTTCTCTTGTTAACTTAAAATTTATTTTAAGTATAAATAGACCTACAAAAAGCTACAAAAATTGAAGATAACAGTTGATAATTGAAGCAAATAATTGAAATTCAAAGAAAATAATGGAGAATTAAAGAATTAAATATTAAACTTTACAAAAAATAATAATTAAGAATTAAAAGAAACAATTAATAATGAAAAGAAATAATTAATAATGAAAAGAAATAATTGAACAATGACAAAGATATTTGACAATTAGAAACAAAATTTTAAAAAAACAGTAAATATTAATCTACAATTGAACAATAATTGAAAAAATTGAACAATGGTCATTAAATTCAAAAAATATAATTAAAAATTGGTCAACTAAATAGAAAATCCAAAAAAATAATTTAAAATTTAAGTTAATAATTCAAAATTAAAGAAATAAATTGGAAATTAAATAATGAAATTAAAATCAGAAAAACACAGAATTATTGAATATTAAAAAAAAACAATTGAAAATTGAGAAATAAAATTGAAATTCGAATACAATAATTGAGAATTAAAGAATATTGATGAACAATTGGACTGAAAAAAGAAGAAAATAATTTATAATTAAAAAAAAAATGGAAAATGACAGAAATTATTTAATATTGAAGAAAACATTAAAAATTTAAGAATAGAATTGTTATTTAAAGAAATTAATTGAGAATTGAAAAACATAATTGAACAATTGAAAAATTAAATTGAAAATAGAAGAAAATTATTGAAAATTGAAGGAGGTTTTGAAACATGAAATAAATAACTGATCATTGAAAAAAAAATAATTGAAAAAAGTCGAGATTACTGAATATTGAAACAAACAATTGAAAATTGAAGGAGGTTTTGAAACATGAAATAAATAACTGATCATTGAAAAAAAACTAATTGAAAAAAGTCGAGATTACTGAATATTGAAACAAACAATTGAAAATTGAACAAAATAATTAAAAATTAAAGAAAATAATTGAAAATTGAAGAAAATAATTAAAAATTGAAGAAAGTACTTCAAAATTAAATACAATATTTGGAAACAGCAGAAAAATTTAGAAATCAACGGAAATAATTGCGAATTGATGAAAATAATTTAAAAATTCTCAATTTAAATAAAAATTGAAAGAAAAACATAATTTAAAAAAGCTAAAAATTGTTAAATATTGAAGAAAATTAAGAAATAATTAAAAATTAAAGAAAATAATTGAAAATTGAAGAAAATAATTAAAAATTGAAGAAAGTACTTCAAAATTAAATACAATATTTGGAAACAGCAGAAAAATTTAGAAATCAACGGAAATAATTGCGAATTGATTAAAATAACTTAAAAATTCTCAATTTAAATAAAAATTGAAAGAAAAACATAATTTAAAAAAGCTAAAAATTGTTAAATATTGAAGAAAATTAAGAAGAAATTGAAAATTGAAAGAAATTGAGAAACTGAAAGGAATATGAAAAAATAATTGGAAATTGGACAATAATTGAAATTTAAGAAAAAAATTGGAATATGAAGAAAATAATTGAGAATTTAAAAAAAATCATTGTAAAAAGCCTAGAGTTATTGAATATTAAAAAAAAAAATTGAAAATTAAAGAATGGAATTGAATGTTGAAAATTATATTTGAGAATTGAAGAAATTACTTAAAAATTAAAGACAATATTTGAAAACATCAGAAAAATTTAGAAATCAACGGAAATAATTGCGAATTGATGAAAATAATTTAAAAATTCTCAATTTAAATGAAAATTGAAAGAAAAACATAATTTAAAAAAGCTAAAAATTGTTAAATATTGAAGAAAATTGAGAAGAAATTGAAAATTGAAAAAAATTGAGAAACTGAAAGAAATATAAAAAAATAATTGGAAATTGAAGAAAATAATTGAAATTTAAGAAAAAAATTGGAATTTGAAGAAAATAATTAAGAATTTAAAAAAAATCATTGTAAAAAGCTTAGAGTTATTGAATATTAAAAAAAAATTGAAAATTAAAGAATGGAATTGAATGTCGAAAATTATAATTGAGAATTAAAGAAAATAATTCAAGAACTGAACAATGGGATTGAAAGTAGAAGAAAATAAGTGATAATTGAAGAAAAAAGAAATTGAACAACCCAGGAATTATAGAATTTGAAAAAACAATAAAAAATTAGGAATGTAATTGTAATTTGAAGAAATTAATTAAAAATTGTAGAATACAATTTAAAATTGAAGAAAATGTGATTTTATGAAAATTGTTGAATAATAATTGATGAATTGAATTCAAGTCTCAAATACTTACATTATTGATAATTGAAAAAAAATATTGAAAAAAGCCGAGAATGATTGATTATAGAAGAAAATAATTGAAAAATGGAGGAGTTATAGAGATGTGAAATAAATAAATGATAATTGAAAAAAATAGTTGAAAAAAGTCGAGAATTATTGAATATTAAATTAAATAATTAAAAATTGAAGGAAATAGTTGAGATCTGAAGAAAATAATTAAAAATCGATGAAAATAATTAAAAATTGAAGAAAATAATTGAAAATTGAATCAAATAATTGGCAATTCAAAAAAAATAATGTATAGTTGAAGAAAATAATTAAAAATTGATTAAAATAATTGAAAACCGTAGAAAATATTTCAGAATTAAATAAATAATTTAGAAATTGATGAAAATAATTAAAAATTGAAGAAAATAATTGGCAACTGAAGAAAATAGTAGAAAATCGAAGAAAATAATTGAAAAATGTAGAAATAATTTTAAATTAATGAAAATAATTCCAAATGGAAGAAAATAATTGAGAATTGTAGAAAATAATTGGAAATTGAAAAGAATTTATTATCCCAGAAAAAAAATTCCCGGTTAGTAGACACCCGGAAGATATATTGGAAAATATTTTTTACAAATTTTTTTTAAAGATTTTTGTATTCATACAGATTATCTTTTACAGATGCACAGAGGGAATGTTTAGATGCGCTTATGGAGCCTGTATCCCTCAACACCTAAAATGCAATCTTCAGCAAAATTGTCACGATTGGAGCGATGAGGATGATTGTGGATTTTCTTTGCCAGAAGGTGCTTGCCGTTTACCAGCAGCGCAACCAGGAAGACATTATTTTGTCTTAGAATGTCCTCATTGTCGACCAGGAAACGTGGTGCCGGAATTGACAAGACTGGATTTCACCTGCGACGTAGAAAATTCTCTCCAAGGCTCCAGCACAGTTCATTGTCAGAATAACGTCTGGGTTCCTTCAATTCCAATCTGTCCTATAGGTTAATAGAAAATTGGAAATGTTATATATTAAACAAAATATTATTTTTTTATTGTTTAAGAAATTTATTAACTATCCTCCAAGGCACGATAAAAGATGAGTCTTGGTCGGAGAAATGATCTCCAGGAACAACCTCTCTCCTAAAGAAACACACTAAAGATTGGCACGTCCTGGAGAATTTCAAATTTCAAAATTAAAAATAAGATTATTTCCCCTTCCATCAAAAAGATATTCAATTGTTTATCTGATTGCTTTAAAGGGTATGTGATAAAGAATTACGTCACTGGTACAGGTAAAAATTTGTTCGTATACTTAACACTATGTCTAAATTATGGGAAGGTATATTTTTTGATTATTTTTATCAAGCTTCGTCTCATTTGATTATTGATGAGGGGCAGATCTATCATAATAGATAGATAGCTACTTAACTAATAGGACTAACAGTTCGAATTGAGCAAAGTTATTCGAATTAATTTGTTTCTAAAAATTGTATCAATATCTGATTGTATCAGATCAGAAGATGATTTGAATCAATTGCAGGATTGGTGTATGGCTAATAGTTTGTTTTTCAACATCAGGCCTCACAGTTACAATGAAGAATATTTAAGGAGAAATAGGGGACTAAATATACAAAAATAGGGAACTTTTAGGGTACTTTAAAAACTTTATAAATATAAATGAATGAATTATTTACAGTAGAACCTCGATTTTATTTCGGTAGGACAAAATTACCAAGTTGTAGGTTAAAAAAAATATATAATTAAAAAATATAATTACAGAATTTTCAAATTAATAAAAAAAAAGGAATATAACTACAAATTGTGGAAAGTAATTTAAAACTGATAAATAATAATTCAAAATTATAGAAAATGAATACAGAACTTCAGAAATAATGGAAAAATTCAAGATAATAATTGAAATTTAAATGATTAGAATAATTCAAAATTGAAGAAAATAATAAAAATAATTAACAATAAGAGAAAATAATTGAAAAAAGATAAGAATAATGGTAAATTAAAAAAAAATAGAAAATTTAAGTAATTAATTAAAAAATAATGAATATAATTAAAATTGGAAAAAAAACAATTAAAAAAGATTTTAAAAAGCTAATCAAAATTAAATAAATTTAGAAATAAATTAAAAATTTTAAATTTGTTTCTATAATTGCAAAATTATAGAAACAACTGAAAATTGAAGACAATAATTGTAAATTAAGAAAATGGTTGAAAATTGAAAAAATTAGATTAAAAATGATGAGAATAATTGAAAAAAAATTCAAAATTGATGAAAACAATCGAGAATTGAGAAAAAAAAATTGAAAATTTAGGAAACTAATTAAAAAATGATTAAGGTAATTTAAAATCGAAGAAATCAATAAGAAGGTTATAAAACAAATTAAACATTGAAAATAAAGAATTGAAATTTAAGATTACTAAATGAAGAATATGTAAATCAAACTGAAAATAATTTTAAAAATTAAAAATTGAAGAGAAAAAATTGCAAAATTATAGAAATAAAAGAAAATAAAAGACAGTAATTTAAAATTAAGAAAATATTTGAAAATTAAAGAAAAAAAATCGAGATTTGAGAAGAATAATTTTAAAAAATTAAAGAATGTATATATCAAATTAAAGGAAATAATTGAAAAAAGCAAAAATAATAAATTTTTAAAAATAATTGAGATTTGAGATAAAATAATTGAAAATTTAGGGAATGATTTACAAAATACCGAAAGTAATTGTAAATTTAAAAAAATAATTTAAAAATTTTAAAATTAATTAAAAATGTTATTAATAAATTGAAATTTGAAATAAATTATTATTAATGGTTTAGTAAATCAGTTAAAAATGATTTTAAAAATTACAATTTAGAGAAAATAATTGGAAAATTATAGAAATAATTGAAAATTGAAGACAGTAACTTCAATTTTTAGAAAATATTTGAGAATTGAAGAAAAAAATTAGGAAGAATAATTGAAAAAGATAAAAGAAATTGAATTTTAAGATAAATAATTGAAAATTTAGGAAATTAATTACAAAATACCGAAAGTAATTGTAAATTTAAAGAAAATAATTTAAAAATTCTAAAGTTAATTAAAAATGTTATTAATCAATTGAAATTTGAAATAAATGATAAAAGCTTTAGTAAATCAATTTAAAATAATTTTAAAAGTTATAATTTAGAGAAAAAAATTGCAAAATTATAGAAATAATTGAAAATTGAAGACAGTAACTTTAAATTTAGAAAATATTTGAGAATTGAAGAAAACGATTGAGAAGAAAAATTGAAAAATGGCAAAAATAATGATAAATTTTTTAAAATAATTGATTTTTGAGATAAATAATTGAAAATTTAGGAAATTAATTACAAAATACCGAAAGTAATTGTAAATTTGAAAAAAAAATAATTGTAAAATTCTAAAATTTATTAACAATTTTTTTAATGAATTGAAATTTGAGATAAATAATTAAAGGTTCAGTAAATCAGTTAAAAAATAATTGAAAAATTCATAATTTAGAGAAAAAAATTGAAATATTAAAGAAATCAATTTAAAAATGATTATAATATTTGAAAAATAATACAAATGACTGAAATTTGAGATAAATAATTTAAAAATGTAGAAAAAGTACATGAAAAAATACTTTTCAATACTAAGAATTTGAGAAAATATTTTCAAAGTTATAAAAATAATCGAAAGTTTAAGAAAATAAATAAAATGTATAAAAAATAAGTGATAAAATTACAAATATTTTTGAAATTTAATAAAATAACTGAAAAATGATAAACACAATGAAAAAATTATGAACAAAATTAGAATGTAAAAAAATCCTTGCAAGTTTTGGAAATTAATTGAAAAATAATGAAAATATTTAATAAACAGAAAAAAAAATGTAAATTTGATGAAAATAATTGACAGTTTATGAAATTAGTCAAATAATAATACAAATAAGTATGAGTGGTAGGAAAAAATTAAGAAATAATGATATACATATTTGTAAATTGAGGAAAATAATTGGAATTTGAGATCAAGAAAAATTGGAGAAAATAATTTAAAAATGATAGAAATAATTTAAGATTGAAAAAATAATAAAAATTCAAAGGAGATTGAAAATAATTGAAAATATCTAGATACCTTGACCTTAAATATACTTTCGTGAAAAAATTTTCTAAATAGGGGACTTTTAGGGACCAATCGCAAAATAGGGGATATTATTTCGTATTTTATTTTCATAACAAGGTTTTATTAGCGTTTTTTAAATTTTTATATCTATTGTTATTTCATAAAGATATGAAGCCATATGGATTCTGGCTATTAATTTATCATAGTACTCTGTACGAAAGGGCAAATTTTTCTCTTTGTAAGCCCGTTAACGAATTAATAAATAAAAATCGCTAATTTTCGGAAATTTAACAAAATTAATTTTAAGGCAAAATTCAAACAAATTTGGGTCAGGCAGACCTATCTAACGATATCTGAAGTAATTTTACAAAATTCGGTGTTAAAACGTTCATTATTTTAAGAGAAATTTTTTATTTTCAAGTGACGTCACTCCCCATCACATACCCTTAAGATGGATTGGAAAATAATTAAATTTGTAATAAAATTTTGATATTTAAGTTGAATTAATTTGAAGAAACAAAATTAACTTCACAGAAAATGGATCAATAACTTGTGGGCCTATTAATGCACCTGGAGCTGAAAAACGTTGTGAAGCAAAATGGGGACCTAATCAGGGTTGGATATCCTGCGAAAATCCTGCTCCTGTGGGAACTCAAGTTACTCTAGAATGTCCAGATTTCTATAAAAGGTACTCTGGAGCAACTCACACCACTTGTCTTCACGATGGCACCTGGAGTCGAATTCCACTCACCTGTGTCCCAATCTGTGGAGAAAGAGAAAATTTTAGTAAATATATGAATAACAATTTTAATAGAATAATATAATTTATTAAATTAGAATAAAATAAAAATATACCTTTTTAAAAATCAGTGGGACCATTAATAGTCAAAGGTTGGGAAGTACCATCTAAAGATCCTCTACCATGGCACGCGACTTTATTTTCTCATAATAATGGTCACTGGACCTTTTTTTGTGGAGGTACCTTGATTGCAGAGAGATTAATTCTTACAGCTGGACACTGTGTTTGGAAAACTGCTCCTGATACAATTAAGGTAGAAAAATAAATAAATACTAATTATAAAATAATTAATTTTTGTAGAGTTAACACCGATGAGCCACTTTTTCCAATGGGACGAATTTTTGAAAAAATAATGAAATTGAAAAATGCAATTTTGTGAAGTGAAAAAAAAAGTCTGGAAAAAACTCTACACAATTCTGAATTCATAAATAAGTAAAATTCATATAATAAACTACGTTTAAAATTGTAAGCCTCGCTGATTCATTTTTTAACCTGTTTATAAAATTGATATGATTTATTGAAAATGAGTGACTCATTGATATCGATTCTCCCCTAATTATTACCCAGGAAAAAAAAACTTATTGAATAAAACCTCTATTGAATCGGAGTTTTTTAAAAAAGCAGATTAATGATTGACATTCTGAATAGTTTTGAATCGGAGTTAGCTATAATAAGTGATTTCCTATTAATGCAAAACTTATTGAATCGGTTCTGACCAAGTATGAATCGGTTTGGAAATTTTGAGGTTAGATTGTCGTATTTTACACAAAATTTGGAATTTTTAATTAATTAAGCTACTTAAATAAATTAGGTATCTTAGATTTAGGCTGTTAGATTTGATAATACTTTTTAAAATTAAACAAATTTATAAAATTTTTGTTGAACATATTTCTAAAAAGTAAAAAACACTTGGAATAATAATTTAGATTCTATTATAATATCATTTCTGAAGTCAAAGAACTATTTTTCTTTAGTTTTTTCCTTTTCAATTTATTTTTCCACCTCATGATTTGACAATTCGATTTTCGTGGTGTAAAACTGTCAGAATGTATAAATTTTTTCTAATATAATTATTTTATCGAAAAAAATCTATTTGCAACTATTATTGCCTTAAAATATTTAATGAAAAAGAATACAAATTGAGTAATAAGTAATTTAAAGTAATTTTTCGAGTACTTTTCAAGATATAATTTAAAATTAAAACTAAATATGTGAAATTTAACCTCACTTTTCACTTGAGTGATTTCTGCTCTTGCTGTACTCGAGGCAGTAAACTTCGCTCTCTTTCTCGACTATGTACTACTATTTTTAAATTTTCTTTTCTTTTCACCTTCAAAGAAATGTTTCTATGAATTTGATAGATTAATTAAATGTTTCTATTCAGGTGGGTTTAGCAAGTTACTCGAGCAACATTACCAAAAAGGATGAAAATACTCAGATAATTGACGTCGAAAGGATTGAACTCCAAACGTCTTATCAGGATCATGAAGGAAATTATAATTCAGACGTAGCGCTTCTAATATTAAAGACGCCAGTTTTGATAAATTCTTTAGTTATTCCAGCCTGCATTGACTGGGCAAATTCTCTTGACGTTTCCCTCAGAACTGGAGAAATAGGTCTAGTTTCTGGTAAGAAATTATTCTGTTTATTTATTATAGATAAGAGTAAAATAATTTTATGGAAATTGTGTTCCTCTGCAAAAAGAGGATTGTCTATTTAATTTAAATCTCATAAAATAATTTATATAAGCGGATCGGATCAATTGTAAAATCATCCGCCATATTGGAACCGCCATTTTGAATTTCGTAAATATGACTTCGGATTCAAAATCTGAAAAACCTTGAATAACAAACTTCAAGCAAATCTAATTAGTTTCAAATGTTTTTGATAAAAGATTATTTTACCAAATATATAATTATAATTTTTTTTTTTAATTGCAGGTATGGGATTGACGGAGAATGATACTTACAGTCAAACTTTGAGAGCAACATCCATGAAACTTATTTCTGAAGACGAGTGTCGTGAAAGTCACGCAAGAGATTTTAGAAAATATTTGACTTACACCTCTTTTTGTGCAGGATGGGAAAATGGAACTGGGGTTTGTAATGGAGACAGTGGGGGTGGTTTAGTTTTCAAAAAATCTAATTCATCAATTTGGGAAGTCCATGGAATTGTGTCTGTTAGTCCCAGAAGATTGGGTTCTGCTTTTTGTGATCCAAATTATTATACAATTTTTACAAAGGTATTGATTTAATCTTCATTACACACAATACAATTTTTAAGTTAAATTACATTTTTCTATTTTATTTATAGGTTTCAGTTTACAGTAATTGGATTAGAAAAATCTTGGAAGATCTTCCGATACTTGGACCACCAAAATTGCAAAAATTACCAAACAGTGACAGTCTTGAGGAATAAATTCGAATTTAATTTATTATTTAGTTTAATTAATTGTTTATCAGCTTTATTAGTCTTAATAGTAATTAGTTCAGTGTTTATTAGGCTTTATTTTATTTTTCAAAATATTATTTTGCTAATCTATGTAATTTTATACATGTGTAGTACGAAAAGAAAATATATCTACTTGAAATAAAAATTCTTACAATTTTTCATTATTCTTAAGAATCTTTTTATACTTTAAGATTTTGTTTTCTTAATTATTTTTCGCTTGGTTAGGTGACAAATTTTATTTTATTTTTACCAAAATAAGCTATTGAAAGTTTCATTGACTTGAGAAATAAAAATGTTTGTCATTCAGAAACAATATAGTTATTATCTAATCTAAATTGTTTCGAATGGTTGATAATTTTTTTTCTTTTGTCTAAACGTAATTTTTTAATGAAATATACTTTAACTGAAAAACTTCACATTAAAATAGCTGTTTTTCATTTCTTCAAAATATCTTGCACTAATTTTTGACAGGAAGGTTTGTTCTATTTTTAGGTAATAAAGGTCATAGATGAATAAATTCATAAACAAAATAGACAGAAATTACGAGAATCATAAAATAGTAAATAATAAGAAAATAATAAACGTATTAATGTAAAATACGATTTTAAACAATTTTTAAAAATAGAGTATTAGACAGTCTTTTATTTTTAACGTCAATCGTTACCTTCATAACCTGTTTTTTATTACGAAAACAATAATTTTGTTAAAAGAGTAATTATTAGAATTATTATTGTATTCTATTCAAGAATAATAAAAAAGACCAATAATAATAATATTATTATTATTATAAAGAATAGAAATTATTAATAAAAAATATTAATAAGAATCGAAAATATAAATATTTGAAGAATATTAATAACCAAAAATATCAGTAGAAATGTAAAATGTAATAAAAATACCATGATATAAAACCAAGAATAATAGTTATTTAAAATCGTAAAAAATGAAACCGAACTATCCAATGAGGATGAAGGAAAATCCATCAGAAAAATTAATAATACAATACCGAAGTAATAGAAAATCGTTGCGATCTGTTAGTAATAAATTATGGATTAATGGAACAAATTTCCTTTTTTTTTTAATTAAAAAAGATTTACTGTAGATATTCAATCAAGTTCCTGCAAATACGGCAATTTTAATCCAAAGTGGAGGAGCGGTGGATTCTGAAAAAATAAATGATCTTTTGAAAAAAGACGTAGAAGATGCTCCGAAAGAAGGTATTGAAATTTCTCCCAAAATTATGACTTTTAAAAATCCCAGTGAAGGGTATCACTGTCGAAAACGTCTAATAATAAAAAATACAGGACTTAAAGTTGCTCATATTCAAATTCATCAGCCGACTTCTTTGGTGAGATAATAAAAAAATAATGATATTAAATAACCTAGAATAAAAAGTATTTTTATACTTTTTTGCATATTTCACAATTTTCTCAACTTATTTTAATTATTTTATTCCTAATATTTATTTTAATTATTTTATTTCCACTGCTTATTTACTTTTCTATTATTATTCTGGTGATATTAACAAAATTCTTTTTTCAGGCCTATAATATTGAAACACTTGAAACAAGAACAATATTGCATCCAGGTTTGAGTCTACAAATTTGGATCACTTATTCTTTCAGAAGACCTTCTTTATTAAAGGCATATTTGCCTATAAAAATTAATGAAGATTTGATTAATTATCAACTACTTTCTGTTATCAGCAGCGCGCATATTATTGTGGAACCAAATTTCATAGATTTTGACAAAGTTGACTTTAACTGTGAGTCAAAATCAAAAACTGTGACGATTAAAAACGACGGCGACAAAAGTACGAGGTACATACACAAATTTTTTAAATAGAAAAAATAAAATAAAATATTAAGCGCATTAAAACATACATGAGAAGAGGTTATGTTTGAAATAATTATTTTGCTTTTTGAAACAGAACTAACTTTTTACTACAATTTTTTTAGACGAAAGATGGGTAAATTTAATTTGAAACAAAATTAACTTATCTTGTTTTAAATTGATTTTGACACACTTTGTCTAAATAAAATTACATTAAAATTTAGTTTCCATATTTATTCAAAAAGCGAAATGACAAAAAACTAATTTCTTCAATTCAAGTTTGATTTTTAAACCAGAAATAATTGATCTAAAAATTTAGCATAATAAGTAATGACTAATTACACAAAATTTTTAAATAAATTAATAGATTTACTATAGATGTAGCAAGACAAGATTTAGATATAATCGTTTTACCAGAGGAAGGCTTTATAAAAGCAAGAAGTGAAATAAAATTAAAAGTGAAAGTGGTGGGTTTGAAAGAAGGAACATTTTACAGTGAATTTTGGTGAATTTTTATACACATTTAGAAACGTTATGAAAAAATCCATTAAAATAATTTTTTATATTTCACAATTAAAATATCTTCTAAATTGATAGATTAAAATCCAATTAAATTTATAACAGGATTAAATCATGCCAAAATATTCCCGTGTCTCTGAAAGCGACTACGATCATTCCCAAATTTCAAGTGGGCCATCCAAATTCAATTGAAAATTTTGTTCTTATTGACTTTCCGGAAACCTTCGTCGATAATTTAAATTACGAAACTTTCATTGTTCGGAATTTATCAACACGAAATGTAAATTTTCTGGTTCTTGCAGAAATAAATGAGGAACTTTTAAATATTTCGGTAACTAGAATTTATTTTAATTAATTCAATTAATTCAACACAAAAAAATTAATTTTATTTTTTTGCCAGGAAATAGATGAAAGCAAATATCCAGTTTACAGTGTTTTTAAAATTTGTCCCATTGAGGGTGCAATGAAACCGTTTGAAAGCAAAATTTTTAATGTCACGTAAGAAATTATTATCGTAAAATTGAAAACAAAATTTTAAATTAAAAAACTTGGAATTTGTGTAGATTTTTTCCAACGTCGGGAAAAGTGAATCCATTCAAGGAAGCAAAAGACTTCTTAACATTTTTCAAGATTATTCGATTTTATGTGTCAGAAGTAAAAGGTTTGATATTTTACAATCATAAAAAAAAAAAAAAATTTTTAAATAAAATATTTTCTTTTCTTATAGGAAATGTTGGAATTATGAGATCTACTTCTGAAGAGCATTTGAAAGAAAGTTTGTCACGTTAGTAATTAATTATTAATTAACCATTTTAATTTTTCGAATAACTGAGTAAAATAGTTAAGTGGACTATAATGAATAAACATTTATAAATAGAACGTACTCTGATGGAATCAAATTCCGAAAATTCAAAATTAAAGAATGAGGCTGATTTAGATTCAATAACTTTATGTGTTCACGGAAAAGTGGAACGTGCAGAATTAATATTTACCCCGGATAAATTATACTTTGGAGATGTAAAAGTTGGTGAAAAAGTTACTCGAAAGGTTTTAATATCAAATCCCTCAGTAGCAAATACACTTATTTTTCAATTTGTTATTAATCCGAATGCTCGATGCATTCCTAAGGAAGGATTTATAAAACCTAAAAAAAGCTTGCATGTTCTTATAGAAGTAAAAGGAAAAATCGAACGTTTGTAGTTTTATAAAACAGAAAAATTTATTATTAAAAACAAAATATGAATAATAATTAAACAATAAGTAAAAATTGTAAAAATAAAGTTTTCTACTTTTTAGTGCAAGCCACATTTATTTTAAAGTTTGACGCATCTGCTAAAACTTTTAACGAGTGTCCGTTTCCAAAAAAGCAGTCAAGGAAAGTCCGTTCTTATAAAATTAAATGTTACCTAAATCTACTCCTAGAATCAAAAAATGAGTCAAAAGTCAAGTTGATCAGAAGTAATTAAATTCTGAATACATTTTTTTTTTTTAAATAGACAACATAAAAACTACATAAAATAATAAAAATATATTTTAAAAATAAAATTGTTTTATTTCAATGTAGGATTTGATTCTATCAGTGAAAATGAAATTTGTAATGCAATTAAATTACCAAAAGTGAAAAGTGATTTTTCACTGATTAAACCTCCAGGAGAAATAATGTCGAAATTAAAAACAGATATTAAATCTCTGAAATCGTCTCTTTCAAGTTTGGAGTTATACAACATCAAAATTACACCAGCAGTTTTAGATTTCGGAAAGGTAAATTTTCTTCTTCCAGAAAAATGATCTTTTTTTGTACAGTGGCGTAACTGGGAGGGCAAGGGCCCTGGGGCAAAAAGGAAAACGGGGCCCCAATTGTATATAATAATTTACAAGTTTCATTCATATATTCTCCACACCTGACATTTGTCACTAGATGTTTTTTTCTTTTAAAATTTTAAATCATATTTCACCTTTTTAAAATGTTCTTAAATTTTAATTTTTTCAAATTTCAGTTAATGTGAACTTGCATTAATTAAAAGTTTAATTAATCCACGTTTCAAATATACTAAATTTGAGGTGATATAAAAATTTCTTCAATTTTTAATCATTCTTTTCTATTATGGTTTCAATTACTTAAACTACAATTTTGTACTATTTTGATTATTTTTCAATATTTTCTGCAATTTTAAACTATTTTTAAACTGTTTCCTGAAATCTTAAATTTTCCTTCTTTAAATTTCAATTATTTTCTTCAGTTTTATCAATCACTTTTTCAATTATAATTATTTTTCTCTTGACATTAAATCAATTTAATGATTTATTCCTAAATTTTATATTATTCATCGCAAATTTAAACTACTTTTTTTAATTTACCACTATTTTTGTCATTTTGCAATTATTATTTTCAATTTTAAATCATTTTCAAAATTTCTGAATCAATTTCCTGAACTTTCAAATATAATATATCTCAATTTTCAATTATTCTGATTAATTTTCATTTCTTTTTATTATTTTGCAATTATTTTCTCCACCTTTTAATATTTTCATCATTTTTCAATTATTTTCCTCAATTTTTAGTTATTATCACAAATTTCGATTATTGTCAACAATTTTCTAGATTTTAAACAATTTTTCAATTATATTCCTTGGCTGAAAAATAAATTCTGCAATTTTTTTTATTATTTTCTTCAATTTCTAATTATTTTCATTATTTTGGCATAATTTCAAAAAATTTCAATTACTTCCAAAATTTTTCGATTATTTTTGCGACTTTTTAATTATTCTCTTTAATTAAAAAATTTTAAGTAATTTTGTCATAATTTTGTTTTTTAAAACATATATTCTATGATTTTTTCAATTATTTCTCTCAAATTTTATTAACTGTTTTCAATTTATCATATTTCAATTATTTTTATGATATTTCAATTATTTTTCTCAATCTTAAATTACATTTAACATATTTCAGCTATTTTTTTCAATTTTGAATTAATTTTATCATTTTTCAATTATCTACACTGAAAAAAAAACTATTTAAGGTTTACTTGAGTTAAATGTAATTTTTACTTTTTTACTCAAGCAATGAAAAAAAATCAAAAATTGCTGTGAAACCAGGCAAATTTTACTTTGTTTATAAAGAAAAAAAAACAATTGACACTTTTGAAGCAAAATTTGACGTTTATGTGTCAAACTGTTAAAATTAAATTTTCAATACATTCCAGAAGATTTAATAGTGGAAGAATAAGTAAAAGTGAGTAAAAACGTTAATTGCATATTAATTTATTGTTTATTTCTTTTAATTAACTCAAACATTGTTTTAAAGTACAATATGTCAAATTTGTTTTAAAAGTGACATTTTGTTTTCCTTAAAAAACAAAGTAAATTTTACTTTTTTTTGCACTGCTTGAGTTATAAAGTAAATTTTACTTGACAACTCAAGCAAATATTCCATTGTTTTTTTTTCAGTGTACCTCAATTGTTAATGATTATTCTCATTTGTTAAAATTATTTTTTAAGATTTCTAAGTAGTTTTATAAAATTCCAATTATTTTCTTCAAATTTTAATTATTATCATTTTTTTTCATAATTTCAAAATTTTTTTATTATTTATTAGTCAATTTCAATTACTTTTAGCTTTATTCAATTATTTTCTCCAATTTTTGGTTATTCTAATTTTTTTTTAAATTAATTTCTAAGATGTTTATGTATTTTTTTCAAATTTCAATTATTTCTTTTTATTTAAAAAAAATTCTGTAATTTTATCAATTATTTCACTCAAATGGCATTTGATTTTTTACAACTTATCATGTTTGCACCCTATTTCAATTAATTTTTTCATGTTTCAAATTTTAAAATCATTTTTCAATTATTTTCCAAAATTTATTTCCTTCAATTTTTAAATTTTTTTCATTTGTTTTATAATTTTAAAAATTCTAAACTATTTAGCTGACATTTCAATTATTTCATTTGATTTTCAATTATTTATATTATTTTCTTCAATTTTCAATTCTTTTTAATTTGTTTTATAATTTCCAAAATTGTAAACTATTTATCTGACATTTCAATTGTTTTATTCGATTTTCAATTATTTATGTTATTTTTTATATTATTTATTTCAATATTCTTATTCTTTTGCTATATTTTTTTGCTTAAAAATAAATTCTGCAATTTTTCTAGTATTTTCTTTAGTTTCTAATTATTTTCATTATTTTGGCATCATTTTCAAAAAATTCAATTGTTAATGATTATTCTCATTTGTTAAAATTATTTTTTAAGATTTTTAAGTGTTTTTCTAAAATTCCAATTAACATTTTTTTATTAATTATTAGTGAATGTCAATTACTTTTAGCTTTATTCAATTATTTTCTCCAATTTTGGGTTATTCTTATTTCTTTAAATGAATTTCTAAGACGTTCATGCATTTTTCTCAAATTCCAATTATTATTCTTTATTTAAAAAAAATTCTGTAATTTTTTCAATTATTTCACTCAAATGTCAATTTTTTTTTTACAACTTGTCATATTTGTATGATATTTCAATTACTTTCTTCAAGCTTCAAATTTTAAAATAATTTTTTAATTATTTTCCAAAATTTATTTCCTTCAATTTCCAAGTTTTTTCATTTGTTTTATAATTTCAAAAGTTCTAAACTATTTATCTGACATTTCAATTATTGCATTCGATTTTCAATTATTTATATTATTTTCTACAATTTTCAATTGCTTTTGTTTTTTTTTTTCATTATTTCCAAAAAGTTTTTAATTATTTTCTTTTTTTTTCAATGAACTTTTAAAAGTTTTAAGTATTTTTCTGAAATTTTCTTTAACTTTCCTTTATTTAAAATATATTATGAATTTTTTTCAATTATTTTTTGAAATTTTAATTATTTTTTTTCAATTTTAAATTATTTATCTCAATTTTCAATCACATTTTTTTAATTTTCAATTACTTTCTCTAATTTTTCATTATTCAAATTTTTCAATTTATTTTTAAAATTTTCAAGTATTTTTCTCAATTTTAAATTATTTTTTTCTATTTTAAAACATTTCTATGATTTCTGAAAATACTTTCCTCAATTCTTAATTGATTTGATTTTTTTCAAAATTAATTTGCAAAATTTACAATTATTTTGTTTAATTTCAAATATTTTGTGCAATTTTTTTTAATTCTTAAATTTTATTAATTTTGTCCTAAATAAACATTGACTTTATTTATTTATGTAAATTTATTTTTAAATATTATTTTGAAAATATTTATAATTGTTGATAACACATGGCGTAGAAGCTAATCGCGCTCTAGCGCGCGTTCTTTAATTTTGTTAAACTATAAATTACTACAATTAGTAAGGTTTTTAGAATTTTTTCAAAAATATAATAGGTCTATTAGGGTCGACCAAGGGCCCCTTGAGCTTAAGGGCCCCGGGGCACTGCCCCACTTTGCCCCTTAACAGTTACGCCACTGTTTTTGTATAATAATAAATAAACTTCGGTAATAAAACAAAGCATTTAAATTCAAAGTACAACAAGAAATAAACTTTAAAGTATGTATGTACGTACAACAAAAACAACAAAAATAAAACATAACCTAAAAATTGACTGGTGTACGCCGGAAGCTTAGTTCTGAACGCCTCCACCAGGGTAGTTATTACATTGGCGGAATTCAAAAATTCTTAAATCACGTGCTTTTTGACCAATGAGATGAACGATATATTTATTTAACGGAAAATTTTTTAAAATTTAAATCTAAACTATTTTTATACAATTTATCTTAGATCGTTTCCCACAACATTGGATATAAAAAAATTCAATTCGAGAATCGAAATAATTTTCCAATAATGATTCGCCTGATCAGTCCATTATCAAATTATATAATTTTTCCCGATAATGATGAAATAATTTTAGAAGCAAAAGCTAAGAATTTTAAATTTGTTGGATTTTCTGCTAATAATGAAAACACAATCAACGGTTATTTCAATTACATAATTAATGACAATCATTCTTTTGAAATGAAAATAATGTCAGAAATTGTTGATAAATATCTCAAAATAAACAAAAAGGAGATTGTCCTTGGAAAAGAATATCTAAACGAAGCTTTGAGAGAGGATTTTACTTACGTTGAAGTAGAAAATAAACTCAACACTGACATTGGGTTCGAGTAAGTTTCACTTTCTTTTTTATTCAATTTTTTAAAAGTTTTATTCCTCCTTTTTGGACATTTCAGATTCCATTTCATTTTAATTGTTGTAAAAATTGAAATTTAATTAGAAATTAAGCAATTATTGGACAGAATCAACATCGATGAGACATTCCAATTTTTTTAAATGTCTCATTAAAAAAAGAGTGTCCCATTGATATCGATTCTCCCTTATTTTTCTAATTACTGAATTTTATATTTGATTTTCAACTCCATAAATTAAATTGTATATCAATAAATAATAATAATAATGTTCGCATAATTTAATTTAAAACAAAACGATAAAATATTTAATTCTTTATTTAGATGGAAAATGGATCCCGAAGCTGCTTTTAAAATAGAGCCTCTGTCAGGATTAGTTAGAGCAAATAAAAAAATATTTATGCATATATCTTACGATATTGATCATTCTAAATCCAATCAGACAAAACTGATGATGATTAATGACAACATTAGTAATGATTTTTTAAAACTAAAAATGCACTTGTTGCCCCCAAAAGTAAATTTGTTGGAAAATTACATTGATTTTGGTAAAATACCACTGAACATGCCGGTCGAAAATTTTGCAATCCTGTACAATTCTGAATTCTCATCCACTACTTTCCAAGTGGATTTGGATTTTTTAACTAAAGAAATAGACGTTTATCCTTTGCAGGGAATAATTCCACCTCGAGGATTTCAAATCCTTAAAGTAAATTTGAAATTTCAGAAAATTTTTTATTCGAAAATTAAATATTTAATTTATAAAATACAAATTTTATAAATAAATAAATATTATCATATTATTATTAATATCTATATCAATTTTTTTCAGATTACATTGAATTTCCAAGCGTGTGTCGAATTTACAAAATATATTTCAGTCACAGTGCAAAAAAGTGTAAAATTGAAAGTAAAAATAATAGGACAAGTGCAATTTCCAATTCTTAAACTGAATCCCGAACAAATAAAAATTAAACAAGTTAATTTTGACTCCCAAAAGGGGCATTTAATATCTGCTATTAATCAAGGCGAGACACAGGTGAAATTACAATTTTTGCTAAATAAATATCCAGAATTTACCATTTCAATTTTTCCGGATGGAAAGGATTTTTTACAAGGTTAGATATCACATTTATTTAAAAATATTTTGATATAAATCAGGGTATCCAGTGACTTTTAAGAAAACAAATCAACACCCTTTCAAAATTTTCAAAGTAAAAAATAAATTTCGTTAAAGGTTTATTTTTTAATAATTGAAACAAGAGCTGAATATATTTTTTTAATTTGGAGAAATTATTTAAAAACTTTTTAAAAAATAATTGAATTTGAAGAAACGAATGGAAATATAAAAATGGAAATTGAAAAAAGAAGTGAAAATTGTTTTTGAATAAAATTGAAATTTATTGAAAATATTACAAAATTAAAGAATAATGCAAATAATTAACAATTTTAAAATAGTTGAAAACTAAATTTAAAATAGTTTAAAAACGGCTGTAAAGGGTTCGAACCCGTATATATTTCATAAATAAAATTAGTAGACGCTAAAATGTGATTAAAATTTTCAAAAAAGAAAAAAATAATAATAATAATAGTTGAGAATTGAAAAAAATAAATCAACATTTAAAAAACTTGGAATTAGTAAAGAAAATTAAAATGGAGGAATGTAATTGGAATTCGAGAAATTAATTTTAAAAGTGAAGAATGTAAAATTAAATATTTAATGAAAATAATTCAAAATTAATTTTCAATTAATGATATTTTTCAATTTATTAGTTATGTGCTTTAACTAAAAAATTAAAAAACATCAATCAAAATAAAAGAAAATAATGTTAAAAATTGAAGAATATATAATAATAACTTTTAGAAAATAACTGAAAAATTACGATAAAAATATAAAATTTAAGACAATAATTTATAAATAAAAAAAATTGAAACTTAAAGGACATAACTGAAAATTTAATGTAAACAATTTTTTTAAATAGAGGCATGTAATTGGAATTTAAAAATTAATTTAAAAGTCAAGAATTAAATAATAGTGGATATGTATTAATAAAAATAATTGAATTAACATTTCAAGAACTTTGCTTCCAGTTATTTTTAAAAAATTTAAAAATTGTTATTTATTCTTTAAAACTTGAACAAAATATAAAATTTATATGAGTCAATCGATTTGTTTTGAAGCAAGGATTAGGATTTTTTATATATTAAGTTGAATTTATAGGGTAAAATTTTTGTTTTTGTTTTGAAAAAACATAATTTTTAACAAAATTAATATTTAATAAAAATTTTTTAAGTGATTATTTTTAAAGACGCTTGTGCCTGATTCCAGATGTTAATAGTAAAATTAACTAAAAAATTGACAAATATTATTAAAAATAAAAAAAAATAATTGAAAAAAATAAAGAATAAAATTTAATAATGAAGAATTTAATTTAAAGAAAAAGAAAATAAGAAATTAAACATTGATGAAAATAATTGAAAATTAAAAAAAGTAATTGAAAGATTGAACAACATTACTCAAAATTGAGAAAAAATTATTACAATAATAAACTTGAAATAAAACTTGAAAAAATTAAAGAATATAATTAAAATTGTCTGAAAGTAATTTAAAATTTATAAGAAATATTTGAAAAATAATGAAAATAGTTAACAAATAAAACAAAGTAATGGAAAACTTATCAAAATAATTTAAAATTGAATAAAATAGTTAAAAATTAAAATAGAAATTTTTTTTTTTTAAATAATTATTAAAAATTGAAGAAATTTTAAAATTAAATCAACTTCAGTATACTTAAAATAATGAAAAAAATTCAAAGTTTTTAATATCGCTGGACACCCGATTAAATATAATTAAATTGTTAATTGTTTAAACTAAAATATTCATACCTAAAAAATGTTGTTTACAATTTTTAATACAGATGAAGATAAAATTATTATCAATGCAGCGTCAACTCAGAATTTCTATTTGAGATTCAATCCTACAAATCCAGTTAGTTATAATTTTATTTTGCCAATTTTAATGAATGAAATAATTGGTCCATGCAGCTTGGAAGATCCTAAAACTTTGAAGCCTGTGGAATATTTGAAATCTAAGGAATATGAAAATTCAAAAACAAATGGAATTTCGATTACGAAATTACCAACGAAATTAGAGAATATTTGCATAAATTGCTCTGCACCTAATCAAATCATCTCGTTTAATAATCTAAATTTCCATTTTGATACTAGTCTCGATTTGGTACGTTTTTTAAAAATTGATAAAATAGTTAAATATTTATAAATAAAAGTAATTAAATGCTAAGTTAAAATAATTCGCATTAAAATAATTAAAAATCTCTAATTTTTAGATTGAAGATGAATTCAGTCTTTTAAATCAGAGTAACGAAGAAACGACAATTATAATAAAAACTGACATTTTTCAAGAAAAAAATTGTTCTTTCGGGATTTGTTGGTCCAGTAAAAAAGAACCAAAAATAAATCCGTTCTTCATTATTTGCAATTTATTGCCTAAGGAAGAGACAACTTTCAAAATTAATTTTCAACCATTTACAGAGGGTCATTTTGAACTTGAAGTTCCAATTTATTTAAAAAAGCAAATTGTAGAGAATATGAAAAATAAAATTGAGGAAAAAATGAAAAATAAAGTTGAAGAAAAAATTAGAAATAAAAGTGAAGAAAGTATGACAAATATAAATGGAAAAGGCATTACAGATAAAAATACAGAAAATATGCAAAATGAGCTTGAAGAATGTAGTCAAAATAAAACTGAAATATACAGTATTCTGAAAATGGAAGGAGACAATCCTGAAAGTTCCATAGAATCTAAAATTCAGGAAATATATTTTAATCCTTTACAATTGAATACCAAAAGTGTAAAAAGTTTTAATTTGATAATTAAAAATTTCAAATATGACGGGATAATGATGTTCAAGGTTTTAAATCCTGAAAGAAAAATTGGTTTGTTCACAAATGAAACAATAAAAGTAAAGTTTCCGGAGGGAAATGCAATTTTAAAAAGTCAAAAGTAAGAAACGTGCGATTTACTTGTGGTTTTTAAAAAAATTTTAATTCGAAAATTTGCTAATTTTCCTTAGAAAAGAAATCAAAGTTTCAATCCAGCTTTCTAACCCTGAACCTGTGTCATTCTGTACAAAAGTTGAATTTTTTGATCACAAGAAAACTTGTTTTTTATTAATAACTATTTACGGAAATATTGATAATTCAATATTAACCACGTATTCCTACGAATTTCAAAAATACGATAATTTTTTGAGAACGAAAACCAAGGTACGAGAAATTATTATTAAATTGAGATTTAATTTTGCAAATTAAATAAAAACTTCTATTTTACAGAATTATGCCAATTTGACAGCAACCAACAATTTTTGCAATGAAATTAACAACAGATTGTTCAAAAAACTAAATGAACTAACTACTGATTCCTCTACAAATTTTCCAAATGAAATAAAAAATAGGTAGGCTTGTAATTTATAAATCCTTAATTTTAACTAAAATTTTTTAACAAATTTATTCTTTTTTAGGAATTATGAAACTTTTCTGAGGGAGACATTAATATCAGCTGAAGAATGGCTTTTCTCAGAAATTGGTTTTGAATTTTATCCAAACATTATTAATGGAATTACCGCCGTAGTTTCAGATATTTTTAAAAAGCCGGAAAATGTTAAATTGCAAAATAATAATAAGAAAAACATTAATTACTCTATTTTCACTATTTTAGAGATTATAATTGGATCCAGCTTTAAATCTTTTATTAATATGCCGTAAGAAATTTCAAAAAGACGATTTTTAATTACGAATATATTCAATTTTTACTCTTTGAGGAGATAAAAAATGTTATTAAAAATTTTACTTTTTCTATTTCTGATATTTCCACTTCTTTAGATTATAAACTAATTATTTGTATCAAGAAAAATGGTTTTTTAACTTTCAAAAAATGTGCGTCACAAGGGATTAAATTTTTTGAAACATCAAATTTAAAATTAATTAACATTCTTCTGAAGCTTGACTCATTTTCTTCTAAAATTCCATTAAAATTTTTATTTAATTCTGTATAATTAAAATACATTTAAACAAAAATCTATTTTTTGCTTTTCAGAGATTCTCTTCCAGAAAATATTAGTCATGAACGAATTACACTTTTGCTTGAAAAATATTCAAAAATTTTGGAATTTTTATGCAAAAGCGGAGCATTTCTCGTTCACGTTTCACCCAAATTTTTACTAATTTATAATGATTATTTAAAACTAGAAGAATTCGAAAAATGTCAAGTATGAACTAAAATATTCGTATCAATATAATTATAAAAGTGGAAAAAAAATAATAAAGCAAATAAAAAATAGAAATATAAAAATAAAATTACATAGAAAAAAGAATATTAAGCAAATTGATATTAATTTTGAATGAATACTTTCTCTTTTAAAACGAATTTAAAAAGAATATTAATAACATAATTTGCAGACTTTCAAGTTAGAAAATAATATAAAGACAACAATGTCAAAAGAGAATTTTGAGTCCCATAGTATACAAAATTGGCTAGATATTATTTTACAAATTTATAAATGCTTCCGGCTGGTTCGTGTAAAAAATCAAAATCTGGCCCAAAAGATAAAAAATCCCGAAAATCGAGATTTTTGTGAAAAAATTCTATTGGCTTGGCTGCAATATCATTATGAGCAACAGAGTAACGAAAAATGGCTACAAAGTTGCAATGAAAATTTGAATCCAGACGATGAAGAAGATAAATTGCAAACCAAATTAATAAACAATTTTGACGATTGTCTTGCCGATGGATTAATTTTCATCGCCGTCACTGGAGCTTATTGTCCATTTTTGATAAAAGAATTTTTCAAAAATATTTATATCTGTCCCAGGCGACCTGAAGAAGTAAATATTTGCATTAATATTGTTAATATAATAGTAATGTGACTAATATAATAAAAATGATTAAATAGAAATTAAATTTCAATAAAATATAATTCCAAGAATTTAAAATTCCTAAAAATTAAATCTCTTAAAGAGGTTCTCTCCATTGACATAACCTCAAACTAGAAAGTGGTTTTTCACATCAAATAAAAATATTATTAAATTTTATTTCACTAATTTTGAAAAATACAATCGTACATCTTCAAGAAAAAATTTGGTTGAGTCAAAATTTGTTGTCAAGTAATAATTATTTAAATTTAATTGGAGAGAACTTCCTTAATGAAAATGTCTCAATATTTAATGAAAACTAATACTTCTGTTTTTTTTCAAATTGCATATTAATAAATTAGGCATTACATAACGCAATTTGCGTAGTCGCAGCTTGGAAAAAAATTCGACTGGGTTTTTTAGTAAAGCCGACGCAAATCATCCGTCCGAATTGTGTGCATATGTTAATGCTAGTCACACATTTGCATACTCTACTGGAGACCTATTTAATAAAAGCGAAGGTAATTACACGAAATACTCTATATAGCTGTTTAAAAATTGGTTCTTTAATACTAATTTTCTTCGACAAAAAATAACAGGTTCAATTTAGTTGCCCCTTAACAAAGTCAATCACGAAAGAAATTACCGTCACGAATCCAACCGACAATACGGTAAATTTCGTCACGCAGTTTTTCGAAAATGAATTAGAATTTTTCTCAATTATTTCTGCACAAAAAGTCCTCAAATTAAATCCACGACAGAGTAAAAAAATATCAATAACATTCGACGCCAGGATTTTTCAAGAAACGAGAGGTTTTTCAAATGTTTTAAAGTTTAAGAATACATAACCTCAATCTAGAAAGTGGTTTCTCATCTCAAATAAAAATATTATGAAAATTAATTTCAATAACTTTTGAAAGATTCAGTTGTACATTTTTCAGAAAAAAATCGGTTGAGCCAAAATTTGTTGTCAAATAATAATTATTTAATATTTTGTGTTTTTATTATTTGACAATAAATTTTAGTTCAACCTCATTTTTTGTTAAAACAAACAACTGACTCTTTCAAAATTTGGAGAAATTAAATTTTAATAATATTTTTATTCGGTGTGAAAAGTACTTTTTTAGTTTGAGGTTATGTCAATGGAGAGAACCCCCTTAAGGTTCTTAGAGTTAATTTGAAATTTCTCAAAACAAATTTAATCAAATAAAATTAAATATAGTAAATATATTGCAATAACTATAACCTTTTGCACATTATATTCCTTTTTTTCTAGTTTAAAAAAGAAATTATGTAATTTTAAACTCTTTTTTAGCGTATTTAATAATTTGCGGACACTCAGTTGGGCCCCATTTTGCACCGAACCAAACTTTTCTCCTAGAAGGCAGCTCAAGTGAATTAACAATTGTAGATGAACAAATAATAATTAGCAAATTGTATGAAATATTGAATACATTAATTCCCATCAAAGTGCCTTATAAAAACGAAGCTATTTACAACATTGCAATAACCGACGAGCAGCCTAAGGACTTTTGTAAATTTTTCCTTAAAACAAAAAATGAACCAAGTTTTTCTAAATCAATTTTCTATAAATTTTAGAAATAAAACATTTAGAAAAAACTTTTTAAATTCAAACTTTAATTACCTATTTTTCAATAATATTCACTGCAATTTACAGCAATATTAAAAGTACCATTTTGGTTTGAGATATACAAGAAAAAAATACCCAGAAGAATCTTTTTAAATCAGAAATCTTTGATTGTAACGGAAAATGCATTTTCGGCAAATTTGTCAATAACAATTGGCAGTAAAACTCCTCAATCCAAAAGTTATTGGTTAATATTTCAATCAGAAAATTGTGATTTTATTATTAAGGTATTAAAAAATGTAAAAAATATTTACGGATTTTTTTATGTGTGTTCATTTTATTTATTTAAAACTTTATAAATGAATGCAAAAATAAGAAAATATACTAGAAACGGAAAAAAATAAAATAAGAGAATGTACAAAGATAAGTAAAAATTTTAGAAAAAAAAAGGATTTTTTTTTAAATAAATACAAGGAGATAAAAAAATAAATACAATTGAAAAAAAGAGAAAATAATCGAATAGGTATTCTAAAAAAAATTATAGCAAATTGACAAAAGCTTCGTTATATTCAATTATTTGAATAAATGTGAAAATTAATACTAATTTAATTGTTATTATTAATCTAATTAAGGAATTAAATTTATTTTTATATAAAATTAACTTCATTTATTTTAAATACATTTTAATTAAAATTGCGGCTAAACTTTGATTAAAAAAAAGAAAATAATCTCTTTTATTTTCTAGATTGTTTCGACATGCCGATCACCAATTTTTCAGCCGATTCCTGTTTTTTGGACTCTTGATTTTTGCACTTGTCCAAAGCCCCCGAATGAAATAAATAAAAATTGCCCTTTGAATATAAAATTAAAAATACCATCTCGGAATAGTCAATTATGGAAATGTACAAAGCAAATGTTGAAAAAAGCCGTCAACTCAAAAGAATGGTGTTTTTGGTCACGTGTTTTAGGTTTGTTTTAAAATTCACTAATAATAAATAATATTAACATTAATTGATAAAAATTAGTGATCATTAAAACCAAGAAATATTAAGTTAAAAATTAATCAACAACAATGATTAATATTAATTTTCTATTAAAATAAATAAATAACTGAATTTATTATAAATTATTAATTCTCAGACACAAGTTTCGGAGCAAAAATAATCCAATGGAACCTGGGAGATCAAGAGGATTCATTATCCTCGGAAATTAGTCATTTATTTGAGTCACGAGTTGATTTCAACATTTCAATTTCCGAAGAATTCAAATATTTGAGTGCAGCAGATAAATTATCAGTTTCCGGTGAATTGATAAAATTATTACTAAATTATTTTAAGTATTAATCATTTGCCTTCTCATAGAGAAAGTATTTAACCTTCAATTTAATCAAAAATATTCAATATTAAACTAAAAAAAATTCAAATACATTTAATATTAAATTAAACATATTTGATATTTAGATGTTCATGCACCGGAAGCAGAAACAGAAATAAATTTACACATCTCCCAGTCAACTCCTGAAATATATGAGGCAATTTTAAAATTAAAGTCTCTTAATGGGAAAGAAATTCGCAATTATAAAGTGAAATTTCTTTGTCAGACGTAAGAAATAAAGGATTTTACATTTTTCACTTCTTTATTTGGCGTCTGTTACGTACATTTCTCAACTACTTTACGAATACAATTATTTTGAAAATCATGCTTCAGTTGTGAGCGTATTTAGAAGACTTAATTCTATTTATACATGAATTTCTAAATGTCCGCTTTAAAAAAGTTGTTAATCTGAAACGTGTCTTTCGCAAAAACAATTGATTCCTCTTGGTACAGAGCCTATTTTCAACATACAATTTAAAGTAGCATCATTCATGTATCACATATCAGAATTATATTATATTACAGAATATAGGATTTTCTGATAATTTGAATATTTGACAAAATTCTATATTATTCAATTATCATGCTGGGCGAACATCTTAAAACTGATTTAATATTCGGAGAGCATGTGCCACTTTAAAAAAAAAAATAATAATAACAACCAAATATCATTTGCCAGATTAAGTTCAAAGTTACAAAATAAAGTATGAAATAAAAGCGACTTCTCTCTTTCATCTTTCTTTAAAAGCATCTAAAAATTGGTCTTTACACGTATATTAAAAGCTGTACAAATACTGAAGTGTAAAAAACTGTTTTATTCCTTTTAAAAAATAAATATTCCAAAAAATCAACTCTGCTTTATTTCATGCTTTGCTCGTAACATACATATGCGCAGCATAAAGAAATTTTAATTCTTTTTTTTTTTAATTTTTCTTCTTTTTACGTTTTGATCGATTAGTTTCGTTCAAATATTTTTTTTTTTTTAATTTCTTATTTTTTAGCAAGTCATGCAATTTCCTTTATAAATCTATTTATAATATAACTACGACTATTATTTATGTACTAGATTTTTTTTGAAAACTATAATAGTAGACAGTCGGTGAAAGATAAGAAATATTGTTTAAAGTAAAGCTAGGAACTTTTCAATTTTTCAGAAAATTTAAACAGGATGTGTCTTTTCTGTTATTTATGTTTTTCCAAACATATATTTCTTTAATTAATTCATCTGTTTTATAAAATATGTTTTGGAAGTTACAAGACTCATCTTGTTTTATAATAAATGCTTAAAACCGACAATCTACATGTTTTCTATTTGAAATACTAAACTTATTATTATTATTATTATTATTATTATTATTATCATTACGATAGGTTATATAAAATTAAACACGCCGGACAATCCATAAATTTAGGTCAATTGTTAATTATAATAACAAAGGCAACTCAGTGATCACAATTAAAGACATTTTGAAACGAATCACTATGGTAAACTGAAATCATTTTGCATGCTTGCAAGTTTCTTTTATATATAAAAAGAATTTTTTTTAATTTCTGTTTATAAGCGTGACTTATTGACCTTATAATATAAAATTAAGTTAGCACATTAACTGCCATATATAACATACATATACGAATTTAGAATAGAAAATTTTTTTTTTTTTTGAAAGAAAAACAATTTGTAATCACATTTTTATAAATTTAAATCTCCAACTCCTTTCCACTCATAGAAAATTAATCATTTCGATTTCATTTCTGAAATCATTAAACATCTTATTTCATTAAAGAAATCCTTCTCCACATTATTTCATCCCCGAAAGCATCACGTTTCTCCCCTTTTTGTTAAATTATAGTTTTTCTTTATAATAAATCAATATATTGTTTTGGTACATTAATTTCCAACACTGACTTTTAATCCCAATAAATCGGCAATTAACGTGATAACATCACAAAAGATTTGAATAAATTCATTTCTATTGTGAATATGCAGTCTATGAGAATTTGAAATACCTAAATTGTTGTTTTTCCACACACCTATTTCTCTCCAAGTATTTCTAAAAAGTTACTCAACTATTTGTTGACAGTGAAAAGCGTAAAACGTTTTTTAAAAAATTAGAGGTGTAATTTTTAAACTATCTTTTACAGATGTGTACAAAAAAATATAACAGTACAGCTATCGATGCCTTTTTTAAATGTAAAAAACATGGCAAGTTTTGGTTTATGGATTGAAAGATATATTTTAAATATTTATTTTAATTTTAAAAATATATTTGTGATCATCGGAATTATTTATTTATACCTATTTTTCTGTTTTATAGGTTGAATATGTTTTAATATAGCAACATTTTTTGTTTCGCAATTATTCTGTCAACAGAAAAGAATATAAAACTGCAAAGATAATTGAAAAACTACTCTATAAATTATTTCTGTATAATTGATAAGAAATATAAAAAAGTCTTTTTAACGAGTGCTTTCAAAAAGATTGGTAACTTTTTTTTCATCAGCTTTTTCAACTAGACTTAAAAAGTTTAAATGTCTATTAATTGAAGCGTTAATTGATAGGAACAATTTTTGTTTTCAATCACGAGCTTTACGGACCATTATTAGCTACAATAATAATTCTTATTTTTACAAGTTAGACAAAAATCACTGTAGAAAGTAAGAAATTTCTTTACATAATTATGTGTAGTAAAAATCTATAAGATAAATTACAGAATCGATATTTCAATCAACAGAACTGTTTCAATCATTGCCTGATTTTTATTAAATAAAATAAAAAAAAAAACACTGTTGTTTTTTGTTGAGAATTGAGAAAACTTCCTAATTAAAAATCAATATCCGATAATATGTATATTTGGAATATTATATCGCGTTTGAGCAAACATAATTATTTTTTAGGTTAAAAACCAATAACAACAAACTGTACCGAAAAGAAAAAGTTGAGTCATAAAAGATCAAAATAAAGAAAAGCAAAATAAAAAAAAAACTATATTCCTCTTCGGAGGATTTCTTGCAATTATTGAAAATCGTGATTACAAGAGGCGCGTTTTAAAGAAAATGTTTATAAACACGCAACTAAAATCATCTTGAATAGCATATCTTGAGCCATTAACTTATCTACATTATCATCCTAAAAGACGATTTTAAATGATTAATCTGAGATTTGTACCAAATTATTGATGAGATAGGTGTGTGCTTTTTCATAAGGTATCATTGTACCATAAAAAGTAGGATAAAATAATCCTACGTTAGTATCCGTTTGACTTTGTTTCTCTAATATTAAAAAAATTCATCAATCTTCATGGCATCAACAATACTAATTGTTAAATTATATTTAAAACTAATAGACAGTACGTATGTCAAACCTTTCGTTTACGAATTTTCGCTTGAGCTTCTTTTAACAGTAGATCGAAAGTGTGATCTTCTGCTGGCTTCATTATACTCCTGCTACCTCCGAATGAATTAGTTGCCATTCCGTCTGTCATAAAAAATAAAGGATATTTAATTAATTTATTTTCATTTTAATAAATTATACGTTTAATAATATTTAGTACTTACCGAGGTCTGCGTATTTAACTTTACAGAAGGCTCGTCGTCCTCCAAAACATAAATCGTATCGTGGTAAAGAAGGATTTTCATTACCTCGTTCAACAGCTTTATATGCATCGCTTTTATAAGCAAACGTGACAAAGCCGTAGTTATCTCTGCAAAATAATTTTAAAAACTATGTAAAATATTTTTTCGATAAAAGAAAACTTTTATAAAGTTCAGGTGTCCAGCGACTTTTAAAAAGAAATTCAAGAACTTTTGAAGATTTTTAAGTCTGTAAATAAATTTTATCAAGGTCCACTTTTAAATAAATAAAACAATAGTTCTATGTTATATTTGATATATTTAAAGCTTAAAATGAAAATACAATAAGAAAGATTAATTATTCCTGCAAACTAATGATGTTTTTTTAAAATGGAAAAAATAATTAGAAACTTTAAAGAAAATAACTGAATTTGAATCTAAAAGTTGAAAGAAATTGAAGAAAGAAGTGAGAAAATGGAATATATAATTAAAATATGAAGAAAATAGTTCAAAATTGAAGAAATTAATTTAAAATTGAGAAAATAGTTAAATATATTGCAGAAACTAAAGTATCATAAAAATTTAAAGCCACTAAATGGAAAAGTTAAAAACTTGAAAGTAACTAGAGTTGAAGAAAATAACTAAAAATAGATAAAAGAGCGATATTTAAATAATACAATTCACATTTTAAGAAAATAAAAATTATTGAAAACTGTGTTTGAAAACAATAGAAAATTGAAGAAAGTAGTTTAGACAAGTAGACAAATTGATTGGAAAAAAACATAATTAAAAAATGCCGAAAAAATGTGATACAGAAAAAAATTTTAACAATTAAATAATATAACTACATGATATTTAAGAAAGTAATTTATAATATTGAAGAATATAATTAACCCTAGACATAGTTGGCTCATACGTAAAAGTACAACTGGGGTGGAAAACTACCCCAAAATTTTTCGTTGCTAGAAGATTCATATTAAACGCAAAATAACTTTACTGTGTATCATTTTCTTCGTTTTTTTATAAGGAAGAAGATAGCGTTTTTAGTTTCTTAATAGAATCAAAAATATGGTCATAAAAATACAAAAACCAAAATAAAAAACACAAAATTTGCAAATTTGCCGTATTTTAAACTTTTCCTGGGGTTTAAATTTTTTATTTTTTCATCAAAATTAATTTCTAATTTTTAAAAATAATTGAAAAATTAAAAAAAATAATTGAAAAGATGAAAAACAAAGTAAAAAAATAAATAATAGACAAATATTGAAGAAATAAATTGAAATCGAAGAGAATCATTGAAAAAATTGAAAAGTAAATTGATAGGTAGTTCAAAAAAATTAAAAAATTTAATAAATTAATTGAAATAACAAAAAATACAATTTAAAAACTTGAAAGTAACTAGACTTGAAGAAAATAACTAAAAATAGATAAAGGAGCGATATTTAAATAATACAATTAACATTTCAAGAAAATAAAAGTTGTTGAAAATTAAGTTTGAAAACAATTGAAAATTGAAGAAAGTAGTTGAAGAAGGTAGACAAATTAATTTAAAAAAGAAATAATAATTAAAAAATGATGAAAAAAATGTAATACCGAAACAAATTTTAACATTTAAAGAATATAACTGAAATTTAAGAAAACAATTTATTTATAATTGAAGAATATAATTAAATATTGACAAAAATAATTTCTAATTTTTAAAAATAATTAAAAATTTAAAAAAAATAATTGAAAAAATGAAGAAGAAAGTAATAAATAAATAATAGACAAATATTGAAGAAATAAATTAAAATCGAAGAGAATCATTGAAAAATTTAAAAAGTAAATTGATAGGTAGTTTAAGAATATAAAAAAAATTTAATAAATTAATTGAAACAAGAAAAAATACAATTCAGAAAATTTTAAATATAAAATAATTGATAAACGAAAAAAATTAGTGAAGAAAAAATAATTGAATAATTTGAAGAATGTAATTGAATATTAAAGGACAACATTTTAAAAATTGAAGAATACATCTGAAATTTGAAAATTTTATTTGTAATTGAAGAATACAATATTAATTGTAGAATTAAAGAATTAAATATTAATGAAAATAATTCTATAAATTGAAGAAAATAATTAAAACTTTAAGAAATAGGGAAAAATTGGACACTTACTTGAGAAAAGATTATATTTGAAGACATTTTGCTTTTTGAAATTGGGAAACTAACTTTTACTTTCATTTTTGCAGACGAAAGTCAAACTTAATTTAAAACAAAATGAACCATTAAAACTCATGATTAGATAAAAATTAAACATTTTTGACATTCAGTAACAAATTTATATTTTCTCTTGTTCCTCTAAAACATTTCAGAATGTTAAAAATCTTTTATTTTTATTTAATTATAAGCTTGAATGGTTCATTTGGTTTTAAATTAAGTTTGCTACCTTTCGTCTGAAAGAAAATCACAGTAAAAAAAAGCCAAACAAAAATTACTTCAAACATAATCTTCCAATTTCTCTTTAAATCAAGGTGATTTTGAAGTTTTCAAGGTGAAAAAAGTTGGAAAATTCAAGTCTTTTAAGCTTGCTGGACACCGTAAATATAATAATCAATTATAAAATATATAAAAACATTTATTTAAAATTTTATTTACCCATGTTCTCGGAAATGGACACTTATATCAACAACAGGACCGTAAGCTTCAAATCTTCTCCTCAAATCGACTTTTGTGATGCCTTCCTCGAGTCTTCCAACATAAATAACTCTTCGTTCCTCGACTTGCCTCTGTTTTTCTCTATCGTACCAACCATCATAAGGTCTTCTATAGGAACGCGAAGAAGATCTAAAAAAATATTTTATATTAAATCGTCTGCTTTCACGATTATCACCATTATTTTCATTTCAAGAAAATTCGTGTTAATCACATGTTAATAACTTTTAACAACAACACTGTTAATTTATTTTTCTATTCAATTAGAAAAATGAACATTTCAAACATTTATGTTTACGCTATATTTCTCTCCTCTGAATATACTTAAAAGCATAGTTTAATCAAATACAATTTTTTTGATTAATAATTTTCTTTTTCAACATTAGAAAATATTTCAGAGACGAAAAATGTTGCTTTCTCAGTAAGATGAGCTTTTGCAACTGTAAACATATTGTTTACCTCCTAAAATTTCTGTTGTTAATACTTCTAGAGGAACGATGCCTGTTCTTATCAAAAGTTCGCTTCCTTTCGCGTCTCCCCTGTTTTGGTCGACCTGACCATCTACTTCTTCCAAAAATAGAGCGAGACGACAACCTATAATCACGCGATACTTCCGAAACTTAAAACCCTCGAAAATAATCCGACAAAATTCAAAACTGTTTACAATTTTACGGAAAATAATAATATAAAAATAAATATAAATAGCTAACAAAAAAGTTACACGCCCGTGAATAATCAATTTGAATAGTAAAGTGAATTGATAAAATAATAGGGACCAGGGTGGCGATAATTTTTATGATTGTAAATTCCCGGTCGAATTTTTGTACTTCCCGGTTACATTGTTTTGAATTTTTTTTCAAAAAACCAAAGAAATTAAGATGCTTAAATATCTTCTAAAATTATTTAAATTTTTATTTTTTCGAATTTAATTGGATAGAATTTTCTTCTAGATGAATGATTATTCTTCGAATTTGTTTTTAATCGAATTAATTAAGTTTGCATTTTTACATAACAAGATTTTTAAATCAGCGAATTCATATTTAACAGAATTCTTGGTTTACGGAATTTTTGTTTAAACACACTTTTTATTTAAGGAGGCTCTCTCCATTTACATAACCTTAAACTAGAAAGTCGTTTCTAACCCCCCATGAAAATATTTTTGAAACCAATTTCACCAAATTTTGAAAGATTTAGTTGTACATTTTTAGAAAAAATTAGGTTGAACTAAAATTTGTTGTGAAATAATAATTATTTCACATTTTATGTTTTTTCTTTCAATCCAGTTAAAATCTGTAATTTTCAGACAATGTTGACAAATAATATCTCATTTTTCTCGTTGAAACATTCTCGGGGTGTCCGCAAAATTTTATTTTCAAAATTCCCTGATTTTTTCATAACTAATTTTTCATTTTCCCTGACCACCAATTTTACAGATTTTTTAAATTTTGCTTTGTTTATTAGGAATTTAAAGTAATAAAATTATGAATTTTTAATTTTATTTTGTTTAAACTTTTATATAAAAAACAAATTTTGTTTGCTTAATAACTTTTAAACAAGCTATTATTTGTTAAAATTGGATGAAAATCACTAATTTTAACCAGAATTAAAAAAAAGCATAAAATGTTTAATAAATATTATTTAACAACAAATTTTATCTCAACCTAAATTTTTCTGAAAAATGTACCAGTGAGTCTTTCAAAATTTAGTGAAATTAATTTTAATAATATTGTTATTTGGTGAGAAAAGCCATTTTTTAGTTTAAAGTTATGTCAATGGGGAGAATATTCTTAAAAGGATAAGCATTATATTAAATAACAATTCGTTTAAATAAAATTTCGAATAAATGAAGATTCGGTGAAATGAATATTCTAACATTTAAAAATTCGACTCACTTAACATTGTATTCAATAAAAATTCTGTTAAATTAAAATTCTTTTAAACAAAAAGTACGTTAAAAATAAATTGAATAAAATGAAAATTTTATTAAATACGAGAACTTATGATAACTAAAAATTCGGATTTATTATATTTCGATTAAAAATACATTCGAAAAATGAAAATTCGGCTCTAATGAAATTCTGACAAATAAAAATTATATCTGATAAATTTTAGAACTTATTCAATAGCACCAAGAAATTCCCGGTTTAATAATTAATTTCCCGGGAAATTTTAAAATTCAGGTCATTTCCCGGTTTCGCGGTCTAATCGCCATCCTGGGAACTTTCGTTTTTTAAGAATTAAAGAAAAATAACACACATACCTAGAACAACTGGAGTATCTCGAGGATGATCTGGATCTGGATCTTGATCTCAGTCTCAATTTTGATCTTGACCTTGATCTCGATCGTGATATCGATCTGGATCTTGAGAATCTAGTTGAACGTGAACGTGATCGTGAAGATCTGGTTCTGAAACTAGAAGAAGATTTTGTGTAAGATCGTGAAGACCAACTGCTACTTGAACTAACAGAACTTCGACGATGGCTTATTCTTCTACGACGTT
The DNA here is from genome assembly GCA_037103525.1 of Ganaspis brasiliensis. NCBI lineage: Eukaryota > Metazoa > Arthropoda > Insecta > Hymenoptera > Figitidae > Ganaspis > Ganaspis brasiliensis. The sequence goes on from JAZKLR010000294.1 coordinate 3,754,325, forward strand.
CTGGAGTGCGCCTGCAGGACCTGCTCTTGCTTCGACTTCTATTTCTATTTCGATTTCTACTCCTGATTCGATTTCTACTTCGGCTTCGACTTCGGCTCCTGCTTCTACTTCTGCTCCTACTCCTGCTTCGACTGCTTCGTGACCTCGAACGACTTGAATCAGATGATTCTCTTCTTCTGTAATTTCTTTGCTTTTTATTGGTTGTCCTAATTCTGAAAACACCAGGTAATAATAAGTTAAGCGAATAATATTAGCCAGTTTATAATAAATTAGAGTGTCTACAACTTGACTGAGAAGCAAGTTTTTCCCGATATTTTTACATTTTCCAGATTTCAATGATTTTTTCCTGAGTTCAAAAAATAGAAATTAGTAGGTTACAAAAATTAGTTTTCTCTTTTTTTTAAAGAAAGGGCTTTAGAAACAGAAAGGAAGAAAAGAAAAGGTATATTTACGTAAAATCAGAAGATTTTAAATGCTTTACTAAATAATGAAAAAATTTGTCTAAAAACAAAATCCAATAAATTATTAAAACCTCCAATAGTTTTAGAAAATTCATGAAAAATCTATGAATAAAAAAAGGAAATTAAAGAAAAAATCTGAAAGGATAAGAAAAAGTGAATGTACCTATTAAATAAAAAAGAATTTAAAAAAATATTTGGTAAAAGTTTAAAATTATGAAAAAATTATAAAACATATTTAGAATCTTTAGGAATCAATGGGAAAATAAGAAAAATTGAAAAACATACTAAAACTTGAAACACTGTAAAAAGAAAAATAAACAAAAAGTTTTAACGTATACGAAAGAAAAATTGAATTACTTATAAATTTTTAAAAATAAGAACAAAATAAAGGAATTATTTTATAACTAGAAATTTTATGAAAGAATAAAATTGCGATAAAACAGAAAAAAATGTTAAAAGATTTGAGAAAATCTACAAAAAGGTGAGCAAATCTAAAGTAAATCAAAAAATGAAAGAATAAATTAAACTTCCCCCTTCCTCTCAGGCTACAAATATTAGATAAATTCATCAACCCAAGAGTTTTTGCATAATTTTTAAATTATAAGAAAAAAAAATAATAATAAAACAGTTTTAAGAAAGAGGAAACATTCCTTCAAAAAAAGAAGAGTTATTATAAAATATATAAAAGTTCAAAGAATCATGACAAAAATTATAAAACAACAAAAATAATAATTTTTATAAATTGTATTTACTTTTATTTATTTACAATTTTGTTTATTGGAAACATTTGTCAAATTTTAGATTATTTTATCTAAAATATTTCCAATAAACAAAAAATTGTAATTTTTATTCACAAGCAACTCTGAATTGATCAGTATGTTAAAAATAAAATTGTATACTTTGAGAAACTTTTTCTTAAAAAGTTGTGTACTCTTCCACCAAAACACTTTTAAAATATAGATAGTTCTATTTATTTAAAATAAACGAAAATGTGAAGTCGGAATAACAACTTGTTTCCTGAGTTTTTTTTAAAATGAAAATGTCTACTTCAAAATGAAAAAATTTACAGAACACAAATTAACACAAAATAATTAACTTTTTAAACTGGAAACCTTGAATGAATTTAAAATTTGAGAAAAACAAATTGAGAAACTGTAGAAGAAAGTTAAAAATAATTTAAAAAATAAGACTGAAAATAATAACAATTTTAAAAAAGAACAATGTACCTTCTTATAATTGTAAATATTATTAAAAGATTTAAAAATAAAAATATTAAGAAGTTTATCAAAAAATGAATAAAGTCACTAAGTCTACTAAATCTGCAGAAATAAGAAAAATTACGAACATTTAACAAAATATAATGAAGTAATGTTTCAAGGCTGAAGATCTTTTTAAAAATGTTCAAATTATGAAAAAATGAGAAAAATGCAAAAAATATTAAAAATTTTATGAATAAACTGCAAACATAAGAAAACTGGAAAAAAGCTATTTGAAAATGAAAAAATATAAGTAAAAGTGAAATAAGAAAACGTAAAAAGGAAGGTAAAAAGTCTGTAAAAGAAATGCAAAAATTCTAAAAAAGTAAAAAATAGAGAAAATTATTTTAAAATCGAAACAATTTAAAGAGGATAAAACAAAGCTTTGAAAGAATGAAAAAATTCTTAAAACATTCGATAAATTTAAGGAAAAATCATAGCATTAAAAATTTTTAAAATTAAGAGAAACAAAATTTTATGAAAGAGTAAATAATTTTGTAAAAGAAAAAAGTTTTAAAATTAAAAAATAATTATAATTATAAACCCTCCCCCCTATTCTACCAAAAAAATTAGACAAATTACGGAAACCATGCGTTAAATTACAAAAAAAGGTTAATTAAAAAAGAGAAAATAAAGAATTAAAACTACGAAAAAATGGGAAAAAGAGAAAAATTTTTAAGTGATGCACGAAATATATGAGAAATGAAGTATTTTGATGATCGTTTTTTTTTTTTTGTTTAATATCGTATCATATCGTTTTTTGAACGATCTTCTAGAAATGACAATAATATATTTAATCAATTACTTTCTCTTTTAAAAATTAATTCTAAAAGTTCAAAATTGAGTGGTTATTGAAACTTTATAATTTTTCTTGAATTTTAATAAGATTTATTTGATAAACTAATTATTCAAATTTAGTTTTAATAATATTACATTAAATTAATAGTATAAATAAAATAAAATATTATTTTAGTAAAATAAATCATAATTTACAGACTAAATTTCTTAAACTGCATTTAGAATTTTGTTGAATTTGAAAAAGTTAAATAAAATTGTATATGTTTTTATTTAAAAATTGTAAAATCTTTTAAAAAATGTATATGTAAAAATAAATAAAAATCGTATAGTTAAAAAATTATACGATTTTAATTAATAAAAGTTTATTTTCTGGGTAAAAAAATTGTTTATAACTTAATAATTTTAAATTTTAAAATAAAATTATGTGTTAAACAAGAACTATAAGAGAAGAGATTTTGGAGAAGTAAATATAGTTAAATAAGAAATAGTTCAAATAATAATGTGAAATAAAAAATATGACAAATAAAAATTAAATTATGAGACGATATTAACAAATGACAATACGAGATTTTTAAGCAATTGAACATTCCGCGATCGAGCAATTACGATCAAGAAAAATGAACAACTCGTATCATTGTGCATCACTAATCTTTCATATCAAATTTTGATAATTTCCTTATTAGTTTTCAAAAAAATAGTTTCCTGACTAAATGACAAAAAATGTTTAATTTCCTGACTTCTTTGACCGCTGGACACCTTATTAATACAATTGTTGAAAAGGATACACCTCCCTGACAAAAGTATTGGATTGAATTTCAATCAGATTGAATAAGTTTTAATCAGTATTCTTCCGGGTCCTTCCGAAATTTGTTTCCGTGCCAATCAGTTTTTATTCAAATCTAAAAATGGATGTAACTTGACGAAAAATTCTTTCCGAATCATTCCGAATTAATTTGTTTCATTCCGAAGCTAAATTTTAATCCGTTTAAATCACGTTATTGCATTCCGAATCAATCAGAATCAATCCGTTTCATATGCGAATAAACCAGAATAAAATTGGAACGGATTGATTCGGAATGATTGGGAATGAAATAACGGAATTCAAACGGATTAAAACGGATTATTTCAGAATGATTCGGAAAGAATTTTTCGTTAAGTTACATCCATTTTTAGATATGGATAAAAACTTATTGGCTCGGAAACAAATTTCGGAATGCCCCGGAAGAAAAAACTTATTCCAACTGATTGGAATTCAATCCGATACTGTCGCCAGGGCTATCAACTATTATAAATTTAATTATTATTATTTAAGCTCCGCTCATAAAAATAAATGCATTTCATATTACTTTCTAATTCTGAAATTTGTTTAAATGATCAATTTTTGTATAAATGTTTAAATAATACATTCTACTGACCTAATAAACAATAAGTAAAATAATTTAATTACAACTATTAATCCCCATTTTAAAATGAAAACTCACCTATTGATATCAATGTCCTTTGACGCTGAAGAATTATTCGCAGTGACAGATGAATCACTCTTTTCACTAATTACAACTGAACAACTAGACGACGAAGATGATGACGACGATGATGATGGTGATGAGTGTTTATTGTTAACAGAATTTGTTTTCTCAACTGATGATTTGTCTGGAGTTTTATCCAGAACTGGAAGTTTACTCTTGGCTGGAAGATTATTCTCGACTGGAAGTTTGCTTTCAACTGATTTACTTTCAACTGGCAGTTTGATTTCATTTGGCTTGCCTTCAGACGAGCGTCTAGTTTCATTTGGCAATTTAATATCAGCTGGTTTGCCTTCAGATAAGCGTTTAGTTTCACCTAGTGGTTTAGGTTCAACTATTTTGACCTCAGACGACCGTTTACTCTCCACTGGCAGTTTAGTTTCAACTGAGTTGCTTTCAGTTGATCGTCTACTCTCAGTTGGCAATTTAATATCAGCTAGTTTAACCTCAAATGGGCGTTTAGTCTCAATTGGTAGTTTATTGTCAACAATCTTCACCTCCGGCGTCCGTTTACTCTCAATTTGTAAATTACTTTCCACTGATTTTACTTCAGACGATCGTTTACCCTCTACTGGAGATTTGCTCTCAATTGGTGATTTTGTTTCAACTGATTTACTCTCAAATGATCGTTTACCCTCATTTTGTTTATTCTCCAACAAACGTTTACTCTCAATTTGTGTATTTTCCAACTGTCGCTTACTCTCAATTTGTTTGGTTTCAAATGGTCTCTTAATCTCGATTTGCTTATTTTCAAACGGTCTCTTAATCTCGATTTGCTTATTTTCAAACGGTCTCTTAATCTCGATTTGTTTATTTTCAAACGATCTATTACTTTTGACCATCATTCTACTATTGACTGGTCGTTTGCTCTCAACCAATCGTTTCTCAGCTAATCGTTTCCTCTCCTCTATTTGTCTACAAAGCTTCTCTCTTTTCAAAATACCAGAATCTTTGACAGGTGAACAGCTAGTATACTCAGTTGATTTTGGAATTGGATTAAAAACAGTTTCATTCGTTTGTACACACGCGTCTTGCATAGCCGGCTTGAGTTCAACTTTGACCTCTTCAACTTCGCACTTTGGTTTTAAAATCGACACAATCTCTCTCTCGCACCAAATGGAATTGTCAGCATCGGTTTGAATCGGATCAGTGGTCGTAGAAGCATGATAAATATAGACCAAAGTCATTGGCTGAATGGGAGAATTTGTTCGACTGTTGTCGCTTCGATTTTGTTCCCGTCTGCTCCTATACTCGGCCAAATTTAATTTCTTTCGGGGAGGCTTCTTCTCGTTCTCTTGATAATCAGCTGGTTGCGTTTGAACAATTATGTTCTGAACTTCGTTATTGAGACTATTGGTGGTAGTTACGATACTCTCATTGGAATTTGTATATACAATGGATTGTGCAGGTTGTGGTGGTTTTTTCAATACAGAAACCATTTTCTGAGGACCGTCAATTGACTTTGTCTTGGTAATAGCTCCTTTACGTAATTGAAGAATACTCGTAGTTAAAGAAGAACGAATTTTCACCTCTGGAAAAGGTTTCGAAGGTGTATTTTCTTTAAATGGTTTGCTTTCAACAGTTTGAACAACTTCTACTTTTTTCAAGGGAACTTGCGTTTGTTTTGGTTTCTCAGAAGATGATTCTTTCGGGGTACAAGAAGAATTGACGGTATTTTTTTCTTCTCGTGTGACGTTAACATTTGCGGATTCTGGGACACTATCTTTCTTTAAGTTACTATTTACAATTTTAGCGACGTTATTAATCTTCTCATTTACAACTGGCCGAGTTAATTCTTCCTTAACAACCTTTTTCATTGACTTTTTCAACTTGGGTTGTTTACCGGAATTCTTACTGTTCTTTGTTGTTTGTGAATTACCATTGCTGCAATAATCGTGGTCCAATTGAACCGATCCTTCCGTTACGCTATTTTTATTTGTGACCTAAAAAGTAGGAAATATAATATTAACTTTATGAATTATTTTTTGTAATGATTTAATAAAACAAAGTTCACAGGTGTTGTACACACCTTGTAATAAAAAAAGAAAAAAAATATGTATCTCAATTCGCAGAATGTCTACTAATTTCGGGCAACAAAATTCTCAGTTATTTCCAGATATTTTTCCTTGTTTTTCCCGGTTTATATTCTCTTGTCAAATTAAAATTTTTATTTTATTTAAGGTATAAATAAACGTACAAATAGCTACAAAAATTAAAATTTTTTATATTATTTTTTTCAATTTTATATATTTATGTATTTAAGTACCTATAATTTTCAACATAATTGTTTAAAGAATTGCTTTATTAATGCATTAAAATAATAAGAATATTTATTTATAGGAAATAAGATGTGAAACAAGTTATTAATATTTCTGTACAAAATATAACAAATTTGTTATTTTTCAAACTTTTTGTCTAGGAAGTTAGTTTCGAGGATCGAACCTTTATTGAAAACAATACAATTATTTAAACTTTACTTTGTCGTTTTTTATTTTCATTGTAGAAATATAAAAACTTTTACCTTCATAATTAAAGATTCTTGATTTAAAGATGATTTTTAAAGTTATAGTAAATCTTCATCACAAAAATTAAAAAAGTCTAAACTTTCAGATAAAACCAAGCAGTTTACTTGAATCTTAAAAAAACTTCTAATCTATTTATTTACAAAAATAGCTTAAAACGCAATGCCAAACTTAAGGAGGTTTTCTCTATTTACATAACCTCAAACTAGAAAGTCGTTTTCGTCGTTTTTCACCCCAAATAAAAATATGATTCAAATAATTTCACCAAATTTTGAAAGATCCAGTTGTACATTTTCCAGAAAAAATTAGGTTCAGCTAATATTTGTTGTCAAATAATAATTTTTTCACATTTTATGTTTATTCTTTAAATTTAAACAACTGCAATTTTCACCCAATTCTGACAATTTCTCCTTGAAACATTCTCTACAATATCTTTTTGTTAGATTTCATTAAATAATATTCTGTTTAAAAATACGTAAAAAACAAACTTTAATTGTTTAATGACTTTTAAACGAAATATTATTTAACAAAACCAGACAAATAAAATTCTAGAGAATGTTTCAACGAGAAAAATGAGCTGCTACAGATTTAAACTAAAAAAAGAAAAGAAATTTAAAGAAAAAACATAAAATGTTAAATAATTATTATTTGACAACAAATTCTACCTCAACCTAATTTTTTCTGGAAAATGTACAACTGGATCTTTGAAAATTTGGTGAAATTAATTTTAATAATAATTTTACTTGATGGGGAAAGCCATTTTTTAGTTTGAGGTTATGTCAATGGAGAGAACCTCCTTAAGAATCCAGAAGATTTCGCATAATTGTAAATAGCACTTTAAATCTGAATTAGTGAAAAACTACTAATAAAATGAAGAAAAGTTGACCATAAAATTAATAAAGTTTAGTAAAAAATTACAAATTGATAGTAAAAAAAAAATAAATAAATACACTTTTGTAAGAGTTATTAATATTTTTTACCATAAATTTGTAGTTTTTTACTAGTTTTTAACAAAATTTTTTTTTTAATTCATTTTATGGACGAATTTTTATCGCTTCGTTAGAAGTTTTTCACGAATTCCGATTTAGAGTGTATATTTTAGAAAATATGGGAATTTTTCAGTTTTTCTATTGATAAGTTATTAACATTCAAAGATTCATTGATATCAAGAATCTTTCTTTTTTAATACAAATTTTTATGTTTGTACACTGAAAATCAAAAAAATCTTTAGATTAAATTAAAGTTGAAATATTTATTCTTTTAAAAGACTTGATTTGCTTAATTTGAAAAAACTATTAAAAATTTTAAATTTTGTTCTCTTTTGTACATATAGATTATAATAACTTGTTTCATATCTTACTTTAAACTGAATAAAATAAATTAATTAAATATTTTTTAATCAATAAAACCAAACATTTTTTACGAATTTATTAAATTATTTGATTTTAAAAATATCTTCGGTTGTCTGCCATTGTGTTATTTATATGTGTCTAGTCTATTTCAAAAACATTTGTTTATACAAAGAATTAATTTTTTAAAAAAAATCACCATATTTAAAATAAACTACCTACAAAAATACCACAAATTAAATGTTAGATTTTTCAAAAATAAGTAAAAATAAAAATGAGTAAAATATAATTGATTGACATGTTTGCAAATTAAAGTGAAATATTTACTAATTTTTAATTTTAGTATAGAGTTTCAAGGTGAAAAAGATCAAAGTAGTAAATGAAGCTTTTAATTTCGATCAGTTTGTCAATTATTAGTATTTAGTGATATCCCTTTAAAGTAGTTTAGAAGAATTTTGAAAATTGTGTGAGTTATGTAACTTTGATTTTTTGGCTATTTGTTTTTTAAAATTCTTATACCGTGGATGTCCCACTATCCGTCCACTTAAGCGTTTAAAGCACACAGAAAAGCAAAAAACAATATTTTTTTCTTTACAATTCGAAATATTCTTTTTGTGAAGAGTAATTTAAACCCTTTTTTAATATTTAAAATAATTTGTTTCCTTAAATGAGTGGATAAAGAATTTTTATTTAATTAATAAAATTAGTGTTTTTATGTACCGGATTCCGTCCACTATGTCCTAGTACCCGTCCACTATATTGTCCCAGTATCCGTCCACTTTTTCTACATACTTACATTACAACCTCAAAATTTAAAAGAAATGTGAAATGTATTCGAACAACATTAATTACTTTAAATGTGTAGAATATAGTGTACAAAGTGACTTTCGAGCTTTTATTTTTCTAAATAAGCCTCTTAGGAACATTATTCGAATAATAAGTTTCATCTTCGTGAGTTTAATTTTTGCTCTTAACTATCTTCGTTTTCCCCTCGTTATAATTAAAAACAGAACGTATTAAAATTATTGAAGAAGAAGAATACATAATAAGTGCTTTATATGAAACCTAAAAGTGTGCTATTGTGAATTTATTTGAAAACATTGCAGTGTTAATAAATTTTAACCTAAAATAATACCAAAACTACTTGCTTAAGTTGCTAAATTACTAAGCTATGCTAATATTTTTGATAAATCTAAAATAATTTAATGACTTAATTAAGTTTTCACTCAGTTTATTTGAATCTTAATCATTTTTATGCTTATCGCGTTTAGGTTATAAGTTTGTAGGATAGTGTGGACGGAGACCAGGACAGTGCTGAGTTGAGCTGTCCCAGTATTGGTCCAGCTAATTATTTTATTAAATACATTTTTTGGTTACATTTTTTGACGTGAATACATTATTTAATATCTGCTTTAGCGATAAATACGATTGTAAGTCTATTTAAAAATCATATGATCGATTTATGACCAAAAACCTCACAGCTATTCACTTGTGTCAAATCACTATTTTTACACATGTGAAGGCGTTCGACGGCATACAGGAACTTTTTGCATTTATTGAGGTAGAATTTTAGTGTTGAAATTTTAAAAATATTTGTGTAAAGCAAGCTCAAGGTATCATAGATTATGGTAACAATACTTAAATGCAATAAAAAATACCTATGCACGCTAAAATACTCAAAATTATGGAAAAGTGGACGGCTACTGGGACGTGGACGGGTACTGGGACATCCACGGTATTTTAAAGAGTTTTCAACCGATTTTGATGAAATTTATAGGGCGTACACATAAAATTATATGGTTTTTGAATAAATTTTAAATAAATTACATTTTTTTTTAATTTCACAAAAAAAAAAAATGAAAATATCACTCTGCGCGTATTTTTAAAAGTGCAAAGAGAGGGAGTTAACGTTTCATTTGTTTTTATAATTATTGTAATTATTTTTTTTGAACCCAAGAAAAATTTTAGGATTTTGGAAAGTAGGGGTAAAAAAATGTACGTTTACGGTTTTTACGGGTAACTTAACCTATAAATCAAAGGTAATTGAAAATTTACCTTATAATTTTTAGATTTTTATAAACCTTCGTATCCAAGGACTTTTCAGGTTGCTGATTACAAATTTGAAGTCAGTTTTCAAAAATCCAAATTGGCTGATTTAATATGTCAGATGAATTTTTAAAAAAATTTTGTTTGGAGTTTCTGATTAAAAATCTAAAGGTAGTTTCGAAGATTAGGACAGTAAGAAAAAAAAGAATTGATTTTGCAAAACGGACAAAAACGGGTGTACTTTTTTTTTACTCTTCTTTTCGAAAATAATTAATTTTTTCATGGGTGCAAAATTGTGTGGAACGGTGATATTCAATATCTTTTAAATCTAGTTTCTAATATTTTATAGTTCAAATCATTACACAAACGAATTTTGTTAAAAAAAACTTTTTTCTTTGATAACTTCAAGCTATTAAAATTTCTCCTTCCTGGTTTATTTAAAAAAAGAGAAGAATTACTAACCTTGAATAACATTTTCTTAACAACAGTACGGTAAATTAATTTAATATTGCTTTAAAAGTTGTATTATATTATAGTTTAAAATACATTAATTTTTTTAAATTTGTAAAGCCGTTTTTTTAAATTAATTAAAATATAGCCATTTTGCGCATTTTGTTACTGTTTCCATGTAAAAGTTCCAACTTTATAAATTTATATCTCAAAAACAGAACGGTAAATTTCAATAATATTGTAACCATACATGTAAAATAATGCATTTAATATGTCATTAAAATTCTATAAGAATCTATAAAAAATCGATTTTTGGATAAACCTCAATATGCAACAACAATTGTAGTAAAAAATAATTTTTAAAACAAACTGGTAAATTAATAAACTTTGTTTTAAGCATAGGAAGGAAATTCCCGGTTTGACTTAAAATTCCCGACTGATTCCCGTTTAGTAGACATCCTACAATTTCTATGATTCTTTAAAAACGAAACTTACTATTTTCAGAAGTTTATTTCGGGAAAGTGTAGCGCCAGCTTCCTGCATTTTAGTGCCTTTTCGAGCACTAGCTTTTTTCTCAGGCAGTGCTGGTATGACTGGTATAGATTTCTTGCGATTTGAAGCCTGGTATATAAACCGATCTTTAATAAAGATTGTCTAACGCTAAAAAAACATTCAATTTATCTAAAACATATTGTTACAATCACCTGTATCCTGTCAATAACTTCCTTGGGCAAGGTCTTTTTAATATCTCGATAACTGCTCTCTTCTGTTTTTACTGGCTTCTTTAAAAGTGTCTCATTTGCTTTTAACGCTTTCTTGTCCGATTTTTTTTTCTTTGTCGAAGGAGGTTCAACTTCTTTAATGTTTGGAATATCCTTCTTCTTTTTCTTTATCTGCTCTTGATTCTTCATCTGAGTTTGCTGCTGACTTTGAAGCTGCATCTTCTCCTGATTTTGCGTTTGCTTTTGATATTCTTTTTCAACTTGAGTTCGTTTCTGATTTGGAATTTGCGCTTGTTCTTGAACTTGTCTTCGTTCCAACTTCTGCACCTGCTTTTGTTCTTGACTTGGAATTTGCTTCTGTTCCTGTTTTTGCGTCTGCTCCTGATTTTGCGCTTGTTTTTTATTTTGAACTTGAGTTTGTTTTTTAGTTTGTACCTGCATTGGTTCTTGCTTGACAATCGGCATTTTTTCCACATTTTGTTCCAGAATTTGTTCCTCGTTTGAGGCATCACTAGTTACTTCATTAGCTTCAAACTGTTCAAATAGACTAGAAACATCACCAGCTTCCAGTGCTGTCAGAATAAAAAGAAAAACTTAGTTTAAAAAAAAAACGCATGCAATGACATTTATTAGTGTTAAAAAATGTGTAATACAAGTAAATTAAAATATTAGATTAGATTTGTAAGTACCAGGAGAGGGCTCCAAGAGATTAAAACTATTAAACCAGTTTTCTTCATCTGATTCTTCAATATTTAAAATTTCATCCTGTTCTTCAACTTCAATGCTCTTCTTAATTCCTTTTTTTGCTTTTTTCTTTCCATTAATCTTCGTTTGCGCATTTTCCTCAATTGGACATTTTTCATCATTACTATTACTGGCTACTATATTTTCTTGTTGTGTTGAACTTTCCTCATCTAGAAATAAAATAAAAATTGTTAATTAATTGAAAAAATAAATAAATAATAATCTCAATTTTATGTATAGAAAGTTTAAAATTATCGCATTCTTACCGAGTATCTTTTCGGTAAAAGATTGAGGTTCTATTGTTAAATCATCTTCAAAGATATTCTCTGAAAAAAGAGGATTTGCTTCTTCTGAATCCAATCCCAAAACATGCATATTCTCCTCGAATTCATAGGACTGGAAAATAAATCATGTTATTTCAAGAAACAAATGACTTTTTAAAAATATTAATCAATTTAAAACTGACCTCTAAAAAACCTAATTGGTCTTGCCAATCAGTAAGAGTTCTAGCAAAGTCTTCGTTTAAACTTTCCACTTTTGGAAAAAGGGAAGAAACTCCAGAAACTGGTAATACAGCTAAATCACCATTAAGTCTGTAAAAAATACAATGTTTTTTAAAATTACACATGATAATTAATTTCATTTAAATAACTATTTAATATTTCTTGTTCAATAATTTGAAATAAAAAATTGTAACTTACTCCTGTTCTGATTCCCATGACAAGATACTTGAATCCATTTGATTTTCCATGTAATCAAAATCACTTTCTACAACTCTTAATCCGGACACATCTTCAGATGATGGCATTATCAGATCATTCTGTAAAAACAGATCGAACTTCCAAGTCGATACGTAAACATTTAGATTAGAACTCAGTAAAAAAAGCTCGGGAATAAATAAATAAAAATAGGTACAAAATAAATTAATCCAAAAAAAGTGCACTATCGCTTAAAATCATGCGAACACTCATATTTTTATCATTGAAAAAATTGTTAATTTTCTTCTAATTACTATTTCTTCTTTTTAAGTAAGATGTCCTCGAAAAAGGTGTATTTGCAATTTTTAAAAATTTAACATTACTTTTGAAGTAATAAATATTTTTTAAATATATCTTAGTTAAACATCAGTTTTATCATTTTGCTGATAACTAATTTTTTGTGAAAATTTTTCTGTTTTGAAAAAAGTTAATAATTAGATTTTCAAAACTACGAATTTTTGCAATAATAAAAAACGAGATTTCTATAGACTTTTAGTGGTAGTGTAAATAAATAATCTGTGCAAAAAAACAAATATATACAGAAGTAAATAAGACTAGGGAAAATAAATCAAAAACAAAAATAAAAATATTTACAACAGTCTGTAAAAATGAGGAAGATAAAATCATATCAGATGCAACAATAAATAAAACTAGACAAGAATGTAGATAGGTAAATCAAAATATAAATAAAAATAAAACAAATATATTTAGGTGAAAAGGAACAATGATTTATCAGGATGTTTACTAATTTTGATCCCCCAAATTCACAGTTATTTTCCGGATTTAAATCAGTTCTTCTCGGTTTATTATTGTTTTGAAATTCCCAGATTTTCTGGATCGTAAATTACAATCTTTCCAAATTTTATTCTTTTAATGATTAATAACAATACTGTCTACTAAAATATTCTGGAATTTAAAAGAAATATTGAGGAAAAAGGTTGTGAAAAAAAAAATTGTGTTACTTTAATTTAGAAAAATATGTTTTCTTCAACTAATAGATATTAAATATAAGTCAAGACAAAAATATGATACTTATAGATTAAAAAGTAATTTCCAACTTTTTAGAAAGTCTGTGAGAAAATTAAAACAATCTACGAAAAAGCCAGGAAATTATAAAGAAAAATAAAGTCTGAATAAATATTTTAAAAAAAGAAATAAATAAATAAGACGTTTTTTAAAAAAATAAAATAACAAAATATTTAATACCTATGTAAAACTAAAAAAAATAGAAAGATCTACATAAAAATAAGTAAAAATGTAAAAATTATATAAGAAAAAGTAAAAAGCCTAAAAAATAAATAAAGTATTTTAAAATAAAGAAATTTAACATATTATTTTAAAAAAAAGTTAGGGAAAAATATTAAAAAGTAAAATATTCTAATATTAAACAACAAAATTAATCAATTGTGAGATAGTCTATGAACAAATGGTAAAATTAGAAAATTAAATTAATAATGAATTAAAATTACGTGAGAATGAAAAAAAATTTAAAAACGTATGCATTTACGGTGACGTGATTTTGAAAATTATAATAATAAGAAAATCAATGGAAAAACGTTCAAATTTTAATAAATTTATATTTATTTATAACTATTAATTTATACTATATGACAGACAAAAAAACATGAAATAAACAAAATAATCTGCGTAAAAATGAGAAAATTAAAAACTAAGAGAATATCTAATATCAAAAAAGGAAAAATGAAAAGAAGAAAAACTAAAAGATGATGAAAAAATGTACTTAAAAAACATTATATGAGTTATTTGCAAAAATAAAAAACTATAAAAAAAAATTTAAACGGTTGCAAAAAGGAAATAAATTTCTGAAGAAAAAGTGATAATAAAATTAAAACATTTATAAAAAGTTAAAATTCCTGGGCTTTTTGTAAATTCTCTGTTTTTCTCAAGATGTATTAAACGCTCAGAAAATTCCCGAATTTTCCAGATCGCTTGTAGACGCCCTGCAGATATTTCCTAAATATCTCATTAAATTTACATTAAATTTTCAGAATATTTAGAATATTTTTAACCGCATACTTTGTCAACGACAAAAAATTAGTTTTTATCAAATGATTCATTTTCCAATGAAAGTGCTGATTTTATATCAAAATTGTTTAAACAAAGACAAAAATTATTAATTGTCTAAAAAAAAACAATTAAATTTTCAATAAAAATTGTTTATTCTCGATCAAAGCAATAAATTTTCTGTACAAAAATACACGGAATTCCTAATAAAACAGTAAAATTTTAGACAAAAAGAGAAGGAAAACAAATAATTTTGTAATCAAAATGAAAAAGTTGAATTTAATTTTATTTAAAAGTAAAATAAAATTATATTTAATAATAATAATTTTTTTAAATAACTAAATAAATTTTTTGTTATATGGATCAATATTTTTCATGTTTAAATTTATAATAGACCCATCGTAAATTTCGTTCATTTTGAAGGTAAAGAAATTGAAATATACAAAATTTTCAATTTTTTTCGATTAATATGATCCTTGAATATTTTTTGGTTTTTCCGTTTAGTAAACACCCTGATTTGAAAAAATAAAATTACACAAAAAATATTGGGATTTGGCAAAAGAAAAATAATTTAATGACACTTTATTACAATTTAGAACAAATAGAATAGGCTGTAAATAATAAAGAATTAAATACACAATGTATAGAAAATAAATCATCTCCGACAAGCAATATTAATAAAAATTACCTGATCCAAAAGCGACAAATTGGAAAACCGCTCTTTGTCGTGATAATTTAAACACCCGGTCTCCATTTTGAATTCTTTATCAGTAACAGTTCAAATCTAAAACAGAAATTATTTCCAAAATCTTAGAAATCATTTTAATTATATTTTTACATATTTTCTTTATTTTCTCTACTTTTTAACTTTTTCCATAAATGAAATATTTACTTTGTTTTATCTTTTGTTACTTTACTTTTTACAACCATGATTGTAAGTTTTTTTTTCTTAAAGTATTATTACTAAATAATTTTCTAATTATATAAGTGCATTTATATAATTTTTTATTCTACAAATTCAAGAGAAAAATAATTACTTTTAGATTATTAAGCCAAATTAATATTAGTATTAATGTTAATACTGGTACAAAAATAAATTAAATTTTCAATTTCTGGTTATTAATTTTATGACTCTTGGGTTTTATTTGTTACCATTTTCAGAGTGAGTTTCTAGATTTAAATAATACGCATTTTCTGTTTATGGAAAATCCAACCATTATATATCAATTAAATCGAATTATTTGAGTTTTCAATGGAAATTCCTGTTAAGCAGTGGAGTATTCTGAAGGAAACAAGCGAAAAATTTCCGAAATTTACTGTTATCTTTAACTTTAATAATAAGAAGAACAACAAATCCTTGAACAGGTAGACGAGTTTTAGAGTTGCAAATTCTAAGAAGAGCATTATTTAAAGCAATTATCCTAAAACCACGCCCTGGAACTTTAAGGGCAAGATTTTAGGGATATAAAATATAGAAGTTATAACAATGAGAAACCATTGTCTTCTTCATAGATTGCAAGATAATATTCGTAGCCTTTCGTTTACCTACAGATAAAAATATTCCAAAATAGTTACATTTCTCGAACGTTCCTAAACTAGAAATTAAACTTCTCGGAATTTCATTTTAAACAAAGAACGATTTGTTTATTTAATGAAATGAAATAAAAATTATATTTAATAGATTTTATTTTATTAATATTAAGAATTTTTTCTTTAATAATATTAATAACAATTACAATATGTATGTAAAATAAATAGATTTTTCTATTATTATTTTATCATATTGTTATTATTTAAATAAAATCAAAAATAATATTTGAACAATTTATATCATGCAATAATAATAAGAATAAATATAACAAAAACAATTATATAATAATAAAATAACTATTTAAAGAAGGAATTATAAAGAAAATATATTACTTGAATGTGAAAAACCAGTCATTTTGCAAAATAAATTCTCTCAACAATTGTAATAACAATTTGATAACAATAACATTAAAATTGTGCAAAATTATAAATATGTAAACAAATAAATAATTACATCTCAAATTTAATTAAATATTAACAGGTTAAAAATGAAAAAAAAATTATGGTAAAAAGCAAGTTACATAAATTTGTGCTTAGTAGTTTAAAATGTTGTTTATAAAGTAAAATAACTATTTTAGTGACTATCTTCATGTTAAAACAAATTGATAAAAACCAAAGTGTGCGTAATTTCGTAATTGGCACTTGCACAATTCTACAGTGTAAAAAACATTATTGAAGAGAACAATTACTCCGGAACATTTACAATCAACAAAAGCAAAAGTGTTATTTTCTCAGGATAAAGATTGACAAATTGAAGAAAAGCATGACAAAAATTAATGTTAAAGCATCAAAAAGAACAAAATGACTCCGGATCGAAATCAGGAGCGCATGTGAAACATTGAGGTTATGTTCACTATATGCGAGATGAATTTGGAATATCGATAGTAAACAACAAATAGCTGAATATACAATAACATACACTTTCTTACAATAGAAACATAAATTCTGAGTAAATAATACAACAATGTAAATCATAAGGCAATAATTAACTCACCAAAGGAGGAACTAATTAGGTTAACAAGCATGCTGATTGTACGGGTGTCAATATTATTTACATGTAGCTCACAATAAACTGGAAATATAATTGCCTTTTGAGAAAAATCACTCGAACACTGTCAAATAAACACGATATATGCCTTATGTAACGGTAAGCCGAAAATTGTGATTTTCAGGCAGTGTGTCGCTTATGTAGCATCCACACATATTGTTGCATATTGCCAAGATTTACACAGGAGGTTACATTCAATTCTTGTAACAATCAACTAAGTTAGAAAGAGATACACAAATTGGATTATGATACAACTCCAGTTATGCACTTTGTTAACAACATGTCACATACACTTTGCCCAATAGAAGCGTTATTTTTACACACGTGTTTGGTACAGCCAAATTTTTAGCTTGCAATCCTCGATACATAAATAACGCACAAACACATAATCAGTGAAAATTGGTTATTCTAAATTTAATTAGAATACTTACTTTTCAAAAAATACGCGATTTTAAAACAACAAAGAACTAATTTTCGACACATAACACTTTCCCGGTTATACACGGTTAAGGTCCGAATCATCCGGTACGTGTGCCATTGACTAAAAAATGTTATGAGCACCATTCGAGGAGGGTAAAAAGAAGATGATTTCTCTTTCTTCTGGATGATAAAACAGCCAGCCAATGAGATTGAAGTACTTCCACCAATAGAATTACTTCCTAATTTCGACTAATTTACGATTAGTTTGTAAATTTTTAGAAAAAAATTAAAGTTTTGAGATAATACAGAATTCAAAATAGATAATTAACGTATTTTTACTTCGTTTTTTATTTTATTTTTGACAAATTAGACACAAAACATTCGAGTCAAATTTGAAACAAGAATCCAGTTGTCTTGCGCAGAATGATGCGCAGTGCGAACATCGAGAGGCGGTATAATTTGAATAGTGTGTGTAAAATTTTGATTATAAGGTATTATTAGATAAGTATAGAGATAGAAAATGAATAAAGTTTAAATTATTTTAAAGCCTGGAACGATTTTTAAAGTTTAGGTAACTTTTATATTAATAGTTTGCTATTTATTTGTACTTTAACTGATATAAACAAACTACACATGCGTGAAAATTTCAACCGCGAAACAGCCTAAAATCAATATGGCTTCCGAATATTTATACAGCCGGTAAATAAAATCACACACGATATTAAAATTATTTTACAATACTATTTCTACAAATAAAATAATTGATTTGTACTCTTGAAACAACTTTATTATTTGTATAATAATGTAAATAATGGCTTATAATTCATTAATTGCAGAAATTCTCATAAGAAAAACGGTAAATGAAGGTATAAATAATACATTCTTTTGATTTTACATTTTACATTATTTATCAAAAATATGGAAACGTAAAGTTATTGTATTATCATTACATTAATTTATCTACTGTTATCTTTTAATTTCTATTTTTTGTATCACATCCTCTCACATACTTTTGTTTTTGTCAAAGGGTTCTATGCAAGATATATATCATAATAACTATAACCTCGAAAAAAATGGCGGTATGTAATTATCGCTAAAATATCGCTATTGTAACATCTAACATGTTCATTATATTATATATATATTTATAAATATATCGCAGACCGTCATATTAGCATTTTATACCTTTTTCCATCTTTTTTTTTTTAATTTTATCCCTATCTTTGGAATTTTTTACCTTTCTGAGAAATTAATTTATTATTAATATATTAATTAATTGATCAAAGCTTGAATTTATTGAAAAATTTCAATTGATTTGAAGTTTAATAAATCTGAATTGCAATCAATGGTATAATTTACTTCGATAAAACATTTATTGATTTCATTTTAATCGATTTTAAATTTAATATTAATATTTACTGATTTTAATACATTTTAAATTTAAATTGTTTGAATTTATATTCAATTATCAATTTATTCGAATTTTTATAGATTCAAATTTTAATTTTTTCAAATTTTATTTAATCCAATTTAAAACGTTCTAGATTTCAAAACATGCAAATTTTAATTTATCATAAAATTATTAATTTATATATCAAATTTAAATCATTGTAAAATTAAATTTATCTAAATTTAAATCCATACGAACTTTAATTTATGAGGATTTTTTTATTCAAATTCCATTCAGTTCCCAAATTTAAATTGATTCAAAGTTTAAATCAACGCAAAATTTAACATTTTCGAAAACTTTTAATTTATACTAATTTTATTTAATCCTAAACTTAAATTAATTATCCAAATTTTATTCGATTAATAATTTAATCAAAATGTTAATTTACTCAAACATTAGACAAAACTTACAAATTTCAATTAAATTTTATGTCTATCCAAGTTTTGATTACACAAAATTTCAATTTATCAAATTCTGATAAATAAATCAAATTATTTAAATCACCAATTTAAATTTCAATTCATCCAAATTTTAATAAATTCTGATTTTAATTAATATATTCATAATAATTAAAAATTTTTTATTATTATTATTTATTTTATTATTATCAAGCCTAAACTTGAACCTTTTTTCGACAAATAATTCACTTTTTCATATATTTTAAAAAAAAAATTACTGTGATACTTGATTAAGAAAAAAATTAGTATCAATGAGACATTTTTTCAATTATAAATTTCCATTTTTTCCGAAAAATTATTAAAAAAAAAACAAAAAAACAAACTGCCAACCTATAATACATAATTGTATATTTTACAGACATTTGATGTTTAAAAAGTAAAAATGCGTAATTTATTCAAAAAGATATAGATGAAATTTATATCATGCACAATAAAAGAGAAATATTGAATATTGATTCACAACTGCAAAATATTCTTGTGAGTGAATATTCTGAGAGTGAAAATGTTTTTAAAAAAATGGTAAATAATTTATAGTTTTATTAAATAATAATAATAATATAAGCAAATTTTAATTTTCAATGTTTTAAAACAAAAACAAATAATAATCTTTATCAAATGTATTTTTTATTGATTTAAGGAACAAAATAATAATTTACTTATTTTATCCTCTGCTGATCTCAACAAACTTTGGTCGTGTATATATGATCTTTTAAAAAATACTAAAAAATTAGCTAAACTTAAAATTAAGGAAAATGGGACTGCTAGCAAAGAAAAGGTGATAAATATTTTCAATATTCATTTTTAACAATATTACCAATTTATGGTTTAAATTATATATTTATATTTATTGGAAAAAGAATACCGAATATTTTGTTTAAGCATTGAAGCGATTTTCATTAATTTCATCAATTTTAGGACTGTAATTTTATAACAAATGTACACAGTTCTGTTATTAAAGTTACGCTGCAATTAATAAAATTAGATTATACTCCTGATGTGCTACCGGCTTTTGTCGCTCTTTTAAATTCAAGATTACCTGCAATAAATAACACAACGGTTTGAATATTTATTTTATTTTAAAAAAGTATTTAAAAACTTTTAACGTTTCAATTTATATTTAAAGTTTGATTTTCTAGTTTGAATCTATCCAATTATTTAATTAATTTGAATATATTTTAACATTCGAAGGTAAAAGACGAAGTGTCCAGTTTTTTAGAAGAATGCTGGAAGTTAGAACTTATAACGGAAGGAAAAAATATCAAAAATGTTCTGAAATATTTAACAGAGTGCTCAAAACTTTCTCAGGTATAATTCATGTTTATTTTTGTACGTTTTAGAAATTCGAAAATTATTAATAACAATTTTAGAGTTCAAAAATTATAAATTAAGTTTTTAATATTTATAAATCTTTTATTAAAAATTAGCTAATTTCTTAAAAATTATTTAATATGTTTTTAAAGATTAAAAATTATCTGATGCGCTTTTAATTTTAAAAATTATCAAATATTATATTATTAAATATTTTCAGGAACATGTTATCAGATTTAATGATATAAAACATGCAATTAATTCGTTGAAGACTTCTGAAGATATACAAAATATCATGAAACTTGCTCGGGAGAATACACTTCTTCAAATTTCAGAAGGACGAGATTTATTAATTTATCTTCTTGCTGTTGAAGATCACTGGATAATGGTACATTTTATATTTTAATTATTGACTAGCTGAACCGCACAAACCAAATAAATTAATTTACGATACATTATTTATTAAAGAAAATGACAAATTAGTTACAAATTGGTAGATGAAACCTACTTTTTCTGTCAGAGTCTTAAATTTTTACTCAAAACACCCGTTCTCTCAAAAAATTGACATAACATGGTTGATAGCGCTATTAAGTTATGACATGAAAAATTCCACAAAGATAACATTGCAATAGTCAAAAATATTTTATTAAATAATACCCTTTGCTTTTATCAAAAAATTTGTCCCAAAAAGAATTTCAAGAATAAAATCACAATTACCTAACAAAAAATACAATTATTACAAAATGGGTCCTAAATTTATTATTTACTTATTCTGATTTGAATAAAATAATTTAAAAAATCGATAATTTCTTGTTTACACTTTCTAAATTAATAAATAGTTTAATTTACCGAAATTCTTTTTTTATAAATTAAATGTTACATTTTTATAATTAAATAAATTATAATTTAGAATAATATGTATCCAGGGTATTTATAATAACATCAGAGTCTCACTGGAAACAGCAGATACCAATTTAGTAAAAATTTACGCTGAAATCTTCATCGATGCTTGGAAAACTACACCTGCAAAACGGGAAATTATCGAAACTTGTTTAGAAAATTTAGTTTATCATTGTTTACGAGCTAAACGAAACATCAAAGGTAGACTCAAATTGGGAGAAAATTTGTTAACTTTTCTCGAGTGTTTTCATTTACAAAAGAATAATGATGTAAAACGAATGATTTGTGATCAATATTATCCATTTATATGGCCATATTTGAAGGTAATTTTGAATATTAATAAATAGAAATTCTAATTAGAGTTAAATAAAAAAACATTTATTTGTTATTTAGGCTCCTGGATCATGCGTAAGGTGCAATACTGCAGAAGTTCTTTTTCTCGCGTATCCAATGAACGTATCCGCTAAACTTTCAAAATCGAATCCTAGACTGAAAAAGAATAAATATTTATCCATGCAACACAGTGCAATAACTAATCTTATGAGAGATTCAGATGAGACAGTTTGTGCTATTGCTGTACAGGTATTTTTTTTTTAATTTATTTTTTATTTACATTATTCAGTAAATTTTCGGTATTTAGTAAATTGCTGGATTTCAGGGCGTATTTCACAGTTTAAGAAATTTTTGGAATGACATACCGTCCAAAGTAGTTAATGAGTGGTTGAATATTGCTTTAGAGTACACAAAAACTTCAAATAATCCAGAAATAAGAAAAAGCATTTTCGAGGGCTTAAGAGGTCTCCTGAGAAATCCACACAGCTATTCAAATTTAACGAAAATTGTGCCAAATTTTGTAAACAGCATATACGATTCAAATGTGAATGTTAAATTAGTGGTGCTGGATTTTTTTCTGAAAATGGAGAGTTGTGCTAAAATCCACGTTGGCAATTTAGTGCCATTAAATTCTATTATAGAGTGTTTAGAGGTAATTTTTTATTTATCTGTAGCTAAAATATTTAATTACTATTACAGGATGTCCAATGATTTTTGAAAAGCAAAATTTAAAACATTTTTTCCGGTTTTCCAGATCAAAAATATATCAATGTTCTCTTTTTTTTTAAAGTTTTAAAGTTTTTTTTTTAAGATTTTTAAAGTTTCCATTTTTAATAATTGAAACAATAGCTGTATATGATTTTAAACTGGAGAAAATAAGAAATAATAATGAAATTAATTGAATTTGAAGAAATAAGTTAAAAAAATTATAAATAAAGAACAATAATATAAGATATAATATTTTGGTTATAAAAATATAAAATCATACTAGATGTGAAATTAATTAATAACCGAAAAAGAAATATATTATAAGTTATAACGGAAGAAAAAAGTGAAAAAATGGAAATATATCATGGAAAATTAAAGAAAATAACTTAAATATGAAATTTAAGTAAATGGTTGAAAATATAGCAGCAGCTAAGATATTATTGAAATTTAAAGAAAATCATTGAAAACTTAGGAAAATAAATTAAAAAAACTAACAACTCGAAAGTAACTAGAATTTATTAAAGAAAATAACTAATACAAATGGGTAAAGAAGTGATATTTTCAGAATACAAATACAAGAATTGACGAAAATCGATGAAAATAAAAATTAAACAAATTAATTTAAGAAAGCTGAAAATAATTTAAAATTACGAAACAAATTAAAATTTATAAAAGTAACTAGACATCAAAGAAATTAATTGAAAAATTAAAGATCATAATTGAACATTAAAGATGTTAATTAAAGAAAGCTAAAAATAATTAAAAAACGACAAAGCAACTTAAAATTAATCAAATTAATTAGGCATCCAAGAAGATAATGGGACAATTGAAGAAAATAATTGAAAACTGAGGTAAATAATTGAAAAATTTAAGATCATAATTAAACATTGACGAACTTAATTTAAAAAAGCTGCAATTAACTAAACAATGACGAAAAAAATTCAAACTGATAAAAGTAACTAGACATCGAACAGGTTATCGAAAAAATTGAAGAAAATAATTGAAAATTGCGGAAAATAATTGAAAAATTTGTAGATCATAATTGAACATTGAAGAAATTAATTCTAGAAAGCTAAAACTAATTTTAAAATGACGAAAAAAAATAAAATTAATTAAAAAAACTGGACATGGAAGAAGTTAATGGAAAAATTGAAGAAAATAATTGAAAATTGAAGATCATAATTGAAAATTAAAGAAATTCACTTAAGAAAGCTAAAAGTAATTAAAAAATAATTAAGCAAATTAAAATTAATAAAAATAACTAGGCATCGAAGAAGTTAATGGAAAAATTGAAGAAAATATTTGGAAACTAAGAAAAATAATTGAAAAAATTTTAGATCATAATTGAATATTGAAGAAATTAATTTAAGATTACAGAAAATAATTTCAAAATGACGTATTAAAATAAAAATTAATAAAAGTAACTAGACATCAAAGAAGTTAATTTAAAAATTGAAGAAAATAATTGATAAATTTGTAGATCATAATTGAACATTGAAGAAATTAATTTAAGAAAGCTGAAACGTATTTAAAAATGAAGAAATAAATTAAAATTAATAAATGTAACTAGACATCGAGAAAGTTAATGAAAAAATTAAAGAAAATAATTGAGAAAATTGAAAATCATAATTGAAAAATAAAAAAATTAATTTAAGGAAGCTGAAACTAATTTAAAAAATTCGAAATAAATTAAAATTAATAAAAGTAACTAGGCATCGAAGAAGTTAATTGAAAGATTTAAGAAAATAATTGAAAACTGAAGAAAATAATTTAAAAATTTGAAGATCATAATTGAACATTGAAGAAATTAATTTAAGGAAGCTGAAAAAATTTAAAAATGACGAAAAAAATTAAAATTAATAAAAGTAACTGGATATTGAAGAAGTTAATGAAAAAATTGGAGAAAATAATTGAAAACTGAGGAATTTAATTGAGAAAATTGAAAATCATAATTGAACATTGAAAAAATTAATTTAAGGAAGCTAAAAATAATTTTATAATGAAGAAATAAATTAAAATTAATAAATGTAACTAGGCATCAAAAAATTTAATGCAAAAATTGAAGAAAATAACTGAAAACTGAGGAAAATAATTGAGAAAATTGAAAATCATAATTGAACATTGAAAAAATTAATTTAAGGAAGCTAAAAATAATTTTGTAATGACGAAGCAAATTTAATAAAATAATTGAATCAACAAATAGTATTTTTTTAATATTAAAAAATGGAAATTTGAATATTGAACACAATAATATGTAATTTAAATTTTTTTTTTGTTGAAATTATGTATTGAAGAATATAATTGAAATTTGAAGAAATTGACTGAAAAAAAGAAGAATATATTTAAAAAATGATGAAGTTAAATAAAACATGTTAAAAAATTATTGAGCATTAAATAAGTTCAGTAAAAAATTGGTAAATGCAAAAATAGATTTAATATTGGAAAAAAAATAATTAAAACTAAAAACATAATTGAAAAAGATTAAAAAATATAATTAAAATTTACGGAAAGTAGTCTAAAATATAGAAAATTATTTGAAAAATTATGAAAATAATTACTAAATGAAGAAATGGATTACAAAATAATTAAAATAATTGAAAATTGGAGATAATCGATATCATAATAGAAAAGTTTTAAAAGTTTAAATTATTAAAAATTGGAGTAATTTTTAAATCAATTCAAATTGAATTAAGATCTCTGGATAACCTGTATTATTGCGCTTAAAATTACTAAAAAATTGTTTGTTAAAATTAATAAATTATTGTTTAGTAAAATAAATTACACAAACTAGTAAACTATATAAATTAGCCAGATATTATTATTTTTAGACTTACTAAAACTTTATTTAAAGATTATTGTAAAATCCCTAAAAATGTATTTTTGTAATTTTACTTCGATATCTGTCATTTCAGGTCGTTTTCAATTATTAAAAGTATTAATAAAATTTTTATGGTTTAGATGAATTCCCACATAGAAGTAATGGATTTATTGCATAAATTGTTATGGTCGAGGATTTCTTCCCTAAAGGACGAGAAAAAGATTATAAAAGAAATCTTTAATGCTGGGCAAATAAATGTCAACGTAGTAAGAAAATTTTTTCTCCATTCCAAGGATATAGTTGATTTTGAAAATGCTCTAGAACTTCTAAATATTCTATTACCTGCAATAATGCAAGTAATAGAATCGTTGCCGGAAAAAGAAGTTAGTGAGAGTAAAAGACGTAAACCAGAAGCTCAAGTAAAAAAAATATCTTGCGGTAAATAATCGTATCCTTTTGTTTCTTCTAATATTGATATAATTCTATTTTATATTTTTTGAAAAATCATCTAATTAATTTTTTTTATATCATTATTTATTTTATTCTATCAAACAATTCAAAATTTACTTTCTGTATTTCGATAAAATTTATTTTCAGAAAATGAAAGTCCACTGGGATCGAACATTGATCAATCTTCGGTTCAAATTCTACTCGATGCTAGTGCACTTTTGTATTTAGTGAACATAGAAGCTTTTAAGGATAATTCACTAAACAATCATGTAAAGGATCTCACTTTCAAAATCACGGAAAAATTGTACTCAATTCTGGAAAAGTTTGAGGTAGGAAGAGATAATTTTTGAAAAATATTTGTAGTGATGATGATGATTTCAAATTTTTAGGATTCGGAATTAAGTGAAACAGCTATATTTTTCCTTTCCTTGATACCGAAAAATTCAATTGAAAATTTGGATGAATATTTGGAAAAATACAAAAGAAAATTATTTCATCTAAACACCTCCGATACAACGATATTGTCAATTCTACTTTTATTGGTCAGATGGGAGAAAATAGATGTGCTTCTCGATTTGCTGCCATCTTTACTAAACTCCGATGACAATTTACTGACGAAATTAGTTAATATAAAGTTTTATATTTAATTAAATCTAATATATAATAATATAGTTTATAATATAAATGGAAATTGAATATGTCTAGAAAATGAGTATTTAATTCTGATCTTTTCAGACAGTTTTCGTGCAATTTGAATCAGTGAATAACGAATCTGAAATGGAAGAAGAAGCAAGAATGTTAAATTTAGGTCTCAGACTGCTCCAGATTATTGTTAAGAACGATTTCCAGTGCAATTTAATGCCAAATTATCATAAAAATATGGTTCATTTATGGGAGAATTTACTTTTTATTGAAACACGCATAGAGAATAAACTAATGAATAATAATTTCTCTTGTTTATTGACTGAGAATTGTTTAAAATCAATGTTTAAACATTACATTTCGTTAATTCCAATTCTTCACCATTCGGTTGATTTTAAATCAGAAATTCATTTCTCACGCATTATAACGTGGATTCAAGAGTATGTATTTTTGAACTATTATATATTTGAAAAGTATTAATATTTCTAATATTAAACTGAATTTTATATATATCAACTACTTAATAGCCGATTAATGATTAATTGTATTATTGACTTTTAATTATTAAAAATTTATAATTTTTGTTCTAGGAAAATTGTAAATCATATATCTGGTATAACGGATCTAGAAACTGATGAGCTAGCTGTGAACATATTAAAATGTGTGTTCGATTCCAGTAATAATATGATAACTGAATTCAAAGTTCCCCCAAAATTATGTTGTGAAATAATAATTTTATACAGTAAATGCCTGATGAAAAGATGTGGAATTATCTTTGTGAATTCCGCACTAGTCACTATATTAGCTTTAATGAAATTTAATTTCGAAATTTTTAAAAGTGACGAATCTGAATTGGTAAAAGTTGCTGTTCCCTCACTTTTTGTGGCTGTGATGGTCACTTTGACCAAATATCCTGCAGAATTAGTCAAGATTCATACAAATGTGAGTTTATTAAACATTTTTTTGATTGTGGAAGTTTAATTTTTCAGGGCTGCCAGCGGATTTGCAGATTAAAAATAGTAAAAAAGGTAACATTCTTATCTAAAAAAAAGTGAGTAAATAGTGAGTTTTTAAGTGAAAAAAGTGAGTTTGATATTACTGATATTAATTTGGAACCCTCCAGCAGAGGGAAATAATTAATCAGCGCTCCCCAATACAGAATATTGAAAATGACAAAACTAATTGAAAAATTGATTAAAAATCAAGAAATGGAGACTAAAATTGAAACGAAATAATTAAAATTTGAAGAATGATAAAAATAATTAAAATTTGAAAACAAATAAATTTGAGACTAGTGTAAAAAATTCAAATTTTAAGTACAATAATTGAGATATGCATTTACGAAATAATTAAAATGCGAAGAAACAAATTGAATAATTACATAAATAATTGAATGCTGGTGTACAAATTTAACTTCTTAGACAATAGATGAAAAATTGAAAAAAACAATTTAAAAATGGCAAAAAAAAGTTTATATGTGCAGAAAAATGACAAAAATAACTGAAATTTGGAAAAAAAA
Organism: Ganaspis brasiliensis; assembly: GCA_037103525.1. Lineage (NCBI taxonomy): Eukaryota > Metazoa > Arthropoda > Insecta > Hymenoptera > Figitidae > Ganaspis > Ganaspis brasiliensis. Next base: position 3,782,623 of record JAZKLR010000294.1, read on the forward strand.
TTAATGAAAAATGAGAAATATAATTTAAAAATGGAGTAATAATAATAATAAAAAATTTAATACATTAAATGAAAAAAGGATAAAATCATTGTAAAATTAACGATATAAGTGAAATGTAAAGAAACTAATCGAATAATAACAAATAATTGAAAAATGGTGTAAAACTTAACAAATTCATGGCAATAATAAAAAGATTCAGGAAAAATACATTAAAAGAAAATATTTGCAAAATGTTAAAAATATTTTAATAATGTCAAAAAATAATTGTATTTTGAAAAAAAGATTTGAGAAATGACAAAAATAATTGATAACTATAGTGTAAAAAATTAAATATTTGAAGACAATACTTTATAAATTGACGAAACAATTGAAATGTTAAAAAACTAATTGAATAATGACATAAATAATTGAAAGCTGGTGTAAAAATTAAAAATTTATAGACAATAATTGAAAAATTGAAAAAAATATTAGAAGTTTCAAGAAAATAATTTAAAGTGAGAGAAATTAATTTAAGCTTAAAGAAAATAATTGAAATTTGAAGAGAATAATTGAAGAATGTAAAAAAAATTAAATATGAAGAAAGTAATTAAAGTTTAAAGAAAATAATTAAAATTTGTAGAAAATATTTAAAAAAAAAGATGTAAAAAATTAACAAATTCATTCCAGTAATAAAAAGAATGAAGAAAATAATTGAAAACTGGTGTAAAAAATTTAAAAATTCATTTCAATAAACAAAATTGAATAAAATAATTCTAAAATGTCAAAAATAATAGAAATACGAAGAGAATAATTAAAAAATGACAAAAGTAATTAAAATTTGAAGAAAATAATTATAAAATAACAAAAGTAAACTGAATCTTGTGTAGGAAATTTAAATATTTCTGATAATAATTTAAAGATTGTAAAACATAATTGGAATTTTAAGAAAATAATTGAAAAATGACAGAAATAATTGGAAATATAAATTTCAAATAATTGGAATTTTAAGAAAATAATTGAAGAATGACAAAAATAATTCTAATTTGAAAAAATATTGTTAAATGACAAAAATAATTGAAAAATTGATTAAATATCAAAAAATGAAGACAAAAATTGAAAAATTGAAATTTGAAGAAAATAATTAAAAAGTATAAAAAATTATTGAAATTTTAAGAAAATGATTGAAGAATGACAAAAATAATTAAAATTTGAAAAACATGGATTTTAGACTGGTGTAAGAAATTAAAATTTTGAGTACAATAATTGAGGTATTGACGAAATAATTACAGTGTTAAGAAATTAATTGAATAATGACATAAATAATTGAAAGCTGGTGTAAGAACTAAACTTTTTGGACAATAATAAATTGAAAAATTGAAAAAAATAATAGAAGTTTCAAAAAAATAATTGAAAATTTTAGAAAATAATTAAAAAAGGGCAAAAATTGTATATATGTGAAAAATAGTGGAAAATGACAAAAAGAACTAAAATTTGGAAATAAAAATGAATGAAAAATAAGAAATGTAATTAAAAAATGGAGTAAAAAAATAAAAAATTTAATACATTTTTTGGAAAATTGCATAAAATAATTGAAAAATTAACGATATAATTGAAATGTGACGAAACTAATTGAATAATGACATAAATAATTGAAAGCTGGTGTAAAAATTAAAAATTTATAGACAATAATAAAAAGATTGAGGAAAAATACATTTAAAAAAAATAATTGCAAAAAGATAAAAATATTTGAATAATGGCAAAAATAATTGATAACTAGTGTAAAAAATTTAAAATTTAAAGACAATACAGTACCGTTGGAATTTGTCAGTCCACTAATTTATTAAGTTTTGAAAAATGTCTTTAAACGTAGAAAGTATAATTATTAAAATTTTTCTTTTTTTTTAGTTTCTCAAAGAAGGTGAAATTGTGAGAAAAATAACACCTGAGTGAAGTGATTTAGTTAATTTTTCATGGAAATATGTTTAAAAAAGTGGAAATTTTATTGTTTGACAAAAATTCAAATTGCTCTCAAAATAATAATGTTTTTTTAAAGTTTCTATGCTTGTTTTAAAGGGTATTTTCTGAAGAATAAAATTATTTTATAAGCTTTGAAATGCAATTTTTGTTTTTAGGATGTGCAAGGCTCGAAAGTTGGACCAAAAAATATAGAAAAATTATAATTGTTTATATCTTGATATCAAATGAAGCTATAGAGAATATAACAACGTTATAATTGTCAATTACTTTCGGAAAAAAAATTAATACATTTTATGTTAAATAATGTTTTCAAAATTTTATAAATTTTTTGGTTCAACTTTTGAGCCTTGCATATTTTAGGAAAAAAACTGCACTTTAAGGCTTAAATAAGTTTATTCTTCAGAAAAGGTTTTCAAGCATAGGAACTTTAAAAAACCTTCACTATTTCTAGAGTAATTTCAATTTTTGTAAAACATAAACAATTCCACATTTTTTAACATGTTTTAATGAAAAATTGACTAACAGGTACAATAATTGAAAAATTGAAGAAATTTATTAGAAGTTCGAGAAAAATAATACAAAGTTGAAGAAATTAATTGAAGTTTGAAGAAAATAATTGAAATTTGAAGAGAATAATTAAAAGATGTAAAAAAAAATTTTTAATGTGAAGAAAGTAATTAAAGTTTCAAGAAAATAATTGAAAAAGGTGTACAAAATTTAGACAATCATTACAATAATAAAAGGACGGAAGAAAATAATTTTAATTTGAAGAAAATAATTAAAAACTGGTGAAAGAAATTTAAAAAATCAAGACAATAAAAAAAATTGAATAAACTAATTGACAATTGTAGAAAATAATACTAAAGTGTCACAAAAAATAAAAACATGAAGAAAGTAATTGGAAAATGACAAAAAATACTTGTATAATGACAAAAGTAATTGAAATTTGAAAAAAATAAGTAAAAAACTAAACAAAAGTAAATTCAAAATCGTGGAGAAAATTGATATATTCCTGCCGATAATTTAAAGATTAATGAACATAACTAAAAAAATTTTTAAAATTATTGAAATTTGAAGAAAATAATTGAAAACTGGTGTTAGAAATTTAAAAATTGATTTCAATAAAAATAAAATTGAATGAAATAATTGAAATTTGTAGAAAATAATTTCAAATTGGCAAAAATAATAGAAATATGAGGGAAATAATTAGAAAATGACAAAAGTAATTGAAATTTGAAGAAAATAATTGAAAAATAACAAAAGTAAATTGAAACTTGTATAGAAAATTTTAATATTCCTGACAATAATTTAAAGATAGAAGAACATCATTGGAATTTTAAGAAAATAATTTAAAAAATGCCAATAATAAATGAAAACTTGTGTAATAAATTTAAATATTCATTAAAGTAATTTAAAGGCTGAAGAAAATAATTGATATTTGAAAAAATTAAATTCAAATTCGCAAAAATACTTGAAAATTGACAAAAATACTTTAAAGTTGACAAAAGAACTTTAAGGCGTTAGACCACCCTGACAGCATAAAAATTTGACGGTTTTAAGTGTTTTCTTTTTCAACGAAACTGTTAAAAATATATTTTTTTCATATTTATTAGTATTTAGTACATATATTGAACTTTATAAATTATAAAAATGGTTTAAAAATATTAACAAATAAGGAAGATATACGTATCGACGTGAAACTGTTTTTTTATGGTGGGCTAGATATCACTACACATTTTATCGGAAAGAAGTAAACTAAAAAAGTGAGAAAAGTGAGTTTTTTTTCTGAGTAAAAATAAGAAAAGTGAGTCACTGGCAGTCCTGATTTTTACTTGTTTTTGTTAATTTTTAATAGAAGATTTAACTTAATATTTAAGTTAATAATATGATTAATAGTATTGATAATATGTAAATAATTAAATAGTAAACCTAATAAAGAATCAAATGAAAATGAAGTAAAAAATACACAAAGTTAACGTTGATTTTCCAATAATTGATTTTTTTTATTCCAGAACTTGAAATCCCTTGAAGATGTGATAAAAAACATGTTTCCCCTGCTGGGTCAATCATTGGATGTGCGTCTAAAATATATGGCGATTATTTTTAACACTGCCACTTTTTCCCTTAGCAAAGATTTTAAAAACTTGAACAACGAACAATTATCTTCAGGTGATGTACTTTATCGAGATTTACCTTTCATTGCAGAAGAAATTATTAAAATCATTTTGCATGCTGAGGGATTTCAAGATTTGTGCCTTGATGTTTTAAACAAAACTTATTCAAAATATAATACGGTATGTAAAGAAATTTTACGAAATTTTAATTTATTAAAGTATTTGAAACATAGGTAAATAAAAATACATTTTAAAATCTTAATAAAAATGCTCTTTAAGTGAAAATATTACGTATTTTGTCAATAAGAGTAATTTAATCATCATTTTATTAATTAAAATTATTATTATTAACCAGATGGGTCAGTTGTCCGCATTGATGATTATTAAAAGACTTATAAAACCACCAAAGAAATCAACCATTAAGAAAAGGAAAAGAATAAAAAATATTATTTATTCGATTAAGGAACAAAATCAAAAATATACTGAGGAAAACTGCTTTACGTCAGACTGTGATGAGTAAGATTTTATTTTATAAAAAAGTTTAATTATTTAGTTTTAAATTTATTAGAATTACATAAATTTTTGAATTTTTTTTATATATTCTGATCATTTTTAAATCCATTCATCGCTTTATGTATTTTTTCAATTTTTCAAAAAATTGATTCTATTTTTTCGCAAATTTATTTACTTTTTCAAAAAAATTTTAGCGTTTTTTGATTTTTTATCTTTTTTTATTTAAGTAATTCGGTTTTTTTCTTGGAATTTTCTAGTATTTAAAACTTTTTCGTTCTCTCAAAAATGTTTTTATATTTAAATTTTCTAATTTTTGTATATTCTCGTTTCTTGTTTTTAAAAAATTTACTTATTTCTTTCGTAGACTTTTTACTTTTCTTTTTTTACATTTATTCATTTTTCAGTAGATTATCATCGACTGCCTTATTTGCTCAAATTTCATTAAGTCGCAAAAAAAATAAATAAAACAGATTTTTTTAGAATACCTATCTTTCTTTCAGATTTATTAGTGAATTTAAGAGAATAATTATTGAAGAGATACTAAACTCGTGGGACATATCGTGAGTAAAAAGAACTGCATTGTTTTTATTATGTTAAAAAAACTTAAGTTGAAGATTAAAATGTTGAATACTTGGTATGTATATATTATTTTATGAAGATGCTTCTAGTTATTATTAGAGATAAAAACTAATGAAATTAGTTTAGATAATAATTTTATATTGTAATAGTTGTAATTATTATATATTAAATTTTTACATAGCTAGTCAACGAAAATATTACCGGTTATAAAAAAACAAAATCTAATTTAAATTCCGGAATAAATCAAAATAACACGAATACAGTACGGTAATAAATTTTTTGAATATCTTTAATTTTAGTTTTATATTGTGAAGTATTACAGCGTAGTGCATTTTGTTTATTTTATATAAAAAGGGAAGCAAATTCACAAACTAAGTGATGTTTATTCAAAAGTGTATAATTTATTTAACGTTACTTGAAACATTTTTATCATTGTTTTACTAAATTAAAGTGATTTATTGTTTGTTTATGCTTTTATCGTAACATTATAATTTTATTTTACAAGATAATTATAATCAAGTAAAATACGTTTTGTAAATGAAAGTGAAAATAAATGTAAATAAAAAACTTGTCTATAATATTTAATTAACTTTATTCTGCAGTTTTATATTATAAATTTCTAGTTAATTTAATTACCTACATATTTTTAAATATATACAAATTTTTTTTTTTAATATAAATGTACAATAATAAATTAAAATGTTTAACCTGAAGAAGTGATGTTCCGCATTTGACGAACAGCAGCAACCACACGAGCATTGCAACCGGAAGTTCCATTCTGATAATCTTCAGGTGACAATCTCAATAATTGTGCCATTTGTTGTAAATTTTCGGATAGAGAAAAGCCAAGTTCTTCCAGAACATTTCCCAGGTAATCTGTTTTTTTAAAATCGTAAACTGAACTTTTAATTTTTTATTTAATTTGATATTAACTTGATTTTAGTTTCCTTATGATTTGGTTACAATCTGTTTTTCATTCGATTATGATTTCACTTTGATTTGGTCCGAATTAGATTTTAGTATAATTTATTATTAAATTTTAATCTCATTCGAATTTCATTTAACAGTGATTTGATTTAAAAATTGAAACTTACCGATATCAGTCGCAAGTTGTTTGCAAGCAGCAAAATTTAATTCACAAATGCCCAGTGTTTGATCCTGAAACATTTGACAAGTTTCTTTGGCAATGATTCCTAATAAAATATCCGCAAATCCAGATTCGGCAGAACCTTGATTATATTGAGGATCTGCAGCTTTTAAAGCATGAGTTAAACTTGGATTATCTCTCAATAAAAATGGCTCTAAATGTTGTGGCAGTGTCATCAAATATTGTCCAACTTGCGTAATATATTCCTGAGGTGCAAAACTATAATCGGGTAAATCCGACGTAATACTGCTGGTATTATTTTCAATTAACGACCAAGCCGGTGCCTTCTGCACCAGCAACAATTGATTAAAAATTGGCGAAAAAATCACTTCATAAGTTGTTCTATGCAGATCTGAGCATAATTTATGAATCGATTTTATTGCCGGGTCCAAAACAGTTTTATCCTCTGAAAAAGGTTTTAAAAAAGATTGTTAATACTCTCATTAAAAAGCTCTGAATTTTTTTAATCTCAAAAAATTCTAAAGAAGCTTAATTTTGTTTTTTAATCTAATGGTAATGGCTTTTTTTAATTGTACGCTTTATTTTAATGCTAATTCGCAGAAGAAGCATTTTTACCTTTTTGAATGGCTGATACAAGATTTTGCAATTCTGTTCGACCAGCCGATGTTAATAACAAAGTTTTGTATTGTCCGAAAAAGTTTCCATTTGAATTTTTGTTGTTAATTTCAATTATATCGGAAGTTAGGACTTTTTCGAAATTTTCGATATTTCCCAAAAATTCACCTGAAATTAAGACGAATGTTTAATTAGATATTAGATATTAATTATATAAAATTACCTCATTTGAAAAAAATACCTATTGTCTGCATGAGAGTCAGGCACATTTGAAACAAATTCCAATCTTCGTGTTTAACTTTACGCTTTTCCAACATCCGAATGCCGGTCTTGTATTTTTCCACATAATTATTGAAGTATGCCTATTACATAAAAAAAAAAAAATTTTAAATGTTTGAACTAAATATTTCTATAGATTAAAAGAAACTAAACATATTTTTTAATTGACAGAAACTAAAAGGTTTTAAAAATTTAAGAGAAATTACAAGATTTTGAAAAAGTTTCGAATCTTAAAAGAAACTAAAAATACGAAAAATCTTGATTAATAAAAATTACGATGTACATTTAAAGACTTGAGTAAACCAGGATATCCACAGCCTTCTGTGAAAATTTTGCACCTCTTGTTGGCCTCATTTGCATAATCCAAGACCCTTGAAATGCTGAGGGAAAGAAAATTAATCGTTTCACTTAAATCATCGTGAATACAATCCAACGAATTTAACTGTTGTCCAATTTGAGCATTCTCGTAAATGCTATATTTTGTCACGTAAGGAACGTAGGGCATGTATATTGCTTGGGCAAGTTGCAAAACCTTTTGATCCTGAACTTTTATTTGCGAAATTTCTATCGCTCCTTGTAGATTAACAGAAAAATGTCGAGTAATTTGTTTTAATTCCATTAATAAAGTCAATTGCATGGCGTTTGTGTGTTGTTTTAATGTTGCTTCGATACATTCTAAAATTCCTGGATCCAAATTTCGCAATAAATCTGCATAAACATCAATTAGAGTCTCAACCGAGAAATTTTTGAAAACTTGGCTGCACCACTTTACCTAAAATTAAGGAATTATTAAACTTGAATTAAAGTTGTATTAAATTCAAGGCTGATAAACTGAGAACATTTAATAAGAAATAATGAAGAATAGAACATTTAATCAAAAAACAAATTATGTCGAATAAATGAGAAGTTTTCAAAAAAAAAATATCTTCAGATTCATATAATAGCAAAATTAAAAAAATTATGTAAAAGCAGGGGAAAAAATAAACTATAAAAAAATGAGAAAATTCTTTTAAATAAAAGAAGTTATAAACATTATTAAAGAAATTAAAAATTTAAAAAAAAAAGAAAGAAAAAGAAAAAACACAAGAATGAAACAGTGACATAAAAATATATAAAAAAGTAGAAGCTCTTTTAAAAAAATGAAACACTTTTAAATTAAAAAAATAAATAGGAAGATAATAAAAAAAAATTTAAACTAGAAAAATTAAAGAATTATTTTGCAAAGAATTAAAAAAAAAAAGAATGAATAAAATTTTGGAACGTTTTAAAAAATTTAAAACAAGGAAAAACGTTTCAAAGAAATAGAAAGATGATGACAAAAATTAAAGAATTAATTAAAATACTAGCAAGGACTAAGGAAATTGTAAAACAACAAGAAAATGTTTTTTTTTTTCTTAATTTAACAAACTGTAAAAAAATGTTAAAAGTACAAAAAAAAAAGTTTGGTAAGAATCTACTAAAAAATTAGAATGAATAAAAATAAAATAAAAATGTATATAAAGATTAATAAAAAGTCCACGAAGGAAATTTAAAAATCCTTTAAAAATAAAAAAGTTTAGAAAATTAAACCAAAAATATTTTCATAATATTACACTTAAAACAAATCCAACAATAAATTTAGAAAAATAAAGAAAATCTTTACATTTTATGAAAGAATCAGTATGTTTGCAAAAAATAGACAAGATGTGAAAACGAATTGAATAAATTTACAAAAAAGTAAGCGTATTTATTTTTAAAAATATGGAAATAATTATGAAAATCAACGAAATAAAAAGTTTAGTGAATGTTTTAATAACAAAATTGTGTAAAATAAGATTAAATAATTTGCATAAAAAGAAGAAAATTAAAAAAAATCCTAAAATAAAAGCACAAATACAAAAAGAAATATCATAACTAAAAGAAGAAAAATTTTAATTTTTGTAAAAATAAAAAATTAGAAGATAAAAATTTCACAGTTTCGAAAAAGTGAAATCTCTTTAGAAAAATTGTAAAAATTAAAAAAAATGTTTGTGTATATGAAAAATAAGTAATAATTTTTAATTATTTTGCATTAATTTTATGCAATTAAATTTGATTTAATTGAAATTTAAAAGTTTGAATAAATTGGAATATGAGTTAATTGACGTTTGGAATTGATTTAAATTACAATGACTTAAAGATATACAAATTTAATACTATTTTTTGTTATCTTCATACTAAAAATTTGTAGATCATAGGTATATTTTGATCATCTGTATTAGCACAATTTTTTAAATTTTATAAAGAATAAAATATTAAAATTGAAATTTTCAAGATTTATCCACAATTTTTTTGTTTTGTTTAGTGTATTGAGATTTTTTACTTACAGTTTTAGACATCCGGAAAATTGTGAAGTTTTTTTTCATTTAAATCATGATTTTAATCAACGTGATTTTAATGAATTACAACTCTGATTAAATTATTAAGATGATGAAAAGTTTTTGAAAATTTAAACTGACTTTCTATTTTAAACTATTTACTTTATTTTTATTTTTAGTTGTTAAATTAATTTTAAATTCTATTTAAGCTTGAATCAATTTAAACTTAGGTTAATTAAAATTGAAATCGAATAAAATTTGAGTAAATTGAAAAAAAAAAGATTTAAATTAAATCGAGATAAATTAAAATTTGCATTTATTGATTTTTCAATCCATAACAATTTCGAATTCAGAGTTAGATTACTTAAAAATCAAATCAATTGAAATTTTAGAGATTCAAAATGGAATGAATTGAAATTTGGATCAACTGAAATTTGTATTAATCGAATTAATCGAATTAATGAATTGAATTAAATGAAAATCAATTGAAGCTTTGTATCAATTGAAATTTAAAAAGTTTTAAATTTGGATTGGCGAAAATTCAGATTGATCAAAATTTCAATAGATGATACCAAATTTTTTAATCGAAACTTGAAAAGAATTAAGCTTTGGATTAACTGAATTAACTGAAATTTAGAAAAGTGAAGATTTTAATCGTTGCAAATTTGTATTACTTGAAATTGGATTAGATTATTATTTTGGATAAATTAAAATTTAAATCGATGGAAAGTTAAATCAATTTAAATTTAAATTACTCAAATGCCGACTGGATCAGTTTAGATTTGAATATATATTATTGGTTAAATAAGGTTTTGGACAAATTTAAATTTACTGAATTTTTAATAGATACAAATTCGAAAAAATGAAATATTGGATAAATTGAATTTTATATTAATCGAAATTTACGTTACTTGAATTTTAAATTAAAATGTTGATAAATTAAAGTTTAGATGATTTGAAATTCGATTGATTTTGGTTTAAATTCATTAAAAACTAAATAGAATATTTTGATATTTGGAAAATTAGCTAAGTTGCAGTTTTTATTAATTCAAATTTGAAGATTTAATAATTGAAATTTACATCTATTGCAATTTGTCATTGAAGATCGGATCGATTGATAAATCCATTTAAATTTGAAATTAAATCAAATTAGAATAATTTAAAATTTTGATAAAATTTGGATTTATTCAAATTCAAATCAATTAAAATTTTTGATAAATTATTTTGTTCATCAATTGAATCAATTTAAGAAAGGGGCAAAATTAAAAAATAGTGAAATAAGTGAAAAAATTTTAAAAAGTTAAAAAAAATAGTAAAAGTTTGTCAGTCTGTGATCCCTAATAAAAATATAAGATTAAATACCTGTTCATGCCAAACGGATAATAATTTATCATAAAATGTATGAAGCCAGTAAGTAACATTTTCATCCTGAGCAAATTCTATCGTTCGTCTCCATTCCTGGCTCAAAGAAACCTTTAGGCAGTTGTGATAATATTTCAACAATTGTGGCAGTCGGTCAATTTTGTTGAAAATATTGACATAGATTTTTGATTGATCTAGATTAAAATGCAAAATTAAAAACACAGTATTACAAAATTAAAAGCTTTTTAAGAGACATTGACTTTAATCTTCAATTTTCCAAAATTTTTTATAATTTAAAAAATAATTTACCAGCATTTGCAGCCGTGAATGCTTGAACTAGTCGGGGACTTGCCATTGCTTCGAGCCTGTTTTTTAATCCTTCCAATTGCAATTTTTTGTCTTCATAATCAACCACGTTTGCTAGCATCGATAAAGACTTTTGCATACTAAACAGCTTACTCGCAATATTCTCAATATCACCAGATTCAAAAACCTAAAATATAAAAAATATACCTTGATTTAAAATCAAAATCGTTTTCCTGATTATTGTCAATGTTAAACAAATTTTAAAATTCATTTCAATTCAGAAAAACATCCAGTAAAAATTATTAAAAAAATTGAGAGGGGAAGAGGTAGGTGAGGGAAAATAAAACAAAAATAAATTAATGAGTTTCTTAATTAAGGTAATTATAAATATTTTAAATATAATACTTAAAAATAAATAAAACAAGATTTATTTGTACAGAACAAAATTTATAAAATTTTGGAATTGAAAAAAATTAAAAAAAATAATTGAAATTTGAGAAAAAAGTACTTAGAATTTTTAGAAATTGATTGGATAAAAATGAGAATAATTAAAATTGTGTGAAATAATTGAAAAATGATAAAAATAATAGAAAATTGTAGATATTAATTGCAATTTTAGAAAAATAATTTTAAACGTACAAAATATATGAGAAGTAAAAGAAAGTACCTAATTACAAAAAGATTTAAAAAATTTTAAATTGAGGAAAATAATTAAAACATTATAGAAATAATCGAAAATTGAAGAAAATAATGGAAATTTGAGATAAGCAATTAAAATTTTCGGAACTAATCAGCAAATAATCAAAATAATATAAAATTTGTGAAAATCATTGCAAATTAAAAAAAATAATTAAAAATTGACGAAAGCAATTGATATTTAAGAAAAATAATTGAAGAATGTTAAGAACATTGAAAAGAGGAAACAATCTTAGATTTGAGATAATAAATGAGCATTGAGGAAATTAATCGAAAAATAATTAATATATCTAATTAAAAGGTGGAGAAAGCAATTGCAAAATAATAAAAGAAAATAAAAATTGAAAAAATAATTTAAAAATGAGATAAATAATTCAAAATTTAGGAATTTAATTAAGGGATAGTACAAATAATTAAAAATTGAAGAAATTGATTGCAAAATGATAACAGTAATAAATGAAAAATGAAGAAAATTATTGAAATTTGAGAACAATAATTGAAGAACGATTGAAAAGTGGAGACAATAACTTAGATTTGAGATAATACTTGAAAATTCAGAAAATTAATTGCAATATAATTAATATATCTGATTAAAAGATGGAGAAAATAGTTGCAAAAAGATAAAAGAAAATGAAAATAGAAAAATGAGATGAATAATTGAAAATTTAGGAATTTAATTGAGGAATAGTAAAAATAATTAAAAACTGATTGCAAAATTATAACAATAATAATAGAAACATGAAGAAAATTATTAAAATCTGAGAAAAATATTTTAAAATCTAGGAAATTAATTGAAGAATAATGAAAATAATAAAAAATTCGAGAAAATATTTGCAAAGTAATAAAAATAATTAAAAATTCAAGAATATTTTGAAGATAATACTTGAAAATTTAGGAAATTATTTGGAAAATAATTAATATACTTATATAATTAAAAGGTGGAGAAAATAATTGCAAAAAAATAAAAGAAAATAAAAATTGAAAAAAATAATTAAAAAATGAGATAAATAATTTAAATTTGAGGAATTGAATTGAGAAATAGTAAAAAAGATTAAAAATTAAAGAAATTAAAAAAATGAATTGCAAAATGATAATAATAATTGAAAATTGAAGAAAATGATTAAAATTTGAGAAAAATATTTTAAAATCTAGGAAATTAATTGAAGAATAATGAAAATTATAAAAAGTTCAAGAAAATATTTACAAAGTAATAAAAATAATTAAAAATTGAAGAATATAATTTTAATTTGTGAAAAATAATTGAAAAAATTACAACATGTATTTGTAATAAGAGAAAATAATTGTAAATTATAAATACTAACTGAAATTTGAGATAAATGATAAAAAAAATTAGAAAATTAATTAAAAAATAATTAAAAATGATAAAAAATAATGGGACGTATGATTAAGTTCTAAAATTAATTCTTTAGAATATTTATTTCATAGAATCTTCTTTTAGTCAAAATTTCACATTTTTAATATGTTTTCAATCGAACATAAATTAATTCAAATTTTGACCTAACAGATTTTTAGGTCACCGAATTTATATTTAACAGAATTTTCATTCTACAGAAATCTTTTTAACCAACTTTTCATTTAAAAGAATTCCAATTTAAATGAATTTTAATTTAGAAGAATTTTTATTCTACAGAATTTTAGGGTAATCAAATTTTTAAATACCAGAATATTCATTTGTCAGAATCTTCATTTCGGACAAATGAACGTTTTGCATTTTAAGTTTTCTATTAAATGTCAATTCGTACTAATACAATTTCGGACAAATGAAGATTCTGTCAAATGAATATTCTGGTATTTAAAAATTCGATTAACCTACAATTCTGTAGAATAAAAATTCTTCTAAATTAAAATTCGTTTAACTTAAAATTTTTTTTAAATGAAAAGTTCGTTAAAAGGATTTCTGTAAAATTAAAATTCTGTTAAATATGAATTAAGTGACCTAAAAATTCTGTTAGGTCAAAATTCGGATTAATTTATGTTTAATTGAAAACAATTCAAAAATGTGAAATTTCGACTAAAATTAAATTCTATGAAATAAAAATTCTAAATAATTAATTTTAGAACTTAATCATACCTAATAGAAATAATTGAAAATTGAAGAAAATAATAAAAATTTATAAAAAATAATTGAAAAAATTACAGAATATATTTGAGATCAATTATAGAAAATTTTTAAAACAAAATTGAGAAAATTACAGAATTTATTTCATATAAAAGAAAATTATTAAAGTTCAAAGAATATCATTTAAAAACTTGAAAAATACAACTAAAACTTAAAAACAATAAATAAAAATTTAATAAAAATTGATGAAGCAAGAAACAGGTTTTTTAATATTGAAAAATATTTGGAAAATGATTATGGAAAACGATGAAAATAGTGAAACTGATAATTAAATTAACAAATTTGCTGAGTTATGTCCTTCCATTATTTAATTGACATTACAAATTAACATTAATAATTCGATATTGAAAAAATTAATTTCAACTTGAAGAAAAAGTTACCTATAGTTTCGTAATATACACAATGCGTTTGTACTTTTACAAATAGAGTTGTAGGATTACAAAAAGGTTATGTTCGAAAAGATTTTTTGTAACAATGCAAAACGTTTGTACTTTTTACAAACAGAATTGTAGGATTACGAAAAGGTTCTGTTCCCTAAAAAAAAAAAAATAAATGTAAAATTAGATGGCAGCTAAAATTGATCATTAGATTGTATTTTTTCAAAATTGGATGGATTTTTTTAAGACTCCCTCAATTTTATTCTTTAATATGTATTAAAAGAACGTTTAATAAAACTCAATTTACAAATTTCCCTGACATGGAATATATCCAATTTTTTTTATTTAAATCAAAAAATGTTTTTTTTTTTAAATATAATCAGTATTTAAAATCTTCAAATGTTAATTTGTAAGTAATTTACTAAAGAGATGAAAAAATGTAAAAAAAAGAAGCACAAGATAATGAAACAGTGACATAAAAATATATAAAAAAAAAGTAGAAACTCTTCAAAAATTAAATTATTTATGTATATTTTTTTAAATATTAAATTAAAATATTATTAAGAAGATAATTTAAAAAACGTTAAAATATATATTTCTGAAGAGAACAAAAATTGAAAATTAGAAAAATCAGAGAATTATTTTACAAATATATACGTGATGCGCGCCAAATTTGCGCCAAGGTTTCGAGGTTAATCTCATTTTTCTAAGTTTACGAATTTTACAT
This sequence comes from Ganaspis brasiliensis, assembly GCA_037103525.1. Taxonomy (NCBI): domain Eukaryota; kingdom Metazoa; phylum Arthropoda; class Insecta; order Hymenoptera; family Figitidae; genus Ganaspis; species Ganaspis brasiliensis. Next base: position 3,797,731 of record JAZKLR010000294.1, read on the forward strand.
TCCGATGGTACAATTACAAACATTTTATCATGATTACAATCATATTTGTTGATTTACAAGACATTTGCTTTAGTACAGTCCGTTGTACTCATTACAAGAGGATTGTAAGATTATCACGTCTAACGTGACTCGAAATATGTCCCACGTCTGACGTTGTAAACTTACAAATTTCTTGTATCGTTACACATTTTCTGACGATTTACTAAACAGTTCGTTTTTTTGCTACGTCTAACGTTGTAAAGTTACAAAAAATTGAGTTACAAACTGGTTCTAATTTACAATCCATTTGTAATTTTCAACTTCGCATTTTTCTCAGTGTAACAAAAAGTATATTTTGTAAAAATCGTTGGAAAACGATGAAAGAAATTGAAAATAAATATGTACAATAATTAATAAATAATGAAACTAATTTGATATTGAAGAAAATAATTAAAACTGAAAAAGTTTTATTAGAAAAAATTAATGAAAATAACTGAAACTTGCAGAAATTGAATTCAAAATTTAGGGGGAAAGTGAAAAATAATGAAAACCATTGAAGAAAATTTTTGAAAAATGATAAAAATAGTTGAAAAATTGTAGAAAATAATTGAAATCATAATAGACAAAAATTGTTAAAAATTGAAGAAATTTAAAATTTTTTTATTTTAGTTAAAATTTTAAATAAACTTTTTTGATAAATTAAAAATTTCACTCTTAATCTAATAAAGAGTTTTTATTGCATTTTTGTCAATTATTAATTTTTTTAAATTTCACTTTATGAATGAAATATAATTAACGATATAATCTAATAATATTTTTTCAGTGATTTGAATTTATTTTTAATCATAAATTAGCAATTTTAAACGATTTAATAGTCACCTCTTCAACGTCATTTGCTAATACTGTCCAATTATCAGCTTCGTGAAGACCTTGTTTGGCAGTTTGCAAATCGGTTTTAATTTTGTCAATCCTTTCTAAAACTGCAATAGAAGAAGCCGTGTCTTTCTCCACCTATTGACACATTTGATAATAGTTAATATAGAAAAATATTCATGTTAAACCATAACTAATTTCTACTTTAGACTATAATTAATATGCAATAAAAATACATTTGCGATTTCCTGTTTTACGACCACCATCTTATCTTGTAAAGATACTGCTTCTTGTTGCAAAAGTTGAGTATTTCTTAGAATTCTTGGTAAACTGGATAATACAGATTTATTTGTTTCTTCAAGTGCACCATTTACTTGCTGAACGTACAATTGAAGTTTCATCACTAAAGATGAAACAAAAGCCTGTAAAATTAATTACATTTTGTAATAATAATCTTTAAAATTTATTTTATCAATTAAAAATATTTCAAGATGTTTTAAAACATTTAAAGACATATTTTTATCCGCTTACATTGATCCTACAAAAATTACATTTTTAATATTTATTTTAATACGCTTACAATTTTTTATTTTTACACTCCATAAAACTTCAAATTTATTTCAATATTCCTTCTATAATATTTGTATATTTTTTAAAATCATAGTTATCTTTTTTTAACAAAAAGTTTTTTTTTAGAAAAAAAACCTCATTTAAACAAGAAAATCAATCCAAACATTCGTAATATTGAAATTTTCTACAAAATTTCGAATCTTTCAGAAAGTAAGATTTGGAAAATTTGATTTTTTTTGGAGGGAAATTTTGCACAAAAAGGCGCATTTTATTTGTAACCATCTTTAAAGTTCATTGAAAGTTTAATGGTAGTTGGGTGCGGAAGTGATTTAAATTAAAAAGTGATAAAACAGCTTTTACGAGAAAGTTTATTTACCTCTTTATTTTCTTGTGCCTCGGCAGACTTAAATGTTTTATTAATCCAATCTTTGACATCGAAATTTTCCTCGGAAAATGCAGAAACATCCTGGAAACATCTTTTGAGGTTAGAAACATGATTATATTTTTAAATTTCTGGTGGTTATTTTTCCTAAATTACGTTTAATCAGTCATTAACGAGTAATCTTTTGTCAACTGACTTGAATGTAAACTACCTTTCAGGTATTTTATGACATTTAATCTAGGAAGTGTAAAATTATTGACGTTTTAGTTTCGTCAATATAGAACTTAAATTCAATTAAAAAAAAAAAAAAAAATCTGTTCCAAACGATTCTTACCATAATTAAAATATGAAGTTTTCCTTGTATAAATGGTTTTTTTGTACAATCAATGTATAATTTTTACTGATATCGAGTTTGTAGAATAGAAAAATAAATGTTTTAAATCATATTTTGACTGTCTTTTACAATTGAATGGTTATTTCACAGATGGCCAATAATTCTACGAATCAAAATCGTTAACAATGAAGATTGTTTAGAAAATTAATCAATGTGTACTTTTAATTATAAAAACTTTACATTTAGGATGCAACGTTTACTTTGTTGGTGACTTTCAACGTGGAAAGTAGTCAGTTTAGGTTAGAATCGTGGGCCTGATTCACGACTCGTGTTAAAACTTCCTTCGTATAAAAAGTTGAAAGATGTGAATTGTTTAAATAATAAATAGCAAAAGTTTAAAGCAAAATATTGGTTATTAATCAGCTGCTAGAATCAATAATAAACATAAAAAATTAGCAATAAATACAGAATGACATAATTGTTTAAAAAAATTGTGATTCTCGTCTCTTGTATACATAAAGTGCCGTACCGAATCAAGTTCTTCCAATAAATTATCTAGAACTTTTTTTTTATGGTGAAAGAAAACTAATAATCTTCATCAAGTGCATTTATTGTTTATTTCCGGGCCTGTTTTTTTAACCACGCCTCCAAGTTTGCGTTTGCGCATCACGTTTTGCGCAACAGTTGGAACTTGGAATTTTGCCCCGAATTTCCTCACCCGTCCCGCCTTCACCGGGTTTGACGGTGTTCCAAAATAAGGAAAAGCAGCCAGTTTAACAGGCCTGGGTGTAGCCTTTTTACACGAAAAAACATTCTCCACTAGAGATTTTTTTACACCAAAAACATTTTCCCATGTACGTCAGTGCACGTGTAGTTTTAAAAATTCCAAACTCCATCTGATAACATTGCGGAATTGCGGATGTCAGTATACAGCAACTATATATTGACCAACCTAATTAACGGTTATTTTTTGAGGTTAGATTCACTTTTGTTAGTTTCGACATGAGCCAGTGAATGTCGATTGGATTCTTGAGTTTTAAAGTTTTTATTTATATAGTACTATTAACAGAATACAAAAGTAACAGTAGTCAAAAAAATAAAATAGTCAAAAGTATAACTAATAATGCGAAATTAACGTAAATTAGCTTTATTAATATATTGAAAATTGTGCCTATACAAAGCAACACTTGAAGAGTACAACATTGGAAGATAACGTGTTTTTTTTTAAAAGAATTGAAGTGAATGAGCTTTTTGTCGAAAAGAAACTAAGTAATCGGATTTTATTGAGAATTGCAGAGTACATTGGTTAGTTAAAGGTACAGTCGTTTAAAGAACAAGTGTCGCGATAACGGTAACACAGATGTCGACAAAGTCCATAACAAACCGTCGAGTTCGTCGCCGACGGTGTAAATTCATTGGAGGGTGGCTTTTAAATCGGCAGTTCAAGCGTTGGTTAACCCCAGTTCGAGGCGATAATCACAAGGCATACTGCGCACTGTGCGAGAAGATTTTCTCCGTTGCTCATGGGGGTCTGCACGACGTTCGGGCACATTGGAAAGGCAAAAGACACATTTCTTTTGAGCTTGCGAACAGCCAATCGCAACGTGCGCAGAGATTTGCTCGATTGGCGGACAGCACATCGCGACATCATCTAGTCCCGGGCGCAACTAATACATCCTATCGGAATCGACGGTTACTGCTTGGACGAGTTGAGCCCGATGATGTTGAATATTGCGAACAGGTATTTTTTTACTCTTCTTTAACACGACCATGCAGCCATTGTCTCAACATCGAATACACCAAGAATGCACGTCTATCTTTACGTCTCCCCGCTGAACGACAGAATACAAGTAATAGAGAATAAACTACCCTTCCCTTTATAAAAACCCTTAATTCCAAGACTGAGATATCAATTTTACTGGTCCAGTCGAATTTTTAGAAACCCTTCAAATTCATTTCCGGGCACCTCGATGCTTGTTGGGTGTTTTTGGTTTTTTTCTGTCTCCCGCCTGTTCTTGTCTCCATCTCTGTTAAACGTTTCAACATTCCACAACCCTTTCATCTTAAAAAAAAAACACTACTTGAGCCTGCTAGAGAGAAACCAAAATAATGGGCTCTGCTTGCAAAAATATGCAAATGCCAATTATTAAAACCCTGCCTAGCAATATGTTTTCAATCCTGCTGGCAAATAAGCTTGCAATTTAAAAATCCTGCTTGCAATTTTGCTTGCAGTTTTATATATATATATATTGAATTTCACTCAAACCAGTGTTCAATGTTGAAATGTATAATTGTCTCGGGCCGACATTGATTTTTTGAGTATTTTGTCATCTTTATGTTTGCAAAGTGATGTGATTTTTAGGGAATTGTGTCCACTGATCCTTGTTGCTTGTGTGTTTTAAGAAAAAAAAAAAGGGAAATAATTGTCTTTCAGTGGATAATGCAGAATGTATCGATGAATTGAAGGTATATTCTAATCCACTCGCAAGGCGTATTATATTGACCTAGGTCAGAACGTTACGGGGTGTTGCCGAGAAGGAGAGATACAGGGAGCGAGAGAGAGAGAGAGAGATGTGAAGAGATGTTATATTCGAATAGCGGTTATTCGTACAGGAAGAAACGGCTTTTTTTATCCAAGGCAAATGACCGATTTCATGTGAAATCGGCAAGTGTAACCATAAGTATGTTACAGGATCGTTCAAGCATAAATTATGCTCCTTTTATTCAAAAATATCAAACACGTATTCATTATATCCTTTCGTAAAATACAATTTTCTGTCTGAACTCGATTCATTGTTATTCAGGTCTTTCATTATCATTCAATGGAGAAATTTATATTGTAATTTATTTATTTATTATTTAATATTGGGTTCATACAGGGCTGTTATTGATTTAAATCATTGTGGCATTTGCATTAAAATCGTGATTTAAAAAAAAATGTACAATTCTCTGGATTTCTAATACTACTTGTAAAAAATCGCAAAACGTAAAAAAAAAACCACAAATTTGTGGATTAATTGTGAAAATTTCAATTTTAATATTTTATTCTTTATAAAATTTAAAAAAATGATGCCAAACCTGATGATCAAAATACCTAGGATCTAAAAAATTTTGGTACAAGATAGCAAAAAATAGTATTAAATTTTTATATCTTTAAATAATTTTAAATTAAATTAATTCCAAACGTTAATTAATTCGTATACGAATTTGTTCCAACTTTCAAATTTCAATTAATTAAAATTAAAAAATAAATTAAATAAATTAATGGGTGATTCTCTAGAAATATTTCTTTTTGTGCATCGGAAATGAAAATTTATTAAATACATTTTAGGACCTCCAAAATTTATAAACATGTTAAGCAATTAAAGGTTTAACACCTTCATAACTTGATCAAGCTAATTTGTAGTATTTAAAAAAGATATTTAATATTAAAATTTATAGATAAATCTAAAGGTTAAAATGTAGAGCAGGTGTTTTTTTTTTAAGTAAACAACAACTTCATGTCATTTGAATTTATTTTAAACAATATTTCTATATTTTCCAAGAAAATGACTCACGTCACTTAGTTCCAGATTCACATATTTAGAATAAAACAAAAAACATATAAATATATAAATATAAACATATAAATATAAACATATAATAAATATACAAATATAACATATAAATATTTCTATAGTCAGAAAGCTATTTAATATTATTAATTTATTAATAATTATAATTTTAAGAAATTGTAGATTTTAAAACACTTACCAAAATATGAAATCTTTTGACCACCAATAATTATTTGTCAAGATTGGAGGTTTATTTTTCGTTGACAGTTCAAAAACAATTGATATTCATTTTAATTTTTTATTTGAGCCAGAGGAATGATGATTTCAACATTTTTTACATTTTATTTAAAATTAAGCAATTTTTCTTAAACTTAAAATAGTTTAGCATATTTGTATAAGTTAACTTTATTGTAGAAAAATTGCAAAAATATTTTATCTACTGTCATTCTATTTTTAATTTGAGCCAGAGGAATGACGCTTCAGGTTGTAAATCGCTGTAAAAGCTTCAATTTATATATTTTTAACTTTAAATAATAATTTTTTTACAAAACCCACTTGACAAATTATTATTAGGGATGTCAATGTATTTAATAAGTATGAAAACAAATAAATAACTTATCTAATATAAAAAATATTAAATAATATACAACAAGCCAGAGGAATGATGCAAAACCAGAGGACAAAATTCATTTTCCATTTATGGAAAATCTATAAGATCTATTTTATTTATACTTTGTACAAATATTCTACAATTTCTTAGCTTCTAGAAAATATCTGTAAAGTATTGTTTTTCAAATATTAAATAGTTGTTTTACGTTTTGAAAGAATGAAAAATTGACATAGGACAGGTTAAAAGGCTCACTTTTAGTAGTTAAAATTACAAAAAAAGTACTTTAAAGTTATAAAATAAATAAATTCTTCTGCAGGATTTTTAGAAAAAGTAGTAAACTATTGACGTATAGAGAGAAATTGTCATAAATTATTATTATTATTGAGAAAATCTTGAGGACATACAAAAGTAATATTTCGGGAGAATCACCCTAATAAATAATAGTTAATAATGATTAACGACGGACTTTGTCCTGAACAATACAACAACTGATGTTAGGTTATAAAAAAGACTGTGTAAATAGATAAATAAGTAAAATAACCCTTTTATATAAAAAATGTAATCCAAATAATTTTAACAACCTTGTTCTTTGTAGATTTGAAGAGGGTTGTAAAATGCAACCGAAACGTTATAATAAATGAAATGAAAACAAACTAACTTAACTGATTTATGACCAAAAACGGGAAACAAAAAGAACAACCTTTTTAAGAATTATACAATTTTGGTCGAAACTAAAATAACATCACCTTCTATATAATTAATAATGAATTCATATTACAGGGATCACAGTTTCTCCCCTTTTTCACCTAATCCCCTTTTTTTCTCCTTTTCCCCTTATTTTCCTCTTTTTTTAGAAAAATCACCTAAAACACCTAAAATCAACATTTTTCTTTTCTTTGACCTTCTTTTATACAAAAAGTTTCTATTTTTCCACTTTCGGAATTGCAAAAATTTATCTTTTTTTAGGGTGTCTGTACAATGATGAAAAATTAGTTATTGAATTTAAATGTTTAAAAATAATTTTTAACTTGAAATGGTTTTTATTATTATTTATTGAATTTATTTAGATTTTAAACAGGAAACATAAACAAAAATTATCTTAAAAAGTTATATAATTTTCTTATTACCATGTATTCTTAATTAATTAAAGCAAATTAATTTATTGGATAAAAAAAATTTTTATTTAATATTTTTGACTCGTTTTAAACAAATATTACTCGTATTTCATAAATAAAATAAAACCATGTATTCTTGCTAAAATACATCAAATTTATTTTATTGGATGAAAAAAAAAATTGTTTATGAAATATATTTACTTATTTCAAACAAAAATTAATTGTTTTGAATTAGAAAATATAAAAGTACAATAAAAGAGATTAATAAAAATAATTTAAATTGATTTTGTCATATTTCGCTAAAAGATTTTTAATTTAATTTCTTTAACATTATATTAGAACATTTTACATCACAGATTTTTATGTTTCCTGTTTAAAATCTAATTATTAAATAAATAATTTAAAAAATCATTTGAAGTTAAAAATTATTTTTAAAAACATTTAATTGCAACAACCATCTTCTCGTCATTGAACAGACAACCTATTAAAAGATAAATTTTTGTATATCTGAAAGTGCTCTTTCTTTTGAAATTTTCATAAACAAATTGAACAAAAAAAGACTAAATTAATTAATAAAACTGTTTTGAAAAAAAGAAACAATACAATTTTGTAAAAGAAAACTTGAATGATTATTTTTCTTAATTTCAAAAATCCCCTTTTTATTAAAGAAAATCCCCTTTTTTTGAAAATCAAAATCCCCTTTTTCACCTAAAATTGAACAAAGAAACCACTGTGATCCCTGATATTATTTAATGAAAAATAATCCAATAATATTACTTATTTTTCATATTCACAATAATCCTTTTTTTAATTCTAGTTTTCAATTGCTAGTTGTTGAATAATTTGAACATTAAAAAGCTCATTTAGTGATTTATCTTAAATTTCAAATTCTATATTTCGGAACAACTTTTAGATTTTTATTATCAAGGAAAAAAACATGTCAAAAATATAAAGACATAAATTCTATATTAAGCTTATTCTATCAGATTTATATATTATTTTGAATACGGTGTTATAACTCTGATATTGTTTAATACTTTTCCTCATACCTAAAGGTGTTATAATTTTCATACAATTTTTATTGTTTTTTAGTTATAAGTTTTGTTAAGTACTCTGTATATACGTAAAAAATCTCAAACCATAAAAAAACCCACAAATTTGTGGATTAATCTTAAAAATTTCAATTTTAATTTTTTATTCTTTATAAAATTTAAAAAAATGATGCCAAGCCTGATGATCAAAATACCTAGGATCTAAAAAATTTTGGTACAAGATAGCAAAAAATAGTATTAAATTTTTATATCTTTAAATCATTGTAATTTAAATAAATTCCAAACGCTAATTAATTCGTATGCTAATTTTTTCCAACTTTCAAATTTCAATTAATTAAAATCTAAATGCATATTATTTAATGAAAAAAAATTAAATAATATTACTTATTTTTCATATTCATAATAATCCTTTTTTTTAAATCTAGTTTTTAATTGCTAGTTGTTGAATAATTTGAACATTAAAAAGCTCATTTAGTGATTTATCTTAAATTTCAAATTCTATATTTCGGAACAACTTTTAGATTTTTATTATCAAGGAAAAAAACATGTCAAAAATATAAAGACATAAATTCTATGTTAAGCTTATTCTATCAGATTTATATATTATATTGAATACGGTGTTATAACTCTGATATTGTTTAATACTTTGCCTCATACTTAAAAGTGTTATACTTTTCATACAATTTTTATTGTTTTAAGTTTTGTTAAGAACTATGTACACGTAAAAAATCGCAAACCATTAAAAAACCCACAAATTTGTGGATTAATCTTAAAAATTTCAATTTTAATATTTTATTCTTTATCAAATTTTAAAAATTGTGCTAATAGGTACTAATAATTATCAAAATACCTAGAATCTAAAAAATTTTGGTATTAAGATAGCAAAAAATAGTATTAATTTTTTATATCTTTAAGTCATTATAATTTAAATAAATTACAATCGTCAATTAACTCATATTTCAATTTGCTCAAACTTTTAAATTTCAATTAATTAAAATTTAAGGCCATATTAATTAATGTAAAATAATTAAATAATATTACTTATTTTTCATATTCGCAATAATCCTTTTTTTAATTCTAGTTTTTAATTGCTATGTGTTGAATAATTTTAACGTTAAAAAGCTCATGTATTAATTTATCTTAAATTTAAAATTCTATATTTTGGAACATTTTTCAGATTTTTATTATCAAGAAAAAAACATTTTTTTCTATTGCTAATGTCAAAAACATAAAGACATAAATTCCATTGTAACAAAAGGGCCTCAAGCACGTTAATACCTGAATAAATAAATACATTTTTCTAAAAGAGATTTCACATTTTCGAAATTATTTAATTTTTATTTTATAATTTCTTATTTTTACAAAGTTTTAAGATTTTTTCTCTTTTTACTCTTGATACTTTTTTTTTATATTTGTCAAAAGAAATAAAAATAAATGAAATAAAAATATTTTAGGATTTTCTTTAATTTTCTTCTTTTTATGAAAATTATTTAATATTCTCTTTCACAACTTTGTTATTGTTTATTCACTTAACTTTTTATTTCGTTGATTTTTATAATTATATATTTCCATATTTTTAAAAATAATTCCCTCATTTTTTTGTAAATTTATTCAATTTGTTTTTACATCTTGTTTATTTTTTTGCGAGATTTTTTGCAAGCTTACTTATTCTTTCATAATATTATAAGATTTTCTTTATTTTTCTAAATTTATTGTTGAACTTGTTTCAAGTGTAATATTATAAAAATATTTTTGGTTCAATTTTTCTAAACTTTTTCATTTTTAAAGGATTTTAAATTTTCCTTTGTGAACTTTTTATTTATCTTTATATACATTTTTTTATTTTATTTTTTTAATTCTAATTTTTTAATAGATTCTAACCAAATTTTATTAATTTTGTTTACTTTTACATTTTTTTACAGTTTGTTAGATTAAGGAAAAAGACTCCGTTTTCTTCCTATTTATTTCATTTTCTTGATGTTTCACTAATTTTTTAATCCTTCCTAGCGTTTTAATTAATTCTTTAATTTTCTCATCATTTTTATATTTCTTAGAAACATTTTTCCTTCATTTAAATTTTTTAGTTCTTATCTGGTAATCACGAATTTTTTAAAATATTTGTTCGATGCTTTTATCATTTTTTAAATTTCTCAATTTTCTAATCTTTTTTTGTTTTCTTATCTTTTTACGATTTTTTTTTTTTAATGTAATTTATTATTTTTTCGTTGCTTTTACCTAATTTTCTTAATTTTGCGAGCATATGAATATGAAAAATTTTTTTTTTAATTTTCTCATTTATTCGACATAATTTATTTAATTTTGATTAAATGTTTTATTATTCATTATTTCTTATTAAATGTTCTCAGTTTGAAAAATAAACTACTTATAAATAAACATTTAGAGAGTCTATATGCTGATTGTCTTTAAAAAAAATCAATTTTTGTTTTTTTTTTTTTAAATAATGATGTTTATCAGCCTTGGGTTTATAACATTTTAAAAATAATTTTTTTTGTATAAAAAATTATTAGTATTAAATTATTAACCTACATATAAACATAGAATTCTTTTTTAACTCCAATATCGTGTTTGCTGAGAAAAAATTAGTTTGTTAAATTTTTATTGAAAGTTCTTTATTTTTGACTGAGAAAATGTTTCGTTAACTACAATCAAGGTGTCTAGTGATCTAGAAAATCCGAGAATTTACAGGGTGTCTAGCGGTTCGGGAAATCCGGGCTTTGCCGGTAATTTAGTATGTCTAAAAAAATCGGAAATTTGTAACATGTTCCGAGAATTTTAGAACTATCCAATTTCAATTTTGTATTTTTTACAAGGATCACAGACTTTTGTATTTTCACCTTTTAAAAAATGAACTCTATTTACCAAAGTTTTATTTTATTCAAATTTTAATTGATTTTTATATTGTCCAAAAATTTTTTTCACAAAGTTACGGCTATTTTTTTTAATAAATCACAAGTTTTTAAAGGTTTTTTAAAAATATTTTTCAGAAATGAAGAACTTTTTGGAATATTATGAAGATCCAAAATTCCAGGTCCATGAACTTTGAAGTTTTCAAGAACAGCTTATTACAAATTTAGTGATAAAAAATAAGTTCTCAAAATTTTTAATATCAAATAATGGATTCAAAATTTTTGAATTTTTGAAAAATTGAAGTGAAACTTAATTTCGAAATAAGCAATTCTAAAAACACCCTTAATTTGAGTTTCACTGCGGTTAATACAAATCCAAAAATTTTAAGTCAGTAATTTTGAATTAAAATTTTTGAAGTTGTTTAACTGTTTAACTGAGAGTAATAAAAAAATCCAAAATTTTTGAGTCTATCATTTGGAATGGTAAATTTAAAAAGAATTTTTTTTCAACACTAGATTTGTAATAAACTACCCCAAAAAACCCAGTAAATTGAGAGTCATTGAGATTAAAGAATTTTGAGTCCGACATTTTGAATCAAAAAGTTAATAAAAATTTTATTTTTTGAGACTAATTTTATATTAAAAAACCCCAAAAACAGCTATAAATTTAGTTTTACTTCGACAAATTAAAACTTTGCAAATTGACAAAAAAAATATGATTGCTTCAAAGTAAAAAAATGTTATTGAAAAAAAAAACTTCAAGGAATCGTGTCTTTTTTCAAACAAGTAGCTGTAACTTTGTTTTATTGGCAAAATTTTATATTGTTTAAAATTTTGATAAATTATGTATTCTATTTTTTAATTCTTTCAAATTTTCATCGATTCAAAATTTAATTAATACAAGCTTCAGTTTATGCAATTTTAAATCTATTGAAATTTTAATTAATCTATATTTCATTTATTCAAAATTTTTGTATAATTTGACTTTTAGTAGTCAATATAATAATTAAAAACAACCTTAACGTCTGACACAAATATTAAAGAAACAATTTACGACCAATTCGCGGATAAAAAAATTATTATTTAGAATATAATAATTGTTACGTGATAAATATTAAATGATTGAAAATTGACTTTCGGACAACAATTATTATTGTTTGATGTACAGCTTTTCATTCAAGCAGAGTTAATGACAAAATGATTATTTTTGTTCCATTATATAATTACATTGACTTTCAACATATTATTGCTTTCTTCAAGAAATTATTTTAAAATCTACAATAAAAACTGGGACAAATAATAATCAGTTAGATTCTCTAATGTTCAATATTCTAAGTTAAAATGGAATTTTGATAAAATTTATCAATTTTTTTTTAAATTTAATATATTTAATATTGAATTTGAGCTAATTAGCTAATATTAAATTTTACTCTCTTACTCATATAAATTCAATTTATTTTCAATTTTCATAATACAATTTCATTTTAATTAACTTGTAATTACTCGTGCAACATTAGAAACTTTAATATTACTTTATAAAATTTGAATTTATATAAATATAAAAATTGTATATTATTTAAATTCATACGCAAATGTAAATATTACTTTAGATATTAGTTTAAATTTTATATAAATTTAAATACTAATTAAGGGGTCGTAAGTTGGTCCTTTTTCTACCTCTCCCCCTCAATTTTTTAAATCAAACTTTCAATATACGTATTTAATGATAAAAATAAAACTAACTGATCACTTTTATTTTTATTAATTAAAAAAATGATTTTTGTTAAAGTAAAAAATGTATTTTACATTGAAACATTTTTGCTGAATTTTTTTCGCTTGATTTATAGAATTTTAATATTTTTTATGTGTGACGTCATATTTTCTAATCTACTTCCCCTTTCGTCTTTTAATAATGTGACGTAATTTGTAGACAACCCCTAATTTTTTGTAGATTGAGAGGAACACTATGATAAATATTATGTAATAATACACTGAAAAAAAAATTATTTGATCCAAATAAATCATTTACTTGTCTATTATCCATTAAATATGTATTTGACTCAAATAAATATTTACTGGTCCTAAGTATTTTATTTTATCGCATAAAATAAATAGTAATTTGCGTCAAATAAAAATTACTTTAACCAAATAAATGGAATATTTAAAACAAATAAATAGTGGTTTAAATCAAGTATGAAAATTACTTGATTCAATAATTCATGTTATTTAATTCAAATAAATATTTATTTGCATGGAAAAAATGTTTTTCTTGAAAGAACTAAACATTTTTTTGTATCAAGTATTTAATTATTTATCACGAATAATTGTTTTAATTCTGACTAAAATCCCTTTAATTCTGTCAAATATTTTTTTATTAAGCCCAAATATGAAATCTATTTGCATCAAGTGAAAAAATTATTAGATTCAAATAAATTTAAATTTGACTTAAATCAAGAATTACTTATCTCAATTAAATGTCTAATTGCATTAAGTAAATAAATTATTTGTAACTAATTAGAAATTATCTAATTCAAGTAAACTTCTTATTTAATTCAAAATTCTCGAGTGCCAGAATGTTAGGAAACTAATAAAATATTTAAAAATAATTTTTAAAATCATAAAATTAATTCTAAATTATTATTCATACTTGAGTTCTACTTTTTTTGTAACTGGTTTTCTATTTTTTTAAGGTATTATTCTAATATTTGTGTTATTTATTCCTTTAAACGAATGAATTCATTGTTTATAAAGGTTTTTACAATTTTGACAAAACATATTTCGCACATCTAAACAATTATATACCTATGTTAAAAATCGCACCTACAGAGGATTCGAACCCTCAACGCTACGCACGCAAATCAAACGCTTAAGCACTAGTACACGCAAGCTCTGGTGAGAAATATCAAAATCTTCTACTGGTACGTCAGGTCTGTAAGGGGTGCTTCCTTTTTTAATTTGTGATATGTTTAGTACCATATTAAACTTTTTATAAATAGTAATTTATGAAGAAACCATTAAATACTATTATTTACAAATTAAACAATTCTTTCTAATATTAATTGTGACCGAAATCAATAAAAGATGAGATATAACTAATTTAATAAAAAATACTTTAACAGAATATTAAATATTTAAATCAAAATTGAACAATAACAATTCAATTCATTAAGTAATTTAATTTACTCGAATCCATAAAATGAAGTTATTGTATTAAATAATTTTTATTTGTATTGAACAAAAAAATATTTGGCTGAAATAAATAAATTAATGGTTACAAATAACTCACGATTATAGTTTCAATTAAATATTTATTTGATCGAAGTATTTTTTATTTGTTTTCATAAAATAAAGTATTAGTATTAAATAAATAATTATTCGCATTAAATAATTAAGTTTACTTGAATCCATAAAATGAAGTTATTATCTTAAGTAATTTTTATTTGTATTAAACAAAAAAATATTTGGCTGAAATAAATAAATTAATGGTTACAAGTAACTCACTATTATAGTTTCAATTAAAAATTTATTTGATCAAAATATTTTTTATTTGTTTTTATAAAATAATGTATTAGCATTAAATAAATCATTATTCGATTCAAATAATTTAGTTTACTTGAATCCATAAAATGAAATTATTGTGTGAAATAATTTTTATTTATATTAAAAAACCAAAGATTTGAGGGAAATAAATAAATCAATTGTTTTAAATAAATTATTATTTATGTTGAATAATTTCATTTATTAGACTTAATTAATTATTTTTTTGATTCAATTACGATTTATTTGATTCAAATAAATGTGATTCAAATAATTCAAGTTATTTAAATCAAATATATATTTTTTAGATCTAAATACAAAATATTTGAACCAAGTAAATATTTTTCAAATAATTTGAATTAATTGAATCAAATAATTTTTTTTTTCAGTGTATAATTTAATTCAAAATGTCGGTATTATGAAAATAATCAGAATGCCATTATTTTTCAAACATTTATATTTTTTAAGTTATTCTAAAATGATAAAATGTGTTGCAATTTACATTTGAAAAACACAAGTCCTTATGAAAAAGAATTTTATTTGATATATGTATCGCTTATCATTTTAATTCTCACAAACACAGAACACTAGTTTCTATATGTAACCTTTCATTCTTTTGAACATAAAACGTTTCATTTACTATCACTGACACTAAAAAGTCAGTGCTGAAAATATCCAGAAAAGATAACACTCCACTGCCCATCCAGAATAATGACTGCTTTTGTCGAAAAAAAAATATATAACAAAACGCGATGCTTTTAATTTATTTTTAATTCTCAGTTTAAAACAGCAGTTTAAAAAAATATTGCACAGTCAACAATAAATAAATTTACCGCGATATGAAAAGAAAACATTTTTTATGTGTTTTGAATAATTTTGAAAACTTTATTTTTATTATTTTATAATTCGATTACGTATTTTTTTTGTTAATTTTAATATTTTGTTTATTTATTATTCCCGCTTTCTTTTATAATCCAAATGAAGATTCAATTGATAGGAAATCTTTTGTTCTCCATATACGCTCTTGAAATATTAGATCATTAGAAGGACCAACAGACGTAATTTATTGAACGCGACCTAACCCTCATCGCGTCACTTAAAGAGAAAATAATGAAGCAGCGAGGGAGCAGCAGTAACAAATTTATGTCCTCGAATTTTTCCGCTCAAAAATTATTCAATACATCTCTTACATAAGACGTAATTTATGCTTTTCCTCCTCACATCCGTTCGAAAAATTGTAGAGAAAATATTTCAAAAATATTACACTGAAACTTGACAAAGTTTTTGCTTTATATTTCAAGTTTTTTTTTTATTATTTCATTTTCAATCTATCTTTCCTTGACGATGATTCTTAAGAATAATTATAATTTTATATCGAATTTACCTTTACAAAACACCAAAATTCCAAAGCAGCGAATTTTTATTTATCCAAAATTTTTTGTCTCGAAATAATTTCAAATTTCCCGCACAATTTTATTTTACCTTATCGACTAATACGTTGAAGTTAAACTCTTGTAACAAAAAACAATTGGGACAAACGAGGAAAAAATTAGACGGTATAATTTTCGGATAGCATAGATTTTTTCCTTATTAAAACTATTAGTGTAAAGTAAGGATAGATGCCTACTCTCTTATAATATCAAGAATAAAAGAAGGAAAATTCTATTAGTCTGCTTTTCAAATTATTTTATCAATTTGTAATTTTTAAAAATGCTAAAAACTTGATTTTACCCTGTAAGATTTATTTCACCGACTATTTACACGAATTATAACTTATCAATTTTATTTCCTTCTAATTTAATAAAAAGAAGAAACGACCATATCAAATATTTTAATTTTACTAAAAATTATTGAAAATAAAAGTGCATTACTAATTATTTGATTAAAATTTACTGCGCAAATCACTTACATTTAACAAAATTTAATTTTTCTCTCACTTTTAGCTATTCATTTAATTTTAAAGAATACCCTGTACAATTTTTAATTATCATTTATTTAAAAAACCTAGATTAAAATATTAAGATTTAATATTATTAAATTATTTTAAGCAATTTAAATACACAGACTTAATGTGTTTAATTATTTAAAGTGATAAGTAATTTCGCGAAATGTGAAATTTACACTTAAAATAATAGAACAACATGGTTACCTCGTCTTGCTTCTAAATGGATCGATACCTACATAACACTTTCCATCGTTTGTCAGCCTAGAAGACAAAACTAGTCATTTTTTTGTAGAGATAGCCACGTTTCTTTATCTTTTGAAACTTTCCCCAGATCTCTAACCTTAAAATACATGTAAAGAGGTTTTGCGCAAAATCGAAAAAATTCCACGCTATTTACAACTGTGATTGAGTTGTAAGGCGTCGCGACGCTTGCCGCCAAATTCTTTGAAAATCAACCCCCTCGCTTATTCCTTGAATCTTCTTCAATAAAGTTTCTCTTTGTTTTTTTTTACTTTACTGTATTTCTCTCTGCTTTTAAGAACTCTTGTCTCGAAAAAATACTTTAAAAAATCTAATAGCTCTTTGGTCACGCCCCTCTTTTCCTCTTTTGCCATAAAAAGTTTCTGAGTCATAAAAAAAAAGGAGGAATGAAGAGAAATGGAGAAAAAAGCCCGAGTTGAAGGGGAGTCGTGAATTTTTTGCTGCTTCTTTTGCGGCACGAGAATATATTGATTTTTGCAAATTCTTTGAACTTTGTGAACAGACGATTCTAAAGAAACGAGAGAGGAACAGACACGAAGACCGTAAGCTGGCCGTGTAGCCCGCGCATTCAGTCGAAAACAACCGAGAGTTCCCGATCTTGTACCTCCCATAGACCAGCGTGCAGGGGCGAATTGAAAAGCTTTTAGCTAAAAAGGAATTTCGTTAATAACGTAAATTTATGCCAGAAATGCTTCCCAGACTCTTGCTAAAGAAAACTATAAATTTTCTCATAAAATATTTTAATACGGCAAAAAAGACGCTCTTATAAATGAGAAAAAGGTTAGCAGTTATGGTATTTCATTATATTCCGACAGTCTTTAAAATGCCTTAATGATAATTAAAAAGGAATATTTATTTAGACCCGATGAGTAGAAAGTGCAATAGACGATGTGGTGTTGTTGAATGGTACCATTAAAAATCGATGTTATTCAACGGTAATTGCTGCATGGTCGCAAATGATATTTCTTTCAGCTTCCTCGTAATTTTTAATTTACATTGCAATTTTATTTATTTTATGAAAGTTTCTAGGGATTTATAGTAAGCCGTTCATGAAACAAATTAATAAGGTACAGCTATTGTCATATGTGCTTTAACATTTTTACACGTAACCTGTGGAGAATACATGGCCATAGGTAATACTACAATGACTAGTTGAAAATTACAATAAAAAGTTCGACTGTCATTCAAAACAACATCAGACACATTCCAAATTTGGAAATTATGCAAAGTAAATATTATATCGAATATGAAAAAGAAGAAAAGAATGAAAATTGTATTGAACATCAAATTTAGTGAAAAACTAATTATGGTAAGTGATTAGTAGGGCACATGGAGGTTATGTTGGTTGAAAACCATTTAAAGAATAGATGGGGTTAATCTTTTTACACAAAGAATTATTTGTTAATTACACAACAGTACATTTGGTACTTTTTGATGGAAAATCTCATACAACTTGGTTTTTTTTGCTTAATCCCTTTATTTTAACATTCGAAAGAAAGCTCTAAATTTACATCAATTTTGACGGGTAATCCCAAAAGCAGCTTAAAAAATTATGCGAAAATTAAAAAAAAATGAGTATACAATTTTTCTGGTTATGAGTTATTATATTATTATAATTAAATTTAAATAGTTTAAATTATTATAAATTGTAACTAAAATAATTATTAATAGTAAAGAAGCAAAAATTGTGTATATATAAATATTTATTATCTTGCTTCAATTCGTTTAAATTGATTACCTTACCCAATAATAAGAAAGAAAGTAGGAATTATTCTAATTTAAAAAAAAACTATACATATAAAAAGATCTATTGAAATAAAAGTTAATAAAAGATTTATAGTTATAAACATTAAATTAATTTAAATTTTATTTTAATTAAAGTTCTATATATTAAGCTTATAATTCAAATTATTAAAATAATTAAAGAATATAAAAATTAATTAATAAACAAATTTCAAAAAATTTATATATATAAAAAAGGTTTATTTAATAAAATAAATAAAGTTAGTATAAATATAATATTTTGAATTATTGATATTATAAGTTTTTTATTAATTAATAAAATTTATAACCTCCCAAAATACCCTATTTTGGACTATTTTTGTCATATTTCCGGTTTTTTAAAAATAATTTTCTGTTTACTGTCTTACCCTTTCATCAACAGAAAGGAGCATAAAGAGTTAAAAATTCCACGTAATTTAAAAAAAGGAAAAATAAAAATATATTAGCCAAACAGGCATGTAAAAATTTCTCCATCAAAAGGAAAAATGTTTTAAATGCATTAGTTTTTTAAATAAGATTTTTCGAAAAATACTGATTTTCCGTAATTTTTTAAAGTAAATTTTTCATCTTTTAATTAATGAAAAAACAGTATTTTTGATAAAATGATAACTAAACAATTAATGCAATTATTAAGACATTTTTATTTTTTTAATTTAGGTGAATTCTTATGCGTTTTGCTGTTAATGGCGCCTTAAAATTTAAAAAAAAAAGTCATTTAAATTTTTACACATAAAAAAAGTTAGTTTAAAAAAACCTATAGAATATGACAAAAATACCCCAAAAAGGGGCTTGTTTGATTGATGAGAAAAAAAATTGGTTTTTCTTTCAACGGTGGTAAATTTTGATCTAATTAATTTACAGTATTCAATCATTTTTAAATTAAAAGAAATTTTATGCCCTGTAGTTTCATTCTTGTTTATTTTCTTCCTCAAATTTACTGGAAATTTTGTGTATTCAATTTTTTAAACTGCTTTGTAACATTTTTGAAATATTTTTTCGGGTTTCCAGTTGAAATTGATGCAGCAAATTTAGAGTCTTTTTTAGATTTAGATCAATTTGCTTGAAACTAGTTACTGTGGGTTTTTTGGGGTCGCTTATTAAGAATTCGATTATTAAAATCGCTTGTTACTAATGCTTATTTTCTTAATAAATAATAAATAAAATAATAATAAATCTGGTACGAATTTGATACTTACTTTATCATTATATTTAAAAAAAATTTCTTTCTACAACTACTATAATTTTTATTTTTTAACAATAACATTAAAGCTTTCTAATCAGACATTTCATACAAAAAATACCAATTTATAGTTACAAGAAGTCATTCACTTTAAACTAACATTTTTTTAAAAATTGTATTTCTAATTATTTTTAAAACTTTGCAAATATTTTGTTTTCATGTTTTATCTAATTTTAAAATGTTTTTTTATAAATATTTTATAAATAGCAAATGATAATAATTAAATTCTCAAGAATGGATTAAATTAATTAAATTTCATTACAAATTCCATTATAATTTATATTATTAAACTCCCTGAAGAGATAATCATTTAAATTTAGAGACATCGGATTTTTTTAAACATTAGGTAAATTTTTTGTCCCAATGAATTCGTTATTATTCATCTTTCCTGAATATGATTACATATAGGAGAGCGTCCATTAATTATGTAAGGTCAAAATTGAGAGGGGGGTCTGGCTAAATCCCAAATTTCACAAAGGGGGAATAGGGGGTAAAATAAAATCTCAAGTCAACTTTCTAATTTCAGACAAAACACATTTTACTATATAAAAAATAGCATTTCGTAAAAAGAATTAAATTATTCAAAGAAAAACGAGAAATCTCACGTGAAAGTGGGGGGGGGGGGTTTACAAAATTTTACTAAAGAGAGGGTACAGAGTTAAAAAAAATGCCTCACGTAATTAATAGTTGTAGTCTAAGAAACATCTTAAGCGGATCCAAGGGGTGGGGGAACAGGTAAATTACTCCCAGTAATCTCTAAGATGTATTCTATAAACCATGTCGCATTTTATTTCGAAAATTTTATACTCCCTTTTGTGTCACATTTTTTAAATGACAAAAATTATAACGTGCCTTAGGCTATTAAAATTTCATATACCTCCCACCCCCATTCAAATTGTAACAATTTTTGGAGAATTCGCCTAATTAGTAAAAGAAAAATAATTATATTAAAGGTTAGTTTTTTTTTAGAAAATACCCTCCCTCCTAACCCTTGTCTAAATTTTGTACTGAGAAGTTTAAAGTTAATGAAACTCCTTAATTGTTGGAAATAACATGATAGCTTTAACATGTTCAAAGACATGTTCCAGAAGTGAGAATTTCCAATGTAAATTTAATTTAAAAATTTGACTTCTACATGGTCTTAAATTCTGGTTTAAATAATACGATTAAATTAAGTTTAAAAAAGTTTTTAAGTGCGAGCAGCATGAATATTCCCTAAAACTCCAAAATGAGCATAAAGCTCATTTTGAATAAATTCCATTTAGCATAAAACTCATTACAAATAAAATCCATTTAACATAAAACTCATTACAAACAAAACCCATTTGGCATAAAACTCATTTAGCATAAATTTGGCATAAAATTCATTTGTAATAAATCAAATTTGGCATAAATCCTATTTAGCATAAATCCTATTTAGCATAAAGCTCGTTTCGCATAAAATCTATTTAGCATAAAACCCATTTGACATAAAATTCATTTGACACAAATCCCATTTAGCATAAAGCTTATTTGGCATAAAACCCATATAGCATAAAACACGTTTGACATAAAACCCAAATTTTTTTGAAGATAAGGAAAATTTGATACCAAATGAATTTTATGCCAAATGAGCTTTATGTCAAATCAATTTTGTACCAAATGAGTTTTATGCCAAATGAGCTTTATGTCAAATGAATTTTATGCTAATTGGGTGTTGTGCCAAATAAGTTTTATGCCATTTGGGTTTTATGCCAAATGAGTTTTAGGGAATATTCATACGCTTATCTTGCCAAGTGTAAGCAAACAACAAAACAACAACATGTTGCCACTAGGTGAGATTTTCTTATAAATTTTTTTTTGCAAGAGAAAAATTTAAGTTACACCCCCCCCCCCCTTCTTTGCTGTTAAAATCTAAATTTAAATTTCTCCAAAGAATTTACCAAAAAAACTTCTACTTAATTAAATTCTAAAGTGTTCACTTTTACGTCTTTTTACAATTTTGTTAAATTAACCAAAAGATTCATGACACACTTTATGTCTCTCTAGAACGATTTCCACAATTTCAAATCAATATCCTCTTTGGTTTAGACTTTAGACTTAAGTACGTGTAAAAAAGTATAAAAAAAATTACTGATATTTAACAGACACTTTTGGGACATTAATTATTTTAAATTTAAAACAGATTATATGCTGGAAAATTGAAGATTTGTTTGGAGACATTTAAATATTAAGTAGGGGAGAGTGGCTATCAATGTACCGGGTTTTTTTCAAGGTCATAGTACTTATTGAATTTCACCAATTTCAAGCACTTCTTTGCATCAATATAAAACTACAACACTTATCTAGGTAATGCACACATATTTTACACGATTTATTTTGATTAAATAATAAAATTTAGGATTTTTCTAAAGTAACAAGGTATTTTCATTTTCAACAAACTGGGTACACAATGAACCACCTCTATAAAAATACTAAAAATGTTCAACAATAATAATATTGCAATTTTCACTTTGTAAAAAAACTTGTTTTCTATCAAATACTATAAAAAATTGTTACTTAACACTTTTTAATTGATAATGTATAACATAAATATACCTCAAATTTAAGTTAACTAGCTAAAATGGCATTTTAGTTTTCCTATGTTGAGAAAAGTACTGATAACAATCGCTGTAACATGCTGTATGCATGCCCTGTTTTATAATCTAGCATACCACTCTGGAAATCGAAAATACACTGAAATTCCAGGTGGTTCATTGTTCCCCGGTACATTGAATCAACATGACATTTGCAACAAAAATGGTTTTTTATAACTTAATCCAATATTTCAAAATCTTTATCTCATTAGAATATTGTAGTTAAGGCCCAAAACAAAATAAATAGTAAGTACATTTATTTTTAAATGGCCTTATTTCAATTAAAAAACGTGTTTGTATTTTAGGTAAATTTTTTCTTCAGTACATCAAAAACAGTTTTTTCCAGTTTTCTGTGTAAAGAATAAATCCACACGTCTCAAATTTATGGACGTAGTGTGTTTACGCAAACTTCATTTATATTTAAAATTAGGAGAATTTTTATTTAATTGTTTCTGAGAAAATTGAAATGGTTCATTGAAAAAACTGGTACATTGATGGCCACTCTCCCCTAAACATAAATTCACGGGTTTTTGACCTCTCACACAACCATAAAATTTATTTTACTCCCTCCTCTCAAGTTTACATAAGATATTTTTTAAGACCCACCCCCCTTTTCGTAGTCTCTTTCCTTTTGAAAAAACCTTGCATACAAATTTTTGATCCTCTCCCCCCCCCCCCCCCCTCGTGAGCAAATTTAATTATATTTAGAGAGACATAAAGTGTGCCATGAATCTTTGTCTTATTAATAATTTTGAAAAACAGTTAAAATATTAACAAATTAAATATAGGCGATAAGGTAGAACTCTACCCATATTTTAGTTCTATTATCTTGGACATGGCCTTAAAAAAATTTATATGTTTAAAATTCAAAAAATATATTTGTTGATCAACAATAGTGTTCAAACAAACTTTTTTCAGTAGTACTAAATGATAACCTAATTCTATTTTATTAAAAACAAAATTTATAAATAAATAGTTAATAAATATAAAATTAATACTAAAAAAAAAATAAAGTTTATTTTTAGAATATGAAATATAATAAGAACAGCATTTGTTTAATAATACTCATTAATATTTACAAACGGTTTATTTTCAGTAGCAGTAAAGTCATACTATATATTTACTGAATGACCCTGCAATAAAACAGTATCTAGGGAAATTTTTTATTTGTATTCACGTCAAATGAAATTTTATATTTGTAAATAAAAAATGCCATTTCGTTTAAATAAAAGACTAGGAAATAAACTTTTTAATTGGCCCGTTTTTTATTTGATATAAACTATTTTTCCTACTTTTATTTACAAAAAAAAAAAAAAACCCCTGGTCAATTAAAAAAGTTGTTTTCTTTGAAAGTTAAAAACATTAATTTAATAAACCTGTTTTTTTGCGGGAACTAAGAGATTAGAATTTCTATTTTTTTCATAAATTCAACATGAAATGTTTGTTTAAGTGTTCATTATGCTTGAGAAAATGTTATGCCCTCATTTCTAAAAATTTAGATAGTAATCATAATCGTGTGGATTATAGACTTTGTCATTATTTCTCTTTAACAAAACAATATCGATCGGCAAAAAGTCGATATTATACATCGTTAAAAATTCTACCTGAATAACTAAGTAAGTAGTCAATAAAAAAGTAGAATAAAGAAGATTAAAAACGTATTTTATAAATTAATCATAATAAAGTCCTAGAAAGTTTATAAAATATAAAAAAAAATGTTTGACTATATGTAATAAAATATAATATCAATTTACAAGAACGTTTGAAACAAGAACTGATTTAGAATATTTAGATAAATTTAATGAAAATATAATATAAAAACTAGAACTAATTGAAAATAAATTAAGTTTAATAATATTAATTCAACTATTTTATTTATTTTAACTTTTGGTTGATTTAACAAAATTGTAAAAAACGTAAAACTGAACACTTTAGAATTAAATTAAGTAGAAGTGTTTTTGGTAAATTCTTTAGAGAAATTTAAATTTAGATTCTAACAACGAAGAGGGAGGGGAGGGGGTGTAACTCAGATTTTTCTCTTGCACGCAGGTAAAAAAATTTATAAAGAAATCTCACCAAGTGGTAACATATTGTGTTGTTATTTGCTGACACTCTCCTTCTTTTTTTGCTAAATGGTTACTTAATATTTCATTGGTTCCCTCCCCTTTAGAGCTTAGCGTAATAAGTGGATGACCTTTTATAAAATATATTATTTATAACCTTTTTTAAAAAAAGGGTTAGCGATGAAATTTATATATATTAAATTACATTTTATTTATAATTGTTTGATTTCAATATTTAACTGTTTTTTTCATTAAGAGGATTCCACCTTGTTTTACAACCCATTGAAATTTATGTTACTCAGGGGAGCCAATTTTTATCTGCCATTATTTTTTTTAAATTACGATATATTCTCAAGAAAATTTTTTTTTATCTTTTTGGAATTTTTTTTGGCAAAAATATAAATATTTTGTAAAATCAATTACCTTGATAATGCAAAATGATTGTAACAAATTGGCAATTAAAAATAGTGGAAATTGTAGAAGCAATTTAATTTTCAAGGGGAGGCGAAATTTCAAGTTGTTTCTTAAGAGGAACAATTTTTTTTATAGCACCATTTTAGTTATAGAATTATGTCGAATTATTGAAAATTAAGAAAAAGAATTTTTTGGATATTAAAACATTTTATTTATTTCAAAAATTAAATTTTTTTGTAAATTCATGCCCTGGATTGTACAGAGTAATTAAAACAGCATTTACAAAAATTAATAATATTGAAAAATAGTTAAAATTGTAGAAACCGCCTCGAAAACCGCACAATTAATTTTTTTTTTTCAAGGATTAATTTTAAATGGGTTTGAAATGGATATAAAATGGATATAAAATGAATAAAATTTGTTTGTAAGACTTGTAAAATAAATTAAGTCACGCTTGCAGGGTCTGGGTAGAAGGTAAGAAAAATGTCAAAATGAAAATTCATTTTTTATTTTTATAATGTAAAAAGAGTAATAAAAGGAACAGGGGGGACAAAATTGTCTCAAACCATGTAATTTATTGCTATTCATTTATTAAGGGGGAGGGGGGGGGATAAGGTTTGACGAATTATAAGAAATCAGTTTTTGTTTTCTCTTTATTTTATTATTGTAGAACATTTCATAAATATTCTATGAAATTTTCAAGATACAACCCCAGATTGTCGGAGTTTTTAGGTGAAAATTGCGAAAAATCGGATATTTTGCCTTTATTTAGTCATCAGAAGTCTATAAAAAAAAAAATAAAATCTTTGGGGGCGGGCAAATTTATTCTTTTAACCAAATCCACTTCATTCTTTAATTTCCAATAATCCATTCATGAGTTATAATAAACACTGCAAATAATCTTTTTTGAAAGGCGCCTTTTAAAATTCTCCATTACTGGCACATAAATTATTATTTTTATACAAAAATTTTACAAAATGTTCTTGAATTACTAATTAATTATGTGCAAAAGAATTAAGTATATACTTTTACTGATTCTTAAAAGAAAATTCACAAAAATACTCTTTTTTGCTCGTAAAACCTCCTCCCCCCCCCCCCCCCCCCCCCTCTTAAAGTTGTTTGTTAGAGAAAAAGTTATATTTGTTTATTATGTTTGCTTATTAAGGAGGTTCTATCGTAAAAAGAATTAACATTACCATTTTAATCAAATTTGGTCCACTTCTTTGTTGAATAATTGATTTTACACAATAATTTGAGAATATTTTATTTTGAAAAAAAAAAACCCCTGGTCAATTAAAAAAGTTGTTTTCTTTGAAAGTTAAAAACATTAATTTAATAAACCTGTTTTTTTGCGGGAACTAAGAGATTAGAATTTCTATTTTTTTCATAAATTCAACATGAAATGTTTCTTTAAGTGTTCATTAAAAACCAAATTTTTTTGAAGATAAGGAAAATTTGATACCAAATGAATTTTATGCCAAATGAGCTTTATGTCAAATCAATTTTGTACCAAATGAGTTTTATGCCAAATGAGCTTTATGTCAAATGAATTTTATGCTAATTGGGTGTTGTGCCAAATAAGTTTTATGCCATTTGGGTTTATATTTAAATAAACTTATTTTAATTAAAAATGATATATTTTTGGTTAAAAAAATTTTTAATAAAAATAATTTTAATATTTTATGTATTAAAAATTATTGAAATCAATATGTAGTTAAATAATTAAGATTTAATGAATTACAATAAATTTATAATTATAAAACCATTATCTACTAGTGGACCAAATTTGATTAAAATTGTAATGTTAATTCTAATTACGATAGAACCTCCTTAAACTTGTTTTTTAAAAAAAGTATTCCTTTTATGTTTAAAACAAGGGTTAATGTTTAAAAAGTTGTCTTCTTTGAAAGTTTCAATATAAATAAATAAATTGTATAATCAAGTGTTTAAAATAATAAACAAATTATTAATTATATTTTATAATCTCTTTTGTTTTTAGTTTCAATTTAATTTTAAAAACGAAACCTAAAGAAAATATCGATCATAGTCTAAATATTGTTATTTATCAATCAACAAAATTTCGGAATATCTTTAGCGTAATCGATTTTTTCTAAATTTCTCTTAAATGTGATCAATCAAAATTTGACTTTTGACGGGTTCAAAAACACCTTTAAAATGACGCTCCTGTTAAAAACCGCCCCTCCTCACCATCCCTTGTTCCCCTTCTATGAAGCGTTCCCCCCATTTATGCTTCTTATACGTGCTTCTCTCTCACTCTCCCGGTTGCGCGCGCGCTCTTGTTTGTTCTCTTTTCTGTTCTTAAACGTCGGCAGAACAACTTAGGGCCGCGAATCTTTCGCTCACGCTGTTATTCCGGCATTTTCAACCTAATCAAACGCGGATGTTCGGACACAACGCCATTTTGTTGTATCATTGTTATTGTTGTTATTATTCAGCCAAGAGACAGTGTCAAATCGAGTGAATGTGCTCCTCTTTTTTTAATCTCTTTATTATCGAGCAATTAGAAAACAAGTCTGTGTTTTTACCAATAAATGAAGCGCCGCGTTGTGCCGGTTTTCTGTTTGGAGGATTCTTTGCTAAAAATTGTGTGGAACTCTGGAACGACGCCGGTATTGTTTCATTAGCAAGACTACAACCACGCCGAAAGATAGAGAGTGTGTGAAAATCCTCGTGCGTGAAGTGAGCGTCGTCACCGAGCAGTGGCGTGCTCCAGTATAAAATTTTGAAACGTGAGTACGCAAAAAAAAAAAGCTCATTTTTCCCCTTTTATTCATCACTAGGATTAAAACTTGATTATTATTTCCTCGATTCATTCAATTTTGATGACAGCTAATTGATGTTTAAGATCCCGAGCTTTGTGTTCCTCAGAAAAAAAAACCGCATGGCTTGCCACACAAAAAAGCTAACGATCTCATTCAGTTCGACGTTTAGTCGCGTTTAATTTACCAATCGTCAGTGTTGATGACTGTGACTGTCTCGCGCCGACTTTATTTACTCGTGTGCGTGATTCACACGTGCGTGTGTGTAACCACATGAGTGAGAGGGAGGGCGGGAAGGAAATTCAAGAGAGGGACATGCTCTCGCGAGTTTACATGTCAACTGCATCTGTCTACTTTAGCCTGTCTCTCGTAACTCGTCATCATTTCATTCTTACCCAGCCTGTACCCAAATTGACTTCGCAATTTCCCAGAAAAAAATAATTATCTAAAATAATCCGCACGTCACGCCTCCTTTCGAAGCGTGTTTATCGGGAGGAGCCCATTTTCGAGAAATTTCGCCGCAGTGCGACGTCTAGATTAATTTAACATGCAATTATTGTCCAGTAAAATTTGTACATTGTGATTAAAATTTTAATGAAACCGGTTTCAATGATCTTTATCCGAGAAGAGGATTCTTTTTTTTTTTTTCAAATATTTTGTGATTGTGGTTTTTAAGTGGTTTTTGTTTGCAGAAAAATTGCCGCCGGGGAAGGGTCGCATTTTTTACAATGAGATTTTGTTTACCTCGGTTGAAAGTGAAAGAAAGGAAGCGGTTGAGGTTTGATTTTTTAGTAACGCAACCGGTTTCGGCTTGTAAATTTCAAAGGCCCCATTTTGAAGATACTGAATTTGCTTCGTAGGCGACTCCTCCCTCCATCATCGTTGCGTGGAATTTTTTTCAAAATCTTTGTTGTCTGGAAAAATCATATTTCAGAAACAAAAATTCAACTTTGAGATCGTCATCATACCAAAATAGAAATTCTTTGGTATGAACGATTTATGTATGTGTGTGTGTGTTTTTTTTTTCTTTCTTTGTGCAAGTGTGGCTTTTTAATTAAGAAACTCAGTTTTGCTGTTAGTTTCCTGTTATTTTTGAAACTAGCTATCGGTTGCTCATTGTTTATTTAGTAGTCGACGGAATATTTTTTTTTGCTTTTCGATTATCAACATTAATCTTTCGTTTCATAAATTTTTTATTTATATTTCTTATAATAAGGAATTTGTTTAATTTGCGAATTTCTTGATATTCTGCATTTGTGCGTTAGTGGGATTGACGGCACGGTTTTTTCTGAATGAAAAAAACAATTTTTGTTCCTCTTGAGTATTGATTTTTATTTTGAAGATTTTAATTTTACTGAAATGTTGCAAACTTCACTATTATATTTGTAATAAAAATTTCTTATAATTTGTATTGTAAGAAATGTCCTATAATTTACCAAAGATATAATTTTTTTTAATTAGCATTTTTTTAACAGTTTTAAATTGTGATTTTTCTTACAAAATTTAATTTAAAAAATTTTTATAACGTTTGGTTACGTCAGCTATATGAGTTTTCTCGCAATAGAGTTCGAGGGTAAACCAACTTTAGTCATTTATCGCAGAAAATTGAAAAAAATTTCTACTCATGCCCATGAAATATGGACTTTCAAACATTTTCCGCTGAATACTTCTTAATTTAAAAAATGTAACGTCCACGATATTTTATGGTGAAAGCTTTTATTGACATTCGCAGTGAAAATTTAATTCAAATTTTTGTATTTTTATATATCCTAATTGTTATATTTTTAAATCTCTGAATTTTTGTATTTTTAAACAATTGGGTTTTTCGTTTAGATAACAATTATTTAAGTCTTATCTTTTTTTAAATAAAATTTATAATTTTTTAAATCTCGAAATTCAATGTTCTTTTTTTTTGTATAGATTAGGATATCTATGTTAAGATTTTAAAAGCCTGAAAAAATAACTGAAGTAACTGAAACCAAATGTAGTATAATTATTCACAAAATAGTTAAATTTTTAACCAATTTTTAATGTTTCTGAAAAATGTTAATTTTGATAATATTCTATTTTTAAATATATTTTTACCTAAATGTTTTAATGTCACTTTTCTAGAGAATTCAAATAATGATTTATATTTATAATTTTTTGCTGGCTGTCGCAAAGTTGAAAGAGAAAAAATTGCAAAAATTTCAAACGCTAAAATATACTGAAATATAATCAAATTATACCATTATTTAACAGTTTTTTTCGAATTGTAAATTAAAACTTTTTATTTAATTTTCAAATTAATGACTTGTTTTAAATTTTAAATTCAAGGGTTTTTTAGACTCCTAAATTGTAATTAAAAAGAAATATCTAAAAATTTTCATATTTTTTCAAAATGTCTCTTTTTCTTAAAGTGCGCTTTATTTTTAATAATAGTAGATCATTTATAGTAAATAATTTTTGTTTTTATTTGGTTTTTAATTCTTGTAAGGGTTTTAAACAAAAGTCTGAAAATAATAATGATAAAGAATTTCTGTGTAATAAGTAAAAATTATCAATTTTTTCACACCCAAGGCAATTACTATTCATTTCTTAAATTGCAATTCATTGAGGATTGTTAATATTTTTTGTTATGTGTAATTTTTTGATAAAAAGTGCTTTTTCTATTTTTTTAAACCCTATTAACCATTGGTATTATTATTGTTATTATTATTTTTATTGTTATTATTGTAGTCATTAGAAATTAATCCAAAATTCGGAATAAAAGTTTTTTTTACAATTTCTAAAAAAAAATGAATTTTCAGAAAAATTTTTTATTTTTAAATTATTTCTGGAATTTTGTCCAATATAACGTAGCTATTAATTATATGAATATCTAACAGTAGTTTTT
Organism: Ganaspis brasiliensis; assembly: GCA_037103525.1. Taxonomy (NCBI): domain Eukaryota; kingdom Metazoa; phylum Arthropoda; class Insecta; order Hymenoptera; family Figitidae; genus Ganaspis; species Ganaspis brasiliensis. The sequence continues at coordinate 3,828,579 of JAZKLR010000294.1, forward strand.
GAACATTAAATCTTGATTTATTACTAATATTTATTATTTTAACACATCAACCAAGAATTATTATTATATTTATTTTTGAATTATATACATAATTAAAAACTGATAAAAAACTGAAGTTTTTATTTTTAAATTGAAAAATGTTTTTTTAATTATAAGCTGATGGTTTCAGAACTAGTTAATACAGTAATCAAATTTTTTTTTTATTATCAAATTTGAAATTTGTCATTCACTGTTGACTTTTTTTTTACATTATTTCAAATTTATTGCTTTTCTATTGTTTTAAATTCTACACTATTTTATGTTTTCTTTTAAATTGTTGATTCTTTTGTTAACATTCTTCTTTGTTAGAACATTTGTTTTTATTAACTCTCTCTTTTTTTCCAATTTTTAAACTAATCCAATTTTTTTTTTAATTCTCGACTTGATAAACTTTACTGGCAATTTCGTATAAACATGATCCTTTCATTCAACAGTTGGAATAAAACTCGGTGAATTTTTATGAGTTTAAATTTCACGCTCACATAATTTTCATTTTGCTAATTAAGCCAGTTTGTTCTTTTGATTTTTGCTCTTTTGTTGCGTCCTTCAAAATCAAATAAGTAATATGTTTAGTTGTGTCAGAAATTACCAATAGCAAATAACAGACAAAAATAAAATTACTGGATTTTCGATTTTAGCCTTCTATCTCTATATATATTTGTTTTCTAAACTTAAGATAACACGCTCTGAAAAACATTTGACGCGCGATAAAATTGCGATGAAATTTCGAAATTATTAAAAGTACTTTATAATTATTAAAAGGGTATTGGAATTATAAAAAATTGCATCGAAATCATTAAGCTTAGATTTACAGTCATTTGAAATTTTACGAATTGAAATTCATTAACTAAGCAATAAAATATTCATGGAATATTATAGTTCGATAAGGATTCCCAGATAAATCCGTTATTCACTTCCAATATGGATAAAGTTTTAACATCAAAGTCACAATCACGAGCATAAAAGTTCGCTCTCGCTTCCTTTGTCCAGCCTCTGATTAAAGTACGAAACGTTCATCACTAAACTTTAATTGCATATTTCCCGTAATATCTTTCTCTTGCATTTTCAGTTATTCAAATTGCTATATACGCGGGCAACGAAGTTCCGCATCGACGTCAATCGAACTTTGCATAATCGTTGACAAGATAATAATATATAGAGAAAATTCGAAAATTACACGTCTCGTTCTATTTGATTTTTATTTAGAGATTGTAATTATCATTTTAGAATTGTAATGATCATTTTTGGATTGTAAGAATCATTTAGAATTTTAGTGATCATTTGAGGATTGTAAAAATTATTTGTGGATTGCAAGGATACTTTTAGATTTCTAAGGGTTATTTGAGGATTATCATTTTATGTGAGAATCATTTTGAGGCTTTAAAAATCATTTTAGGATTGTATAACCATTTTAGGGTTACAATTATTATTTCACTCTCTAAATCTGAATTAGTCCCAATTTTGTTATAGTTGTCATATGTTACTGAAAAATTGATTCGATACTGTTAGTGAAAAATAAATGTTATATTTATTTATTAATTGAATTAGTAAAGTTCCTATATGTATTGTTAGTACCGACTGATAGTTGTATGGTACGTTTTATGTGTTGCATGAAAGATTATTAAAAATGGGTTAAACATATAGCATTAGTTTTAATGGAAACTTTTAATGATCGTCATCATTGGATCAATACCGAATATCCTACTTTCAATGAAATTTACATCAAATATCCTAAATTAATTATTTTGTATAAATGGTAAATATTTAATTTGTAAATATTTCAGCATGTAAACAAAAGTTAAATTAGCAGTTAATTGCAAAAAATTTAGTCTTTAAGTGACACCTACAATCAATTTATTAAAAGTCTCCTGATGAAATATTCTATATAAATTTTTCATATTGTACATTTATGTGATTTATCATTTTATTAATCAAACGGCGTGAACTTTTGAGTTCATCTTGATTATTAGGTCTATTTTAAATAGTACCAAACAATCAATCCAATGACTTGTACATTTTTTAATGTTTGAAGTGTTTATTACTAATTCGGAATTAGAGAGTAGATTTGTACAGATAACCACATAATTTTTAAAAGTTAAAATGCATAATTATTGGATTATATGATAATGAGAAAAGTAAATAAACTTTCCTTTTTCAGTTTTATAGCAGACGTGTGTATCGATGAGGCTCTCATCTTCATGGTATGGGTCCAATGCCAGAAGAAGTATAGGTATAGCTAATAATGACATACATAGAAGCCATAGAAGATAAATCCTTTTGAATTTAGTTTGTTCGATTTTTACTACCTTCCTGGTTAACGTGCACTGTTCTCCATACATTTTGGTTGTTTCTAAACCCATATTTTATACTGCATGATGAATCGACTTCCTGCTCGTGCGTCACTGCTTAGTGGGGTTATAGCGAGCATTTTAAACTCCTCGATTCACATGAAACCTTACCGCCAGCGCCGTAAGCATTACATTGCTGTCTACCACCTGTCTGCTGGTTGTAGCATGTTATAGGATGCAACAATTATATATAAATGTATTTATATTATTATTATGGTTTTTGAGACAATCGACAAAACGAAACTCTCAATTTTAGACCCTTTAGTCGCATTTCTCTTTCTTATTTTCTTTTCTTTTGTTTCTAATTGAATAATCATCTCAGTGTATAATTTTTAAAGCCTAACTCATTTCACATTTGTCGCACTTTCCATTTTTATTCCACTGTTGGCCCTCGACTTTTTTTACAAATTTCTAAAATTTGCAGCTTTCATCTTGAAGATTACAGGAGACTCTCTTGTCAAATCAATGTTAAATGTAATAGATTTTTATATCTGTCGAGCTTTCTGTATTTTTAACACTTGTACTTGATGATACACAATGTTTTGATGAAGAAAATCGACTTTTTAAAAATAATTATTAAAATGAGTCTTAAAGTGTTTACAGATTAATAAATTACTAATCTGGATTTGTATGTTAGATTAAATTCAGAAAAATTATGTTTGTTATTAAATACTATAAAATTATAAATAATCTTAATATTCTTTATTCTGAATGATTTTTGTGTTCCTTTATCTCATGAATGACAGTCTTAACAAAAAGTTCATGCTTTTAAATGTTGATATCGATTTGCAGTGATCACTTTTTTTCCTCTCATCCGTTTTAACATTAAAAATACAATAATAATTATTATTAATATTGTGTAAACAGTTTAAGACAATTTTGAAATTGTTTTTTATAGTGTAATGAAGTTTGTAAAGTTTAAAAACGAAAATATATTTTTATTCCTGTGATAGAAATGCAAACGTTTTGAGTAAATTTATCTTTATTAGTTCCAGTATGATAAATACTTATATATATTTCATATAAATTGTAATTTGCAATTTTTTTTAATTTAAGCTAATCAAGTTTTAATATTTCAAACGTTACAAGCTTCAACTACATATTTATTATCCACATTGTGATATTTAATTAAAGTTAAACATTTTAAAGTAAAAAGTTTAAAAATATATAATTGTCCACAATATAACGTATGCTCTTTGTTTTGAACGAGATACTTGCTGGCTTTTTTCTTTTTTGAGCTTTTTATTTCACACATAATGGAGTTTCAACTTGAAGAACGTGGAAGGAACGACAAATCAAGATTTATCTTGGTTCAATTAAATCTACTTTTTGAAGTTCCATTTTCTGTAAGAGTGGGATTCTCGGCTCACCGCTGAAGATAAAAATATTTTGATAATAAAGAATAAAGTTGTTTTTTTACACAATATATACATATATATTTTGTACAAGTGTTAATATTTTGATAAATTTGTGAAAGTTTAAACTATTATTGTAAAATAATTGAACGACTGTTTCGTGTTTCTTTTTAAAAAACAACAGTTGTGAACAAACATTATTTTCAAATTCAAAATTCGTTTTAGGAGAGATTGCTGGGTTATTCAAAATTGTTCCTGCAAATAGGTCCTCTTCTTATAAAGTCTGAGGTAAAAAAAAAACTAAACCAATTCGATGTTATAAATTTTAATCCAATCGATCTTCAAAATTTGAATCCGATCAATTTTATTTTTAAACCAATCAGTCTTCAAAATTAACCAGTATTCAAAATTCAAATCCAATCGATTCTTTAAAAAAATCTAGTGTTTTTAGTTCTTAATTTTAGGAGTGTTTAGGAGTTTATTTCTTCTAATTAGATATTTTATAAAAGATAAAACAACTGTTTTTTAAAGCAATATATGTGTATAAAATCTGATAAATCCAATAAATATCCAAATAAATCCATAAATGATTTCCAAAAGTTTTATTGAACTAAGCTTCTGGATTTATTTTTTGCTTCTGATAGTAGATATAAATTTGCTGTATATTAGGGTAGTTTTTCTTCTATCATGAACTTTCAATATTCTATTTTTTTCTTTGGTATGTTTCCAGATCATCGTATAGGTAAGACGATTGTGTAGATTTGTAGTGTATTATTTTTAAAATACCTAGGTGCTATTTTATTACGTAAAAGCTCATATTTTAAAAGGCTTTTTTCACACTAGTCTCGTAAAAAGATTCACACAAAGAGAGCTATGACTAAAATTTTAACAGGTATGCTTTTCAATTTAAAATTTTTTCCAAAAACATAAATTCCTGGGAAAATTCACAATTTTAACTTGGGAGGGGGAGGGGGGGAGGGTAAAATCCAAGGTTCTTTTTTTTTAGTCTAGATTCTTTAAGTAATTTTTTTTGTCGTTAATCCTTTGCTTTACAGTAGTAACCTAGATTATCAACTTTCAAAGAAAATTGTAATTAAAACAAAAAGAAATTTAAACCAATCTTCTGTTAAAACCGAAACAAATTTTTTTAAGGCTAATTTTAAAACAAAGGGCCAGTTAATTAATTGAATTGATTTAAATTTTGTTAAATACAAATTTACGAAGTGTTAAAAAATGGTGTGGCTCTTTTTGTGTTGTCAATTTTTAGAACATGTAATTCACAACATTTTTCGATCAACCAAAAACAAAATAAAATAATTTAAATACCTTTTTTAACAGCGAATAGAAACTTATTTGATTATTGAATGACATAATATTTAGTGATAATAATTATTTGCTCCAAATCTAGTTTTTTGCATTTTTCTTTGAAACAAAAAACGTTGCGAATTTCAATTAAATGATAAAAGTTCAGGTAATTGTGTAGATAAAAAAAAAATTTGTAATTGGGCTTTTTTCGTATAGACTTGCAGTCTATTCAATTAAGCCATCAAGCCGGTAGACGAAACAAACAAAATCAGAGTTTGATGACCGCAAGCTTAAACGGTGCTGTTGTGACTTTGGATCACGCAACTGGAAGTACGTCCGTTGCCTTATAAATACGGTTACTATCCTGAAAAAATCCCCTTGAGAGGCTTTTAACCGTTTCTTTGGAGTCTGTCCGACTTAAAATGAATACTGAAAGAGTATCTTTCCGCAAGGTATTTAGGTTTGTGTGTGTTTTTTCTTTTCTTTCCCCCTTTTTTTTTTGTTCCTCGATATGTGCGGGCGTCTGTGCACTAAACTGGATATATTATAATTGCACTGTATAAGATGCAATTCATAGCTTGTTACGCGTGGCTTGTCTAAGATCAGGTCCGTCTTTTCCAGGGAGCAAGGTGGGGCTCCTTCTGGCCTGGTCGATACTCCGGAAACGACGACATCTTCGTGGAAATTCGAGTAACGCCTCATCGGTACACGCACACCTGCTAAAAAGTTTTGATCGTCCTATATAATTTCAACTCATTCCGTCTCGTTGGATATTATCAGTTGAATCTATCACTCCTGCCCAAGTCAGTTCACATGCTCGTTTTCTCCAATAATCTGCACGTTTCTCGTGCACGTACGGTTCCCAGAATTTTCCGAGATTCGTAATTGATTTTTTACCAATTTCATTTTAGAGAAGAGGAAAAACTCAACGGGGGCAAATGTATTGTCCAGCACACTGCAGAGCCATTGAATCGCGAACCTCAAATAAATCTCTTTTATCACGAAAGAAGAGAATTAAAAAATTCTCTCCCTCGTCGTTAAAGTAGATTTATTCTAATATAAAACTGATGAATTATTTAGTCATTCTGTACCCTTTAGTTCCAGGGAATTGTTTCATTTCCTCGTTCCAACCCTCTGTTTCTTATTTATTTCACAAAGGGACCATTAAAAAATGAGAAAATTTTAATTTAAAAAATAGGTATTTTTTTTGTTTTAAAGCAATTGGGAGAAAAGTATGGTTGAGGAAACAAAGTTTTCTGAAGTGTAGTACAATTTAGGGATGAAGAGGTAATTTCTTAAATATTAAATTGATGTGATTTTGTTAGTTGACTTTTTAGTAGTCATAGGAAAACCAATTCACCCTAATCCGAAGTCAGAATAACCAGATTGACAAACCTTTTTGAGATCATCTCAAAAAAATTTAAAAACACAAATCAAGATCCGAAATAAATTTGTTCTTTTTTTCCGGAACAATTTCACTTGATTTAACTGTTATGTAATTCTCTATTTTTAAATTTTAATTCTTTCGTCTATTAAAAGAAAAGATTGTAAGCTTAGAGTTTATAATTTTATTGCTGTAATCGTCAGAAGGTGACAATCATAAAATTGACAAATTGGGTAGACAAAAATGGTTCAACCGTTTTCACACCACGTGGTTAATTCAGTGTTTATTGCTGTCGTTATCTTTGTTTGTGGTAACGTAATCGACAAGCACCTTAAGGTAATTAGAGTTATCTACTATGTCATCGTCCTTTAGTCAATGAATGATGACGTCCAGGTGTGATTGAATGCTTATCACGTTAAGAAGCCAGGTGCAGTTGTTCTATTATGCCAAAGTGCAAGGACCTTCGACAATATACTTTCTTCTATCGCGTTTTTATTTGTTTTTATGAAATTTTTTGATTACTTTTATTATTATTTATTTATTGTAATATTCAGTTTGTCACAAAAATATGCAATTGTGACAAAAAACATTTAGTTTATAACAGAGAAATATTGACTTTATGGCACAAGAATATTTATTTTATGGCACAAACAATTATTTTAAATTGACAAATCTTTTGTTCGATGTTGATGAAAATGAATGACAACATTACAATTTGTTTCTTTACTTGATCGATTTAGGAATGGCGTACTTATGTGCGAATATAAAAGCGTAATAAAATTGGAAAGCGAAGTGACAAAAAGACTAACTCGATTGTTGCAGGCAAATTACAGAGAACGTGAAATTAAACGTGATAGAAACACGATATTGAAAGTAGAGTAGAGAATATCGCTTGCAGTATTTCAAATATACAGGGTTCAATTACAAATTCAAGTTGCTGAAAATAATTAGAGTCTATTCACTGATCTGGTAGCCGACAAAGCATCTCGGAAGTTTTCAATATTACATAAAGTGCAAAATATTGTATTTTTTTTCTCTGTAATGAAATTAGCCGATTCGTAAAAAGAAACCTCTTTCTGATTTATTTAAAAATAGTCGTTTTTCTGCTTGATTACAAAAAAAAAAGTCGATCTTTATAATAGATATAGTTCAATTCGTTTGCAATCGTTTTTTTGAAATTTCTTTGAGCAAATTGAGCTTCAAAAAATTAAGAAACTTTTGTGCGCAACGGCAGAGAAACGATGCCAAACAATTGATTAATGCTGAAATGCGTCAAGTGGATCGAATTTCAAAATATAGTCCCTGATGTAGTGGCTTTCTATCTCTTGAATGACAAAAACTTAAAATTCCGCGGCAGTCGAGACGCCAGAGGCAAAAGTGCCGCTATGATTAATGTCGATTGGAATAAAATGACCATCGACATTCAGCAAGCATATTACGGAAAATAGTTTATTTAACAAAAAAAAAAGAAAGAAAGAAAACTTCAGAGAATTTTGTAATTTCGCAAAAATCTTTTAATGTTCAAATTATTCTGCAATCTTTCTTGGAATTGTCAAAAACAAAAATCTATTTTAAAATAGTGAATTCAAACTTGACGATCGGCACATATCAAAATTTAAATGAAAAACGACCAAAAAAAGCAACAATAAACAATTTTTGGAGAGATGAAAGTATCCCTTTGGGAATCACTATCGTCCTAGGGATTAAAAAAAATGCATTGCTTTTCGCTATCTCCATTACTCTAGGGATTTGAACAAATTTTTTGTTAAAGAACAAAAATAAAAGAATATTTATTTAAAAATTTACCTCCTAATATTGAAATTGAATTTTAATTAAGACTAAAAATTAGATTTATTGTTTTGCGAAAAAAAAGAGAGAATCCTTTGTCCGTGCACGAATTTTTTCCGCGAATGTAAAATTTATTTATCCTTTGCGTTAAAATGAAAAGTAATGTCATAATAGGATTAAAGTTAACTTTTTCCCCCTTTTAAAATTCTGTTTATAGAGATTTTTTTTTAAATATAAAAACGTGTAGCTTGGACTCAATTATGTAAACATCAAATTGAATGAACGGAAAATTTTGTTTAAAATAATGAAGTTTGTTGTTCTATTTTTTTATGATGAATGAATGAATAATAATAATAGTAATGATAATAATAATGATAACAATAAATAAGTAATAATGTGCGATGAATACTGATAAAGAGATAAAAATGATAATAATAAAGTGATATTATTAATTTGTAGCGAATTCTTAGCGATTATTAAAAATGCGCATAAATCCAATTAAAATATTTTCTCCGAGATTGTTTTCGAGATTACCACGCGTTTGCAGTTTCCATGACAAGAGTGCAAAAAAACAAAGCTAGTTTAACGTGTTTTTACAATAGACTGGGGTTTGCATTGAATCGAAGGTTCGCAGTCCGGTGGGACTTTTTTCTAATGAAAGTAGTGGATCTTCGCGACTAACGAATCGAAAGCATAACCCGCCTCCTCCGTAAATGTTCTTTAACTCATTCTCTAATTCCAAACGACCCATAATTCATAATTATGTCGACGAAAGTCTCGAGTGACACGGGGGTAATGCGTTAATTGCCTTTCTCACTCTTTTTTAACATTTCTAACCTGCTTTTTAAATCAGCTTTTCTCTCATATAGACGTCTAGAGTTATAATTAGAAGAAATCTCTTAATATCACCTACTACGAGACATATATTTTACACTTTTAACTATTTACAAAGACATTTTAAAAACTGACTTGAAATAAAATAAATCTATACTGATTCAAAATGTAGAGTGTACAAAGAGTGGATGCTATGAAAAACAAATACAAAAATGGGGGGCGGAGGGGAAGGGTAAAAAGTTTAATGAGTATCAGGCACTAAAATAATAGTTAAAGCTAAACTAGACTTGGTTTCCTCTTATTTTATTTGTCGTTATATTGTGGAATGCCATTAAATAAAATTCAAAGCGGTTTGTAAAAATGACTTGAGTACTTGAGCCACACAACAGAGTCGACAGTTACAGAGGAATAGCTAAAAAACAATCTCTGAGAAGTCGAGCATTTCGAAACGGCGGAGGGTTCCGTGTTTCTAGCCATTCAACAAGGTTCAATTTGCTTCGTCATTTCGATTCGTTTTCTCTTCGTAGCTGTGTCTGCATAGTAGGGTACAGGTTTTGCTGTTGTTTAAAGAACGATCACAAAATCATAGCGGACGAGATTTTGCTGGAATTGGATTGTTCGTGGAGGCATTTATTCCTCTAGGATACTCGTCAAATATTATTGTCTTTAGCTCATAAAACAGAGTAGAACTTGTTTTCCAATTAAACGGCAAAATACTGACAATTTCATTGAATGAAATTCGTTTATAATATTGCCATTAAATAAGAGATCTTTTTTCGCCTATTTCTCCAATGTTCTATCAAGCAAACCATCTTTAAAAGAAAAGTTGTTTTTTTTATCAGCGCTCAGAGGAACATCGTTTCAATAAATTGATCTATCGCGAATGTATATTACTTTTGAGATATTGGCAGCTATCTACATACATCGCATTTCAAGTCGTAACTCGCTTAATTGAATATCAGAATTTTTGTATTTTGAACTTCTTTTAATTTTCAATGTAATTATCTTCTAGGATGAGCAATAATTTATTTTAGGAGAGGAATTTCGAATCAGATTTAAGGCAATTCTTTGACATGGAAAATGTAGTACGCCAATAGGATGCAATTTTTTTTCCCCCAAGTGTAACACCAATAAAATTCGGAGCAATTTTTTTTCCTAAAGTATTTCTTCGAGCTTCGTTCTTAGAAAGGCAAACCAGTGTTTGAAATTCTAAACAAGAATTCTTGGAAGATGTAATTCCGTTCGGAAATTTGTTTAAAAAGAATATTCCTTCTTTTTTCTCCGCTGAAATTACTGGAATTAGTTGAATCGTTTTGAGGGACGTTGTTGAGGTTGAGATTTTCAATTTTATTCCCTTCTCGTTTTCAATTTAGGACTTGATAAACTTTCTCTAATTTGAGACTTTACCCGTTAATAATGTATATAGTCAGAAATTGTTTCAAAGGGAAGATTTGATACTGCATTAAGGAACATTGTGCTTTGTGGATACTAAGGGCAATTATCAATCTTTATTGGCTGTTAAACTTTGATGATATTATGTTACATTCTTTAAGGAAACGATAACATTGCATTCTTTAGAGAAAGAACAAATATCTCAATTTTAACACGTGCAGTCGTAATTTAAAAATCGAACTTCTAACATAATTAACGGCTTTCTGTTTAAAAAATTGACACAGTGTTTAACAAAAGAATTTCAAAAAACCAATATGTACTATCGATACAACCTCATAAATTTAAACTAGATTTAGGTGTATGCTAATCATTTAAATTAAACGTTTAATTATTTCTCTTTTCTTACATTTTAATAATATTTTAATTACTTGACACTGTTGAAGATTATTATATTATTTTTTAAGTATAGTTACTTTTAGATATGGCTCTTGTTCAAGTCAAAGATTAGAAAAATTTGAAGGGACATAGATATTGTTTCTCGCGCCCAATTTTAAAGGATGTACATTTATTTTGTTTTGTATATAAAATATATTTGTGTACGTTCGCATAAAATGGGCCCACTTTGGCACTATTTGTCTTTTATTTATATGACCATATTCTTAATTAAATTTTGAACATTTTAAGAGGTTTTGGACCTTTTTACATGAAAAATTCACAAAGTTACGTACGTAAACAGTTATTGATTAATAAATTTTTTAATCATTGAAAATTATTGCTGATTGGTTCTATAGAAGAAAGATCATATTTCGTAGAAAGGATTTATAAAAATGATTGTTCTATCAATAAATTTTGTCAAGAATTGTACTAGAGTTAACTAAATTTAACTTCATTATCAATTTTTTAAATTTATTAAAAGTTGTTTGTTATTCAAAGCCAGCAATTGTTATGTTAATTCTCACTGTTAATTCACTGAATTATCACAAATTTGAATTCCGTGAAACGCTATCAATTTGAATTTCATGTACTGTTACAAATTTGTGTTTCGTGAATTTTTATCAATTTGAATATCGTAAATTGTTATTGAAAATTCTGTTTTGTAAATTTGAATTTTGTATATTACGAATTTTAATTTCACAAATTATCACAATTTTCACACATAACATCACAAACTTTGTTTTCCTAATAAATTCTCTGAACAACTTTTTTGAATTATACTTAACAATTCGACAGTTTAAATGTCAAAATTTAAGATAAAAGTTTGTTTCCCTTTCAAAATGGCTGTTTTAAACTTTAAAAAAGTTTTCTCATTTTTCTGCAAAGTTGCAATTTTGACCCTTGACTCCACGTGGTGTTATGAGTCCCTTGAAATGATTCTTATAAGGATTTCCTTTATGGGAATTTCTATGACTTGTTACAGGATTTTCCGCACAAAAGTACACGATAAAAGCCGTCGCGAGAGATGTTGTAAAGGGGTTGGTGTACCATCAAGAAAGGGTGGTTGAGAGCATCGACGAGCAGTCAGGGCAACTAAGTTGCTCACCTATCCTTTCTCCCTCTTGATGACATCATCACAAAATCACACTCTTTCACAAGAATAATATAAATTGATTCTCAGATTAAAATGGTGTTTGTCGTCTTTCTCAAATGGAATTTTCTTACATCCCCTTTACTTCGTAATAATCTTGTAGGGTTTGTTTAACCCTTTGCTTATTCTATTGCTTCTTCCCACTTGAATACCACTCTGTGTGATTTCCATTGTTGAAATAGTCAATTTTCGACTACGCTGCTCATTGTAGAAATGAAAATTCAATGTTCTTTACAAAACAATAAATTCTAGTTGATTATAAATTCTTATTTCAAGTATAATTATTTAGAAGATAATTATTTAAAATATGTTTATTTAAAGAATAATTATTTAAAAAACATTTCTTTATTTGATAGAAAAATTTGTGATTCAATATATATTTCAAGAATTATTTTCTGATTCCATTATATGCACAAGCGTTTCTTTAATCGTTTAAGGTGTGCATTATCTTTTGTAATTGAAGAAAATTCGCAATTGTGTTGGACAAAAACGAAAATTCATTTGCCTTAAGTGCTCTATTGATTTTCTTTACATTATGATTTATATCTTCCTCGACAAAAAGTATTTTTTAGCTCGTTATATACGAAGAAGTAGTGCACGTAGAATGTAATAAAATTGATTTTTTACGCTCTTACGCTTTATAGAAGCGGAAACATTAATTAGAAATAGCAAGTTTATAGACTCACGGGGTATGTAGGGGAGAATTATACAGTTTGCTAGATTTAATTATAGTTCATTACTGACTCCTAAGACTTTAAAATGCGCTTGCATATTTAAATGATCCTAATTAAAAATAGGCCTTACATTTAAATAGAGTTTCATTTAAAAATTAAAACTCATTATTTAGATATACATAATAACTACTAATGTAGAAACAATAGCGTGAATTTAATAGTGTGAATAAATACTGGGTTATTTTTAATCGATACTACCACATGTAGATCTTATTATTGCTTAATACTATATTACAAGTTTTTCTTTATCTCCTTCCCCTATCGTGAATATATAAATACATTGAATCGTGAACATTTCCAAACTTTTCTAGATCCCACCCTTTCCAAAAAAAAAGTCCACGTGGTGACCCTTATGGCTGATATAGAAACGAATGGACATGTGTTAGTTATCTTAAATTAAACGAAAAAAAATTCATATATTAAACAAAGAAACATGTATGACTGATAAAACATGATTGGTATATCCAATTCGTTGAACTCTAGAACATCATCATAAAGACCTGCCTGCATTTGGTAAACGTCTCTAAAAACTTAATACCTCTGATTTTTAGATTGTAATTTTAATTGATTAAGTACGAAATCTAAATAGTAATACATCAGTAATTGTTGATAAAATTCCGATTGTACATTTATTTTTTTTTTCTTTTTGTGAAAATAACACGATTTGAAGATATATATCTTAGCAAAAGACATTGGAGTTATATTGAATTTTCAATTGCGTGTCAACGAAAGCGGAAGCCTAGATGTGTACGTATGTGTATATCTATACATCTGCAGGCAATGCATTGGTTATTGCAGTGGAGTGCATTACGCACGGTATAGTCACCGACATCTGAGGTTCCTGACCGATGCCGACGAGCAATCGGTTCGAAACCGTAGACACGGCATATAACTAGACTACCAAGGTATATGCTCTATAGGCGATAGTCTTCTCTAAGCCTCTTCAAAGGAACTTTGCTGTATTTGAAATTAGTTTAAAGAATCCCTTTCACGGAAATATAGATATAGGCATTACTGGAAACTATCGCTTGACCTCTCAAAGAATTTTCCCCAGTCTCGTTTATTCACATCGGCGCAAACCATCTATTGAATACTTTCGCGAAGAAATTTCGAAATCGCTTTACTCTCTGACCAACAAATGAACAATTCTTTATAATAAAATTCTTCACTTTTCTCTTTCTTATTATATATATAAATCTTAATTTTGAATATGTGTATAAATTATCTCAGATGATTCATCCGCGCATTCCAGGCTGTTTTAGCTTTTTCTTTTAAAATTAACAAATTAGCAATAACCGACTTGTCTTGACAACAGCTTGTATTTTTGAAATAATCTGGTTGTGTTTTATAAAAACGAAAATCGGTGTAGCATTATATATTTTTTTTCCTCATGTTGCTCTCCTCTCCTTTAATGCTAAAATTAATCATCTGCGTTTACGCAATACACTAACGATGGGGTCCGCGATAGCTGGACATTATTATAACTATACCTTATCTCATGCCCTGTTCTGACAGATCAGTAATAATGATGGTTGTGGGAAAATGAGCATAAAATTTATTTAAAGCTCGTGTTGCTGTCGCTTCTTTGTTAATAAAAACAATCGCACACAAGTTTATCTAAAACACTGTGTACATGTGTGCGCAAGCAGATCTTTTGATAATATAATAATGCAAAATGCCATGGCTTTTTTCATACTAATTTTTCAATTTAACTGTCCTCTAGATTAAGGGTAGATTTTAGTATAAAATTTTCAAAAAAATTATCTTTTCTTTGTTTATTTTTTATTTGTATACAACATTTCAAAAAAAAACATTGTTAAGTTTCTAAAAAAAGATATTTGTTGTGATTAAAAATTCTCTAATCAAAAATCGAGTGATTCTCAAAGCATATAATTATTTTCTTAAACGCACTTTTCTCACATTTTTTTCTTTATTTTTTTTCTAGAAACGATGTCAGAAAAATTGAGCGATCGATTTTAAAAATTCTTGTGGCGCTGCATTCATAGAATAACTCGCTATCAATTAATCAAGAATAAACCGGTTTAATTATAAACTTTATTTCAGATTCAGCTTTTTTTTTTTAAAAGAAAAGAGCGCTTTTTGCAGTACTTTCTATGAACTCGAGTTTAATTGCGAATTTTTAATTTTTTCGATTCCAAAAAAAAAAGAAGGTGATCCTAAATAATGATCCAATATTTAGACAATGGTTAATTTTCCATTGGAATTATATTAGCCTTCTATTTTTTCATATTTTCGCATATGGTAGTTTTTCTGATTAGATGGAGAACCAAGAATTGTTGAATTTACAAGTCGGATTGTTAATATAAAACTAACAAAAGCGATTTGTTGGTTGCATTTTTTGTTATTTCAACAATTGGAATTTGTTGTAGTAACAAACAACTAAAAAGGGTTTTTTACCACAACCATCCCAAAATTTTCTAAACGACAAAAACTTTGCTACAACAACAAATCGGATTTGTTATAGTTCAATATTAACTATCCAATAACCCCTGTTTTTTTTCGTATACATTTCGGGATATCCATGTCAATAAAGTTTACGGGGACCATCCATAAAGAACGTTCACCAATTTTCGAGGTTTTTGACCCCTCCCCCACCCCTAAATGGAACGTTCAAAAAAGCTTTGTACCCCCTAGTAAAAATCAAAATTTTTTTCTTATGCATTAACTAAATCAATTTGTTTTTATTTATTATTAATAGCAATTAACACGTTTATAAAAATATATTTTATAATAATATTAAAATAATTTTTTAAAAAATATATTATATAACATTAATTTTCAGAAATGTTTCTATTGCTGACTTTTCAAACTTATATTAAGTCTTAAAGATGAAAAAGAATATTAGACTTAAGAATTTCGAAAAGAAAGTAAATGATTAGAATAAGAACATAAAAATATGAATGTTTTAAATTTGAAGTGCCCCCCTCCCTACCCCTTGTTGCAAATAGTTGTTTTTTTACCCCCCCCCCCCCCTAAAAGTGGCACGTTCTTTATGGATGATCCTAAGGGGTAACATCACTCAGAGCATGTAAAAAATAGAGTCAATTGCAATTAATTATTTAAAAAAAACAGTACAGTAGAATGATGCTGGGTTTTTTAACGTAAGACACATGTATCAAACTAAATTAAAAAATAAATTAATAATAATTTTTTTCGTGCAAAATGTCGCCTTTACAACAGTTCCACTGTGATCACGATGGATTTAAGATTTAGATTTTTTAACGGATTTAATTCAAATTTGGACTAAAGGTTTAATAAACACCCTCAAGTGGATACATGCTGCGTATTATGTTAGTTGTGCGCATCAATATAAAATGTAAAAACGTTGCGCACAATCTAAACGGAATCATTTATGCACTTGAGTGTATATGTTTTTCTTAATGCTATCATTATATATATTATTCTTAAATATATGTTACTCTCTAAATATGTTACTGATTCACAATTAGGTTATTTAAGTTCGAAGGGGAAAATTCAAGATTTGTGCTTGCTGATACACAAACAATGCATGGTAGTGAATGGGACGAAATCAGTTTTTTAAAATAACTTTTTAAAAACAAATTTTTGAACCCATGTTTATTAACAAATTAGTTTTCTTTAATCAAAAGCTATTTTTTAAAATAATAAAATTGAATAAAAGTTTTATGACAATTTTTATGATTTTAAAAAATAGCTTTTGATTAAAGAAAAAATAATTTTAATAAACATGGGTTTAGAAGTTTGTTTTTAAAAAGTTATTTGTAAAAAACAAGTTTTGTCCCATTGCTATCATGCATTGTTTGTGCAACAGTGACTGATAAAAATCAGATGCACTCATCTCTATACTGATGTAAATTTAGAGAATAGCAATATATATTATTTTTAATGCTACAGCTATATATCTTAATGCTAACAATATATATTGCTCATAATACTATCATTCTCAGCAAATAGTAAGTGATATCCTAAATTCTAACAATTATTTGGCAATTTGTGAATTAAACTTCCCAAAATCAATTTTTCCCCCCATTCTTATCTGATAATGAAAAGAGGGAGAAATCTGGTGCAAAATAATCGGCAAGAGGTTAAAATACATGACCTATTAAAAAAAAAAAAAAAAAAAAAAGTGTTTATTTCAAAAAGTGAACTTTGAACAGGAGAAAATATGTCGCGGTATACTTTGCACTTCTTTTATCCATCTCGCATTTCCTTTGTGTTATGTCGTGTTGTCACTACAGCCAAATAAAGTTAGATCGATATATGCATATCATGTGTGTAGAGCTAACTCTTTGCAATCGCTCTAACATCATATATACTCTCTCGCATTGACGGTTGTAGAAGCAGAGCTTCGTATATGCAGGGCTGGGTCAAGGATCTCTCAAGTCTGATACTAACCATTGCATTTTTCTCAATTTGCTCTTCATTTTAAACGCATATATATGTATAATCGCTAAGACGATAAACTTTCTCAGTACGGAAAAATCATGATTCGCTCCGTTCACTGATTTATTTTTATTAGAAGCTCGTCACATGCTTTTGTATTTTCTTCACTTGATTCGGAAAATGCTATTTGTGATCGATCAAGTGAAATCAAAAGCATCTATGGTTTGCGGTATGGCGCTTTTTTCTTTCTGATGCCAAATATACTTTTTTGTCACAAACTAATTTTCTTGTTAGGCTAATACATATAGTGCTTCCGCTCATTGCGCATTTATTCTCTATAAGTTAATTCGTTCTCATAATTTCGCAGAGATGTGTTTATTGCTCAGTTATATTTCAATTTTATCGTTTGCTAATTACTCTAAAAGCAATCAATCAAATAATCATTGAGAATTGTAGAACATTCTTGAAGTTTTTCATCCTTTTTTTTTTGTTTTCTTCTATAGTACTAAATTAATAATGAAGGGGCTGCACCGCCACGACATTTTAAGCAGTCAATGTCGATTTTTTTTATACCAACTAAAAAAAAAATTTACCACGGTTGAAAAGAAAATTTGAGTAAAATTGTTGAATTTTATTGGTGCGCCGCGTAGCTGCTGATTATTCGAATAATAAAAGCGCCTCAAGGCCCTAATTATTAATCATATTTTTATATGAAAGTAATAGGTTTCCCTCGTCTTTTTTGATTAAAATTACATGAACTCGACCAGAAAGACTTCCCAAACAAAAAATGTGCACGTCTCTCGCAATGCGGCCTTTTCTATCATTCTCGAGTACAATGACCCTTCTCTCTCCAAATAATACATTTGTCTGCCAGCTAATGGCATTATAATTTTATTATAGTTTCATGATAATTTTATAATATTGTCTCTCTTATTAATTCGTAATTAATCATAAATATTTGACAATCATGTTTTTATTCGTTTATATTGATTATCGTGTGTTGCAACATTGGTCTCTATTTTTTTATTCCTAAATTCATAAATATGTAAAAATAGCGTATTACCAAATGGGGCGAGTAATTAGAATAACTTTTATGATTTTTAAACTAACGTCTAGCCACTCTTTCTTTTTTTCTCAAATGTTTCTCTTTTTTTTCTAAATGGCGACACAATAAATACTTTATGCGACCAAAAGAAAAAACTGCAGAAATCAAATGAAGTTTTTTCTAACTGGGATACATATATTCCTTGTAACTGAAATGCGTGAAATTTCAGGCGCAAAAAGGCTTCCTTCACAATCGAAAATAATTAATTGGCCACGGATAACCTTTCATTCTGGTATACTCTTTTGCACGCCTCGCCCTTAATCCACAGACGGGATTTTAATCATTGATGTACACTCAAACATTGAGATAGAAACAACAGCAGTTGCCATGACATCAAGCCATTGTTGTCTTACTCTAATTGTACTTGAACTCATAGAGTATATTTTCAACTGCGAAAACATAATATTATAACCGCGCGATGCGCACACGTATCCGCAATTTAATAGAAGCCTTGTCCCCGAACTAT
The DNA here is from genome assembly GCA_037103525.1 of Ganaspis brasiliensis. Lineage (NCBI taxonomy): Eukaryota > Metazoa > Arthropoda > Insecta > Hymenoptera > Figitidae > Ganaspis > Ganaspis brasiliensis. The sequence continues at coordinate 3,847,297 of JAZKLR010000294.1, forward strand.
ATAATGATTAACTTTATCCTCATCCAGCAGCTTGATCGTTAACTCAGCACCCACCTTTATTCGGAAAAATGTTTCAATTTTTGTTGTTCTCAAAGCCAGAATAATAAACGAAATATTAATTAAAACTATAGTGGAGGAAATATCAGACACGGTAAAAACATTTCGAACTCTAGATATAATGAGGTATTGCAATTGGTTTTGTTTTTATATTTTTGCAATGCACATACAAACTTAAAAATTAATTATGCAAATTGGGATATAACAATTTCAAACGCAGAATTGTGTTTGAAATTTAAGAAACGAGCTCGAGTATTTAATTAACAGTAATTACTCGATTTGTGTCTTAATATTCAATTTTAGAATACAGTTCAGCTATTACAGATTATGGCATATTTGTCATTTCAAAATTTTAGCAAGACAAAAAATAATTTGTTTTGCAATTTTTCATACCTCTTTTTTTTATTGTATATAATAATGCAATTATTGCTTAACTAAAATATTTCAATTTATTATCTTGTTTTTTCCTTTTTTCTTTATTTCATCAGAGAAATTAATTACCAAGCTTGTTATAAATTATAAAATCGATAAAAATGCAAATTAAATTTTGCCGCGATATCAATAATGAAATCAGTGTTAAAAATAAAGCTTAAGCTCAATTCACTCCCGTACCTTATAATCTGGATTTTATGATCTTGAGAAATTAACCTGAATGACGTCGATGAAGAGCTCTTCCGCAAAAACTCGATTTGAATAACTTGAAAGTCAAAAAAATGCAAGTTGCGTGAAAAAAATCAATTAAATAATATGTCGTATTGCTGCGCAGAGGAGAAAAATGAATAGATTCTCAAAAGTTCAGGGTCTTGGATCTTTACGTGTCTATAATATTAAAGTCAATCAAATCTGCTGAACATATATAATACACTTAAAAATTTATCCTATATTGATTTTTGCTTGGGCAACTTTTTTATCGGACAAGTGTATTTTTAAATCTTGTAACTTTGTCAAGTTTTTAATATTACATGTAAACTATATTTTCCAAGTTTCATGTAACATAGTTTTTTAACAAAGTTCTATTTTAAAAGTATAGTTGCTAGATAGTTGTATAAAGTTCTTTTTAGTTTTCTCGAAGAAAAAGTAGAAGCCAGGAAAGTAATATCGATTTTCCTTTACACGCATGAGTTACCAGAGAAGGGTGAATACCTTGTTGCTTCGTTTACGTTTACACAACCTATTACAATGTAGATCTACTTTATTCCTGTTGCACTTTTCCTTCTTAACTTTGTCCTGGGAATCCTACTTTCTTGTCTATGACCAAGGCCTATACACTAGTCAGTGTTATGGATAAAAATGTAATTTTTTTTATTCTAGGGGTCTAGTAAATTTTTTAGGCCATAAATTTTAGAAGGTTTTTTTAATATTTTTCATTTATCAGAAGTTTTAATATGCAATGAAGTAAAAGTTTTTACATGTTTTAAAGTATATTAATAACTATTAAGAAATGAAATTGCGGTTTTAAAAAATTTTGTCATATTCTCTCCATGGAGGGCGCAACTTAAGACTGACCTAAAAAATGGTAGACATTATAACTCAAGAACCGTTTGACCAATTTTAAAAATTTTGTTCGATTCAGCTCTTTGGAAGTTTTTAAGGTTACTGAACCTCTAACTTTTAAAATTTTTCAGAAATAAAGAAAATATCCATCTTTTTACTATAAAAAAGTGAGAAAAAGTAATTTTTTCGCTATTAAATCATTAAAAAAACCATAATAATGATTATTAGTAAATTAGAGGTTCAGTACACGAAGAAACTTTAAAAGAACTGAATCAAAGAAGAATTTTTAAAATTCCTTCCCTCTATGAAGGGAATAGGACAACATTTTTTAAGATTAGAATTGCATTTTTTAATAGCTTCTAATATGCTTGAAAACGTGTAAAAACTTTTACTTCAATAAATATTAGAACTTCTGAGAAAAAAATTATTACTCTCTAAATTCCTTGGAGTGAGTTTTCACTCCACGAAAAGTGAAAATTGAGCCTCTCGAATCTAAGTAAAAACCCCACTCTAAAAGAGTGAGATTTCACTCTAAAAGAGTGAGATTTCACTCTAAAAGAGTGAGATTTCACTCATTTAGAGTAAATTTTTACTCCAATTAGAGCGAAAATTCACTCCAAGCAAAAAGTGAACACTCACTCTAATTTTGGAGTGAATTTCCACTCGAACTGGAGTGAAATTACACTCTATAAGAGTAAGATCTCACTGCTCTTTTAGAGTGGGTTTCTCACTCTGATTGGGGTAGCTCAATTTCCACTCTTAGTGGAGTGAAAACTCACTCCAAGAAATTTGGAGAGGAAAAAACCTTCTATTTATGACCTCAGAAATTGACCCCTTAAAACAAACAATTTTATCTCTAAATTTCTTGGATTGAGTTTTCACTCCACTAAGAGTGAAAGTTGAGCTACTCCAACCAGAGTGAAATGCCCACTCGAAAAGAGTGAGAGTTCACTTTTTGCTTGGAGTGAAAAATTCAGTCTATAAGAGTGAGATTTCACTCTTTTAGAGTGGATTTCTCACTCTTGATTGGAGTGGCTCAATTTTCACTCTTAGTGGTGTGAGAACTCACTCCAAGAAATTTAGAGAGTCGGTTTGTTCACATTTTTGTTCTTTCAAAAAATGGTTGTAATAGTAAAACCATTTTGAATATTACTGTGACAATAAGCCTACTCTCTAAAATTTCTTGCAGTGAGTTTTCACTCCACGAAGAGTGAAAATTGAACCACTCTAGTCAGAGTGAGAAACCCACTCTAGTCAGAGTAAAAAACCCACTCTAAAATAGTGAGATCTCACTCTTATAAATTAAATTTTCACTCCAAATCGAGTGGAAATTCACTCCAAAATTAGAGTGAGTGTTTACTTCTTGTTTGGAGTGAATTTTCACTCGAATTGGTTCTAAGAAATGTAGAGAGCAATTTCTGACACAACAGAATTTAGCAATAATCATATATATTATAATATTCCTGAACTTCTGAACGTTACGAAATTTTTTTCCTATGGAAATATTTTAAAAAATAACTTTTACAACCCAAAATATAAAAAAGGAATCTAATTCCTAAAGTATCCAAATCAATTTTTTGGTATGCAGAACATTAATTTTGTAGAAATCTAAATTTGGAAAATGTTAAAATAAAAATTTGGTTAAAGTTAATTTCTTATAAAGAAATGTTGTCTATATTAAAAATCCTTTAGAAAACATAACAATTCCTTCCACATGTTTATTATATTGAAAAAAAAGAATAACTAAATTATAAAAATTCAAAGATTTTGTAAATTGTTGTTAATTCTTTTTCCTTTAGTTTAGTTTTTCTTCGTTTAAAGTTATAAAATAAAGTCAATTATAACTTTTGTATAAAGATGGCTTAAAGTTTCATGGAAATATTAATAACTGTATCACTAATCTTTAACTTGAATTATATTTCTGATGGAAGTTAATTTCTCATGATACCTTATAGGTTGATAAAATGGTTGTTCATACCTGAAGGTTCGATTTCCTCCACTTCCTGTAGGGCTTCAATTTTAGATTTCTAGGCAAGAAATGAACGGAAGAACCACGAATTCGCGCGAAATTCAATCCGCCATTTAATATGATCCCACTTTGTTCAAAATTAAGCTTTCAATGTGGCAAGTACATTTAAAAATTATATCTCCGAAAACGAGCATTGTTCCTTACATTTTTCATCTCTGAAAATCAGGCATATAAAAAAATGAATGTTCTCACGCTTTTAAAGTAAATCAGTGAAGTTTTCATTGTTTAAGTTTAAAAGAGCTGGGATTTAAATACAGTATCGAATAATTAAAGAATTAATTTTAATTATTAAATTATCCGATTTTATGTGGATTTTAATTATTAAATTTTCATTTTATGGATTTTCATTATTTAATTTTCATTTCATGTATTTCGATGATTAATTTCTCATTTTATGTATTTTAATTATTAAAATCTCATTTTATGAATTTTAATAATTAAATCCTCATTTTATGAATTTTAATAATTAAATTCTCATTTTATGGATTTTAATAATTAAATTCTCATTTTATGAATTTAAATTATTAAAATTTCCATTTTATGGATTTTGACTATTAAATTGTCTCATTTTAGAAAAAAAATAATTATATTTCGTAATTAGTGAAATAAGAGGTAATTGTCTCCAGTACAGAGAATATTTCTTTTAGTTAAAATTTTTTGTGACACTGTGAAATTATGAACGTAGACATAAAATATAACCGGTGTATAGATATATATTTTGAATATTCTCGCTGGAGAATCACCCTTCCTTTTAGTGACCAATGGCGAAGCCCCTAATCATAAAGGGTGGAGGGTTCTCTCTCTTTTCTCGCTTCCTATATTTATTCTACTGTTGTTGAAAATCCATTGTGCACATCTCAGGCTCGAAAAATTATTTTCGACTCTTGTGTATACGCAATTTTTTGCGCAAACACGTTTTGTTATTATTTAGAATTCACTACCTTTTTTTTTTTTTGCATTTTACTATTTCATTATGTACCTCAAGATTATTTTATGTATTTTTAAAAATATTTAATTATTTTAGTATCCATCTTCGGCTTTGATGCATACGAATATGATAGCAGGCATTCTTTTATAAAAATATTATACTATAAACTTTTTACTGTATTTTAAATTCATGAAAAATGAAGTTGACACTAAGTGACTGAGCAAACTCAAGTTTAATGAGAAATCAATAAATATTAAATTTACAAAAGAGAGGGTAAATTGAGGCTTTAAAGGGGCTAAGGAAATATTTTGCATCTTGGAGCTTTTCAGTTTCAAATTCATTAAACTTTCGAATTGGAAAAGTTAGCATTTTAAAAACTGGCAACTTTTTTTTTAAAGTTTGCTCAAAGTGTAAAAACTCGAAAGTCTCGATACTCCAAAATTCGACGTTTCTATAAAATTTAAGCTCTAAACTCGAGAAAGTTGGAAACTTTCCACATCTAGTATTATCAAAAGTTTAAGTCTCCAGTCTTTGAATAATTCAAAGTTTGGTCGTTTTAAAATTTGAATATTTTAAAGTTAAAAAGCTTTTTAGCCTGGGACGCCGCTGAAATTTAGAATTTCATCAGATTTCCGAACAAAGAAACCATTAATGATCCTTTAGAAGAGAAGTTTCATTAATTACAGAAGAGCTTTAGTCTCTCTCTTCGGGCAAAAAAAAAAAAAAAGAAAACCTCAATTCTCAAAAGCACAATGTCTTTATGTAATTAATCGCTCATAACTAATTCCTGGAAAATTTGCTATCTTTCTGAATCTCGCCACATGTCGTGAGACACACTCTCGCCAACACGTTTTTCAAAACGCACAGCGTGCGTCGACTCATCTCGTGACGATAATCAATGCCCTGGTCGCGCAATAACGGATCTTCCGGAAACAAAATTTTGCTCGAGACAGACGCAACATCGATCCGAGTTGCGCTCGCGACTGTGAGGAAACGAAAAAAAAAAAAAATTAGAAAGAGACCGAGCGAGGGAAAAAAAAGAGAGAGAGAGAGCGTCTTCGAGAAGATGGATTCCATCCAAGAAGTTGGAGCGGGCCTTAAACTCGCACAAAATGTCAAAGCGAGTAGAAGAATAGCGCGCGCTCTCGGCCGCGAGATCTTAGCTTTGCAAGGGGAAACTCCCGCGTGTTTGTGCAAAAGATATTATAGAGGGGGGGAAACGAATCAAAATTGTGAGGGGGTTGAAAGAGAGGGGGAGAGAGTAGATTTTTAAAGAATTGGAGGGGCTCGTGTGATGGAGAGTCTCCACGTGCTTGCTGGTGGGGGAGATGATTGTCAAAACAGGACTCTCGGCAAGACGCTTCGAAAAATATTGGTATTTATGGCACTATTTCCGCTCGTTGGTCCGTACTGCCACCCGCCACTTTTACCACCACCTCCTCACCCAATCGCAATTGCCCCTCCAACTGCCTTGCAAACGTTCTTAATCCCCCTCCATATCTACCATCAAATCCCCTCTCTTCTTAACCCTCCCCTTGAAGCCTTTTACCGGCTCTCCTCCACTCCTCTCGATATCTCGTCTCCCCCCACTCTAATCGCGCTTCCTCTCTTTGCCGCCGTTCCAACTAATCCCCTCCCCCCCTTACCTCCCCACCATCCCACTCATCGTCCGCCTGGCCACCCACCCTCTCCACACTAACGCTGACGACGCTGCCAGGCCACATCTCCCCCCCTCCCACCCCCCCTCTCTCTCTCGCTCTTTCTCTCGCTCGCTTTTTCCTTCACCCCCCCGGTCTTCCCCCACTCGTGACGCCACTTTAATGTTACATTAATAAAAAGCAACAATCAATATCTTCCCAGTAAAAAATTTTAATCTATAACACAGAATTCCCGAGGAAAGCGGCGCGCCGGCCGAGCGAACAGACTCGAGACAGTGTCGTCTATGACGTTACCGGTGCCCCAACGTTTGTGACGCTCCTTTATTGGGTTTTAAAAGAAAGAAAAAAAAAACGAAGAAGCTAGAACGTGTGCCATCCAAGTATTTGTTTGTTGCTGTTGCTCTTTATTCTCTTGCCCTTTTTATTTTATTTTTTTCTCTTAAAAAGGGTTTGTGCTACGCGAGTGATCAAGAGTGCCTTTTTTTTTCTCTCTCGTGTTTATTTTACGTTTGTTAACTCGGTGAGATCAACGATGCACTGCTTCGCACGGAAATCGATCATTCCACTCAGTATCTTACGCCTGATTCATGATGTACAACGGTATGTACACCACGAGGTTTTACACACGAGGCTTCACTTTACTATTCCGGAAAATTCTCTGCTTGAGTTTTTTCTTGTTTTTTTTTTTTTTTTTTTTCTATTACAGTGAAAATTTTTATTCATTGGCTTTTATGTGATTTTGTTTTGCTATTATTGCTTTTAATTTGGTAGATAGTTGTTTATATTTGTTTATTTAGTATTTTGGTATTTGTTCTTTATTTCGTTAGTTTGTCTATTATTTTGTTGTTTTTTTAAGACTCTGCGTAACTATTTATTCAACTAAATCTGAAATAGTAGAATTCTGATTAATTTATTTAGTAATGTAGTATTTGACTTAGTTTATTCTATTCTAACTAATTAAAACGGTAATTATTACAAAATTACTAATTCAATTAATGAGCCAGTATCGTTTTGACACAAAAGTTAACTATGAAGATTGTTGTATTGTTCAAACTTAGGTAAATGTTATTTTGTACAACAGCTAGAATTAGAGGCTTTAACATTAATCAATAAAATTAGTAAGTTACGTAAATAATAAACACTTTAAGTGATTAATAAAAATCAAATATTTAATAATTAAAACGTAAAAATCTTGCATTTTTAGAAGTTGTACAAAATAACCCGGTCCTTATCATTTTGACACAAAATTTTTCGAAGAACTCTCTAAATCTGAATTAGTTAAAAATAATTAATTATTAGTCAAATCGTGGCTGAGTTTTTGTTTCAGCAGTTAGTGAAAAATAACTAATAATTTGTAAAATATGACTAATTGTTAGTAAAAAAATAACTTAAAAATAGTTAAAATTTGATTAATTGAATTAGTAAACAGAATTTTGCTAAAATATTAGTTACTTTGACATATCCTAGAAATGAATTTGACTAATAATCAGTTATTTTTTACTAAATGATTAGCAGCAATTTAACTATTTGAATTAGTGATTGAGTTTTTGCTTTCAAATTAGTTATTTTTTACTAATTCGGAGTTAAAGAGTACATCACTGCAAAAACTTCTGTCTTCTAAGTGTCTTATTTTAAGATATTTTGATGTCTTTTTTGTATCTAAGACGCAAAAAATGTTAATTTTAACACATTAATTGCGTCTTAGACAGTAAAATGTCTTAAAATTAGACACTTAGAAGACAGCAGTTTTTGCAGTTGTATTGTTCAATCTATGAAAATGTTATATTGTACTATCAAGGATTTTTAAGTTTTAATTATTCAATAATTGAACTTACAGGATTAATTGACTCTTTTAATATTAATTTAATGTATTGAAATACATTATTTAATAAATAAAACTTCAAAATCTTTGATTTTAGTAGGAGTACAAAATAACATTTTCTTAGGCTGAACAATATAACATGTGCTACAAAAAATTTTGTGTCAAAATTATACGTGGCCAAATAAAATATGTTTGTACAAAATAACAATTTTCAAAGTAAGTTTTGTGTCAAAATTATAATTTAACTAGTAAGGCAAAAATGGTAAATTCCTGTTTTTTCGTGTTAAAAATGATATTGTTCCCTTATATATAATATAAATAAATAATCTTACTTTTATAACAATTTCATATGAATATTCTTCAAAAGTGAAGTTATGGAAAACTGTTAACAAAAAATCGAAAAAGTGCACCTAACCTCAAATTCAATTTTAACATTTGTTCAATTTTTAACTATGGACACGATTTTACGGAAAATTGTTACATTAGGTAGATGGAAATTCTAATAAGTTTAAATCTAAAAATAAATTACTCTGTTGTTTGAACTAAGATTATTTGTTCAATTGAAATGTAAATATCCTTTTTCAGAGGAATTTTGTCACTGCGAGTTACCAATTTAATTAGTAGATTTTGACTATTTTGAAGGTAAACGAGTTTTCTCTTTTTCGATTAGTAAATGCCCCTCAAATAGGCCTTTTTTATTATTTCAGATTTAGAGAGAGAATTTTGTTATTTATTCACTATTTTACAACTTGGGGGTCTTCCAAAAATTACGTCACACGTTGGGGGGGGGGGTCGCAAATTTTCTGTGAAGGGGAGGGAGGTTGGCTGTAGTGTGACATCACACAATTTATATTTATTTATTTAGAAAAAAAATACAAATAATAAATATATATGATTTTTATGTGTTAAAGGTTTACATAGATTTTGTTTTAGAAACTTTGTTTTTTATTTTTTGAAAATATAGTAGTTTCTAAGAGTTTAAAAGATAAAAGGTTTCAACACTTTAATGTGTACCTACCTATAATAGAAAAATTTAAATGACATTTTTTCAACATGATACAAAATAGGGGGGGGGGGGGTCAAGAAAATTTACGTTTAAGGGGGGTTGAAAAATATGTGATAAATTAGGACAAGGGGGGAGGTGAAAGTGGGGGAAAAGTGTGACGTAATTTATGGACGACCCCTTATCAACTAATTTTTAATTTATAAAATTATGTCCTAATTTTCCATTCTCGATTTTTCAAACTTTAATTTTCATATGCCAAAAATGCCCTTTGTTTCGAAGTGCTTGATATAATAAATAAAAGAATAAAACACATGAATTAATTAGCTGGACGACATTATTCTTTAAAATAAGTAACAGTCTGCACAAGTCTAGCTAAAATTTTAATCCAGAATAACAAAAGAAATCGAAATGAATGAAAATTTAAGTATTGTCGAAATGTTTAATTCGACAATTCAGTGAAAAAGTGTAATGAACAAATTGAGTGAATCAGACGTTTCAGACATTTCTGATCCATAGTGAATGAAAGGTTATTTATTGAAGGGCTCCAGTGTTCCAAATGTAATTAATGCCCAATTATTTATTCAAGGATTTAAAAAATTCAAAGATTCAAACTGTATTCATGGATTCTAAATTTACAGGAACTTGAAATTTATTCAATTACTTACAATTCAACAAGATTTAAAATTTATTTATGAATTGTGTACTGTAAAATATATATACCTTTTTAAATTTACAGTAGAATTTTAGAAAAAAAACCTCTAAAATCCTATATTTTAAGGAGGTTTATCCAAAAAACCAATTTCTACAGATTCTTATAAAATTTTAATGACATAATAAATGCATTACTTTACATGTACTGTTATAATTTTATTGAATTTTACCGTTCTGTTTTTAAGATATAAATTTATAAAGTTGGGACTTTTACATGGAAAAAGTAACAAAACGCGTAAAATGACTATATTTTAATTAATTAAAAAAACACGGTTCTACAAATTCTTTATAAAAACTAATATATTTTAAACTGTAATATAATACAACTTTTACAATAATATTGAATTAATTTACCGTTCCGTTGTTAATAAAATGTTACTTAAGGGTAGTAATCCTTCACTTCTTTTAAATAATCAGGAAGAAAAAATTTTAAAAAGTTGGAATTTTCAATAGAAAATTTTTTTTTTTTAATAAAATTTGTTTGTGTAATGATTTTAACTACAAAATACTATTTAGAAACCATATTATAAGACGAAATTAAATTTAAAAAATATGGACTATCATGGTCCGATAGAATGAGAACCGCTTGAGGGTATAAGCATCCTTAAGGTTCGTGCAATCTGCCATTACAGGTTATGTTGATATTGATTTCAAAATTCGTTCATCCGAGAATCAAAAGTGCGAAACGAAACAGAAAATTAGTTTCAAAAATAACCATTAAAAAGAAGATTACAGTAGTTTCGTGAGAATTGTAATTTTCTTTGAAAAAAAAAAATGGTACATTCTTAACGTCAGTGCAATCAAAGTTTCACGAGCTCGATGGATATACCTTTTGTTTATTTTTAACTATTTTCCGCAAATAGCGCACTGACCTTCTTTTCTTGCTGGTCGAAAAAAAAAATTGCAGTATTCATAGAGAAAAAGTAGCTCAAGCGCATTTTTAATAAAAGCACGCTTTATCGCCCACTTAACGCCGCCCGGCGATTTGAAAAAAAATTTTGTCCGCATTGCGCATGTCTCCATATAACTCGTAAAACTGTACATTGATTAAAACGTTAAACCAACGGTGATGCGGACTTGAATTTTAATAGTTTTGGCAAATTATCTCCAGACAGCGAAATGTTTCCGTTTTTATTGTAATGTCACGAGCAATTTTTTCAAAATATATAGGAAAAGTGCATATCTTGCTCTTTTCACCCCTGCCCACCCTCCCCTCATTTTTTATTTTTTTTTTTTACAGGATGACATTTCGTAACAGAAACAACGATACTTTCTGATTTGTGACATAATCAAAATACATCTTTTTTGGTATTATTCTGTCGCGGAAAAATATCAAACGCTAGACTAGATTTCCACATTTCACGGGGTACATGTCAGTGACAGGTCATAAATTAGTTTTGGATTCGTATGTCGTAATTCAGACTTGAACACGTGTCATTGACACGTGGGACGCAAAACGAAATAAAGTGTTTATACCTGTTTGTGACTTGTGATTTGAGAATCGTCAAAATTAGTCAATGAATGACCGTCTCAGCAATTATAGTTTCATGACACATGTATAACTATACTTGTATCTGGGATTTGGTCAACTGAAATTAAAATTGTTCGAATTTGATATTTGTCGAAGAATTTTCAAATTCCGTTTTTTTTTTTTAATTGAAAAACTGTATTAATTGTTTCCATATTGAATTCTAAATCGTTGGGATTTTAATTAAGAGATACATAGTTGAATTGATTATAATTTACAATTTTTGATCGACCCAAATACTACCTGGAAATATTTTGAAAAAAGGCCGATAAGATTTGTGCATGATAAGATGCTAATGTTTTTCTTGGGTATCTCCAAAGTTATCGTATTGCGCAGTTATGAACTAATAATGATAATACATTTTTTTTTTCAAAGTTTGAATCTATAGAGTTTTGGATCGTGCCTAAATTTCGATTTCTCAAGCTCGAAATACGTGTATTAACAGGTACTTTAGAAGTATAGACGATTTGAATTAAAATTTATTCAGTTTGCGACACAACTGAATAAATATATGTGTAAATTGGAAATGAATTTTCCATTTTTAAAAACATTTTTATCAGCGCCACGTGTAAAGGAAAATTTTTTAACTTGAAAAAATACTATAGCTGATACTGCATTTAATTAGCTATTATACTTTGTCCCTAAGTGTGCGGCGATTCAACAATTTTCCATCTCATGATGAAATGACAAAATTTTACAATTAAAAAACGAAAATTTGAATTTTTAAAATGTACTTACAAGTAAAATTAATTAGAATTTTAAAAGACAATACACGTTTATGATAATAATTGTCGATTGGGAAATATGAAATATAAATAATGATATAAATATTCACTTAAGGAGAATCAGTTTTAAATAATATATCTTTTATTCCGAGCTTTTCTTTTTTTCTTTCTTTCATATTTTTTTTATTGAAATAAGAATTACTGCGAATAACGAGTTCAGTTTTAAATTATTTTCAGAGCTTGATAATAACTGCTATAATTGTCCCTTAATATTATTTTTAAAATTCAAATATCATTCGATTCTTCAGTTGTAATAAAAGATTCAACACGATGCAATGAGAACATGACCTAAAAGCGCAGAAATAGAAATATGTTGCTCACGTGCTTGATTCTAATTTAATTTTCATTGATAAAAGTATTTATTTCCTTTGATTTCCTATTTATGGGCTTTCTGAAAGATCTCTGCATATATTGGGGGTCAAACCCCACTTTTTGATCAAATTTAATTGTATTAAATCTCAGCAGGAATAATTAATAGTTTAATATCAAAATTAAACATAAATTTTGAGCTTTAATTGAGTTTCGATTTTAAATTATTAATTCTCAATACTAAATTATTGACTTTTGATATCAAATTATTCTTAAGTTTTGATATTAAATTAATATCTAATTTCGATATATAATGTTGATAAATATAGCGTCGATTGGAAAACCGTGTTAAAATTTTTTGTCATCATTAAAAAGTGATATTAAGAACAATTTAAAATTAATAATAAATTAATAAACAATTGTTATATAATACATTATTAAAAGGATTAATATAATTATTTCTATAAAGAAAAATTACTTTATTTAAAAAAAAAAGAAAAAATAATAATAATTTTTTTCCTAATAAATTTGACATTAATTTTAGAAATGAAAAAGGAAAAAGAAAGAAGGAAAACAGTGTCCGTTCGTCAAACTCACAATGCGTAATAAATTCATGATACTGAAGTTCGCAATGTTTGTTTTTCGTTTACGAAAAAAACGGGTTCGATTATTCTCGAAGTGGCTAAAATTTTAAGGTCCTAGAATAAAAATTTAAGAAAATATATAATTATATTTATGTACATAATACAATGGATAACAAAATTTTCTTTGTAACACATAATTAGAATATAATTTTTAAGTTTATTAAACCTTGACGTATTTTGATGTAAAAAAACAAATAAAGATGTCAATTAGTTTTTTTTCATAGACCCTAATAAGTAACCCACTATAAATTATTAATTACTAGGAATTGTACGTAAAGAGAGTCATTCTAAATAAATAAGTTGAGCGGTTTTGTGTTTACAAAACATTTACATTTTCCATACATTTATACATTATATATTTCAAATACTAGTCACTTTGTATTTCTTGGATAACATTGTAAATTTAAATTAGTTTCCCTACAGCCTTTGCTTAGGACTAAATAAAGTGCGTGTTCTTAGGCAAATAATAATCATTTGTTAATATCTAAATATTTATAATGAGCAGTGCAGAGATTTTAAAAAAGGGTCGCAAACGAACAAGAAATGAAATAACTGTGGTAAAAAAGTTAAAGAAACGTAAAGGAAACCAGGTATTTTTATCATATTTTATTATTCATCAGTGATTGTTATCCAGAATATTCTATTTTGTGTTTAAAAAATGTTATTTTACCATTACCCCTTTTTTACTTGTTATTTGTGGTAAATATACACCAGTTTTCTTGGTGTAGAATTTTTTCCCATTTTTATATTTTTTCCAAGATACCTTTAAGTCTGATGAAATAAATTTTCACTGATAGGTTTTTGATAGGTTACATTTATTATGAGTTTAGTTATACTAAATTTGAAATAACTAAAATTCCAAAATGTATACATAATCTAAAATTTCTAAAATTTACTTTCAAGGCCTATTTAAATTGCAACTTTAAGCGCTATTTTAGAGAAAATTGTTGAATTAAGGAGCGTAAAACATTGATAAATTGTAAATTAAAAATAAATTATTACTTTTCCAAGTAACCTTATTTCTCGAAATCAAAAGTAAATATCTTCTTGTGTCGAAATTTTGTCAGTCAGAGATCTAATTGAATTTGTAGTTTCTGTCTACTTCACTGTCAATGAATCCAACCTATTTACATGGGAAACTTAGAAAAACTTTTAAGAAGCCACCCCTAAATATTTCTCGATTTCAAAATAAAAAATAGGGGTAATTTTTTTCAATTTGGAACTAATTTAGTGGGTCATATGCATAAAATTGTTGATTTTTTTTTTTGATCGCTCTACCAATTATCAAATAATTATAAATTTTTAATTATAAAATTCTAATACCCAAAACTCAGTGAAACAATCTTCAAAACATATAACGTATCATCATTAATCAACACCATTGATCACACATTTTTATCAATTTTAAGGGCATGTGATGGATAATGACGTCACTTAAATAGGCGATATTTGTCCGTTAACTTTCTTTTAAAATATTAAATATTTTTACACAAAACTTTGTAGAATTACTTAAAATACCATCCGGACTGTCGGCCTGACCCAAATTCGTATTAATTTAACCTGAAAATTAATTTTTCAAATTTTCCAAATAGTAGCAAATTTTTTTAAAAACTTATTTGTAAGTTCAAATTTATACGAATTTGGGTGAGGCAGACATTCCTAATCTCGCGTGGAATTTAAAAAATTAAACTTCCAAAACTAGCAAAAATCAAGATATTTTATTTTTTATCAATCTGCATGTTTTTAGTGTCCAAAGAATGCAAGCAAAAAAATATAGCTCATAAGAGGATATGAATATTTAATTGTTTAATTTAACAAGGGGTTGAGACTCCCCTTAAGTTCAAAATAAGGAAAAATGTTGACAAATTGTTGAATTGAGATTTGGGGTAAGATTGCAGACGATAAGGAGATTCCAAGTGATTCTAATGGGAGAATACGTGTTACGTAGACATTAACTCGATTGACATAATGCTGTTGCGGTCTCTTGGCGTAAGTAAGGTTAGGAACCTGTATGAACGCATTTCAAAGGACACATGTCGTGCGAGAGCTCATGTGTGTGGATTTGTGGAAACAGTGTGGCACGCAGTGAGTAGTAGCGTGGCTTTGACGTTGTTCGCGCGGGTGGTTGAATGGAATGAGGTGCTAGAAGGGGAAGAGGACGGTTAGGGAGTACGTTGAAAAGGAGGGATGTCGAGGAGAATGAGGTGCTGCCGAAGGGAGGGGGCCACACACGTGCGTTTGTAACCTACGATACGCGTACGCGCGTTGCGAACTACGAATGCACGTTACATCGAGTGTCACTCACTTCTATATACACATTACACACGATCATATACTTGCGCTTCTGATCGTTGACACGCGTAATCAAACGCCTCTCATTACACACTTACTAAAAGGTCCACCTAGAAAATACACTTATTGCGTCTAATAATCTATCTCTATCCCGTAATTTCATCAATTTTAATCATAAAATCATCCTACTGTTGACAAATTATTAGTGAACGTTTTTCTTCAATTAATTGATTTTATTTTACACGGAGAAAAAGGAATTGTTGGATTTACTAATCGGGCAATAACCAAATTTTTGTTACTACAACAATCATAAATCTATAACAACACTGCAAAAAGAAGTGTCTTATTTTAAGATGTTTTGGTAGCTGTTTAAGATGTTATGGTACACTGTAAAAACAGGTGTCTTACAAGTGTCTAATTTTAAGACATAAGACGTTTAGAAAGCGTCTTACAGGCATTTTTAAGACACTATCTCAATGGTTTAAAATTAAGACACCTCAAAATGTCTTAAAAATGAGGACAAAATAAGACACTTGTTTTTAGAGTGTAGTCACTTCTTAGTTACTTAGGGGCCGTTTAAAAAATACGTAAATCTTAACAGTGGGAAGGGGGGGGGGGGGTCAAAATAGATCCAAAAAAGTGTTACGTATTTTTTGAACAACCCCTTAAAGTATCTGATTTTAAGATGTTACAATAGGAATAAAGTATCTTAATATTAACAATAACATCTTATTCTAAGATGTTTATGATTTTAAGATACTGTTTACCGTCTTACATCTTTTTCTAAGATAACAAGAAGTTGCCCATTTTTGCAGTGAACAGATCGGATTTGACAGTTGTATGTTAATAATCCGATTTTTAAAATCAACTATTCCTTTTTCTCAGTGTAACTAACAATAAGTTGAATTCTATACTCTCCAAATATGAATTAGTCAAAATAATGCTTCACTGCAAAAACAGGTGTCTGTCGTCATTTGTAAGACATTTTTGGGTGTCTTATTTTTACCCAATGAGAGAGCTTCCTACAAAATTATTAACTAATGAAAAAACTTGAAATAACTGTAAGACGCTTATTAAATAAAACATTCCACGTATGGCGTTTTGATTCAAAAATTGTTTCTTCTTGGAATCATTTTTTTCCAATTCCGTATGAAAAATAAGAAAATACGTATTTTTTATTCTCCTATTGAATGAAAATTACAGAAATTATGAATTTATAAAATTTAACGTTTTCAGACACATAGCACTTTTGACATGTCGTTTTTCTCCATTATTATTAGAAAATTGGAAATAATACCCTTCATAAGATTTGTTTATGTTTTCCTAGACTTTTTAGACATGTACTAAACTAGCTGCATATTATGTCCATTTCGTGGACATTTCGCTTCCACGTAAGCAAAAAATTTGCTTTCTCATAGAGAAAGCAGTAAATTAATAATATAAAAGTTAATTGGGAAAGTTATTAAACAAAATAGAATGTTTAATTCAGAAAAAAAAACATGAATTATTTTACGAATGTTTGATCAATTGTAAACTTTATATAGGTCAATAAATTCGTTTTGAGATAAGAAATATGATTTTTTTATTTATTAAGTTGTATTTTTAACATGAAAAAAATTTTTGTCAAAAAAAAAATTTTTCCATGTTAAAAGATGCTTAAAAAAATTTGATTAGGTATTTTAAAAAAATCCTTGTGTCTAAATTTAGACATTTATGAGCCATCCAAATTTTATTGAAATCTGTTAAAGCGTTCTTCAAATATCCTGGCTCCAAAAAAAGTTATGCACATACACAAAAAACTTACAACTGGACATTTGCTTAAAAATAGAAATTTACGCTTTTTAGATAAAAATGAGTCGATTTCGACTATTTTTGGAAAATCGAAATCTTAATCACAAAGCTTCATCTACAAAAGGAAGCAAAAATAATAAATTTACAACAAAAATACATAAAAAATACAATTCAAGCCTAACAAGTGGCTTTTCTCAAAAATAATACCGTCAATTTTCTATTTTTTTGTTTTAACGTAGTTACTGATTAATAAAGAAATTTTTCTTATAAGACTAAAAGTGGTGTTCTTTAACGATTAAATGATATTTACCATTACTTGCACAAAGTTTAAAATATGAATTTTAGAAATGAAACAATTTACTTTCTATTGCATTTATTTTGCTTTGTAACTGAAGGTTAAATTTTGAAAAAATGTAAAAGTAAACTAAATAAATGATAAATGTAATTTAATTGTTAAAGAACGCCAGTTTTAGACTTATGAGAAAAACTTCTTTATTAATCAGTAAAGAAAAAAAATCGAAAATAGATGACATCGGTTTTTAGAAATGTCACTCTTTAGGCTTAAATTCAATTTTTTATATATCTTTGTTGCAATACATTATTTTTTACTTCATGTCTAAGAAATATAAGAAAAATTGAACAAATTTTATGTACAATATAGTATAGTATTATTTCCAATTTTCTAATAATAACAGAGAAAAACGCGTGTCAAAAGTGATCTGTTTCTGAGAACGTTAAAATTCAAAAATCCATAACTTATGTCATTTTTAATCAATATGAAAATAAAAAATACCTGTTTCCTTATTTTCCATACGTAATTAGAAAAAAATTATTGCGAGCAAAAAAATTTGTGAATGAAAATTTCATATGGAATTTAACGTGTAAAATTGATAAAAGTTTTTGTCTACTTAGTGCACCAATTTTCTTTAACATCGTTCTTTAAGTTGCAATTTAAATACACATTGAAAATTAATCTTATAGGTTAGGTAGATATTTTCTAATTTCAGTCCCTAATTTTATGTAATTCTACTCTAAAAGTATATTTTTATGAAACTTCTGTAAAAGTTATAGAATTTATTTTATAAATATAAGATAAAAATACCATTCTTATGGACAAAAAACAGAAATTTCTAGCATTTTTGTTCTTAATTGAATTAGTTACAATTCAGTAACGATTAGTTGTATTATTTGAATAACAATAAGTTAGAAATTCATTAGTCAAATACTCAACTGCTAATTAAAATAGTCAAAAATAAACAAATGATCAGATTTAGAGATTACTCAAAATGTATGGTAAATTTTACTAATTTCCTTAGTCGAATTCTACCGATAATCTGCTAAATTAAATTTTTTGCCAACCATCTCCTCTCGGTGTTTACTATAGAAAATTGTTATCATATATTTTCCACTAGACTGATTAAAAAGTTGTTCATTTATAGATTATTTTTTTATAAAAATTTTAAAATTGCATTTTTGCACGATTTCTCGAGACTCGAAATTGGTAAACAACATTTTTAAATTACTCTTTGACGTCATATTTTTCTGTAGGGTTACAGAACCGGTTTTCAACATTTCCAATTCAATATTGAGTTCAAGTATTTAAAGTATATATATACATATATTGCAAAATATCAATACACGTGAACAAAAATAGAGTCTGTATTTTATTATATATATTTTTGCTTTTACCTTTTTTTTTATAAATGGAATTCGGTTCGTGCTCGTGATAATTTCTTTTTCACATTTCTTTCCTGACATAGGCTAATAATATCTGCACTGCAAATCTGCAGATGTTTACCGTTTAATTTGAAAGTTCTCATAGAAGCTTGAGGTCGATATATTTTCCGCATTCCATTTACACCAAGCATTGAGAGAAATGACTTTATCTCATTGATATCAATTTATTTAAATAACAAATAAACACATTAATTGGCCTATTATTGATTAGGGATTATCATCGCCTGTAACTTAATTCAATACATATATATATTTTCTAAATTAATTAATTAATTGTTAATTCAAAATTACGATTAAATTACAATTTAAAGAATTGAAAAAAATTGTGCTTCATCTCCGGAAACTAATTAGTTCGATTAAAGGCTTGTCTCGGTTAAGAAAAATCGTACAGTTTCACATCATCATCTCCAATATAAAATCCAGATTGTAGTGCTTTGTCATCAAGAGGATGTGTTAATAAAAATGTGATGAGACTCTGGGAAGTAGATTTACAGCGTTGTAACGTTACCGCAAGTTCCCACACGTCATTGGATTATGGTAGTAGGGGTCTCACTATGAGTTGTAAAAATCCTCTCCAAATAGATGACGTCGAGTATCTCGACACGAATAAAACCGCATGGCCTGCGGAAAGAGCGTCGTTTCGCGTGGAAAATTCAATTTCAACCCGTCTACGTTGACATTTATCCTAAACTCGGTCGCGAACTTCCATTTTTTTATATTATAGTCTGAAATTTTGAAAAAAATCTGTCACTACACCACAGTTTTATTAGCTACTGCTGCACACACACACACACATTAAAGTGCCTTCAATCACGAAATTGACGAATGCCAAAAATTTTTCGATCAAACTCACTCGTTTCATTAATTTCTCAATCGGAAATTTTTTAACAAGCGGTTCAATCAAAAAAGTTTCCCTAAAATATGAATTTATACATTTATTATTTATAAATTGTGAAAGTTTTGCACTTTTAAATGCAATTTTTGAATTATATATATTTTTCCAATTTCACAAGTCTGGCAATATTTTTCTCTTTAAAATAACAGTCAAATTGTATAGCTATGAAATTAGACTCGAAATTTACGGTTTTTGAAATTGAAGCCTTTAGTGCCTATGGTGCATATAATGTACCAGATACAAAATTTGATATAACTCATTTAAACAAATTAAGAATTAATATAGCTTGTTTTGATCACTCAACTATTATATGTAAAAAAAATAGTAAGTTACATAGTTCGATTATAATTATTATAAATAATAGGTAAAATATTGATAAACAAACAGCGAAATTATATTTTTCAAAATTTGCTCAAATTCGTAATCAGCGTCTCAGAAAAAACCTCAATACCAAGTTTCAGCAAAATTTAATTGCTGGGTTTCCCCGGGGCTTGAAAGGTTTATTATTTTTTGTCTCATCTGAATTAGTGGAATTCCTCTCTTCTTTTATAGTGATCTCACTTTCCAGATTTTAAAAATCAATTTCGAAATTGATAGAAATTCACTGAAATCTTATGGTTTCTATTCCAGGAATCGATTATTATTGAAATTTCACTTGTCTTTTCGAAATCACAAATACCAAATATTTCATTATGAATGTTTACCAATAATGTTTATATCAGCTCATTTTCAGTGAGTTTTAAACAATTAAAAATGATTGATTGACAATGTTGAGAAATTTTAATTAAATCTGAATAAATTTGTTTAGCAGAAAACTATATTCCCATGTAAAATGTTTTGTAGAGATGTATACTTTTTTAAGAACATGAGCCTAATTCTCAAAATGAAAATCTCTCGAGAAAAAGAAGTAGATCAACTTGTCTATATAAGTTGGTTCACATACTCGAAAAACCAAGTGAGATTCTCTTATTAGCATGGAGAATAGAAGGACGCATGACACAAGCATTGTAGGTACTTGCATAGGCGTGAATGTGTGTACCTTTATTTGTATATGCATATTCACATACTACGTAAGAGCTCTCGCGGAAGGCTGGTTCTCAAGAGAGGAAATCCAGAGATGGAGGGTAATGTGGAAGTTCTAACCGTGTTAAAATACGAAAGCGGATGTACAAAGACTTTCTATTCGATAATCAAGGTGACAAAAGGGTTGCAATTGTTTATCAAAAAATGATGACACATCCCATAAAAATGCATAACTCACAATATACATAAACTTCTTCTTTAACAGTCGTATACCATTGAAAATTTAGACACTATTCATTAAAATTCACTTTTGGGCATTTCCAAGAAAAAACGGATATTCTGTCCTTGCGTCATGTTAATTAAATTTATCTGTTACTTTTTTAAAAATTATTATATGTATAATAAAAATGTTAATTTCGTGTAATAAATTTAAGGATGTTCAAATGATTGACATAACCTCAAACTAAAAAACGGGGTTTTAGATAAAATACAAATTTTATTAAAATTGATATCACCCACTTTTGAAAGATACAGTTGCACATTTTTCAAAATTGGATGAATGCAATGTAAATAATTTTATTTTAGGTAAAATCCATTTTTTAGTTTGAGGTTATGTCAATGTGTTGAATATTCTTAAGAAAGTTAGAAACATGTTCAACTGAGTTCGTTACGCACGGATAAAAATTCAATTCTTTTTGTAGAAATGCCCTTTCATTAACAATTTGCTTCCATGTAAGCAAAATAATTTTCCTCTTCATAGAGGAAGCTAAGTAATGAAAATATTAAATAATTTTAAATTTCGTTATGAAATTGTTTTGTACTCATAAAGTTGTATTTTTAGCATAGAACATTTTTTTTGGCTAAAAACGATTTTTTCTTCTTAAATAAAAAAAGATGCTTTAAAAAATTTGATTGGGTATTTTCGAAAATCCTTGCGTCCAAATTTACATATTTATGAGCCTAATAAGCTATCCGAATTTTATTGAAATCCGTTGAAGCGTTCTCGAGATATTCTGGGGACAAAAAAGTTATATACACACACACACACACATTTGCTTAAATATTAAAATTTACGCTTTTTAGATGAAAATAAGTCGATTTAGACCAGGGGCGAACGCAGAAAAAAATATAAGGGGGTTTTGAAATTGTGGGCAAATTTTTGAAATTGTAGGAGGGGTGAAGAAAATTGTATTTAAAATAACCTTTTTTTTAATAGATTTTTTCGATTTGAGGAGGGGGGAGTTAACCCTCTCTGACCCCCCTACACGCCTAATTTAGAATATTTTTAGAAAAATCTTAAAGATCACAAACCTTTCTCTATATAACGAAGCAAAATGTTAAAAAAATTTTCCGATTGCAAAAAAATAACGAACAAACTAGAATAATTTTTCTATGGGAGAATTCAAAAACGTTTCATTCAACACAACACACTGAGCTTTATTATCTAATTTACAAGTGATAATTTTTGCAGTTTTTCCATTTATGCTTTTTCATATCTTTAAATGTTGATAACAAGTTATAAAAAAATATCTTATCAACACCTACTTAATACTAACAATTATATTTGACCTAATATTTTATTTATTCAAACATATTCATCATAATAACATTTATAATGTTATTATTTTTATATTGTACTGATGCAATTAGTAGTCTTGATATAAACCGTCGATTTAACAATAATAACAGTAATATTAATAAAATATTAATTTTGAATAATAATAATAAATAAAATGCGATATTGAAAATAAATTTTACAAATTGACAGAGCTTTTTTTTAGCGTTGAATTTTGAATGCGCTCGATACATAATTCAAGAGAAAGAGCGACTGAAGAAATCGCTTTATAATCTATATCATTATCGGGGAACAATTTCCTGATCTTGGAAGCATGGAATAAAATTTCAGGGGTAGTTCGAGAAGCAAAAAGGCGCGCGCCATCAAGCGACTGGCGAGAATTCAGGTTTTTCTCTTTATTCTTTTTCGTCTGGGGATTTACGATCGATAGTCTTGAAAAAGTATTATATCAGACGATGATTTCAACGAAAGTAGAGGTTTCCAAGGTGTCGGGAGGGAAGCACAAGTATTCCCCGCAAAAAAGAAAGCAGCCGCGATTTCCAATTCGAAACAATTTTCGTAAAATGTTCCCTCTACCGAAATCTATTGTTTTCTTCATTTTTGTTTATAAAAAAAAATGTATAACCAATCGTTTTAATCGAATTTAATACTTTTCAATTTGTGGATTTAATTATCCCTAGAAGAATATAAAACTTTTTTTTTATACATAATAGTAAAAATATCGAAAAATTGGTCTATTAGAAAAACTTTTGATAAGTTGTCAGAGTTTAACCGCAAATTATCAAAAAAAAGTTTTACCTTAAATTGCTTTTCATCAAAGTTTTCCTGCAAATTGGCAAAAAAGGAAAAAAAAATTCTCTAAATTTGAAAGAAAGTTTTTTTTTTGGTAGATAAAAAAACGGTTTTGTTAAATTGGCAAAAAAGTTTTTCGTTATACAAATTGGGGAAAAAGTTTTTCGCAATAAATTGACAAGAGTTTTTCGAGATAAATTGAAACGAGTTTTTTGATAAATTGAGACGTGAGAGTCTTTTGCGATGTAAGTTGGCAAAATAGAAAAAAAAATTACGAGAAACTGGTATAAAAATAGTTTGCAAAATAATGTTGAAAATTATTTTTCAAGTACATCTACATCTAATTATGAAAATTTTTCGTCTTGAGGCATTTTGCCAACTTAATTTTAATTTTTCAACATCTAGCTTGCTGGACTTTAATTTGGCTGAATTTTCACTTTGTCGAAATTTCCCTTCCTAGAAAGTAATAACTTTCATAGGATATTTACTTAATGGTATCCAAGAGGAATTGCTTTTCAGCAAAAAAGGAAATAAAATTATGTTTGTAGGTAGATGTACGAGGTTTTATATCACAAGATCCGCTTTTTCTTAAATACCAATAAATTATTAGAAATTTTAAATTAACTTTTTAAATCCTTTATATTCTGGTTTTACTATCAAATTTATACGGTATTTGAAAAATTTATTGCCCTTTAGAATTATGTTCTTTACAAATATGTATTTTTACAATATTTTTTTAATATATTTTTTTTATCTTTTTTAAAACGTGTTAGTATATTATAACTAAAAAAGTTTCTCAAAATATATTTAAAATAATATTTTGTATAAATTTTGTCAAGTTTAGGAAATTGTTTCCGAGTTAAAAATAGAAAGACTTTTGAGAGTTGACTGACATTGAGTGTTTCTCTAGTAGCCAGTC
Source organism: Ganaspis brasiliensis (assembly GCA_037103525.1). Taxonomy (NCBI): domain Eukaryota; kingdom Metazoa; phylum Arthropoda; class Insecta; order Hymenoptera; family Figitidae; genus Ganaspis; species Ganaspis brasiliensis. The sequence continues at coordinate 3,871,293 of JAZKLR010000294.1, forward strand.
ACAATGAATTTTCAATTTATTGATCTGTTATGACAATTTATTCTTCGTGAGGGGTTGATCACTCTAGGTTTGCGTGTGCCAGGAATATATTCCTTTCAAATATTTCAAATGTTTCAGAATATATTCGAGCATTTAAAATTACATTTATATGAAGGTATATAGTCTCCAACTTTCTCATAATAATGTATAATATTGATTATTTTGTCTATTGAATTTTTAAAAACACGACAGTTTTTTAACTAGAAAAAAAGTATCGTCCTTTTTTTTTTTTTTTAATCTTCCTTAAGACGGCTGTTTAACGAGAAATTGTTGAATGTAAGAAACCAGTGTAGTTTGCTAATTAAAAGTATAAATGTTAAAAGCTAAGTACGCGAAAAAAGGGATATCCGAGTTACGCCCTTTTCCGTAGATTCGTTTAAAAACTTTCTGCAATTCCTGTTCCATGAAAAGTTGTTAGAGGAAAGACGAACTTGTTCGGCGAATACCGTTTACTGACTTTCGTATGCCTGGAAATTAATTTTCTCCGTTTGTATCGACTTTGTATTTTCGAGTTTCAACTTTTCCCTTCTTTCCCCGGGACACTTTTATTAAGGACTTATCAAGGACTTTGCTAATTTAATTTCAATATATATATATATATATATAACAAGAACTCCAATAGAAATGTCGGTAAAATAATAATTGACGCTCTTATATATTTTTTTGCGTTCTCTTAAAGGAAGCTTTATGATCGTTAAGATTTTTGATTTTTCAAAAATAGTCTAAATCAGTCGATTTTCATCTAAAAAGCGTAAATGTTTTTTATTGTATTTCACGCTAAGAGTAAATTTTAATTAATTTATTTATTAAATATTCCCACGCTTTAGCTTCCTCTATGAGGAAGCAAATATTTTGCTTACGTAGAACCTAGTTTTTTTGTTGTAAATTTGAAGAAAATGAACACTTTTTTAAATTTAGCACATTAATAAATTTGTACAGAATTTTTGCTCTTTAAAAATTATATATGTAATTTTATCTGAAATTGAGATAATTTTATATAAATTTGATTTACATTTATCAAAATATGAAATAAAGATGGATACTTTTTTATACACGGAAAAAAATTAATATCCAAATTTGATATTCAATGTGAGATTCAAGCATAAATTATCTCTAAAAACAAAAGTAAGATGTATTAAAATCTTTAAAATTAAAATATGGATTTATATCAGATTAAAATATTAGTATTGTAAAGAATACATATTCTTATGCCTAAAAACAATATTAGAAATCTCTAATTCTGTGAAATATAGAAAATACACAATAAAAAAGCAAATGACTGATCCAGCCAATGCATCGCAGCAACATTCACAATTATTATGCTTTTTATCTATTTTTTTCAATTCTTTAGTAAAAAGTTTTAATTTTATTATTAGAATAAGAAATAAAGTAATTTAATGTTACACATTGTATAATTCCTCATTTTATGCATAGCCCATTACGAATAGAATTTAAGTTATTATTGAAATTTTGAGCAAACGGATTACTTAGAATGTATGTGTTTAAAAATCCAAAAAAATAGTAAACGTTTTGTTTAAAAGTATTCGACAAAAATAATTATTTTTTAGAGTAAATTTATTAATAAAAAAGTCGATCTAAATTCAGTCAAATCTTTATTATATCCCAAAAACTGAACATTTTTAAACTTTTTCGAATAATAAAATATGTTTTAGCATAACCTTTTTCATATATTTCTAGGTTGATAAATGAACATATCTCTAAATTAGAGATTTCATAAAAAGTCATTTTCTGATATAAAGTTTTGCAAAATAAAGCATAACTTATTATAAAAAGTTTGATTATAATGCTTAATTTAGATACATTTTTAATTCTCTGCAATTAAGAATTCAACTCATTTCAAATTTTGTGATTAATTTTTTTCCGTGTACTTTGCATATTTGTAATCTTTGTAAAAAGCTAAATCGAAGGTTACTGAACGAAAATGAAATCCGCCAAGGCGTTAAACAGTTATTAACTATTAAAGAAGTACCAATCAGCAGCGAGATTTAAACATTATTTACTTTCGGTTATTTCTCGCTTCCGATTGGTTCATCTTTACTTGCCAATAACTTTTGCATGCCTTGTTCAATTTAAGTTTCTCCCAGGAACTTTATAATCAGTTTTTTACACAGAATATGAAAATAAATAAAGTGGACTATGAAATATTGACCAAACGGATAATTTTATCCAAAATCGATCAGACAGATAATTTTATTTAACATCAAGTAAACGGTTAATTATATACAAAATTCAGTAAACGGAAATTTGATTGTTTTGAGAATGAATAAAGAAAGTATTGTTAAAGAATATATAAATAATTAAAGAAAACGATTATATAGTGTTGTTCCGCACTGAACTGTTGAGTGGGATTATTTGGAACACCCAAAGTTGTCGGCAATCGTTAGACCGGAAGTTCTCTCACACTCCTTGGAGCGAGCATCGAACTCTAACTCGCTCGCACGGCTGGGTACATAACCGTGCGATCAAAAGAACGAGTCGAAGGAAAACCTAACCTCACCTAACGTCCTTATATACAATTCCACAACAATCGCACTTGAAGCACGCGAGAGCCTCAAGCTTTTTTTGCAGCTATCTTGCCGGTAATATTCTATTCCTTGTCTAAAGACTTCACAGTCTTTACACGCGGCAGATGGAATTCGAATCAAGAGAGTCTTTGTTATTAAAACGCACCACCACGTCATTCTCTATCTTTTTCACCGGAAGTGAATCTCTTAGAATAATTGTTGAGACTTGAAAGATACTTTTTAGCATTTCTGCAAAAATAAACCTGAAAAATTAGACGGTTTTATGTTTAATGAATTATTCAATACTTTAAAATATATGTACTTTGAAGAGGGTAAATTGAAAAAAATAAAATTTGCATTTTTTTTTTCTTTATTTGCGTTGTTTGGGAAAAAAGAGTTTGTTTAAAGAAGAAGGTGTTGAAAGGAATATAATGATCTGTTTCTTATTAAATCGTTGCATTATTTGAAGAGGAGAAAATAGTGTTATTATAGAAGACGGTGTTGAGAGAAATATGTAAATAGTTTTATAGTGCAGCTTTTATATTCTTTTAAATTGTGTTTCAGGGTGTTTAAATAATAATTATGCAACTTAGTTTTATTTTATAATTATTTATAATTAATATGGTATTTTGCAATTTTATTTATTGATTTAATAATAATTTCAAAATTGTGGTTTGGATAATTTGTTGTTAAAATGTAGAATCTGCAAAAATATGTATGGGAATTTAAAAATATTATAATTCATATTATTCAAATTTTCTGAAAAGTGTTGATTTTAATTTATAAATTACTATAGATAATAATTATTTTTGAGAAGAAAAATATACATATGCGTTGTATATATAAATTTTGAAAATGAAAAAAATTAACATGAAAAGTATATCAATTTGTTGATGGCTTGAAATGTGCATTTTGCACTGGAAAGTAATTTACTTTCAGTAAAATCAATATTGAAGCACTAAAACGATAATGTAAATAGTACATAAATATAGAAAATGGACATTGTCGCGTTTCGAGTAATCATATCTTAACCTCCTCTCCATATCTAAATAGCCTCTTATATGGTAAATATGCCGACAGTCGAAGTAGTCAGTTACGCTTTTCAGATTTTCAAAACGAGTATTATGATCTAAAGAAGGTTTTATTCATTAAGAAAATTTTTTTTATTTATTATGAGAGTGAATTAAGTTATTAATAGAGTTTTTATTAGAGTAAATGTTACGTTTAAATGATAAAACAGTTCTAATATTTAGCGGTTAATGTTATTCTTTGTAAATTCAATACATTATATATAAATAATTTTTTTTGTCTGTTCTTTTTATTTGCCTACGTTAATATCATGCATATTATAAAGTAATTGTTAACAGTGTCCTTTAAAATATTATTTTAAAATTCACTTAAAGTCGGGTTATAGAAACAATGACTACTTAAAAAAGTTTTAAACATTCGTTCATACAATTTAATGACCTTTTGAAATAGTCAAGCAATATAGAGCTGCTATTTTTTTTTCTTGACTGTTGATTATACACGCTATTAGCACTTAACAGATGGTATACGTGTAATTTTCTTAGCAAATAATACAACTTGTTTCAAATTACAAGCGTGACTATTTTTGTAAATGGATCATTGCGAACACTTAGGCTTTTTAAATTAACATGATTCTAAAATTAGGACTTTTAAAGCAGTAAAACAGACTAATTGTTCAATTTGACTGATAATAATTAGTGAATTCAGTTATTTGAAAAGATAAAAAAATTGTACCGAATTACAATTGTAATAATTGGGGCTATTTTTAGGTTATATGGCGCTCAACTAAAAACACTTAAATTCTGGTCCATGATTTGCCTCATATACTATTATTAATCTATTCGTAAAAACAACTCTGTTAATAATCAGTCATATCAAATAAAAAATATTGAAGGTTAAATTATGAATTGAATCCAATATACCATGTCTACGCTTCTTGATTAAAATCACATTCTTTAAAATGACAAATTTTTGGGGCTGAAATGAAAGACAAATGAAAATCTGTCTGTTGGCATTAAAAAATCAAAATTTATTTTTTTGAGCTAACGGGACGTTTAAAAAATATGTAACGCTTTTATGGATCTAATTTGACCCCCCCCCCTTTCCCCTAGGTAATGGAACGATAGCTCCAAAAATTCATTTTTTGTCCCCCCCCCCCCTATAAAAGTTACATATTTCTTTAACAATCCCTAAGTTGCGTTTTCTTGTCGATTAGGCTAAGTCGAGGAGAGATGGATCACTTTTTCTGTTTTTTTCTCTACAGCCAGAATTCTTAAAAAAAATTAAATTTGAGCACGTATTAGTTTAAATTCCACTTCTTGTGAAAAAAAGCGCATACGTAAAAATATCTATTTCTATCAACATTTTACACCATAAGATACGTTTGAAAAAAAAAGAAAAAATTCCAGGAGAGATGGATCAAAATGTAAAAATGAGTGTTGCTACTGTATTTTATACAAATATTGACTGTTAATTACCTATTTTAAGCTTAAAGATACCGGAAAATGGTACAAGGAAACACATACAAAAACTGTTTGTGAACTGAGTTGAGATATAAATAAGTAAAAACACCATATATCTAAAGAAAGTGAAAATATCACCACTTACTGATACATAACTACTTATTCCTAAGTAGAAAAAATTGTATAAGTACTCATGGAAAAATGTTATTTTTTACTTAGTCATAGTTATAGAGTATAGTGAACCGTCTCTTCTCGAACATTGACAAGAAGTAACGCGCACGATAAAATAAAATATGCTTTAGGTTTAATAACAGAAATTTAATTATATTTATATCATTGCTTCCTAAATAAATTTGGTAATTTATAACTTAAACCTATCAAAAAAGTTCCTAAAAAAGTCATTTCTTATAGCGTCTAAATTGGATACTCCAAGTCTGAATTAATGGTTTTTCACTAATGAATTAGAGAAAAATCGGTCACTATTAAATAGTGAATATTTCACTAACGTTTAGTACAAAACTACTACTTAGTAGTTTTTCATGATTAATTAGTAGATTTCTACTAAACATTAATGAAATATTCACTATTTAATAGTGACTGATTTTTCGCTAATTCATTAGTGGAAAACTACTAATTCAGATTCAGAGAGATAGATCCCTTAATAATAACAGAATTAGTGATTTCTTAATCAAGACTCTAAGGAAAGCAAAAGTAATTGATTATTATAGATTAGTAAAAATTACCAATTCGAATTTAAAGTTCAAAAATTAGTCAAAAGCCAATAACAATGTATAGGGGAAAGTAATAGAGAAGTTGCGCCTGCTTGGATTTCATGTAGCAATTTACCCTGTTTTCCTCAACAAATAATTATTATTATTATCATCCTTTTTTTAAAATGAAATTTGTGTAAATAGATGTATATTAAAGCTCATATTATATGTAAATTGTTGTTATTATCATAACAATTATTTATAATAAAAATTCCCATTGATAATTGAGAAGGTTGAGGCTTATTGTGATAAAATATGAATTACAATAAAAATTTATTTAGCCTTGGGGAAGTTGTTTTAAAAGGTCGGAAAGAAGGATTTTCTGCATTGTCTTGATCAAGTTGATGTGCCACGATCAAGGTCTGATAGCCTTGGTGCGATATCACGTGAGCTTATTCCGGTGGAGTCTGAGCGAGCTCGGAGCTGTTCGTAGAACGCCGAGAACTCGGGGGCGAATTCCTCGCGTTTCTCTGGTCAAGGACCGAAGTTCCTTGGGAAGCGCATACACTCGTAGTATAGAAGGAATCCCCTCTTGCTCTCGCGATTCTTCGTCCTCTTGTTTCTGGTGTATATAGTGACGCAAACTGCTCACTGCTCTATGTCTCTTTTCCCTTTTCTCTCTCTTCCTCTTTCTCTCTCTTTTTCTACACACACCTCTTCTCTCTTACACCTTGTGAATGCACCAAAAGATTAACAGAGTGAAACTAACCTTCTTAATACCAACTTAGACACATGTGCTCGCGCTCTCACTTGTGTTTATACCTTCCATTCCAATGCTTTATATCTATACACGTCACTGTAACTAATGTCAGACATACACAAGAGAAAAGAGGAAAATACGTCACGCTTAAATAAAAACAGCCCTCTACACTTATATCATTAACAAAAGTTGAAGAAAAACTTTTCAGTTAATATGGCACAATGCGAAATGAAAGTATATATATATATATGTGTGTGTGTAATGTTTTGTTATCATACAAAAGGCAAGAAGAGTTTATGACCCTACCCATTTACACTTTCAAAAAATCTTCCTTTCTATGCTCACCCCATCCCTTTTTTGTTTCCTCAAATTTTTGCCTAATGCCGAAGAGGAACTTTTCTCGTTTTGCTCACGACTATCTTTAACAATTTTCTCCCACGTGTTTGCATATCCTTTCATGTGTAATGCAAGAAGTATCGTTTTTGCACTTTTATTTGCTCTAGAAAGTACAGAGGCATTTCAAGTTTTCGCGGTTCTTATAAAACCTACTCTTTGTCATTCCTTATACTATTATTTAACCCTTCGCGTGCAACCTAATGAAAAGATGAAATATTTTACATACTCTTTTAAAACAAGTGTGTACGTAAAAATTCATTAAAAGCGTGGGAATAAATAAAAGAAACGAGAGCGTTTAGCAAATTTAAGTAGGTGAAGTGCCAGCCGACAAGTGCAGAAGCAATTGACTCTTGGCAGTTTGAAATTCGCGCGATTTTAACTTTAATTTACATCGTGTGTTGCAATTTTTAAATTTGTCTGCTTTACAATTGATATTGCTGTTGATGTTTAATTACTTGTTAGATTGCAAATAAAGAATGGAGTTTATAAAATGTATACACAATAATAAAAATATTTATAAAGTATATATATATATATATATATAACTGGAGATTTATATTCATTGTGCTAAAACTGAGATTTAAAAATTCCATATTTGTTAATCAAGGATAATTTATTTATTGTATGAAAAGTCCGGAATTAGCTTTTCATGGCAGCTCAAAAGTTGAAAATATTTAGATCAAAGAGTATAACGTATCGAGTTGAAATTGAATTTCGAATTGGTTTAACGTGAAAGTTTCGTGCTCGGACACTCATGCAATTTAATGAAAATGAGACATTGCATTTTAATGAAACTTGGATATCGATTCGCTCATCTACATCGAAAAGCTAGATTCTGCGCATATGATTTTGCTTTTATAAGTTATACAAAAAACGCTTCGAAAATCAATGATTGCCTACTGAAGAAAGTTTTCTGTTGATTGGCTCTGACGTTTTGTGCAGCTCGCACAGATAAAATTTCCTCGACGAGTTTTCAGGTTTTGACATGAAAATGTCCCATGATTAATGATTTTCAATTAAACTTTCTTCATTTCTGCATTTCTAATTCTTTAACTCTTTCTACTAGATACCTGTTCATTTAATGTCATTTTTTTTTTTTTAATTAAAATACTCTAAAGTCGATATTCGATTTTCATTTGTATGACGTAGAGTGTGTGAGGCTTAAAAAAAGTTTTTTTTTCTATGAAATATTGTTAACATTGTGTAATAATTCTCGACATCGAATTGCTATTTTTGCTGAGTACAAACAAAGGAATAAATTGTTCGTTTATAAACAGCTTCACATTTATATACCTGTAAGCGTAGGAGATATACACGTGGCTCACGTAAAACGTTACGCTCTACATTCGAGAAAACATGAAAGAGAGCAGGGATTATATGCCAACAAAGAATATTGAAATGAGAGACAGATTAGATTTCACAATAGGTTTGAGAAAGACTTTTCTGGTTTGTGGATAACTAAGATGCTTCGTTCATCTCCAATACGAATACTAAAAATGTATTTTTAAACTTAATTTAAATTTTTTAATCTAGCGGGATACATTAAAAAAGATACGTCTTTTTTAGGAGAGAAACAAATTTACGGAGGAATTAAATAATAATAGTGTTTACAAAAGTAATTGAACTCTTATTTAGATTGTTTTTTATGGTTCTATTTTTCCGATAATTCTTGTTGAATTAGTTTAAAATGTGTTGAATTTAAAAATTAATTAATTATTTATATAATTATGTGCACTCTTGATAAAATAGAAAATTACTTTTTCCTAGCAACTTGTCTAGTCAATTATAATTCATCAACTGAATGATTAATAACTGATAATAATAATTAGCTCAGTACGGATTTATTATCATTGAAATGATTAATAATTAATCTAATGCATTATAATTGATACAACAAATTATTGAAAAATTCTATAATTTCCATTATTTGCTCGACATAAGATTTTCCAAACATGGGCATTACCTCAAAAATATAATATCGTACAATATAAAAGCTTTTTATAAAAATATTTTCTTTTTTTTCAGTTTTTATTCCCAAACAATTCTCAATTATCAAATGAAAAGGAATGAAAGTAATACAAAAAACCCGAGGGTTCTATACTTTTTGGTTAATCGAAATTCATTGTGAGAAATTTCCCAGAAAAAAAGAGAACGAAATCTGACGTTTTTGAAATTTTGTTCGTGAACGTGTTTCGAGTAGATTACAAAAGAACACAAATTTAAGACGAGCACAAAAAAGCCGAGAATCGTACGCCTTGGTACTTTATACTTTCCTGGCGCAGGTTTATAATACAAAACCGTAACTATAACGAACGTATAAAATCTGACGAAGGTCGCTGCAAGGAGAAATAGTAGCGGGAAGAAGAAAAATGCAACCATGGGTTTCATGGGGTTTGCGATAAAGGTGAGGAAGAGGGTTGAGGGGGGAGGGACAGGGTTTTAGCCAAGAGTGGAATGGGGATTTGGGTTGGGAGGTAAAGGGGTGATGAGGGTCGAAGACGAGATGAGGGTGGCAGACATCGAGAGAGAAAAAGAGAAAGATAAACGAAAAAGAGATGAGGAGATTTTACAAAAAGCCAGAACGGCCCCCATCGCATCTCGCGGCCGATGCGAGAGGCGACCTCGCGGAGAGCGATGATACGACAAAAAATCAGATGCACGGCCATTGGCTGTTCTCAATTCGAATTATTGGCTTCCCCGGTCGCCGTTCGTCAGATTCTCCCCGGCCACCACGATTCTCTCCCTCTTCTCGAACCTCATCTCCCGCCCTCGCTCAACCGTCTACCCCATGACCCCTTGCTTCGCAGCTTCCCCCGAAGCCTCCTGGCCCCCCCGACCAGTACCCACCCCCCTCGTGAGAGCGGGCGCCGCCGAGAGAAGGGCCGAAAAAACTTCGAAAAAAAATCCAATTTCGTTGCCATGACGACCGGCGTGCGTTGACTTTGATAAAGATCCCCCTGCAATGTATATGTGTGTCTACACGTGCATCTACACCCACATACAAGTAAAATAGCGTCCTCTCGCTTCATCTTTCCTCTCTTTCTCTCTCGCTCATCTCACCCTCTAGTTTATTCTCTTTCTCGCTCTTCGTCGCCGACGCCGACGTCGACTGTACGACGCCGCCGTCGCTTTTCCAGTTTCTCCGATTTTGTGTTCGTACACGTCTCACGCTTTAAATGTGTGCGTATTTTTTTTTATAATCTGCCTCTAGGTGTGTGGATCCACGCACCCGCGTTCGCTTTTTCGATAGACATGGGAAAAGCCACCAGTGTGGTTACGTGTGTAAGTCCCTCATTCTCTATCTCCTCTTTTTTCCTTTCCCTCTTTCTTCCGTTCTTTTCTGTCACTTTTTCTTTCTACCTCTCTCTAATTTTGTTTTCCCCCTATCTCTCTCTCTCTCTCTCACACACTTTCTCCGATCTTATTTCTCTTACCTTTCCTTAAGTTTTCCTTTCCCTTTCATCCCTTATCTTTCTTTTTCTTTGAATGTCTTTCTAATTTTTCTTTTCCTCTCTCCCAATTTTTCCTTAACTTCTTTTTCTTCAAATCTTATACAATTAAAATTTTAACCCTCTGCCTACTTAAATGACTGTTAGGGGCCATCCATAAAATACGTAAGACTTTTAGGGGGGAGGAGGGGGTCCAGCAAATCTTACCACCAATAGAAAAAATGGCACTAATGTATGTAAAACATCTTACGTGGGGGAGGGGAGGGATTAAATGACCGAAAAAAATGTCTTACGTAATTTATGGACGGCCCCTTAGGGGTTATTATGTCAGACAAAGTTGGACGTTCTTAGACTCTCCATGTCACACTTTTTATATGGTAAAATTTTCAACTTAAAACAGAGTACAACACATTTATAGACCCCCCCCCCCCCTCCTACCCTCTAGAGCGTCACGTAGTATCGTCTATTTGGATGCATGGCGGGGACTACAGGAAACTCGTTGTGAAGCGCTAGAGTAGGGAGAAGTTGGCGTAGGCAGAGGGTTAAACCCTCTATAAGTTTTTCACTAAGGATCCATACTTAAATTACGAAACGTTTTGCCTGGGTGGTGGGGGAAAATTGAAATTGCTATGCCTGCGTTAATTTGCAATTCATTACTCGGGCGGGGGCTAAATTAATGAAAAAAAACGTTACGTAATTTAGGTATAGCCCTAATCTCAGTAGAGGCTCTTTTCTCAGCAACTCACTACGGTAACTTACCCCCACCCTGTTGCCTTAAAGCAAATTTCCTGCAGTCCCAACTTGGAGTCCGAATAGACAATTTTAAACGATAACAGCCGTTTTAGTAAGCAGAGGGTGCATATCTTAATAAAAAAGTTTCGATTTAATCAATGTCCTTTGAAAAATCGCATGTGGACTTACTTTTCTCGCAAGTGAGTTAAGCTTTTTTATATATAAGAGAAGCATTTTACTGCTACTACTACTAGTTCAGTTCACTATTGCGTTAAAGGTAATTGAAGCAATTATTGGCCATGTTTGTATAACTATTGGACCAATATTGGCAATATTGGAATGTTGGTTCACAATATTGGTTCAATAGTTCGACAATCGTTAACATTGACAATTTCCCATTGAGATTCTTTGGCCCTCTTTTCGACCCTAAATTTGCAGAAATTAAATCATCTGCTATATTTGAGGCTTAAAAGAGGGTTTGAAGAGAAGTAAAAAGGCGTAAAACAGGTCTAAAATAAATTTTTTCTAAACATTTCAAATAATAAAATTACATTTTCTGCCATTTAGTTATTTTTTATCTGTCCCATAAAAATTACAAATATGTAGTGTTTTTTTATAGCATTTTATTAAAATTAATTATTAAGTTTCTGACATTTTTCATCGCCAAGAAATCATTGTTTTATTTTATCTTGAAAAATATATTTCCACAGTAAGGGGCCATCCATAAATTATGTAACACGTTTTGCGATAACTTTAAACCCCTCCCTCCCCTTATGTAACAAGTTGCAACAAACTCATTTATACCCCCCTCCCCCCTATATCTGTTACGTAAAAAAACCCAAAAACATTTTGAAATTTAAAAGAAGTACAATTTAAAAAGTGTTTTAAACAATGGTTAAAATATTACGCAACAAGGTCGATTGTCTTTCCCCCTCTCCGACATGTAACAAGTAGTAACAATTTCTTAAACCCCCTTCTCCTTAAAGCTGTTACGTAATTTATGAATTGCCCCTAATAATCATTAAAAAAAATCACAATTGGTGAAGTTTCAGAAACAAATTTAGATGTATAGAAAAGCTAATCTATTTTTGGCTAACTTAAGAACCATGGACGTAATGTAAAGGAGAGGATCAAGAAATTCTTATGCACAATTTTTTTTAATTAAAAAGGGGGTTATAAAAGTGGAGAATATTGAAAAGAAAATTTTTTACTGAAGATCAAACGGGGACTAAAAAAATTGATAGTCTTACATGGGGAAGGTAAGGGTAAAAGATCGTGAATTTATGCTTACGTAGGTAACACTTGAATGGCCCCTTTATGGAAGCTACTTTTCTTTCAATGTTCCCCTAACCTTATCTTAACTACTTCCACTCTTTCATTTTCTAATTTTACTTTCTCATTCTCCCGAACTTCTTCTAATGTTCCTCTCTTTTCTCTTTATTTTCCTTTGATTTTACTTTCTTTTCCTATCATTTCCATATCGCTTTGAATTCTTCTCTTTCACCATATTTTCCACTAATTTTGCTACTATTCTTCTTTCCTCTAACTTTCTCCTTCTCTTTTGCCTTGTCTTTCTCCAATTTTTCTACCCCTCTTTTTCCCTAACTCTCTTTTCTTTCTTTCTTTTTCTTTATTTTTACTACTCCTTTTTTCCTTAACTCTCTTCCCCTATCTCTTTCTCTTTCACCCTATCTTCCTCTAATCTTATTATTTCTTTCTCTATCTTTCATTTTTTACAGTTCTATTTCTACCCTTCAATCATTTCCCTAACCTTCTTGTTCTTTTTCGTCTTCCCTTTTTCCTAGACTCTCCTCTTTTTTTTTTTATCACCGTTTTCTCTCTCTCTCTCTTTCTCTCTGCACATTTTTCTCCGACTCTTCCCTTCAATCTCTCCCTATTTATTCTCTCAGATTCTCCACTGTTCGGCCACGTGCACACGTCGAGGTAATTTTTATTTCAAAAAACTTTTTTAATAAAAAAGTTGCTCTGCTACTCCACCCCGCAAAGGTAAAGATAGATGCTACATAGGTAGTAAATACTCTAGGTATACATATACTATAGGTATATTTATATACGGGTCTATGCAGGTATATAGACGTAAGTACGTATGTAGGTGTGTATATATATCCGGGAGAACGGGAACGGGCGGGCGCATTAAAAGTTTTACGGCGAACGATATTTCATAACTTTTGTATTTCGAAAAATGCACGGTGCCTTCGTGCTCGGGCTGAGGCTGCCCGCTTTTCTGTGTGTTAGGTTTACGAATACGCGGGCACACAGTATCAACTGCTATTCTGTTTTAACTAGTCCTCCTCGTCGTTGTGCAAAGCAACCCTCTTTTCCCGCCGCTTTTTTCTTTCTCTGTCTTTCCCCGCCATTATTTGCTCTCTCTCACTCTCGTTCTGTTTCTATATTTCTCTTTTTATATAGATATATATATATATATATATATATGCATACACCATACATGTATATATATATATATCTATATCTCTTTCTCCCTCGCTTTTGTGAATCCTCTTCTTTCACTTTTCGTATCTCTCTCGCTCTTTCTCGGAGCCTTCCATTCGTTCTTGTTTTTTCTTTTTTCACCTCTTTCCCTCAACACACCCGCGATATATTAGCTTCACGCGCAACCTTTATAACGAATATTTCAAATGTTTCCACGTCAAAAACTCTTCATCCGAGTACAGTCTGGCAAAATTTACTTTCGTTAGGTTTAGGTATTACCTTAACTCATTCATGAAAATTGGGCATCTAACTCACTTTATCGTGTTGTCTTTACGAAAATCAATTAAAAACATTTGTGCAAGGAATAGGATTTTCTATTTTTAATTTTGGAATAATTTTCAATAAAATATGCATAATTTTTCCAATTGAATAACATAATTCTAATGTAGCTATTTAATTACATTTAATCTAGTTGAATTATATATTTAATTACGTTTTTTCATCCAATTAATGTTTTATATTTTGTGCCCCAATTCAAGAAGGTAGTTGTTATTATTCATGCACGAGAAATATGAAATCTTATGTATTTTAATTAAAAATAATTAAATCAAATTCTTGTTAGAAAGTTATTGCATTATATTAATTAAGCATTACTATCATTAAATTAAGGATTATTAAATTTATCCAGTCTTTTAAAAAATGTTCTCTTGTCTATTGCAATTATCCCAAAATTTAAAACTAAAAAAAGGATAATGTTAAATATTATGTTTTTCAATGTTTTTTAATATTTTTATATACGTTATTAGAATAACATTTTTATCTTGAATACCTTGTTTTTTATTTCTCTCTTTTTCTTTTATTTTTTCGACCAAGTAAGTCCACTGTGATCAGCGGATTGCGGTTCTTTCGATTCCACCCGCCATCTTTCGCATCCCTTTTTTTCTTGCCTCTCGTTTATCTTTACCCTTTTTTATTTCCAAGTATTTAAATTCAAAAGCGTCCGGTTCGATCTCCCGCCCTTGAATTCTGAAACGCTATTTTAATGCGAAATTGGCTCCGGCTATTTTGAATATTGATCAAAAAAACAAAACAAAAAATAGAGGCAAAAATCGCTATTTTGAATATTGATTGCCAAAAAAACAAAAAAAAAGTAAAATCTTCGTCCATTTTTGGTTAACACAGACTATTTTAAATATTGAGCGAAAAAAAATCGGCGAAATTTTTTCATCCTTTTTGAGATAGTTCGTCCTTGAATCTTGTTACACGAATTGTAACAGATATATCGCTCGCAAACTGTTGAGCTTCCGCATGCGAGCCAACTCTCTTCTCACTAATTCCCTGGGGAGTTGGATTGGAACCTGTCGGATTCAATCGTCCGTTATGTTCGTTCACCAGGAAGATCGTCGTTGGAGATTGCATCCTTTAGGCCTCGTTGAGGCAGGTTAGGCTGAACCTCATTACACGTGCAATTATTATCGGCACTTATATAATTAGCGTAAACAAACATCAAATAAATGAAACGTTTAGGTTTAACGTCCACAAATGACACGTAGATGAAATCAAATTGCAATTATAATTCAATTTTTTTTTAATTAACTTAATTAATTTTCTATTATTTTTGTTGTTTACTGATTTATTTATTTCTTTTTATAAAAAATAAAGGCTTCATCCAAAAAATGTCATAACAGGGTTTTAACCCATTTTTAACTCCTCCCCCCTCCCATCTTCTATATGGCGAAATTACAGGGACAAAAAATAAATTTCTTAATAAGAATCTGGATAAATGAATTTACAATTCGAAGAAAAAGGTTAAAATGAAAAAAAATCATGTTTTGCAAAATTAATTTAAAAATGACGAAAAAATTGAAAATTAATTAATAAATAATTAAACTAATTTGATATTGAAGGAAATAATTAAAAATTAAAAATTTTTTATTTAAAAAAATTAAAGAAAATAATTAAAATTTGCAGAAATTGATTTTAAAATTTAGGGGGGAAATTAAAAAATAATGAAAATAATTAAAAATTGAAGGGAATTTTTGAAAAATGATAAAAATAGGTAAAAATTGTAGCAAGTAGTTAAAATCATAATAGAAAAGAATTGTTCAAAATTGAAGAAATTTTGAAATATAATTTAAAATTTATTATTCTCAAAGCGTGGATTAATCGAATTTTTAATCAATGAAACTTCAAATTGATTGAAGTTCGAAAAATTATAATATATAATTGTAATTGTAGTATTGTTATCTCAAACATACTCTCTAAATCTGAATTGGTTAAAAATAACTAATTATTAGTAAAATCGTGGTTGAGTTTTTGTTTCATCAATTAGAGAAAAATAACTAATTGTTAGTACAAAAATAACTAAAAAATAGTTAAAATTTGACTAATTGAATTAATAAACAGAATTTTACTAAAATATTAATTATTTTGACATAACTTAAAAATGAATTTGACTAATAATATTAGTTCTTTTTTGCTAAATGATTAGCAGAAATAAAACTATTTGAATTAGTGACTGAGCTTTCGCTTTCAAATTAGTTATTTTTAACTAATTCAGATTTAGAGAGTATTATTTAATTAATTTTCTATTTTTTTTTATTTATCCTAAATTCCAGTTATTTTTTCAATTTACAGTTAATTTCATGATTCTGCAATTATTTTCTTTTATTACAAATATATGTTGTGAATTTTTCAATTATTTTTAAGAAACAAAATAATTTTCTTCAATTTTTAGCTATACTGTTATTACTTTGCAAATATTTTCTTGAATTTTTTATTACTTACATTATTCTTTAATTAATTTCCTAGATTTAAAAATATTTTTCTAAAATTTTAATAATTTTCTCCAATTTTTAATTATTCTCCAACTTTATTCCTCAATTAAATTCCTAAATTTTCAATTATTTATCTCATTGTCAATTATTTTTTTTTTATAATTTTATTTTCTTTTATCTTTTTGACATTATTTTCTACACCTTTTAATTAGATAAATTAATTATTTTTTAATTAATTTCCTAAATTTCTATTTATTAGCTCAAATCTAAGTTAATGTATCCACTTTTCAATGTTTTAATCATTTTTTAATTATTTTTATCAAATTTCAATTAAGTTCGTTAATTTTTATTTTTTTGTTAATTTGTAATGATTTTTACAAATTTTATATTATTTTGAATATCTGCTGATTAATTCCAAAAAATTCAATTTTTTTCTCAAAATTCTATTAATTTCTTCAATTTTCAATTATTTTTATCATTTTTTAAATACTTTTTGTCATTATCAATTATTTTTTAATTCGATTCCTAAGTTTTCTTATTATTTATCTCAAATTTCAGTTAATTTTTTAATTTACAATTAATTTTATCATTCTACAATTATTTTCTTTTATTAAAAATATATTTTGTAATTCTTCCAATTATTATTATCTTTTTGCAATTATTTTGTCCACCTCTTAATTAGGTATCTTAATTATTTTGAATTAATATCCTAAATTTTCATTTATTATCTTAAATCTAAGTTATTGTATCCACTTTTCAGTGTTTTAATCATTTTTTAATGATTTTCACAAATTTTTTATTATTTTGTTTATTAGTTCCAGAAAATTTACTCGAAATCAAATAAATTGTCAACTTTTGCGTTATAATAATTATGCTAATTAAGAAACTCTTTAATTTAATATTGTTTTATTTTTTTTCTTCCCCCCCCCCCCCTCCGGTTAATATTAAGTGTGCAGATGGCAAAAATTAACAATATGTAACATTTTACTGAAACTCCTTCCTCCCTAAAATTTATAACGGATTTTGGGGACGAATCCTTATATTATTTTCTTGTTTATTTATTTACTTGATTAGTTTTTTATTTGTTTATTCTTTTCAACTGTTATATAAAAAAATATACTAGTGGAAAAAAAATTCGATTAAATTAGCTGGAATTTTTGCTTATTTAGAGTCCATACGTAGATTACCTAATACTTAAGCTAAACCTAATTTTTTCTGGAAAATGTACAACTGGATCTTTCTAAATTTGGGAAACTAATTATAATAATAGTTTAATTTGATGGGAACAGTAATTTTTTAGTTTAAGGTATTTCTCTTGCAGTTATACTGGAAAAAATCGATTTTCTATGGATTTTCTTTAAATTGTGAGAAAACGTTATTTTATATGTGCCTTCTATCTGGTTAAAATTTCAGGACCCTTTTGCCGTCTAGAAATTGAGATATTCATGTTCGAAAATACAATTTTTTATATTTTGCATGTAAAATTGAAATTTCGAACATGAATATCTCAAATTTTAGACGGTAAAGGGTCCTGAAATTTTAACCAGATAGAAGGCACATATAAAATAACGTTTTCTCACAATTTAAAGAAAATCCATAGAAAATCGATTTTTTCAAGTATAACTGCAAGAGAACTTAAGATTATGTCAATAGAGAGAACCACTTTAAGATTGAAAATTTGAGCTTTTTATATGAAAATGCGTCGATTAAGCCTGTTTTTGAAAAATTGAAAATCTTAACGAAAATCTTTTCTGGGGAAGCAAAATAAATCATACAAAATAAAATAACCAAAAATAAAACAACTTGTTTGACAATCCAATCTTCTTTCGAGATTAGATGGCTATTCTTTGCGGAAATTAAAAAAAAAAAATGAAATCCTTTCTTCCTCAAATTATTTGTCTGGCTAGATGCCGAATTTGTCGGTCAAGTAGTCAAGAAATCAATAAAATTTTCGTCGATTCGGCAGTTTTTTTTTTTTTTCTTTGTATTGTGTACATAATACAACTGACGACCTTTTCTGATATACGTAGAGACTGTTTCTCTGGTTTTGAAATTCGCAAAAATGGCAACTCGATAGCAGCCGGTCGAATTCCAGTTGGAGCCTCCTCGGAAGTCAAGAATCGCGAACAAAGCGACGTTCTCCGCGCTCTCCTTCATTCTGGAATCTCTCTTTCTCTATCAAGAGGAATTCGTAAAAAGAGAGGAATGCGCCGAGCATCCGTACGTCATTCTGTCCCGAGAACGCTCGCGGGGTCTACCGGACCCCAGGTTAATGCTGACGGCCTATGATTTTTCGCAGACTAGTGCTTTTGATCTCGCAACTGAAAAAAGCTACACGGAAACAGTCACAGACCAACACACATATTGTTTAGATATATTCTGCATTCTTTCCCGAGCACTATATACATTTAAAGTTCAAAACACTTCTTTTTTTACCTTTCATATATATTTTTATCTTGAATATAACGTAAAGTGAAAAAGAAACTTTTGATGTTTTTCACTGCTTTTGAAGGCCTTTTTTTTCTATCTTCTATTTATCCACCTCTGTTTTTTATTAATCTACGTCTTTTATTTGTCTCTGTGTTTTTTTTTTTTGTCAATCTCTATTCAGTTTTAGCCTTTGTTTATAACAAACTTATCAGTATTACCACTATTTTCAGTCGTGCACCTCAAATTTCTATAAATATTTCTTTTGAAATGTAAACAAATTTTTTTGGTAATAAAAGAAAGTTAATTTTTAAATTAACATCCCCTTTTGTAATTTTTATATACTAGCTAGCTCTCTTTGGTTATTAACAATAAACGATTGGATTGAAAAATGCAATTAATTAGCATCAGGGAAAAAGTCTTTGATTCCTTTAATTACGCGTACGTGTAAACATTAATTACTTAATGATAATCTAGAATAATGGGAACCATTATCAAATGAATGGAGTAAACAAATTTGCATATTGGTGCTTTTTCTGTCACCTCTGCTCATATAAAATTGACTTTGATGTGAAATATACCCAATTACATCGAGTTTTTATCTTAATTTAATGCAACTCTCATTATTAATTCAATGCAACTCTTATATTGTAATTTTTCGTTTCCTTTATTTCAATCAATTGAATTACCAAGTAAAAAAAAAAGATTAAAATGGTATTTGTGCACACATGTTATCAGTCGCACACTAAAGTTTCTTGTGTGAAACAAAAATCAATTATTCTGAAGCTTTTAACGACGACAACATGTCTGATTAAAAACAGAATTTTAGAACTAACTATACCTGATGTCTGGACGGAAAATAATGACTTTTCTGTATAATAAATTATGTCGAAAATATGAATAATAATTTTAATAGAAATTCACACAACCCTTTATTTATTTATCGACTCGAAAATATGGATTTTGCAATTAATTTTACTTACCTTCTGTTTTTTAACTACGTCTTTTCTTTTTATTCTCTTTTTTACCTGCTTACATTCCTTTTATCTTTTTTTTTACTTTTCCATTTTAACTTTTCTTTTTTTTTTAACCTTTTTTTTTAAACCTGTTTTTTCTACCTTCCTGTCTTTACCTCTCTATTTTTACCCGGATTTAATAAATAAATTAACATCTCTTTTATTTGGCAACAAAATCCATTAATTAAAAATTTAATTAAAAACTCGGGGCGAAAACTGCTTAGATTTGAAAACATTTGTCAGGCGCAAAAGAGTTTATATTAAAAAAGAAAGAAAAAAAGGTATCATTTTGAATTAGAAAAGCATTTTTATTTAAAAGGCTATTCAGATCCAAGTGACTTGCAAAAAAAATACCGAGTATCACGTTTTGAAAGCATTTTTGTGTGGGATTTTAAAAGCCTCAAATTTGAAAATGTGGCCTCAAGCTGAAAGAGCGTAAATTTGAAAACGCTTTTAACGTAATTTGGATGATATTCAGTCTTTTCGAGCCTTTCAATGGTTAACATTTTTTTCTTTATTTTGTTCAGTTCACTAAAACAGTTCTCTTAATTGAGATTTTTTTTCTCCCCAATAAAAAATTGTGTCTGATGGAATTTATCGTAAAAATTTATTAATTATAGACATTCTCGTTATTGAGAAAACATTAAAAATGTATTCGGCATTTAAAAGAGAGAAAAAAAACAATTTTAACAAATGTCGAAAATAGTAAAGATAGAAAAATAAATAAATACATTTTTTAAACAGTTATAAAGCCTTTTATATAAGAAGCTATTTATATAAAATGGAACATTACAAAATCAAATTCATTTTTTAATTAATAGAGCTTATATTTAATTAAAGAAAAAATAGATTTTTTTGTTTTTTTTTTCTAATAGAAAAAGCGTCAATCAACTGGAGAGAATTTGAGAAGAAAAGTCGAAGGGTCAATGGACGACGTGATAACCGATGGCGAGTAATAAACCGTGAGGTGATAAAGACTATCAGTCGTTTCCGAGTTCACTAAAAATTTTGCCCAACTGTTTCATAAATCCGAGACTGATAGGTCATTTCATTTTTTTTTTACAATCAATAATATGTTTGTTACAATAACGTGATTTTGAAATTTGACAAAATTTAAAGTAATTATTAATTTTCATATAGAATCTCAGATAGCGTGACAATGTTTTATACTTTACGCCTGGACACGCACATGAGATACGATGTTACTTATACAGATGCAAAAAAAAACAAGAACAACTTTTGTGTTTTATTTCTGCTTGCATTTAACGTTTCATTATATATGTTTATTCATTGTCATTGCCACTTCTTTATTTGCTTTTCAAATAAGTTTCAGTTTTAAAGACAAAAGACTCTTTTTTATTTTGCATCAGATAAAAGAAAAATCAGATTGTATTTTTAATAATTTTGGGGTTTTTTCTATCTTTCTCTTATTTTTTTTTTTTTTGCTTTATAAAATCCACAGTTTGTTTTAATTTTTCATTTTTTAAATGCGAAATCACCGTTTTAATTAATTTCTAAAATCATTAAACAAACTGGTCATTCTCCTCTTTTCTAACAGTTTAATATAGGTTTTGAATATTATTTTTTTTTTATTTAATTAAAAATTCGTAACAACACAAAAAATTGATTTAATGGATAGAACGAGAACAGTTTAAACAGTTTCATAAAACACATTTTTAATTAAATTCGGAGTAAAATGTCTTTTTATGTATATGTATTATATATAGTAGAAATTTCATTATAAATTTCCAGAAATATTTAAAAATAATATTTTTCCAATATTTTGAGAACATCTGGTAGGAATAGTTTCATGGATTATTTACCCAAGTTTTGAAAAATATTTTTCGTAGGATTATTTTCCTAGCATTCGTAGAATTTTTCCGTTTGTTTGCCTTGAATTTTAGACGTTTGCAAATTTTCCTGTTTTAGGCTTACTTTGTTCTTAATTTAGAGAATAAATTTAAATTAGTAAAAAGTGAGTTAATAATTATAAAAGGTAAATATTTTCACTAATTTACTAATTCATTTTGTGGACTACTATTCATCATTTCATTAGTACTTTTTCACTAATTCAGATTCAGAGAGTTAATTTCATAATCTTAGTTAGGTCCTTTTTCACGTGGAGCCTCACATATTTTCCCAGAAATTTGTAAAATCAATGGTTATTTGTTACTTTTTTTGTCTGGGCGGTACCTTTTAAATTAATATTCTAAAATGAAAAAGAAATCTATGGAAATATATAAAAAAAACATATATTTTGCAGGAAATTAGTCAAATTAATTACTATTTTTTATTTTTAACAAAATTGAAAATTTCTTTTTTTTCCCTGGTTTAATCTATTGCTTTCTCTGTTATGAGGCAATTTTTTTGCTTATACACAGAGACGAAGTGTTGATGAAATAAATATAACTTTCAGCAAAAGTTCATTATCGCTTCCTCATTAGAGGAAGTATTTTAATTAGTATATTTTGATGTTTGACCAAAGTTTTAATGAAAAATGATTAAAAATTTAGTAGAAATTTTCATTAATTTTAATAAGTAACCGATTTTTCGCACTAATTCAAAATTTACTCTAGAATCTTAATATGTAGAAATTATTTTTACCTATTTAATTAGTTGTTTAGAATTTTAATAAATTCTCACTAAGAACTAGTGAAATTTTACTAATTTTAAGTCAAAAACTACAAATTTATAGTGAAAAAATACTAATTCACATTTGTAAGAGTCATTAATGTGAATTAGTAATTTTAATAACAATTTGTAGTTTTTGACTAAAAATTAGTAAGAGGGGGACCACCAAACAGTAGATAATTTGAATTTTCTAAAAAATGATTTTAAAATTTTATTTCAGCATATTATAAGATTTTAAAGATAAAATAAGGTAACTTAACAATATTTTTTTGAAAAAATATAAATAATTTTCGTGTAAAAATTAAAAAACATCGTTCTTGAACGTTGGAAAAAAATTGACCTGATTATGTATTTATGGAAAATACAAATTTTTAAGAATCATAAATGCGTTATTATCACAATATTAAAGACTTAAAAATAATATATCCCACCACGAAGTGTTAGTTTTCTTCATTAATAATTATTTTATTTAAATACTAAAGAATAAACAACTTTTATGTTGACAAATTGATTTTAATTTAGAGAGTACTTATCAAGGAAATGTATCATGGGTAAAAAGCTGTTCCTCAATTTATATTTTTCAAATAAGAAAGGATTATCTACTGTTGGCAGGAGGTAATTTTTTAATAAATTTTTATCGGATTTTAAAAGTACTTTTTATAAATAAGTGGTTAATTTTAGACCCATTCTGCTGATTGACATAATTAATTGAATAAATTAACTTTATTTTAGCCTTAAACATTTTATTAATTACTTCAGCCTGAAATAATTACACCTGTTGGAAATTTTTACTGTCTACTGTTGGTCGATCTCCCCTATTTCACTAGTTCTTAGTATTATTTTTATTAATTAATTTTGTGGACGACTTTTCATCATTTCTTTAGTAATTTTTCACTAATTGAGATTTAGAGAGTAGTTATTTCAAAATTACTAATTCAATTAGTAAGGCAATAATTGTAAATTAATATTTTTTGCTAGATAAAATGATATTATTCTTTTTATATTTATAACTAAATAATGTAACTTTTACAGAAATATTATATTAGTTAAAAAGTAAAATTGTAGAAAATAGTCAACAAAAAATCGAAAATGCGCACTCTCTAAATCTGAATTAGTGATTTTCTACTAAGGAATTAGCGAGAAATCGGTTACTACTAAATAGTGGAAAAATTTACTAATATTTAGTAAAAAACTACTAATTTGAAAGTGAAATATCTACTAATTGAAAAAGTAAACATTCACTATGGCAATTAATAGATATACTACTAAAGAATAGTAAAAATTTTCACTATTTCATAGTAACCGATTTCTCGCTAATTCATTAATAGAAAACCACTCATTCAGATTTAGAGAGCATCTAACCTAAAATAAACTTCCAATAATTATTTAATTTATGGTTTAATCTATGTAAACTATGAGCGCGATCTTAAAGAAAATATTGGTGCATTAGGTAGATGGAAATTCTGATAACTAAAAATAGTTTATTCCGCTTTTTGAAGTAACATTATTTGTTCAATTGAAATGTAAATATACTTTTTTAGAGGAATCTTGTCACTCAGATTTACTAACGTAATTAGTTTTTTTTTACTATTTTTATTTATTTTTTATTTGTGGTTTTCTACCAATAAATTAACGAAAAGTCACCTACTATTACATAATAAGAATTTTCCTAATTTTTTAGTAGAAAACTAGTAATTTTTAATAGAAAATTGCTAATTGAAATATTAAAGCTTCACTATTTGAATAAGTATACTTTTCTACTAAAAGATTAGTAAAATTCTTACTTATTTGATAGTAGCCCACTTTTCGCTAATTCATTATTAAAAAATCACTAATACAGATTTAGAGAGTAGATTGTGTTAAAAAAAAGATTATAAAAAAGGTTTTTTTCTCGTGTGTAACTAGTTTAAAAAATTGACAATAACCTTGGTGTTTTGCAATGAGTGGCCTCAAATTCAGAAGCGTTTGGCTGAAATAAAATGACAGAGCGGCAGTGAAGGGCGGAAGGAGGATGAGTAAAGGGTAAGAGAGAGAAGGAGGGAGTCGTCGCGGCAAGCTGCGAAAGGGTGGTGAAATCATGGAGGGGTGAATCGAGAGGGTATGGTTTGGGTAGGTGCCTCTTTTGAGTCGGTGAACTTTGCCAAGTTCGAAACGGTCTGACGCCATGCCGGCATGACGTCTCACCCCCTTTATTTTCCGTCTACCTCTTCTATTCCACCTTTTCATCCTTTCTATACTATACAACATTAACCACTTCTTTTTCTTCATTTTTTACTTCTTCCTATCCTCTTTATCATTTTCTATTTTCATTGTCTTCTTCTTCCTCCCCTTCTTTTTCTTCTTACTCTGTCTTTTTCATTCTTTCTCTCTCTCTCTCTCTCTCTCTCTCTCTCCCTCTCTCTCTCTTCATCTTCTTCATTTCCTCATCATCCTCTCTCGGATTGCTAACTTCTTCCTCGACGCCTGCGCCATTATGGAAATTTTGAACCGATTTGAAAATCGATAACTCCCGAACGGAGGCCTCCCAAAGTCGGAACGGTCTACCGTACACAGGGAAAAAGTTCAGGTTGGGTTAGTCACAAGTTTGACTGCCACAGCAAAACATTCTGTCTAGTTCAAACTCGGTAATTTTTTTCTTTTTTCTCCCCCTGTCACAAGCAACTTTTCGGATATCCAGACAGAATTTAAATTTTCTGTCTTTTTATCATACCACGACGAAAATTTCCAGAATTAGCTTCATAGTGTCCTGCCTTTCAGTCTGTGGAAATAAAATTTTACACAGTCCTTTCATACAGGGAAGATACTTTTTAAATAATTGAAATTGTACATTTACTATATATTTTGAGACTAATTAATGTTTTTATTTAAAATTAAGCGTTTTGATCAATTTAATATCTCTGATTGATACGCACACACATGCACAAAAGTTAATTCATCTTGAAATGGCAATTGTGCGTTGACCACTGGAAAATTTTATAAATCGGTATTTCGCACCACAATCAATCATTATCATCGATTGTTTGATGGAAATTAAAAAAGGGTTATCACAGAGGAAATATATTTTTTGCTAATTTTGGTTTAAACGAACTTTTTGATCGTTATTTGATTTTTAAATTACAGTTGAAGATGTCAGTCTTTTTTCGATTTTTATAAATATTTTTATATCAGTTTCCGAGAAAAGAAATTTATTATAAATGCCAATAATTATCGATAAAACGAATTTCTAGTATTATTATTAATTTTACTCTCTTTTTTTTTATTTATTTTACCGTTTACCGAGCTGGAAAATAATCGCTTTTAAAGCTGAATGAATCGTTTTAAAAATTCTTCAAAGTTTTTAATACAATTTTAATATCACTTGAAAGTATCTCTTTGAAGTTTGATGGAATTTTATTATTCATTTTTTAATAAAGGAGCAAATTTTTTTCGAAGTATGGTAATAAGAGCTTAACAACTGCGCAGAGAGGAGCAAGTTTGATTAAATTTTTTTAAAAAAATGTTTGATCTTTTCTAATATGTATTTGTACGAACAAAATTGATTATAACCTGGCCTGTCTGTCAAATTTTATCATCAGCTGTTGCAACTTTTTAAAATCAATTATAATGTAACGGAATTTCAAAATTGTCAGATTTGCTAATTGGGCATAATTGATTAAATTGACGTAATTCATTCAACTGACATAATAGGTTGAAATTCATAATTACCTAAAATTCAGAAAGTTACAAATTGTAATTGTTAAAAAAAAAAAAAGAACTCAACTCAACAAATTTTCTGTCTCAATAGAAGGTTTCATTTAATCAAAAACAATGTTTTTCCTTTTCTTTGGAAGAGTTTGGTTTCTCAACATCGTTTAATAATGATATCCAGTAACTATTTTAAATAAACTTTAAAGGTTTCATTGTGAAACACTTAAAATGCAGTCAATTATGAAAGCAAGTATACGCTTCGACAAAATAATCTATACCTGCGAGTATAGACAGACTTCTTGACACCTTGAATCTTATTAACCATCAGTAACTAGATGATAGATCTTAAGTAATTGAATATGTACACAAGATCTAGTTCAAAAATTAGTTCAATTTTTCGAGCACGTAATGCAAATCTCGTTCTTTTTTTTCTTCTATTATAACAGTTTTTTAACAATCTAAAACGGTTTTTTATAATCACAAAATCAAAAACCCGATATTTTGTATAATCAAGAATCAGTCCACTTAAATTTCGAAATATCTTTTATTCTTTAAAATCTTTTTTTATTTTATCTTTTGAAGATTAAGTTGGAGAATGGGTGTTTGTGAACGTGCGGTTGTATACTTTAATCGATTATTCGGTATTAATGAAAATAAACTAACCGTGAACAGTAGTCGATAGTTTTATGTATTTCGTAACCAAAGGGCAGAGACCAATAAATGGGATCAAAATTGTATGTTGGACTTTGATAACGTAATATAAATTCCAACATGACCAGCAAGCACGAAAAGCTTATAAGCGGATAATCTGCCATGTCCGATGTTCCTGTGCTCATGCTAAAATTGCTATCAATCATAACATTATTTTTTAGGAACTGGATCTATCTAAATAAACGATATCCTACATTAGTCAATTTACCCCAATTTTTATTTAATACCAACATTATTTTTTTTACACCTTACATTTTTTATTAATTCATTATAATGGTATTTTATAATATGTGTACATCCGTATAAAAAGGGCCCATTTTGACACTATTGGACTTATCTATATAACCATAATTATTTTTCATTAAATTTAGAAAATTTTCAGAGATCTTTAACCCTTTTAAATGAAAAATCCACAAAGTTATAAGCATTCAAAGTTAGAAGTGTTAAAACCCTAATTTTAAAGAAAATCTCGGAAAATAAAATCGACAAACTGGGCCCTTTTTATACCGTATTGCAAAATTCCTAAATTATTATCCTTCGCGAGACAAGTCGAAATTTATAATCTTTTTTTTAACCTAATGATCATTGAAGTATATTTAAAAAAATTTAACATATATTTTATACATATATATATATAGATTGATTCTAAAATGCTATTATTTTGAAAGCCTGAGAGTTGAAAGCTTTGACAAAATTGAAAAAGCTTCCTACTATAAACAGGTTATGTTTAAAAGCACTTTTATTTGATTGAAAGCTTTTGAATTTTAAGGCATTTGAAACATATTGACTCAAAATAGATTGGGTCAAAATTCCTTTCGTTTTTCTAAGTCAGTATAAAAAAAATAATTTAAAAAAAAATTTATTAGAGATATTGGATGAGTCCTTTTCCTCTGCGATAGACAGACAGTTTTTCCTCTGATCATATAGAGAATAGAGAAATTGGAGTTTTTCTCCATGACTGAGAATAAAAGTAGATCAAACTTGCTCTTGCATTTTATCGAACATTATCAATTTCACATAAAAAGATTTGCAGATATCTCGCAACAAGGTGGATTCTGCTAACGGATATGTACATAAATAAGCAATTCCCACGAAGGAAAAGTTAGGTCTCTCCTTATATCACTTCCTCATCTAACTTTGTGACTTCTCGCCTATCCCATAGCCCCTCATGAAATTTGCAAAGGCTCCAACACTCGTTCCCGTTATATTTCCCACAAAAGTTCCTAGACATATCCACACATATATGTTTATTTTATACACATATTATAAACACAAAGTTCCAATACAAGCAAAAAAGTCGCGTATCTAGAGGGGGAATATTTTATTTTAACTATATAGAAAAACAGTTGTTGAACAAAACGATTCGAATCTAGGTATTGTTAGGCGAATCTTGTAAAATCAGTTCGCTTGTAGAAAAAAACATTGTTCTTTCAGGATGAAGAAAATATGTTTTTATAATATTTAGTACAATGTTTATATGGTTTTTTGTTATTTATAAAGGATCAGTTTCTACTAAACGGAAAATGAGATGGTGATGTTAAAAAATATGCATGTCCTATAGGGAATTTTTTATTAAAAATAATATGTGGAGAAAAATAAACTTTTAAGTTTACTATTGGATTGTTAATGTAGATCTGACAAATCCGAATTGTTGCTATAAAATTTTTTTATCTCAATAATTTGGGATTGTTATGTTTCAGGATGTTGCTCTGATAACAAACCAATTGTTGAGACAACAAAAATTATATCCATTTGTTTTAATAGCTCCATTTTTCGTTTGGTTCGAAATGATCGTCACTTGTTTCATCTATCGATATATTGTTGCATAAAAAAAAAATACCTGACTAACAAAAGATTATTTGGAATCTAATGTCATTGGTTCAAAACCATGTGTCATAAAATTTATAGCATAAAACAAGATCGGTACCATAACTTTTATAGTCGATACTTTTGAACCAACAAGATTAGATTTAAAAAGCACCGCATTTTTGTTAGCCAAGTATTTTCTTTAAAAGCTTTTTTTAAAGTTGTCTTATACCGAAAAACTCATAATTTACTATATAGTAACATAAAATCATATTATTAATTAAAATAAGGTAGATGGTAGTTTTGTATATAGGAACTATTTTTCTAATATGTAATATTATTTTGAACTAAAAAGTATTAGAACTATTTTCTTTAAATCCACTCCTTTTTTTAGATACTACCATGTAAATGATGAAACAAATATATTTCTGTTAAAAGAAATTCAATTTTTTATGTTAGTTTTTGACAAAAAATGATTCAGTCAAAAATAAGAAATTGTCAGTTAAAATAACTGAAACTTCATTAAATTTTTGTTAATTCATTCAATCAGTCAATTCTGACAATTTTTTCAGTTATTTTTTACTGATAATCAATATTGCTTCCTCATAAAGGAAGCGTTGTGATCGTTAAGATTTTCGATTCATCTGAAAAGTTCAAATTTTCATTCCTGAGAAAATGTCCGGATATGTGTGTGTGTGTGTGTGTGTGTGTGTGTGTGTGTGTGTATGTGGTAAATTTTTTGTCGCCAGGATATCTCGAGAACGCTTCAACGGATTTTAATAAAATTTGGATGACATATGAAGCTCACAAATATCTAAATTTCGACACAGGGATTTTTGAAAATACCAAATCAAAATTTTTTGAGCTCCTTTTTTCATAGAAAAATATCGTTTTTTGGCAAAAAAATTTTTCATGCTAAAAATTCAGACAAATGAATGAAAAAATCATATTCCTTGTTTCAAAACGAATCGATTGATTTTGACTAATAATAATCAGTTTTTTTTTAATTTAGAATTTAAAAAAATGCAAATTTTGCAAATCAATTGAAAAAAAAGGAAAAAAATTAAAGATTGTGCGAAAGTAATTTAAAAAATCATAGAAATGTTTTTACATTAAAGGAAATAATTTAAATTTGAGAAAAATACTTAAGAATCTTAAAAATAAATTGAAAAAAATTAGAATAATGAGAAATTTAAGAAAATAATTGAAAATTGAAGAAAATGATTAAAATTGAGATAAATAATATAAAATTTAGGAAATTAATACAGAAATAATGCAAGAGATTAAAAATTGAAGAAAATAATGAAAAAATAATATAAATAATTTGAAATTGAAGAAAATAATAGAAATATCAGATAAATAGTTTAAAATTTTGGAAATTATGAAAAAATCGAAAATAATTAAAAAATTAAAGAAAATAATTGGAAATTTGAGTACAATATTTCAAAATCTTAGAAAATAACTTTAAAAAATAAAAATAATTAAAAATTGAAAAAAAGTTGAAAACTGATATCAAAATTTGAAAGAAGAAAATATTTGAAATATTATAAAAGCAATGATAAGTTGAAAAAAATAATGATAAATAAACAATTTTGTACGGCGTGTCAGCATTTTGGGATCACCTCCACCTCCTTAATGCTTACGGATTTCTTGAATGTCTCCTAAAATTAAAATTTGGAATTTGCAAAATTAATTTTTAATAACAAAAAATAATTGAAATTTAAGAAAAATACTTGAAAATCTGATAAATTAATTTAAAAAAATGAGAATAATTAAAAATTGAAAAAAAGAATATTGAAGAAAGATGAAATTTA
This sequence comes from Ganaspis brasiliensis, assembly GCA_037103525.1. Classification (NCBI taxonomy): domain Eukaryota; kingdom Metazoa; phylum Arthropoda; class Insecta; order Hymenoptera; family Figitidae; genus Ganaspis; species Ganaspis brasiliensis. The sequence goes on from JAZKLR010000294.1 coordinate 3,901,713, forward strand.
AGATAATTAATAAAAAATTGTTGAAATTGTGAAAACAAATTAAAATAATTAAAAATCTTAGAAAATAATTAAAATTTGGGAAATACTGAAAAATCTCAAAAAAAAAGTACCTAAATAGTTTTATAAAAGGAGATTACGAATTAGAAATTGAGGGAAATAAATAAAAATTATAAAAATAATTTACGGTTTTAAAAAATAATTGAAGTATGATGAAAATAATTGAAATTTCAGATAAATAATTGAATTTTTTTTAATTTATGTCAAAAGAATGAAAATAATTAGAATTTGGAGGAAATTATAAAAAAATTATAGAATTTATTTTAAAGCAAAAGAAAATAATTGAAAAATCGTTTAAAAAATTAAAAATTGAAAGACAACAATCTAAATTTAAGATAATAGATCTGAAAATTTAGGAAATTAATTGAAAAATAATTAAAGGATGGTGTAAATAATTGTAAAATGATACAAGGAAATAAATATTAAACAAAATAATTGAAAATTGAGATATATAATTTAAAGTTGAGGATATTAATTCAGAAATAATGGAAATGATTAAAAATTGAAGATAATTATTGCAAAATGAAAGTAATAACAGTAAATTAAAAAAATTAATTTGAATTTGCGATAAATAATATAAATTTTAGCAATAAATAATTAAATTGTTGTATTATCGAAGAAAAAATAATCAAAATTAAACAAGTGATTGAAAAAATAAAAGAGAATAATTGAAATTTGCGGAAGGTGGATTTAAGATTTAGGGGAAAAAGTGAGAAATAATTAATAATTGCAGGAAATAATTGGAAAATGGTAAAAATATTTAAAAATGGTAGAAATTTTTAAATCACTTAAAATTTAGTATATTTGAATAGTATAGTTTAATTGGATTTTTAATCGTAATGGAAGTTCAAATTAACTGAAATTTAAAGAAATTAAAATTGCTATAAATGAAAAGTTTGAGAACATTTTGAAAAGTTGAAATATGATGTAAAATTTAAAACAAAAAAATATCAAATAACAAACTTTAGAAGTGGATTGAATAAAGAATGAATAAATAAAAAAAACTTGTAAATTATTATACATTATATGGCAAAAAACACGGTGAATGCAAAATTGTTATAAACAATAAACGAATATGAATTTTTCAAGGCTCCTTTCCCTTCAAATACTATGTAGAGGTCAATAAAAGCTTTAAAATAAAAAAATATTTTGAAATCGTACAAAAAATGACGAAGTAACAGTATATTTTATACAAGAACTGCAGAAAAATTGTTTTTAGCTCTAAAATGAAATTTTAGGGGGGGGGCGGGGAATGTAATGTGTACAATTTTTTTTAATCTTTCATGACGATACTTTTTCGTACTTTTGGATAAAGCCATTTGCAAAACTCATTTTTGAGTGTTATGTATAGAGCAATTTTGTAAAATGTTTTAAACTTTCAGCACAAGTTACGGTATCCTTTACAGTAACTTAAAATAATTTTGCACTCTGTGCTGAAATTTCAGCATATTTTACAAAACCGTTCTGCACATCAAACTGAGTTTTATTAATGGCTTTATTCAAAAGTACAAAAAAAAAGTTTTGTAAAATTGATGAAATTATTTTTTTCCGTGTAGTAAGATCATAATTCGCTAAAATATGGAAGAAATTTCTTTCAATTAAGAACGTAGTGCGTGTAAAGGTAGGACATTAGCAGCGATAATTGAAAGCTTTCCGAAAGCAATAATTCAATAAATAATGAAACGGCACGACTTGGAGTAAAGGGAAAATTAGTGTATTTAAAAAGGGCCCTTTTTCCAATCTAGAAATTCAGGAGTCTGGTTGGAAGTAAAAGCGACCTAGCTTAATCCTCCTCTCCATTTATGTTGAAGGTATATAATGAATACCTTGCTGTCTTTAATTATTTCTCAAGATCTCATTGTTCCACTGAGAATGTATCATTATCATGTACACTTGGCGTTTTGTTGCCAGGTATATCAAGCCCAAGTGAATATGTATTGTGGAATTTTCACGACGCCAATTCAAAAAGTAAGCAACATTCAACAGAAATTTGCTCTGGGGGCATTGCTGGGTTCCGGGACGACGACTCTGGCTCAAACACGACGCAGAAGAGGCGTCCCGCGCGCGCGGGCTTCGTTCCCATGATTCTCTCTCTGCGCCCAAGATAGTGAGCGAGGAGCCAGGGGGAGAGCTTTTTTCGTTTTACAAACTGGTTCAATTTTTTCTCAAAATGCGGGTGAACACCGCGGAAACCGGTTGCCAACTACGCCACAGAAACTGACCAGGCGTCGGAGGGGAATGTCTTCTCTTTTCTTCTTCCACTAGCGTCCTTTGTCACATTCCTGCACTTATAAATTCATCTCTTTATACAAACTTTATACCCAGTATTTATATGCAGAAGCAATTTTATTTTATTCTCTGGCAAGATGGGTTGTTGTTTTTATGAATCTTTACTCTTTTTTTTTAGGGCTAAAGATATGTATGCGGAGAAATTAATATTTAAAGGATAAACCCTGAATTAAAATGGATATTCTTTTTTAAGGTTTTCAAATTATACGAATTCTTATAAAGTTCCTACTAAATCTTATAAAGTTGTTAAAAGTTTATAAAATTTGGTGCATGAAGTTTAAGACAATTGGTAACTAAACTGAACCTTATTTTTGAATTTTGAGATACTGATTAAGACATTGAAAACCCCCGATACCAATCCCTGGACAATTTTTGAAGAAATTGGATCCACCACTTTGGATTTTTGAAAAATGTTTTAATTCTCAATCAGCAAATCCGGAAACATCTAGATTAGGGTTGTCCAAAAAAGATCGATTTTGGAAAATGATGGACTGATCCACCATCATAATCTAAAAAAATCTAAGAGGCTTAACAATTTTTTAAGAAAATTTTAAACTCAAAATTGAATTCTGGATTATAATTTATTATTGGTTATATTACAATGGAACGACCGCAATTTACGTTCAATGGTCTATTGAAAAAAAGTTTAGATATCCTGAAATTCTTCATACATATTAAAGAACAGTCTTAAAGTTGTCAAATTTATTTTCCAGGTTCACGAAGAAAAAGAAAGGTCAAAACATTTTTTTTCTTTAATCCACAACCCTTCTCAGTTTTTTTGGTAGCAATCGGAAGACCCATTTCAAATTTTTTCATTATGATGGCTATAAACCTAGGATGACATAAAAACACTAAACTTCAATTGAGCAATTCACCCTTTAAATATTAATTTAATTTAATAACTTTTTTACATAAATGACTATCACGTTACAGTAGGTCATAATTTTGAGATAATTTTAAATATGTTTAAAAAGGTTTGGCAATTTAGTTGCTTCTTTTAAGTGTTAATTCCCATAAGAGACAAAAAACGCACATAATTCAATTTTGAGTTTAAAATTTTTTAAAAAAACTGGTAAAGTTTCGTAGATTTTTTTAGATTAGTATAAACCTGTTAATGTAATTACAACTCATACACCACAACTTTCAAACCTTTTCTTAGAAATCATTGAAATTTTTTACATAACCTAAAAATGTTCAAATCAGTAAACGAATAATTATTACATTAGAAAAGATTGATTATTTAGAAAAATGTATAAGATAAATTATTTTTGTGTATTAATATATTTATTGTATTTTTTAACTTTTTAAAATTATCTTATAGCAAAAATGTTATTTAAAGTTTTGCTCCATAAAATCTTGTGTTGGTGCTACTACCTACTGGAAAAGTTGATTTGCCTCTTCACAGAAAGAGCTTTATAATCATTATTTTATATCATTTTATAATCATTTTTTTTTTTCAAAATCAGTTTAAATCGACTAATTTTCATCTCAGAAGGTAAAATTTTCGTTCTTAAGCCAATGTTTAGATGTGTGTGTGTGTGTGTCTGTGTGTGTCTGTGTGTGTCTGTGTGTGTCTGTGTGTGTAAGTGGTAACTTTTTTTATCGCCAGGATATCTCCAAAACGCTTCAACGTATTTCAATAAAATTTGGATGACTTATTAAGCTCATGAATATCTAAATTTGGACACACGGATTTTTGAAAATACCCAATCAAACTTTTTTAAGCATCTTTTTCATCAAAAATATTGTTTGTTGACAACTTTTTTTTCATTCTAAAAATACAATTTAATAAATGAAAAACTCATATTCCTGGTCTCAAAACAAATCGAATGACCTATATTAAGTATATAATTCACCAAAAATTCGCACAATTTCATTCATAATTTTACAAACTAGGTGTGAATTCTGTCTATTTCATAGACACTTCGCTTCCAAGTAAGCAAAATAATTTGCTTCCTCATAGAGGAAGCAAGAAATTATTAATATATAAGTTAATTGGGGAAGTTGTTAAAAAAAAATTTTAATGCAAAAAAATGTCAAAATATGAATTATTTTACGAATTCTTGATCAATTATAAAAGTTATATAGGTCAATCGATTCGTTTTGAGATAAGGAATATGATTTTTGTATTCATTAAGTTGTATTTTTAGCATAAAAAATTTTTTTTGGCAAAAAACGATTTTTTTCGATGAAAAAAGGTGCTTAAAAAAATTTGGTTGGGTATTTTCAAAAATCCTTGTGTCCAAATTTAGATATTCATGAGCTTAATAAGTCATCCAAATTTTATTGGAATCCGTTAAAGCGTTCTCAAGATATCTTGTACACAAAAAACGCTATACACACACACACACACACACACACAAACATACACACACACACACACACACACACATACATCTGGACATTTGCTTAGGAATGAAAATTTTCGCTTTTTAGATGAAAATGAGTCGATTTAGACAATTTTTGGAAAATCGAAAATTTTAACGATCACAAAGCTTCCTCTATGAGGAAGCAAAATTCATGATTTTTCAGTTTTTGGACATTTAAAAATGTTTTTCCTTCTATAACTTCTCTAATTTTTATTTTCTAACCTTAGTTCCTTTGGAGAGGATATTCTAGATTACAAAACAAACTAATTGATCTTTATAAAGTATATTTTTCCCTGAAAATTGATAGAATGAATGTCTTTTTTTATTTTTAACAGAATTGAAACTTTTTTTTTTGTATTTTAATCTATTGCTTTCTCTATGAGCAAGCATATTATTTTTTTACGTAAAAGTAAAGTGTTCATGAAATAAACATAATTTTCACCTATGTTTAATTTTTTGGCATCCATCTCATTGGTTGAAATTAAGATACCCTAAAACGTCTTAAAATGACCATCATAAATGTCTTAAAATAAAACACCTGTTAAAGTGTTATTGTTACATATTTTTTAATTATTTTAATATTATATTTTTACACTTGATTGTTTTTGAAAATGCCTTCACAGAAATTATATAATAGCTTTGCAATCAGATTTTTTGACTGGTAACTTTTTGCGCCTGAATGCTTTTTTGACTGAATGTGAGAATCTGTAAAAAGTGCATTAATGACTCGACATTTTAAAAACAAATTAGAATCTTGTCAACTAATTGGTGCAAGAGGTTGTGAACTATTTCGATAATTTCATGAGAAACGGTGTATAAGTATACTCACACTTTCATGCCTCGAAATTGCTTTCTGTGACGTTTAATAATTTATGACTTCCGTGCCAAATAAGATATCTAGTTTTCTAAAGTATAAAAAGTTTTTCCCGTTTTAATCTTACCTTAATTGCAATTTCTTTTAAAGTTTATATCCTTTAAGTTTTGATAATTCTCCTGTAATTTTTCTCCTTTTCAAAAGTCCTTTCATGCTACACTCCTCTGGGAAATAAATTGGGTAATTAATAATAATATATATATACTTCAGGAAGCAATATAGTATAAACAATTGAATTTCAAAATTTTTCCTTTTTTTTTCTTAATGACTAATTCGCAAAATGATGTTTCCAGACCGCAAACTGTTTCGAGATTAGTGACAAGTTCATTACCCCTTTGAAAGTTGATAGCGTGTGAAACTTTCGATGATATGTTTATGTCTGTACACGAAGTATTTTTTGGAATTTAAAAACCATCAATTACGTTCTATAGAGAAAGTGGAAATTTCTGGTGTTTTGACTTTTGAAAATGAACCGTGATAGTTTTGAGATTAGCTTTTAATAACTGAAAACGATAAGAGAAATATCTTCCATAGAACAGAGACCGCCGTTGAATTATTATTTTTGTCTTTGTGTGCTATTTTTAAAAATTTTGCAATTTAGATATACGTAATATTTCACAATAATTATTTTTGAAAAGCTACATCCGTTAATCTAACGAGGTCACTTGTATCACTATCTTTCTCAAAAATAAATGGGTCTGTGTTTGTAAGATTATCAAACCATGACAAAAATTCCAGTGTAAAAAAGTTGAGAAAGATTGGACTTATTTATTACTACGTCAAAGATCAAAGATTCAAATCTTTTTAGTCTATTTGAAAATAAAAATATACGTTAGATAATACAGAAGTCAAACACAGGTGTATTTACGCACTTGAAACTATAATATAAATTCATCTATTTTAAAGACTTCTTTTTTTTTCCTACCGATGACAATTTTCAAAAAACGAAACATTATTTTCTCATGAAAGTCACATTAACTTGTCAATAATTATATTGTATAGAAAATTTTCAAAAATAAATTCCATCTTATTGGAAAATGATGAAATACCCTAAGTCGTGTTTCGTCACTCAAAAACTTTTATTTTCAACCAACCATACAGATAAGAAAATATTTTCTGTGATAATAATATAATACTATTTGGTCAGTGGAATATTTTCAAACAAAAGCTTTCAATTCTAGAATCTTTTTCGCCTAAAACACTTTTAATGAGAAAATTCTCAGATAAATTACGCAATTTAATGATTGACCAATCTATAGAAGAATTCTTGTCTTGTCACTAATCTATTGTATCTTATTTATAATTTACAAAATTATTTCTTCTTTATTTAATTTTTTTTTCTTTCTAGAATATCTAATTTTAAAACAACCACTTTTTAAATAATGTGAATTTTTATTGATGCATTGTATAAGAGGTGGAATTTTGTTTTATTATAAATTATTGCGGCAATGAAAGGTTTTATTAATTTATTGAGGCAAGAATTCGCGGATAAAATGTGCGGTATTTAGAGGCAGACGGTAAACTGCCTGATGGTTTAGTCTTGGGAGTCAGGTTTCGTGCTTGTAGATTAATGGATAAAGTTAATCATCAACAATAACGCGGAATATATTAGCCGCAGACAGGTAGATAACCTCACAAAATTGGCAGGACCGCTCTGAAAATCAATTTGGCAGCGAGAAAAGCCAGAGGTACACAACCGATACACTAGACCTAAGCCAATATCGAGTATCGATAGAACTGAGCGGAACTTAGTTGGTTGTCCGCCAGAAACCGGAAGTAGCACTGTCACTAACCCTTCACTGACTTAAGGATGTATCGAATGATTGTAAACTATACCTACTAGATTTGTATGGGTAAAAATAAAAAAAAAATCGTCAATTTGTGAATAACTTTATTAAGGGCTTATACCTAGTCACGATTTTTAGTAAAAATATTTTTTTTTTCTTGCAGTTTCTTAAAATGAGGAGTACTTTTTCAAAACTTGATAAATCTATTTTTTTTTTAAATGAGATATATGATTTTCATACATTTCGGACTTGAGAAATACTGAATTTTAAGGAGGTTAATAATTTTGAAAGATGCTTTCTCATTGGTTTAAAATTAAGACACTTTAAAACGTCTTAAGGTATTTCTCCGATGGGGAGTCCCTGCCAAAAGTTAGTATTTCAGTTAATAGCGATTATTAATTAATAAAATTTATTTCTTAACTTATTATTGAATATGAATAGTTGATCAGATATCGGCCAATCGTTTTTAATAAGAATGTTTCAAAAATTAACAAAAGTTGCTAAATTTTTAACGTTTTTTAAAGATACCTTTTTCCGAAGTCTGTATCTTTTCTTACCATTTTTTAAAAAATGGTAAAATTTAGGTCAAAAATAGCTTATTTTCTTAAGAAAAACAAACTCTACAACTTCACCTCATTAGATTTTTAAAAAAATGGATAATTTTTTTAATACAGCAATTTGTTTATAAAAATATTTCTAAATTTTTCTAAATATTTATAAACAAATCGCTTTATTTAAAAAATGATCCACTTTTTTAAAAATCTGACGAGGTGAAGTTGTAGAGTTTGTTTTTCTCAAGAAAATAAGCTGGCCGATATCTGATCAACTATTCATAGTCAATAATAAGTTAAGAAATAAGTTATATTAATTAATAATCGTTATTAACTGAAATACTAACTTTTGGTAGGGACTGCCCATCGGAGAAATACCTTAAAAGTGAGGACAAAAATGTCTTAAAATAAGAAATCAATTTGAAATCAATTTCACCAAATTTTAAAAGATCCAGGTGTACATTTTTCAGAAAAAATTAGGTACAGCTAAAATTTATTGTCAAATAATAATAATTACTTTACATTTTATGTTTTATCCTTCAATCCAAGTTAATATTTGTAATTTTCATCCAATTTTGTTTGATTAGATTTTGTTAAAAATATTATTTTGTTTAAACAATAAATAAAAAACAAATTTTATTTGTTTAATAACTTTTAAACTAAATATTCTTTAACAAAACCCAACAAATAAAATTGTAGAGAATGTTTCAAAGAAAACATTCTTTTTTTTCTGAAAAATGTACAACTGGGTTTTCCAAAATTTTGTGGAATTAATTTTAATAATATTTTTATTTGGGATGAAACACAACTTTCTAGTTTAAGGTTATGTAAATGGCGAAAACCTTCTTAATTAAAACGAAATCTTTGAAATTGACGACTAATAATTTTTTTTGTTTGTTAGTTTTATTTGAAAATATACCAAAAATTGCTAAACTCAGGATAAAGGATTATTTATCTAATTATTAAAATTGTTTTTAGTAATAACGTAAAGTAAACATTTTTTCATATATTTTATATTCTTTAATATAATAACCAATAAATAATTATTTCCTATAAATAATATCTTCCTGTCTGTGCACCCGGGAGGGAGGTGGGGATTAAAATTTTTCAATCTTTCTGATATCCTTTATTTTTCACGAAAACTGGGAATTTGTAAAAAAAAACTTTAAAAAATCCCTAAACTTTAATTTATTCAAAGTTTTAAATTGCAATTATTTTAAAATCTGAGGGGAGACAGCGACGACATTTTTAACACATCAAAATTCACGTTGTTGAGGGGGTGCGAATTTTTTTCTAGCACAATTTAAGACTTAAAATTAAGGTACAATGTCAGAAATTTAAAAAATATATTTTTGATCAAATTAAAAATTTGTATTTGTGAAAAAAACAAAAATTTTTTATAATATTGAACTTGGTTCACAATTTTTATTACTTTCCAACGCTAATTTTTTTTCGCACTTTTCTAAGAATTTTCCAAAATCTAGCTAATGGATTTTCCAAATTTTTAATTTTTCAAAAAGAGTTAATTCTACAAGGGTCAAACATTTTTTTTCAATTTTTCGATAATTTAGCATAATTCTATATCCAAAACTAATCCAGGAAAAAATTTGGCACCCCTTTAGCAATGAGTTAAAATTTCACATTTCTCTCCCATTAAATATTAAATAAATTTCACAGTTTTCATTATTTTTTTACGAAGTTTTTTTCTGTAAAAAAAACATTGTTTGACTTATATTAATAATAAATTTTCTAATTTGATAAGGGGCCGTTAAAAAAATATGTAACGCTTACAGGGGGAAGGGGAGGGGGGTCAGAAAAAATTAACTTTTGCATATAATATTACGAAGGGGGAGGGGAAGGAGAAGGGGAAGGGGGTCAAAATAGATCCAAAAAAGCGTTACGTATTTTTTGAGCTGCCCTTAATCATGTTTAAATTTTTTTGAAATTTTAAATATATATCATTTTATCAAAAAATTAAATTTGTTTCTTATAATGTCTTATTTAAAAAAAAAGAAATTTCAGTATTTTATTATTAGTATTTATTTTTTATTTTTATACAATTAATGCTAATTTATTTTTAAAGATTTTTCTTTTATTTGCTTCTAATATTTTTTTTTTGTAGATTTTCTTCTTTTTACGCAAAGTATTTTAGATTATTTTATATAATTTTGGTTTTATAACATTTCGAAAAATTTATAAATTTTTTTATTTATTTTCTTATTTAATTTGATAATTTAAGGGGGGAGGGAAGTACATTTTTTTCTTTTATGTGATTATTTTTAGATTAACTCATTTTTTATACAAATTTATTCAATTTTCTTTACATTTTGTCTATTTTTTCGTAAATGTATTTACCCTTCCATACAATTTTTAGATTCTAAGATTTTTTTAACAAATTTTTGCTATTAAAAGTGTTTAAAAATGTGTTTCTTTTATTTTTTAAACTTATTTACATATTCCTTTTTAAAATTTCTTCAATTTGTGAATAGTTTTCTAAAATTTTTCATTTTTAAAGAAATTTGTCATTCTGTTTATTCAATTTTTGAATTTCCTTATTTTATTCTTACTATTTTTTATTCTGTAGTTTATTTTTCACTATTTTTATATTTTTTTCTAATTTTTTCATAGTTTGTTAAACTTTTTTTTAAAATTTCTTAAAATGTAAATCGAGTTATAAGTTATGTCATTTTTGGTCGATTTATAAATTTTAAACCTGCTGTAATAAATAATAAATCAAATTAGATCATACTGTGTCTGGTAGAAAAAAATCATGTTCTTTAAGATGATAATAATTAAAACTATTAATTTATATATTTTTTTATCCTGACAATCATATAATAACACTAAAAATTATTCTTTTTGTAAATACATTTTTTTCCATTTTAACAATACCTCTAGGTTGGTCGTAGAATGATGAATCATACTTTGAAAAATGAACAATTTTAAAAATTCTACAAGATAAAAGAAAAATATTGTTTCAAAAACTTGCTTACTTGTAAAAATGTTGAAATAACTAAGCATGAGTCAGAATTCCATTTATTTTTAAATTACAATATCTCTGAATTGATTAGTCATTTAATTGTAAACCATATGCCAAAAAATGCGTTTTTAAAATTATGATAATGATAAATTTAACTACATTCATAGATAATATAACCTAAAATATGTAATCGTTTTAACCAAAAATTTGCGTGTTTAATGTTACAGTACCTATTTTTTTGTCACGAAAACATAAATTATAAAAAAACGAAATCAAATATTTAAATGCAAAATCTTTTTAATGAAAATTAAAGTACATTATTACTTTCATTTATACTTTTGAAATATTCGTTTTCTTAATGAAACTATTGTTCTGCAAAACTAACAATAGAAAAACCATTCAATCGTTTGTGAACTGAGAAAAGTAGTTAGGAGTGCCGTTATCATTTTTCTTAGTTATTTTAACTATATACTTTTTTGTTGAAATAACAAAATAAAGTGGTAATGGTACTTCTAACTACTTTTCTCTGTTCCCCGAGGATTCAGTCACTTTTATTTTTGCAGTACAATATAGAGGATCTCTTAATTATAAAACATACAGTGTATATAGTTTTGTTTTTATATCATAATTCTAAAAGCAGTTATATATTTTATTATTATTATTATTATTATTATTATTAGTATCAACATTATCACCCCTGTGATTCTATTAAAAATAATTAACTTAAATATCATCAATATCAGAAGTCTGGCATTTATGTCGATTTTTAAATTTCTTTCTAATTATTGAAATGCATTATTGACTTTGTTAAATGTCTGAAAATAGCAAATTAAAATATTCTTTCTAACTGAAATGTCTCATTGAACGCAAAAAATGTTTCGTATCCAGACGATCGATGGGCGTTCGTCGTTCATCGCCTCCGTGCTGCGAAGCGTTGTATTCTTAATTAGTAAAACCATTCATCGAATTTTTTGTTTTTATTAGCAATATACTATATTTTTTAAACTAAAATTTTATTCTCGATAATTTTCTTTTTAGTTTTTCATTGAACTGCAATTGCGATAATTATTTTATTTTCTCGTTTATATTGATTCATTTACAAATGTATAGAAACATAATTTGGTATAAAATTGAAGAGCGAGAAATATCATATGGCAATCGTCACGTTTCATTCTTTTCTTTCATTTTGCATTTATACGTGTCTTGATAAGAACAAATAACGAATAAAAACGATCTATCGTTCCTTGTTTGAAATCCGATATAGTAAATTAGAATAAAGTGTGAGAGCAACGAAATCTTATTTATTAGCTAATTTTTATTTAACTAGGTTCATTACTGCTATTATTCTACATTTATAGTATTTTAAAATTGGGGTATTTATTTATTTTTTTATTTTTCCTCTATTTCTTGATAAGCATTAAAAAAAAACATTAAAACAAATGTTGTTAAATTTAGAATGTCGATGTTTTACAAAATTCACGTTTTTCATTCGTTATTTAACGAAGTAGCACTTATTTTCAAAAGAAGAAAAAATAGTAAAAAATATAAAACAAAATAGCACTTTCTAAAGCTATTTATTTGCCATTATTTGCTTCTTATTTGTAAAACGGTTAAAATATCACATTCTCAGAATAAATATTGAGAAAATATATAGTTTTATTTCTTTAAACAGTTTGAATTGAATTTTATGAGCACTATCTTATCAGAAATTACATTTTTAATTGAATTGATTATTTCGACTCGAGTTTATTTTGAACTCGCATACCCTATATATGTGTATACATTGATTATTCAGTTTGGAATGTAAAAAGTTTTGAATTTTATTTTCGCCACGCAGACAATTTCAAGTTCAAAATTGTATTTCTTTTGGAAAGTACGCGCCGTTTGAAATACATTTATCTCTTAAACTCGTTGAGTCTGCAATTTCACCGCGATGTCGTCGTTTTACTGTGCTTGTTTTTCATTTTTGACTTCCAGGCGTCTGGAATAAGGATGAGTTCAAGTTATTCGAATAATCAACGTGGGCGATGACAAATATTAAATTAAATTTTTCAATTCAACGACTTTTCATTCCTGCTTTTAATTGAGATAAGGGCAAGCATAAAAAGTAATGGGGTTGAAATAAAAGAAAAAACATAGATAAATAAAAAATGAAAAAAAATCAAGTGTAAATATCATGAAAAATGGGAGAGTGAGGAATAAAAAATAAATGGAAAAAATAGAAAGAGGCGGGGAATAAAGGATGAAAAATAGAAAGTAAAGAATAAAGATGAAAAATGGAATGTAATAAAAGATGAAAAATAGAAAGTAGAAAATAAAAAATTGAAAATTATATAAAATAAAGATTAAAACTGATGTTTAATAATAAAATAGAAAAAAAAAAGTAAAAATAGAGAGGAAAAATGAAAAGTTAAATAGTTAAAAGTAAAAAATGAAAAATAAAAGGTGAATAAAAAATAAAGAATGAAAAATGTAGGAAAGTAAAGAATATATAGGGAAAATAAAAAATCAGAGATAAAGATTTAAAGATTAAAGATAAACATTTAATAAAATTATAAAAAATTGAATAGATTAAAATTTTAAAAAATGAATTAGCAAAGTCGAAAAGTAAAACGACAAGATAGAAAGTAGTGAAATATAAAAGGTAATAAAAATTGTTCTAAAATCGTTTAGCTTGATTTAATTGTGAAGAAATATAAGTAAATTATTTTCTCCTGACGTGTACGTCTCGAAATATTAAAGCTTTTAGTTTTAAAAGCTTCAATCTCGAGCGATTCTATACTGAAAGACTCCAATTTTAGAAATTTGATATTAACAGTCTATATAATTAGACTCTTTTACTATTAAAACTTTCCTATTCTTATCCAGAATATTAAATTCTAATATAAATTGTTTACCGCTAAAATTGCAACACTCGATTTCATTATTGAAAAGTTCTTTCTTGCAAAAAATCGTCAATAAAAATTCCGATTTCTAATTTCACAAAAAAATCAAATAAAATAAAAAAGTGACAAGATCGTCAAAGTGAAAGGTAGTAATTGCAATAATTTAAACACCAAGAAATTACTCGTGAATATTTTTGAACTCAGGTCTGTTGTCGGAAATTTTTTAATTAAACGAAAAGGAAAAATATTTCAGTGTTTTAATTATACATAAAATGACGGAAATGATTATTTTAGCAAAAAAAAAAAAACTATTAACAGTAAGAAAATAATGTTAATTTAATTTAAATAATTAAGAAATGTCTAGTACAGTTTTAGGGATTTTGTAAATAAAATACAAAATTTCCATTTTAATGAAAATGGCTAATGGCTTTTAATAATTTTTGATGAATTATTTGAAATTAAATAAGAGTTATATTCACTGGCGGGAAGTTGAACTTCAAGTGGAACTATAAGAAGTGGGGTTAAAGCTGTTCAAGTGGGGAGGGGAAAGATGGTTTTAAGAGGGGGTTTTGAGGGGAGAAAATCGTCCAAAGAAGGTTGAGAAGATGGGAAAAGAATTGTCGGCGGTGGCGGTGGAGAATTTCAACCCCCTTTAAAGGGGTAGTGGGGTTGCTCCAGTAGTGGGGCAAAAAGAGGACGGGAGGTGGCGGCGATTCCTAAGCATTTGTACAGCATAGTAGGTCGTTGCGTTTTATAATATAACTTGTTAATTTCCGCAACATGTCGACGCATCCTGCGACGCGCGATGACGTGAATACGCGCATCATACATATCGAAAGACAGACTTAAGTTTTTACGTCGCAATCATTCGCGTGCAATTTTAGCCTCAAACATGCCGATTATTTCATTTTTAAAGATCCTGCCAATTAACCAAACTACAAACAATTTAAAATCATTATTTTGTTTAATTTAATGTAATTAGTTGTTTCAAATTCGCCAAACCGATTAGTTTTAATTCTTAATCAATTGATTTCTAAAGGTAGATTATTGAGTTTGGTTTTAATTACCAGCAAATGGAATGTTGTTTGTAATTAGTCGGTAATTTTAAGTCATTTACATAAAATGCGTGCTCTGTATGAGATAAACTAAAGAAAGACGGTAAAAATGTGTTTTTTTTCAATTTTTATCGAAAAATAAGCGAGATAGCAAAATACTTTTTTAGTAAAAGTTGTAGCCCTGAGTAAAATACACAGCTTAGGTACTTACCATTTTTTTGATATCTCTGTTAGTTTTCAATTAATTCGAGAATAAAGTTAATTAAATTTCGGCCACGCAGCCGAAGGTCGTAACGCAAATATTATTTAAAAACGTCTTAAGGGTCATCCATAAAGAACGTTTAACCAATTTTCAAGTTTTTTATCACCCCACCCCCCTTCGTGTGTTTTACATGGTTGCTAAGGACGATCTACCCCCCGCCCCTAAATGGCATATTAAAAAATGGTTTATACCCCCGCCCTTAAAGAATTGCTAACCTTTATAGCTAAAGTCTCAAAGACGAAAAAGAATATTGGAATAAAAATATGAACGTTCTAAATTTAAATTCCCCCCTCCCTCATGTTGCAAATGGTTGCATTCCCCTCCCCCCTCAATGACAATAAAAGTTCTGACAAATCTTAATGTTTAATCTTAATCTTCGTAATCAGCGGACCAAATTATGTAAATAACATGAAGAGGTATTTTGATGAGATATTAATTTTTTTCTATAATATTATTTTAAAAAAATTTTATGATTGTGTGAGATAAACGCAAAAATAACTTAAATTTTTTGGTTTTTTATCGTTTTGATCATGACAATCAAATTTGCCTTACTTTTCACTATCATTTTCGTAATCAGCACATCAAAATACGTAAATATACCAAGTTTCATTAAATTCGGTTGGGGGCGTTTTCAGAAACTTGTATCGGCTAAGCTGACTTGAACAACTTTAATCTCAAATTTCTTGTAAACTAAAGGAGATATCAAAAAAGTCTAAAGGACATAAAATGTGTAAATTATTAAGACTTACATCTTTTCTTCAGGAAGTTTTTTTTATCTCTAATATTTTTCGAGAAAAGTGGAAAAAACCAAGTTTTAATGTGTTTTTTTTTATTGTATTTCATATGACAGAGATCCTATATCAAATCAACGAACCTGACAGCACAGCTAATCATTTTTCTACAAGTAATTTCAGCAAAATTAACGAATAAATTTGGTTTTATTTTTGAAAAGCAGCAATTTCCTAGTAAGGGTGTTTCTCTATTATTTTTATTTTTATCCTTGTTTTATTTCATGCATCGGGTTTTTTTTTATCTTAAATGTATTTCTTCGGCAGTTATACTTAAAAAAAGCGATTTTCGATGGATTTTCTTTAAATTGTGAGAAAACGTTATTTTATACGTGCCTTCTATCTGGTTAAAATTTCATTACCCCTTGCGATGCTCAAAATACAAAATTTGAATTTCTAACCTGAAATTCTCAATTTTGAGCACCGCAAGGAGTACTGAAATTTTAACCAGATAGAAGGCACATATAAAATTTAAAATAACGTTTTCTCACAATTTGAAGAAAATCCATCGAAAACCGATTTTTTCAAGTATAACTGCCGGAGAAATACCTTAAACAGATAAGCTGTAATCGTTTTCTCCCTCTTGTAAAAGAGTTTTGAGTTTCTATTTCACGGCGCGATGAGTAGATATTTTGATGAAATATAATTTTTTATTTACAATATTATTTTTAAAAAATTGAGTTTTCTATGAGATAAACGCAAAAAACATAAAATTTGGGTTTTTTAATCGTTTTCATAATGATAATCAAACTTGCCTTACTTTTTACTACCATTTTCGTAATCAGCGCATCAAAATACGTAAATATACCAAGTTTCATTAAATTCGGTTGGGGTGCATTTTCGGAAAATTTATATCGGCTAAGTTGACTTAACTAAACTTTAATCTCAAATTTCTCGGAAACTACAGGAGATATAAAAAAAAGTCTAAAGGGCATAAAATGTGTAAATTATCAAGACTTACATCTTTTCATTTAAAAGTTTTTTCTATCTCTTATATTTTTTGAGAAAAATCATGTTTTTTTGTTTTGTTTTTCTTATGACAGTGATTTTATCAAGTCAATGAATTTGAGGGACCGTCCATAAATTACTTTAGACGTCTTAGGACCTTTTTTTGTCCCCTTTCCCCCACGCTTAAGATATCATAATATTTCGACAAGTCCTCCCCCCCCCCCTTCTATATAGAAAATATTACGTAAGATAAATAATATCAAAATCATGAAAAATAATTTCAAATTCGCTATTCATACATTTTTAATGAATTTATAATAATCTTTTTTGGTGTTCTATTAGCGTTTTAATACCTAAACCTACCAAAGAAATTAAATGAGTGAATAAATAACTGAAAAATATTTTATAGATTTGTCTATTTGAAAACTATCATTTCTTTCGGGAAAAAAGTGCATTCATACTGTCTAAATCTGAATTAGTTAAAAATAACTAATTATTAGTAAAATCGTGGCTGATTTTTTGTTTCATCAATTAGTGAAAAATGACTAATTATTAGTAAAATATGACAATTTATTAATAAAAAAAAATAACTAAAAAATAGTTGAAATTTGATTATAATTGAATTAGTACACAAAATTTTACTAAATTAATTTTGATATAACCTAAAAATAAATTTCACTAATAATTAGTTATTTTTTACTAAATTGTTAGTAGAAATATAACCAGACTCCTCCTCACCCTCCTAAAAGTCTTACGTAATTTATGGATGGCCGCTGATAGTACATCCAATAATTTTTCTGCACATAATTTCAGCAAAATAAACCAATAAATTTGTTTTTTATTTTTTAAAAGCAGCAATTTTTTAGGAAGGGTGTTTCTCTATTATTTTTATTTTTATCCTTGTTTTATTTTTTGTATCGTGTTTTTTTTTATCTTTAAACAGATAAGCTGTTATCGTTTCCTCCCCCTTGTCGTACTCTTGTGAAAGAGTTTTGAGTTTCTATTTCACGGCGCGATGCGGTGAAAACTCGTCTCGACTCTACCACGATGGCTTTGCTCGATTTCAAGGACTCCGACATCCTTTGTTTTTCTTTCCTTCCTTTTCCACCCACCCTTTCGTTTTCTCGTTCTCGTTTCCCTTTCACTGCAGCTTTGCCCTTCGCCCTTGCCTGCTCACTCAAGCTTCAAACGCGGAGAAGTAAATAATTCTTGGATTCGACCTTGTTACTCCAGTTCCTCAACACAACGCAGACATTTCCTCGTTCCTGTTTCTATCGCCTCTTATCGCCACGTGGGACTGTCTCAGATGCAATCGACAAAATTGTCTTCTTTACTTTCATTTTCCTTTTTTATCTCACGAGATTACAAATAGTCTCCCCTCTTTTTCTATTAATTGATTAATTTTTTAATTTTTTTTTTTAATCAAAATATACTAACCTTACCGATTAAATTAGTAGTTTTCTATATACTACCAAAAAATCAGTTGTTTTTGTCTAAAATTGAAGCTTACTATTTCATATAATGAATGGCATTATTGAATTGACTGATTTTCACAGAAAAATGAAAAACAATAATGACTTGATAATAGTCTAAACTGTTTTTGTTGTTACTTAGAAAGTTTTCATTCTTATCTTTGACACACAAAAAATATTTCTTTGTATAACTGGTTGCAATCTTACTTAATCTTTACCGTTGATAATGCTCTTATGTATAATATAATTTGTTTATTTATGCCTATCTCGTACTCACGGTATAATAATTACGCAAGGAATTTAATGGCTTATAAATTAATCCCGCTAAGAAAGGCATTTTTTAAAGTTTCTTATTCTAAAGCCAAATTACAACAATCCAAATTTAATGATGAATTTTTTATTTTTATGAAACTACATCAAAATATCGACTATCTAGTTTTAATTAAATTAATTTAACAACAAAAATTTACAATACTTGCGATCTCGTGCTCTGTCTCGATTCGACTTTTGTCGTAAAACTATGATCGCAACCGCAAAACCGTTATTCCGTTACCGAGGATCGTGTACGTCTAGAATTCCTCCTAATTGCCTAAGAGAGCTTAATAATGACGATAAAGAAAATTCGCAATTTCAGCGCCTGATAAATAAACGAATCAAGTTTTTTGACCTTTAAAGAATAACAATTTTGTAATTAAGATTAAAGTATTTGGAGATGAAAGATTTCTAAATAACGATCTAAAAGGTGTAACGTGATTTTCAAGATAAAATTTAAAGGTGTGATTTAAAAGATTTCTAACATTTTTAGTTTCCAAAGAATTAATTATAAAGATCATGTTCTCTCGATTCTACACGCATACGTATATTTGACCCCCTTTATAAAGTGATTTTCCAACCAATGATTTATTTATTAATTTTAGAAAAGATTAATTATCAGTTTTACGACTAAATAATTTTATTTCCTTTTTTTTCACACCTCGTGAACGTTTAATTTTTTGCCAGTTGTTGCAAAATAAACGTTACGACAGCGAATTACATCCCCGCCACTTTGCAATAGATACTTTCCTGTAAACTGATGAATATTACTCAAGTATCTACACGAAGGTGGCAAAAAATTTTGATAAAGAATAATTCTTTTGCGAAATTGCCTCTGTTAATTTTTATTCATTTTTCTAATTTCGTATAGTGAGTAACTATAGTACATCCTTCTCATAACAAACTATACCATTTTCTGAAACCTATTTTTCAATTTTCAGATACGGAAATTAATTTCCGGAATTCATTACAAAGAATGTAATTTTATAAAGAGAAAAATCTAATTTAAAATAAAAGCAAAACTCTGTTCTAAAGGTGTTGCTTATTGGAAAAATGGATTTTGAATCGATTTTAACGGCAAATGTAATAATTTAAAAAAGAGCGCAATTTTCTAAAAGAGAATATATAGAACAGGGTCATATGAATTTTGATTTATTTGAGAGTTTCTTCTATTTTAGAAAACGAGGATAACTATTTTCCGAGGAATTTAATGATATCGTGAAGAATATTTTGAAGTTGCAAAAGTAGTCTAATTCTATCTGTAGACACAATAGAAAGTACAAGGTATCTAGGATGCCGGCCGAATGTACTACATACTATCTGGAGACCTGAATTTTGTTGATTGTGTGCATTATATTGAATAAATACTGCTACTACCACCAGCAATAGTTGTATAAATCTTAGTGCCAGTTACTCAATTCAATAAAACTGCGAACACCACTCCCAGTAAACAAATCGTAAACTCTGGAAATTCTATATAATATAAAATGTTGCGAAAAATGCAAGTTTCTTGCACAAAGGGCCGTCTTGCATCACTTCCATTTCTAGTTAAACTTTTGAAATAGCGATTTCATCTAGTGAATTTAACTTCAATCTCGATTTTCAATTCAAGTGTAGAGACCTTGTGCAATCAACCCTAGAAAAAGTCTAGTTATCAGTTGAGTTAATATCGAACTAATTAAAAGTTTGCGCTTCTATTCTCAATCGAATACAATTAGAATAAAATAAAGATGAGAATGTTTATAATTTATATTGCCAAGTCGTCTGGATAAAGTGGAGCTTTGAATTTCAAGGGAAATTTTTTCTTCTTCTCTTTATTTAACTGATACAAATTGATGCTAATTTAAATTGGCTTCAATTACAATCAATCCAAATTTGAATCAATTTAAAGTTGTAAATTTCGAGAGACTGTAATGTGAAACTATTAAAATTTTAATTGGTCCCAATTTCGAGGCAAATTTGAGTTGATCGAATTTTTAATGGGTACCAATTTCCGTTAATCAAAAGTTTAGTTTATTTACATTCTATTGTTGTGGTTACAACTTTATTTAGGTATTCCAATTGATTGTAGTTTTTATCGCTTCATAAAATCAAAATTTAATTGATTCTAATTTCGGCAATAATCCGATGGGAAATTGCTAATGTTGTCGATTGGCGAACTATTTGATCAATGTTGGGAGTTATACTTCTAATATTGGGAGAATATAGATGTACAGAACATTGGACCAATAATGATGGAAACTTGGAACTGATGTTAATATTTGGCGTTGCCAATATTGATCCAGTAGCTTTTCAAGTATGGCTCCGCTTACCTTTCTCACAAGTAAGTTGATCTGGTGATTATATAAGAGGAACGTCTGCTTCTACTTACAATCAGTATTCTGGTACACGAATATTGAACAAATAATTTGCCATTGATGATTAATGGTTTAGTAGCAGAGGTTTCTTTTATACATCCCGTAGCTCAACTCACTTGCGAGAAAGGTAAATATTTGGATTAATATTGGCAATGCCAATTAATAGCCTTGGTGCCACTATCATTGCGTCCAATTTTAGAATCTAGTTCCCAACATTAGTCTAATAATTCGGAGGCGCATGAATATTCCCTAAAACCGATTTGGACTAAAATCTACTTAGCCTAATACTAAAACTTCCCTAGTCTTAGGGAATATTCGTACGCCAATCGTTAAAATTATGACCATTCCCATTGTTTTATTGCTAAAATTAGAATCAATAAAAATTTCCCATTGGAAATTGGGGATATCTAAAGTTTTCTTTAATAAATTCCTCACAGTAGCTTAATTTCTGTTTAAGATTATTCCATTATTCCTTCAAGGTATTAGGTTTAGAACAATCTTTTACAAAGAGACACATTGTGTGAAACACTTCTTTTTGCAATTTAATGCATATTGAGCCATTGCTATTAAATTCCTTTTTCAATTTACAACTAGTTTGATTTGATGTTCTTTGATGTTTAGCTTGTGATTATCGGTGAAAATGGTTCGACGTTATAAGCGAAAAACTATAAAACGAGATCCTGATGATATTCTCCGTGCTCTCCGTGCCATTGAGACTGGAATGTCCGTTCGTGCTGCTGGTCGGGAATTCGGTATACCTGAACCGACATTGCGTCGTCATCGAAAAAGTATTGTGACCACAAACGACAATGAAGAAGGAGCAATTGATAATACATCAATGGAAATCGAATGTGTTGAGACAGAAGCTGCATCAGCATCGGCATCAACACAAAGAGGAGATTCAACAAATGCAGAAGAGGCACAACTGATGTCATCATCAAAGAATTTCATTATTAATCCTCTTGGTGGTAGCACGGTATGTATTTCGACAGCCATTTTCGATGTTCTCCATAATTTTAAACTGATTTTGAATGAAATTATTTGAATGGTAATCTTGACTGAGGAAGAAACAGCTATTGAAGAATATATGCTGCATTTATTTCAGTCTTTCAGTAGTTAAAAAACGAGAATTGGCTTTATAGTTTGTGAATAAAATGGGTTTATGTGGTGTCTGAATCGATTTTTGATTACATTTCAATTTGTATGGGGTTAATTTATCAAGTACTATGATCTACTGTTAGAAATCGGTTCAGGCATCCTGGATAGGTATCGACGGGGTAAAACAGAAGCTTGGTATCTTGTGTTTAGTTTGAGTAGTGTGTTTGTAATCAACAAGACTAATTTTGTTTTCTTTGTGATTTGTATGGAGAAATGACACTAGAATCTTAAAACATTGGTAACGTCGGTGAGACGAGTTTAACAACTGTTTAGAAACCGGATCGTGAGTCTAGTCATTAAATTGATCAAATCACATCGATCAATGTAAAATTGATAAAAAATACATGGAACGAATTTGGCACATGTGTTTTCGTGTTTGATCATTATTACACGTGGTTGTAAAGCACCCTTAATTTTTCCATTCTGATCACATTTCCTGAACAGTTGCCCAATTCTTTTGGATGGCACGAATCCTGGGTTTTTTTTACACCAGAGATAGAAAACCCAATTTCGCTGCTTTCGGATAATGATGTATTGTATCGTTTGGAAGAACTCAAATTTTATCGCGCAAATGTCATTCGTTGCCTTTTCCACCGCATTGCAGTTGTAACCCCTTGATATGTGTGTTTTAGCCTTCTTAAAAAGCTACAAAACAACAATGTAAAGACTGGGTAAGATTTAATCTTTCATTCGTGATGGGAATCTACAACATGCCTATGATTTTTGCTCCAGAATTATCAAGATGAATACCCGTGTTTTGAAAACCTGACCTTTAAATCATTAAAGATTTTAAAACATTGATTTTATATTGAGGAATACAACCATTCGTTTTAAATTCTATTGTCGATTAAGAATTGAATAGAAGAAGATATGGAATATCAGTATCAAACATTCGAGAGAACAATTATTTCGAGGATAAAACAAAAGAGAACAATTTTGGCTAATGTCTTCAGGTTCAATTTTAAGATCTGTGAAGTATTCTGCAAGTGTTTTTTTTTAAAATTTTAATACGCAAAGTTGGTACAAGGGTTGAGAATTCTAAGTCGTTCGAAGAGATTCAAGCAAGATTCGTTACGAAAAAAGAAGATTCTTGAGATAAGAAAACAGCCGATCCTGAAAAGAAAGAAGTTGCTACATTGAAAAAGCTGTTTGCTGCAGCTAAGAAAACAGCGTATGATAAACTGACATCGGTGCCAACATTCATCAGTAAGCGACGAATTCCAGAAACAAGAGTCAGCTATAATGGATCCATTAAAAAATCCGTTGTCATTTTTAATCATTTCGATATTTTGAATGTTTAACTGAATTTTGACTTTTGCAGTTGACTTCTTCATGCTGTTAGATAAGATAATATCTTCAGGTAAGGATAGCATTGAAAACAAAATTTGTGTTTGGTTACTTATGTTATTGAAGATGGTTGGCTTGAAAAATGGCGAAAACCCAGTCGGGATTATAAAAGTTTTTGTAATTTGGTCTCTGAGCAATGATAATTTTGAACTAAACGGAAATAAAGACAACAATATAAGGGAGAGTAAGGATCATTTCGAAGTAAACGGACATTGAGATAACAATATTAAAATAAATATCATAAAGCAATCAAGATTTTCGTAGCTTTACATTGGTTTATATTTAATTCGAAATGATCCTTACAATATCTTGTATACCTTCACATGGTCTCAGGATTATTTCCTGAGTTTCTAAATATGCGGAAAAAATTTTTAGACTTATTTAAATAGATAAATAGATTAGAGTTTAGTTGTACATTTTAAAAGAGTGACAATTGTCTCTAAGGTTACAATATTGTATATGGGAGAATTATTGCATTTTTCCCAGGGGCAGTAATTACCTGTTAAAAAAGTAACAACTTACTCCTAGAAGAGCAACAGTGATATCTACGTCAGATAGCGTTGCTCTTTGACAAAAAAGTCTATCTATCCGGCAGCAGTGTTCTAAAAATTTTTGCAATGTACCTTGTCATGTTGTGTTCTAAACCATATCTTGCTATTTCTATCATATACGACATTTCCGCTGTTGATATTTAGCTCCTTATTGGTTAGAAATAGAAGAAATAAAATAAAGAGAAATAAAAGAAAATAGTTATGTCCTACACGTTGGTTTAAAATCTTCTATTTCCAATCAATATGAAAGATTAGTTAATTACCGACAGAGGTGGCATGGTAATGAGCCAAGATTAAAACAAGAAATGATACACTACTTTAGAAATTATTTCCATAGCAGTATCTCTGTGATTATTCTAGAAGAATCAAGTGTATTAATATACAGTAAGAAAACCACCATTTAACTTAACTTTTATCTTTCGAAAATTTTGGTATATTCGAAAATTAAAACAACATTTTGCTAAGACTCGACGAAAGCCAAAATCTTTGCTAAGGTTTAGTATTTTTTCTTATATATTTTAGACTGATTGGATATTTATTTCCAAATATTTTTGAAAATCAAAAATTAATTTCTAATTTGGTGGTGTTCTTTTTGTATTTCTCCGATTCTGTCTGCACTTTAACAAAAATAATTTGTTGTTGTATCAAATTTTTTATTACCTTAATATTGTTGTTACAACAAAACCATTTCAGTTGTTTTTTCCGATCAATTTTTGAGAAAACATAATTTGTTAGAGCAGAGTTTATTAAGTATAACTTACTGAAAGTAATGTAAGTTCTTTTACTCGAAGAGAAGGTACACAACACATTCACCACCACTTTTAAAATTATCCCCTATCTATTTTTTTATTTTCCCTGTATCTATTTTTGAAAAATTGTCCCCTATCTATTTTGATATGTTCCCCTATCTTTTTTTCACCATTGTAGCCTGTACTATCCTTTTGTCAATGAGGCACTCATAAAATACGTCGCCCTTTCAAAATTATTGACCCGCACACCTTTTGACCTTAAGATTTGTTCAAAAGCTATTGTCTCGACCAGCTTCTCGAGGAAACGCTGTGAGTCATCGTTTAAGTTAATCGAGTTAAAATCGTGCACCAAGACTGAAATATAAAATGCTTTATTACAAACGAACAATCTTTTCCTTCATCTAAACCAATGAGACCATTTTATATTTGAAAAGAAGTATTTTTCTCTGCGCTCACAGGCGAAATTTGTTGATAATCACAATCCGTGTACAGACATTTTATTATGTATCTCGCTTTAGCGAATTATTTAAAATTAATCACGATAACATTTTGTGCACTGTGGTGTATTCCACTTGATTTTCTCAAGAGTCTTGGATTTGAAAACTCAAAGCGTTATTGGAAATTGTTTTTTAATGATTTTAAAGCCAATTAAAATCTATTTTAATTGGCTTTAAAAACTATTCAATTCATATATTTAAATGGTTTTTAAACTATTTCATTTAAGATATTGGAGAATCGTTTTAAAACTCTTTGTTTTAAGTAATTTTTTAATTATTTCAAAAGTATTCAAAACTAGTTTAAAAGCTGGTTTGTTAAAATGAATTTTTCGAAATATTGTGAAAAATAATAAAAAATTGGATTTTTTTTCTTTTGCAGGAGAATAAATTGGTCGTGAAGAGAAGGTTCGTTGAGAAGAAGGTGCGGGAGGGAAGGAGTCAGGGTGTTGGAAGTTCTTCTTGTGAAAAGAAAGACGACACCGAAAAACTTGAGGCTGAGGACACTGAAGGGTTCGAGGACTCGGACAGGTTCGAGTTCGAGCAGCAGTCCTTCGAAGACGAAGACGTCGACGAGGACTCTGGTACGATGCAAAAAAAAAATTATAATTATGTTATATTTCATTCTGTTTTCTTAAAATATATCGTTTTATGGATTTGACGCTCAAGAATATGAAAAAATAGTCAAAGCGCGCTTCATATTAAGAGGTTTACCCAATTTAGATGCGCTAAAAAAAGGCCTTTTTGTAAGAATTTTTTGATAGGTTAAAGTTATAAATATTTATACATAAATTGTTACACTTGACAAATATACTCCTGAAATACATAAAAAAAAATTTTACTCATTTTAGGGAGTTTCTCCCCATAGAATGGTAGTTGCGGAAAAATAAAAAAAAAGATAGGTCTGCTGTGTTGATAGAATTTCTGAATTAAATTGTCTAAAACAAAAAAATCGAAGGGTTTCAGATTCAGTGTCTTAATAGCTATAGAGCATATCATACGATTTTTGATTTTCGTAAAACTGACGAAATAGTGGATATTTTAAGGAAAAAATTTTTTTAAAAATTTGTTTATCCATTCTTATTGAGGAAACTCACTAAAATAAATTTAAAAAAAATTTTATGTATTTTGGGAGTATATTTGTTAAGTGAAACAAGTTTTATATAAATATTTACAACTTAAACCTATCAAAAAAATTCTTAAAGGCCTTTTTTAGCATATCTAAAATTGGTAGACACATTAACAACAATATGAGTAATGTTTGTTTACATTTTCGACGCTATCTCACTTTCCTGCAAATTTCAACTGATTAACTATTCTATTTTATTTTTCAAATATAATTAAAACAACGGATAGAAATCTTAGATAATACAAAAACATAATAACTTTGTTGATTTTCTTTTGATATTTATTTATCCTTATCAGATTAGTAAGTAATTTGAAAATAATAATTTAGGCATAAAATGTTGAGTTGTAAAAAAAATGTGTCTCAACACTCGATCAGAGCATCTTGATAAATTAATGACGAACAAATATTCAGAAATAATAATTTAATTAATACTTAATTATTGATTTAATTAATAATTTGTTCGTATTGGCATTCAATGATTTTTAATTGGCGTTAAATTCATTTCAATCGGGGTTTAATTTTTTGTTTCTAATCAATCCTAAGTTTTATTGAGTTTTTTTTGTAGAAAGTAGTCCAAATTCAAACATTACAAATTTTACTCAGTTTGAATTTCAAGTAATTGGATTTCTAATTGATGCAAATTTTAATTCAATTCAATTTTAACCAATTCAATTGTTTTATTCTATTAGAATATTTTGTTTTAGAGTTCTGTATCCTTGTAATTTGAAAAATATAGCACTTGAAAGAAGAAAATTTATCCTAATATCTTAATCAATTCTAATCAATCTCAATTCAATTTGAAAGGATTTACATCTGATACGATATATAGAGAATTTTATTAAGAGTATTTTTCGTAAGGTATATTTTGGGCGCAAAGACTAATTTTTAGGGTTAGCTTTATTTTTTCCGAAAAAAAAAATATAAATATAAAATTATTTTCTTCAAATTTTATAATTATTCCTTAATTTTTTTAATTATTTTGTTCTGTTGTCGATTATTCTCGACAGCTTTCGAATTTTTTTGGCAATTATCAATTATTTTCTTCATTATTCTCTTAAACTTTTATCATTATTCTTTAATTTTTTTGTTTTGTTGTCTATTAATCTAGTCATTTTTGAATTTTGTTTTCAATTGTCTATTATTTTCGTCATTTTTCAATTATTTCTTTCTACTATTAATATTTATCCTCTATTTCAATTATTTCCTACAAGTTTTATATTTACAAATTCTTTAATTTTTAAAATTATTTTGTTCTGTTGTCGATTATTTTCGACAATTTTCTGTTTTTCTTTTTTTCAATTGCCAATTATATTCTCAACATTTTCATTCAACTCTTTAATCTTTAATTTAATTCTACAATTTTTAATTATTTTCTTTACTCTTCAATTATTATTTTCAATTTGAAACTGCAGACTTCAATTTTAAATTATTTTATTCAATATTCAAAAATTCTCACCTGTTTTTAATTATCAATTATTTTTTTCAAATTTGAATTTAATTCTTAAATTTTCAATTTATTTCTGCATTTTTTTATTATTTTCTTCTATATTCCATAATTCTCAGGTTTTTTAATTACTTATTTCAATTTTTAATTATATTCTTTGAACTTTAATTTAATTCTTTAATTTTTCTCGATTTTCAATCTAGCTGTTTACTCCTATAATTTTCTTAATTTTTCTTGTTTCCGAAATTTTTCAATTATTTCCTACAATTTTTTCAATTCTCAGTTATTCTCTTAAAACTTTATAACTATTCTCTGATTTTTTTCAAATTTTTGTTATTAATTTAGCCATTTTTTGAATTTGGTTTGCAATTGTAAATTATTTTCGTGGATTATTCTCGACAGTTTTCGAATTTTTTTTTCAATTGTCAATTATTTTCCTCATTTCTCAATTGTTTTCATCATTTTGTAATTTTTATTTCAATTATCAATTATTTTCTTCACATTTCAATTTTATTTTCAAACAATTTCCTCCATTTTTAATTATTTTCTTCAATTTTAAATTTATTTAAATTATCAATTTTTTTTTTCAATTTCAATACAATTCTTTAATTATCTTCTACAATTTTTATTTATTATGTAAAATTTTCTTCAGTTTTAATTGACAACCTAATATTCTCGTTCAATTTTATAATTATTTTTTAATTTTTTCAATAATTTTGTTCTATTGTCGATTCATCTCGACATTTTTCGAACGTTTTTTAACTTTTTGTTTCAATTGTCAAGTATTTTTCTTAATATTAAATTATTTTAGTCATTTAGTAATTTTCCTTTTAATAATCAATTATTTTCTTACAATTTCAATTTAATTCTTTAATCTTCAATTTATTTCTTCAATTTTTAATATTTTTTTCAATTATTATTCTCGTCATTTCTTAACTATTTCTCTTAATTATTAATTATTTCCTACAATTTTTTCAACTATTCTCTTAAAATTTCATAATTATTCTTTAAATTTTTCAATTTTTTTGTTTTGTTGTTTATTAATCTAGTCATTTTTCGAATTTTGTTTTCAATTATCTATCATTTTCGTCATTTTTAAATTGTTTTCTTCAATTTTTCATTTATTCTCCTCGTTTTTCAATTATTTCTTTCAATTATTAATTTTTTCTGTAATTTCCAATTATTTTCTACAAATTTTTCAATGTACAACTATTTTTCTTAAATTTTATAATTATTCTTTAATTTTTAAAATTTTTTTATTTTATTGTCGATTATTCTCGACAGTTTTCTAATTTTTTTTTTCATTTGTCAATTATTTTCCTAAAATTTTAATTTAATTCCTTAATCTTTAATTTCAAGTTTTAATTATTTTCTTCACTTCTCAATTATTATTTTCAATGTGAAATGGCAGTCTTCAATTTTGAATTATTTCAATTCAATATTCAATAATTCTCATCTTTTTTTAATTTTAATTATTTTTTCAAATTTGAATTTAATTCTTAAATTTTCAATTTAATTCTTCATTTTTTTATTATCTTCTTCAAATTTCAATTCCATTCTTCAGTTTTCAATTATTTTGTTCTATATTCTATAATTCTCAGCTTTTTTAATTACTTTTTCAATTTTCAATTTTTTTCGATTTTCAATCCAGTTGTTCAATTTGTAATTATTTACAACAATTATTCCTATAATTTTCTTAATTTTTCTTGTTTCTAAATTTCTTAATTTAATATTTCTTGTTTAATTTTTTCAATTATTTTTTTCAGTTGCCTATTGATCTAATCATTTATCGAATTTTGTTTTTAATTGTCAATTTTTTTAAATCATTTTTCTGATATTTTCTTCAATTTTGTAATTATTCTTGTAATTTTCATTATTTATTGCATTTGCAATAATCTCAAAATTAAAAATATTATATCAAAAGTAAACTTAAAAAAAATTATTTTTGACCTTGAAACCTTTTTAAAATGCCTTCAGTTTTCTTCAAAAGTCACTCGATAACCTGATTGATATTTTATTATTCATTTAATTTGAATACTTTATATTTTTTTCGTTGTAAACATTTATTAAAATAATTTTATATTTGAACCTGGAATTTTTGTAAAAACGATCTGGAAAACCTGGAAAAGTCACATGGAATTTTCAAATCATGTTCTTGTGGCAACCCTGAAATTGGGTTGAAAATAGGTTTTATACAACGAATAAAAAAAGAAGAGACGTTATAACGCAAATTTCATTTTTTACTTTTTTTTTATCTAGACAAGCTACATAACAAAAAGTTAAAAGTGGGTTGTATAAAAGTGTGTTACAAACATTTGAGGTTAAAAAGTGATGTTTTAACGTCAGTTTCATGTTTAATTTTAAAATGTAAATCTTGTCTAGAGCAAAAGAGTTAAGGGGGGTTGGAAAAAAGTGTTTACGAAAATTTGAGGAAGAAAGTGACACTATAAAGTCAATTTCATTTTACAATTTTAAGACATAAATGACATAAATCTTGTCAAGCAAAAAATGTTAGGTTATGTTCACCGGTAGTTTTACCCTTTTACCTTGATTACAACTTAAATTAATCATTTAAATTATTATTATTTTGTTTTTTATTGAACAAATTTTCTTTTTAGAAAGTAAAGGCGCTATCCAACAAACAGGGATCACAGGTTGTCCCCTATTCACCTTTTTTCCCCTATTTTAAAATTTTGCACCTATTTCCCCTATTTTAAAGAATTGTCCCCTATTTCCCCTTTTTCTAATTTTCAGTATTAAAGTTTATAGTTATAGCCAAAAATTTTAGCAGTTCAATATAAAGACAAAAATTTTATAAAAACCCAGCCCAATTAATTTACATTAATCTGCATCAGTCAATAGAAAATCCCCATTAAAAATACATGGGTAAAATAAACTTTTAAAAATAAATTCCCAACTTTTTTAATTCATAAGCTAAAAATATTTTAGGTCATAAATTTCTTCATTTTTAGCCATATTTTAAGATGTAATGTTTAAAGAAATTAAATTTTCAAAATGTCGGGTGTTATAAAAAATATGTAGAAATAATACATTGCAATATGTGCAATCTTTTATCAAATAAACATTCAAGGAAATTCAACAAGTCTTATTTGGAGATTTTTGAGGTCGCAAATAAAGATTCCGAAGTCAAAAATTAATTTTTAAAAATTTTGGATATACATTCTCGTGTAAAAAATTCAGTTTTCAAAAAAATTACATTACATCATCAATTTTTTTAATACAGTCTACAAATATTTAATTTTTACATCTCTTTTCAATTATTTTTTTTATTTTTATTCATTTTTAAAGTCCTTTTGTCAATTTTCAAATAATTCTAAGATTTTTAACTTCATTTTTTCGTATATCAATTATTTTCTTCTGTCTTTAACTTATTGTCAGGAATATTTAAATTTATTACACAAGTTTTCATTTATTTTTGTCATTTTTATATTATTTTCTTAAAATTTCAATTATATTCTATAATCTATAAATTATTGCCAAGAATATTCAAATTTTCTACACAATTTTCAATTTGCTTTCGTCATTTTTTAATTATTTGCTTAAAAATTTCAATTACTTTTGTCATATTTCTTAGTATTTTCGTCATTTTCAAATTATTTTCTTCATATTTCTATTATTTTTGGCATATTAAAATTATTTTCTACAAATTTCAATTATTATATTCAATTTTTTTTGTCATGAATTGTTAAATTTTACACCAATATTTTAATTTATTTTCTTCAAATTTTAAAAATTGTCTTCATTCTTTTTATTATTGTCATGACTTTATTAATTTTTTACAACTTTTTCAATTATTTTCTACACATTTCAATTATTTTCTAGAAACTTTAATTACTTTCTTCATACTGAAATTTTTTGACTTTTTTTAATTAGTCTATTTAAATTACAATTATTTTTTTTAAACTTCAATTACTTTCTTCTAATTTAAATTATTTTCTTTAAACTTTAAATTATTGCCATGAATTTTTTAATTTATTACACAAATTTTCATTTATTTTTGTAATATTTCAAGTATTTTCTTAAAATTTCAATTATGTTTTTAATCCTTATTTTATTGTCAGAAGTATTTAAATTTTCTACACAAATTTCAATTTAGTTTTGTTATTTTTTAAATTATTTTCTTCAAATTTCAATTACTTTTGTCATTATTCAATTATTTCTGTCATTTTCCAATTATTTTCTTCATATTTTTATTATGTTTGGCATTTTAAAATTATTTTTATCAAATTTCAACTATTTTATTCAATTTTGTTTATTGTCAAGAAATTAAAAAAATTTTACACCAGTTTTCAATAAATTTCTTGAAATTTCAATCATTTTCTTAATCCTTTTTATTATTCTCATAAATTTATTAATTTTTTACAACTTTTTCAATTTTTTTTTCAATTAATTTCTAAAACTTTCAATTATTTTCCTCAAACTTCCAATATTTTTTTCAAACGTTCAATTATTGTCTATAAATTTTCAATTTTTAAACCAGCTTTCAATTATTTATCTCATTATTCAATTAGTTTCTTAATTTTTCAAATTTTTCGTCAATTTTTCAAGTATTGTCTTCAAATTTATAATTTTTTACACTTTTTCCAATTATTTTCTACCAATTTCAATTCCTTTTCTCATATTTAATTTTTTTGGCATTTTTGAATTATTCTCTTTAAATTTCAATTATTTTCTTCAAACGTCAATTAATATCTTCAACTTTTAATTATTTTCCTCAAACTTCTAATACTTTTTTCAATTCTTCAATGATTATTATCTATAAATTATCAATTACTTACATCAGTTATCAAGTATTTTTGTCATTTCTCAATTATTTTTTTCAAACAACTATTATTTTTGTTATTATTCAAATATTTTTGACATTTTGGAATTATTTTCTTTAAATGTCATTTTCTTCAATCTTTTTATTATTGTTGTCTATAAATTTTTAATTTTTACACTTGCTTTTAATTATTTATGACATTATTCAATTAGTTTCTTCACGTTTCAATTATGTCCTTAATTTTTCAATTAAAGTAATACATTTTTTATTTTTGACTTGGTTTTTTGAGTTATATTTCTCATTAATTTTTTTTCCAAATTTCAGTTTTTTATGGTAATTTTTCAACTGTTTTCTACATATTTTCTACATCTGTAAATTTTTTTTATTTTCTTTTAAATGTGAATCATTATTTTTCGTAAAATTTTACTTATTTTTATCATGCTTCAATTATTTTCTTGTAATTACAAGTATTCTTTACATTTTTCGATTATTTTCTTTAAATTTCAATTATTTTGTTTTAAATTAAAATTTTTTGTCTTCATTTCTTGATTTTTAATTCATTTTCCAATTAGTTTTCTTATTTAACAAATTTTTTTTTCAAATTTGATATTGGGGAGCCCTGATTAATTATTTGCCTGCTGGCGGGCCCCAAATTAATATCAGTAATATTTTGTTTATTATTGCAAATTATTGTTTATTCACTTTTCTCACTTGAGAATTCCCTATCTATTCACTTTTTTAAAATAAAAAGTCACTTTTTTGTACTATTTTCAATCTACAAGTCCGCTGGCAGCCCTGTATAATGTTTCCTTATTTAAAATTTGTGAATAAAAAAGTCCTATAAAATCTTAAAGTACATAAGTTGAAGCAAATTTTTTGTCCCCTTTTTGTCCCCTATTTTTGAAAAAATTCGCACCTATTCACCTTTTTCAGTAGCAATAGGTACTGTGATCCCTGAACAAATGAAAAATCGGTTTTTTGGAGAAAATTAAAGTGCCTAGAAATCAGTCTTTGTGATCCAAATTTTTGGACAGTTTGTGATTGTGGACATTTTTTTAGGAGGTTTATTTAGGAGGACCTCTATTCTTTGTTTGGTATTATCTGGACCATGAAAAAAATGAATTTTCTCGAATTCTAATTTAATTTTTGTATTTTAGCTAGCGTTGAAGACCAAGGAGACGAAACGACGAGCTTCAACATCACCCAGGGTGGAGGAGAGGCACTGCTAGTGCCAAATTTACGTATGTTGCAGCAACGGAACGGTTCAACATCGGCGGCACCACCCGCTGCACCCATCATGTTCCCTCAGCAATACTGCCTAAGATGGAAGTACCACCACAGCAACCTACAAACTATGTTCTCACATCTACTCGAGAGGCAATCGTACTGCGATATCACGCTCGCTTGCGAGGGCAAGACACTGAGAGCACACAAGGTAATTGACCATAGTGCTTTACGTCCTTGGATGTCATGCGATTCTCCTTAGACCTTGAAAAGCTGAAATTCCGACCGATTCCTTCTGAGAAACCACTCCGGAGACGCAGACGTCACGCTTAACTACCTCTCGCTTTTTGTCCCTTTTTTCAATCCTTTTACCAATTTTTTATTTCCTTTTATAATCCCTCCATAATTAGTTTCAATTCTCTTTCGCGTCTTGAATTTATGCGTCTCAAAAGAGAATTGACTTTCTGAGGACTCGTTCTTTCTTTCCAAGTTTTTAACAGGGTGCCCACTTGATCGGGAAACACCCGGGAATTTCTTAGGGGATCTAAAAGTTCCGAGAGATTTTATCGAAAATCAATTTTTTTTTTCATGTGTCACAAATCTATAATAATAATCCGCAAGGTCTTTCATTCCTTCATTTTTTTTTGTCTGTTCACACCTGAAGATATTTTTTGTTTTAAATCAGATACTTTGTAAAAAGGCAATTGAGGAGGATAGTTTGAATGAGCTATTCAAGGTAAAAACTTTTTTTTTTCTAAAATGTCGGATATGAAATAAAAAGTTTTATGTAAAACTAAATTTTATATTTTTAAACAATTTTTCTTCTGCGACATTAAAAATTTTGAGTAATAAAATTTTAAAGAAAAATAGTAATTTTTTGAAAATCGTAGTGCAGAGCTTTTAGAAATCTGTCAAACTAACCATGATTTCAATGACAGCTACAATGACTATTATTTAAAAAATATTTTGTTCAGTGACAGTTATTAAAACTTTAACTAAATAAATTTATATTTTATTAGAAGTTTTTTGTGTTACTTCCCTTTTTACGCCAAAAACTTTGTTTTAACATTTTAATATTAGGATAAATAATACTCAACAACTAAACGGTAAATCTTTTGGTTTTTCAAGAGTAATATAATCTTTGAATATTGAATTATTTTTGTTTTAATTTTGAATTGAAACCTAATTGTACATTAAAAGTTATTAAATGATATATTTCAAGTTACTAATTTTTTTCGCGTCGGACATTAGAAAAATGCAAAATATTAAGAAAAATAGTGAATTTTGGAAGACAAGATCTCAAAAACTATATGGTAAAATTATCTCAAGTTTAACAATAATGTGCATAAATATTTTAATTATTTTTGCTGAAAATTTCAAACTTTTACCGACGATTAGTGATTTTCAATTAACCTCCTTAAATTTATGAATCTTAGTTTAAATAATTTTAATTTCATTAATAAATCAAGGTTACCACAAGTCAGGGAATTCAGGAAAAAGTCAGGGATTTTCGTCAAAAGTACTGAAAAAATGCAAAGAATCTCTAAAATCGATGAAAAATTATATTTTTCTGAAAATTAATAAGTATAAAAATTTACTAAAAAATTTTTTGGTAATCGAATTTTAAACATTTCTAAAAATTAATATTTGCAATCTGAAAAATATGTATCTTTTCTAATTAAACAGTAAACATATGTAAAAATTAGTTTTAAGAAATCAAGAAAGGTCAGGGAAATAAAGAAAAAAATTTATCTGGAAATCAGGAAAAAAGTCAGGGAAAATTGTAATAAAATATTTGTGTCAACCCTGTAAATAAATATATAATTTTTTCAATAATTTTACGCAGTTTTCAATATACAAGTATTCTCTTTAAATCTTATAATTATTCTTAAATTTTTTAAAATTATTTTGTTCTGTTGTCGATTATTCTTGTCAGTTTTCAAATTTTTCTTTCGATTGTCAATTATTTTCTCATTTCTCAATTATTTTCTTTAATATTTAATTTTTTAGTAATTTTGTATTTTTCTTTTAATTATCAACTATTTCCTTAAAAATTTAATTTAATTCTTTAATTTTCAATTTATTTATTTAATTTTTAACTATTTTCTTCAGTTTTCAATTGCATTCTTCGTTTTTCAAATATTTTATTCAATATTCAATAATTCTCGCATTTTCTCAATTATCAATTATTTTCTTGAAATTTCAATACGATTCTTCAATTTCAAATTAATTTCTTCAATTTTCATTTATTTTCTACAATTTTTTCTATGATTTTCATCAGTTTTTAATTGACAATTTATTATTCTTCTTCAATTTTATGATTATTCATTAATTTACAAAAATATTTTGTTCGGATGTCGATTATTCTCACCATTTTTCGAATTTTCTTTTTCAATTGTTAATTATTTTTTTTAATAGTTAATTATTTTCGTCAATATTAAATTATTTTCGTCATCTTGTAAGTTTTCTTCTAAATATCAATTAATTTCTTGAAATTGCCATTTAATTTTTTAATTTTCAATTTATTTCTTCACTTTTTAATTATTTTCTTCAATTCTCAAATATTTTCTTTAATTTTCAATTATTTTTATCGATTTTCAATTAATTTCTCAATGTTCAATAGTTCTCGGATTGTTTGAATTATTTTTTTCACTCATAAAAATTGTTTTCAAATTCAAATTCAATGATTCAATTCTAGAGCTATTCTCTTCAATTTTCAATTATTTTCTGTAATGTTACAAAATTATCGCCTTTTTTCTATTATTTTTTTCGATTATCATTAAGTTTCTTTAAATTTAAATGCAATTGTTCAATTCTTTTCTTTAAATTTTAATTCCATTCTTCAATTTTTATTTCCATTCTTCAGTTTTCAATTGTTTTCTTCTATATTCATTAATTTTTAGCTGTTTTTAACTATTTTTTTCATTTTTTACATAAATTTCAATTCCATTCTTGAATTTTTAATTGCTTTTTTCAATTTTAATTTTAATTTTTAAGTATATCCCATAAATTTCAATTTCATTCTTCAATTTTTAATTGCTTACTTCAATTTTCAATTATTTTTTTCAATTTTAATTATTTTTTCAATTTTCAATCCAGTTGTTAAATGTGCAAATATTTCCAACAATTATTCCTATAATATTCTTAATTTTTCATTTTGCAATTATTTTCTTGTAATTTAAAATTTCTTGTTCAATTTTTGTTTTTCAGTTTCAATTAATCGAGTCTTTTTTTGATTTCGTTTTCAATTGACAATTATTTTTGTCATTTTTTAACTATTTCCTTCAATTAATAATTATTTGTCGCAATTTTTAATTATTTCCTACAATTTTTTAAAATTTTAATCATTATCTTAAAATTTAATAATTTTTCTTTGGTTTTTTTAAATTATTTTGTTCGGTTGTGTATTAATCTAGCAAATTTTTGTATTTTGTTTAAAATTGTCAATTATTTCCGTCATTTTGAAAATTATTTTTCCAAATTGTAATTTAATTCTGAAATTTTCAATTTATTTCTTAAAATTTTAATTATTTTCTTCAATTAAGTTTCTTTAATTTTAAATATAATTATTCAATTTTTTTTTTTTTTTTTTTTACAAATAATATCCCATTTGACTCCTTGTAACATTCACCATAATTCTGTTTGTCGAATCTAGTTAAATATTTTGTATAAAAAATATAGAAAAATCAAATTTCATTTCTTTAATAACTTCTAAACAAAATATTTAACAAAATTCAAGAAACAGAATTGCAGAGAATGTTAAAAAGAGCAAAATGAGCCATTATTTGTTAAAATTGGACAGAAATTCAAAATACAGATTTAAAGAAAAAACACAAAATGTTAAATAATTATTGTTTTGCAACAAATTTTTTTTAAAAAATGTACAAATGGATCTTTTAAAATTTGGTGAAAGCAATTTTAATTATTTTCTTATATGGTGCGAAAAACACTTTTCCATTTTGAGGTTATGTTAGTGAAAAAAAAACTCTTTCAGAGAAAAACACGAAATGTTAAATAATACGTATCTGACAAAATATTTTAATCCAAAATACTTTTATTTTAAATTTGTAGAAGTAGTTCTTTTAAAATGTATTAAAAGCAATTTATATTTTATTTATTTTCATGCTAAAAACCACTTTTTAGTTTAAGGTTATGTCACAGGGTCAAACGTCCTTAATTGCACTGAGAAAAATGCCAAGTTGAAAATTACAAATGGATTGTAAATTAGAACTAGTTTGTAACTCAATTTTTTGTAACTTTACAACGTTAGACGTAGCAAAAAAACGAACTGTTTAGTAAATCGGCAAAAAATTTGTAACGATACAAGAAATTTGTAAGTTTACAACGTCAGACGTGGGACATATTTCGAGTCACGTTAGACGTGGTAATCTTACAATCCTCTTGTAATGAGTACAACGGACTGTACTGAAGCAAATGTATTGTAAATCAACAAATATGATTGTAATCATGATAAAATGTTTGTAATTGTACGATCGGAATGTAAAATTTGTAAAATTAAAAAACTGAGATTAACCTCGAAACCTTGGCGCAAATTTGGCGCGCATCACGTATATATTTGTAAAATAATTCTCTGATTTTTCTAATTTTCAATTTTTGTTCTCCTCAGAAATATATATTTTAACGTTTTTTAAATTATCTTCTTAATAATATTTTAATTTAATATTTAAAAAAATATACATAAATAATTTAATTTATGAAGAGTTTCTACTTTTTTTTATATATTTTTATGTCACTGTTTCATTATCTTGTGCTTCTTTTTTTTATATTTTTTCATCTCTTTAGTAAATTACTTACAAATTAACATTTGAAGATTTTAAATACTGATTATATTTAAAAAAAAAAAAACATTTTTTGATTTAAATAAAAAAAAATTGGATAAATAAATAAATCAACTTTTTTTTTTTTTTTTAATCATGATTTTTATCAGCACTGCTTTTAAGAATAAAACAAAATTGTCTTTTATTTTAGCTGTTTTTTTATTAGCTATAAAAGAAAATTCCATGTCAGGGAAATTTGTAAATTGAGTTTTATTAAACGTTCTTTTAATACATATTAAAGAATAAAATTGAGGGAGTCTTAAAAAAATCCATCCAATTTTGAGAAAATACAATCTAATGGTCAATTTTAGCTGCCATCTAATTTTACATTTATTTTTTTTTTTTAGGGAACAAAACCTTTTCGTAATCCTACAATTCTGTTTGTAAAAAGTACAAACGTTTTGCATTGTTACAAAAAATCTTTTCGAACATAACCTTTTTGTAATCCTACAACTCTATTTGTAAAAGTACAAACGCATTGTGTATATTACGAAACTATAGGTAACTTTACAAATTTTTCGTAAATCTACTACGTCTGACGTGACTCGAAATATGTGTCAAAAGCAGCAAGTTCTTTTACTATGGTTAGGATTCTAAAGAGTCGTTTTGAAAATCAAATTGAAAAATCGTTTATCAACTCCTTCGTTAATTCGTCATCTATTTCACCTTTAATTTCTCACACTTTTTCCCAAGCTTTAATTAATCAAAGCTTTAATTAATTTAAAA
Organism: Ganaspis brasiliensis; assembly: GCA_037103525.1. Lineage (NCBI taxonomy): Eukaryota > Metazoa > Arthropoda > Insecta > Hymenoptera > Figitidae > Ganaspis > Ganaspis brasiliensis. The sequence goes on from JAZKLR010000294.1 coordinate 3,941,142, forward strand.
TTCAATAGATGACATATTTTTTGTCAAAACCTGGGCCGGCAATAAGTACGGGTCAAGTGGGTAGCATGAACCACTCGAAGTAAGAGAACATGCGATAAAATTTTGAATTTTAATTCAAAAATTTGCTAGTTAGTTATGACCCAGTTTTCAAAACATTTTATCACTGATTAAAATTTTAATAAATTTTGAATATAATTCATTGAAATAATTTTAAACGATCTAAATTTTTAACAAACCTCAAAATCAATCTACTCAAAATTCAATTTATCAAAATTTTAATCCATTTAAATATAAATTTTTCGTATTTTAATTTATCGAAATTTCAGTCAGTTCTAAATTTACATTAATGAAAATTTCAGGAGATTCTAATTTTAAATTCCCGAAATTTTAATTGATTTTAAAATTAATTTTTAATTTTTTTTTTAAGTAATCTGAATTTTAATTCACTCTAATTTCAGTTAATTTCAAATTTAATAAATCAAAATTGTCATAAAATTTCAATTTAGTTGATTGAAACGTTTATTGAATATTGAAATTAACTCTAATTTAATTATATTAAAATTTTAAGCAACCTGATTTTAATTAATTTAAATTCAAAACAATCCACATTTTGATTTATTCTATTTTTAATCAATTTCAAATTCATATTAATCCAATTTTTAGTTAGTTTTGTTTTCATTTTTATCAGTAAAATTTTCAAACGTGTCCAAATTATTTATTATCTCCGATTTTCAATTCAATCTAATCTTAATTAATCTCGAATTCAATCAATGAAAATTTAAATAAATCTGAATTTTCATTAATCAAAACATTTATTAAAAATTTTAATCAACTCTCAATTTAATTAATCAAAATTTAAAAATAATATGAGTTTTAATTATTTCTTTTTCTAATAAACCTCCAATAAATTTTTTTTCAAATTTTACTCAATTTAGATTTAAATTTTTACAATTTATTCGACAAATGGCAATCGATCTTAATTTCAATTTCTTCAAGAGTCAATAATTTATTTGAATTTCTCACTTTGGGGGAAGGGGGGAAATTAAAAAAGAGGGGGAAAAAAACTAGACTCAAATATTCAGACATAAGGTTATAAGACAGTTTAACAAATTATTAGTTAAATGATTGATATTTTTCGATTTTTCAGAAAGTCTTATTTCTTCAATAAAAGGTTCAGATTCTTCAGATTTATCATCAATAAAACCCACGTCTGCTGAAATTTAATTTCTGTTAAAAACTCCACACACACTTGAGAAATCAATTTCTTCTCGAGAAAGACGTTTCTCTCAAAGTCCATCTCTTAGCACAAAAAAAAATTCCATTTCCTCAAGGACTCGAAATAAAGATCACTCAAATTTAGAGCCTATCCAAATTTGAAAGTGTGACGCATTTAAATTTAAAAACGATTTCGAATTGGAAAGTTGCCAGGTTAAAATTTGCCGATGTATAAGCCATTTTGAATAATAATTCAATTTAAACAATTGGCCAATATTCACGACTTGGACATTTTCGATTATTAACAATTTCTTTTTCAAGATTCAGCACTTTTTCTTTTATGCCGGAATTGCTCTCAGAGCCAAGTTTGATTTCGGGTCCAAATTGAGTTTCTTTCTCTTTTGGGAAATTTTTCCTTCAGTTCCTCTCCCACTCCTTTGTATTTCTCTCTCTCTCTCTCTCTCTCTCCGCTTTTTCGCGGCTTCCTCTTCTCGACAAGCAGAATTTCTGTAGTTTCTCTTATTTGTGTTGGTTGGTTGTCGACCTCCCACCACGCGGCTCTCAACCGGGAACATAAAACTTGACAAACGATCAATTTTCTGTTCTTTGTTTCTTACCACGAAAGAACTCTGGCATTTCACCTCTCTCTCTCTCTCTCTTCTTCTTTCACCTCAAACTCTTATTTTCCTTATACATCCTCTCTCGCTTATATCTTTCTTTCTCTCTCTCTCTCTCTCGCACTCTCTATCGCTTTCTGTAGCTGTAGCCTATGCGTCGAAACGAGCCGCGCAGAGGAGAGGCACTCTATCAAAGTAGAGTACATTTGGCTTGGTTTATTTTTTACTTTGGGAGGGGTCCAAATTGTAAAATCAATACTTCCTCCTAAATTTAGAATGCTTCGTTCAAACACTGAATTTTCGCTTCTGCCTTCAACATGTTGGGTTCAGATATTGATGGTTTATTGCTCTTTCCCGTCAGTGTCCGTTCAAGTCAGAAGCTAAACGGTTTTGTCCTTAAATTTTGAATTCTCCTTGGCGCCCTTCTAAAAACCCACCTCAAATTTAAGAAGCACTGGAGAAACGAAATGAGGAAAAAAGTTGACAGCTGGCTTCCTGGCTAAAACACCTGGATACAGGTGTTTTGGTATCTCTAGCAAAAAAGTTTATTTCACTGTATTATAATATACCCCTATTAGTTTCAACAATCGCTTTATTCTCTTACATAATTTCCAGCACCCTTTCGATTTTTTGTTTCGTTTACTCTCGAAAAAAGTACGAAACTTTTTTTTTATTCTTTAAATTCAATCGATACAAAATTTAATTTATTCAAACTCAAATACATACGAATTTCAAGAAATTGTCTGTTGCTTAAATTTTCTTTCTTTAATTATTAATGGTCAAAATTTGAATCGATGCGAATTTTGATAATTTTAAGCAATTCGGAGTTCACGCCACTTTTTCACATTTTTTTCATTTTGGCACTTGGTTTAATTTTTAATTTTAATTATTAATCAAATTTTTAGAGGATACTTTAATTAAAAACTATTTAAAAAACACAAATAATCTAAACTTGAATATTCATTAACTTTTAAATTTTTACCACCTCAAATTCTAATTTATTTAAACTTGATAAATTTTTGATATTTTAATTATTATAAAATAAAAATTTTTATTGATTAACTTTCCAATCGATTCAAAATTGAATTCATCGAAATTTTAAGTAATTTTCGTATTTAATTCATTTTAATTTTTATTAACTCTAAATTTAATTTATCCAATTTTTATGATATTTAATTAAAATTAATTCTAATTATAATCAACTTAAAATTTGAATAAACTCCAAACCTGAATTTATTAATAGTTAATTATTAATAACTTTAATTAGTAAATTTAATTATTAACTGTAAAAATTTGTAACGATCCGAATTTTAATAACTTTAAGCAATTGAGAGTTTAGTCAATTTTTAACATCTTTTTGATTTTGGTACTTACCGTTTAATTTTTTAATTTTAATTTTTAATCAAACTTTTAATCGATACTTCAATTAATTTAAATTTTACACACTTTTTAAATTAAAAACCATTTTGATTTAAAACACCTTCAAATTTAAATAATCCAAAACTTCAATATTCATAAAATTTTGCTCAAATTCTAATTTATCAAACTTGAACCAATTTTAATTATTAAAAAATAAAAATTTTCTGTGTCAAAATTTCCAATCGATTCAAACTTGAATTCATCAAAGTTTTAATTAATTTTCTTATTTAATTCCATCTAATTTTTATCGACTCCGTATTTAATTTGTCCAATTTTTATTAAATTTAATTTAAATTCATTCTAATTATAATCAACTTAAAATTTGAATAAAAACCAAACCTGAATTTATTAATCGCTAATTATTAATCATTTTAATTAGTAACTTCATTTATTAACGATTAAAATTTGTAACGATGTAAATTTTAAGAATTTTATGCAATTCAGAGTTCAGTCATTTTTTCACTTTTTTTTTATTTTTTCACATATTTTAATTTTTTACTTTTAATTTTTAATCAAACTTTTAATCAATACTTTATTTAATTCAAATTTTACATACTGTTTGAATTAACTATTTTGATTTAAAACACCTTTAAATTCAAATAATCCAAACTTGAGTATTCATAAACTTTTGAATTTTGTCAAATTTAAACTTCAATATTCAAAAAATTTTGCTTAAATTCTAATTTATTCAAACTTGAACCAATTTTAATTATTATAAAATAAAAATTTTCATTGACAAAATTTCCAATCGATTTAAAATTCAATTTATCAAAATTTTAATTAATTTTCTTATTTAATTTAATCTAATTTTTATTAACTCCATATTTAATTTGTCCAATTTTTATTAAATCCAATTTAAATTCTTTCTAATTATCAACTTAAAATTTAAATAATACAAACCTAAATTTATCGTAACTTTAATTCATAACTTTAATCATTAACTTTCAAAATTTGGAATGATGCGAATTTGAATAATTTTAAGCAATTCGTTCAGTCACTTTTTCGCAATTTTTTGATTTTGTCACGTAGTTTAATTTTTTAATTTTTATTTTTAATCAAACTTTTAATCAATTCAAATTTTACATACTTTTTTAATTAACCATTTTGATTTAAAACACCTTTAACTTCAAATAATCCAAACTTCAGTATTCATAAAATTTTGAATTTTTACCACCTCGAATTCTAAATTATTCAAACTTGAGCCATTTTTAATTTTTATAAAATAAACATTTTTATTGAGAAAATTTTCAGTCGATTCAAAATTGAATTCATCAAAATTTTTATTAATTTTCATATTTAATTCATTTTAATTTTTATCAACTCTAAATTTAATTTATCCAATTTTGATTAAATCTAATTGAAAATCATTCTAATTATAATCAACTTAAAATTTGAACAATCCAAACCTGAATTTATCGTAACTTTAATCTATTATTGAAATTCTAATCGATTCTAATTTTAACTAATTGAAATCCTCATCCAATTACATTTCAATCGATCTTAACTTTAGTTTATTAAATTTTAAATCCATTCAAACTCTAATTAATCTAAAATTTAATTAATTTCAAAACTCGATTTAAATTCCAATCGATTCAAATTTTGGATTTATCGTAATTTTTAATATTTTAATCCATTCAAATTTCAAACAATGCAAATGCACGTCAATTTAAAATTCAACTAATTTAATTGGCAATTCATTCAAACTTTAATTTATCCAAGTTTTTCAATCAATCTGAATTTTAATCAATTTAAATTTAATTTATTTCTAATTTTAATCGCATGATACTTTGTTGTATTAAAATTTTAATCCATTAACATTCTAATCCAAGCAAAATTCAGTTTAAATTTCAATTTATTAAAATTTTCAACAGTTCTAATTTACGTTTCCTATAATATTTAATTTACAGAAAATTTTGATCAATTTGAAATTTAATTGTCTTAAATTTTTATCGATTTAAAATTCGGTTGATCAAAAATTGAGTTTATCCAAATTTTAATTAATTCTAATCTTGAATACTTTAATTTATCATAATTTTAATCTTTTCAAATTTGTAATTGATTTAAATTTCAATTAATCTTATTTTGGATTGCTTAAAATTTGAGCCAGTATCATTTTGACACATGACTTAATTTTAGATTGTTATATTGTACAGAATGGAAATGTTATTTTGTACAACTGCTAAATGATATTTTGTACAATTTTGAAAAATGAATTTGTTATTTTGTACAATTCTTTAAAAAAGCTAAAATATTGTACTTCCAATGTTTTATTGCTTTTTTAAAAAATTGTACAAAATAACAAATTCATTTTTCAAAACTGTACAAAATAACATTTAGCAGTTGTACAAAATAACATTTCCATTCTGTACAATATAACAATCTAAAATTAAGTCATGTGTCAAAATGATACTGGCTCTAAAATTTTACTCAGTTAAAAATTCGTCTTATTTTAAACTTAAAGCAATCTAAACTTTAATTGATCAATTTTTTAATCAGTTAATATTTCCACTAAGACAAATTTTCATCAATCTAAAACTCAATTAATCTAAATTGCAATTTATCCAATTTTTTAATCCATTAAAATTTTAATCAACTCAAATTTCAATTAATTTTAATTTTTGTTGAGTTTTATATTTTAAGCAATCCCAAACTACAAATTCGAATCAATTAAAATTTCATTATGATTTTAATAAACGCAATAGATGTACAAATCTTCAATTATTTAGTTAATTAAAATTTTTGCAATCATATTGTTTTTTTTTTTTTTCTTTATTTATAATATTCTTCAACTTTAGCAAAGATGAAAAAAAATCTTGAAAACTACCAGCGAACCTTGAAAGACTGAACAGAAGCTTTTTTTCTTGACTTTCTAACAATTTTTTTATCCTTTTATCTGCCACTGACTGAAAGCGTGAGATTTTAAATCAACAAAGGAATGAAAAACCCTTTGTGAATTATTTTTTTGTCTTCATCTTTTTTTCTTTTTTTTTTTTAATTTTGCTGTAAATGAGAAATAAAATGATAGAATGTAGGTTGCTTTTGTGAGTATACTGTATTTGATTATAATCAATCAATGTCAGAAAGGAAAAGATTTTTGCGACGGATCTTTTTATCTCTACACGCATTTCGAATTTCCGAGTCGAATGTACAGGAACATGAAAAAATTCATAAATTATCGTTTGGACTATGCAACTCTGTTTTTCCAATGACTAATGTCTTAATAATCTTACTTTGAACTTTTAGCACCCGATAACATATTACTGGCTTTTAGTTGTTCAAAATACAAAAATAGTTAAATTATTCATTTTTTTTAAAAAATAATAAACGTTTAAAAGATTGCTTTGCAATTATTCAAGAACGTCAAATAATAATAAAAAAAATAATAATCCAAAAATAGATAAATCTCTTATCTCCCTTCCCACACGATATTAAAAAAAAAATCTCTAAAATTGCAAAAATTAAAAAAATACATTCTCGTATCGGGTTTAATAAATTCCAGTTTAGAAAAAAATTATTGGCGACGTTGCCGAGAGTTGAAAAGTAAACCGGATTTTCCTCATTAGTTAAGATAATGTCATAAATTTTCTTTCAAAGGCAAAAAATTTCTATTCCATAAAGAATATTATTAATTTTGTTTCTTCTTCTTTTTTTTCAATATTCTATAAAGAATTTCGCTGAATATAATTTTGTTTACTTTCCAAGTCACGACAGAATATTGTTTAACGTCTCTATTAAATTTTTTGATTATAAAAGGTGTAGTTATAGTCATTAAGACAGAGAATGCTGATACGATACGACAAAAAAGGAAGTAAATAAATATATAATTAAAATAATAACGAAGCAGTTTCATAAGACATTGTGGGAATTAAAAAAAAAAAAAAAATTCAGGGATTTTTTTTTTATTCCTTGATAAAGTAAGTTTGATTATCTCCCGGTAGTTCAATAATAACGTTGAAATCAAAACGCTTTCGAAATGACTAATGCTTTGTAGTTCGCCATCATTATATCCAGTGTAGCGTGCAAAAAATATTCCACGCCGGCCATTACCCGAGAGAGTGAGACCGCTGTCGAAATGGGGTTGTCCAACTGTCCAATAAATTTTGGAATAAAATTCTAAAATAAAAAAAAATTGCTACAATTCACCCGCTAAAAAATATAAAATGTCAATCTAAATTATTTTTATCTGCGCCCATCTACCGTATTGGATAATAAATAAATTAAAAAGCAAAAACACAAAAAGGATAATTTAAACGAATTTTTTATAAAAAATTCTCATGATAAACTTTTTGGGATTCTGGACACTGATAAAATTGTTATTTAATTTCGGGAAAATATGAAGAATATTATTGTTAGTTAAAATTAACAAATGGCAAAAATAAGCTGCAATTGGATTATTTTATTTATTTAAAATTTTTGTAATTTTCACATTTTTATTATTCAGAAAGTTAAAATAATTCCAGCTTTTATTGATTGAAATTTTAATATAATGAAGGTTTCGCGATGCTAACGATGTGAACATAAAAAAAGTTGAATCTTTTAACTTTATAAATTATTATTTGTTAACTTCTCTCGAACTAAACTTTATTTAATTCAAATTTAAATTATTTTAAATTGAGCTCGAAATTTTATGAAAACTAGAAATTATTCGAAAATTTAATTATTACAAACATTAGTTATTTACGACTTTAATTGATTCAAATTTTGAAACTTTAATCAATGCAGGTTTTAATTATTCCAAACTTGAGAGTTTTCGAATTTTAATGATTCTAATTTAAATTATTTTAAACTTGAATAATTCCGAATTTCGTATTAAAATTTTAATGCAACAAAAATGTTTCTAATCTTTTACATTTTAAAATTGGATTTTTCAAACTTCTTCCGATTTTAAATTATGTTAAACAAAAATTAGTCAGATCTTCTAATTATTGAAATTTTAAACATTAGAAACTTGAATACAAACTTCAATTTTTAAAGCTCTATTTCATATTTTAAATATTTCCAAATTGTAAACTATGCTGAATTTCAATTATTTTAAATTTCAATTCATCCAATTTTCAAATATTGCAAATTTTAACCCAATAAAAGTTTTGCGATTTAAATTTTAATTGTTTTTCATTTTTACGGATGCTAACAGAAATTAATTAAATTTGTTAACTTTAGAAATTATTTTACATTCCGAAGACTTTAGTCATGAAGAATTTAAAATTATTATCAGGATATCAAATTTAGTTTCAATTATTTTTAATATCCAAGGATCCGAGCAGAAATTAATTTAGTTCTTTAGCTTCACAAATTAAATTTTTTCAAACTTTATAGAGTATTTTTAAGTGATGACAGTAAAGAAGTGTAGGTAATTTTCGAGGTAATTTTGTCAAGAATATTTGGGCTCAGACCCAAATTTTAAAATCTGCTTTATTTTTAAATAACAAAAAAAATAGTGAAAAATTCAAAATAGGTTAGAAAATCCTGTCACAGTGATTGTTTATTTGATTTTCTAAATACAAATTGGAAAATTGACAAGGAATAGAAATATATTAGAAAAATGTTTAAAAAAACATATGTCTAATGGTAACAATTTATGCAATTTTAAAATAAGTTAGCCTTAAATACCTTTTATATTAGAAGTTTGGGTCTAAGTCTAACCTTTCTGACAAAAGACAAAATAACCTAACCTTCTTGACTCGTGACGTCACATTAATCATTAAAATACTCTATTTTAGAATTCCGCTTTTAATTTGTTTCCGACTTCAGCCAATAAGAACTTTTAATTATCAAGATATCAAAATTTAATTGGCAATTTAATTAATTGAAATAAAAATTATTCCAAAACTTGAATCAATGTGAATTGCAATTATTGCAAATTTCAAATATCTCCAACTTTATCGAAAATTAAATTCAAAAATCTTGTATTAATTAACAATCTAGATTCAAGGCACTGGATAATTAAATAAATAAAACATAATTTAACTAAAAATAGCACCTGCGTGTTTTTTATTCCTTTTTTTTTTTTTTTTTTTTTTTAATGAATTGACCTTGAAATATAATTCAACGAGATTAAAAGAGCAATAAACTGGGCAAGTTAAATGATTGTCAGAAGGGGGCAAGAAACGATGTAACTTTATTGGCAATTCGAAGTAACATTTCGTCGAATTAAAAATTTATTTCAGACTTTACGGACTAGGCATCAAAGAAAGGACAATCGATATTTTCCAGCGAGCATTAAGCATGTGTACTCATTTTTCAGAGCGTCCCTACTTTCTATTTGCGAGGGCACGAATTCGAGCCCGTGGTTTCTGTTTCACATTGACAATGAGTCACACTCGTCACTAAAACACCCAAAAAATACACATACGAGCGTTTTATAAAATATACAATGGCACACCAGTCCCTCTCCCCCTTTCCAGTTCCTGTTTCCCCCCCGCTCACATCTCTTTGATCCCTTCTCTTTTTTTTCAACTTTTTGCTTTTCTCTCTTTTTCGTTTTCATTCCCCTCTCTCTCTCTCTCTTTCTCTTTTTTATCTTTTCTCTCTCCTGCTTTTTCTCTTTTTCTTTCTTTCTCTCTCTCTCTCTATCTCTCTTTTTCTCTATCCCTGTTTTTCAATTCTATCTCTCTTTTTTTTTTTCTATCTCCCTTTTTTTCTCATCTTCTGGCGAAACACGGTTAGAAATTCGAAAATGTTAACGTTTCTTTTTTTTTCTTTTTTTTTTTTTCATCATCTTGGCCTTCACGCTTCCTCTATTTCTCAGAATTTTTTTTAACGCACAGTCATGCCCTACTGTTACGGCAAAAGTCAAAGGGAAAAACAACTGGAATTTAATCCTCTCACATTTTTACAATTTTAATTAACTATAGCTTTTTTTGAACATTTGAAATAATCTGGGGTTTTTTTTTTTTTTGATTCTTTTCACAAGAGCTTATTTTGTTATTCTTGATTAATCACGATTGTTAAATTGAATGGTGATTTTAATTAACTATGTTTTTTTAAATTAAGTGGCTTTTTATTGTAAAATTGAGTGTGTTTTGTGCCAGCTAGAAATCTAGTTTCTTTCTTTTCTAGATAAAACTGAAATTAAAAATAAAAATACAACAAAAAAAAAAAAAAAGAGAAGAAAAAACTCAATTGTCTATCGAAACTCGGAAACGATAGAAACCATATTTCATCGTCGTCGTTTATTTACATTGTATTGTACTTTATATTTTATGCATTTTGCTCTTTTCTGTTTGCTTTAGTAATTTACATATTTTTCCATTTTCCTTTTTCATCTTCAACCTTGCCCAACCCACCTGACACTCACACCCCGGAATTTCTCTGAACAAGATTTCAATTCTTTTTATTTTTGTACGTTAAAAAATTTACGATTCAAATGCAAATGTTTCATCTTTCCATTGTTGGGATCTTAATTGCAAAACGTACAATACAATTAATTCTGAAAAATAATAAATAAGAAAATAACGAACAGAAAAGCGAAAAGTTACATTATAAAGGGGAATTCAATTATAGCGTGTGCTAATTGTTTCACGTCATAAATATTTTATTTGCAATGTGATATAATGAAGTTTTCATTTAAATATAGAAGGAGAAATTATATCATTAAAGGATCAGGGACTTTTACTTATATTTTATCTTTTTTCTTAATATTTCACTTTTTTTCAAATTTAATTTGGCACCTAAATTCGCCTAATTTTTTATTTACTTTTAAATAGGAGTTGGAGAAATTTACCATTTCTATTTTTTGTCTTTTATTTTACGTGTTTTGTAAATTTTTCCAGTTTTTTAATTCCAATTTTCAATTTATCAATATTGTAATTAATCTAAATTTGAATTTTTACTTTTTAATAACAATTAATTCCATTAATTTTCCATTGATTCTTTTTTGTTGGTTTAAATTTGTGTTGGTGAAAATTTCAATCGATTCCAAATTCAGTTTATTTAAATTTCGTTTGGTTTTGATTTTAAACCTTATTGTAATTATTCTAAAAATGTGTTGATTAAAATAGTAATCGATTCTAAATTTAATTTATTTAAATGTCATAACCCTCTAAATCTTTTTGTATTTGAATTTTAATCAACCAGAAGTCAAATCAATCCAAAAATTTAATTTTAGTTAATCTTTATTATAATTAGTAAAATAAATACATTAGTTAAAATTTCCATCAATTCTGAACGTAACTTATCCAAAACTCAATTTAATAATATTTTTATTGAATAATCTTACTATTAATCGAGCATTTACTTCAAATTTATATATTATATATTAAAATTTCATTCTTGATTTTTATTGACATATTTATTACAGGAAAAAATCGATTCTAAATTAAATTTAATCAAATTTTTATTGATTTTTTATTTCAATTCATTGTGATTTGTAAAAAGAACGAAAATCCATCGATAAAAACTTAGAATTCTCTAAATTTCAATTTATCCAAATCGGTGTAGATTCAAATTTTAATATTTCTAAATATTAGTCGATAAGTTTAAAATTTATACAATTTATTTTTTATAGTATAATTTTTATTATGTGTAAAATGGTTATTTTTCATTTAAATTTATTTTATGTAACATTTTCCACTTTCAGCAAAATTTTAAATGATCTAAATTTCAAAAAATTGTAATTTTTTATTCAACCTCGATCCATAATATAGATCCATAATTTAATTTATGCAAATTTTGAATCTTCTACATTTTTATGAATTTTAATTTTCATCAATTAATTTCCAAATTTTTTAGTTATTCTCTCAAATTTTGATTATTCTCTTCAATTTTTAATTTTTCAAACAATTTTTCAATTATTTTTTTTTTTATTTCAAATATATCCTGTAATTTTTCTATTATTTTCTCCAATTTCTTAAATAAATAAATAATTGCTAATTATTTTTATTTTTTTGTCATAATTTTGAAAATTTATAATTGTTTATCTGAAATTACTATTACTTTAATCATTTTTGAATTATTTTTGCGATGCTTTAATTATTATCTTCCATTGATTATTTTTAAATAATTTAGTAATTTATTTCTTTTTTTTAACATATATATTAATTTGTCATTTTTTTCAATTATTTCTCTCAAATTTTCTTTATTTTTTACATCTTATTATTGTTTTTATCGTATTTTAATTATTTTTTTCAAGTTTCAAATTTAAAAATAATTTTTTAATTATTTTCCTCAATTTTTAATTACATATTCTCATTTTTTAGAATTATTTTCTGCAATTTTCAATTATTTCCATTCTTTTTCATAATTTACAAAATTTTAAACTGATATTTCAATTATTTTATTCAATTTTAAATTATTTATATATGAAGATAACAAAAAGATGATATTAAATTTTTTTATCTTTAAATCATTATAATTTAAATAATTTCAAACGTTCATTAACTCATATTCCAATTTATTGAAACTTTTAAATTTCAATTAATTCAAATTAAAATGCATATTAATAAATGTATAATAATTAAATATTATTAATTATTTTCCATATTTACAATAATCCTTTTTTTAATTCTTACAAGATTTCTAAGAGATTTCACTTTTTTAAAACTGTTTAATTTTTATCTTATAATTTCTTATTTTTAAAAAAATTTAAGATGTTTTTTTCTCTTAATTTTGCTATTTTTTGTGTATTTGTCTTTTAATTTTAGGATTTTCTTTAATTTTCTTCTTTTTATGCAAATTATTTAATATTATTTTACACAATTTTGTTATTATAACATTCGCTAAACTTTTTATTTGGTTGATTTTCTTAATTATTTACATATTTATAAAAAGAAATGCGCTCATTTTTTTGGAAAATTTATTCATTTTGATTTCACATCTTGTCTTTTTGCTTGTAAACTCATTTATTCTTTTATAAAACTTTTAGATTTTCTTTATTTTTCTAAATTTATTGAATGAACTTGTATTAAGTGTAATATTATAAAAATATTTTTGGTTTAATTCTCCGAACTTTTTTATTTTTAAAGGATTTTTAAATTTCTTTTGTGCAATTTTTATTTGTCTTTATATGCATTTTTTATTTTTTGTACTTTCAACATTTTTTTACAGTTTTCCAGTTTAAGAAAAAAACATTTCTCAATTTTCTTTCTATTTATTCAATTTTCTTTTTGTTTTACAATTTTCTTAGTCCTTCCTAGCATTTTAATTAATTCTTTAATTTTTATCATCATTTTTTTAATTCTTAGAAACGTTTTTCCTTCTTTTAAATTGTTTAGTTTTTATCTTGTAATTACGAATGTTTGAAAACATTTATTCGATGCTTTTATCTACATTTTTTAAATTTCTCATTTTTCTACTTTTTTGAAGACTTTTATTCTTAAATTTTATATTATGTAAATTTAATCCTGTACTAAATATTCTCATTTTAAAATCGTTCTTCTATTTCACAGAATTTTTTTTCTTTTGAAATTTTCCAAAATTTTCCAAAATTTTATTCATTCTTTTTTCTTCAATTCCTTGTAAAATAATTCTCTAATTTTTATAATTTATTTATTTTTTTTTATTTATTTATTTATTTATACATATATACGGGCTATCAAAAAAATTGCCCTTTCGTAATAATTTAAAATTCTTGTTTATTATCTTCTTATTTATTTTTTTAATTTAAAAAAAAATTCGGTAAATAGTTAAATTTTTTTAAAAGAGTTTTTACTCTTTTATATATTTTTATGTCACTGTTTCATTCTTGTGGTTTTTTTTTAATTTTTCTTTATTTTTTTAAAAAAGTCCATAATTTCTTTTATTTAAAAGAATTTTCTCATTTATTTAATAGACTGTTTTCTTATCTTTTTACGTTCTTGTTTTTTTTTTACAATTAATTTTTTTCGCTGTTTTTACCTAATTTTCTTAATTTTGCAATCATATGTGAGTTTGAGTATATTTTTTTGAAATTTTCTCATTTATTCGTCATAATTTGTTTGATTTTGATTAAATGTTTCTTTATTGTTCTTTATTGTTTCTTATTTAATGTTCTCAGATTAAAAAATAGACTACTTACAAATAAACACTTGAAAATTTTATTTACTGATTTTATTTGTTTAAAAAAACAATTTTTGATTTAAATTAAAAAAACCCGATTTAAATTTAAAAAAATGTTTTTTTTATATTTTTTTAAAAAAAAAAGCATGATTTTTATCAGCCTTAATTTACATTATTCTAATGTGTTTAAATTTATTTCTAAGATTTTCAAGTATTTTTCTCAATTTTTTTTTTCTCTAATTTTAAGACATTTCTATGATTTTTTAAATTTTTCCCCCCAATTTTTAATGCTATCATCATTATTTCTGTCAATTAATTTGCAATTATTTTTTTAAAATTTCAATTACTTTTTGCCATTTTTTTAATTCTAAAATTTTATTAATTTTGTCCTATATAAAAACGGAAATTTGTTTTACTTATTTTTAAATATTATATTTAAAATATTTATGATTGCTGATAACAAAAAGTGTAGAAATTAATCTACTTTAATCTAGTTTGAAAATAATTCATTTTATATAAAAATAGAGCTAATAACCTATTATTTTGTCCCAGGTTTGCCCGTGAGTCGTGGAGTTGCGGAATTATCGACAAATTTTTAGATAACTGAAAATAGCTGCTTAAATAAGGAACAGGACAGTTTCTTTAACAAGTTTTCTATTAAGCGTCGACCTGATTTTTAATGTCAAACTTTGTCAGTGGAAACTGTGTGATAATCAATAAATTTGCCGATTTGTGTCAGCAGCTGGAGGAATTTTGCAGATTTAGAACTCGGAATAATGATAATGATAATACAAATGCCGACGAATCATCAATTGGCGCTCAATTTGACGCGAGAGATTGAATCATCGGAACAAGTTTGACCTTTCATTTGACGGGCGTCGCGAAGAAATTGATTGTGTATTTAAAGTCAAAAATTGAGGAAGTTGTGTGAGACGAGCGCGCGGTGAAATGGGAAAATGAAATATCGAGCACGTCAGCTTTGACCCATTTTAATCGAGACATCTACAACACATAAGCAAAGAGACAATGGACTGGGGTTTCAAAACAAGTCCATTCGGTAGAATAATACGAATCAGCAATTTCCGCTGGATCTCGTTACGCCTTGTGCTCTTCGGTGTGGTGAACGAGAGTCTTGGTCTCGTACATAATAAAAAGTTTAATGCTGAGAGACATTAAAGAAAAAAGAATGCGTAAGAATTCAGGGTTCGTAATGAACCCGATATGAAAAACGCGGCGAGTATAATTTATTTTTTTATCGCAGTATTTCCCCCATAAAAGCACCGGCTATAATAAAGCGTTATATTGCCGCTCTGAAAAGTAACGCGCCTTCGGCCTTTACGGTCTTATTTGCGGAGACGTAAAAATCGAGAAAATCAATACGAAACTTCTGACATTAAATATTCAGGCTATTGACTGCCTTGAGAACCTGGGTGGGGCCGCGATAGACATATTTCGTTTCATTTCTAGTTGTCCTTAATATCTTAACTGGCCTCAAAATTGCAAAATTTATTTTCTTCAATTTTGTCCTAATAGTGTCATAGGCCGAGAATTTTATCATTTTTTTAAGCTATTTGCTCACTCTGTAGAGGAAGCTTTCTGATTGTTAAGATTTTCGAGTCTAAATTGACAAATTCTCATCTAAGAGTAAATTTTCATTTCTAAGCAAAAGACCAGATGTGTGGTAAATTTTTTGTCGCTTGTGTATCTTGAGAACGCCTCAATAAATTTTAACAAAATTTTAATGACGATTTTTAAGTTCATAAATGTCTAAATTTAGATACAGAGATTTTTTAAAATCAACCAACTTTTTTTAGCATCAGTTTTTAGACTAATAAGTTTGATTTTTAATCTAGAATATTTTATCGAAAGCAACTGTAGTAAAAAAATAAAAATTAAAGAAGTTATTCGCAAAGAAAATTAACAACGCGAATAGGAGGCGCCACTTGTTTCAAAACAAATATGGCCGACATAAGAGTGTTTTTTTTTCAGACAGTGCATTGTTTGAAGTCTATTGTTACAATAAATTATTACACAGCCCCACAAGAAAAAGGAATATTTTGTCCGAGACACTACACTAGTATATTTCTGTGTATTCTTCTTCGCTGATTCTGAATCCGAAGTCAGAATTGCTAGATTGGTTCTACTTTTTGAGATATTCTCAAAAATATAATAAAAGTTGAATTTGGAATTTTTGTCTAAATTCCATTGTTTTCACACAAAATGAATAATTATTACTGTTACAAAACTATCATTCACTTCTGAAAACGCCTCAAAAATCTTGTTTTTTTAAAAACTACTAATTGCCGTTTACAAATGATGTAAATTTTCACTCTGATGTCACTCTTATCTCGGGCATATTTGATAGTTTCTAGAGTAACCGATATGCGCATTTTGTAAATTAAAACTGCCAATATAAAGAAAAATAATTTTAAATGTCAAAAAAAAATGAAAAATCATGAATTATTATGTGGATTTTTGGTGAATAACCTCTTTAATAAAAGTTAATCGATTCGTTTGGAGATAAGAAATACGATTTTTTTTATTTATTAAGTATTTTTAGCGTGACAAAATTTTTTGGCATAAAACGGTATTTTTAGAGTAAAACAGGTGCTAAAAAAAGTTGATTAGGTTTTTTTTAAATTATTATATTTTTTTTTACTATTTATAAGCTTAATAAGCCAACCAAATTTTATTGAAACCCGTTGAAGCGTTTTTCATTTAAAAAGCATAAATTTTCATTTTTAAGAAAAAGTTCGGATGTTTTTTCAGATATTTTTTTGTCGCTTGGATATCTCAAGAACGACTCAGCTGATTTTAATAAAATTTGGGTGGCAAATTAAGCTCATAAATATCTAAATTTTAAATTTAAATCAACCAAATTTTTTTAAGCACTATTTTTTACCAAAAATATCGTTTTTTACAAAAAATTCTTTCAAACTAAAAATACAACTTATCAAATGAAAAATCATATTTCTTATCTCAAAATGAATCAACTGATCTGTATAAAGTCTATATTTGACCTAAAATTCGTAAAATAATTCATGATTTTTCATTTTTTTTTCATTAAAAATTTTTTTTTCTAATAACTTCTACAATTAATTTTCATATTATTAATTTATTGCTTCCTGTATGTAGAAGCAAATTTTTTAGCTTACGTGGAAGCGAAATGTTTATAAAACGGACCTAATTTTCACCTAGTTCATTTTTTTTAACCATAGCTCGTTTAGAAAAAATATTCTATTTGAAAAAATTAATTAGTTCAATTGTATAAAGTTTTATTTGTAATTTTATTTATTTTATCTAAAATTTGAAGAAATAATGGAGATTCTTAATTTTTAATGAGGTTTCCTCATGGTTTTTTTAACATAACTTCGTCTTCAATTGTCATTTTTAAGTGATAATTCCTTTATAAAAAATATTTTACATTGAAAAACGAATTGACTGATATTTATTTAGTATATATTTTCCCAGAAATTAATATAATTAATCATGTTTCTTCTTTTTTGAATAAAATAATATAATGGTATATAATGGACTAAAAAATCGCATAAATTTGTCAAAAATCAATTCGTACGAATAAAAATTCGGTAAAATGGAAATTCTGGTATTTAAAAATTAGGGTCGATTAAAGTTATGTTTAATGGGAAATTTTGAATAATTAAAATTCGGGTTAATTAGAATTATTCATTTGAATAAGAATTTGATTGAAGAAAAATTCTGTAGAATAAAAAAATATTTAAATTTTGTCAAATAAAAATTAGGTGCTTGAAATATTATTATTTGATGTGACAATTAGGGTTGATTTAAATTCGATTGCAAATTCGGCTAAAAGAAAATTCTATCTTATTAAATTTAGTGAGATATAAATTTTAATTCATGGATTCAATATTTTTGCAATAATTTTTCAAGATATTGAAATGTCTAATTCAAAAATGTATCCTGTCAATTATCCCCTATTGGAAAAAAATGTAAATTGAATTTTTTCTTTAATTTCAAATAACTCATAAAAAAAAAACAAAAATTTTTGTATAGATCTCATTTAAAAGATAATTTTCCATAAAATTCGTCCAATTTATCAGTATTATTGTATAATTTTTTTTCTTACATTTCAGAGGAACTTTTTTTTGAAAAATGCAAAAAATTCTAATTTTATAGTTACCGGGAAAAAATCCTTAAAAAATATATTTATTAATTAAGGGAGAATCGACATCAATAAATTTCTAAAATGGAAACACAATCAGGCATATTTTTTTTCTGTTTTGTAAAAGATTTCTGAATATTTCTTTTTTTTTAATCTCGTGTCCTAAGCTACAATTTTTTAATTCTGCCAAAAAAGACTAAATTTTAATTTCCACAGAAATTTTTTGTTTTCCAGAGAATTAGTTTAAAGATAAGTTGACATTTATTTTTTTTAAAAAAAACACGGTTTTTCAGTTTCCACTTTCGGGAAATAACTAAATTTTAGTTTTTCAGTTCCATAATATGTAACCAGGAAATTTCAGCTTTTCCCTACTTTCACACATTCTCCAAAAATCCTAAATTATGTACTTTTCTCTCTTAACAAGGAAGGAAATTCTAAAATATTGTAGATAGTTTAAAAATTCTGACACTTTTTTAATTTTGATATTATAATAATTTATTCAATTTTCAGGTTGTATTGTCGGCGTGTAGCACGTACTTCGACACAATCCTATCACAATACGAGGAGAAGGATCCAATAGTGATCATGCGTGACGTCAAATTTTCCGATATTAAAGTATTGGTGGAGTTCATGTATAAGGGAGAGATCAATATCGACCACGTAAGTACAATTTTATTGTTGATTTCTGGGTCACTTTCATTTTCCTTCTAAAATTAAAATAGCTTTCTATATATATACAACTTGCATTAACCATATACACTCGAAATCGATTCACTCTTTTTTCTCTAGAAATAAATGTAATTTTGCAAAAGCTGTCACATAATAATTTATCACTTTCGTTACTTCTTTTTTCAGAGAAATTAAATTACTAAAAAGCTTGTATTTTTAAAACTGAAGCTCATTTTCTCTTTTTAATCATTCATATTATCCCTTGTCAAGATTCATTGATAAAAATAAAAAAAAAACCTTTCTCTGCCAATTAATTATTTACTAACCTAGATTTTTATTCCGTATTTTAAATCCAATTTGTATAAAATTTTCTTTCAAAGCTGAGGGAAAAGGAACTGTTTTCAGTACCTATACAAAAATAGAAAATTATAGAAAATATTTTTTTCTTTTGTTTTTTTCCCAATTAAAAAGATAATTCTTATTTGGTTCTAGAACCATTAAAATTTGAAACTTATTATTAACAATACTTTTTTTTGTGTATTTTCATTAAATGTAGTTAATATTGCAATTATTTTTTAATAACTTGTAAACATTTTGACAAATTTTAACGAAAAGAATCGTAGAGAATTTTTCAGAGGACAAAATAAGAAATTTTGGAAAAAGATCCAATAATTTGTAAGAAGTTCCAGAAAGTCTTAGAAACTTCAGGAAATTTTTTATTTCAGTCTTATATTATTTAATAATTTAAAATGTTTCAGAATTTATTCAAAAAAAATTTCAAATCGTTTTATCTAACAAATAATAATAATATGTTTACAAAATAATAAGACAAAAAAATGTTGTTTAACTTACTAGAAAAATAAGAAGAAAATGTAAAAAACATTCACAAAAAAAAAAAATTAAGATTTTTCATTTTTGTAAACGTCTTTTTATATTTTTGTTTAATTGTCCTGTTTTTTCAAATTTAAAGAATTTTTTCACTGGCTTTTTACTTGCCTTTTTACATTTTCTCAGTTTTTATTAAATTACATGTTTCCAATATTGTTATTTTGCATTCATTTAAAAGTTTTTGGCTATTTTTTGTTACTATCTTATTTCTTTATAACGTCTTATATTTTTTGGAAGATTTTCTCCATTTTTTAAAAACAATTTTCACTGATTTCAATGGAATGTTCTTAATTTGTCTTTTTCATTACTACTTTTTGATTGATTCGTCAAAATTTTTTATAATTCTTTCGTAATTTTAAAATTATTTTTAGTTCTATTAATTAAATTCTTATATAATTTTATCTTAATATTTTACTAGACGATTTTAACCTGTTTCAAAACTGTTTATTTTTTTTTTATAATTTTTTATTTCTTCAAAAATATAGGTATTCTGTATTTTTTTACTTTTTTGTTCCTTTTTTTATTGGATTTTATACATTTCATTTTACTCTATTTCATCCATTTTTAACCATTAGTAATGTTTCTAGGTTTTATCTTTAAACAAAAATTATTTTTCGTAAATTATCGCATTATTTTATTAATTATTCTTTTTTTTCTGTGTAAAGGGGTGGAGGGGGGGGGGGTTTAAATCATTTTCGTTAGTTTTCTGATTTCTTTTTGATTGTCTAATGTTTTTCCTCCAATTTTTGAAACCTTTTTTATATTTTTTTGCAAATTTACTTACTGTCCATAACATTTTCACTATTTCTTTTTTTTTTAAATTAAATTTTAGTTGTTGGAATGTTTTCTTAAATTAGTGTAATGTTTTGTAATTTCGTTAGCTCTTTTAAAGTTGCTACGTATTTTTTTTAATTTCCTCATCATTTGAATAACTTCCTTACCTCGCTTATTTTCAAATAAGTTTGTACTTTTCTGTTTTTATATTTTTTTCTTATCTTTTTACATTTTGCTAGTAGATTTTTCAAAACTTCTTTATTGTTTTCCATTCAATCGTAAGTTTCTAAATATTTTTTTTGTAACTTTTTCATTTCTTCGAAACTTGTCAAATTGTTTTCAAATATTTTCTTGCCTTTTAAATACTTTTCTTTAGTTTTCTGATTTTTTTTCTTATCTATTTTTAATTCTTATCAATTTAAAATTGTATTTTTGGAGATTATCGTAAGGTTTCTTAATTTTTTTTTAATTTAAATTTTTTGGATTTTTTCTTAATTTGTCTAATACTTAAAAACTTTTTAGTTTTTTTGAAGTTCTTTTTATGTTTTTTTTTAATTTTCTCAGTTTTTTGAATAATTTTCTCATTTTTTTATTTTAAAGAATTTTTTAAATTCTGTTAAAGTTTTAGTGCGTATCCTTTGAAATATTCTCAGTTTTTAATAGATTTTCTATGATTTTTCCATTTTTGCTTTTATAGTTTTTAAATTTTTTTTGCAATTTTTTTGTTTTCATAGACTTTTAGGATTTTTAAGATTTTTTCGTAATTTGTATAATATTTTAGGACTTTTTATTGTTTTTAAGTTCTTTTTAATGTTTTTAATTTTTAATAAATAAATAAATTCTCTTAGTTTCTTGAATAATTTTCTCAACTTCTGTATTTTAAACAATTTTTTCATTTCTGTTACAGTCTAAATACTTATCTTTTGTAATTTTCTCAGTTTTTAGTAGATTTCCTACGATTTTTCCATTTTTGCTGTTATTTCTAGTTTTTAAATAATTTTGTTTGCAATTTTCTTTTTGAAATTCAGACTTTTCAACACTTTAACCGATAAATTTGATTGGATTTTTCAACCTTTACCTACTGTTTTGTATTAATTTTAATATTTATTAATTCGTGAATATATATATATATATTTTTTTTTTTAAATTAAAATTGCGCATAGGTGATTTTTTAAAATCGCTCTTCGTATTATTTCTTTTAAACCCCATTAAACTTTAGTATTAATTTATAAGTTTATAATTTATAAATTTGTAACTACATTTCAGACTTTTTAACACTTTAACTGATAAATTTGAAGTGATTTTTCAACCTTTATCTACATTCTTGAATTAATTTCAATATTGATTAATTAGTGAATATATATTTATTTTTTTAAATTAAAATTGCACATAGGTGACTTTTTATAACCACTCTTCGTAATATTACTCTCAAATCCCGTTACATTTTAGTAGTATAATAATTATCGTTAAAAGATCAAATCCGTGAAAATTGCAATTTACGATCCGGAAAATCCAGGAATTTGAAAATGATAATCCACTAGATATCCTGTTAATAAAAAAAAACCAATTTGAATTTAAGTACAATAATATTTCGAAAAATAATCAAATTTTTATAAATTTGTTAAAATTATTCGAAATTAAAATTTTCCCTCTTTTAAATCACTTTCTAATTTGTAGATACCAAGGAATTGAATTTCCTTATAATTAAAGAAAAATTGATTTCCTTTGCTTTCTTTTCTCAAGTCTTTACTCACAATTATTTCGTTTCATTTGAAAAGACTTTGAGACTGCTAAAATTCGCAAGGGTTTTTTTCGTTTAACCGTAAATTTAAAAAAAAAATTGTTATAAACAGTAGTAAAAATAATAATAAAAATGTAATTTAGGAAAAATTGACTTATTTTTAATTTTTAGATTAAAAATTATTTTTTTGGTCTTAAAAAGCGTTTGCGAACTTTTTGCCATGATGATGTTCTCAGAGAAGTGATTCTTTGTCGTTTGCCTGTTACTTGAATCTTATCATTGGTTTTTTTTTTCGTTTTTCAGACTCTTGAAGATTTTTTCGTTAGTTGGCCGGTAATGAAAATTGCGGCTGCAAGTTTCTGATTGATTTGCCATCTCATTCGATGTATAGAGTTTTGCTCGATCGCTTTTGCGTCACATGGCACGTTTTTCACATCGAGTCAACGAAACGAAAGCGGCAATTTCTGAAATACATTTATTCCCCGCGCACCGCTGACCCACTTAGCATTTTTCCAATTCTGCCAGCCCGACCGATAGAAAGCCAGCGTTTGTAGAAAGTTCCCATATTATTTAGCATTCAGTGGCGCGCTGCATTATTGCAGTGAAAATTAGCAAATAATAATTGGATTCATTGTTTCTCACTTGCTTGTATCCAGATTCTTAGTTCTCTTTCGTTCATTCATTTTTTCATATTTTCATTTTTTTCTTTCCTTTTTTTTTTTGAGACTCTCTGACAACCTGCATGTCGTCGCTTCCGACAAACTCATCGTGAAAAGCTCTCTCACCACTGTCGCTTGATTATGGACTAGATAAAAATAACAACACTCAATTTTTTATATTTTATTTTTACGTTCACATTACTCTTATTAGTTTTATTTTTATTGTGCAATAGAGCATAAATGCACCCCTATTTATTATTACTTTTTATATTCCTGTCACTAAAAAAAAAAAAAAAAAATACCTATTTCCAAGAAAGTGGAGCTTATATTTTTCTTTTTTAATAGATTCAGCGTAAAGTTATAAATGAGGATTCATTATAACTTTAGTAAAAGATTAAAAATATCGATAAAGGACTTTAATGTTATTAATTCCGATAAAAGAGTTTAATTTTAAAGTCATTTATTCTGACAATGGACTTTTGAATGATTTACATTCTGCTACAGGATTTTTTAATGTTATAAATTCTGAGAAATTTATTTAATTAAAGTAAAGAAAATTACTTTTTAACTGCTCATCAACTTCTTTCTCTTCTTATTAAGAATTTTTCACAAAAGTTCTTTATTAAGGATCTAATTAAGAAAACTTTACCAACTTAAGTTATGAGATTGAAAATCTTGCTCGTTAAATTTTCTTTAATTAAATTTTGAGATGATTGAAATTTGAATAATCTTGGACGTATACGTGTATTAATTATTATTTTAGAATTTTGAAAGACAGGTTTTTTTTTTTAAATTTATAAAGTAGATTTGATTCAATTTCCATTTACTTGGAGTTATTCAAAGCTCGTGTCGGGAAATTAAATTACTAAAAAAAAAAAAAGAAAAGAAAATTTCCAAGTAGGGTGTTTATGCCTTGGTTCCGAAAAAAGCACGCCTTCGACTAAATCATAAGTGAATAGCGCATTAACCTGTGTTATATGCGATGCAGCTGTTGTTCTCAGAAAATTGTTTACGTCAAGTAAAAGTCAGCTTGATTTTTCTAATGATAGCTTCGTTTATACTCATTTACATTCGAAATTGAACTCGTTGACGCGACGAAAGGCAGTCGAAAGTCTATCGCAGGAAAATACCCACACGCACCAACTTAATGGAAATCTGATATATTTTTTCTAATCAATATTGAATTCTATCTAGTGAGCTTCCGAGAATTTAATCGATTCTAATGCCGCAAAATGTAGGTTTTACATTAAAACTGGATACAATTTACAGTTCCATTTCAATTGACTCAATCTTTAATTTATCAAAAATCAATTCTAATTATTTTAATCGAGGTCAAATTTTGAATTAGCCGAAATTGCAGTGGATAAATAGAGGATTTCTACTAATTAGAAAAAAATAAAAAATAGGGGAAATTTGGAGAATTTGGAAAAAATCATAAAGTCAGGGAATTTGAAAAAGACGGGATTAGTTTTTTTAAAAGTTTTTCCGTTTAAAGGAACGGAATTTTTGTTGATTAAATACACAAAAATTTAAGAATTTTTTTCAGAATTTGCAGAGAAAAAAGACCGAAAATTTATAAAGGGATCCGAGAATTTGTAGAAAGTTCTTGGAATCTTGGATCACTTTTATGTTCTTTAAAAAAATTAGTTTAGAATAATTTAGAACTTATTCTAGAAATTTTTATAAATTTACAAAATAATAAGAAAATTAACTTTCTTTTTAATTTATAATAATAATAATAAAAATAAAAATAATAATAATAATAGTAACAAATTTAACTACTCTTCCTATAAAAAAAAGAGAAAGTTGACTTATCAAAAATATAACAAAAACAATTATCTCAAAAGAAATGCTCAAAGAGTATAAAAATAGTTATTTATTGAACTTCAAAGTTGGGAAATCGAAAAGTTTGAATTAAAACAGTCAGAGAGACAGCGATGTGTTAAAAAGTAAATTTCAGTGCTTACCGTGTGTAAAATTCAACTTTAGAAGTTAGTGTTGTTCGAACATAAACTAAAAGAAAATTTTGTTTTATTTTATAAACAAAAAAAAGTAAAACTCCAAAAGAACATTTCAATGGTTTTGAATAGAAAATTACTTCAAAAATGATAATTTTCATAATTCTTTTATAATTCTTTGACCTTTAAATAATTTTTATAATTTTTTAAAAAGCTTCATTCTGTATTTTTGTTAACATTTTCCATAATTATCATTTTTTAAAGATTTTTCTATTTTGTTATTAGATTTTTTGCACTTTTCTCCATTTTACGTACAATATTAAAAATTTTCGTTTTTATAACATTTGGAAAAATGTTTAGGTTGTTTCGTTGATTTTCTATTTTATTTTCATAATTATAAAATGATTCCATACATTTTTTAGGAACTTTTGAGTGCTTTATACTTTTTTTTTATTTTTCTTAATTTTTTGGCATTTTTTTATTGTTGCATAATGAAAAAATGGCATTGTTGAAAATTTAGCTTTTTTCGTAGTTTATTGCATCGGTTATTATTTTTCTTTTTTCAAGATTTTAGAATTTTTACTTGAAATTTCTAATATTTCAGAACTTTTATGCTTTTAATGTTTTTAATTTCAGTTTTTTTTTAATAATTTCATTACCCTTTTTAGCTTTAAAGAATTTCCTTATAAAGAACATATTTTTTTCCTTATCTCTTTTTTTCTTAGTTTTTAGTCAATTTTCTCCGATTTTCTTACTTTTGCCTTTATTTCTAATATGTATTCCAATTTTTCAAATTCTTCCATTTTTGATTCCTCATAGAGGAAGCTTTCTGATCGTTAAGGTTTACGATTTTCTAAAAATAGTCTAAATCGTCTCATTTTCATCTAAAAAGCGTAAATTTTCATTTTTAAACAAATGTCCAGATGTATGTGTGTGCCTGTGTGTGTGTGTATGTATGTGTTCGTGTGTGAACTTATTTTTCGCCAGGATATCTCTAGAACGCTTCAACGGATTTCAATAAAATTTGGTTGGCTTAAGCTCATAAATATCTAAATTTGGACACAGGGATTTTAAAAAAAACCTAACCGATTTTTTATCACCTTTTTTCATCGAAAAATATCGTTTTTTGACAAAAATATTTTTTGTACTAAAAATACATCTCAATGAATAAATAAATCATATTCCTTATCTGAAAACGAATCGACTGACCTATATAAAGTTTACAATTGATCAAAAATTCATAAAATAATTCATCTTCCATTTTTTTTGCATTTAAAATTCTTTTTTTTTTTTTAATAACTTCTCCAATTAACTTTTATACTATTAATTTATTTTTTGCTTACGTGGAAGCGAAATGTGCACAAAATGGACATCATTTTCACCGAGTTTCATAATTTACTAGATTTTTAAATTTTTTGACTCTCTCAAATTTTTTCTCATATATTTTTACATTTTATTTTTGTGTAATTTTTTAAAACCATTTTTTCGTAGATTACCACATATATTTTTAATTTTTATTTTTAAATTTAAGTTTTTTTTTAGATTTTTCATTCATTTAAAGCTCTTTTCATGAATTTTTTCATTTTCCTAATTTTGTCACCAAGTTTTATTTTAAAAACAAATTTCTTTACTTCTTTTGTAGATTTTTTACTTATACTTATTGAGTACATTTTTCTTTTTACATTTTCACAATTTTTAGTATATTTTGCCCCATTCTTATTTTTGCATTTATTCATTATAGTTTAGATATTTGTTTTAATTTTTTCTTTTTCTCATATTTTTTCAAGTAGATTCTTTATTTTTTGTTTTTGTACATTATTTTTAAATTTCAATTATTTTTGCCATTTTTTGTTGCCTTTTTACGTGGTTTTAATTCCTTTTTCAACTTTACCATTCTTTCTTAGACTATCGCATAGATTCCTGGTTTTTTAGAGGATTTTTTTAAATAAATTTGATATATTTATTTATTTATTATCTATTTTATGACTAAGTTTCGTAAAATTATTTTTTGTTTTCCTAGTTTGAAAGTTATTTTTATATTTTTTGTTTAATTTCCTAATTTCTAAAATGATTTCCTTTTTTTTATTTCTTTTTATCTTTATACAATTTCTTTATTTCCTTTGTAGATTTTTCACTTACCATTTTATTTTTTCCTATTTTGCTTACGATTTTTTCTCAGTCTTCAGTAAATTTTCCCCGATTTTCTAATTTTTGCATTCATTTATAAAGTTTAATTACTTTTTTATAAATTTTTTTATTTTTTTATCATTTTTGTTTTATTTTTATAATATATGTATTATTTTTTTATTTTTATAATATATTTCTGTTTTTCCAAATTTTGGTCGGTACTTTTGATTAAATATTCTCACTGTTTCTTATTCTTTAAGAATTTTTGAGTTTTTTAGTCTTGATAATTTGGGAATCTTATATTTCAACCTTAACAGCAGTTTAGTTTTGACTAATAATTAATAATTTGTTACTTTAAGAAAAGGAATATTGATAAAATATTATAATTACATAATATTAAGAAGAGCAATTTTAAAAAGTCAATATTATTTTTAAAATACAAAAGTTTTATGAATATTTTCTTAAATTTCTTTATATTTTTTAATGTTATATTTTAAGGATGTTTAACCCATTGTCATAACTTTCAAACTAAAAAATGGTTTTTCACATAAAACAAAAATATTGATATTAATTTCACCCACTTTTGAAAGACCTAGGTGTAAATTTTTTGAAAAAAGTAGATTAAGACAAAATTTATTATAAAATAGTAATTATTTAACATTTTGTGTTTTTTCTTTAAAGTTTGCGAACTACTGTTATTTTTATCCAATTTTGACAAATAATAGCTCATTTTAATCTTTAAAATATTCTCTATAACTTTGTTCGCTGAATTGTGTTGAAAAAATTTTTGGTTAAAAAATATAGAAAAGAAAAATTTCATTTGCTTCATAATTTTGTAACAAAATATTATTATCAGAATCCAACAAAAAAATTTATAGAGAATGTGTCAAAGATTAAAACAAGATATTATTTGTCTAATTAGATAAAATTTACACTTGTTCACAAACTTTAAAGAAATAACATAAAATATTAAATAATTATTATTTGATAACAAATTTTGTATTAATCTAATTTTTTGTTAAGAAAATATACAGTTGTGTCTTTCAAAATTGGGTGAAATTATTTTCAATATATTAAAATATTACCTGATTAATATCTCGAAATAACATTTGGAAAAAGTTATGAAAACAATTTTTTAGGTCAGGGAAAATGAGGGGAAAAATCAAAGAATTAAAAAAAAGAAAATTGTATATTTTAAAAGAAATAATTTCTCTTTAATTAGAATGTTAACAAACTTTTTTTATTTTAATGCTACTCTGAATATAAAATTCTAATGAATAAATAAATAGAAATTAGAAAATATTCTGATTATATATTAACTAGAAAATTTAATTTTAGACGAGGCTCTCATCTCTATTAAAGACTGCTGAAGATTTGCACATTAAAGGATTGGCTGAAGTTAGTTGGCGGAGTGATTCAGCACAGAATGACATTGGAAATAGTGGTCACAGTCCTGCAGCAGCCACCCCTGGAGTAGAAACCGTCCTCAGGGAAGGAGATGGGGATGATCAACCTATGCCAAAACAGAGGCGTAGAGGTCGTCCACCTTTAGATGATCCGCCATCGGCGCACGATGTTTTCACGCCAAAAATCACTTGTATCACCGGAAATGTAGGCACAGAGGGCTCATTAAATGTAAACCAGGTTAGCTGAGCTTTGGGAGCATTGGGAATTTTTTTTCTCTTCTTTTTTTCTATGTAGATATATATTGACACTTTTTTAACTGCATGCTATATATGCACGCTTTTACGCTGCATAGGATTTACATCACTCAAATGTAGTAATAATTATATTCTCCTTCAATCTAATTAAGTCAATGAAATTCAAATACAGTTTCTGGATAATGGGATTATCTTCTAATTGGAAAATTAACGTTCAAAATATCATGTACATCAATTTCGGTACTTTAATCAAATTGTTTTCTTTTATTTTTGATTTTTAGTTGCATTAAAAAAGGTAATTTAATATCTTAATTATTGATCCGGACTAATTATTAGTCGACTTTAATTTAAATTAGATTCGAAATTTTAATAATCTACACGTTTGATTGAATCTGAACAATATTTTAAGTACTAATTTTATCAAGATTTGGTTTTTTTTTTCTTTTTTAGTTCTTAACGCTTAATTAATATTAAAATTTGTTTTAAAATAATACGTTTTTTCATGTTTGGATTGTTCTAATGGTTAAATTTCATAAATGTTTGCATGAAAAAACTTACACTATATGAACATATTTTCGATTAAATTTCAAATATTTTGAGAAGTCTAAATAAAGAATTCAATAAGCTACAAGGACTCGAAGTTAAAAATGTCGGGAACCTAGTTTTGAGAAAATTAAGTTTAAAAATCGAGTTTGCCATTAACTCCAATGCTAACTAAAAATTAAAAATGAGATTGTTATGTACGTGTTTTTAATTACGATGAAATTATGATAAACGCATGATTCGACGTGGGAGATTGTGTAGTTTGTTTTTTAAAAATAAAACAAAATAAATAATCTGAACTACTTTTTAGAAAATGCAAATTTTTTGGAAAATAAAATGGTCGTAAAAAAATAAATACATTATATTAAATTAAATTATTGACTTTTAAATTCCAGTTTATCAAATCTTTAATCTATTTTAAATTTTAATCGACTTAAATTCCAAGTAGTCTAAATTTGAATTTAAAAATTTGAATTGACTAAGTAAATTTAATAAGTCACTTAATTTATAAAACCTTTTATTGAAATTGCATTTAATCTTAATTAAAATCGATCTAAATTACATTTGGTCCTAATTTCAATTTATAAAATTTTTATTTATTCCAATTTTATTTAATACTAAATTTAATTCAATCAAAAATTTAGTTGATTTAAATTTAATTAAATTTAATTAAAGTTTGATATCAATAGATCTATTAATTATTGAGTCTCTTTGTTAATTATTTAAATATTTCTGTTTAAAATGACTGTACATTATAAAATGTAGTAACGTAGATTTGGATTTTTATAATATATTGTTAAATATTTTACTCATGATATTAAATTTTCTTGATTAGGAGGAAATGATGAGCGAGGGAGGTGACCATGAAAGTTGGGATGACGACATGATGGCAGCGAATGAAAATAACGACCCTTCTCTTTCAATGGTTAGTTTTATCTTTGTTTTTGTATTAATTCGAGCTACATTAATTTAGTTTAATTACACGGCTATTTCTATTAATTTATATTAATGTATTTTTATTAATTCAATTATTCAATCAATTGTGAAATTAAAAAAATTTATAGGTATTTAAGTTCATTTCTATTATAAAAGTGGTAATTTTTACTAAATTATTTATACTTGTTCAATTACATTTTTATTAATTTCCGTCGACTAATTAATTTTCTTTTCACAGCTTTCTTACATGTCAAAAGACGATGGAAACGATTTGGAGAAAAAAGGTAAAATTCCTCAGATTTTTATTTTTTTTTTCAATTTGCAGTCAATTTTGCAAATTATTTAAAATAAAAAGTGTTTATTAATATAATAAAACGCAGGGTTGCTGCAGAATTTGTAAAATCTAAAAAATACTTGAAAATTAATGATTTATTGACGTTTTGGAAAAGACTTTTACAAAATCGACATTTCAGTTCTCATTTTGAGTTAAATAAAGAAATAAAAAAAAATAATAAAAAATTGTAAAATCAAGATTTTGTAGCAATCCTAAATAATTATATAAAAAAATGTAGTAAATGTTATATAGTAAAAAGCAAGTAAATAAATAAGTAAAGAAATGTTTTAACTAATTAAATTAAAATTAAAAATTTAATTTTAATTATTTACTAAATAAAATTATCAATAATGTATATTTGATATTTTAAAAATGTCAATAAATAAATATTTTTATGATAATTATTATCATTATTTCAGCTCCGAATACACCTTCACTTTTAAACGCCTCAAATCCAGCAATACCTGAACAATTTCGAGATGTTATCAAAATGAACGATTATTTAACGACGGGTCGACGTCAAGAGTTTTGGGAGGAACCTTTTACGCGACGCGTTATGGACGCCATAAAAAGCAAGGAACTGGAAATGAAGACTGCAGCTGAAATACTCGGAGTTTCTTATGGAACTCTTTACGGAAGATATCGTGACAGTTATGGATGCCTTAAACACCCATACAGGTATCTTTAAATAATCTATTTATTATTTTTCAAAGTAAATTATTTACATTTTTAAAGACATGTTTAATGAAGATCGCATCAGATGGAGCTTCTTACAAAATACAAACACGATCATCTTCGGATATGTCTTTATAACTCACGACCGCCCAAAAGGATGCATTTTAAACAAAATTCCCGTATTTCTATTTACTTTGCGTTTTTGATATTATTTAGTTTATAAAGTGTAAAAGAGTACATTTCTTTTCTTTATTTTTGTATTTGTTTATTTATTTTATTTATTTATTTTTTTTTCAAAAATATATGTTTATTATTTTAATCATTATATTAAAATAAATTCTCTGTATTCTTTACATTTTTAACAAAATTAAAAGAAAATTTTGTAAACTTTAAGATGGTAGCAAAAAATATTCGCATTAAAATTTTAGTTTAAAAGTCAAACAATATCTCAAAACATGTTGCCTCAGACAAAATTTATGTTCAAATTAAATATTCTACTTTTCATTCCCGGAAAGTTTATAATGGCCATTTTAGAGAATTTTTGAGAAGTTAATTAAAATCAAAAAGCATTCTCAGAAGTTAAAATATGTTAAAATATGTGTAAATAGGTGTATTGAATACCTATTATAAACATACGTAAAAACAGATGCCAATGTGTTCAGAATTATAATAACCTCTCTGAGAATGCCTTTGAGTTTTGATTTATTTCTCAAAATTTCTCTGAAATAACCATTAGAATTCATGGAAAACCATGAACCATTGTCTATTTGAATATACTCTTTTAAATTTTAATCAGTCTCAATTCTAATTGAAGAAAACATTTACTTCATGAAATTTCAATGACATAGTAAGAATAAATTTAATTTATACAAATTTTAAACGATCTAATTTTTCATTTATTCTAATTTTATTCCAATTCAAATTTGATTCATCTAAATTTCAGTTGATTTTCTATTTGAATATTTAGAACTTTTTTCTTATTTGTTTAAAAATTCTAAAAGAAAATACCAATTTTCAATAATTTATTTCTATTGTCGTAGGTATCTTAGACTGTTATTTATCATTTTTAAAATGAATTCAAATTAAAGAAACTTTAATTTACTTAAAATTTTAATCGATAATTTAATAAGTATAAATTTTAATCTATCTTAAATTACTGAGTTAAAAATATCTCTAATGTTTTGATATATTTACAAGTTTATCTTTTAAATTCCAATACAATTTATATTTTCTTTCATTAATTTATTTTTACCATCGTAAAGTTTAGAAAATTTTGTTTAAAAACTGCTCAAGACAAAAATAATTTAGCTTTATTATTAAGGAGACAAATTCATTTAAACATTATCGTTTTGTGCCACTTATTTCTGGTCTCGTTTTGAAATAGGTCGTCCCATTTATACTTTTAACCTTTTAACTTTTACTTTATAAAGTTCTTAACTGTTTCATATTTAATTCTAAAGTCGAAATTTGTCAGTCCATCCATTTTTTAAGGTTTGAAAAACGTCTTTAAACGTAAAAAGTATAATTATTAAAAATTTTCTGTCTTTTTTTCCTCAAAGTTGATGAAATTTTGAGAAAAATAAGACCTAAGTGAAATGATTGAGACAATTTTTCATTGAAATATGTTCAAAAAGTGGAATTTTTAATGTTTTACACAAATTCAAGTTGCTCTCGAAATAATGACGGGTTTTTGAAGTTCCTATATTTATTTTAAAGAGAATTTCTATCTTTTTTGGTCCAAATTGTGAGCTTTGGAAATTCTAAGGAAAAAATTGCACTTTAATGCTTATACAATAATCTTATTCTTCAGAAATTTCCTTTCAAATAAGCATAGGGACATTAAAAAACTGTCATTATTTCGATAGTAATTTGAAATTTTGTAAAACTTTAAAAATTACACTTTTTAAATATATTTAAATAAAAATTTGACTAAATCACTTCAGTCAGGTCTTATTTTCTTCAAAATTTCATCTACTTTAAGAAAATAAAGAGAGAAAAATATTAATAATTATTGACAACATAAATTTACAAAATGCCCCTAATGGTTATTATATGAACTATCCAATATGGCCGACTTAATAGTGGAAAATAATTGAATGTTTTGTGTTTTAGAGATAAAATTACCCATTAATAAATCAACATTTTTACTTTTTTAATTTTAAATAGTTAATATAACTATACAGATAATATAACAGAAAATATATCTGTTTTAGTTTCAATATGTTTATGAATTGAGATTAAAGACATTTGTCCCAAAAAATAAAACACTACTTTTACCAACCCCTTTTCGAGGTTATAAAAAGGTAACAAACGAAAGAAAAAAATTATTTTAGTAGTAAAAATACATTGGAAAACTGCTAATTTCATGAATTTAGAAATTTGGAATGTACACTGTTAAAACGGCCATATTTGCTTCTATACATAACCTCAAACTAGAAAATGGTTTTTCACATAAAATAAAAATATTATTAAAATTAATATCACCCAATTTTTAAAAACCAAGTTGTATATTTTCTACAAAAAAATTAAGTTGTATGAAATAATAATTATTTAACATTTTATGTTTTTTCTTTAAAGTTTCTTAACAAAATTGTATTATTAACATAATCCAATGAATAGATTTGTAGAGAATGGTTCAAAGATTAAAATGAACTATTATTTATCAAAATTGGATAAAAATTAAAATTGTTTACAAACTTTAAAGAAAAACACAAAATTTTGAATAATTCTTATTTCATAACAAATTTTGTACCAACCTAATAGTTTTTTTTTTAATGTACAACTGTGTCTTTTAAAATTCGGTGAAATTAAATTCCATAATATTTTTATTTTATGTGAAAAGCCATTTCTAGTTTGAGGTTATATCAATGGGTTAATCTGCAGGGCTGCTCAAAATCATGATTTTTTTTTAAATATATAAAATTATAATAAATATAAGAAAATTAGGTAAAAGTAAAGAAAAAATAATAAATTGTAAAAAAAAAAACGTAAAAAGATCAGGAAAAAGTCTAATTAAAAAAGTAAGAAAATTTTTTGAAATAAAAGAAGTCATTGTTAAAAAGTCACATTATTAAAGAAATAAAGAAAAATTAAAAGAAAAAACAACGCAAGTATGTAACAGTGACATAAAAAATATATAAAAAAGTAGAAACTCTTTTGAAAAAATTAAACTATTTACGGACATTTTTTTTAATTTAAAAAAAGAAATAAGAAGATGATTTAAAAAACGTTAAAATATATTACTAAAGAGAAAACATTTTTGAAATTAGAAAAATTAGAGAATTATTTTACAAATTGAAGAAAAAAAGAATGAATGAAATTTTGTAAAATTTTGAATAATTTTAAAAGAAAAATATTTTATGAAATAGAAGAACGATGTTAAAATGAGAATATTTAATACAAGATTTAATTTACATATATAATATAAAATAAAAAACTAAGTTTTCAAAGAAGTAGAAAATTGAGAAATTTAAAAAATGCAGATAAAAGCATGGAATAAATTAATGTTTTCAAAAAGTCGTAATTATAAGATAAAAACTAAACAATTTAAAAGAAGGAAAACTGTTTCTAAGAAATAAAAAAATAATGACAAAATTTAATGAATTAATTAAAATGCAAGGAAGGACTAACATAATAGTGAAACATCAAGAAAATTAAATAAATAGGAAAAAAATAGAGAAACGTTATTTTTCTTAATCTAACAAACTGTAAAAAAATGTAAAAAGTACAAAAAATAAACGAATCTGATAAGAATCTACAAAAAAATTAGAATTAATAACAATAAAATAAAATGCAAAGATAAATAAAAAGTCCACAAAAAAAAAAATTTTAAAATCCTTTAAAAATAAAAAAGTTTAAAAAAATTAAGCCAAATTATTTTCATAATATTACACTTAAAATAAATCCAACAATAAATTTAGAAAAATAAAGGAAATCAAATTTTTATGAAAAAATAAATAAAGTGCAATGAATAGACATAATGTGAAAACAAATTGGATAAATTTACAGAAAAATAAGCATATTTATGTTTAAAAATATGGAAATAATTAAGAAAATCAAAAAAATAAAAAGTTTAGTGAATCTTATAACAACAAAATTGTGTAAAATAATATTAAATAATTTGCATAAAAAGAAGAAAGTTAAAGAGAATCCTAAAAAAAGACAAATAGAAAAAAAATGTCAAAAGTAAAAGGAGAAAGAATCTTAAAATTTTGTAAAAATAATAATTTATAAGATAAAAATTAAACAGTTTCGAAAAAGTGAAATATCTTAAAAATCTTGTAAGAATTAAAGAAAGGATTATTGTGAATATGAAAAATAATTAATATTATTTAATTATTTTGCATTAAAAAGGAAGGAACTCTTTTCAAAAAATTAAACTATTTACAAATTACTTAATATAAAATAAAAGAATAAAATCTTTTAAAAAAGTAGAAAGTTGTGAGAATTTTAAATTCGTAATTATAATATAAAAACTGAACTGTTAAAGAGAATGAAAACTGTTTTTAAGAATTGGGAAAATTATGACAAAAATTAAAGAATTAATTAAAACGCAAGGAAGGACTAAAAAAATAGTGAAACATTAAGAAAATTAAATAAATAGGAAGAAAATAAAGAAATTTTATTTTTCTTAATCTAACAAACTGTAAAAAAAATGTAAAAAGTACAAAAAATAATAAAATTTGTTTAATAGAATCTACTAAAAAATTAGCATTAATAAAAATAAACTAAAATAATGTATATATCAAGATAAATAAAAAAGTCCACAAAAGAAACTTAAAAATCTTTTAAAAATAGAAAAGTTTAAGCAAGTAAAACCATAAAAATTCTTATAATATTACACTTAAAACAAGTTAAACAATAATTTTCGAAAAATAAAGAAAATCTAAAAATTTTATGAAAGAATAAGTAAGTTTGTAAAACATCTTGCAAAAAATAGACAAGATGTGAAAACATATTGATTAAATTTACAAAAAAATGAGCGTATTTATTTTTAAAAATATTGAAATAATTATGAAAATCAACGAAATAAAAAGTTTAGTGAATGTTATAGTAACAAAATTGGGTAATATATTATATATATATATATATAATATATATATTGAATAATTTGCATGAAAAGAATCGAATTAAAGAAAATCCTAAAATAAAAAGACAAGTACAAAAAAAAATAATAAAAAAAAAATCTTAAAATTTTGTCAAAAGAAGTATAGAATAAAAATTGAACAGTTTGGAAAAAGTGAAATATCTTTAAAATCTTGTAAGAATTAAAAAAAGGATTATTGTGAATATGGAAAAAAAGTAATATTGTTTAATTATTATGCATTAATTAATATGCATTTAAATTTGAATTACTTAAAATTAAAAAATTTGAATAAATTGGAATATGAGTTAAGGAGGAATCGGACAAACAATAGGAACAAAAGTTAGTCCAAATAAATAATTTTTATTTTTGATATAGAAGACACATAATTAAATGTAATTTTTTTTGTGGAACTGTGGGCACTTGTATTTTTCACAAAATGAGCCGTTAAAAATTGCAATTTGATGAAAATTAAAAAAAATTTGAGGTTGGAAATGATTATTCAATTTAGGTTAATTTGAACCTCAAATTGAATAATCGTTCCAACGTCAATTTTCTTTAATTTTCATCAAATTGCAATTTTTAACGGCTCATTTTGTGAAAAATACAAGTGCCCACAGTTCCACAAAAAAAAATTACATTTAATTATGTGTCTTCTATATCAAAAATAAAAATTATTCATTTGGACTAACTTTTGTTCCAATTGTTTGTCCGATTCCTCCTTAATTGATATTTAGAATTTATTTCAATTAAATGATTTAAAGATGTAAAAATTTAATACTATTTTTTGCTATCTTGATACCAAAAATTTGTAGATCGCAGGTATTTTGATCATCTGTATTAGCACAATTTTTTAAATTTTATAAAGAATAAAATATTAAAATAGAAATTTGCAAGAATAATCCACAAATTTCTGTTTTTTTTATGGTTTGCTACTTTTTACATGCAATATTAGACATCCAGAGAATTGTAAAGTTTTTTTTTTTATTTTAATCATGATTTTAATGCAAATGTCTCAATGATTTAAATCATGATTTAAATAAATTACAGCCCTGGGTTAAACATCCTTAAAGACCTTTTTCAAACCTTAAAAAATGAGTGGACTGACGTTAAGAGGTTAAAATTCCTACATTTTTTTAATAGCAAATTTTGCAAAAACTCAACATTTTTTCCTAACATTTTTTTGTCACCCTTTATTAAATCTACCGAAACCTATTTTATCAACAAAAAAAATGCGTCTTTCTGGTCGTGTTAATTAAATTAGAATTATATTATACAAAACAACGAAATTTTGGTGATACAAGTTTTATTTACTATTTTATTTTTTAAAGTCCTAATAATTACAGAGTTAGAGACTTTTGGTCCGAGCCTGGTCCAGCGGAAGTTCTCGCCAAATTACGAAGGAAAGAGATTACACTTTTCAGAGCGGCTGAGTTCCTCAACGTAACCGTCCACACATTAGCCACATACCTCTCGACGCTTCAGGGTCCCGACAGAATTTCATTGGCTGGAGATTTGAGTGTTTCGGCAAGCAGTATGGATGGTAACAACAGTGAACTAGAAAATAATGATACAGTGAACGATATACTGCAAAAAATTAATGCAAACGTGAACGCGAATGCGACAACAGTGACGACTGCCACGACATCAACTCCAATAAAAAGGGAAGGCGGCGGTTATATTGATGTGCCGAATGTTGTTCCAAAAGCCGCGACCTCTGTTCTCGAGAATAATCCCGACATTACGATAGTCAAAACGGAAAATATGTCACGAAAGCGAGATTATGCCAAGGTTTCGAGTACAGAGAACAATAACGCGAAATTGTTAAGTGGAGGTGCAGTAAGTGAAATGACGTCCCAACAACAGCAGCAGCAACAACAACAGCAACAGCAGCAACAACAACAACAGCAAAAACTTTCTGAGCAATTGTCACTAAATAATGACA
This sequence comes from Ganaspis brasiliensis, assembly GCA_037103525.1. Lineage (NCBI taxonomy): Eukaryota > Metazoa > Arthropoda > Insecta > Hymenoptera > Figitidae > Ganaspis > Ganaspis brasiliensis. The sequence goes on from JAZKLR010000294.1 coordinate 3,979,501, forward strand.
TCAGTAAGCCCTAACTATTCAGGCCATATCTAACCCCGGCAAGCCTCCGAATACCCTATGCCGAATACAGGTCTGACCTGTGTCCGCGCAGATTTTATTCCAATATATTCACTCGTTTTCTCACCAATTTTCATTTAAAGTAGAAGCGATTTTTAGTTCAAATTGGCAATTTTTGGCACGCCGGATTTCGAAGCAGCAGTTTGGTTAATTCTTCTTTTATAATTGGTCACAATCAGTCAGTAAGGATAATTCTAATCGGTTTTAAAACAAAATCAAATTCTAATCGGTTGCAAAAATTTATTGGACAAAAAAAACAATTATAAAACACTGATTCCAATCGGTTATAAAAGAAAGAGGAACAAGCTGGCGTAAAATGCTTCCTGGTGAATATATATATTTTTTATGTTTTTAATTGAAAGGACAATTTCTAAATATGATTAGCGCTTAGTGATTGATGTATTTATTACTTCAGAATTGATTCGCGTTATTTTCGGTAAAGTGACTTGCCCTTTGCAACAAACAAACAAAAATGAAAAATATAAAACAATGTTCAACCGAAGTTCCTTTTGAGAATAATTGTCGTGTAGAAAATATCGCAAAGAAAACGTAGAATATTTTCCTGCCGCAATGTATGTGTGTCTGGACGTAAAAGAACGACAATATCTTCACTGTATAGCGATCATAACAATTCTGGGGTGACCGTTTTGACCTAGTTATTTTTAGATTGTTAACACTGGAATATGTATAGGTTTTTATTTAGAGGGACCGGTCTTAATCTCGATTGCCCCTCTCTAGGAAAGCCTTATAACGAGAGAAACATTCCCACGAATCTTATTTCTTCTGTTTTATTTTTTTTAATTGTCTATTGATAGTTGAATTTTTAATTCATTAATGGCAGAAAATTTGATTTTAGAAAATCCTATTGTAGAAAATTTCACTGTAGATTGTCTACCCAATAGTAAAAAAAAAAAAAAAATCTACTAACAATAGATAATTAACTTTTATGTATTCAATGTATTCTCAATGACGGTTCGTTAGATGTTTCCTTCGTTGGTAGCGCATCGCCGCAGAACAAAGTCAAATCGAAGAATGTATTTTTTTGACGAGAATGGTCAAGCGTGAAACGTCAATTCAAAAAAAAAAAGAACGACAGGCGAGTGCTTGGAAAAAGTAATAAATCTAATAGAGAATTATTTCTTTGACTGCGCGTTGGATTGTACAATTTAAAATATTTAAAAGAAAAAAAAAGATTTTTTTTTTTCGTGTATTTTACAAACAGTGTAAATTAACGCACTTAGGAGTTTTAGAAATGTAGTTTATACATATGCGAGCTTTTTATAAAAATTTTAAGTGAATTTTTTTATTTGGTCGATAATTAATTAATGACAAAGACGATTTGTTTTAAATAAATACGAAGAATAACGTCCATTTGTAAATATCAGTGCAATAGCGAGACCTAAAACTAAAATTACTCTTATTTGTCACAAAATGATTAATCGCTATTTTACAATATTGAGATGCCTGCTTTTACGTTATATTGTTGCGTTAAAAACGCCGTAAAAGGTATAAATGCTAGGGGATTTAAAGAAAGAAAGAAAAAAAAAAGATTATCGCCAACTGCCTTATAAGGTACAAGACGATGATTTTCATTCAGTTTATTTTGTTACGAAAACTTTTTGGACACAGTGTCATGAAATCGTATTTTGTAAGTACGAGAAATAATGAAAAAGAAGAAGAAAAAAAAATGATAAAAAGAAAAGACAGAAGCGTGGCCGCACTTTATTATAACTGTGTACTCCTTGAGAAAATGACTGGAAATGAGTATTCCTGTTTGCTGAAGGTATAATTAAGAACTAAGTATATAGTAGAGGTATTCCCATTGATATTTTTGATGATGTAAGACTTTAAACATTAGTTTGCATCGAGACATTCATATTACGGAGTATTTGTAAAGTAATCAGAATAATCGCGTCGCTCGACAAACTTTACGATTACCTTTGCATTTGAGTTGTAAATTTTAACATTACATAAATGAGAATAGGAGTTACATTGTGATATGTGTATATACAGAATTGTAGATAAGAAGGCTGAGTAGGTGTCTATTACGCTCGTCCAAAGTATGCGGATCCCTATTAATCAACTAAACGATTTCACTGGCAGAAATCAAAAAAAAAAAAAGTCGAGCGGTCGCGAGTTCAAATTCACAAAGGTAAAGACAAGAGAATTGCGATCAAATTTTAAGGATTCTCGATACATTGATATATTTAAATGTTTTACAAAAAATATTGACAAAGTCTCAGAAAATTGTCTATTTTTTTTATCACAGTAAAAATCTTATTTTCGAGTATATTACATTATTATTATTTTTTTACTATTCTTTTTTTATTACGTACTATTGCAATTTTTCGCAGAAAAGAGCTCCAAACGAAAGAGTTTTGTTAATTTTTAAATTTATCACGAAAATAGTTGAAAAAACTTTAATGAAAGGTCAGTTTCAATTTTTTTTTATAATTGATATTATTTTTTTGTGCTTGTTTTAAGGGTAATTTTATATTCAATCAAATTAAGGAGGTTCTCTTCATTGACATAACCTCAAACTGAAAAATGGCTTTTTACACCAAAGAAAAATGCAGTTAAAATTAATTTCATCAAATTTGGAAAGACTCAGTTGTGTATTTTTCAGGAAAAATAAATTTGAGCTCAAATTTATTGTCAAATAATAATTATTTCTATTATTTTTTTTTATCCAGTTGAAATATGTAATTTCCTCCAATTTTGAGAAAAATAAGCTGATTTCTCTTTTTGAAACATTCTTTACAATTTTATCTGTTGGACTTGAATAATATTCTATTCAAAAGTTAATTTAAGAACTAAAATTTGTTTTTTATATATTTTTTAAGCAAAATATAATCTTACAAAATCCAAAAAGTAAATTAGTAGAAGATTTTAAAGAGAACTATTATTTGTCAAAATTAGACGAAAATTACGGATTTCCACTAAATTTAAAGAAAAAAAAAAATACAAAATTTTAAATCATAATAATTATTTAAAAGTTTGTATTTTTCTTTAAATCTAAAAAAATACAAAGTTTTAAATAATAATAATTATTTAAAATTTGTATTTTTTCTTTAAATCTAGTTATAAATCTAGTTAGTTACCTAATATAATATAATTTGATAACAAATTTTGGCTCAACCGAATTTTTTCTAAAAAATGTACAACCTTATCTTATAAAATTTGGAAAATCAATTTTAATAATATTTTTCTTTGGTGTCAAAAATCGCAAAAATCACTTTCTAGTTTAAGGTTATGTAAATATAGAGAACCTTTTTAATTGGCATTAATGTGAAAATGTTTTTCATGAAATTGACAGATGTTAAAGTTAGTACAAAAAATCTTTTCAGATAGAAAGTGTGTATGAATTATAATAAAATACCCATTTTTTAAAATTAAATTCAAATTAAACTATTCTTATTAACTGAATTATTGTATTTTTTATTGAATAATTTACGTGGTTTTTACCAGTTTTTTAATACCAACTTTAATTTAAAAATAAACTTAACAAAATTGGATATCAAATTTAAAATTTCTACACCCTTTTTGGTACAGCTTTCAAATGAGTCAATTTCATGAAATAAAAATCCTGAATGAATTAATTACACTGAGGTTTCATTTATTTAAAGTCTCATTTATTTAAAGTTTGCGGCTTCAGTTATTTATTGCTGCTCTTGTTTTATTTCCACACTTCAAATAAATGAGACTCTTTAATTGAAATTGTGTTTAATAAACGAAGTCTTAGTGTAATCTATAATTTAACCAATTAATCTTATTATGGATTAATCGCATATTTAAAAAATCTGATACTGATTGGGCTAGCCAAGCATCTTACATTAAAGTTGATTTTTAAAATTGTCTGGATTCTAAAATCTATTTTAAAAAAAATAGAAACATGAGCTGTCTCCATTACATGTAAAATGATCTTCTAAACAAAATGATTATTATTTTAGAAATAATTTTAATTTTCACTGACACCATTATTTTTATATTTTATTTTTTTACCTTATTTTATTTTTGTATTATATTTTTTTGGAATTTTTTTTAAATTATCGTATAAAGAACTTATTTGTAGCTTTAATGAAAAAAACCTAATAGTTTGATTATAAATAAAAAAATTATTTTTGTAAAATATGTATTTTTGAAAAAAATTCACTTTTGGGTACATTTTTCTTACTCGTCTATAATTAAAAGAATAATAAAGGTGCATGTAAAAAGACACCAAAAATAAAATTCACCAAAGTGACATGAATCTTTAAATAATAACAAAATTAGTTTTTGATTAAATTATCAATCTAATCCTTGGGTTCAATATTGATAAATTTTAATAACTATTTGTATCTTAAAAAGAAGAAATTGTATTTAGTATACTTTGGAAAAAAACGATTTTTTACTGTGATTTAAAAAGCGCAAATTGACAATTTTCGACAGCAGTTATCTAAATGGATAATTTAAAAAATACGACTCGTCTATTACGGCCAATGAAACCGAATAAAGTGAACAAAATTAATGAAATCGGACGTTATTTTTTTATTGGAGGTTATTAATATTATTTTTTTAATCAGGAGGAGATATTTTTGTATATATTCGTAGATATATATTTTTTTAATCAACAGATATTTCTGTCTATTATGGGGAGGTTCATGTTCTTTTAGTCCGCAAATATTTTCGTATGCATTTTTTTTATCAAACGATAATTTTATTTGTCTACGGATTTTTCTTTTTATCGGGAGATAATTTTTTTATTCAGGAATAAAAAACCATGAAGTCGGTTATTTAAATTTTTGTCGGAAAATTTTGAAAATGAATAGTATTCAGTAGAAGAAAAAAAATGAAATAAAACCTGTATTTTTAAATTTTCTTAAACTGAATGTCAATTGATAATTATTTGGCAAAATTTCTATAAAAAAATGGAAAAAATCCAATTTTGTAAATTTACAAATAAAAATGATTATTAACAAAAAATGGCAATGGATTGAAGATCCTTAATTATAAAAAATGATCGCTTGAATAGAAAGACTCGTTGTACCTATACACACTTTTAACTTAAGTTAATATATTTTTGAAAGTTTTTTGAATACTTTACAAGCACTCTAGTTGAATTATGTAAGTATAGAATTTTGTACGATTATTTTCACCCTTGACTATTTTATTATTGATAATTGTAACACACCGTCAAAAGTAGATCTGCTCATTTTATCGCGATTAATTTAACATTGAACGACTCATCGTCTCACATTGAATTTCTGTATTAAATAAATAGGAACTCTTTCGTTTAATAAAATAAGACTAAGACATACCAAATGAGAAATGTAAGGACAAGTTTTGTTAGGTTAGTAATATCGCATATCAAGAGAGCAAAAAATACATGCGCTGATGCACTCTGTATTGCCTATGCACGTTCCGTCAAAAAGAAAAAGAGAGCAAGAGAAAGAGAGAAAGAGAGAGAGAGAGAGAGAAAAAAAAAAGAAAATTTTTTTTTTCGGAACGCACGAGACCACTTTTACTCTAGCAAGAGTATACGACTAGAAGTATTAATAATTAATATTAATAATCTATACCGACAGTCCGCAATGACTGGCCGTTATACAGCGGCAACTACTTGTTCTAGATACTTTTAATCTTATATTGTTTTAGTGTTTTCTTGAATTTATTCTTGCTACACAGCCACAGCGGAACAAAATTATTGCGTCATCTCCGATCGATCTTGGCTGTATATTTTCATTTCGTCTCCATTCCAAGTTATCGATCGATAAATCCGATAATATTCGATTTTTAAGGGTGTTCCGCTCATTTACTGTCTCTTAAATTTTATTCTTTCATATCTTAATAATTTACAATTAATTATTATTATGTATGTATACTCTATACCAAACCAAAATTCTACCAAACAGAACAAAATTCGAATAATCTTAATATTATAATTTTGTCGAAAATTTTGAATTTTTTTCTCTTATTAGTTTGAGAGTGTGTAAATGGGTTGAACAGCATTAAAATAGTCTTTTAGAAACATGTACAAAATAGTTTTGAGCCACTATCTCCGATTATTGTAAACGCTCTGTTTTTTTTTTAAATTTTCTTTTTTATATCCATTTAAAAACTTTGTATTGTGATTGGAAAATTGTTGAGAAATATTTTAAAAATTGTGTTTTTCAATTTTTTTTTGCGCGCGCGCTCGCTCTTCTGGCGTTTATGTAAAAATGAACATTTGTGAATGATAAACTTGTAACGAGGCAAAGGCCATTCATTCGGACGTCTTTGTATCATAATTACACATTGGAGTAACTGTTAAAATCGGGAGATGCGTGACCGCATTGACATTGTATGAGAAAACAGGACAAGACTATAGCCTATGGGCAAACGATGCCACATACTGCGGCTATCGCACCATGAGACTAAAAATCTATATCATAATTATGTGTCGTTTGATATAAACGAATAAAATAGTATGTATCATCGTTTTATACACAACCTAATTATAAACTACGTACACTATGTACATTCCTAGTATACACGCTCTCATTATCATACACATTTGCATTACACGCGCATACGACGTATGGACCCATTATATATAATATATATTTATAATGACTATATACATATAGTTAATCCAATTGGACCACTGTGACATCGGCATACTGAAATCATTAAATTAATCAATAAATTCATCAAAACATGCGCATGTATCATCGGTGATAACAAAAAACAAAACAAAAAAAAAAAGGAATGCTATTCGATGGAAAACGATATGGCTGAAATAAAACTTTATAAAAAACAAAAAGAGACAACAATTTTTTGTCAAAATCACTGCGACAATAGACGACTCTCGACTATTAAGATTTTTCAAATATTGACAGCGATTTTTATTTTTTAAATAAGCGTTTCTCATTGAAAGAATACAATTCTTGGTCATAAAGAATACGATTCTTGGTAAAAGAATGCAATTGATTTTGATTGAAAGAGCGATTTTTTAGTTGTATTTATAGAAGAATGGGACTTTTCAAGAACGTGATTATATTTCTATATTTAAAGCAGCCAATCGACTTTCTTCGCAATTCTTTAAAACTATATCGGAATTTAAATCGTTTTTTGTTTTTAATTTTTATTTATTGCTCAATTTAGTTTCATTTTACAATATATAAGAATAGCTCGGATTGGAAATCTTTTTTAAAAGTATGAGTGCTAAAGGATTGTAAAAATTTTGTTTTTAGCGTTATTGAATTGGTGACGTGTGAAGAAAGTCACAACAGTCTCTGTATTTAATTTATTTTTACATTAAAATTATTTTTACCTTAGAACCTTGTTAGTTTATCTTTATTTTAGCAATTCTAAATTGAAATAATCAATACTCTGAGAAGTTCCAGTATTTAATTTCTTTTTTGAATAAAAAACAAACATTGCAACCTTCAGAAAGTATAAAAAGTTTTAAGGATGTTCAAACCATAACCTCAAACTAGAAATTGGTTTTTCACACTTGAATAAAAATATAATTAAAAATTGATTTCAAATTTTTAAATTCGGTGGAATAATTTTAATTATAGTTTTATTTGCTAAAAAACCTTTTTTCAGTTTGAGGTTATGTCAAAGGGTTGAACATTCTTAAAAGGTAAAAGTATAAAAGTTTTAAAAAGTATGCGAGTTTTCGAGAGATATAAAAGTTTTGAAAATATATCGAAATTTTCGAAAAGTATCAAAATTTTCGAAAGGTATATATAAATGAAAGTTTGCGAAAAACTTATCGAGAATTAACTGTACTGCTTATATTATTAGATTTTTTTGTTTACAATTCTACATAAATATTTGATTATATTGAGAATGACAGAGATTTCTTTATAGTCTGCGGCAGTGAATACGAAGAATACAAAAAATTATAATTCAACTTTAATGAAAGAGTTTTTCTTGTTTATATAAATACCTCAGATTTTGAACTGTAAATAACCCAGTTGAGAAATATGTTTTTTAATGTAAAAACCTTCGTATTTTCTCGTGAAATTGCAACAGTTTTAAATAAAATTTTGACTATTGGAAATAGTGAATTTAAAATGTGAAAAAAGCCTCATTTTTCACCGATGACCAAAAAAAAAAAAAAATTACACAACATTCACACAAACATCTTTTTACCCGGAGACTTTGTACCGATCTGTTTTTTTTTTTTTAGTCGGATATTTCAAGATTGAGGAGAACAATGTTAGTGAAAATGTGAACAAAAAAAGTAATTGTTCTCTTTAAAACGCGAAATGTCAATTTCTTAGCCAAAGTTTTAGGGTTTGCGTTTACTTGTAGTTATTTTTTCTTTTCTGACCCGACACCTGTCTGATATTTGATATAATAAAATGATTATTTGCATTATAATTTCTTAAGTAATTATTATTATTATTATTATTATTATTGAAATAATCGTGGTAAGTTTTAGACTAGAAGAACAATATATTAGTGCATAGAGATAAAAAGTATACATAATAAAAGTAAAGTAAATATATATATATATAAACATATATATATATATATATATATATTGATAAAATATTACCGAGGTCGCAATTATAGATTGGATCAAGTGCATAAAAATGCTATAGGAATGAAAATGGAATTTAAGGGAAAGTCAGTTTTTATGAGATGGTTACAAGTAGAATTCACTGCTCGGTTTGTTCCGGCGGTCGAACTACTCGCAGAGATTGAACAAAAGATCAGTAAGTAAGTGTAAATGTTTGTAAACAAATTATGAAACATTATTATGTTCAGTGCCTACATATTTACACAATAATAATAAAGATGAAGAATAGTGAAACTGTGACATTTTTCTGTTTGCCATTCACCTCACCTCGTTCTTTAGCACATATGCATCTTTTAATTATTTTCACTTTTTTTTTGTACTTCTGATCAATCATCAAACTACATTCACGAAAAGAAATTTTCCTTCATTTTTCATAATTCATATAATTTTTTTTTTTATCATTTTTAGATCATTAAAATTACAAATTATGGGTCAATCAAATCTAATTATTATTATTTTAATTATTAACTTACAAATTATGCTTTGTCGTATCTTATTGAATTTGATTTTATCAAATTATTTATTTGGATTTTAAGGAGATTCAACCGCATGACATAACCTCAAACTAAAAAGTGGTTTTTACGGTTTTTAGCAGCAAATAAAACCATAATTAAAAAGATTTCACAAAATTTTGAAATATTCGGTTGTACAATATTATCAGAAAAACTTTGGTTGAACCAAATTTTATTGTCAAATAATAATTATTAAAGTTTTTATATTGTTTTTCTTTATATCATATCGTCCAATAAATTGTAATTTTTTCTACTCGTTGAATTTTGTTCATATTTTGTTCAAAAGTTATTAAATGAATATAAAATTGTTTTTTCACATATTTTTGTAAACAAAACTTAACGAGTAAAATTGTAAACAAATTTTCAAAGAGTAAAATGAACTATTATTTGTCAAAATTGAATGAAAATTACAATTCATGTTTAAAAAAAAAAACAGAAAATTTTTAATAATTCTTCTTTGACACTCCGTAAAAACTTATTGAATAAAACCTCTAATAAATCGGAGTTTTTAAAAAAGCAGATTAACGATTGACATTCTGAAAAGTTTTAAATCGGGGTTATTTTTAATAAGTGATTTCCTATTAATACAAAATTGATTGAATAGGTTTGGAAATTTTGAGGTTAGACTGTCATATTTTACACAAAATTTGGAATTTTTAATTAATTGAGTAATTGAGCTACTTAAATAAATGATCAGGGCTGTTAGATTTGATAATACTTTTTAAAATTTGAACAAAATATATAAAATTTTTGTTGAATATATTTCTAAAAAGTAAAAAACACTTAGAAAATAAAAATGATTTGAATCGGAATTAACCGAAAATATCCTTTTAAAAAAGCAGATTCACTTGAGATCATAACCGATTCAGAAAAAGTGAATAGGTTATTATTTCCGCAATTTTGTTCTAACCTAATTTTTTTTTATTAATTGTGCAACTGAATCTTTCAAAATTTAGTGAAATCATTTTAAGGAAGTTCTCTCGATTTAAATAACCTCAAACTAGAAAATCGTTTTTCACCCGAAATAAAAATATTTTGAATAGCTCATTTTTCTAGTTGAAATATTCTCTGCAATTTTATTTGTTAATTTTATTAAATATTAATTTGTTTAATCAATAAGTTAAAAACAATTTTTTTTTCTAATAACTATTAAACAAAATATTTTTTAACAAAACTAAACAAATCTATTTGTAGAGAATGTTTCAGCAAAAAAAATGAGCTATTATTTGTTAAAATTGGATAAAAATCACAGATTTTAATTAGATTTAAAGAAAAAGTATAAAATGTTGAATAATTATTATTTAACAACAAAGTTCAGCTCAACCTAATTTTTTCTGAAAAATGTACAACTGGGACTTTCAAAATTTGATGAAATTAATTTCAATAGGGTAATATTTTTTTTTTTGTGAAAAACGACTTTCTAGTTTTAGGTTATGTCAAGCTGTTGAACCTCCTTAAGTTAAGGGTCTAAAGATATTATTGGATAGAATTGCATTTAAATTAATATTTAAATTTAATTACATAATATTGTCAAATGAATAGATTGGATTAGACAAATTAAATAAATTACATTATTTTAATTAAATTTTAATACGGTTTAAATAAATAGAAAAATAGATTCAAATATTATATACCCTTTGATTATTTGATATTATATGATATATTTTAATTATAATTATATTCAATAATAATAATTATTATTACATAATTACAGTGGAAATAATTTCCTATCTGATTCCTAAATTTCAAAATATATTCAATGCAAGATTTCATTCAAATTTATATAATTTATTAAAATGGAAATATGATTATTAATATTATAACATATTGTTAAATGGAAAATCACTTTTTAATATTACTAAATTATAAAATATGTTATTATTTATTATAAATTTAAAAAAATTTAACTCCTATTTATATTAATTGTAAAAGGGTAAATTATTAATATATAAGTGAATTGATTAAAAGCATTTAATTTTTAATACCATAAAAAAGAAATTTTGTAATAATGCCTTAAATTTTAAACTCTCGAAAATTTAGTTTAATTAATTTAATTTTCATTTTTTATTTTGAACAATTTTGAAAATGATATTGAAAATTTTAAAAAGAAGCTATATTTTTAAAACAAATAAAAATATAAAAATACGTGCTTAAAGGAGAGGAGAGTGTCTTAAAGTAAAAATAATAAAAACTAGCCTTCTATAATAATCGCTCTAATTTTTTATTTATTCTACATAATAATAAATTAATAAATAATGAAATTCGTTAATTAATGAGAGAGTAATTAAGCAACATTTAATAGAAGGTAAATATTATCAGAACAATTTATTGAAAATTTCTAAACCTTTGTTCAACAATGGTCTTAATTACTCATTTTTTTAATAATTATTTTTGGACGATAAATTCAATGCCAAAATATTTTGAGAAATATTAGTAGAAGGGAGATTTCTAATAATAATGTATTTAAATTTGGGTAAAATAAAATTTTTATAGATTGAAATTTGGATAAGTTAAAATTTAAATAAATTAAAATTAGTATAAGCAAAATTTTGAATTAATTGGTAATTAAATCGATTAAAGTTTTAATAGGATTGAAATTGAATTTGACTATAGTTTTAATCCAATGTAATTTGAACAAATTGAAAAATAGAAATATTTAAATTTTGATAAATTTAATTTCTGATCAATTAAAATTAAAATCGGTTAAAATTTAGATACCGAAACACAAATTGAGAATAAGGTTTTGAATAGATTGAAATTAAAATCGATTAAAATTTTGGAAAATTGAAATTTACATTGAATGTAGAATTGAAAACGATTTTAGTCATGATTAAAATGGAGTAAAATGAGAAAAAATTCAAATTTAATTAAAATTTGAGTTAATTAAAAAATTACTCGATAAATATTTTAAAAAACTAAGATTGAATTAAAATCAATTAAAATTTGAATAGATGGAAATTAATGAGGAAAATCGGATATTATTAAATTTAAATTACAAAATTTGGACATTACTGACATTGAGATCGAATAAAAATTGATTAGATTAAAATTTGGATAAATCCAAGTATTAGATTGAATTTAATTTACTTAAAATTATAAAATAAATTGGAACTTAAATCATTTAGAATTTACAGACGAATTAAATTTAAAATCGATTAGAATTTTAATAAATAAATAAACAAATAGTAAATTAATATAAATAACCAATAAAAATTGCAATTTACTGAAATTTTGATAGTTTAAATTTTAAAATAATTAAAATCTCAATAAGACTGAAATTTGAATCTGTTAAAATTATATTTGAAGACAATTTAGAGAAATTGTTATTTAAGAAGAATAAAATATGTAATAATATTAATAAATTTATTAATTGAAAATGTATACCTTTCTAAAAAAAAAAATCTGTCGAAATGAACAAAATTCTTCGAAATTTATATCAGTGCATTTAACCATCTGTTTAGCCAAATGACATATATATAATGTCATAAATCGTAGTTTCAAGTGCCTATGTATGTGATGACTCTTGATGCTTCTTGAAAACTTGAAATCAGAGGCGAAAAAGGGCGACTGCCTGGGGCCTCACACACACCTACAAAAGGGGTTCAAAGAAGAAAGAAGAAAGAAGAGAAAATTAACAGTAAAATAAAAAAAAAGAGTATTTTTGTGAAAAAGGTAGAATGGACTTTTATTGTGTAGAACATTCAAATAGCGCACATGTTTTTAAATTCTCTTTTAACTTGGGTAGAAAAAGTTTTTCTTTCGAAATTATATAGTTCAGGTACAGAAAATAATTTCTAAAATATAAAACCCTATCATAAAAGGATTTAAATCTAAAACACGTGCGGTTAAAACGAGGGTAAAAATAATTTTGCAGAAAGGATTTTATAACTCGAATTTAGAAAGTTTTAAAAACCAATTGACAAAAAAATTTTCCTTTTTATTTAAATTCAATTATTTTTATGAAAGGGTATTTATTGAATTTTAGAAATATAAATTTCAAAACATGAATTTTGAAATCTAGGATTTTTATGATTCCAAGGATTTCTAACTAAAAATGAAAAAAAAAAATTGTCATTAAAATAATTATTATGGATCAATAGAAATTTCGAGTAATTAAAATTTTTCTTGATTTAAATTATATTTGAATTAATTTTTAATTTTTTTTATTATTTTAGGCATAAATAAGCTTAGAAAAATTGAAAACGATTGAAATTCAAATCGATTATAATTAAAATCTGATTGAGATTGAAATCGATTGAAATTATTTAAAATTACGAATAAAATTCATTGAAATGGAAATTGATTGAAACTAAATCAATTAAAATTACAAAATTAATTAGAGTTTGTTTTAAAGGAATAGATTTGGATCGATCATTGGGCCAGTAAGGTCGTTAAAACGAGTGTATAATAACTATAACTATAACTATTGTCAATCAACATTAAATTTATATTAAAAATTTCGATTTATGAAAACAATAGATTAATCGATTAATGAATTTTAATTACAATTTTCTTAAATTTTTAAACTGCAATTGATTAAATTTAGAACGAGATTTAGAATCAGTTTTCAAATCAATTAGCATTTAGATCATAAAAGTTTTTATCAGATAGATGTTAGAATTAATTAAAATAAAAATAAATCTAAGTTTAACACTTAAATACTTGAAATATTAAAATTCAGAATAAAAATAAAAAGTATTTTTATATTTTCAGAAAATGTTAGCTTGAAGAATATTTTTTCTTTGAAAATCCCACTAAAAAATTAATAAATCTACTGTAACTTAAAAAAAATTGTTTTTTATCATATTACGAAAATTATTCATGAAAAATGTGAATGAATCAAATTTAATTTAATCGAAATTAGGATTTATTAAAAATTCGATTAAAATGAAAGTCTGGATAAAAGTGCTTTTTGTATTTTGTACTTTTCCTGTTTTAAAAAAACTGTCTCGATTAAAATTTTTAATGAATATTTTTATCTCGATTTTAATAAAATAAAATAGTAAAATTTTACATTAATAAACGTTTTTAAAATTAATAAAAGTTGGGTAAATATTGAAATTGGAGTTTTTCAAAATAATCAAGACCCGTTGAAGAATGTTTAAGGTTTAGGTTGAATTTTTAATGATTAAATTAAATTATAATTAAATTAGCGATTTTTGATTATTTTTGTTTATTTAGAAACCAGCTTCAAAAATATCTAATTTACCGTACATTTTCAAAAAATTTTACTTTTTATTTAATATTTTACTATTAATGACAAACTTTTTGAAATAAAATTTTTGGAAAACGCCCCCGCCCCTGAATTACAATAAATTAAATCTTTTATTGATATTTGGATCTGTAGAAAGTAATAATGATATAAGTTTGAATTTATTAAAATTTGAATTAGTATCAATATTTGGATGAAAAATGTGGACGAAAATAAAATTAAGTAAATTATAAATGTTTTTTAAATTATAATTAAAAGTTTGTTAAACAAATTAATAATCAGGACCCACTGAAGAATGTTTAAGGTTTAATTTTTAATGATTAAGGTAGTTCTCCGGCTTCAGGGCCGCACAAATACTATAAAAAAAATAGATAAAAACAAATAAATTAAATCTGAAAACGTAATTTAAAGCAATATGTTAGTCTCGTGACACTTCACATGTGCTTCAAACGGAAGAATTTTGGCAATTTGCGACCGTTGGATTTTCTTTCGCTCGTAAATTCAATGGAAAATCACATTGGTTTCGAATTTCAGATTAGTATAATTAAAAAATGAGCATTGATACCCCTACTAAATTTTTTTTTATATTATTTCTTTTATTTATCCCTATAACATACTAGTTTTTGAGAAATATTTAGAGAAAAGTTTTCCAGATATTAATAAAAGTGTGCCATTTTTATACGTTCAGCATATGATTCCCATGTAAATGTTAAATCTTTGAAGCTAAATATCTTAATTTTTAGCATTGCAAGAGGCCCTGAGGTTTTTACTACACGTAAAGCATACAAAAAGGAACATTTATCCAAAGTTTCAGAAAATTCTAAAGAAAATCGATTTGCCGGAGAACTACCTTAAATTAAATTAGCGGTTTTTGATTAGTTTTGTTTACTTAGAAACCAGCTTCAAAAATATTCAATTTACCATATATTTGCAAAAAATTACTTTTTATTTAATATTTTACCATTGATGAAAAACTTTTAAAAAAAGGGTGTATTTTTTGGAAAACGCCCCGACCCTAAAAGCCCTCGCCTGGATTCGCCCCTGAATTACAATAAATTAAATCTTTTATTGATATTTGGACCTATAGAAAGTAATAACGATATAGGTTCGAATTTATTAAAATTTGCTTCAGTATCAATATTTATATGAAAAATGTGGACGAAAATAGAATTAACTGAATTACAAATGTTTTTAAAATTATAACTAAAAGTTTGTTAAACAATTTTTAATTCACCTTCTGTTTAAACAACAACATTTTTGAACCATAGAATCAAAAACAATAATTTGAAAATTTCGTTATTATTTATTTAAAAAATATATAAAATTATTTTACATATATAAAAAATTGTCACCCCATATACTGTTACCATGCAAAATAAATACAAGTATGAAAATGTAGATGAAACTGCATAAAAGATTTTCTTTGTCTTGATGCGTCGACCGTTACAAATTCTTTCCTAAATATATCTTTTTCTCAAACTCTTTCTTATTGGTCAATTTGTCCGTTGTGAGTCAAGTGACATTGATGTAAACAATATGCACAATATTACCCAAATGATGCATTTCTCTCAATTTAATAACCCATTTACGTTAATACAAGTTGTACTCAATCTGTCAATTGAAAATAATTATAATATTCCTTAAATTCGCCTTTATTTTGAAGAAATTGATGGATATTAAGGTTATTTAAAGTTCTAGGAAAAGCTAGTCATATTCCAGGATTTTAGCGCCGATTTCCGCTATTGGTTTAAAGTCTCTGCCTCGTGCTCCCCACTTATTCTTCGGGGGGTGGTACTTCTTCAGGACGAATTGCTAGCCCGTAGCCGGCGCTTTTCGAAGGTTAATCACGTATTTGATTTCGTAGTGTTGACATCGAAGTTTGACGAGATTTAGAAAAATTCTGCCAAAGAGTTTTCGATTCTTTTTAATCTATTTTACCAAGTGTTTAACTCTGATCCGCGCAAAATGATGAATTATATGGTTTTCATAGCACAACCGTGCTTTCCACTGACTTCTTCTTTGCGATCGACACCGGCTGCCGCATGGCCTCAACAGCAACAAGTAGCAGCAACACTTCCCGAAGCTGTTTTTTTCCCGATGCACAAAAGTTTAGAGGAAGAAATGCATCGGCTATTTATTTCTGACAACCGGGTCAAAAGTAATTTCTTGAACATCGATTCGAAAGGTATGTACAATCATTGTTTTCTGATACGCAAAAGTGGCACCCGCGTCATCAACTCTCCCCGGTAATTTTCCGCAGAGTACTAAATCTTATTTTTTTGTTTTTGTTTAGATTCTTAACAAATTAATAGATATTATTTTAAATTGAGTGTTCCGCTACTCGTTATATTTTTTTAAAAAGAAGATTGCAGGTTATTTTGTGTAAATGTGCTGCTGGATATTTTTTAGAATAAATGTTGTTTTTAGAGAATAGAATATTTCGGGTAATTTTTCAAAGTAAAATGATACACTTTAGGTCATAAATTTAGTAAGACATATTTTATTCGATGTGTTAACAAAAGTGGACTTAGTTTAGATTTTATATTCGAAATTCTGAAATCGGTTTTATTTTCCTATTAGGAAATTTTGAGATTAAATATGTTGAAATGTGAATCAGTTTCTTGAAAATGCAAAAACTTACTCGATTATTAGACGCAAACGAGCGTCGTTTTTTTCTATACGAAACTTGTTACTTTTGTTTGTCTAATTATGACGTTTTTTTCTGGAATACAGAAAGTATAAGATGATTAAAGGCGAAAATGTACCGCATTTCCAATTTTATGATTATTTAAAAAGTGATAATGAAGATTAATTGATTTTTATGTAAGTAAAAAAAAATTAATTTAATTTAATTCTGTATTAAGTGATCATTATTTATTCTGTATTTTTTAAATTGGTTTTATTTGTTCATTTTGTAAGAGAATTATTCACTTAAAACTTGTCATATGTGGTTTATTTTTGTATTTGTTGATTTTATTATTTATTTACATTCACCCTTGTTCACTCAGGTACACAAATACCTGAAAGAAGAAAATTGGACGTCTAATTTGTATACAATCATATTGCTTTGTAATGTATTTGACTAGATTGAAAAACTGTTGTTAAAAACAGATATTGACGTGAATATTAAACGTAAACATCGATTTTTTTAGTTTCGAAAAATCCGAGAAATATTACAATATTTAAAAATTTTCCGAATTATATTACTGAAAAAAGTTTTTGAAAAATACAGCAAGTTTTTGAGTTTGTGAAAAAATATGGAGAATAAATAAACAACTGAAACGATGCATTTTTACTTTTATATTTAAGATTTATCTACTCTAGTTTATTTAGGTTAAGACATTTCGATGAAACAATACAGCGAACACGTGCCCTGTATACATAAAATATATATGTATAATACATGTAATATTAGAGACATTTTGAGAAGTTGTAAACACTGAAATCCAACACTCGATATTATTAATAATTAAATAAAGCAATCAATCTTTTTAAATTTTATAGATAATTTATTTTTGGAAGCTTTCATTTCAGGCATTATTAGATCGTCTAGTAAGGCGGATTTGCTGTGAGTCAGTTTTTTTATGATAAAGATTTTAAAATTATAGTAAACAACCTCTTCAAAAAATGATACTGCAATTTACAACCCTTTGTCCTTTGTAAGAAAAACTAAAAATCAAATTTTTGATGCATATTAACTTTTGACAAATTTATTTACAAATTACAAAGATTTTGCTTCGTCTTAACTATCTAAAAACAATGTAAATATTTACTATAATAATGTTTAACAAAAATTTGTTTTGAGTTTTTAATAAACGAAAAAACGTGATTAAAAGATGCGATTTCTGTAGAAATTTCTTTTCTAATTTAAAAAGCATTTTTAAACATTTTTTTCATGTTATCAGGGATCACAGTTTCTCTCCTTTTTCACCTAATCCTCTTTTTTTTCCCCTTTCCCCTTATTTTCCCCTTTTTTTAGAAAAATCACCTAAAACACCTAAAATCAACATTTTTTTCTTCTTTGACCTTCTTTTTTTTCAAAAAGATTCTATTTTTCCACTTTGGGAAATGCAAAAATTTATCCTTTTTTAGAGTGTCTGTACAATGATGAGAAATTAGTTATTGAATTTAAGTGTTTAAAAATAATTTTTAACTTAAAATGGTATTTTATTATTATTTATTGAATTTATTTAGATTTTAAACAGGAAACATGAAAAAACATAAATAAAATAAAATTATTTTAAAAAGTTATACAATTTTCTTATTACTATGTATTCTTAATTAATTAAAGCAAATTAATTTATTGGATAAAAAATTTTTTATTATATATTTTTTACTTGTTTTAAACAAATATTACTAGTTTTGCATCATAAAATAAAACCATGTATTCTTGCTGAAATACATCAAATTTATTTTATTGGATGAAAAAAGATTGTTTATGAAATATATTTACTTATTTTAAACAAAGATTAATTGTATTGAATTAGAAAATATAAAAATACAATAAAAGAGATTAATAAAAATAATTTGAATTGATTTTGTCATATTTCGCTGAAAGATTTTTAATTTAATTTCTTTAACATTATATCAGAACATTTTACATCACATATTTTTATGTTTCCTGTTTAAAATTTAATTATTAAATAAATAATTTAAAAAACCATTTGAAGTTAAAAATTATTTTTAAAAATATTTAATTGCAACGCCTATCTTCTCGTCATTGAATAGACAACCTATTAAAACATAATTTTTTGTATTTCCAAAAGTGCTCTATCTTTTGAAATTTTCATAAAGAAATTGAACAAAAAAATACTAAATTAAATAATAAAACTGTTTTGAAAAAAGAAACAATAAAATTTTGTAAAAGCAAACTTGAATTATTAATATAACCCTTTTTTCTTAATTTAAAAAATCCCCTTTTTATTAAAGACAATACCCTTTTTTGAAAATCGAAATCCCCTTTTTCACCTAAAATTGAACGAAGAAACCACTGTGATCCCTGTGTTATGGATTATATTATTTATTATATTTATATCCTTATCTATACAACTAATGACTCAAATTTAATCAAAAACTGCATAAATTTCGTTAATCCTACTTTTTATTTGTCCGAAAACCAAATAATCGAATGACCAGCATTAGAAATTAATATTTTTCATAATTGTCAATCTATATATTTTTTATTTATTATAATTAACATTTAACATAATTTTTAAAAGTCCAAATGTCCATTGTTTGTAATCTTTGTATTTAAAAAGTTTTTTTAGTCATATTTGATTGTTTTGATGTTCATTTCAGTTTATTTTTATTTAGTTGAAAAACTAATTATTTAGTTATAATTTAAATGAATTATTGTTATATTTGTGTAATATTTATTTATTATTTATTTATATTTTTACATAATATACTCATATTATGTTTATTATTGTTTTGTTAATTTTTATAATGTTAATCTTCACTAATTATTATCATATATATAATCGATTTTTTAATTATCCAAAAAAATTACTTTTATAATATTCTCTTCATCAAACGTTTGTACAGACTAATAATTATTTAATATAATTTTCATTTTTACAAATTTGGGGATTGCAGTCCGTCACCTCACAATTTTTTTCAATTTTATGACTTTATTACCTACTGCGCCTATTTTATGACGGGGAGTCTAGCGTCCCGGGGAATCCCCAAAAATACCAGTAATTTAGCAAATCTTAAAAAAAACCTGGGATTTGCCGAGAATTTGGAAAAAAAAATTGTGAATTGAACCTTTTAATAAATACTCTTATTTTAATGGCATTTTTCTATTTTTTAAACATTTTATCCTCTTTTGAAACTGTTTAATTTTTCGTTGTAATTTCTTTTTTTTTCAATTTAGTATTTTTTTTAATTCCTTAATATTTCGTCTTTGTTATAGATATATATATATTTTTTTTATTTATTTTTCCCCCCTCTCCACCCCCTTTTCCAACCTTTCTTTATTCCTTTTTTCATTCCAACTTCAATTAATTTTAAACATCTTTTATTAATATTTTCAATAATTTAAACTTATGATCTAAATTTAAAAAATTGCATTTATGAAAATGAACTATTGTTCAATAATTTGTTCTGATAAATGAAAATTTGTAAAATAAAAATTCTATTGTACAACAATTAGCAGAAAAATTATTGGATAATTAAAAATTAAACTTAAGTGAAATTATAAAATATGAAAATTAAGAGTTACTTCCTTTTCTTGACTTTCTTATTGATTTTAATGTTTTTTCAAAAAATGTTCCGGTAAATCTTTTAATTTCTTTAAATATTTTCTTGTTTTTTTAAAACGATTTTGTATTTTTCTCTTTTTTAAAATCTTATTTGAAATTCTCAAGTAGTGTATTAATTCTTTATTTTCTCTCTAAGTTTTTTATTTGTGGAAAGGGGAGGGGGGGAATAAAACATTTTCTTGAAATTTTTGATTCTTTATTACTTTGTTTTCTTAATTTGTCTAATTTTTCGCAATTTTACTTCTTTCATAAAATTTTTCTATTTTCTTGATTCTTCTACAGTTGTTTAAATATTTTGTAATTTTCTCATTTTTTTTTTTAATTTGTTAGATTTATATAAAAGATTTTCTTCTTTCTCAAATATTTTTATTACTGTTTGTTTATATTTTTTCATAAATTTAAAATTTGTTAAAATACGTTTATGCACGAAATTTTATTTCTTGTTAATTTATTTTTCTAATAAATTTTCTTATTTTATCAATGTTTTTCTATTTCTTAGAATTTTTTCTTTCTCTTAGGTAAAACTGTTCAATTATTTTGTAAAATTTTTACTTTTTTTCATTTATTATCTTCATTAGTAAGTTTCTCAATTTTAAAAAAATGTCCGTGAATTTTTTAAACGGATTTTTTTATATTTTATTATATATTTTTTCCATTCTTATGCAGTTTTTAAACATTTATTTATTTATTTTTTTTTTTTGAGTAATTGGCATAACTTTTTTTAATTTTAAAAAATGTTCCTTCTTTTTTTTGGTAGACTGTTCTCTTATATTTTTACGCTTTTTGTTTTTAAATTTTCTTATTTTTTAGTACCTAGCTTTTCCCTGATTTTCTTATTTTTATTTTCATAAGTTCTAAAATTCATCTGTTAGAATTTCCATTTTAGCCGAATTTTAATTTTACAGAATTTGTTTTCAATTAAAAGTTAATTCCTTCGAATTAATACTAAACATAATTATCATTTTACACAATTTCTTTTTAGCCAACTTCGAGCAACTTTTTATTTAAAAGAATTTCAATTTAAGCGAATGTTACTTTAGCAGAATTTTCATTTTACGGAATTTTAAATGAGTCGAATTTTGAAATGACATAATATCCATTTAACCGGATTTTCGTTTGCCCGAATTTATATTTAATCGAATTCTTAAAATGACAAATTTCCTGTTTGTCTAAAATTGCAAATCGACAAATATACATCCGACAGAAAGATTTTTTACGCGAAATTTTAAATGAAGCAATCAGAAATTATGAAGAAAATTATGATCGATTAATTTTTAAATTCGCGTCGAAATCTTTCTATCGAACGTATATTAGGCCTTTCGCGAATTCGGACAAATGAAAATTTTAAGAATCCTATTAAATATGAATTTAAAAAAAATACATAAATCGACAAATTTAAAAATAATATTCTCAATGCTGCCATTAAATTATCTTATGGGACCATAAAATCTCATTAGGAAGAATCTTTTTTTAGTCGAAATTTCACATTATCGAATATTTTTTCAATCGAACCTAAATTAATCCGAATTTTGACCTAACAGAGTTTTTAGGTCACCGAATTCATATTTAACAGAATTTTCATTTTACAGAAAGCCTTTTAACCAATTTTTCATTTACAATAATTCCAATTTAAACGAATTTTAATTAAATTCAATTTTATTTCATGTAATTTTACAGAATTTTAGGTTAATCGAATTTTTAAATACCAGAATATTCAATAAATTTTCATTTATCCGAATTTGTATTAGTACGAATTGACATTTGATAGAAAACTAAAAATGCAGAATGTTCATTTGTCCGAAATTGCAAATGGCCGAAAAAGTATCCGACAGAAATATTTTGGCTGGAATTTTGAAATTGACCAATCAGAAAATATGAAGTAAATTGCAATTGGTCAAAATTAGCGCCAAAATATTTCTGTCGGATACTTTTTAGGTCATTTGCAATTTCGGACAAATGAACATTATGCATTTTAAGTTTTCTATCAAATGTCAATTCGTACTAATACAAATTCCAGGGATCACAGTTTCTCCCCTTTTTCACCTAATCCCCTTTTTTTCCTCTTTTCCCTTATTTTCCCCTTTTTTTAGAAAAATCACCTAAAACACCTAAATCAAGATTTTTCTCCTCTTTGACCGTCATTTTTTTTAAAAAAGTTTCTATTTTTCCACTTTCGAAAATGCAAAAATTTATCCTTTTTTAGGGCGTCTGTACAATGATGAGAAATTAGTTATTGAATTTAAATGTTTAAAAATAATTTTTAACTTGAAATGGTTTTTTTATATTATTTATTGAATTAATTTAGATTTTAAACAGGAAACATGAAAAAAAAACAAAATTAAAATAAAATTATTTTAAACAGTTAAATAATATTCTTATTGTCATGTTTTCTCAATTAATTACAGCAAATTAATTTATTAAATATTTTTTACTCGTTTTAAACAAATATTACTAGTTTTGCATCATAAAATAAAATAATACAGAAGGTTAATAAAAATAATTTGAACTAAATCTGTCACATTCTGCTAAAAAAAGAAATAAATGTTATGAAAATTATTATACTATTATCTAATGTAGGTATCTAATTATATTTTTGTAATAAAAATTTTGCTGTCATATTTTTGATAAAATTAAAACATGTTTCGAGTACCATGTATTCTTGCTGTAATACATCAAATTTATTTTATTGGATGGAAAAAAAATTGTTTATGAAATATATTTACTTATTTCAAACAAAAATTAATTGCTTTGAATCATACACTGTGAGAAATTTGTATTGAATTTTCCTGTTGATGTGTAAAGCGTTTAACAGGACCGTCCTGTTAATATTACCAAATTTGAGGAAATTTCGATCGCTGCTCGGTGTAATGTTATCATACTATATGAATTTTCCACTGTGGGTCGATCGAAAATTACCGTATCTGTTTAAAATTCGACCGACAGTCGGTTGACATAAAATTACACAGGACGGTCCTGGTAATTTTCATAAAAATGTGTAATCTAAAGTCACAGGACTAGCGGTCGAAATTTAACAGGTTTGTTGAAAATTCACAGGACCGTCGATCGAAATTATTATTATTATTAACAGGACCCTCGATGTAATTTTCCACATTAGACATGAACTTTATAGTATTTTAATAAAATTCATAGGAGGGTCCTGTGTAATTTATGTCAACCGACTGTCGGTGGAAAATTCAATATAAAATTCTCACAGTGTACCTAAAATAGAAAAATACAATAAAAGAGATTAATAAATATTTTTTGAATTGATTTTGTCATATTTCGCTGAAAGATTTTCAATTTTTTTTCTTTAATATTATATCAGAACATTTTACATCACAGATTTTTATGTTTCTTGTTTAAAATATAATTATTAAATAAATAATTTAAAAAACCATTTGAAATTAAAAATTATTTTAAAAATTATTTAATTGCAACAACCATCTTCTCGTCGTTGAACAGACAACCTATTAAAAGATAAATTTTTGTGTTTCCGAAAGTGCTTTTTTTTGTTGAAATTTTCATAAACAAATTGAACAAAAAAAGACTAAATTAATTAATAAAACTGTTTTGAAAAAAAGAAACAATAAAATTTTGTAAAAGAAAACTTGAATTATTAATATAACCCTTTTTTATTAATTTCAAAAATCCCCTTTTTCACCTAAAATTGAACGAAGAAACCACTGTGATCCCTGAAATTCGGACAAATGAAGATTCTGTCAAATGAATATTCTGGTATTTAAAAATTCGATTAACCTAAAATTCTGTAAAATTAAATAAAATTGAATTTAATTAAAATTCGTTTAAATTGGAATTATTTCAAATGAAAAATTGGTTAAAACGCTTTCTGTAAAATGAAAATTCTGTTAAATATGAATTCGGTGACCTAAAAACTCTGTTAGGTCAAAATTCGGATTAATTTAGGTTCGATTGAAAAAATATTCGATAATGTGAAATTTCGACTAAAAAAAGATTCTTCCTAATGAGATTTTATGAAATAAATATTCTAAATAATTAATTTTATAACTTAATTATGCGTTCCCTCATTAAATTATTTTATTTTCGAAAATACAAGACGTAGGATAAAGTGAATATTTAAATATATTTCAAAAAAATAATTTACCAATTGATTTGGTTCAAGGAAAAAAGGTACTGTGACTCCTGTTATTTTTGAATTTCAGAAGATGTAATGGAAGAATTCAGGAAGATTGGGAAAGATTATGAGTACCTTTCTGATGAAGAGAGCGTGCCAAAACCACCTTCACGCAAACGAAAACCAAAGAAACCTCTTCCCACGGAGTGTGTTTTTTGTAAAAATAATGGAGAAGGGGCTCCATTTTATAGAAATCATGTTTTGAAAGATTCAGATGGAATTGTTCTATGCCCCATCTTGAGGTAAAAAAAAATTGATTTTAATTGTTTAATTTTTAAAAATATTCAGTAATTTTACTCTTTGAAAAATTTAATTTATCAATTTAAATTAAAACAAATCATTTGAATTAACAATAAATGTGAGCTTATACCTGTGAATATAAATAAGAAAAAATCTTCGTTTTTTGCTTTATTTTATAGGAAGTACGAGTGCCCGATTTGCGGGGCGAAAGGGGACAATTCCCACACTCTTAAATATTGCCCACTGAATGGCAAAACTTCGGTAGGAATCATAAATGATTCAAAATACCTTAGAAACGCAGTGGGAAAGAGAAGGAAATAGAATAATTGCGTGTGTATATATTCGGCCCGTCTCAATTGAAATTGTTCGTGAGTGTGAGCAATATTTTTATTTCTTAAATACAATTTAAAAAATACAAAATTTGTGCACACAGTCGACTCTCAAACAATTCTTAATTCGAGACATTATGTACAATTATTAACAAGAAAGAACTTTTTTATAAAATTATACTCGTCTTCAAAGACAAAAGTTAGATTGAAAATCTTTGAGCAGTCTTTATTTTGCACGACGCTGATCACTATTAAGAATTTTGACAATTTTTATTAATTAAAGGTGCAACCAGAAAAGAAAAAAAAATACTAAAGAAAAGAGCCTTAGAATTTTTTTAATTCGTTTACTTCTATTGAAGTTAATAATTTATTTACAAAAATTGATAAATAATAATTTGCGTTTAAAAAGTTGTATTTTTGGTGATTATCGAAAAATTGATGATGTTTTTGTCATGAAGATTTTTATAATGCAAATTTAATTAATTGAAACAAAATTTACCGAATGGTTTTGAAAATAAACCGTGATTTTTTTTTGCAAAATGTATTAAGTTTATTAAAAGCTGTACATTAAATTTGTTTTAAAAAACAAGTAAAAATATGATTAAAAATGAATTACATTTAGTAAGATACTGATTAAATGTGAAACAAGTTGTTCAAACTTAGAAAACAAATTTAAAAGCTCTTTTTTTAGTATTTCTTTATTGCATATAATTTTCTAAAGTTTTGCAATTGTGACAAATTTCTTATTGATATAATTATGAGAAAAACTGATTATCACTTATTACAAATCAAAAAAGATCATGTATGAATTATTTCTTTAAGAAAATCTGTTCTTTCACGAAATAATAACAAATTACTAAAATATTGATTTAATCATGAAAATTCAATAGAATTTAAAAGCTACGATAATGAGAAGCTGAAGTTTTAAATATGCTTTTTCATTGTCCAGTTTCGAATTTCTTCTTTCGGTTTCGTTAGATACGAATACAAGATAATGATTTACGATCTTGAGTGTCTCCAGATCTGTTATGCTGGAGGTCAACCAAACAAAGAAAATTGTAAGCAAGGGACGTTTGTTTACCTTCGTAAACCGTTCTGATTATGCTTCTTAAAATTAACACAGTATCACGTCGTGCAAAATTTAAAAAAGCGTACTTTATGATTTTATTTAAAACGAAATCATAGAAGCTATAAATTAAAAAAAAAGAGATATAAAAAAAGTAATATCCCTGAAATTTTGAACGCTCATGTAAACGAACTTTTGAGATTTGAAGGAAATATTTCTTGTTATTTCTCAACTTTTTAACTAGCAATCTTTGCATTAAGTTATTAGTAAATTTAAATTTCACTTTAGTATTAATTTATTGTGTAATAATAATTTATTTTGTAATTTAGTAGTGGTATATTTTTATATAAAATAATCATAAGATACAAAAAAAAAATGTAAACAAAAGTCCTCGTTTATTTAAACATTCAGAATTTCAGAAAAAAAAAGAGAAGTACGCAACATTTTTTAATGTATTTGAATAATAATAATAAAATGTAGTTATTATATTACTCTATAAGAAAAATTAAATTTTATGTAACAATACGTGCAGATTTTAATGTTCTGCAAATTTTCGTGATGAAAATTCTAATTAGAACAATGCAAACGAGAATATTTTTGTTTCTTTTATTAATATCGGCGATAAAAGTAAACTAGAAATATTTTTGCTCATTTTTTTTTTTTTTTTATATTAAATCATCGTCATTCTAATTTTACATGTAAATTAATAATGATAAGCATTCTTTATTATTATAGTAAAGTAATCATTAATGTATTGTACCTATACATTTCTATTTACAATTTTCTTGTCAATTCAATCTAGATTGACTAAG
This sequence comes from Ganaspis brasiliensis, assembly GCA_037103525.1. Classification (NCBI taxonomy): domain Eukaryota; kingdom Metazoa; phylum Arthropoda; class Insecta; order Hymenoptera; family Figitidae; genus Ganaspis; species Ganaspis brasiliensis. The sequence continues at coordinate 4,006,699 of JAZKLR010000294.1, forward strand.
ACAAATGAAAATCGACTAGATAAAAATATTTTTACGCTGTAATTAACTCAATGCACAAGTCTCCAACTCTAATATTAGCAGTTCGATGCTCATTAATTGTATAAAATTAAATTTAATCTGTTTACAATAGCATTTATTAGCTCATTTTATAATCGCCATTTTACTTTGATTTTATAATTCCTTTGTATGTCGATATTAACTTGGTCATGATAATTAAATACTTTGATGTGTTTATTCTGTCTTCGTGTACTTGAATATTATATTATATTTAAAAATAAAATTTAAAATTGTGCCTTGCAAAATTTATTCTTTTTTATTTCGTTCCCGTTTTTGTTTGAAAAACAAGTTTTTGATTTTTAACAAACTAAATTACTGTTTTTTTTTAATTGATGATAATATTTTAACCATTAAATATTGTTTAACTACAAAATAAAACAAGTTTATCTAAAAATACATGCAAATATATAATTGTCATGAATGTACCAGGCACGAATAATTATCACAGGAGCAATTATCTCAGGTAGGTTTGAGATTAGAGGGATGCGATCAACGAGACGTGTCGACGTTGACAATATCAATAATACTTTTTTTTTATTTTTCTCTAGGTATTCATAATCTGGGGGATTTCCAAACATCCTACTTATATAAAAGAACTGAATGCGACAAAATTGTATCAGATTTAACATGACAATCATGGTGCGACTTTTTCTGCTGTCAATTTCCGTTAATATAGTGGCTTTTGGAATTATTTTACAAGATACCACTGTTACTAGCATTGATCGGTATTCGAATTTTTTCAACTCAAGTCTTTATCCTCCGGTTCATGGGGATTTGAGATTTGGCGGATCATCGGGACTTTTCTTTCTACATCTAATTAAACACAAACTACATAAATTGCAACAATTGGAAAAAATTCAAACCACGACTCAACAATCTCAAGGCTGTATTTGTGTACCGTATTATCAGTGTGATGCCAATAATAATATAATTCTTACTGGCTTGGTAATACCTATTGATATCAGGTACATGATTTTATTTCTTGTGCGATTTTGAGGAATAGATAATTCGAGAATAAAGGTGTTGTGTTAAGTTATTGTATTGGATTTTCGAAAGAATTGTTAAATTTGCCTATTTATAAAATGTTTATTTTACTATTTATGGAATTTTTTGCGGATCTCAGTGTACTTTTTGAAAAGTAAATTTGTAAATTTGTCCGAACTTTTAACTTCCCGAATTTCCAATTGTGAGAATTTGCATCTGTCCGATCAAATGAATGTAGAATTACTAAAACAGCTTTCTGATTGGCTGATAATGTTTCCGAAAAAATTACCAGCCAATCAGAAAGCTGTTTTAGCAATTCTACATTCAGGGTGTCTACTAACCGAGAAAACCGGGAATTTTTTTCTGGGATAATAAATTCTTTTCAATTTTCAATTATTTTCTTTAATTTCCAATTATTTTCTACAATTCTCAATTATTTTCTTCCATTTGGAATTATTTTCATTAATTTAAAATTATTTCTTCATTTCTCAATTATTTTCTTCGATTTTCTACTATTTTCTTCAATTTTCAATTATTTTCATCAATTTCTAATTAATTTATTTAATTCTGAAATATTTTCTACGATTTTCAATTATTTTAATCAATTTTTAATTATTTTCTTCAACTATAAATTATTTTTCTTGAATTGCCAATTATTTGATTCAATTTTCAATTGTTTTCTTCAATTTTCAATCATTTTCATCAATTTTTAATTATTTTCTTCGGATCTCAACTATTTCCTTCAAGTTTTAATTATTTAATTAAATATTCAATAATTGTCGACTTTTTTCAACTATTTTTTTCAATCATCATTTATTTATGTCACATCTCAATAACTCCTCCATTTTTCAATTACTTTCTTCTACAATCAATAATGCTCGGCTTTTTTCAATATTTTTTTCAATTATCAATTATGTTTTTGAAACTTGAATTCAATTTATCAATTATTATTCCACGATTTTCATAAAATCACATTTTCTTCAATTACAAATTATTTTCTACAATTTTTAATTAATTTCTTCAAATTACAATTACATTCTTTATTTTTTTATTGTTTTTTTCAAATTCTATATTTCTGGGGTTGTTCAATTTCTTTTTTCTTCTACTTTTAATCCCATTGTTCAATTCTTGAATTATTTTCTTTAATTCTCAATTATAATTTTCGACATTCAATTCCATTTTTTAATTTTCAATTTGCTTTTTTCAATATTCAATAACGCTAGGCTTTTTACAATGATTTTTTTAAAATTCTCAATTATTTTCTTCAATTTCCAATTTTATTTCTTAAATTTTATTTATTTTCTTCAATTTCCAGTTATTTTTTCAAATTTCTTTCAGTTTCTCAATTTCCTTCAATTTCTTCTCAATTTTCTTCAATATTTAACAATTCTCAGCTTTTTGAAATTATGTTTTTCTTTCAATTTTTATTTAAATTGAGAATTTTTAAATTATTTTCATCAATTCGCAATTATTTCCGTCGATTTCTAAATTTTTCTGCTGTTTCCAAATATTGTATTTAATTTTTAAATACTTTCTTCCATTTTTAATTATTTTCTTCAATTTTCAATTATTTTCTTTAATTTTTAATTATTTTGTTCAATTTTCAATTGTATGTTTCAATATTCAGTAATTTCGACTTTTTTCAATTATTTTTTTTCAATTATCAGTTATTTATTTCATGTTTCAAAACCTCCTTTAATTTTCAATAATTTTCTTCTATTTTCAATTCAATTGTTCAATTATTTTTTTTAATTCTCAATTAATTTCTTTAAATAACAATTCTATTCTTCAATTTTTAATGTTTTCTTCAATATCAAATAATTGCTGTCATTTTTCATTTTTTTTTAATTATAAATTATTTTCTTTTTTGAATCCAATTTTTCAGTAATTTTTTTTTAATTCTCAATTATTGTATTCGAATTTCAATTTTATTTCTCCATTTTCAATTGTTTTTTTTTAATATTCAATAATTCTGTGTTTTTCTGATTTCAATTTGCTTATTTAATTTTCAATTTATTTCTTGAATTTTGAATTATTAACTTAAATTTTAAGTTATTTTTTTGGATTTTCCATCTAGTTGACCAATTTTCAATTATATTCTTTGAATTTAATAACCATTGTTCAATTTTTTCAATTATTGTTCAATTGTCGATTAATATTTCCTTTTTTTTAAATTTTGTTTCTAATTGTCAAATATCTTTGTCATTGTTCAATTATTTCTTTCCATTATTAATTATTTCTTTTCATTATTAATTGTTTCTTTTAATTCTTAATTATTATTTTTTGTAAAGTTTAATATTTAATTCTTCAATTCTCAATTATTTTCTTTAATTATCAACTGTTATATTCAATTTTTGTAGCCATTTTTAGGTCTATTTATACTTAAAATAAATTTTAAGTTAACAAGAGAAAAAGCCGGGAAAAGTAGGAACAAAAACCGGGAAATGACCGGGAATTTTGTGGGACGAAATTAGTAGACACCCTGACATTCCTTTGGTCGGATAGATGCAAATTCTGTGAATTAGAGATTCGGGAAGTTGAAAGTTCGAACAAATGGAGATTCGAAAAGTTCAATATTCTGACAATTGGAGATTCGGAAAGTTAAAAGTTCGGACAAACGGTAATTTGGGAAGTTTTAATATTCTGTCAAATAAATATCGGTCGATTGGGGATTCTGTCAATTGAGTTTTGGAGAAAATGGCGACCCATTTTTTGAATCCTGCATTATGTAGAGAATGTGTATCCAGAAAATAAAGGACGATAAAAAAAATTAAAAATTGTAGAATTAATGCAATATTTAAGGATGTTCAACCCATACACATAACCTCAAACTATAAAGTGGTTTTTCACATAAAATTGAAATATTATTAAAATTGATTTCACGTAATTTTGAAAAACCCAGTTTTACGTTAAAAAAAATTAGGTTCAGACAAAATTTATTATTGAATAATAATCATTTAACATTTTGTGTTTTTTGTTTTAAAGTCTGTGAACAATTGTAATTTCTATCGAATTTTGACAAGTGACAGCTCAAATGATCTTTGAACATTCTTTATAACTCTGTTTGTTTGATTTTGTTTATAATATTTTGTTAAAAGATCAAAATGAGCTATTTATCAAATTTTAACGAGAATTAAAATTGTTCACTTAAAGGCTTTAAAGAAAAAAGAAAAAATCAAATATCAAATGTTATCTCAACCTAATTTTTTTTGAAAAATTTACAATAAAATCACAGGGATCACAGTTTCTCCCCTTTTTCATCTAATCCCCTTTTTTCCCCTTTTCCCCTTATTTTCCCCTTTTTTGAGAAAAATCACATAAAACACCTAAAATCAAGATTTCATGACCTAAAACACCTAAATCAAGATTTTTCTCCTTTTTGACCTTTTTTTTAAAAAATTTCTATTTTTCCACTTTCGGAAATGCAAAAAATTATCCTTTTTTAGGGTGTCTGTACAATGATAAAAAATTACTTATTGAATTTAAATGTTTAAAAATAATTTTTAACTTGAAATGGTTTTTTTTATATTATTTATTGAATTAATTTATATTTTAAACAGGAAACATGAAAAAAAAAAAAATTAAAATAAAATAATTTTAAAAAGTTAAATAATATAATGTAAAAAATGTTATATTGGCTTTCTACAAGGATCAAATAATACCAATTCTACTGTTAAATAATATTCTTATTACCATGTTTTCTTAATTAATTACAGCAAATTAATTTATTAAATACAAAATTTTTTTATTAAATATTTTTTACTCGTTTTAAACAAATATTACTTGTTTTGCATCATAAAATAAAATAATAAAAAAGGTTAATAAAAATAATTTGAACTAATTCTGTCACAATCTGCCAAAAAAAAAGAAATAAGTGTTATGAAAATTATTATATTATCTAATGAATCTAATTATATTTTAGTAATAAAAATTTTGCTGTTATATTTTTGATAAAATTAGAACATGTTTCGAGTACCATGTATTCTTGCTGAAATATTTCAAATTTATTTTATTGGATGGAAAAAAAATTGTTTATGAATTATATTTACTTATTTCAAACAAAAATTAATTGCTTTGCATCATACAAAAAATGGAAAAATACAATAAAAGAGATTAATAAAAATAATTTGAATTGATTTTGTCATATTTCGCTGAAAGATTTTCAATTTATTTTCTTTAATATTATATCAGAGCATTTTATATAACAGATTTTTATGTTTCCTGTTTAAAATCTAATTATTAAATAAATAATTTAAAAAACCATTTGAAATTAAAAATTATTTTAAAAATTATTCAATTGCAACAACCATCTTCTCGTCATTGAACCTATTAAAAGATAAATTTTTGTATTTCCGAACGTGCTCTTTCTTTTGAAATTTTCATAAACAAATTAAATAAAAAAAACTAAATTAATTAATAAAACTGTTTTGTAAAAAATGAAATTTTGTAAAAGAAAACTCAAATTATTAATATAACCCTAATTTTATTAATTTCCAAAATCCCTTTTTTATTAAAGAAAATCCCCTTTTCTGAAAATCGAAATCTCCTTTTTCACCTAAAATTGAACAAAAAAACCACTGTGATCCCTGAAATCAATTTTAATAAAATTTTTATTTTATGTAAAAAAAAACCAGATTTTCTAGTTTGAGGTTATGTCAATGGGTTAAACATCCTTAAAGGGATAGAAAAGTGAAATTTAAAGTTTAAACTAGATGTTTGAGGGTGCTAATTTTTTTCGTAGCTTAGTTTCGAATCTAGAATTATGCTTTATTATCAAAAATAAAAAAACTTTTGATTCTTCCAGAATTAATTTTCTCTTCCAAATTAACATTTTCTTAAATCCATATTGTGGAAAATTATTCTAAAAGTGAGAATACAAATTGGCAATAGAAAATTTTAAAAATTGTGTAGTTCAATGTTCAAAATTTGCATTTTTCCCTTAATTTCCCTAAAAGCCCCCTATTTGAAAAAATTTCCCCTAATATCCCCAATTTTTTTCAAAAATCTATTTAAAATCAGAGTATCTAGTGATAGAGAAATTGCTGACAATTTAATACATTAAGATAAAAACTGGGAGCTTGTAAATCGATTAGAAATATTTTAAAGTGATCCGGAGATTTTAAGAAATTCCAGAAATTCGTAGATAAATCCAGAAAAATTTTATTTTCATCTTGTATTCTTTAATAACTTGAAAAATTGAATTTAAAATGGTTGAGAGTGCGATCTAAAAATTTTGGGTAGAAAGTAAAAAATATTAGATTTCAATAATTTCATGTTTAATTTAATTTAATTTTATCTAATTCTAATTATTATAGGGTAAAAGTAAAAATTACTGCGATGTGAAATCAAAGTCCGATAAAATATTGGAAAAGAAGATATAAATATAAATGAAAGATAAATATTTGACTGATTTTAAAAACACTCTTGTTATTTATTGAAGTAGAAACCACTAATTAAAATATTAAAATAAATAATGTATTCTTAAAAATAACAAATTCATAAATAATACTCTGTGCTGATATTACTACGAGCCTGCACCAATTACTGTGTCCCAATTACTGCGACGAGAATAACGTGTATTTGAAGGTTAGGTTGTTCGCAGTAATAGAAACACGTGCATGTTCCAATTACTGCGATAGGTGGTAATTTAAACTTGAATAATTAAATAATTAATGATTTAAATGTACATCTTAATTGGCGATTGTGTTAGGGGCCATCCACAAAGTACGTAAGACGTTTTTTCGGTAATTTGAACCCCCCCCCCCCTCCCCCACGTAAGATTTTTTACATACATTAGCGCCATTTTTTCTATTGGTCGTAAGATTTCCTGGACCCCCCTCCCCCCTAAAAGTCTTACGTAATTTATGGATGGCCCCTTAAGTAAGGTTTTAAATAACTTTTTCAATTAATTTAAATTAATTTTAAACACTTAAAAAGTGCATAACAACGTTTTTCAAAAGAATTGCAGTAATTTGTGCATTTTTAGTAATAGGTACATCTACCCTAAATATTTTCTTTCCTCGACAATTATTTTCTTTTGGCATTCTTTGATTTTTGAATAAATTCTCTAATGTCATAAACATGTTTCTATTTTTTTGAAATGTTGAAGTACTATCATTTTTTCGAACAATTCAATTTTTTACTTATAATTTTTTATTCTTCAAAAAATTCTTTAAAAAATTTGTTTATTTCACAGTATTTTTACACAATTTCTTAAATTTTATCACATTTTAAAGATTTTTATTTTTTTTTTTGCTTCGAATTTGTTTTGTGTTATAGATTTTTTTTTACGAGAATTATTTCAGTTTACTTTATATAATTTTGGGTTTGTAACGTTTCCAAAAATTGATTTATTTTCTTATTGATTTTCACTTTTATTTTGGTAAATTAAGGGTCCGGAGGAATAACATTTTTTCTTCATTTAACTGATTGTTTTTAAATTCGCTCGTTTTTTCCGTAAATTTATTCAATTTTTTTTTTACATTTTGTCTATTTGTTCGCAAATTTACATATTCGTTGATAAAATTTCTAGATTCTATGACTTTTAAACAATATTTGTTTTTAAAATAGAAAAATTTTTGTTCTTTTATTTTGTTAAGTTATTTATATACATTCTGTTTAAATTTTCGTCATTTTGTGAATAAGTTTCTAAACTTTTTTTATTTTTAAAGGAGTTTGTCATTTCTTTTATATAATTTTTCTTATCTTTTTACATTTTCTCATTTTATTATAATTGTTTCTTATTTTGTAATTTATTTTTCATTATTTTTATATCTTTTAATATTTTTTGTAATTATTTTTTTTTTACTTAGTTGAACTTTTTTTTTTAAGATTTTCTGCAGTTTTCAATGTAATGTTTTATTTTCATTTTATTTTACTATTTTTATCTCTTTAAAAATTAATTGGTTCCAATTTGCTAATAATCTGAAATTAAATTAATCCAAATTTCAACCGATCTAAATTCACATTCTTGTTAAGATTTTTTTCAACTTTTATGAAGTAAGGAAAAGAAATTAAGTTTTCATACTTATCTACTACGTTTAAAGATGTTTTTTATTCATTTTAAAATAAGTAGTCCCATAATTCTGACTGCAGTATTTTTACTATTTACGTATTTATAAATAATATAAATAAAATAATTTTTATCATAAAAGTTTAATCATAATTTCTACAAAATGTTTGGTCCTGAAAATAAATTATGGTATCTCTATTATAATTTATTTTTCTTTACTTATAAATTTTTTAAAGTACCCTAAAAGTCCCCTATTTTTATGGATTCAGACTTCTATTTCCCTTAAAATATTCTTCATTATCACTGCGAAGCTATAATTATTAAACCAGGAATTTTTTGATACTAATGAATAATGGGGCGTCCATTAATTACGTGAGATTTTTTTTAAATCTGCCCCCCCCCCCCCCCACCCAAGTGAGGTTTTTCATTTTTTTTCTCGGCAATATGCGAAATGGTACTTTTTATATATTTTACATTTATTTTCAAAGTTTACAAAATTTTTAAATAGTTCTCTCAATTTTTGCTCAAAATGGTCTCACTTTTTCTTACTTCTTCAGACATTTTGACTTCCTGACGAACTTTTTTGTAATTTTAAGATTTTGCCGGGAATTTCAAAATCATTCCAAGCACAAGTACTGAATTCAAAGCGAACGAAACCTTTCGACATTTTTTTTCTATTTAACTTTATTCTAGCTCTTTTTTTTTAAACTGAGAGTGGACGAATGCTTTTGATCCTTTTTTAAAAATAATATATTATTATTGCATTTTTTTTTTAAATATATATAAGGGTGACCAGAATTCCAAAAGAATTTTCAAAGGTGAAACGCAATTCTCAGGTGAAAAAATCTGCCCGAATTCTCAAAGTTGTTTATTCTGTATTAATTTTTAATAATCTTTAAATATTTTGTAATCTCTTTATAAACATAAAAAAAAGTGATAAGAAAGAATTTAATTTTTATATCTATTTTTTAATATCTTTTAAAATTGAAAAGTAAACAAAATTTCCCTCTTTTATTGAAAACTGTCGGTCCGACCACCCGGAGTGGTTTAAAAAACACGACTGAATTAAAATCATGATATCTTGGTCAAAATGTAAGATAGAGACTTAAAACTTAGAAATTTTGAAAGCTTTTAAAATTCTGCGTTAAAAAATGTATTGAGAAATTTTGTTGAGATTTCAAAATCATTGTTTTGTTTGATAAGCTATAAACATAGATTCTCGAATTTGTCCATTATCGTTTAATATGTTCAACTTTCAGCCTGATCTACAAAAATTATTCACAAAATTTTTTAACTAACACTATTTTCTTTGCTAAATAATAATAATAATACTCATTTTCATTGTTGTTGTTGTTGTTATTGTATTGCCTACGTTTTGGTTTCTGAATTGGAAACCATCATCAGGGCTTTTTAATAATTAATTTATCTTACTTAAGTATACTATGAAATTAATTCATTGATGTTGTTATGAAAAATCCTCCTCTACCTTGAGATATGTTTTAAGTTAATTGGCTGGTTTCTCAAGTATTTCTTGAAAAAAAGAATCCAATTTTTGAATAATAGATGTTTATATAGAAAGAAATTGATTTTTGATCCTTTATTTTTGGAATATATGTGATGTTGTAGAATTATTTTGCCTCAATATCTCAAGGTAGAGGAGGATTTTTCATAACAACATCAATGAATTAATTTCATAGTATACTTAAGTAAGATAAATTAATTATTAAAAAGCCCTGATGATGGTTTCCAATTCAGAAATCGAAACGTAGGCAATACAATAACAACAACAACAACAATGAAAATGAGTATTATTATTTTTTGAATACATACAAAATCATAACCAGATCCTATTAAGGCAAAATAATTCTACAACATTACATATATTCCAAAAATAAAGGATCAAAAATCAATTTCTTTCTATATAAACAAAGAAAATAGTGTTAATTAAGAGATCTACTCAATTTAGATACCTTTTTTTAAAGAATTTTGTCGATAGGTTTATGTTATAAAAATTTATATATAAATTGTTACATTTAACAAATATACTCCAGAAATACATATAAATAATTTTTTAAAATTTATTTTAGTGAGTTTCTATTCCTGAAATTGGTAGTTGCAGAAAAATTCAAAAAAAAATTTGGGTCTGCTGTCTTGAAATTTCTGAATTAAATTGTCTGAAACAAAAAAATCGAACGGTTTTTTTTTTTATGGAAAAAACTTTTAAGAGACCAATTTTGTACCAGACAAAAAAGTTCAAAATTTAAAAAAAAACTGCCTATTTTCAATTTGTACTCCTGATAATTTTTATACAGATCAGGCACCGAGCTGAACAAATTGAACTGAAAAATTTAAGATTTTTTGTTTCTAACTTATCAAGCAAAAGAATCCTTTTGAAATTCAAAGAAAAATTATCCTTAAATAACAACGCAGAATTTTAAAACTAATTTTTGTATTAATTATAAAATTTCTAAATTTACAAATTTTGAGTTTCTATCTTACACTTTGATCAAGAGGTCGTCATTTTAATTGGGTCGTGTTTTTTCAACCCACTCCGGTCAGTTGGATCGACAATTTTCGACAAGAATATTTTATAAATTATGAGGATTAAAAAAAATTCAAAAACTATTTAATATAAGAGTATAAAAGATACAATGCGTACTTGTACCATTTTTTGTGCAACTAGCAAGAGTTATCCACTGGTCCACTGGTAGATAATGGTTTCAAAATGATGCAGTTTAGTTTTTGAGACCTCAAGGTACTTTTGAAGAGACATGTAAATATATGGATATATAATTATGACAAACGACTCAATTCCCATAAAATTCAATGTAAAATGTTAAAAACGAAAACTCTTATAACTTTTTTCACAAGTACCTTGAGGTCTCGAAAATTTAACTGCATCATTGTAAAACCATTATCTACCAGTAGACCAAATTTGATTAAAATGGTATTGTTAATTCTTTATACGATAGAACCTCCTTAGGGGTTTTAGGACAATAAAAGATATAGATTTATAACTTTCGAAGAACAAAGGAGAACGGTAAAATTTTTGAGTTCTCTTTTCAAAAAAGGACTTTTGGTCACCCATTGTTTTTTTTTTAGATTCCTTAACTTCAAAATTTTTACAGATATCGATCTTGTACAGGCAACTTCGAAGTGTGTTGCTTTTTAAGAATTACTCCAATGCCAACGACAATGCCAACGACAATGACACCAACAAGACCACCAACAAGACCACCAACGATGTCACCAACGATGTCTCCAACATGGCCACCAACAAGGCCACCAACAAGTCCACCAACACTGTTCCCACCTACAATTGTTCCTCCAAATATCTGCTACTGCGTTTTCACCTTCCAATGCATAAACGGCTTCTTACTACCGAATACAGTTATTAATACACCTGGCATTGGACTTGGTCCAGCAATTGGACCTGGCTCAGGACTGGCCCCGATTATTCCTCCCGGACTCAATCCTAGACAGAACCAGGTTCTTTGCCTGCAGCAGAATCAAGTTTGCTGCAGAATCTATCCATTCCCTACTTTCGTTCCTACACCTACTCGGGTGCTTCCAACCCGCAGAGTTTATCCTTCATTGGATCCTAGACCTAACACACTTTCAGCTGTTTTACCCACTTCGCCTCAATCATTCATGTCTCAGCTTCAGATGATGTATCCGAATTTTGCACCCGGACAAACGTGTATTTGCATACCTACTGCCCAGTGCAATGTTCTTGGGTATTTTCCAATTAGCGAATACGGCACTTTTAATCCTTTGCTCGGAATGGGCTCTCTCTTACCAACAGGAAGCCTCTGCGCCAATAATCAGGAAACTTGCTGCACAATTATTTTTTCCCAAACACAAGTTCAACTTCTGTCTGCTGACAGCGATTTCCAGGATGTTAAATATCCTGGAACTGGAGACGCCTGCAGATGTGTGCACAGTTCAATTTGCACTGGAGAGAATATTGTCCATCCAGAAGGATTCGGTTCTGAATTTGGAATTTGTCTGGAAGTAAATCAAGTTTGCTGCAGGATTGGTGTTAAAAATCTTCAGGAAGCCACTACTGTTGCTCCTGTTGGATTGACAGCAAGTTTATTTACCGAGAATGAGTGTGGACTTTCGAGCAATTCATTTGCTCCAGGTTTGTTAAATAGTAGAATAAATCAGTGTGACGTCACAAGTCCAAAATATCAGGTTATTTTCCCAGCAAGAGGAAACAAATTCAAAGCGAATTGAAACGAATTATCCTGTAAAAAATATCCGATAGCACGAACCGAGAAAACCGAAAGCACATCGGTATCTGCAATCTGTTATTTCGATTTTGACAGATAGGAGTCTTAAGTGCTATTGGGAATGGCTAAACTCTGATACGCTATCTGGTGGTATGAATTTTAACTAAAAGAAGTAGGTAAAAAAAGTAAACAAACACGTAAAAATTTTGTAAAAGGAGAAAAAAAGTGTAATTTTCTAAATTTATTAAAAAAGCTACATTTAATTTTGAGTACGGATAGATGAAGATAATAAAAAGAAAACAATTTTAAAAAAAATTACTGCAATTAACATTTTTTATGCAGTATATATTGATATAACAACTGATCTGTCTAGAATCCTAACCTATAAATAATTCTCATTCTTTCAAAAAATGAACAATCAACAGTATGAAACATGCTAATTTATAAATAAATAAAATTGTTTTAAAGATTGCAAGTTTTTAATGCAAAATTTTTAAATATTTAAACAACTTTTTTCAACGTGTTTTTCTCTAGTACACAAAATAGGTTTTTTCTGCCGTTTGAAACTTTCTTACTCTGAACAAAATTTAGTCCGGAGAGTGTTGATTGCATAATTAACAAATTTTATTTAAAGTGAGCCGTATTTTATTATTTTTATAATGTATTTTGAAAAATTTCTCTCGTTTACGTGCTTTAGTTAACAAAGTTACCTACTTCTGTCAGACATATTTGTTTTGCCGACACGCGACGTCAAGACCGCCAATCCCAATCTGTTAACTAAGATAGTGAAATCTGTTGGATTGAAAATAGTGTTTTAATGAAAAAACCACTCTTCAACTGTAATAAAAGCAATTGTATATTAATTAGATGGCGTAAGAAAATGGTAAAAAGCAAAAATTATGAAATCAATGAATTTTTTCACGATTCACACTTTTAGGTTATGTAGTCAATAATTTATGAAATATTTCGATTAAATATAAATTATTGCAGATATTTTATAGTTAATACAAAATGAGATGTATTAAAATGTCAGCAAGATTAGCATTAGTTCAAAAACCCAATTTCTACTGAATTGCTTACAGATTTTTAATAAAGAACGGGTTTTATCTACATTTTATTCAAAATCACATACATTATTACAGTTATCAGATGAAAGATATTTTTCCTGCATTTTATTAGTTTATTTACACTGTCCGTCAATTTATGAATTTGCTTTTTAGAGTCCAATAAACAGCTCGATATTTATAAGAGGTTATGAAGTTCTGTCATAATTGGGAATGTGATTATGACGAATGGCAAATTTTGAATTTGTGACGTCACACTGGTTTACTCTGTATACCAGTTTTTTTTATAGAAAATTTTAACAATAATAAAAAAAAAAAAATAAATAAGTTAATGTCAATCAATCTTTTTAGATCAATCCCTATCAGTCGACTCTGGCAAAACGTATTTTGCAGAATTTCCATGGATGGTTGCCATTTTACTTCGAAGTCCAGGTCAAAATGATGTTTTTCTTTGCGGTGGATCCGTAATTAATTCCAGAGCTGTACTTACAGCAGCACATTGTGCAAACAAGTGAGAATTTTTATTTAAGGAAGTTCTCCCCATTGATATAACCTCAAATTAAAAACTTGCTTTTTTGCACCAAATAAAAATATTATTAAAGTTGATTTTATCAAATTTTGAAAGATCTAGTTGTATATTTTTCAGAAAAAGTTTAGCTGAGCCAAAATCTGTTGGCAAATAATAATAATTTAACATTTTGTGTATTATTTTCTTAAAACTTTTTCATTTAATTTTGACACATAAAAGCTCATTTTACTCGTTGAAATATATTCTCAACCTCTAAAATTTTATTTTGTTGGTTTTTGTAAAATAATATGTTCTTTAGCGTCGCCTGCATTTTCTTCAAAACTCAAATGTCGGAATATCCATTTGACCGAATTTTATTTAACCGAAAGGCTATTTATAAAAAATCTAATTTGACGGAAATTTCAATTATCAGAAATCTCATTAATCCAAAAGTTTATTTATCAGAAATCCCATGTGTCCAAAAGTGCATATTTATCAGAAATCCAATTTTTCCGAAATTGCATTTATCAAAAATCTAATTTGTCAGAAATTTCAATGACCAAATATCTCATTTATCAAAACTTGACTTTATCAGAAACCTCATTTATCCAAATTTTCATTTATCAGAAATATAAATTGTCAGAAATTACACATTTATCAGGAATCTCGGTTATTCAAAATTGCATTTATCAGAAATTTAATTTGTCAGCGTTTGTAATAAATGCAATTTTGGATAAATGAGATATTTGATCATTGAAATTTCTGACAAATTAGCTTTTAGATAAATGCAATTTCGGAAAAATTAGATTTCTGATAAATGCGCTTTTGGACACATGGGATTTCTGCTGAAGACAATTTTGGATTATAGAAGGTAATATTTGATCGCTCTCCATTGTTAATAATAAGGGGTCTTCCATAAACCACGTAGCCCCATTTTGGACGATTTTTGACCCACTCCCCCCCCCCCCCCTTATTTTCTTCGATTTTTTACTATTTTCTTCAACTGCCAATTATTTTCTTCAATTTTCAATTATTATCATCAATATCTAATTAATTTATTTAATTCTGAAATATTTTCTATGATTTTCAATTATTTTAATCAATTTTTTATTATTTTCTTCAACTATAAATTATTTTTCTTGAATTGACAATTATTTGATTCAATTTTCAATTATTTTCTTCAATTTTTAATTATTTTCTTCAGATCTTATTCAGATTTTATTGTGTTAATAAATTAATAAATAAATAAATAAATCTCAACATTTTCCTTCAATTTTTAATTATTTAATTTAATATTCAATAATTCTCGACTTTTTTCAACTATTTTTTTCAATCATTTATTTATTTCACATTTCAATAACTCCTCCATTTTTCAATTATTTTCTTCTATAATCAATAACTCTCGGCTTTTTTCAATATTTTTTTTCAATTATCAAATATGTTTTTGAAACTTGCATTCAATTCATCAATTATTATTCAACGATTTTCATAAAATCACATTTTCTTCAATTCCAAATTATTTTCTACAATTTTTAATTAATTTCTTCAAATTACAATTACATTCTTCATTTTTTATTGTTTTTTTTTCAAAAATTCTATAATTCCTGGGTTGTTTAATTTCTTTTTTCTTCAATTATCACTTATTTTCTTCTACTTTCAATCTCATTGTTTAATTCTTGAATTATTTTCTTTAATTCCCAATTATAATTTTCGACATTCAATTCCATTCTTTACCGTTCAATTTTTTTTAATATTCAATAACTCTAGGCTTTTTACATTGATTTTTTTTTAATTCTCAATTATTTTCTTCAAATTCCAATTTTCTTCTTAAATTTCAATTATTTTCTTCAATTTCCAATTATTTTTTCATATTTCTTTCAGTTTCTCAATTTCTTTGAACTTCTCAATTTCTTCTCAATTTTTTTCAATATTTAACAATTCTCAGCTTTTTTAAATTATGTTTTTCTTTCAATTTTTATTTAAATTGAGAATTTTAAAATTATTTTCATCAATTCGCAATTATTTCCGTCGACTTCTAAATTTTTCTGCTGTTTTCAAATATTGTCTTTAATTTTTAAGTACTTTCTTCAATTTACAATTATTGTCTTCAATTTTTAATTATTTTCTTTAATTTTTAATTATCTTGTTCAATTTTCAATTGTTTGTTTCAATATTCAGTAATCTCGACTTTTTTCAATTATTTTTTTTCAATTATCATTTATTTATTTCATGTTTCAAAACCTCCTTCAATTTTCAATAATTTTCTTCTATTTTCAATTTAATTGTTCAATTGTTCAATTATTTTTTTCAATTCTCAATTAATTTCTTTAAATAAAAATTCTATTCTTCAATTTTTAATGTTTTCTTCAATATTAAATAATTCCTGTCATTTTCCATTTTTTTTTTTAATTATAAATTATTTTCTTCTTTTTTCAATCCAATTTTTCAGTAATTTTCTTTAATTCTCAATTATTGTATTCGAATTTCAATTTTATTTCTCAAATTTCAATTGTTTTTTTTTTTAATATTCAATAATTCTGTGTTTTTCTGATTTCAATTTGATTATTTAATTTTCAATTTATTTCTTCAATTTTGAATTATTAACTTAAAGTTTAAATTATTTTTTTGGTTTTTCTATCTAGTTGACCAATTTTCAATTATATTCTTTGAATTTAATAACCATTGTTCAATTTTTTCAATTATTGTTCAATTGTAGATTAATATATACTTTCTTTTTTTTAATTTTGTTTCTAATTGTCAAATATCTTTGTCATTGTTAAATTATTTCTTTTCATTATTAATTGTTTCTTTTAATTCGTAATTATTATTGTTTGTAAAGTTTAATATTTAATTCTTCAATTCTCAATTATTTTCTTTGAATTTCAATTATTTTCTTCAATTATCAACTGTTATATTCAATTTTTGTAGCCAATTGTAGGTATGTTACCTACCCATAAGTGAAAAGTGATACATCAATGCATCGACTGCGTTCCGTTCGCTCGTTTGACTTGCGCTTTAGGCTACCCTCGCAAATTTGAATAAAAAATAAAATACAGTAAAATAAAGCTACGTTCCTCAAGAAAGGACCCCCCCCTCCCCTAAGTGGGCTACGTGGTTTATGGAAGACCCCTAAGACAAAGAAATATTGATCCATGGGAGCCAAATTGTGTAGGTAAAAATATGATTTTGGATTAATGAGATTTCTGTTTATTCAAATTTCTGTCAAATTAGATTTCTGATAAATATCCTTTCGATTAAATGGATATTCTAACAATTGAGTTTTGGAGAAAATGCAGGGGACCCAAACACATAATGTTAGATTATCATTTTTTGTCAGAAAATTTTGGCTGAGCCTAATTTTTTCTGAAAAATGGACAACTACTGAATCTTTCAAAATTTGGTGAAATAAAATTTAATAATATTTTTATTTGGTGAAACACTAGTTTTTAGTTTGAGGTTATGTCAATGGAGGAAACCTCCTTAAAGCCGTTAAAATAAGCGACCTTCCAAAAAGGGCTGTTTGACAATTATTAATTTAAGTTAAATTTTGAAACATATTTTTTTAAGATTTGAGTTTCCTCTCGCGTCAGTTTCTCGAGAAAATTATAGAAAATTTAAAATACGTCAATTTTGAAAGTACGTTCGGGGCTGATGTTAAAATTTAAAAATGAATAATGGAAGAATTAATTTAATTATTACAAGAAGACGTGCACGCATATTTATTGTTTATATTTATTTTTCCACTTGACGATTTTCTAAAATTCCCAATACTAAAATTTTATTTTATTCACCCAGAAAGGAATTACAAATTTTATGTGTATGTTTTAGTCACAGCGTTAACAATTTAGTGGCTCGTTTTGGAGAATGGGATACAAATTCTGTTGATGAACCATTGCCATTTCAAGAACAAGAAATAGAAGCTGTTATTTTGCATCCTGAATTTTTCAGTGGTGCTTTGTATCATGATGTGGCATTACTAATTTTAAAAAGTGCCGTTAGATATTCTTTAAATATCAAACCAATTTGCCTACCTTATCAAGATGAAGAGCTTGATTTTGCAGTGAGATGTTATGCAACTGGATGGGGTCAAAGTGGATTCGGTAAAAGAACTAATTTAATATTGAATTTCCAATTATTTCCTGATTTAATTCGTTAATTCTCCATTCCTACTTCTCAGTTAATTGACAATGTTTATCATAATTAAAAAATAATTCACAATGAAGGCATTTTAACTGCTCTGAGGAACTAAATTAAAATTTCTTTTAATTTCGATTTTCAATATTTCATTATTTTCGATATTGAGTTTTTGTTTCATTGAAGCCATTTGTTTGTAATAAAAAATTAATTGATTATTTTTATAAGTAAAATTATTAAAATATGTTGTTTTTTTCTAAATGAAGATACTGGCGAGGAGATTCAATCCGTTTTGAGAAAAATAGATTTGCCACTAATTAATCATGAGGATTGTCAGAATCGTTTGAGGCAAACAAGATTGGGACAATATTTTCAACTACATGGAAGCTTTATTTGCGCTGGGGGAGAAAATGGAAGAGATACTTGCAGAGGAGACGGTGGAGGTCCACTAGTTTGTCCAATATCTACAGGACAATTCGTGCAGGTAAAAGTCAATTTTATTAATAACAGACATCTTGTAGATTTTTTGACGTAGAATCAGAATCTGACCTTAAAAGTAGCCTATCACGTCAGGATTTTTTGTAAAAAAAATGGACATTTTGGGCTATTAACGTCATTTTTTGCGGCTTACCAAATTTGTTTTTCACTTTCCTAAATAATATCGTATAGTACTACTCTTAAGCTTCGAAACCTATTTTTGCAAATCATTTTACGATTTTTTAAAAAAAAGTTATGCAGATTTGAAATTTTTTCAATTAGTCAAATATGCATATAGAACGTCTCTCAAAATTTATTGGAGTGAGTTTTCACACCACAAAGAGTAAAAATTGAGCCACTTTAATTAGAGTGAACAACCCACTCTATTAGAGTGAAATTTCACTCCAGTTCGAGTGTAAATTCACTCCAAAAAAAAAGAGTGAGTGTGAGTGAATTAGAGTGAATTTTCGCTCGAATTGGAGTGAAAATTCACTCTATAAGAATGACATGTCACTTTTTTAAAGTGGGTTCCTCACTCGGATTAGAGTGGCTCAATTTTCACTTTTTGGGGAGTGAAAACTCACTCCAAGAAATTTAGAGAGACGTTCTATATGCATATTTGACTAAAAAAAACAAATTTCAAATCTGCTTAACTTTTTTTTTAAACAATTGTAAAATAATTTGCAAAAATTTAGGTTTCGAAACTTAAGAGTAGTACTGTACGATATTATTTAGGAAAATGAAAAAAAAATTTGGTAAGCCACAAAAAATTGTCGAAAATTGTCAAAATGGCAATTTTTTTTACCATTTAAGGTAATATTACACAAAATCCTGACGTGATGGGACATTTTTAAGGTCAGATTCGGATTCTACGTCAAAAAATCAACAAGAATCACTTCCAATTTTTTTTTTAACAGACCAGAATGAAATTTTTCAGGCCTGTGTAATTTATCAAATTAAGGAGGTTTTCTTCACTGACATAACCTAAAACTAAGAAATGATTTTCCGCATCAAATAAAACTATTATTATATAATTAATTTCACCAAATTTTCAGAAATCCGATTGTACATTTTCCAGAAAAAATTAGCTTGAGCTAAAATTTGTTGTCAAATAATAATTATTTAACATTTTATGTTTTTTCTTGAAATCCAATAAACAACTGCAATTTTCGTCAAATTCTGACAAATATGAAATTCTGAAAATATTCTGAGCTAATTTTTGTTTTTGAAATATTTCCTACAATTTTATTTGTTAATCTTTTTTAAATAATATTTTATTTAAAAGTTATTAAGCAAATTAAATTTGTTCTTTACGTATTTTTAAACAGAATATTATTTAACAGAACCCAACAATTAAAATTGTAGAAAATGTTTTAATGAGAAAAATGAGATATTATTTGTCAGAATTGAATGAACATTGCAGTAGTTTATTAAATTTAAAGAAAAAACATAAAATGTTAAATAATTATTATATGACAACAGATTTTAGCTCAAACTAATTTTTTCTGAAAAATGTACAAATGGATCTTTTAAAATTTGGTGAAATCAATTTGAATAATATTTTTATTTGGGGTGAAAAACGACTTTGCAGTTTGAGGTTATGTAAATGGAGAGAACCTCCTTGAACAAAAAATGTTTAATTGTCAACAAGTAGTTTTATTTACAGTTTCCACAATTAATAGTTACTCAATATTTTTAAATTTTACGTTATGGAATTTCATTATTTCAAATTTGAATACGTTATTTTCCTAAAAAATTTTTATATTTGTTACTATTGATGTTTAAGGCTGATCAAACCTGTGAACAAAAATAATCTTACCTGTTTTTAAGGTTGACGTTTCTCGTTCTTAAAAGACGAAATAAATTAGTTAATGTTGATTTATTAGAAATATAGAGTGGCACAAGTGGTGAAAATTCAATTTTGTGGAAACAAAAAAGAACTAAATATTATATTTTTAATGCTAAAATGTCAACATAGAAATCAGATGAGACCATTTTTGTTCACAGGCTTGATCAGCCTCGAGGGCATTTTTTATAATACTTTCTCTAATTTTCTTCCGTTCGTGCTGATTATAATATTGAGTAAAATTTCCTAATTTCCTTTTTTCCTTTTTTCCATTTTTTTTTTATTGATTTTTTTTATTTACTTTCATAATTTAAACAAAAATTCGAATTCATACTAGAGAAAAGGTTATGTTTGATAAAGATTATTTTGCTTTTAGAAAAATAGAAAAACTATCTTATACTGTAAATTTTTTACACGAAAGGTGTGAAATTTAATTAAAAATAAAATGAGCCATTAAAATTCATAATTTAATAAAAATGAAAGATTTTTCAGATTCAGAAAATCCCTTCTTAAAATCCTTTTATTTTTTAAAATACCTACTTTTTTGTTTTTTATATTTTTTTCTCTTTTTCTTTTTGTAATCTTACGTATATTTTATTAAAACGTATATATTATTTTAATTAATTTTATTAATTTTGTCTTAGAAAATTGTTATGATTTTCTCAATTTTTCTTTTGTTTTTTGAGTGAAAGGGTACTTTTATTATTTAATTATTTGAATTATTGTAGATTTTCTCATCGTTTCATCAAATTCCACCAAAATAATTTTTTTTTTTAATCTCTCGATAATTTATTTAGCTTTTCATAAAATCTCTAGTGTTTCTTGGTATTTTAAAGAATATTATTAGAATGTTTTCTTAACATTTAAATTTAAATTATTCTCCTTAATAACCTAAATTTTTTGTCAATTTACTTATCTTCTGTATCTTTGAAGAAATTTCTCTTTTTTTTTTGTAGAATTTTCATTGTATTCTTTCAATACTTGTTTTTTCAACAAATGAATTTTTTCTGTACATCTTATCACCTAAATAACCTTTTCAGTCTTAATTTGTTAAAAATATGAACATAATTATTTCTTAATTTATCAACTGGATCATTATCTAACTTAGTATAATATGTTGAAACATCACTTAATAAGTTATTCATTTTATTATTATAGTCATTCTAATTCAAAACAACTGTCACGCTACCTTTATCTGCATGAGTCACAAAAACATTTTTATTCAGTTTCAAATTTTTTTTTAAAATTTTTTTTAGACAGATCTTGATCAAATCTTGAAATTAAAATATTCTTCATAAAATTGTCAGAAATATTAATAAATTTGTGTCTAAATTCTTCTCTTGGTTCATCAGGTCTCTTAGAAATGATTCAATATCTTTAACAATTTTAAAAATAATATTATTTTTATTCTTAATAAATGATGAACTAAATTTCTCACTTAATCTTAAAATATCATTTAGGTAACTTTTTTGCCAAGGTTTTTAATATTTTTTGAATTTTTTTTCTCACTCCTAATTTGTTAGATTTTCGAATATTTCATAGAAGTTTTTTTCCTTTTTGAAACTAAATAATTTATTTCTTCTAATTTCTTATCTTTCAAAAAATGTATTCTGTGGGTTTTTTGCTAAATTAGTATTTTTCCCCATATTTTTGCACAGTCTGAAATTTCATTAAAATCATTAAGTCGTTTATGTTTTAATTATTATTAATTTTAGGTTGGCATAGTGTCCTGGGGTATAGGCTGTGGAACATTAAATCCTGCAGTTTATTCAAAAGTCGCTAATCACAGATTTTGGATTGATCAGCAGCTGGCTAATTATGGTCTATAAATTGTTAATAATGAATTAATTACAAACCAGCGAGTTTAATCTAGTCCGATATTTTTAATTAATTTATTTAACATAACGTATTTTTAACACATAAAATAATTACTGAATTATTTTAGCTAGTTATTTAATAAGAATAACAAAATAAATAAAATTGAATTTTTTAAATTTCATCTCTTTTATGTAAATACGATTATTTAACCTTCATTGGTGTGATCCTCTAAAAATTACTGATATATAGTGAAAAATATTACAAAAAAACTGCAGTAAATTAATTATGAACGGCACAGTAAAATTATGCAAATAGTATTATTAATAGTAGACTTGTTTCAGATTTTTTATTTGTTTATATATGCAAAAGTGGAATACCTTGACCTGTTTTATAAAGTTAAGGATTTGACTACTTTGGAAGATAATCAATTATTATGTCACAATAACTTATTTAAAAGGATTTTGGAACCTGCAGAATTCAATGTAATTTGATATCTACTTATATTTATTATTATTATTAATATTTTGACAATATAATTAGTATTCTTTTATTCTTATTGTTATTAAACTCATATTATTTAGTAATATTCTATTATGCGCACCTTAAGAATGTTCAACCCATTGACATAACCTCAAACTAAAAAATAGTGTTTCACATAAAATAGAAATATTATTAAAATCGATATTACCCAATTTTGAAAGATTCAGTTGGACATTTTTTAAAAAAAGTTAGGTTAATTCAAAATTTGGTATGAAATAATAATTATTCAACATTTTGTGTTTTTTCTTTAAAGTTTGTCAAAAATTGTAATTTTCATCCAATTTTGATAAATAATAGCTTATTTTAATTTTTGAAATATTCTCTTAAACCCTTTTTTATTGTTTTAATAATTTTTTTAACAAAATCCAACGAAGAGATTTGTAGAGAATATTTCAATGGCTAAAATGAGCTCTTATTTATCAAAATTGGATAAAAATTACAATTGTTCCCAAACTTGAAAAAAAACATAAAATGTTAATTAATTATTGTTTCATAACAAATTTTGTATGAAACTAATTTTTTTTAAAGTGTACAACTGTGTCCTTTAAAATTGGGTAATAAAATCAAAATTAATTATATTTTTATTTTATTTTTATTTTCTAGTTTGAGGTTATGTCAATGGGTTAAACTCCTTAATTAGAAAATTAACATCAACTTCATATTTCAGATTTCTTCAATTTCAACAAAGTCAACAAAATTAATTTAAGGTTTATAGAAAGTAAAAAGTGACCGTTCCGGAAAAACCGGAAAGTAAATTTTGATGTCAAGGAAACTCGGAGTCATACTGGGTCTTTCCAAAGCTTCAAGGAAGTTTTCCGGAAAAAAAAACATCACCACGTGCTGGTCCTCTTCGAGAAGGGGAAAGGATTCAATTCCACTAGAGTAGGGATGCCGATGATTGGATTGAGGAACTCAGTCCTTCTCCGGGTCTCGATAAAGACGGTGTCAATCAGTTTCTTTTCATTGTTTGGATTTCTGGTACGTAATCGACTATAAACTTAGTTTAGAAATTTGATATAATCATGTTGATGATTTTTTTTTAAAAAAACTTACATAACTAAAACTACATTAAAACTGCGTCAGAAAAATAAAACAAAATAATGCGAAATTTGTAATTAACTAATTTATTAAACTCTGTAATTAAAAATTAGTATTCTTTTTTAATTCTAGTCTCGATAATTTAAATCTTCTGATCAAACATTTTTTATAAAAAAACTTTTTTTTTGTATTCGGAATTTTGTCGAATTAAATTTTTCAAGTTACTGAATTGAAGGTTTTTAAATTTGAATGTTTCCAACTTTGTACGTTTTTACATTTAATGCGTTCAATTTGAATAAATTCAAAGTTAAATATTTTCAATTGTCTCTTTTTAAAATATTAAAATTTTATTCTTAAAAAATTCTAAATTAATCCCTCTATTTTGAATCTTTTGCAACAAATTAACGAAATGAGTGGTTTTTAATATGAAAATGTAACTGAAGAAGCATCAACTACTGAAAACAAGAAGTGAATATGAATAGTACTTGATCTTGATAATTATGTACCGGTTTCTGACCGGTTCTCCCACTAAAGGTCGGTGTCATGTGAGATTTGCAACTATATTGAATTTTTCTAGTCGCGGTCTTTGATCGTCTTTATCTCAATAATTGCTCAATAGAGAGTCATTCAAGTTTCCCTATTTTCAATCAAACTATTAAAGATAAACAATTCTTGGGAAAAGTCAAGAGACCTAAATTTCTATCCTCCAGAGATAGAAAATTAGATTTTTAAATTCTTTACTGAATGTGTAACGAAACGACTGTTCAATTATTACAAAGAAACATATTTTTAATTTCACGATTTTAATTAATTGCAATTTATTGATTTTATTAATAATACATTTTATGGCGTACATTTTTTATTGGATTGTTTATTTCTAGTTATGATTATATTTTCAGCGTTGTAAATTTAAATTTAAAAGATTTTTCGCTGAGTAATATCCTTTTCCAATTAATTCGAATTCTTTGTCTCTCTTTGTATTCAAAATTAAAATTTTTCTCAAACAACTCCAAGGTAATACAAAATCAAGTAATTATTCTAATTAGTCACTCGCGTTAACTACACTTTTATATCAGATTATTATTCGTTTAAAAGGTTAAATTAATTTTTTTGTTTGAGAGAAAATAAGAATAAATACAAAATAAAATTATATAAAAATAAGAATGAAAGGCAAATTTCCAAAAAATTATTAGTTTATCTTTAATGATATTTTTGTTATTTGAGAACATTTTGATTTAAAAAAAAGTATATAATTAATATTTAGTAGAATTTAAAATCAGTGAATTGAATTGATTCTTTTCGTGACAAGTAACTTTTTTTTAATTTATAAGTATTCTTTTTATGAACTTTGTAGGTGTTGAAATTATTTTTGCAGGTCGAGGTTAATCTTGGGTAGCTAGATACCTGCTACCTATAGATTTATAACTTTCGGGGATTCCCCTGAACGACCTGGCCGAAAATAATTCTCGTTCCCATCTGATGCTACCTTCATTTCGTAAAATATTTAAAAACTGGTTACTTCTAAATTCGAAATTTAATGTATAAAATCAAATTTTTTTGTTTTTTTTTTTAATTTGAGTAATTCAATTTAGTTTTATTCTTTCGTGTAAAAGCTTATCGTTTAAGTTCAATAATAATTTTATCACATTTTAATTATTATTTCATTGTTTGATATTTCAATTTTTATAAAATAATCGTTGTGTTTAATTTAGTTTTTGATTTAAGGAGGATCTCTCCATTTACATAACCTTAAACTAGAAAGTCGTTTTTCACGCCAAATAAAAATATTCAATTTAATTTCACCAAATTTCCAAAGATCCAGTTGTACATTTTTCAGAAAAAATTATAATTTGTTGTCAAATAATAATTATTTGACATTTTTTTTCTCACTCGAGTTAAAATCTGTAATTTTCATCCAATTTTGTCAAATAAAATCTTATTTTTCTCGTTGAAACATTATCTCAATTTTATTTATTTGATTTTGATAAATAATATTCTGTTTAAAAATACGTAAAGAACAAATTTTATTTGTTTAATAAATTTTGAACAAAATATTATTTAACAAACCCTAATAAATAAAATTGATCGGATAATTAGGTAATAATAATAAAAATTATTTGACCTCTTTTTTTGGCCTATGCGATATAAAATTAAGAGAATGTTTCAACAAGAAGAACGAGCTATTATTTGGTGAAATTAATTTTAATAATAGTTTTATTTGATAGTAACAGTAATTTTTTAGTTTAAGGTTATGTCAATGAAGAGAACCTCCTTAATTTAATTCGACTTACTTAGTTTTATTTATAGTTTGATTTATATGTACTTTTTACTTTCATAATTCTTTTTAATTAATTTTTTGTTATAATTTCTACATATATTATTTGAAAGTGTTTTTTGATTGAAAAGAAATTTTGAATTGAATGAAAAAAGTGGAAAATTTCATTGTATTATACTGTAATAAAAAAACAATTACTTTTTTAAGAGACGCAATAAATCTTATAATAGAAAATTAAAATCAAATTTTTTGTTATGAGATTGAGCAGTCGAACTTTCACTATCCATCGAGAATTTAAACGTGAGGATTACGACATTTTTATATACGTACATGCTCTTGAAACGCAATGACCTTGGCAGCACTCTGTCTCTTGAATAAATTAAACTTTTTATCAAACAGGAGATTTTTAGAAATAAAAATAAGGATCTGCTGATGGTAAATAATTTTACCTTGAAGCAAAGTGTAACGAGATGTCAAGATAATTTTAAGATAACTTGGGAATTTCTTGTTTTCTGAATCAGATAATCAGCATCAGGTTTTATCTGTTAATTTAAAATAATATTTTTAGACTAATTTGTATCATCCTTAAAAAGTTTATATCTTTCAATTGATTTTTGATATTTTACAGATTTTTATTTTTGCTTTTAAACTTATAATTCCTTGTGCTTTTGAAAATTTTCCACTGTTGCTTTTAAAGAATTTTCTTTCCGTTTTTAAAGATTATCCTTTTAATTTTAAGAATTTTTTATTTCGTTTAAAAGGATTTTTTATTTTTTTCTGATTTTTCCTCGGTTTTTAAACGCTTATTGAGAAATTCAGATTAAATTAATTCTGAAGAATCAATCGACGCAAAAGCTTGAAAATGAATCGTTTATTTTTCATCATTATTGAAGATTTTAATATGTATTATAAAGAGTAATTTATAGTCTATAATTGATAATTTATAAACATTGTTTTTCTTTTTTCAGGCTGAGACTTTCATCATGTGGTTGTTACGTGCCACATCAGTTTTATTTCTCTGGAATTTTTGTTTGGCAGCTCCCCAACAGAGTTCTGGTATTTAAACAAACATGTATTAAATAATAAGTAATTAAATAATTCATTAGATTTATTGAGAAGCATTAAGTACAATAAATTAATTAAAAGGTCAGTTAAATTGATAATTATAAATAATTAAATATTTGAATTTAATTGATAATCATTCATTGGTTAAAAAAAGGCTTTCTACAGAATTTAAATTATTAATTACTATATTTTCCTACTACTGGTGACGAAAATGTAATAAATATACGGGAATTAATTTCTTTTATAAATAATTAGCAATTTTAGTGCTAAATTAGTGCAGAAGGAAATTTTGGATACTTTGGTAGTAATACGATTGAATAATTTTAATTTGATATTAATTAATTAATTTTGAATTAATTTAAATTGTAATAATTTGTCATTTTTATCCAGGAGGTGATTTAGATAGTTTGATAGGCAGTGTGTTCAATCAAGAAAAAACAACAAGTTCTCCAGACAATTTAGACGCGCTAATTGATAGTGTATTTAATCCGAAACAAAATCAAGGAAGCACTACACCAACTACGATTCTTGGGACCGACAATCAAAAAAATAATAAACCAGATGATTGCGAATGTGTTCCTTATTATCAGTGTCAAAATAACACCATCATTGACAATGGAATAGGAATCATCGACATAAGGTTCTTTTTTGCACTTTTTGTAATTTTCAACTGATTCACAATTTTTTTTTATTTCAAATTTTTCCAAAAGTTTCGCAAAGCTTACAATTTTTTCCTAAAATTTAACAAAATAGCCACAAGTTTTTCACAAAATTTATCCAAAAATTCAAAACTCTTCTGCAAAAAAATGATAAAATTTATCAAAAGTTCAAGTATCTTTTTCAAACTATTTAGCTATTGTTTTGAATAAAAATTACTGATGACATTATTTTCTCATGATAATGAAGTTTACAACTTTTATTCTTTTACAAAAAGCAAAAATTTGTAAATACTTCAAAATCTTCCAAGTATTTATTTATAAATTAAAAAAAAAATTTTGGTCCTAACTTTTTAAAAAGGTGGTAAATAATTGCTATAGTATAATGTTTAAGTAAACATGTTTCTATTTTTTAATCTTTTCTAAACAAAAACCAGATTTGCAGGGAATTTGTTAAAATATCCGGTTATTCGATTTTATAAATTTTTTATTTTATCATCATTTTTCTACATTAAAAAAAACTTTTTCTCTTTTTTGTAATTTTTTATTTTATCAAGCAATGCATTGAGCATATTTTTCTATATTTTTTTGGAATTTATTTACTATTTTTTCCAGACTTTTCTTCTTTTTTTTCCATTTAAATTTAAATGAATATTGTTAGTTTTAAGTTGCTTAAAATCCTGTTGGATTTATTGAATGAATGAAATTAAATATTTAAAACTTAAACTCAGTAATAAAAACTCCAAATCATAACAATTTTAACTAATTAAAATTGAAAATTTTCTATCAATCTTAATTTCAATAGTCAAAAATATTACGTGTATATTTTCTTATTTCTAAATACCTAAGTATTTTCATTTAATTTAAAACTTTCCTATTGTTTTCAAATTGTTCATTTCTTCATCAACCATTTTTTTGGTTCTTTCATCTTTAAACTTTCGATTTTTAAAATTACTTTCTATGTCTTAGACACTTTTTTACCATTCTCGAAACAGTTTAAATTTGTTTCTTATAATTTCTTATTTTTAAAAGAAAGTTACTCAATTCTTTTTCCCACAGTTTTTTTTTATGATTCCTACATTTTTATAATTTTTTAAAGGTTTGAAGTAAAACTTTTTCCTAAGAATTTCTTTAATAGTACTCGAAATAGTTTTGAAGTTGAAATTTAATTTCTTAGTTCTATATTTTTTTTCTGAAAAATATTTTTCTTCTTTTGCTTCAAATTGTTATGCTTTCTTTTTTAATTATTAGATTTTCTCATTTTTAGGCAAATTATTTTCTTTCGTTTAATGTCATTTTATTTTTATAAGAATTCAGTAAAATTTCCACTGTTCCATTGATTTACTTATTAATTTTCATAATTTTTATTAATTTAACAGTCGTCACTACTTTTCTTAAATTTTCTCATTTTTACGCAAATTATTTTATTTTTTCTAATTTTTTTCTTGCTTTTTATACTTTTTTTTTTTTTCGTATTCTAATTTCTTGTAATTCTTTTGTAGTTTGAATTCTTATTTGTTTTTTATATCTAGTATTTTTTCTTAAATATTATATTTCAATATTTTTTCAGTCTTTTTTGACATTTTTTTTTATTAATTCCGTTAACTTTTGTATTTTTAAAGAATTTTTATTTATTTTGTAAGTTATAAACTTTTTTTTATATATCTTATTTTATTTTTAGACTTTCACATTTTTTTTAGTAGCTTTTTTCCAAGTTTCTTATTTTTTTGCAAACATTTAAAAGTTTTGAAATATTTTACGGAATTTTGTCATTTTTTCATAATTCATAAATAGCTTGTCATAATTTTTTATCAATTTCTCTCTCTTTTTCTTATTCTTTCAGACTTTTTTTTTACTTTTTTAAATTTTGTCAAACTTATTTAATTTATTGTTTTGTTTTTTATTTTTTCTACACTTAATTATGTTAAAATTCGAAATAATTTTTTAACCAATAACGCAGTTTAAAACCCTTATATTTTTGTAGTTTATTAATTAATTATTTAAAACAATATATATTATCTAAATTTGAAAAATATATTGATTTTCTTGTAAATAAAGATATTTTAAAGTGATTAAAATGAATATTATCATGATTTCAGAATTCAAGGAGTGTGCGAAGCGTACTTGGATATCTGCTGCAAGTTTCCCGATGTTATAAAGGATCCAAAAGACAGAATTACTCCACCCCCGCAAGTTCGTAAGGGTTGTGGTCAACGAAATCCAGACGGAGTTGGATTCAGGATTACCGGATACAAAGATAATGAAGCACAATTTGGTGAATTTCCATGGATGGTGGCTATCTTAAGAGAAGAAGATTTTAGTAACACTGGACAGAAAGTTAACTTCTATCAATGTGGAGGTGCTCTTATTCATAGACAGGCTGTTCTCACTGCCGCTCATTGTGTGAATGGGTAAAAATATTTTTAAAAAATTTAATAAACATACCGACGCAAAGAATATTGTGTGACCGTTACTTTTTTAACTACTACAAAAAATAGTTTATTTTCTAAAATATACTAGACTAAATTCAATTCAAATTAAGCAGGCTGGACCCAGTCGGCAAAAAAATATTTAAAAACTTATTTTTCAAAGAATTTTAGATGTAAGGTATTTTTTTGTTCCGCTGAAAAAAATTTGGATAATCCTTCCATAATTAGTTTCAATTCTCTTTCGCGTCTTGAATTTATGCGTTTCAAAAGAGAATTGATTTTTTGAGGACTCATTATTTCTTTCAAGTTTTTAACAGGGTGTCCTTTTGATCGGAAAAAATCGGGAATAAAAAAATTGACCAAGAAATTTGTTAATAAACAGGGGATTTCTTCGTGGATCTAAAAGTTCTGAGAAATTTTATCGAAAATCAATTTTTTTCTATGTCATAAATCTACAATAATAATAATAAGCAAGTTCTTTCATTTCTTTATTCATTTTTTGTATGTTCACACCGGAAGTGTGACACAGATACTTTTTGTTTTAAATCAGATACTTTTTACAAAATGCATTTTAATTGGTTAAAATTTATAAATATCAGTTTAAATAATTTTACTTTCATTAATAAATAAATCTATAATTTTTTCTATAATTTTCAACACTTTTCAGTATACAATTATTCTCTTTAAATTTTATAATTATTCTTTAATTTTTCTTTTATTATTTTGTTCTGCTGTCGATTATTCTCGACAGTTTTCGAATTTTTCTTTCGACTGTCAATTATTTTCCTCATTTCTCAATTATTTTCTTTAATATTTAATTATTTTAGTCATTTTATTTCAATTATCAACTATTTTCTCAAAATTTCAATTTTAATCTTAATTTATTTCTTTAATTTTTAATTATTTTCTTCAATTCTCAATTATTTTCTTAAATTTTTAATTGCATTCTTCGTTTTTTAATTATTTTATTCAATATACAATAATTCTCGCATTTACTCAATTATCAGTTATTTTTTTGAAACTTCAATACAATTTTTCAATTTTCATTAATTTTCTACAATTTTTTCCATAATTTTCATCAGTTTTCATTATTAACTTTATGATTATTCATTAATTTTTAAAAAAAAATTTGTTCGAATGCCAATTATTCCAACCATTTTGTAATTTTTTTTCCAATTGTTAAGTATTTTTTTTCTAGTTAATATTTTCGCCATTATTGTAATTTTTTTTTTAAGTATCAATTATTTTCTTAAATTTTCCCTTTTAGTTCTTAAATTTCCAATTTATTTCTTCAATTTTTAATTATTCTCTTCAATTCTCAAATATTTTCTACAATTTCCAATTTTTTTTTCGATTTTCAATTAATTCCTGAATATTAAATAATTCTCGGATTTCTTCAATTATCAATTATTTTCTTGAAATTTCAATACAATTCTTCAATTTTCATTTATTTTCTAAAATTTTTTCCATTATTTTTATTAGTTTTCAATTGACAATTTATTATTCTCCTTCAAATTTCAAATTCATTAATTTTAAAAACTTTTTTGTTTAAACCCCGATTATTCTCACCATTTTGTGAATTTTTTTCCATTGATAATTATTTTTTTTTTAATAGTTATTATTTTCGTCAATATTTAATTATTTTCGTCATATTGTAATTTTTCTTTTAATTATCAATTATTTTCTTCAATTCTTAAGTATTTTCTTTAATTTTCAATTATTTTTATCGATTTTAAATTAGTTAATAATTTTCGGATTTTTTAATTATTTTTTTCACTAATAAAAATTGTATTAAAATTGCAATTCATCAAGTTTTTTTTTATTTCAAATACAATTGTTCAATAATTTTCTTTAATTTTTAATTTCATTCTACAAATTTTATTTCCATTTTTCAGTTTTCAATTGTTTTCTTCTATATTAATTAATTAATTCTCTGCTTTTTTCAATTATTTTTTTTCATTTTTTAAGTATATTCTTTAAATTTCAATTCCATTCTTTAATTTTTAATTGCCTTTTTCAATTTTCAATTAATTTTTCTTTTTTAATCCAGTTGTTAAATGTGCAATTAGTCCCAACAATTATTCCTATAATTTTCTTAATTTTTCAATTTGCAATCATTTTGTTTAATTTTTTTAATTATTTTTTTCATTTGTCTATTAATCTTAGTCATTTTTCGAATTTTGTTTTCAATTGACAATTATTTTCGTCATTTTTCACATATTTTTTTCAATTTTTTAATTATTCTCGTCATTTTTCAACTATTTTCTTCAATTATTATTTATTTTTCGCAATTTTCAATTATTATCTTAAAATTTTTTAATTATTCTTTGATGTTTTAAATTATTTTGTTCGGTTGTGTATTAATCTAGCCATTTTTTGAATTTTGTTTTTAATTGTCAGTTTTGTAATTTTTTTTTCAATTATTAATTATTTTTTCAAATTTTAATTTAATTCTTAAATTATCAATTTATTTTCTCAATTTTTTTTATTATTTTCTTCGATTTCAATTGTATTTTTTGATTTTCAATCCAGTTGTTTAAGTTGCAACAGTTATTCCTATAATTTTTCAACTATTTTGTTTAAATTAAATACTTTTCGTTTACTTTTTTAAATTATTTTTTTTCATTTGTCTATTAATCTTGTAAATTATCAAATTTTGTTTTTAATTGACAATTATTTTCGTCATTTTTCAAATATTTTCTTTAATTTTGCAGTTATTCTCGTATTTTTTCAACTATTTCCTTTAATTATTAATTCTTTTCCTCAATTTTCAATTATTATCTAAAAACTTTATAATTTTTCTTTGATTTTTTAAATTATTTTGTTTCGCTGTGATAGTCCTTTTTGGAATTTTGTTTTCAACTATCAATTATTTTCGTCATTTTTCAGATATATTCTTCAATTCCGTAATTTTCATTATTTAAATTTGCAAAACTTGATAGTTTTAAATGATCAACAATAATGCAAAGTTAATGTTGCTAGTGTAATTATAATACGTAATTCTTTTGAAATGTTTAAGATAAATTATTGTCCAAAAATTTAGATTTTAATATTTTGTGCTAATAAAACTTTTGAAGGCTTAATTATAATTAATAAGATTATAAGAATGTGCAAATTTTCAATTTCAGTATAAAGTTATATTTTCAATATAAAGTCGAGTTTCGCAAAATTAATATACTGTTTTAATTGTTCGAAAATTTGTGATCGGGAAATCTAAAAAAATTGACAGGGAATTTAATTTCATAAAAAAGTGCCCGTCCTGAATAATTATTTTTCTAATTATGTACAATATTTTAATTATTTATAGATTAAATAACAGGGTGTCTACTCACCAGGAATTCCGGGAAAACCGGGAATTTGCCGGGATTTTAGTTCGACCAGGAAAAACCCGGGAAATTGCCGGGAAAAAAATGATATCCGGGAATTTATAAAAATTTCAGCTAATTCGTTTTCATAATTCTTCAAATTCGCTTGAAACTTATTACTCGTTTTCGAAGTCTCTGATTGTGAAAACGATATCAGATTTACCAATTTTTCAAAATTCAAAATGGCGGATCTAATATGGCAGACATTTTAATTTTCTGCATATTTCTATTAGTTTTAACATTTAAAAATTATTTTTATCAAATTTCAATAATTATTTTCAATCTTTTTTTTTATGGTCATCAATTTCTCAATTTATTACACAGTTTTCAATTTTGTTTCTTCAAATTTCAACAATTTTCTTCAATAATTTTATTATTATGTATCAATAATTTTTAAATACTTTACACCAATTAACAATTTTTTTTTTAAAATTTCAATTTTTTTTTTCAATTTTACATTCTTTTAATTATTTACACCAGTTATCAATCATTCATGTCATTATTCAATTATTTATCTCAAATTTTTATCATTTTTGTTATTTTTCATGTATTATCTTTAAATTTCAATTTTTTGTAATTTCTCAATTTATTTTCTTCAAATTTCAATTATTTTTGTCATTTTTTAATTTTTTTTAAAAAATGTTCAATTAATTTAGTAATTTCTAAATTATTGTCAATATTTTCGACGTTGTTTTATTACTTTCTCCAAATTTTGTATTTATTTTCTTATATCTTTAAATTATTGTCATGAATTTTTTAATTTCTCACTTCAATTTTCATTTATTTTGTTCAATTCTCAATTTCTTTTCAAATTTTAATTATTTTTATCATTTTTCAAGTCTTTTCTTCAATTTTTTAATTTTTTACTTAATTTTGTCACTTTTCAATTATTTGTCCCAAATTTTTATTATGTTTGTTATTTTTCACATATTACCTTCAAATTTAAATTTTTTGTGATTTCTCAATTATTTTCTTTAAATTTCTGTTCTTTTTGTTATTTCTCGATTATTTTTTCCTATTATAATGATTTTCCACATTTTTTAATTGCTTTTAAAATTTTCAAATAATTTAGTAATTTCTCAAGTATTATCAATATTTTCGACATTTTTTTATTACTTTCTCCAAATTTAACTTATTTTCTTAAATCTTTAAATTATTGTCATGGATTCTTTAATTTCTTACTTTAATTTACATTTAATTTTTTCATTTTTTCAATTATTTTTGTCATTTGTCAATTGCTTTTTATTTTAAATTTTAATTATTTTTATCATTTTCCAAGTATGTTCTTCAAATTTCAAATTTTTTGGGATTTTGCAATTATTTTGTCATTATTTAATTATTTTCTTTAAACGTCAATTTTTATCTCCAATTTTCCAAATGTTGATTTCTAATTTTTATTTTGTTTCTCCATTTTTCAATTATTTATGTCATTTTTTACGTCTTTTTTTCAAATCATAAATTTTTTACATAATTTTAAATTAGTTTTATCATCTTTCATTTTTTTTTTTTCAAGGTTCCATTATTTTTGTTATTTCTCGACTATTTGTTCCATTTTTTGATTATTTTTGTAATTTTCAATTATTTTTGTCATTTTTCAAGTCTTTTCTGCAAGTTTTTAATTATTTACTTAATTTTTAATTAGTTTTGTCATCTTTCATTTTGTTTCTTCAAATTTCTATTATTTTTGCCATTTTTGAATTATTTTCTTCAAAGATCAATTTTATCTTAGAAACTTATATATTACGCACTTAATTTTTTTCACTATTTTAATATTATAGCTATTAATCATACATAAAAGAAATCCGGGAAAAATGTGATTTTAGATCCGGGAAAACCGGGAATTTGACGGAAATTTGAAAATCATGTTTTGGTAGACACTCTGAAATAATCATATTAATCGTTTAACATAATCATAATAATTTTCTCTGTACAGAAAAGAAGCAAGTAGTTTCAAAGTTCGTGCTGGTGAATGGGATACTCAAACGAAGAATGAAATATATCCTCATCAAGATCGTGAAGTTCAGGCTGTTGTCGTGCACGAAGGATTCCATTCTGGAGCACTCTATAATGATTTTGCTCTTTTAATCCTTAAAACACCTGTTGATCTTGCGGAAAATGTAGATGTAGTCTGTCTCCCCGAAGAAGGTGATGAATTCGATGGATCTCGTTGCTTCGCCAGTGGTTGGGGCAAAGATGTCTTTGGTAAGATAAAAAAGTTCAAATTGATACTTTAAACAATTTTTTTCAAATCTTCAAAATTTTGTTTAATATATTCTGTTATATTAATTCTATTTTCTGTAATCGCAGACATTCTAAGCTAGTCACACTTGTTTTACAATTAATCTTAAAAAATTTCAGGAAAAGACGGAAAGTATCAGGTTATTTTGAAAAGAGTTGATCTGCCAGTAGTTCCACATGGGGTTTGTCAAAATTCATTACGAAATACCAGACTTGGAAAATACTTCAATCTTCATCAAACTTTTATTTGTGCGGGTGGAGAAGTTGGCAAAGATACTTGCAAGGTATAAAATAATTTAAAATAACTAATTTTCTAATCTTTTAAAGTTTATAATTTTTCTTTTCTCATTCTTCTTCTATTTTAATTTTTTTTATTTATTGCCTCTAACGCTAAAAATTTTGATATGTAACTTTCTTATAACTTAAACAATTGTTTACAAACATTTACATTTTAAAAAAACTTCTATTAATCTGTATTTTTTTCTTTTTAGGGTGACGGAGGAAGTCCACTTGTTTGTCCATTGTCTAATGATCCAAGTCGATATGCACAAGCAGGAATTGTTGCTTGGGGAATTGGCTGTGGAGACACTTCTATTCCTGGAGTTTATGCAAAAGTTGCAAGTGCTCGACAATGGATCGACGAACAAATTGTTTACTATAATTTAGATCGATCATCCTACCAATATCAGCCTTAAAATTTTACTTTCTCAAACTTTGCAACCAACTTTAGTTCATTTTTAACTAATTTCAACGACTATGAAATTAAATGTAAAATGAGCCGACGAAATCAGGACGTATTTGTAAAAAATTTATTATTTTTTTTTAAAAAACGTTGTTTGTTAATTTTTTATACGATTCGATTAATTGGAAATTAATTGTCTTGAATGTAATATAAAACTATCATTGTTACCATTTTTAATCATTTTTATCTAATAAAAAGCATTTTATATTATTCGTATCATTAAAGCAAACTAATTATTCTTATTTGTAGCTTTATACTCGAACATTGTATTTATAAAATTTAAATATACCTTTCGAAAAATTGACAATTTGGTATTTATTTCTATTCTATAGAAAATGTATTTTTAAGTATTTTATCATTTCCTTTCACAAATTGAAATTATGGAAAATTTTAATGTTCAAAACAAGCTGAATTTATAATATATGTTATATATATAAGTATTGAACAAAAATAATATATTAGGAATATAATTCCATTTTCTATTTGATAAAAAAGATATTTTCTATGAAATAACTTAATTAAAAAAAATTAAAAATTAGGACATTAAAAATATTTATTTAACTAATAATTAAAAATTGGTAATAAGTTTATTAATTTTTATTTCATAACTAAAAATTAAGAAATTAGTTCTTTATTTTTATAATAAAATCTTATATTATACATTTTAATTTTACTTAAGTTTTATTTGATAAAATGGATACTGTAAAGAATTTTGATAAATAAATAAAAATAGTTTTTTTGAAAAATTATTTGAGAGAGAATGATATTAATAAACAAAAAACAAAATTATAAAAAATTTATTTATTTTGTAACAAAAGATAATTTAAATTGCCGACAATTTTTAAAAGCATTTATAATAATAATCCATAAGATTCATTCATTCTTTCATTTTGTCCACACTTGAAGTTTGGCACATAGATATTTTTTATTTTGAATCAGATACTTTTTAAAAAATGCATTTAAATTGATAAACATTAAAATTTATAAAATATCATTTCCAATTATTTTAATTTCATTAATAAATAAATCTATAATTTTCAAAAGTTTTCAATATAAATACAATTATTCTCTTCAAATTTTATAATTATTCTTTAATTATTTTAAATTATTTTGTTCTGTTGGCGTTTATTCTTGACACTTTTCGAAGTTTTCATTCAATTGTCAATTATTTTCCTTATTTCTTAAGTATTTTCTTTAATATTTAAAACTTTTAGTTATTTAGTAATTTTTTCATTTAATTCTTTTATTTCCAAATTAATTCTTCAATTTTTAATTATTTTCTTCAATTCTCAAATATTTTCTCTAATTTTGAATTTCCGATTTTCCAATTAATTCCTCAATATTCAATAATTCTCAAATTTTTTCAATTATTTTTTTCACTCTTAAAAATTGTTTTAAAATTTCAATTCTACAACTATTTTCTTCAATTCTTATTTATTTTTGTCTAATTTAAATTCCACTTTTCAATAATCAATTATTTTCTTTAATATTAAAAAAAATCGACTTTTTTCTATTATTTTATTTGACTATCATGGATTTTCTTTAATTTTAAATAGAATTGTCCAATTATTTTCTTTAATTTTTAATTCCATTCTTGAATTTTCAATAAATTGTTTTCTTCTATATTCATTAATTCTCGGCTTTTTTCAATTACTTTTTTTTCAATTTTTAAGTATATTTCATAAATTTCAATTTTGTTCTTCAATTTTCAATTGCTTTTTTAATTTTCAATAATTTTTTTCAAATTTAATTATATTTTTTTGATTTTCAAACCAGTTGTTAAATGTACAATTATTTCCAACAATTATTCCTATAATTTTTTTAAATTTGCAATTATTCTCATTAAATGTAATATTTCTTGTTTAATTTTTACAATTAGTTTTTTTAGTTGTCTATTAATCTAGGCATTTTTCGAATTTTGTTTTGAATTTTATTTATTTATTTAATACATATTTTATTTACAATTGACAATTATTTTCGTCATTTTTCATATATTTTCTTTAATTTTTCAATTATTCTCTTCATATTTTAACTATTTTCTTCAGTTATTAATTATTTTCCACAACTTTCAATAATTTCCTACAATTTTTTCAATTTTCAATTATTATCTTAAAATTTGATAATAATTATTCTTTGGTTTTTTAAATTTTTTTTTCCGTTGTGTATTAATCTATCTATTTTTTAAATTTTTGATTTCAATTGTCAATTATTTTCGTCATTTTGTAATTTTTTTTTTTAATTATTAATTATTTTTTAAAATTTTTATTTATTTCTTAAATTTCTTATTTATTTTCTCAACTTTTTATTACTTTCTTCAATTCCAATTATTTTTTCGATTTTCAATCCAATTGTTCAATTTGTAATTTATTTGCAACAAAAATGTATTTTATTTCAATTTTTACTTTACAGTTAAATTAAATATTTAAAAACGTTTACCATTTCTTTTTTAAATTTGAAATTGTTGCATTTATTTCCATTCCTCATTATTTACCTCTAAAATTGTTTGTAAAATAAAAATATAGAGTTTTAATTGGTAATAAGGGAAATTAATGTGAAAAAATTATTAGTTTTTTTAAACTTTTTGTCATATAAAAGTCAACGAAAGTATAATATTTCCTAAATTAAAGAAAATTGAACTAAATATATTTAAATATAGTTAATAATTATTTCCTTATTTATTGCTAATGTTAATATTTTTCTAAAACTATTTGAATACTTGCTTCGATACCAGAAGGGACCCCCCAAGTGAATTTTCAATGTCCGCCCCTGAAATGCCGACGCCACGATTTATTTCACTTGTTAAAACTAAAATACCAAGTAAAAAAATATTGAAATTTCAACTAATCTACAATATTTAAGTGCATTTAATACTATTTCAATAATCAAATTATTAAAATCTACTTTAAACAAAGAAATATCTTTGAAAAACGTTCAAAACTTCCAGCTTGCTGTGAAGTTAGTCACTAACAATCAGTCCGACAAATTGTTTTCATTGTTAGAAAATATAAACATTGCAAACAATTTTAATAGTCGATAAAGTCTTATTACTTTTTTTAAAAACACTAATTAATTGCATAAATGATAGAATTCTTCAATTTTGTGACGAGTAATTCAACTTTTACAGACACGATCTTAGTGTATTTTGTGCAGTAGAGTGGTAGCACTGCTATCGTTATTTCGATAATGGAAACGGCGCGATGCACTTCATCAACAACTTGACTTTTCTTGCTTCAGTTTAAAAGTCGGCGTTCATAGACTCTTATGTTTCATATGTATTCACGTTACGAAAATCACATCGTATGTCGAGAGCAAGTGCTTGTTTAAAATCTTGGTTAGATTTCAATGATTGAGTGATAATAGGCGAGAAATTAATGGACAAAGGAATGTAACGACTTCGAGGTGTCATGCACGTGTTTAGTCGTGCCTTCAGTCAGTGTTTTACGATATTATTTATCGAATAGTAAGTTTTTTCTCCAGGATTTATCACGTTATTTTGTTTGCCGATTCACATGAATTCCATATATTGATCAAAAAATAAATGTTCCTTAATAGTTTTTCACATGGAAATAATGTAAGGCGCATAAGAGAACAATGGACCGAACCAACCAATCTGCATTGCCAGTGAAGCAGATTCCATTCCGATGAAGAGATAAGGTATTTATTATGTACTTCCAAGAATAAAATGACCCTATAACTTTTTCACAATATCAATATAAAGGTTTTTACAATTATGTATTATTTTACCCAATGATGTAGTTGTAAATTAGGTTAAACTTTTATTTTCTTTTGCATAATAAATCAGTATTATTAAAAACAAAATAAAAGCTTTACAGTAAGTTAAATTAAAAGTTATTTATTAATAAGATAAAACTTTTGAATATTTATTATTTGTCTTTGATAAAATTTACTTAATGTTACTCTTTTAATATTATTTATACAAGTGTATTGTTTAGAATTCATTTTATTGTATCGTTTCATTGTGGATTTTTTTCACAATTGTATTTGTTATATTGTTTAATTTTATTTCAAGTGTTTATCGTTTTTTCTAGTCAATATTTACAAAATTCATTTTACAATAATTATTACAAATTTATTTGGTTTCAGATTTAATAATTCCTGAAATAACTTAACTAAATTTTTAATTTGTCAAATAATTTATTCAAAAATCCTGTAATATGATTGTTATTTTGAAAAAAGTATTTCACTATTTTTTTAGAAGTAACTAAACTGTCGACTGTTTACTTTTTTTTAAATTACCTAAACAAATTGTTGAAGGATTGTGGCTTTAAAAATCGAATTAATAAATGAAGAAGACATCATGGGAAAAAATAGGCATGTTTACGAGTCGCAATCAAAAGAAAAGAAGTTGAAGAAAATGGATTTCGTCTGCACTGCTTCGGATAAGATTCAAAACAAATTTGCATGGATTCTTGAAAATCAACCCCAAGTTCTTGTTGAAAAGCTCTCTAGTAAATATTCAAGTATTCCCAACACTTCTAGTTCGAATTTAGCGTCTGATAAGTTAGATACTAATTCGAAGAATTCATCCCAATTTACATCTAAACTTCCCATTGCTTTCTCTAAAATAGTAAGCGATTCTCAAGTTTCAAAAAAATCCTTGCCAAAAAGGGTAGATTTTACAAGTTGCAGTTTTCAATCATCTCAGAAAAAAAGTAGAAATTCAACCGGTCATCGAGAATCGTCTAAAAAGAAATCATCATCAAAATATCGTCTAATTTCCAGTGAGGGATCCTCAGAGGGTGAAGTTTTAAGGATAAGTAAGGTTTTTGGGAAAATCAGTGGTAGGAGTGGAGTGAACGTGTGTACACAAGATCCAAATCGAGTGACTCCGTGTGAAAATGAATGCTGCATTCAATTTCCACTTGAAAAGAAAATTAGTGAGAAGAAGTCCTTTTCACAAATTCCGAAACCGAGTACCTCAAAGGGTGAACGCCGAAAATTTTTTAGTCAGTCGAGTCAGAAAACAACAGAGAAAACACAGAAGCCGACAGAGAAAACGCAGAAAACAATAGAGAAAACGCAGAAAACAATAGAGAAAACGCTAGAGAAAATACAAAAAACGATAGAGAAACCTTATGTATCGAAAAGATCCAAGGATCGAAGACCAAGAACGAAAGAGAAACATGAAAGATCAAAAAGTCAAAGTAGTGTCAGTATTCCGACTCAAGAAGAGAGTCAGCCTGTCCGTAAAAAATTGGCTGTTTTTACGAAAAGAAGCAGCTCCCAATCTTCGTGCACTACCGACAGAAGTACAGATGAATCTTTAATTTTTAAGTTTTTCGAGAAAAAGCAAACCAGCGTAAATAAAGTCGGGAATATTAAGGGATTTTCATTTCATTTGGAGCAAAACAACTTTTTAAAAATTAAATCACCAGCACGTCTTACTGGTCCAAGTTCTAGTGTTGCTGGTCCAAGTTCTAGTGTCGCTGGTCCAAGTTCTAGTCTTGCTGGTCCAAGCAAGAAAGTGAGTAAAACTCCACAAACGAAAGAACATCCAACGTCGACAAAAAAAGTTGAAAAATCAAGGACTGCTTTGAGTTTGCATCCGAAACCGAGTTTGGTTGAAAAACCAAAGACCTTGAGTTTGCTTCCGAAACCCAGTTTGGTTCTAAATAAAGGTATAAAACGCGGAGAATATTTTCCCGATTTGATTGTAAGGAGTGCGTACGAAGGCGATCTAAAAACTAGTCATCCCAAAGCAAGTGTGAATAATCACACTCAAAGTCAAATGCTGGAAGCGTCAACTTTTCCGAAAACAAATACTGTAAACAGTTCTTTTAACAAATCGAAAATTTTGTATAAACGGGGAAATGTTACTTATGTTAGTCCCTTGAGTTATCAGGAAAATGAATTAAAGAGTTCTCAGTTTATTAGTAATTATAGGATTCCAATTCTGCCGAAAGTAAAGGAAAGTGATTCTATTACCGACTCGAGCTATCTACCTAGTCAAAGTGGAATTCAAAATTATCAGGAGAGTGACAATTTTCTTGCGAAAAATTCGGAAGATTTGAATTTTTTGGGTAATAATGAAGTTAATAATGGCTTTGATTACTGTGAAAAGGACCGTTTCAGAGAGTCGGAACTAGAGACGAGTCGAGCCAATGGCGCAGGTTTAATGGATATTAAATTAAATGAGCATGTCAATTTGGAACCAGATAGGATTACGTATTCCCAGGCCAATGGTGAGTTTTATTTGGATTATACAAATTTTTACAGTTGTGATTGCTATACATTTTTTTTAATTTATGTTATTTTTTTATCAGAAAATCTTCCAGGGATCACAGTCAGTTCGTTTCATCGCCTAATCTCCTTTTTACCCTTTCTCTTATTTTGCTTTCATTTTATTTCTAAAAAAAATTAACTAAATTACATAAAATCTTGTATTTACTCCCTTTTTCTCTTTTTTCGATTTAAACTTTGATTTATTTTAATAATTTCTACACGGAAACGAAATATTGAATTTTATGTAATTATTTTGCAATTTGAGGATAAAATGCAAAAAAGTGAAAATTTTGTATGAGAAATACTAAAATCATTAAAATAATGATTTAAATAAAAAATGCTTTACAATCCTCCGAATGTCTATTACTGCGTGTAAAAATCGCAAAACATAAAAAAAACCGAAAATTTGTCGATAAATCTTGAAAATGTCAATTTTAATATTATATTCTTTATAATCGGATTTATTTGATTTAAAAAAAACATTGATTTTTTTTAACACAACCAGTAATATAAAATCTTCAATTGTTTATTTGTAAGTAGTTAGGGTGGCCACAGTGTCAGGGAAATGTCAGGGAAAAAAATTTGTCAGGGAAATGTCAGGGAAAATTTCACGTAGACAAGAATTGAGAGGTTCTATATTCATTTAAAGTAATTTAAAATAGTCTATGCAAAAGATTTGATTAATTACGACGTATGTTCTTGTTTTTCATTTATATTACCTATAAAATAATTTTATAATTCTAATAATAATTATTCTTATTATAATTATTCTAATTATATTTAATAATTATTCTAATTATATTTAATAATTAATCTCTTTAATTCATTATAATTTAAATAAATTCCAAACGTCAATTAACTCACATTCCACTTTGTTCCAACTTTTAAATTTCAATTAATTCAAAATTAAATGCATATTAATTAATGCAAAATAGTTAAATCTATTAATTGTTTTCCATATTCTCAATAATCCTTTTTTTTTACTTTTTAAAATATTTCTAAGAGATATTACATTTTTGAAACTGTTTAGTTTTTATCTTATAATTTCTTATTTTTCCAAAATTTTAAGATTTTTTCTCATTTTACTTTTGATATTTTTTTGTATTTGTGTTTGTATTTTAGAATTTTCTTTAATTTTTTTCATTTTATGCAAATTATTTAATATTATTTTATACAATGTTGTTATAATAACTATAATAAGATTAATTAAATCTGAATTTATCACTCGGCAATACTTAATAATAAACTTAATAATTTTTTGTCCTGACTCGGAGTGATCGTTATATTTACCTACATTATTATAATAAGATTAATTAATTGTTATAATAACTAAACTTCTTATTTCGTAATTTTCATAATTATTTCCATATTTCTAAAAATAAATACACTTATTTTTTTGTAAATTTATTCAATTTGTTTTCATATCTTGTTTATTTTTTCCGAGATTTTTTGCAAACTTACTTATTCCTGCCTAAGATTTATAGATTTTCTTTAATTTTTCTTAATTTATTGTTGGACTTGTAAGTGTAATATTTTAAAAAAATTTTTTGGTTTAATTTGCCTAAACTTTTTTTATTTTTAAAGGATTTTTAAATTTCATTTGTGAATTTTTTGTTTATCTTGATACATACATTTTTTAATTTTATTTTTATAAACTCTAATTTTTTAGTAGATTCTAATCAAATTTTATTATTTTTTGTACTTTTTACATTTTTTTACAGTTTATTAGATTAAGGAAAAGAACATTTTTCCATTTTTCTTCCTATTTATTTAATTTTCTTGAGGTTTCACTATTTTTTTAATCCTTCCTTGCGTTTTAATTAATCCTTTAATTTTTGTTATCATTTTTCCTTCTTTTAAATTGTTTAGATTTTATTTTATAATTACGAATTTTTTAAAACATTTATTTGATGCTTTTTTCTTCATTTTTTAAAATTTTTCAATTTTCTACTTTTTTGAAAGCTTTTATTCTTTTATTTTATATTATGTATATTTCATAAAATTTCTTTTCTTTTTCAATTTTTTTAAATTTTTCCAAAATTGTATTCATTTTTTTTTATTCAATTTGTAAAATAATTCTCTAATTATTTTAATTTTAAAATGTTGTTCTTATTAGTAATATATTTTACCCTTTTTTTAATTATCTTCTTATTTATTATGTTAATTTTAAAAAAATGGCCGTAAAAAATTGAATTTTTTAAAAGAGTTTCTACTTTTTTATATATATTTTTATATGTTACTGTCTCATTCTTG
Organism: Ganaspis brasiliensis; assembly: GCA_037103525.1. NCBI lineage: Eukaryota > Metazoa > Arthropoda > Insecta > Hymenoptera > Figitidae > Ganaspis > Ganaspis brasiliensis. The sequence continues at coordinate 4,051,678 of JAZKLR010000294.1, forward strand.
GGTTGTTTTTTTAATTTTTTCTTCATTTATTTAATAAACTTTTTTTATATAAACATTTAGAGATTTTACTGATTATATTTTTAAAAAATCAGTTTTTGATTGATATAAAAAAAATCAGATTTAAATAAAAAACATCGGATTTTTTTAATTTTTTAAAAAAGATCATGATTGTTATCAGCCCTGCTTTTAAGAATATAGCAAAATTTTAATTTATTTTAGCTGTTTGTTTATTATTTATAATAAAAATTTTATGTCAGGGAAAAGTCAGGGAAATGTCAGGGAAATTTGTAAATTGAGTTTTGTGGCCACCCTGGTAGTTTATTTTTCAATCTGAGAATATTTAATAAGAATCAATGAATAATAAAACATTTGATTAAAATCAAATAAATTATGTCGAATAAATCATTTTTCTACTTTTTTGAAGACTTATTCTTTTATTACACATTATGTAAATTTAATCTTGTACTAGTCATTTTAAAATCGTTCTTCTATATTTCATAGAATTTTTCTTCTTTTGAAATTTTTGTAAATTTTCCAAAATTGTATTCATTCTTTTTTTCTTCAATTCTTTGAAAAATAATTATCTAATTTTTTTAATTTTAAACATTTTTTGATTAGCTTTTTATTTGTTTTTTTAATTTAAAACAAATTTCCGTAAATAGTTTAATTTTTTGAAAAGAGTTTCTCTTTTATATTATTTTTATACCACTGTTTCATTCTTGTGTTGTTTTTCATTTAATTTTTCGTTATTTCTTTAATAATGTCCATAACTTCTTTTATTTAAAAGAATTTTCTCATTTTTTTAATAGACTGTTTTCTTAGCTTTTTACGTTTTTTTTTTTTTTTTAATAATTTATAATTTTTTCGTTGCTTTTACCTAATTTTATTAATTTTAGAATTATATGAATTTGAAGGTATTTTTTTCAAATTTTCCCATTTGTTTGACATAATTTGTTTTTTGATTAAATGTTTTACCCTATTCTGTATTATTTCTTATTAAATGTTCTCAGTTTGAGAATAAAATACCTACAAACACTAAAAGATTTTATATACTGATTTTATATATTTAAGAAAAAATCGATTTTTAATTTTTTATAAAAAACATGATTTTTATCAGCCCTGGTATGAGTACTAAATTTCATTTTGCTGAATTCTGTCCTTAAATTATAAAATACTTTCATAAAATTGTTTTTTTGTGAATTCATTATAATTTAAATAGGTAATCAGAATTTTCAGTTCATTAAAATTATAATTTATTTAGACTTTCAAATTTTAATTTATCAAAATTTCTTTAGGCAAAAAATAATTATTCTACACGTTTATATTTATTTTTAGCAATTTTTCTAATTTTTGAATAGATCTTTAATTCTAAAAAATAATATTCATAAATTTGCAAAATAATAAGTAAAAAAAATTTTTCAGTTTGGAAGAAAAATAAAAAATAAATTTAAATGTAAGTATTTAAATACATAGAAAGATGAAAAAATGTAACAATTCTAATTTTAGTAGAAATGACTAAAAAAAAAGTATAAGTAAAAAAAACTGAATTTTTAAATTATTCTTTAACCTTTTAGTAAATTGTCTGGTTGTATTATACTTTTTTTAATTCTTAATAATTTTTTGCCTTTCTCGAAACTGTTTAATTTTTTATTTTCTGAAAAATTCAATTTAGTACCTTTCTCCTACTTTTTAATAAATTCTGCAATTTTATCATAATTCTAATTCTTTTCATTTTCTTATTCTTAGAATTTTTTTTTCCTTTTCTGTTTAATTTTATCTTATTCTTTCTTATTTTTACAAAAAACTGTTTTGTATACAGTACCGTCCACTAGTACGTGGCCACTTGTTTTGAGTAATTCAAATTAATCAATTTTTGTTCTTTTTAATTCAAAATTAACATTTTTTCTCATTAATTGGTTTGAAACTTTCTAAGTTATAAATAAAATGAGCCCAGGACAAAGTCGTTTTGTCAATTTTTAAAACATATATTGTGAAAAAAAATATGTATTATTTTCAAAGTTATTTGAAATTAAAGAAAACACTGCAAGTTACACTTTTTTTTCACAATTTGTGCTTTAAGAATTGACAAAACGACTTGATCTTTCGGTTATTTTATTCATAATTTAGATAGTTTTAAACCTATTATACAGAAAAAACTTTATTTTTTAATTAAATAGAAAAAAATTGATTAATTTGAATTATGTGATCACGTACTAGTGGACGGTATTGTATTTTCTAGTATTTTTTTTTTCAATAATTTTTTAATTTTTCTAAATTTATTCAGATTTTTCTGGTTTTTCTTTCCTTTTTTAGATTTACTTTACTATCCTAAATTTTACGCAAAATATTTAAATTTTTTCTGCGCACTTTTGTTTTTATAATATTTATTGAAATTTCCACTTTTTTTGTTGATTTTTTTATTTTCACAATTTGTTTTTTCCAAAATTGTTTTAAATTTTACCTTTTTCAATTATTTCACTAACTATCTTTTTTATATAATTTTTTCAGTTTTCCTTTTTAGGCGTTTTTAGTAGATTTTTCTCAATTTTCCATATTTTTTCATAATTGTTTTAAAAGTATTTTTAATAATTTTTTTTTATCTTCACAGTTTTATTAAAAGAAACTTTTTTCATTCTTTTAATTTTTTGTAGTTTTTATTCTTATATTTTCTTAAATTTTACTATTTTTCATAAATTATCGTGTGATGGCTTCATTATTTTTTTTTATTTTCTGTTATTTTTCAAAATTTCCATGGTTTTTAGTTCTTTTTTTAAATTTTCTAACTTTTAAAAATATTTTGTTTTAATTTTTGTTAATTTTCTTTTTTTTTAAATAATATCATTTACTTATATTTATTAGATACTTTTTATGAATTTCGTCATTCATGTCTTTTGACTTATTTTTTTATATTTTATGTTTGTAATAGAATTTTCACGATTTTTTTATTTTTGTATTTATTAAATTAACAATAAATTTTTAAATCTGTAATTTTCCTAATTTGCTAGTTTTTTTAAAAAAAATTGTCTCCATTTTTCTAATAATTTTCCATTATTTTTTATCAAATATTTTTATTTTTTCATATTCTTTTAGACTTTGAATTCTTAAAAATAGTTTCTTTAAATTTCTTGGATTTTTTTTTGATTTTTTAAAAGACATTCTAAAAAGTTTAAAACTTTCGATAATATTTCTTTTTCCATTGCAGTTATTTAAAAATATTTTAAAATATTTTCCTCCAGTTTTTTCATTTTATTTTCTTATTTTTCTTTCGACTTTTCAATTTTTTCATATTCCTTATATTTTTTGAATCTTTTAATAAATTTTTTAGTTTTTTGTGGATATATTCTTTCTCTTTTCTATATATAATACTTTCTCTCCTAGTTTTTAAATTTTTTTTTTTAAAAAAGTTCTTTACTTTAATGTTGGTCCTCTTTTTTATTTACTATTTAACAATTAAGATACTGTGATTCCTGGTTTTTTTAAGGTATTACATTACTTTTTTTTAATTCTCTTTCCCGTGTGTTTATTTTTATAAGTTATTTAATTTTTATGAATAATAACTTATTTTTAATTTATTGAAAAAAATCTTTAAAAACTTTACTACACAAACTACAGTCTTAAAAATGTATCTATTTATTTAAAAAGTTAATTTTCTTAAATAGATATTCATATTTTCAAAAGATAATAGTGAAGTTGTTACAGATTATTTCTCAATAAAATAAAAAAAAATATAAATATAAAATAGAAAAAATCTCAGAAAGTAAAAAAAGATTGATTAAGAATTCTAATAAATTTTTCCAAACTCAGAGTGTTCATAGGTATTAAAAAAGCTTCTTGTTTTTTATAAAAATTTTCCAAAAATAGTCTCTAGAAAAGATGTAATTTAATTTTGTTCCGATTTATTGGACACTCTGAAAAATTATTCAATGCTCCATTTTTTTAAGTATCCTTTTAATCTTAAAAAATTGTTGATGTGTTATTTCTAATCGTATTGTTACAGATTTAGATTTGGACAAGGGAGAACTTTTATTAGGAAATCATTTGCCATATTCAAACTACCTTCAAAAGGAACCAGCTGATGAATTACAAAATGCGAAGAGAAACATTTCTGCTTTCGAGAATAGCATTGAGTGTGATGATTCGCATTTATTGGACTTCAATGGTGTCATGGAGATGATTCAAACTGATATTAACACCTCCCAGCCGCAAAATACTCAATCACCTTCCATTACTTCGTCTCAGAAAAAGACCGCAAAAATTACCAAGTGCGAAACCCTTCCTCGCAATTGTATTCAAATGTTGCGTAGGCCAAAATCTTTCAATAGAATTGATAAAGAAGTTCAGGAACCTAGTTCATTTTGCGATTTTGAAAAAGTTGCCGTTATTAATAAGGCATATCTTGATCAAAGGAGTAAAACTGAATTATTTTCGAGTCAAGAGTCACCTTATGATTACATGATCCCCGAGGAATTAATAAATAATTTCAATTTACCAATAATGCAAGAAGAAAGTGCTCTCTTTAGTTCAAGTATTCTAGATCCAAACAATGATTTAGAAAATTTGAACTATGATGGTTTTCTGGTAGATGATTTGGCAAATAATACCGAAAATTACGACAACGTTAATAATGAAAGGCTTGTTTCTCACACTAACGGAGATATTGTCTCGTGTAATTCAATTGATATAAAAGATTCAATTCAGTCCACAGAAGATCCATCTTTGTCTGAAGTGATCAAATTATTTGATCAAGATGGTCGTTCTTGTCTTGTATCGATGCCCACGGACAATAATATTGCTACGTTTGATGACCTTATCAATGACACAAAAAATCTAAACGAAATTCCAATTGTACCCAATTTTACTCTAGATAATGTAGAAAAACCAAATGACGTGATTGATTTTAAAGAACCTTGTCAAAATCTTGTAAATCTTGTAAATACAGAAAATGAAAAAGTCAATAATGACTCGGATTCTGGATATTATCGAAAACGAAAATGGTTTGACGAGAAAAAGAAGTGTGCGTCAGATCCTGTTAAAAAGGTAAAACTAAAAAGACGAAGATGGAATCATACACTGAATGACGGTGACGATTTAACTGACGCTTCTTCTGAGATATCAAGTTCTTGTAAATCAAGTTATGATCCTGATCAGAGTGTGTGTCAGCCCAATTATTTAGAACTCGCTGACTTGAATCAAAATCTTGATAAAACAGTTCGCGAACCAAAAACTGTTAATGAACCAAAACCTAGTACACTTTTAAGTATCACAGATTTGAGAATGAAGCTGAATTTCAAGGAACTTAATTTTGGCGAATCGAAGCCTGAAATCAAGACTGAAGTTAAGGAAGAAGTCAAAAAATCGCTGGTCGATGATGAACCTCAACTACAGTCACAGCTAAAGCAAGAGGAATCTGTGATTGTGCCACTACCAATTCAAAAACCTAAAGTTGCTCCAGTTCATCGTAGGAGGAGATCATTAAAAAATCGGTCCAAATTTCAATCAAGCCGTTTTTCAAGCACCAGTAGTACATCTTCTGATGATGAGTGTGAGAATAAACCAAGTCTGTCATCGGATGAAGAGAGAGAGAAAAATGATTTTTTGTTGAAGCAAAGAATCCAAAAAGAGTTGAGAAATGTTGGTGACAATGAAAATTCGAATATTGCCGAGAACGAATTGAAGGTTTTTAATGATTCGATTTCGAATGACGACAAAGAAGATGATATTTTGTCAGTTTGTGCGTCCCCTTCGTTGATGAATTTAAGCTTCTCTAGGTGAGTGTTTACCTAACATCAAAGTCAGTTGCCGTTTTCTTATTATCACCTTTTTTACCCTTTTTTCCATTTTAATTCAAAAAAATTACCTAAAATATCAAAACACTTATATTTTTTTCTTTTTCTTTTCTTTCAAACTTTGATTAGTTTTTATAATTAAAATTTTTAATAATTTTTTATTCAAACTTTCAAATCTTGATAATAAAAAATTCAGTATTTTGCACTATATTTTAAGTAAATAAATGTTTCTTCAATTTCAAAAAATATATTTTTTTAAAGTATTGAGGGGCTGCCAGTGACTCACTTTTTTTTAAAAAAACTCACTTTTATCATATTTTTTTAGTAAAATATCTATTCTTGATGGAAGGGTTAGGGTCTTATGATATTGTGTACCTGTTTAATAATTTACCTTATAAATCAATAATTAGTTTTTTCATATTCCAAATACACAGTCAAATTTTTTATTACATTCTACAAATATCAAGGCTGATAAAAATAATGATTTAAAAAAAAAAAAAAATATTTAAAATTCCGATTTTTTTTATTTAAATCAACAATATTGATTTTTTTAATTTAATCAGAATATAGAATTTTCAAATGTTTATTTGTAAGTGGTTTATTTTCTAAATTGAGAACATTTAATAAGAAATAGTGAAAAATAAAACATTTAATCAAAATCAAATAAATTTTGTCGAATAAATGAGAGAATTTCAAAAAAAAAGCCAAGAACGGAAGAAGGTAAGAAAACAGTCTATTAAAAAAAAAATTCTTTTAAATAAAAAAAACAATTTAATTAAAGAAATAAAGAAAAAATTTTAAAAAACAGCGGAAGAATAAAACAGTGACATAAAAATAGGTTAAAAAAAGGATAAACTTTTCTATATAAAAAAAAAATAAAACCGAACTATTTACGGACATTTTTTAAATTACAAAAATAAATAAGATAATTAAAAAAATGTTAAAATATATTATTAAAGAGAACAAAATTTGAAAATTAGAAAAATTAGAGAATAATTTTACAAATTGATTTAAAAAGAATGAATAAAACTTTGGAAAAAATTTATCAAAATTGTGAAAGAAAAGAAATTATATGTTATAGAAAAACGATTTTAAAATTAGAATATTTAGTACAAGATTAAATTTACATAATGAAAAATAAAAGAATAAAAGTTTTCAAAAAAAGTAGAAAATTGAGAAGTTTAAGAAATGTAGATAAAAGCATCGAATAAATCTTTTCAAAAATTCGTAATTATAAGATAAAAACTAAACAATTTAAATGAAGGAAAAACGTTTCTAAAAAATAGAAAAATTATGACAAAAATTGAAAAATTAATTAAAATGCTAGGAAGGACTAAAAAATAGTAAAAAATCAAGCAAATTAAATATGAAGAAAATGGAGAATGTTTTTTTCCTTAATCGGTTTATTTTTTATTTTTATTAGTACATACATAAATGTATAAAAGTAATAATTAAGTACATTTAGAAGAACATTATTGTCCAGAAATAAAATTTTCGAAAATATTATTTCATTTTTTTCAATCGCGTTTTTCTCGAAACCACATTTTTCCAACTGGCGACCATGATTTCCGAAAAACGACTTGACCGATTTTGTTCAAATTTATAGGGCATATTCAGAACATGTGTGGCTATCGCTCGAACTAGGATAATTGAAAAAGGTCAAGTCGCTTTTTTTTACGACAAAATAGACACAAAAAATGATGTTTGAAAAAAAAAATTCAAACTCGCGTAAAACGTTCAATTTTTAATATTTTCAATATATCTTAATTCCGGCGATAGCCACAGTGTCGTAGATTAAAATGCTATTTCATTTTTTTATTTCTCTTCAGCCAATCAGTCGGAATCGTGGTCGCCGATGGACAACGTTTTTATCACCAAAGCTACTGTACCGTGTTATGGGTCGAGAACATTTAAGTATCTTCAATTGAAAAATTTGTATTTGCAGTTTAAATGTCACTAAATATGCTGCAAAAAGTTTGAAGTTTTAAAATTTCATGATTCTGAAGAAAAAAAAATCCCGAAAATCACTAAAAAACGGGCCGTCACACGGAGGGACCCCCTTAAGGTAGTTCTCCGGCAAATCGATTTTCTTTAGAATTTTCTGAAACTTTGGATAAATGTTCCTTTTTGTATGCTTTATGTGTGGTAAAAACCTCAGGGCCTCTTGCAATGCTAAAAATTAAGATATTTAGCTTCAAAGATTTAACATTTACATGGGAATCATATGCTGAACGTATAAAAATGGCACACTTTTATTAATATCTGGAAAACTTTTCTCTAAATATTTCTCAAAAACTAGTATGTTATAGGGATAAATAAAAGAAATAATATAAAAAAAAAATTAGTAGGGGTATCAATGCTCATTTTTTAATTATACTAATCTGAAATTCGAAACCAATGTGATTTTCCATTGAATTTACGAGCGAAAGAAAATCCAACGGTCGCAAATTGCCAAAATTCTTCCGTTTGAAGCACATGTGAAGTGTCACGAGACTAACATATTGCTTTAAATTACGTTTTCAGATTTAATTTATTTGTTTTTTTATTTATTTGTTTTTATCTATTTTTTTATAGTATTTGTGCGGCCCTGAAGCCGGAGAACTACCTTAATATTTAAATTTATCACACAAGTTTTCATTTATTTTTTTGATTTTTCAATTATTTTCTTAAAATTTCAATTATGTTCTTTAACAATCTTTAAATTGTTGACAGGACACGGTGCGCCAGAAAAAAGTTTAAATGAAAATTAGTTGTCAGTTAAAAATTCTTTTTTATTATGAATCTCAGATGAAAAACAAACATTTTTCAATAGGTTTTAAAATCCTTTTACGTGGCCGATTTGAAAAAAATTGAGTTTTAATGTAAAAATAATGATTTTTTTGTTAACTAAAATTAATTTTGTGTATAAATACTGCAATAAACGATAAAATAATTACGTATTTTCTAATTTTACATATACAGTCGAACCTTGATAAGTGAGAGCGCATCTCGGACCTCTATAGCCGAGAATTATTTTCTTAATGAGACCTCTATAAATTAAAAAATCTGACATCGCGCTTCGCGCTCCGTCACATTCTCATCGCGCGCTTCGCGCGCAGGGCTCGCTTCGCTCGCTAGCTTCAGCGCGCCTCGTGGCGCGCGAGAGTCATCGTCGCGCTTCGCGCTCCGAAGTTTTAGAAATCGTCGCGCTACGCGCTCCGTATTTGAAATGAACGTCGTGCTTCGCACTCCGATTATTATTAATCTTCCCGTCAGGCTGCACGCTTCGACCATGTAATACATGCTCTTCGTTATCGAAATTGTATACTTTCCCTACAACATGAGCCAGTTTAATCTTTGGCACTGTTTAGCGCTATTCTAAATTGGATTTTCACTTAAAATATAAGACTTTTTTTGTCTTAAAGTTCTACGCCTTTAAGGAATACATTCTCATCACGGCACTCGCGCTTCGCGCTCGATACTAATACTTTCCGGAATATTTGCGATATACTGGAACGAAAAGAAAAATCTCAGTTACTTAAATCCTCAAAGCAAAAGATTGTTGCACCTAAATGTCATTAAAAAACCTTAAAATTTCTGTTTGAACTTATTGATATTAGTTGACTTCTGCCTCAATACAATTCCATAATTGAGTAAGACCAGTCTTCAAACCAATATAGTATTAAACTCAAATTTAGAATACAATTACTGGGTTACATCTGTTTGCAATTTTTTTTTCCTTCGACTTTTTTTATTGGCTTAAAATACACTATAATATTGCTAGATAAATAATCAATATTGTCTTTACAAGGAAGCAACTTGGAAATGTTCTGAAAATTATTTTCTGAAGCACATCCGAAGTGTAAACAAAGAAAATTTTAAATTCAAAGGCATTTTTTTCGAAACCATATTTTTTTATTGGCTTAAAGTACACTATAACATCCCTAGATTGATAATGAATAACGTACTTGCATGGAAAACAAATTAGAATTCTTCTTAAAATTAATTTTTCTGGAGCAATTCCGAAGTGTAAAAATAAACAAACAAAGCAGTAGAACTCAAAGAATTTTCATCCGATTGACTTGAAATTTTAACTGTAACTTCTTAATTAGATTATCTAAAGAAGTACACACGATTTTAACAATAGATAAAAAAAATTTTTTTTAGAGATATTTAAATAGCGATTTTTTAGTCGAAAAATCGATTAACTATAAGATGCAGTTTTTATCAACGAATCAAATTAGCGAAAGTGGAGAACCAAGCGAGATAATTTGGAACTTCAAAATTTCGTCTGCTACAATGGGTTTTCGTCTGCTAAGCTATTTACGTGACCTACGTGATCACTCAGCTGTTTGTAGATAGCCATTTGCAAAAAACATTTCAACTGTGTTAGTATAATTGCATGTACACAAAAATGACATAGTGTGGCTTATAATTCGATCTACACTCTAAAAGAAATCAGTGTATTAAAACATGTAAAGGCACACTCTCACCTCGGAGTCTGTCTGCATGCGCATGCAGCAATCGACATGAGATAAAGGAAGACAAAACATGCAAATTTATATTTCTGTCTTCTTCTATCTCATGTCGATTGCATGCGCGTGCAGGCAGACAAACTAAGTGGGAGCGTACCTTAACATGTTATTTTACATGCTGAAATACACGTTAGACGTCGTAAGTTTACTACGTGCCAATGCGTAATTCAGTATTATACTGTAAAAATATTATTTGCCACAAAGTATTTTAGCAGTGTTGTGTAAAATTACAATATCCGACGTTGGAAAATAGTTTCACTATGTCCGACGTGTATTTTAACAAACGACAGTTAATATACATTATTTAATAAAAATACACAATGTGTCGTAATATTACGTAAGGTGCCGTAATTTTACTTCGTCGAGGCTATTGAATAACACAACGCATGTAAATAATGTAGACTATTTGTAGGTTATAAAAAGAGATTTTAAAATTCTGTATTAAAACTAATGAGAAATGATAAACTATTTTATCAATTACAAACACTAGTTTAATAAGTATTATTTGGGCATAATATCAGAATTTTTATTCATTTTATACGCGATTTGATATTTATTTATCTCCTTATTTGAATAAAACAAAATTATGACAAGTATCTCCATGGAGCAATGGTTAGTGTGTCGGACTTTCAAGTTGAAGATCCCGTGATCAGTTCCAGCTGCTGATTTATTTTTCGTATATTTTTTCTTTTTATTGTAAGGAACACAACACTTGTATTTTTATATTTAGTTGTAAAATAACTTACAGGTTATGAGGACATAATAATATTTATTCACAAAAGTTTTAAATTTAAAAGAACATCAATTTTCCCAAAGATTTAAATCTCAAAAGATAAATAATGTTTGTGAAAACTAACAGGCGAATATCAAATTTTCCTTTAAAGCAAGACGTATGTAGCACTTAAAAAAAAAAAAAAAAAATTAACCCATTTTTTTGGAATCAGGAGGTCTCAAAACGTCGAGAAATGTATGTTTTAGCAAAAGTTCAAAATCGCACAAATTGAAGACTTTCTCATTTAGGATGAGAATGTAAAAATGAATTTATTCAAAATTTCCAAAAATTTTTAGAGAAGTCAATATTTTTTGATGCAGTTTTATTAGTTGTGATCAATGGAAGTAAACAGGAAGAAAAAACCGGAAGTTTTTTCATTTTTTTTTAAAATAATAGAGTTTTTGTATAGGATTTATCCACTTTCAGTACCCCTTTTTGCACATGTAAACTTAAAAAATTCATAGCTTTGTGGGGTTGCATTATATCGGAAACTTTTATAAACAAAATTTGTTCGATTTTACTTGTAGTTTAAGAAAAAAATTAGAGAAAATTTTTTTTTGAAATTTTTTTTTTTTTGAATTTTGAAAATATTCTATTTTTGATAATTTTGGACGAAAATTGCTGGCTAACGAACTCGACCTGTATTTTGGTACCAAAAAAAAGTATACCAAAGTTGAAGTTGATACGACAATTTTTACTCAAGTTATCCGATTTCAAAATTTTGATACAGGCAGACAGACAGACAGACAGACATCTTCGTAAAACCCATTTTTTTGGAATCAGGAGGTCTCAAAACGTCGAGAAATGTATGTTTTAGCAAAAGTTCAAAATCGCACAAATTGAAGACTTTCTCATTTAGGATGAGAATGTAAAAAGCGCTTTGCGGGCCTCTATAAGTGATGATTTTTTCTATATTATAATTTTCTAAAACTCAATAGAAATTTGAACAGACGTGTGAGAATAAATGCTCTTTGTTCAAACTGCAATTGCACCTATCACACAAAAAAATTTAGTTTCAAAACGATTGTCATAAGAAGCATTTGCGAATCGATAACTTTATTTCGAATACATATTCAAAATGTCTAAGCAAAAATTTAAAGCTCTTTCGTTAAATGAGAAACTAAAAATTATAAGTGAATTCGAAAGTGGAAAGAAACGACATGTAATAGAAAGTGAATTCGGTGTATCAACTGCCACTTTTTATCGAATATTAAAAGAAACGGATTCTATAAAATCGCAGTGTTTTAAAGGTCGTGAGAATTTAAAAAAAAAACGGTTAGTTGAATTTCATGTTCTTGAAAATTGCCTTGTGGAGTGGATTAAACAATCTTTAGATAAAAATATTTCTTTAGATGGACTATTGTTGTTATATTTGTTAAATAAATAATTAATAATTACGTAAAACTGAAATTTTAATTAACAAAACCTTTATAAATCTCTATTAGTAAAAAAGCAGCACTTGTTAGAAAGAACCTGTCTTAGTGAGAAACCTTTATGAGTGAGAAAAATTTCTTGGCCCCTTGGATTCTCAGTTATCAAGGTTCGACTGTATATATACATAATTACAATACAGTAGTATTTATGGGCGTGATTTAGAAAAATTAATATTAAATGTAAAAAAGCGATTTTAAGAGTAACAAAATTTTATTAATTCATAAATATAATAATGAAATAAGAAGATATCTTTAATATTCACAAGTTTCAATTTACTTTTGTTATTTTTCAATTGTTTTCTTCAAATTTCAATTACTTTTGTCCTCATTTCGGTATATTTGTCATTTTCCAATTATTTTTGCCATTTCAGAATTATTTTCTACAAATAACAATTAGTTTATCCTTTTTCCTTTATTGTCATGAATGTTTAAATTTTTACACCAGTTTTAAATTAAATTTTTCAAACTTCAATCATTTTCACGATTGAAGTTTTTTTCATTCTTTTTATTATTGTCATGAATTTATTAATTGTTTACACTTTTTTCAATTATTTTCTTCAAACTTTAATTACTTTATGCATATTTAATTTTTTTTTACATTCTTGAATTATTCTCTTCAAACTTTAATTTCTTTAACTTTCAATTATTCTCCTCAAACTTCTAATATTTTTTTCAATTTTTTTATAAATTTTTAATTTTTACACCAGTTTTTAATTACTTATTTCATTTTTCAATAATTAGTTTCTTAAAATTTCAATGGCTTCGTCCATTTTTTAAACATTGTCTTAAAAATTTTTTTTACACCAGTTATCAATTATTTTTGTAACTTTTCAGTTATTTTTTCAAATATTTATGTTATTATTCAGTTAGTTTCTTTACATTTCAATTATATCGTTAGTTTTTCAATTCTTACAGGGCGCGAACTAGGTCTGTATTTTCCGTAAGAGTCTGTAATTTTGCCCAAAGTCTGTAAAAGTCCGTAATTTTGTAGATATTCCGTAATCTCCGTAAATTTTACAATATAAGTCTGTAAAGTCCGTAAATTCTGCGTGAAAGTCTAATTTTGAATAATTTTTTACTGGTCCCACTATTAGTAGAACTTCAAAAGAAGTTTGCACTCCGAAGAAAGGTACTTTGATGCAAAAACATTATTTTTTTTAAATTCAGGCAGGCTGGACATATTCGAAACTGCAAATCAATTTTATCTTCAGAAAGTTATTTTTCAAAGAATTTTAGACGACACGTATTTTTTTATTTGGCCAAAAAGAAATTTTTCATGGAGTTATAAAGATTTTAATTTTTAAAGGCGGAACTCTCGTTTATTTCAAATTTAAGAAAAAAAACATAATTATATTTAAATAATTGGGATATCTTATTCTTTTTTAAGATCTAAAAGAGTTGTTAGTCCTCATTAAAAACCCATTAAAAATTTTTAAAAATGTTCTAAAATAACGAAATGGCATCCGTTTTACTAAAAAGATTTGAATTGCGATTAGGGACTCAAAAACTCCATCGTTTTTTTGGTTGAAATTTTTTTTTGGAAATTGTTATCATAGTAAAGATTATTTTCCATAAAAATTTAACTTGTGCCCGATTTTCGTAAAAGAGAAAAAAATTCTTTTTTAATTTTTTAAAGGAAAATCTCATTTTTCTCAAAAAATACACTAGTTATAAAAAAATTTCCTAAATAAAAGTTGTTCCTCTTCAAAAAGTAAAAAAAAAAAGTTTCTCTTGATATTTTTCTCTATTTCTTGTTTTTTCAACAAATTTCGTCAGAAAAAATATAATTTATCAGAAACACAATGTTATTTAACAAAAGCCAACAAATAATATTATAAATAACGTTTTAAAGAGAAAAATGAACTATTATTTTTCAAAATTGGATAAAAATTACATATTTCCACTAGAATCAAAGAAAAAACATAAAATGTTAAATACTTATTATTTGACAACAAATTTTGACCAAATATAATTTTTGTTTAGAAATGTGAAACTTGATATTTCAAAATTTGATGAAATGAACTTAAATAATATTTTTATTCAGCTAAAAAACTACTTCTTAATTTAAATTTTTTAATGAAAAGAGTTTAAAAATATATATAAAGAATTCAATTAAATTAAAAATGTGATATGTTTAAGATATAAACGCTTCTGATAAATTACACGTGTTCTAAAAATTATTTGCTTATTCGCACCCAAAAACACTGAAAAGTTTTCTAAAAATAAGCTTTTTATCGAATTTTGACGAAATTTGTTGAAAAAACGAGAAATAGAGAAAAATATCCAAAAAAAACTTTTTTATATTTTTTGAAGAGGAGCAACTTTTTAGGAAATTTTTTTTTAACTAGTGTATTTTTTGAGAAAAATGAAATTTTCCTTTAAAAAATTTTAAAATAATTTTTTTCTCTTTTACGAAAATCAGGCACAAGTTAAATTCTTATAGAAAATAATTTTTACTATGAAAACAATTTACAAAAAAAATTTCAACCAAAAAAACGATGGAAATTTTTAGTAAATGCAATACAAAATTTTTTAGAAAAACGGCCGCCATTTTGCTATTGTAGAAAATTTTTAAAATTTCGTAATGGATTTTTAAAGAGGACTAACAACTCTTTCAGGTCGTACAAAAAGAATAAAATATCCCAATTATTTAAAAAGTTATTACACTTATAAGGTTTTTTTTTCTTAAATTTTAAATAAACGAGAGTGCCGACTTTAAAAATTAAAATCTTTGAAACTCCATAAAAAAATTTAATAATTTTGCTATAATTGTTTTAACTTGAATAAAGGTTCCTTTTTAATTACCGATTTGCTAAAATTTTTTCTAAAATGACCGATTTGCTGCTTAGGTCTTTTTCTTCAGAGCGCGTTATATTTATTCGACATACTTGATTTAAATTAAAATTTGGAAAAAAAATGGTTTTATCCGTTAAGTCAGTAAATGGTCAGTAATTTGTACTTTTTGGTCAGTAAAATCCGTATTTTTAAACGTGTCCTTCAGTTCGCGCCCTGATTCTTTTATCCAATTTTTCAATGAATGTAATAAATTTCATATTTTTTAATACATTTTTGAATTATATTTGTAATTTTTTATTAATTTTTTTCAAAAATTCAACTATTTTTGTTATTTTTCTATTCTTTTCTACATATATAAATTTTTTATTAACATTTGTAAATTAGTTTTTTTAAGTTTCAATTATTTACTTGAAACTTTTATTACTTTTAACAATTTTTTAACTATTTTCTGAAAAGTTTAATTTTTCAACCTGCTTTCGATTATTTATGTCATTATTCAAATATTTTCTTGTAATTTCAATTCTTTTTGAAACTTTTCATTTATATTCCTTAAATTTCAATTACTTTTGTCATTACTGAAGTATTTTTGTCATTTTCCTATTATTTTCTTAATATTTCTAATGTTTTGCCATTTTAGATTTATTTTCAACAAATTTCAATTATTTTCTTTAAATTTCAATCTATTTCTTCATTTCTTTTATTATTGTCATGAATTTATTAATTTTTTACACCTTTTCCAATCATTTTCTATAAATTTTAATTATTTTCTTCAAACTTTAATTACTTTCTTCATATTTACATTTTTTGTCATTCTCTTCAAATTTCAACTATTTTCTTCAAACTTTAATTTTTTTAACTTCCAGTTATTCTCCTCGAATTTCTAATATTTTTTTTCAAATTTTATTGTATATAAATTTGTATACCAGCTTTCAATTAATTATGTCATTATTAAAATAATTTCTTCACGTTTTAATTATTTTGTCAATACCTCAATTATTCTACTCAAATTTTTAATTTTTAACACCAGTCTTATTATTTTCTTGTTATTATTCTTTTTGAAAATTTTCAATTATTTTCTTCAAATTTCAATTACTTTTGTCATTATTCAAGTATTTTTATCATTTTCTAATTGTTTTTCTTCATTTTTCTATAATTTTTGCCATTTTAGAATTATTTACTACAAATTTTAATTATTTGATTCAAAATTTTTTTATTGGCATGGATTTTAAAATTTTTTACACCATCAGTTTTAAATTATTTTTCAAATTTCAATCTATTTCTTCATTTATTTTATTATAGTCATGAATTTATTAATTTTTTACAATTATTTTCTTCATATTTTGATTACTTTCTTCATATTTACATTTTTTGTCATTCTTGAATTATTCTCTTAATTTTCAACTATTTTCTTCAAACTTAAATTTCTTCAACTTTCAATTATTCTCCTCAAAGTTCTAATATTTTTTTCAATTTTGCAATTACTGTCTATAAATTTTTAATTTTTACACCAGCTTTTAATTATTTATGTCATTATTCAATTAGTTTCTTAGCATTTTAATTGTTTCGTCAATTTTTCAAGTATTGTTTTTAATTTTTTACACAAGTTATCAATTATTTCTGTCATTTCTAATTTTTTTTTAAATTAAATTTATTTTTGTCATTATTCAAATATTTTTGACAGGTTAGAATTATTTTCTTTAAATATCATTGTCTTCAATCTTTTTATTTTAGTCATGAATTTATTAATTTTTACACCAGTCTCAAATTATTTTGTTAAAATTTTAATTATTTTTGTCATTCTTCAAATTTTAATTATTCTGTTTCAATTTTTGTCTTCATTTTTTGATTTTTAATCAATTTTTCAATGAGTTTTGACATTTTACAATTTTTTTTTCAAATTTGAATTTTTTTGTCATTTTTTAATTATTTTTTTTCAAATTTAAGTAGCTTTTCTGAATCTTTATATTATTGTCATGAATGCATATCAGTAATAACAAACTCACTATTATTTACTCACTTTTTTTTATTATTAAATTAAAAAGACACTTTTTTACAATTCCAATCTTCAAGTCCGCTGGCAGCCCTGAGTATTAAAGTACATCAATTTAGAAATTAAATTTGAAATCTTAACTTTAAAGAACCGTTTTGATACATTATTTTGAAAATACAATTTATTTTGACAAAAAAGTTATTTATTTATTTATACACGGGTAACTGAGACCCATTAAGGTAATATAATTTAAGAATTTATGTGTAGGTCCTCATGAAAAAGGACCACACTTTGTCAATTTTATATACCGAGAAAAAGTAAAAAAAAAATTCATGTCGAATCATGCTTTTATCATGATTTTATCGTAATTAAAAACACAACAAAATTTTATTTTTAATTTTTAAAATGCATCGGCGCTAATGGCAATCTTAAACTTCGAACTCGTTTCTCTCAAAATCAGGGTTTTGACACTTCTAACTTTGAATGCTTGTAACTCTTTAAATTTTTCATCTAAAAGTGTCCAAGACCTCTCAAAATGTTTGGAATTTAATTAAGAATGTGATTCAATTGTGACAAAATTTTATGTAGACGTACATATATAAATTATAGTAATAATCAAAATATTAGGCTGTATTGTTACTATATTTCTGAGAAATTAGGACAAAATATACAAGCAAACAAAACTACACCTATGCGACAAGAATAGTACTATTGCACGTTGTTAAAAAGAACGCTACGCAAAGAAAAATGTACTTCTTATGAAGTTCTATTTTGTATGAACTGAATGTCATTCTGCAAAAATAAAGAAAACCAAACTTGTTTTTTTGTATTCAACAAATTTTATATTTAAATAAACCAACCCCATTTAATTATTCGATTGATAATATAACGGTGAAAATATATCTAATTTAAATAGTAATAATAATCTTCAATTTCTATTTACAGGTGTGTCACTCCAATACTAGAAGTTAGTAAAATAATTCCGAGTGAACCTTCCTATAATGAAGATTTTTGTTGGGAAACTTACAAACGTAAAAATGACGCTGAATTGGGTTTCGATTTAAGACACTTGGTTGAGAAAAAACAGGCAGAAAAGAAATCTTTGAAAAGTGCCCAAAATAATGCTGAAACTGATAAAACAGATAATTTGTTTACTAAGCCGTCACTTCCTGTAAATAATGTTCCAACCAAAATTGAAGCACCAAGTACGTCAAACGCAACCAAAACAGAAGTAACAAATGCCCAACAGCCAAATGGAATTCAGTTTGCGAGATTCTTTTTTGGAGTTTGTTTTAATTTTTTACACTATGGCACTTGTACGAAAAATGGGTGTATCTACAAGCACTGGGTAAACTTTTCGAACTTACTCTTTTTTTTAATCAAAATATTGATAACTTTCTAATAATATATTTATTTCAGATTCCAGACCATCTTAATTTATTCACAAATCATTCAGAATTAAATATATTCAACATAGTGAAAGACGGCATTAAAATGGGTTTTAAATTTTACCTCAGTGCTGTTTACAAAATAGCCATACAAAGATTAGGTTACGATCTTGGAGTACAACTGTACAATCAATTATTTCATTTCAATTTAATTAGTCAAGATAATTTCGCGGATACACTTAGAATATTAAAACAAAAGGATCAATCTTTAGGGAAAGTTTTCCAAAACATTATTGAGCCTTTGCAGGCAAACAATCCTCTATTGTTCGTGGTGCTAATTGATATTGAAAAAACTGTTCCTCCGAAAGAATATTGGGAAGTAATCAAGCATTTAGTTGCAAAAATTAACTTCAATCAGCACATGCTTGAAAAAATTTTGCATCAGTGTATGAATGATAGCAAAAATATTAATCGCATGAATGAAGTTTGTCAATTTATGACTTCTTTCCATTACTATCAATTAGTAAATATAGACTTGTGGACTACGTTCTACAATTTAGTAAATTTACGCAACAATGAAAATACAAATCAGCACTTTGCTTCGGACATTGACATGACACTTAGCTTCGATAATACTGGCATTGCTTCGCCAGATGGAATTAGTCGCAGTTCACCAGCAACTTTTGACCAGAATCCAGATCTCGATCCAGTTGAACAAAATCCACTACAAAATCCACTGAGTCCATTGGCGGCTGAAGAATTTAAAAGCACTGATTGCAAAACTCAGTATGCCGTCTTTCCCATCAGTAAGTTTTTGATTAATTTCTTCCATGACGAAAGTATCGGAATGATTTTCATTACGTTCAAATAAGTCTTAATCAGTATTTTTCAAAGGCAATCCGGAATTTGTTTCCGAGCCAATCAGTTTTTATCCGAATCTAAAAATATATGTAATTTGACGAAAAATTCTTTCCGAATTAATCTGTTTCATTCCAAAGATAAATTTTAATCTGTATTAATTAGGGCTGTAATTGATTTAAATCACTTTGTTTTAAATCATTCGACATATGCATTAATCCACTGACTTTCGTCTGAGGGCTGTTGCGACCATATTTTTAAAAAATCCAGTTTTAAAATATGTGAAACTCCAACATTTTCTGCATTCATTTGGCATATTCTTATGGCATAAATTTTATTTCTTTTCGTATTATTACTAATCAAAAATAGAAGGTTCACGACTTCACTTCGTAACCTTAAATCGGACACTTGTTTTTAAAGATGTTATAATTATAAATCTATTTAATATAATAAGTATCAAACCTTATTAGAAATATAAATCATTTTATTCTAAACGCAGATAAGATGGATTTATTATAAAATTTCATTATTTTAAGATAATATTCTAATTTGAAAAATTTATATTTGTACAAAGTTTCACTATTTTTCGGAGCTTTTAACTTTTTTGTGGAATCTCCTTAAATTTTGAGGTTCTGAATTTCTAGATTCATCTCAATACTGCGTAAACATGTTCTTTAAAATTTCTTCTTTGCCATCCTAGCTACATTTATTATTTGTAAAAATATACAGTTGCGTTTTGTAACTTTAGGTTAAGAGTACTTTGTACGAAAGGGCTGGTCCCGTATATTTGAATAAATTAAAAAAAAATTAAAAATTAATATGAATATAATCTACTTGCCTTCAAAGTTTGACGAACGGATTTTGCTTCGTTTAGGAAATACTAATTTTTTAATTTTTTTACTCAAAAAGGTTAATTTTGAAATTTAAAATAAACACAGCAATTTCACATCACTCCATTTAAATTAAATTTATATTACAATAATAACATGATTAAAAATAGTATGCAAACTTTAAGTTTCAAAATTAACCTTTTTGAGTAAAAAAAAGTTAATATTTAGTATTTCCTAAACGAAGCAAAACACGTTTGTCAAACTTTGAAGGCAAGTAGATTATATTCATATTAAAGTATATTCAAAACCTCAAATTTTTAGAAGATTCCACAAAAAAGTTAGAAGATCCGAAAAATAGTAAAACTTTTCACAAATATAGATTTATCAAATTAAAGTATTATCTTAAAATAATGAAATTTTAAAATAAATCCATTTTTTCTTCGTTTAGAATAAAATGATTTATATTTCTAATAAGTTTTGATACTTATTATATTTCTTTAAAAACAAGTGTCCGATTTAAGGTTTCGAAGTAAAGTCGTGAACCTTCTATTTTTGATTAGTAATAACACGAAAAGAAATAAAATTTATGCCATAATAATGTGCCTAATGAATACAGGATATGTTGGAGTTTCACAAATTTTAAAACTAGATTTTTTAAAAAGATGGTCGCAACAGCTCTCAGACGAAAGTCATTGGACTAACCCATTAAAATTATGATTTAAATTAAAAAAAAAATTTCACAATTTTCTGGATGTGTAATACTGCATACAAAACATCGAAAACATTTTAAAAAAACCCAAAAATTTGTGGATAAATCTTGAAAATTTCAACTGTAATATTTTATTTTTAAAATTTAAAAAATTCTGATAATACAGATGATCAAAATATCTACGAACTACAAATTTTTAGTACGAAAATAACAAAAAATAGTATTTAATTTTTATATCATGAAGTCATTATAATTTAAATAAATTTCAAACGTCAATTGACTCATATTCCAATTTATTCAAACTTTTAAATTTCAATTAATTCAAATTTAAATGCATTTAATAATTAAATATTATTAATTATTTTCCATATTCACAATACTTCTTTTTTTTATTCTTACAAGATTTCTAAGTTATTTCTCTTTTTCGTAGATTTTTTTTTAATTATTACAATATATTTTTAAAAATAAATACGCTCGTATTTTTGTAAATTTATTCAATTTGTTTTCACATCTTGTCTATTTTTTGTAAACTTTTACTTATTCTTTCATAAAATTTTTAAAGATTTTATATTCCTCTAAATTTATTGTTGAACTTGTATTAAGTGTAATATTATAAAAATATTTTTGGTTTAATTTTCCGAAACTTTTTTATTTTTTAAGGATTTTTAAATTTATTTAGTGGAATTTTTATTACTTATCTTTATACTACATCTTTTACATTATATATTCTAAATTTTTATATTTATTTTTATTAACTCTAAGTTTTCAGTAGATTGTTAGCAAATTTTTTTTATTTTTTGTATTTTTTACATTTTTTTACAGTTTGTCAGATTAAGTAAAAAACATTTCTCCTTTTTCTTCCTATTTATCTAATTTTCTTGTTGTTTTACAATTTTCTTAGTCCTTCCTAGCATTTTAATTAATTTTTTAATTTTTGTCATCATTTTTCTATTTCTTAGAAACGTTTTTCCTTCTTTTAAATTGCTCAATTTTTATTTTGCAATTACGAATTTTTGAAAACATTTATTCGATGCTTTTATCTACATCTTTTAAATTACACATTTTTTTACTTTTTTTCAAGACTTTTATTCTTTTATTTTATATTATATAAATTTGATCTTGTACTAAATATTCTCTTTTTGAAATCGTTCTTCTATTTTAAAAAACTTTTCTTCTTTTGTAATTTTTTTAAATTTACCAAAATTTTATTCATTCTGTTTTTCCTTAATTCTTTGTAAAATAATTCTCTAATTTTTCTAATTTAAATTTTTTTAAATTAGTATTTATTTATTTTTTTAATTTAAAAAAAATTCCTTAAATAGTTTAATTTTTTAAAAATACTTTCTACTCTTTTATATATTTTTATGTCACTGTTTCATTTTTGTATGTTTTTTTTTTTAATTTTTCTTTATTTCTTTAATAATATCCATAACTTCTTCTATTTAAAAGAATTTTCTTATTTTTTTAATAGACTGATTGCTTATCTTTTTACGTTTTTTTCTTTACAATTAATTATTTTTTGGTTGCTTATACCAATTTTTCTTAATTTTGAAATTATATGAATTTGAAGATATTTTTTTTAAATTTTCTCATTTATTCGACATATTTTGTTTTTTGATTAAATGTATTATTGTTCATCATTTCTTATTAAATGTTCTTAGTTTAATAATAAAATACTTACTAATAAACACTTGAAAATTTTATTTACTGTTTTTATATATTTAAAGAAAAATCAATTTTTGATTTAAATAAAAAAAAAATCCGATTTAAATAAGAAAAATCGAAATTTTTATAAATTTTTTAAAAAATCATGATTTTTGATCAGCCCTAATATGAATCCTATTATTTCAATTCGTTTAAAATCCGAATAAACCCGATTAGAATTAGAACGGATTGATTCGGAATGGTTCGGAAAGAATTTTCGTTAAGTTACATCTATTTTTAGATTCGGATAAAAACTGAATAGCTCGTAAACGAATTTTGAAAAGCCTCGGAAAAAACTGATTAAAATTCAATCCGATACTTTTATCAGGGTTTTTTTTTGTTTGTTTAATTGATTCATGGGTCAAACCATTTTATTTCACCTAAGGTGGTCGCGAACTAATTAAAAAAAAAAATTGATTTTTTTAGAAATGATTCAGTGATATGTTTTAAGTATACAATTTTTTGGTTATATTTTTTTTTATCTGCATTTTGTCATAGTTTCCTAATTTTACTAATTTTTCAAGATTATTTGTCTATTGTTTTTCTTTATTATCTATTCGATCATTTTTTTATTTTTATTGCAAATCATATTTTATTCGAATATTTTATTTTATTTTAAATTTTCTTCATTTGGTTCCTCATAGAGGGAAATTTGTGATCGTTAAGATTTTCGATTATTGACATTTTAATTTTGATTTCTTCAATGTAACATCTCCAATTGTCATTTTTAAGTAATTACTCCTGTATAAAAATATTTTACAATGAAAAACGAATTGATTTATATTTATATAGTATATATTTTCCAATAATTAATCTAATTTACAAAAATATTTTTTATTTTAAGAAATTTAAATTTAATCCATATAGTTTTATTTCTTCATGTTTTTAGGTTTTTAATAGGTTCGTGAAATCTTAAATTTACTTGTATTTTTAGATTTTTTTAAATTTTTTTTATTAGATTTTCCCTAACTTTCTTCTATAATATTCAAAAACCGCCTCTGCCTGAAAAATGTCTGACCAAACGTTGAGAAAATCAGTGAAATTCCCATTGTTGCTCACTGCTACCCGACTACCATATGTCAGACTTTTCACGCGCAGAGGCGGTTTTTTTTTTTTTTTTTTTTTGTTGTAGTTTTCTCATTTTTGAAATAATCTTCTCAACTTTTTTTATTTTTAAATAATGCTTCCTTTTCTTAACTTGTCTTTTTAGATTTTTTTCAACTTTTATTTTCTTTAAATACCTATATTTGTCCGAATGTATTTTTTCTTTAATGGGCTAGTCGATAATTGTCAAAATTGTATTTTATTCATTAAATTTCTCAATTGTTTTCTTTCTTTTCTAGCGGATTTACCACCTGCACAACAGAATCACAAGGACAACTCGAATTTATGGAAGTTCTATGATCATCTTGAAAGTTTGAAACGTGGCTTAAGGCATGAAGATTATAATTATGTAGTCAGCATTGTAAAACATTACTCAAGTAGGAGTGATCGGACCCTGTTTACACGACATTGTCATCGAGTTTTAGCGGAAGAAATTAAGAAATCACAAATTCACGTTGACAACATCATAAAGATAGCAGGTAGAATATTGGACTATCAATACCCTTGCTCTTATCCTACAAAAGCTTTAACTACACTTCCATCTGGAGATTGGACTTATTGCACTCTAAAAACAAATAATTAGCCTGTCATTAAATCTCATTAAAACAAAAAAGCATTCTAAAATTCAATTAATCAAGTGAGTTTGAATTATGATTTAAATAAGCGAACTAAGGAAAATTTTGATTTTAAATTATTTAAATTTTTTAGTTTACTTGTGAGTGCAAAAGAAACAAAATTAATATTGATGGTTTATGGATTAAAATAAATAAAAAAAAGTACAGCAATATATATTTTTTTTTTAACTCTACAGCCAACATACCATTTATTTATGTTTTAAGGACAACAATCGATTTTATTTTATGAAAACTTATTTAAGCATTTTTTTAAAAACAATTTTATATCATACTTGTGCAGGTTTTTTATGGAAATTATTAATAAGCAAAGTAAATTTAAACAAGTTAGTTTTAAATCTCTTGAAAAAAATGAATGCTTTAAACAAAAAAAAAATTTTATTCTTTTTTTTATTTTTTTTTTTATTTCATAAATCATTTAGTATTAGGTTTTTTTGAAACTAAGAAATCTTATTAATTTAGAAGATTGCAATAGCACTTGGATAAATTCTTATCTAGAGATAGAGAAAAGTTAAAAACTTATTTTAGGTTTAAAATTAGTTGTAGTTCTTAAATAACAATTTATTCAAATATAAATCTAATTTACCGTTTAGTTGTATTAAAAAGAACAGCTAATGTAAAATAGAACATTAAAAATGTTGTAGAAGATATAAATAATGTTTTTCGTATACATTTTTCTTTTTATTTTGATTTTAAGTTTTTATTATACCTTTTTCAATTTTCTGTGAGATATTGTTAAAATTTTATTTTGAACGTGTAACGATAGAATTTTAAATTTTCACTAAAAAATTATTTACTCTACTAATTCTTATCCTAAAACTTGACGTATTAAATTGTTTATTATACAGACTGTTACTTTTTTTATATTTTATAAACAAAATTTCGAGATATTTTTACATTATAAAACTATAAATACTAAGAAAAATGACTTTAAATTTATTTAACAAAGAAAACGTAAATATTTTATTTACATTTATTATAAATAGCGTTTATCTTAATAATGATGATTTTCTCATCTTTATTACTATTAATTATTATGAACATTTAACTCACTATACTTATTAGATTACAATATAATAAATATAATGACCTAAATATTAATAATAATTAATTATAATCATCTAATTTGATGCACTATTACTGATTTTATTTTGCTTTACCAAAGGTCAATCATTTTCTTTTATTTGAGGAATGGAAATTGAATTAAAATAACAGCCACTTGAAAATAATTGAATTTCTTTTCTTTCCTCACTATTATAGAAGACATGTATTTATTTTCTTTTAGAATTTAGAAGGATCGCTTCAACACATAATGTAAAGTTCTTTTGATACATGATTTTTGTTTATTTCAAAATTGGACTAATATAAAGGCCATTATTTGTAAAGCAAAATAAAATCATGTATCAAATTAAATTTAAAGACTACGTGCAAATATAACACTTATACGTCGTGTTAATTTTATGTAAATAATTAATCTTAGCAATCATGAAGTTTATTTGTAATGTTAAGCTGCTAAAGACATGTAAATTAGTAAAGAAAAAACTTAATAAAACATTACTGATAAAATTAAATTATTGGTCTTTTTATTTACTGAACCTAATTTTTGTCATTTTGGACATTTCAGTCCAAACCGGAGAGCTATGCAAGCTGCGAGAAATTTTATCCCATCTGGGAACAAACGTGTTGATAGAATTAGCTGATCAGGGACTATGGGTACACGCTTACGAACTGCTTAAGACGCTTCAAAATTATGAACTGCACGATAAAAATGCTGGCTTTATTCTGCTTTCGGCTGAAATTTATTTAGCTAATCATCGACTTGAAAATGCTTTGACGTTACTAAAACGTAAGTTAGATTAATTTATTAATAAATAATGCTAATAGTGAGTTTTAATCGTTCAGAAGAAACTTATAAATTGGTATATTTTTCAGAGAATGCCATTATTTTCACTGATTCTGAAAGATGGAAAGTTAAAAGTAATAACGAAGACGTTCATCTACGAATATTAGTGATAACACTTTTATTGGAATCCTTGTGTCAAGAACATGCTGAAAAGGCCTTTTTTGTTTTTGATTTAATTCTTGGAGATCAGCGTTCAACTTATTATCCTATAGGTGAGTTGCGTCTTATTTCGAAAGAAGAAAGGACGAATTGTTTTTATTAAGCTTTATTTGTTTTATTAATTAAAGTAAAATCCACATATATCGGATTTCAAGGGACCGAGAAAATGTTTCTAATCTAATCAGAAATCCGATTTAGCCGGGTAAAAATCAGGGCTGTTATTGATTTAAATCATTGGGGCATTTGCATTAAAATCATGATTTAAATTAAAAAAAAACTTGATAATTCTCTGGATGTTTAATATTGTATGTAAAAATAGCAAACTATTAAAAAAAGCCAGAAATTTGTGGATAAATCTTGAATAAATAAAATTTTGAAAATTGTGCTAATACAGGTGATCAAAATACATAAGATCTATACATTTTTGGTATGAAGATAGCAAACAACAGTATTAAACATTTACATCTTTCGCGTGAAAAGGATTTTTTAAATCGGTTTAATTTGATTAAAACTAAATTAAAAATAAAATGAAATAGACGGATTTAAAAGGGAATTTATCAAGCTTTAAAATGATACTAAACTTTTTTTAAAAAAATTTCAATTTCATGTAAAATTTTAGGTTTAAAAATTTTAAACATTAATATCTCAAAACACTCCCTCTTGGAATTCGATGTAACTTATACTAAAATAATGTTTAAATTTTCTATTTTTTACTATGTAAAGACCATAATGGACGTTTCACGGGATTTAGAAAAAAATTCACTAAAAACCAATTTATTTAATCTGACATTAATTTGAAGTCGCGTAGTATAACCATTCTCATGGTAGAATTTGTTTGTTTTTCTTTTTCTATTAATATTGACTAGCGTAATGAACCTCGCTCGCTGACGCTCGCTCGGTCATTAATATTAATTTAATTGTTTATTGATGTGGACATTTCATAAAATATTAGTAAACTTATTGTTAATTGAATGTTTAATATTTTTTTTACAAATTTTTTATATTTCAATAATTTTTATTGTTATGTTTTATTATTATTATATTGGAAAAAATAAATCTTGTAATATGTAATGTATTATTTACATCAATATTATGAAGCTATTAATTAATGTTGTCTAATTGAATTATCACTGATCGATTATAGGTACTAATTGAGTATGAGTTCTATTATATTATTATTGCAAAATTTGAAGCTTGATAATCTAAACTATTTTTGTAAATGATCACAGAAAAAATATAAAAAATCTTAATGGATCTACATTTTTTTTTAAATTAAATTTTCGAATCTGAGTTTATTTCCGTTATGTTTCTATATTGGAATAATGTTTGTTTCCACATAGAAAAAGCTTTGTGATCGTTAAAATTTTCATTTATCCAAAAATAGTCTAAATCGACACATTGTCATTTAAATTATTTCGAAAAACTAATTATTTCAAAATGTAAGAAAAATATACTTAAAGTAGGATACAAAATAAAAAATTATTCTTAAAAAACAAATGAAAAAATTGCGCGTAGGTTTTTGTCGATTTAACACATGCGCAGTAGTTTTTTACAAACATTACACATGCGCAGTAGCTTTCTACAAACGTTAGGTATGCGCAGTGGTAAAAATCGTAACAAATAATGATTGTTTAGCAATTTCCACATGAATTGACATTAAAAAACATGTTAGCAAAAAAGTTTAATGCAATGTTTAAAACATATAATTTTAGAGACTAAATTGTACGCACAACATTTTACAAGTGGAGAAAAACGAAATTTTAATTTTCGTTGGAATTAAAAAAAAAAAAAAAAAAAAAAAAAAAAAAAAAAAAAAAAAAGCACCTTTGCGCATGTGCAGTTATCATGTTACCGTGTTACGCATGCGCAATAATAAGACGGAATTTACTGCGCACTTATTAAAAAAAGTATGCTATATGTAGTGAAAATTTAATTATCTGGTGAAGTACAGCACTGCGCATGCGTAATTTTTGAATTTAATTAGAGCACATGTGTGACTATGACTGTGCATGATTGCGCATGTGTAACAGCAATACAAAACAACTGCGCATGTGAAATGTTTGTTTAGTAGTGCGCACGTTTACACAGCTGTGGTGCACTACTGCGCATGTGCAACAATATGTTGTTCATAAAAAAATGTTCAGTTTAACATGTTTGACACGAATAGTGCCAGTGCGCATTGTTACAAACTATAATAACATGGTGAAATGAACATTTTTGTAAGTAACCTATTGGAAAAAGTAGGTGAACTTTGAAGTCTGTACGACGATGAACGAAGTTTTTTCGGTATCGTATTAATATAATAGAAGATTACCACGTACAATTTTATGAATATTGGGAGAACTTTCAAACTAGTTATTCTCAATAAATAAGTAAATTTTTACAAAACTTTTTTAAACACTAATTATATGGAAGATTTTCTGACAGTATGTTAAATATTTATAACCCCCCTCCCCCCCGGTACCCCTAGAAAATGGTTTTTAAAAGTATGAAAAATTGAAAACTTTCAGATCAAAATTTGTTACATTTTATAAACATTTTAAAGAAAAAAAGATTAAAATTAATAAAATTAAATACACTTTTAATGTTTTTATTATTTTTTATGTTCAATAATATAAATTTTTCTATTAAATTTCTTGAATTCCAATATTTAAATTGAATTTTGAATATTCTTTTCTATTATGGGTCATTAATTACAATAATAATGAAAAGAAAACAATTTTAACAAATTTTTTAAATAAAAGTACCTTTGCGCATGTGCAGATATCATATTACCGTGTTACGCATGCGCAATAATAAGACGGAATTTACTGCGCACTTATTAAAAAAAGTATGCTATATGTAGTGAAAATTTAATTATCTGGTGAAGTACAGCACTGCGCATGCGTAATTTTTGAATTTAATTAGAGCACATGTGTGACTATGACTGTGCATGATTGCGCATGTGTAACAGCAATACAAAACAACTGCGCATGTGAAATGTTTGTTTAGTAGTGCGCACGTTTACACAGCTGTGGTGCACTACTGCGCATGTGCAACAATATGTTGTTCATAAAAAAATGTTCAGTTTAACATGTTTGACACGAATAGTGCCAGTGCGCATTGTTACAAACTATAATAACATGGTGAAATGAACATTTTTGTAAGTAACCTATTGGAAAAAGTAGGTGAACTTTGAAGTCTGTACGACGATGAACGAAGTTTTTTCGGTATCGTATTAATATAATAGAAGATTACCACGTACAATTTTATGAATATTGGGAGAACTTTCAAACTAGTTATTCTCAATAAATAAGTAAATTTTTACAAAACTTTTTTAAACACTAATTATATGGAAGATTTTCTGACAGTATGTTAAATATTTATTACCCCCCCCCCCCCCCGGTACCCCTAGAAAATGGTTTTTAAAAGTATGAAAAATTGAAAACTTTCAGATCAAAATTTGTTACATTTTATAAACATTTTAAAGAAAAAAAGATTAAAATTAATAAAATTAAATACACTTTTAATGTTTTTATTATTTTTTATGTTCAATAATATAAATTTTTCTATTAAATTTCTTGAATTCTAATATTTAAATTGAATTTTGAATATTCTTTTCTATTATGGGTCATTAATTACAATAATAATGAAAAGAAAACAATTTTAACAAATTTTTTAAATAAAAGTACCTTTGCGCATGTGCAGATATCATGTTACCGTGTTACGCATGCGCAATAATAAGACGGAATTTACTGCGCACTTATTTAAAAAAGTATGCTATATGTAGTGAAAATTTAATTATCTGGTGAAGTACAGCACTGCGCATGCGTAATTTTTGAATTTAATTAGAGCACATGTGTGACTATGACTGTGCATGATTGCGCATGTGTAACAGCAATACAAAACAACTGCGCATGTGAAATGTTTGTTTAGTAGTGCGCACGTTTACACAGCTGTGGTGCACTACTGCGCATGTGCAACAATATGTTGTTCATAAAAAAATGTTCAGTTTAACATGTTTGACACGAATAGTGCCAGTGCGCATTGTTACAAACTATAATAACATGGTGAAATGAACATTTTTGTAAGTAACCTATTGGAAAAAGTAGGTGAACTTTGAAGTCTGTACGACGATGAACGAAGTTTTTTCGGTATCGTATTAATATAATAGAAGAAAGTACAGCACTGCGCATGCGTAATTTTTGAATTTAATTAGAGCACATGTGTGACTATGACTGTGCATGATTGCGCATGTGTAACAGCAATACAAAACAACTGCGCATGTGAAATGTTTGTTTAGTAGTGCGCACGTTTACACAGCTGTGGTGCACTACTGCGCATGTGCAACAATATGTTGTTCATAAAAAAATGTTCAGTTTAACATGTTTGACACGAATAGTGCCAGTGCGCATTGTTACAAACTATAATAACATGGTGAAATGAACATTTTTGTAAGTAACCTATTGGAAAAAGTAGGTGAACTTTGAAGTCTGTACGACGATGAACGAAGTTTTTTCGGTATCGTATTAATATAATAGAAGATTACCACGTACAATTTTATGAATATTGGGAGAACTTTCAAACTAGTTATTCTCAATAAATAAGTAAATTTTTACAAAACTTTTTTAAACACTAATTATATGGAAGATTTTCTGACAGTATGTTAAATATTTATAACCCCCCTCCCCCCCGGTACCCCTAGAAAATGGTTTTTAAAAGTATGAAAAATTGAAAACTTTCAGATCAAAATTTGTTACATTTTATAAACATTTTAAAGAAAAAAAGATTAAAATTAATAAAATTAAATACACTTTTAATGTTTTTATTATTTTTTATGTTCAATAATATAAATTTTTCTATTAAATTTCTTGAATTCCAATATTTAAATTGAATTTTGAATATTCTTTTCTATTATGGGTCATTAATTACAATAATAATGAAAAGAAAACAATTTTAACAAATTTTTTAAATAAAAGTACCTTTGCGCATGTGCAGATATCATGTTACCGTGTTACGCATGCGCAATAATAAGACGGAATTTACTGCGCACTTATTAAAAAAAGTATGCTATATGTAGTGAAAATTTAATTATCTGGTGAAGTACAGCACTGCGCATGCGTAATTTTTGAATTTAATTAGAGCACATGTGTGACTATGACTGTGCATGATTGCGCATGTGTAACAGCAATACAAAACAACTGCGCATGTGAAATGTTTGTTTAGTAGTGCGCACGTTTACACAGCTGTGGTGCACTACTGCGCATGTGCAACAATATGTTGTTCATAAAAAAATGTTCAGTTTAACATGTTTGACACGAATAGTGCCAGTGCGCATTGTTACAAACTATAATAACATGGTGAAATGAACATTTTTGTAAGTAACCTATTGGAAAAAGTAGGTGAACTTTGAAGTCTGTACGACGATGAACGAAGTTTTTTCGGTATCGTATTAATATAATAGAAGATTACCACGTACAATTTTATGAATATTGGGAGAACTTTCAAACTAGTTATTCTCAATAAATAAGTAAATTTTTACAAAACTTTTTTAAACACTAATTATATGGAAGATTTTCTGACAGTATGTTAAATATTTATAACCCCCCTCCCCCCCGGTACCCCTAGAAAATGGTTTTTAAAAGTATGAAAAATTGAAAACTTTCAGATCAAAATTTGTTACATTTTATAAACATTTTAAAGAAAAAAAGATTAAAATTAATAAAATTAAATACACTTTTAATGTTTTTATTATTTTTTATGTTCAATAATATAAATTTTTCTATTAAATTTCTTGAATTCCAATATTTAAATTGAATTTTGAATATTCTTTTCTATTATGGGTCATTAATTACAATAATAATGAAAAGAAAACAATTTTAACAAATTTTTTAAATAAAAGTACCTTTGCGCATGTGCAGATATCATATTACCGTGTTACGCATGCGCAATAATAAGACGGAATTTACTGCGCACTTATTAAAAAAAGTATGCTATATGTAGTGAAAATTTAATTATCTGGTGAAGTACAGCACTGCGCATGCGTAATTTTTGAATTTAATTAGAGCACATGTGTGACTATGACTGTGCATGATTGCGCATGTGTAACAGCAATACAAAACAACTGCGCATGTGAAATGTTTGTTTAGTAGTGCGCACGTTTACACAGCTGTGGTGCACTACTGCGCATGTGCAACAATATGTTGTTCATAAAAAAATGTTCAGTTTAACATGTTTGACACGAATAGTGCCAGTGCGCATTGTTACAAACTATAATAACATGGTGAAATGAACATTTTTGTAAGTAACCTATTGGAAAAAGTAGGTGAACTTTGAAGTCTGTACGACGATGAACGAAGTTTTTTCGGTATCGTATTAATATAATAGAAGATTACCACGTACAATTTTATGAATATTGGGAGAACTTTCAAACTAGTTATTCTCAATAAATAAGTAAATTTTTACAAAACTTTTTTAAACACTAATTATATGGAAGATTTTCTGACAGTATGTTAAATATTTATTACCCCCCCCCCCCCCCCCCCGGTACCCCTAGAAAATGGTTTTTAAAAGTATGAAAAATTGAAAACTTTCAGATCAAAATTTGTTACATTTTATAAACATTTTAAAGAAAAAAAGATTAAAATTAATAAAATTAAATACACTTTTAATGTTTTTATTATTTTTTATGTTCAATAATATAAATTTTTCTATTAAATTTCTTGAATTCTAATATTTAAATTGAATTTTGAATATTCTTTTCTATTATGGGTCATTAATTACAATAATAATGAAAAGAAAACAATTTTAACAAATTTTTTAAATAAAAGTACCTTTGCGCATGTGCAGATATCATGTTACCGTGTTACGCATGCGCAATAATAAGACGGAATTTACTGCGCACTTATTTAAAAAAGTATGCTATATGTAGTGAAAATTTAATTATCTGGTGAAGTACAGCACTGCGCATGCGTAATTTTTGAATTTAATTAGAGCACATGTGTGACTATGACTGTGCATGATTGCGCATGTGTAACAGCAATACAAAACAACTGCGCATGTGAAATGTTTGTTTAGTAGTGCGCACGTTTACACAGCTGTGGTGCACTACTGCGCATGTGCAACAATATGTTGTTCATAAAAAAATGTTCAGTTTAACATGTTTGACACGAATAGTGCCAGTGCGCATTGTTACAAACTATAATAACATGGTGAAATGAACATTTTTGTAAGTAACCTATTGGAAAAAGTAGGTGAACTTTGAAGTCTGTACGACGATGAACGAAGTTTTTTCGGTATCGTATTAATATAATAGAAGAAAGTACAGCACTGCGCATGCGTAATTTTTGAATTTAATTAGAGCACATGTGTGACTATGACTGTGCATGATTGCGCATGTGTAACAGCAATACAAAACAACTGCGCATGTGAAATGTTTGTTTAGTAGTGCGCACGTTTACACAGCTGTGGTGCACTACTGCGCATGTGCAACAATATGTTGTTCATAAAAAAATGTTCAGTTTAACATGTTTGACACGAATAGTGCCAGTGCGCATTGTTACAAACTATAATAACATGGTGAAATGAACATTTTTGTAAGTAACCTATTGGAAAAAGTAGGTGAACTTTGAAGTCTGTACGACGATGAACGAAGTTTTTTCGGTATCGTATTAATATAATAGAAGATTACCACGTACAATTTTATGAATATTGGGAGAACTTTCAAACTAGTTATTCTCAATAAATAAGTAAATTTTTACAAAACTTTTTTAAACACTAATTATATGGAAGATTTTCTGACAGTATGTTAAATATTTATAACCCCCCTCCCCCCCGGTACCCCTAGAAAATGGTTTTTAAAAGTATGAAAAATTGAAAACTTTCAGATCAAAATTTGTTACATTTTATAAACATTTTAAAGAAAAAAAGATTAAAATTAATAAAATTAAATACACTTTTAATGTTTTTATTATTTTTTATGTTCAATAATATAAATTTTTCTATTAAATTTCTTGAATTCCAATATTTAAATTGAATTTTGAATATTCTTTTCTATTATGGGTCATTAATTACAATAATAATGAAAAGAAAACAATTTTAACAAATTTTTTAAATAAAAGTACCTTTGCGCATGTGCAGATATCATGTTACCGTGTTACGCATGCGCAATAATAAGACGGAATTTACTGCGCACTTATTAAAAAAAGTATGCTATATGTAGTGAAAATTTAATTATCTGGTGAAGTACAGCACTGCGCATGCGTAATTTTTGAATTTAATTAGAGCACATGTGTGACTATGACTGTGCATGATTGCGCATGTGTAACAGCAATACAAAACAACTGCGCATGTGAAATGTTTGTTTAGTAGTGCGCACGTTTACACAGCTGTGGTGCACTACTGCGCATGTGCAACAATATGTTGTTCGTAAAAAAATGTTCAGTTTAACATGTTTGACACGAATAGTGCCAGTGCGCATTGTTACAAACTATAATAACATGGTGAAATGAACATTTTTGTAAGTAACCTATTGGAAAAAGTAGGTGAACTTTGAAGTCTGTACGACGATGAACGAAGTTTTTTCGGTATCGTATTAATATAATAGAAGATATGTCAAATAAAATAAAATGATTTTTTATTAAAATTTATTTCTACAAACTCCATTAAAAGTCCATTATGGTCTTTAC
Source organism: Ganaspis brasiliensis (assembly GCA_037103525.1). Classification (NCBI taxonomy): domain Eukaryota; kingdom Metazoa; phylum Arthropoda; class Insecta; order Hymenoptera; family Figitidae; genus Ganaspis; species Ganaspis brasiliensis. Next base: position 4,086,922 of record JAZKLR010000294.1, read on the forward strand.
GTAGTAAAAAATAAAAATTTTAAACATTATTTTAGTGTAAGTTACATCGAATTCCAAGAAGGGGTGTTTTGATTTAAACCTAAAGTTTTACATGAAATTGAAATTTTTTTAAAAAAAGTTTAGTATCATTTTAAAGCTTGATAAATTCCCTTTCAAATCCGCCTATTTCATTTTATTTTTAATTTAGTTTTAATCAAATTAAACCGATTTAAAAAATCCTTTTCACGCGATAGTCTTTTGCTAGTGGAACGGTTTGAAATAGAATAGGCCTTTAAATAAATTCCAAACGTCAATTAACTCATATTCCAATTTATTCAAATTTAAATGCATAATAATTAAATAATATTAACTTTTTTAAGATTATTTCTTCTTTTACTTTTCACATTTTTTTTCCTGTTTGGCTTTTTTTTTAGGATTCTCTTTATCTTTCAACTTTTTATGCAAATTTACAATAATAATTCGCATGATTCACTCATTCTTTCATTCTGTCTATACCTGAAGTTTGGCACATACACATTTTTTGTTTTAAATCAGATACTTTTTTAAAAAATGCATTTAAATTGATTAAAATTTAAATTTGAGAGATTCCATATAAAGTGATCAAGGTAAAAAAAATTAATTGCCAATTATGCTTAAATTCGAAGTATTTATGGTTCATATAGATGGTAATTTTTGGAAATTTTTTTTGGTCCAATATTTTCCGAGTTGGAGGGGGGGGGGAATTTTTTTGGGTTTTACGGTACAACGTAAATTTCAGTATTTTTTTTCTAGTTAACAATTAGATAAAAAAATTTTGCTACTATCAGCTTCGATAGAGTTTTTCATGGTCTTTCGATTGATGATATGTATTTAAAAAAAAAAATTTTTTTTGACCAAAAAAAATGAAAGTCAAAAATAAATTTGAGTTTTTTTGGTGAAGGACACAATCTTTTTTTTTTTTTTTTTTTAATCGAAAGCTGAGATTTTTTCCTATAAAGGTATGTACATGAAAAAATTGGCCTAAAATATTTAAGCCATAAAAATTAGAGTTTTAGAGCGGAGCGCTGCAGACTCAACGCGACCAGAGGCATCAGCCACATATAACTCTAGTTTTAATGGTTTAAACATTCTAGGCCAATTTTTTCATCTACATACCTTTATAGGAAAAAATCTCAGCTTTCGATTAAAAAAAAAAAAAAAAAAAAAGATTGTGTCCTTCACCAAAAAAAACTCAAATTTATTTTTGACTTTCATTTTTTTTGGTCAAAAAAATTTTTTTTTTTTAAATACATATCATCAATCGAAAGACCATGAAAAACTCTATCGAAGCTGATAGTAGCGAAATTTTTTTATCTAATTGTTAACTAGAAAAAAAATACTGAAATTTACGTTGTACCGTAAAACCCAAAAAAAATTCCCCCCCCCCCCCCTCCAACTCGGAAAATATTGGACCAAAAAAAATTTCCAAAAATTACCATCTATATGAACCATAAATACTTCGAATTTAAGCATAATTGGCAAACAATTTTTTTTACCTTGATCACTTCATATGGAATCTCTCATTTATAAAAATCAGTTCAAATAATTTTAATTTTATTAATAAATATATCTATAATTTTGAACAGTTTTCAGTATACAATTATTTTCCTTAAATTTTATTATTATTATTCAATATTTAAAATTATTTTGTTCTGTTGTCAATTACTCTCGACAGTTTTCGAATTTTTCTTTCGATTGTCAATTACTTTCCTCATTTTTCAATTATTTCCTTCAATATTTAATTATTTTAGTCATTTTGTAATTTTTATTTCAATTATCACTTATTTTCTAAAAATTTCAATTTAATTCTTTAATCTTCAATTTATTTATTTAATTTTTAATTATTTTCATCAATTTTCAATTTCATTCTTCGTTTTTCAATTACTTTATTCAAAATCCAGTAATTCTCGCATTTTCTCAATTATGAATTATCAAATATTTTCTTAAAATTTCAATACCATTCTTTAATTTTCATTTATTTTCTACATTTTTTTCCATAATTTTCATCAGTTTTCAATTAAAATTTTATTATTCTCCTTCATAATTCCATCAATAATTAATTATTTTAGTCATATTGTAATTTTTCTTTTAATTATCAATTATTATCTTGATATTTCAATTTAATTATTTAATTTCCAATTTATTTCTTCAATTCTCAAATATTTTCTTTAATTTTCAATTATTTTCATCGATTTTCAATTAATTCCTCAATATTCAATAATTCTCGTATTTTTTAAATTATTTTTTTCACTCATAAAAGTTGTTTTAAACTTTCTATTCAATTCTAGAACTACTCTCTTCAATTCTCAGTTTTTTCTTTACATTTAAATTCGACTTTTAAATTTTCAATTATATTCTTTAATATTAAAAGATTATCTCCTTTTTTCTATTGTCTTTTTCAGTTATCATTAATTCTATTTAATTTTAAATACAATTGTTCAACTATTTAATGGAATTTTTAATTCCATTCTTCAATTTTATTTTCATTTTTCAGTTTTCAATTGTTTTCTTCTATATTCATTAATTCTCGCCTTTTTCGATTACTTTTTTTTAATTTTTAAATATTATCTTAAAATTTTATAATTATTCTTTGATTTTTTAAATCATTTTGGTCGGTTCTGTATTAATGTAGCCATGGTAAAATGTCTACTAAATTGGAAATTTTGAGCCAGGCCGTTACGTATTTTTTTAGTCAATTTATTCTTTCATAAAATTTCTAGATTTTCTTTATTTTTATAAATTTATTGTTGGATTTCAGTGTAATATTATAAAAATAATTTTGGCCTAATTTTTTTTAACTTTTTTATTTTTAAAAGATTTTTAAATATCTTTTGTGGACTTTTTATTTATTTTTTCATTTTATTTTATTATTATTAATTCTAAGTTTTTAATACATTCTTATCAAATTTGTTTATTTTTTGTACTTTTTACTTTTTTTTACAGTTTGTTAGATTAAGAAAAAAACCATTTCTTCATTTTCTTCCTATTTATTCAATTTTTTCATTGTTTCACAATTTTTTTAATCCTTCCTTGCATTTTAATTAATTTATTAAATTTTGTAATTATCTTTCTATTTCTTAGAAACATTTTTCCTCCTTTTCAATTGTTTATTTTTTATCTTATAATTACGAATTTTTGAAAACATTTATTTGGTGCTTTTATCTACATGTTTTAAATTTCCGAATTTTTTACTTTCTTGGAATCTTTTATTCTTTTATTTTATATTATGTAGATTTAATCTTGTACTAAATATTATCATTTTTACATCGTTCTTCTATTTGATAAAATTTGTTTTTCTTTTAAAATTGTTTAACATTTTCCAAAATTTCATTCATTCTTTCTTTCTTCAATTTGTAAAATAATTCTCTAAATTTGCTAATTTTAAAAATGCTTTTTCTTTAGAACGTTAAAATTAACGTTTATTTAATTATCTTCTTATTTATTTTTTTAATTTCAAAAAAATGTCTGTAAATAGTTTAATTTTTTCAAAAGAGTTTCTACTTTTTTATATATTTTTATGTTATTGTTTCATACTTGTGTTGTTTTTTCTTAATTTTTCTTTTTTTCATTAATATGACTTTTTAATAATGACTTTTCTTATTTAAAAGAATTGTCTTATTTTTTAATTAGACTGTTTTCTTATCTTTTTACGTTTTTTTTTACACTTTATTCTGTTTTCGTTACTTTTACCTCATTTTCTTAATTTTGCTATCATATATTAACTTGGAGATCTTTTTTTGAAATTTTCTTATTCTTATTTATTCGTCATAATTTGTTTGATTTTGATTAAATGTTTCATTCTTCAATATTTATTAATAAATGTTCTGAGTTTAAAAAATAAACTACATACAAATAAACATTTGAAAATTTTATCTACTGATTTTATATATTTACAAAAAAATTAATTTTTGATTTTTTAAAAAGAAGTCATGATTTTTATCAGCCCTGGTAAAAATACAAAAATAAAAATTCAAGGGAAATATCAGATGTAAGCAGGAATCTGATATACGTGGGTTTTATTGTACTTTTTATACGCTTTATTTTATATGCATTAGAAATGTCACCAAAGATTTCAGGATTGTTCAGAAGGTTACCGTTTAAATAATTTGAAGCAATTTGATAAAACAGCGGAAGATTTAAATTCTGAAGATAACTCTTTACGATGTAAAATTATGTTTGAAACTGTTTTAATAAGAAGATTTGCGAGAAGAGTATTCATTATTTCTCAGCAATTTTTACGGAATTGACAAAAATTGAGACACAAGTTTATGCAATATTTAAAAATATCTTTTAACTCGTTTTTGGGCCAATTTCTTTATTTTTAAAATTTTAATCTTGAATTGAACTTGTTACTGTTTTCAGATCTCACGCGAATATTGGATAAGTTAATGTTGTCTTTAATTTGCCAAAATCACATAGATCAAGTTATGAATCTTTGCAGAAGAGCAATGAAGTATTACTTAAGTTTTCATCAGACTACTTATCGAATTGTGATCACAACACTGGTACCGGTTGACATGGCTTTGGCAAGACAATTTTATCAATACGCAACTTACCTGGGTATCTATACTACAATAAGGGTGATTATTGGTTATTTAATTAATAATTAATGTTAATAAATTTTTAGATATAATTCATTAATTAGTAGCGAGAGAGTTTCGTTTTTTTTATCTACTTGTTTCTTAAAAATACATATTTTTCAGACCAAGTCAGTCATGTGCTTAATTATAAACATCGATTGGTCTGAGGAAGAAATGTACCTGGTCCTCTCTGAATTCTTGCGAAAACTATTTCTCGATGTTGGTTTTGCGGCATCGCATATTGGCACAAAGACGCTAGCAGTTTCCTTTGTCTTAGAAGTAAGTTTTTATTTTCAAAAATGTAATTGTTTTATCAAAATTAGGATTATTACTTGATTAATTTTAATTTTTGTTATTAACTAATTAATTAGTTGATTATTATTAGTACACTGAAACTTTACTTATTTAAAGTCTCGCTTATTTGAAGTCGCATTTGTTTTAACAGTTCGAAGTCTCACTTATTTTAACTTGTCGACCAATCAGAACTAACATTTTCATTGGTTGCTATGAATTGGATCAGCCAATCAGAGAAGTTCTCTATAAGTACATAGAAGTTAAAATAAGTGCGACTTCTGTCATGGATTTGCGTGGACCGGGTTAAAATAAGTGAAGCTTCAGTGTATTGTATAGATATCACATTTATTAACTTTGTACATTTTTCCCCCATTTTAAAAATATTATCCTAATTTTCTCAAATTTTGCTTCTTCAAGAATTTTCTACAATTTTGGAATATTTTTTTTAATCTCTTAAATTGTTTCTAACATTCTTTTTATAAATGAAAAAGTATTAATACTATTAAGTATTAATAAAGGGCTTGATATTAATAATTTATAAAGTAAATTATTTTAATTATTTAATTTTTAGAAATAAAAAAATTTTATAATTTAAAAGATTAATTAATGATGTTTGAATAAGAAATAATTTAAGATTAATGAAAATTTATTTAAAGTTAAAACTATTAGTATTATTGGGAATTATTTATTTATTTTATAAATTTATTTATTATTTATTTATTTATTTATTTAATAATTATTGTTAAAATATTTTTTTATTATATAGAAACTCTTGGTTTTTTTAAACTTATAGAAACATTATTATCATGCTTTGTAATTTTGAAAAAAGTACTAAAAAGTCTGGAATAGTCGTGAAGTTTTTAAATTGAAAAATTGTAGCAACCCTGTCTTGTTGTAATTAATAATTAGAATTAATTATTAAACTATAACTATAAATATCAATTAATATAAATTGTTCTAGTCGATACCTACGAGGAGGCAACTGTTTGACAGCTCATGTGAAGTAATTAAGAACAGTGTCAATCTAAATAAAAGTAAAGCACTGCTGAAGGATATTTTGCAAACAAGATTTGACCCTCCTATAACTATCGTTAAAAAGGAACAAGGTAAAATATGTAAAATTAATGGTCAGAGTCTTGTTAGGTATTTGCAAGCTGGTCATTTCAATACCTAATATTTTCGTAATTTATTATTTTGAGTTTTTTCTGGTCTTAATCACAATATTTAAAAGTGATGACTAAAACTATTTTTTTATAATTGAACATAATTTTTCATTTCGAAAGTTTCAAAGTTAATGTACAGTAATATTTATAAGACCTTTTGATTATAAATGTTTACAAATATGTGATGTAAAGTCTTCTAAATCGTTTCATGTTATGTTAAACTAAACAAAGCAAATGAAATTTTTTTGCTATAATTGAAGGCTTTATTTTATTATTTTTCGTAGCATTTAGAGTATTTTAAAAGCATTTTAATTTCGTTACATATAATAGGTATTTATTGCAGTTAATAAACTATTGATTATTATTTCTTGCTGATCTAATTTATCGATTAAGAATACCTTTAAAGTTGTTTGTGAAGAAATTTACTACAAGTAAATGTAAATTCCAGAAGAATGTGATAAATAGTTAGACTTTAATTCAAACAAGTTTGACAGAAATTGTATACATTTAGTGAAATACAATAAACAAGTTCCATATATTTTTATATTTGACAATTAATGTGTTATTTCTCATTTGTTTTTGAAAATTAACTCAAAACTTACATTTCAACCCGATTTGATCAACAATCACAAAAACATTGTTTAAACTCGATGAATTAAGTAAAAATTGACTAAAAATTCACATAATCTAATCTTAAGCAAAGGTATTATTTGCTTTCTTAATATAATTAACAAATTAAAGTAAACACAAATAGATATAAATATTATTATATATACAAATATTAATCACTATTATATATTCGCGATTCAGACAATCTTTTTGTGCCTAAAAATAGATTTCGTAAGTACTTTAAATTGCAACGTAAAACAGCGAGAAAAGTGAAATACAAATTCGTCGTAAAAATGCACATTTTTGGTAATTAGTATTTTCGAAATACTATATACATATACACGTAATATATAATTTTATCACATTATTCGAACTCAGGAATATCATCAAATGAATAGCCTGGAACTTTACGATAGGCCAAGATAGCAACTCTCACATGATAAGCACCTGGTATAAACATTAAGGCTCCTAAGATTATTAAAGGCCACATCCGGTCCGAATACTGTAACATAAAACAATTATTTTTAATTAATTTGATCATAGATCAGATATAAAATATTTTGCATATAAAAATTTAAAATTTAATTTAACACAAGAGTTATAAAAATTAGAATCAATTTATATTTAAGTTAATTAAATTTAAAATCAAAATTTTAATCGACAAACATTCTCAATCAATTCTAAACCCAATTAAGGAGGTTTTCCCCATTGATTTAACCTCAAACTATAAAAAATGACTTATCCGACCAAATAAAAATATTATTAAAATTACTTTTACTAAATTTTAAAAGACCCAGTTGTACATTTTTGAGAAAAAATTAATTTGAGCTAAAATTTATTGCTAAATAATAATTATTTAACATTTTATGCTTTTTCTCTAAATCTAGTTAAAATATATCTTCATTCAATTTTAACAAAAAGATCATTTTTCTCACTGAAACATTCTCTACAATTTTATTTGTTGGGTTTTGTTAAAGCATATTTTGTTTAAAAACTAATCGATAAATGAAATTTGTTTGTTATACATTGTTTAAATAAAATATGCTTTATAAAAATCCAACATATAAAATTGCAGGGCATGTGTCAACGATAAAAATGAGATAATATATCTTAAAATTGGATGAAAATTACAGATTTTAACTAAATTGGAAGAAAAAACATAAATTATTATTTGAGAACGAATTTTAGCTCAACCTAATTTTTCCTGAATAATGTACAACTGGATTCTTCAAAAGTTTGTAATACAATTTATTCCAATTTTAATCGGTTAAAGTTTTTACATATTTGAAAATCAATTGTGCTTATTTTAAATTAATTAAAACTTTAATCAATCAAAGTTTAAATAGATTCGAATTTTAAAGGCTGTAATTGATTTAAATCATGATTTAAATCATTTGCATTAAAATTATAATTTGAATACAAAATTTTTACAATTCTCCGGAAGTCTAATAGTGCAGGTAAAAAATCGCAAACATTTAAAAAATAACCTAGAAATTTGTGGACAAATCTAGAAATTTTCAATTTTAATATTTTGTTCTTTATAGAAACTAAAAAATTGTCCTATTACATATGATAAAAATACCTAAAATCTACAAATTTTTTGTATGAAAATATCAAAAAGTAGTATTAAATTTTTACATCTTTAAGTCATTATAATTTAAATAAATTCCAAATGTCAATTACCTCATATTACAATTTATTTAAACTTTTTAATATTATTTTACACAATTTTGTTATTATAACATTCACTAAACTTTTGATTTTGTTGATTTTCTTTATTATTTCCATATTTTTAAAAGTAATTATGCTCATTTATTTGTAAATTTATTCAATTTGTTTTCACATCTTGTCTATTCATTGCAAACTTATTTATTCTTTCATAAAATTTGTAAATTTTCTTTATTTTTCTCAATTTATTGTTGGATTTAAGTGTGATATTATAAAAATATTTTTGGCTTAATATTTTTAAAATTTTTTATTTTTAAAGGATTATAAAATTTCTTCTGTTGACTTTTTATTTATCTTTACATTTTACTTTATTGTTATTAATTTAGTAGATTATTATCAAATTTGTTTATTTTTTGTACTTTTTACATTTTTTTACAGTTTGTTAGATTAAGAAAAAAACCATTTCTCCATTTTTTTTATTTATTTAGTTTTTTTGTTGTTTCACAATTTTTTAATCCTTCTTTGCATTTTAATTAATTCATTAAATTTTGTCATTATCTTTCTATTTTTAGAAAAAAAATTTCTTCTTTTAAATTGTTTAGTTTTATCTTATAATTACGAATTTTTGGAAACATTTATTCGATGATTTTAATCTACATTTTTTAAATATCTCAATTTTCTACTTTTTTTGAAAACTTTTATTCTTTTATTGTATATTATGTAAATTTAACCTTGTATTAAACATTTTCATTTTAACATCGTTCTTCTATGTAAGTTAAAAAAAAAAATTGTTTTAAAATTGTTTTAAAATTTTCTAAACTTTCATTCATTCTTTTTTTTTCTTCAATTTGTAAAATAATTCCCTAATTTTTCTAATTTTAAAAATGTTTATCTCTAGAACGTTGAAATTAAAGTTATTTTAATCATCTTATTTATTTTTTAATTTAAAAAAAATGTATGTAAATAGTTTAATTTTTTGGAGTTGTTACTTTTTTTATATATAACGATTTTTTAATTATTTTCTTTTGCTTAAAAATAAATTCTGCAATTCTTGATTTTCATCAATTAATAATTATATTCATTATTTTGTCATTACTTATAAAAATTTCAAGTATTTATCCGATATTGCAATTATTTTCATCAATTTTCGTTATTTCTGCAATTTTTTAATTATTCTCTTTAATTAAATTTTTTTAAGTAATTTTGGGTTGAATCCATTTCAAATCATGCAGACCGACTAACTTCAAGTTGTAGATTTAACTGCCACTGAAATATGTTATTCTTTGTGAAAAATAAAGACACTCGTATTTTTTTTATTTTTGAAAAAAATTATTTTTAACGATGTTATGCGCATTTGAATTTTGAACCAGAAATCTCAAAAGAACAGTAAAAAAAATTTGTATCGCTTGTAATTTTTTGGCTAATGTATATAATCAAATTGTTTTTCTTGGGTCTTTTGAGTGGTCTTGTATTCTTCAAAATCCAATTTGAAATTTGTAAAAAGTTTCAAAATTAACTAAATGGGGGGTGATTTTCTGAAAATAAATAAGATCCATTTTCTCAAAAACCCCAGCTTTTTTTGTCTCAAAATTTTACCATAAATTCTTACTAATATGACAACTAATTCCCATAAGTTTCAAGCTTGCTAAACCATACTGGCAGCCAGGAGAATTTTTGTTTGAAAAATATTTTTTTACTTGGTTTTGGATTGTTGGAGGGCAAGTTCAAAAACAAATGAAATGTTATGAATCAAACTGAAGTAAGTTTGTTTATAACCAACAATTATAGATTTAAGTAAAAGCATTTTCACAAAATTTCAAACTAATACTACCAATATTAAAACATTAAACCCTTTAAAATTTCTTAATTTTAATATCATTAGAACTAATTACTATTTAATTCTTAGAAAACTTCGAAAAGAAATTGTTTTTTAAATGTTACGATTCTAATGGGAGCGTACTTTCGAGATTTTCTTTAAAATCAATTTGTTATCATACAAAATATATTTTAAAGGTACTTTAATTTAAAAGATTACTTAAAAGTTTTTGCTAACAGATAATATTATGATATTAATTCTTGTGAATTTATAATATTAGATAATTTATATATTTCAATAGACTTAATATTGTATAAATTCCAATTTGAAGAAATAAAGATTTAAAATTTTATTTTTAAGTACGTTTTAAGGTATTAAAAAGTGTTTTAATTCAAATTTATAAATGTTTTGAAATTTTCAGTATATACAGTAAAATTTGTAAATATATTTTTTGCATTTATTATAAATAACATTTCAAAATATAAAATAATTTTTTTTATTGCACATTAAACATTTATTTTAAGTGAACTTTGGATATATATTTGATATATGATTTAAAATACGTTTATTTAATTTTTTCAAAATCATGTTTTGCAGTTCGAGCCTATGGTACTATTAGTTTGAAATTTTGTGAAAATGCTTTTACTTAAATCTATAATTGTTGGTTATAAACAAACTTACTTCAGTTTGATTCATAACATTTCATTTGTTTTTGAACTGGCCCTCCAACAATCCAAAATCAAGTAAAAAAATATTTTTTAAAAAAAATTCTCCTGGCTGCCAGTATGGTTTAGCAAGCCTGAAACTTATGGGAATTAGTTGTCATATTAGTAAGAATTTATGGTAAAATTTTGAGACAAAAAAAAGCTGGGGTTTTTGAGAAAATGGACCTTATTTATTTTCAGAAAATCACCCCCCATTTCGTTAATTTAGAAACTTTTTACAAATTTCAAATAGGATTTTGAAGAATACAAGACCACTCAAAAGACCCAAGAAAAACAATTTGATTATATACATTAGCCAAAATATTACAAGCGAAACAAATTTTTTTTACTGTTCTTTTGAGTTTTCTTGTTCAAAATTCAAATGCGCATAACTTCGTTAAAAATAATTTTTTTGAAAAATAAAAAAATACGAGTGTCTTTATTTTTCATAAAGAATAACATATTTCAGTGGCAGTTAAATCTACAACTTGAAGTTAGTCGGTCTGCATGATTTGAAATGGATTCAACCCAAAATTACTTAAAAAAATTTAATTAAAGAGAATAATTAAAAAATTGCAGAAATAACGAAAATTGATGAATATAATTATTAATTGATGAAAATCAAGAATTGCAGAATTTATTTTTAAGCAAAAGAAAATAATTAAAAAATCGTTATATATAAAAAAAGTAACAACTCCAAATGGAGTTATTATGGAATGTTTTCAATTTTTCATATTTAAATTATTTTCATCATAATTCAATTTTCTTTCTTAATCTTAAATTATTTTCAGCATATTTCAATTATATTTTTCAGTTTTGAATTAATTTTATCATTTTTCAATTATTTTTCTCGATTGTTAATTATTATTCTCTTTTTCTAAAATTATTTTCTAAGATTTTTAAGTATTTTTCTGAAAATTCAAATATTTTCTCCAATTTCTAATTATTTTCATTTGTTATCAGAAATTTCAAACTTTTTTTATTATTAATTATCGTAAATTTCAATTATTTTTAGCTTTCTTCCAGACTTTTCTCCAATTTTTAGTTTTTCTTATTTTATAAAATTAATTTCTAACATTTTTTTAAGTATTTTTCTCAAATTTTTTATTATTTTCTTCAATTTTTAATTATTTTTATTTGTTTTCATAATTTCCAAAAAATTTTATTAATTATCGTAAATTTCAATTACTTTTCGCTTATTTCTTCAATTCTTTTCTTCAATTTTTAGTTATTTTCTTTTTTTAACTTGAATTTCTTAGATCTTCATGTATTTTTTTCAAATTTCAATTATTTATTTTTATTTTAAAAAAATTCTGTAGTTTTTTCAATTATCACACTTAAATGTCATTTATTTTTTACAACTTATGATTGTTTGTATCATATTTTAATTATTTTCTTCAAGTTTTAAAATTTAAAAACACTTTTCAATTATTTTCCAAAATTTATTTACTTCAATTTTTAGTTCTTTACATTTGTTTCATAATTTCAAAAATTGTTCACTATTTATCTGACTTTTCAATTCTTTAATTATTTATATTATTTTTTATATTATTTTCTTCAACTTTCAATTACTTTCGTTCTTTTTTATAATTGCCAAAAAGTTTTTACTTATTTCTCTTTAATTAAAACTTGTTCTGTTCAATTTTAAATTATTTTTTTCTTTTTTCATTTATTTTCTCTAATTTTTAATTGTTTACTTTTATTTCAATGAACTTCTGAAAGTTTTAAGTATTTTTCTCAAATTTTTTTAAACTTTCTTTTATTTAAAATATTTTATGTAATTTGTTTAATTATTTTCTCAAATTTTATGATTGTTTAAATTACTTTCCCCAATTTTTAAATGATTGCATTTTTTTTTTTTTTTTAAACTAATTTGCAAAATTTGCAATTATTTTGTTCAATTTCAATTATTTTTTGCAATTCCTTTTAATTCTAAAATATTATAAATTTTGTCCTAAATAAATATTTATTTTATTTATATTAATTTATTATATTATTAATTTTTTATCAGCCCTGCTTATTTTCATAGATCTAAATTTTAATTAATTTTAATTTCTTAATTCAAATACAGGAACAATTTTATTTTATTCGTTATATCTTACAGAAAGTGTTCTTTTATTAAATTAGTCATACAAAACTTCAAACGTAACTGATTTTATAATCTATTTCTAGATTATATTTCTCACCTTAGTATCTATATGACCACTGACGATTAAAATACCCATGACTAGCATAATTGTTCCTCCGATAAAAAGCATAGCTGCTAAAAGTATCGCCTTCCAGGGAACTTTTACTGGAGGCTGAACAAACTGTAAAAAAGTATTTTATTTTGACAGATTTATTATGATTTTTTTCTAAATTTTAGTGATTAAATTAATTATTAATTAATTTTTCACTCACCTGAGAATCTACGAAACCATTGTCGGTTTCGGTTAGCTGCGTATAATCCACGTTGTTAAATTGTTTTTCTCGAGCACTTTTCCTTCTCGACATACTAAACTTGCGCAAAAAGTCTGCAAACAATGTTTACACTTTAAATTAGCATAAATTACGCCTTCTAAAAATTCTAGTGTTATATTTACATTAGAGCTGTGCAGAAACTCGAATTTTGCATGGGATCGAAATTCGAACCGAACCGAGCCCATGTAAATTCTCATGGAGAGGATCGAATTTTACAATTTTGCACAGCTCTAATTTACATTCATAAACAAATAAATCGGGTCATGAGAACTATAATACTTCAGTTTACTTTTATGAATAACGATACATTCCGACTAGTTAATTAATAATTCCCAAATTCTATTTAAATATTAAAGTAATCGCTTACCACGTGCCATGCGAGTTAGTGCAGCACATCACGAAACGATTGAAAACATTGGTTTTAATTTGACAGGTAGTTTTTAATAACCTCAAAATACTTTTGGCGTTCTGAGAAATGAGATTTTTCGATTTAAAATCCGCGAATTGTGTACTCTTGATTAATTTTTAATCGAGAATAGACGTGAATAAATGAAATGCAAATATTTAAGAAATACTACACACGTTATGAATTAAATAGTATTTGTCAGAATCAGCTGATAATGGTTTATTGAATTAACGGAAGATGTAGATACTGTCGCATTGGACAGTGGCGCCTCTTCTAATCAATTCATGTACTTGACTAATTCATTCATTCATCATTGTTTGTGTTGTGACATTTATTAATTCAAACTCAACTACCCGGTGTATTCTCGGATAGCAATAAACAATCACAATTCTTATTGAATAAAAGAAGAACAAAGGAATCAATTGGTAAGTTTTGTAATAAGGACGTATTGAGTAAACTCTTACCTCTCTTAATCCACATATTCAAGTTTTTTTTCAGTTATATTTCAAATAAAACGCTTTAATTATTTTTAAATATCAACTGTGCATGTTTCAGAGATAGCTTTTTTAAATTGCTTATCCTTTTTTGTCCTAGGAGAAAATATTCTACACTTTCCATTTTCGGCCTCTATTTTTAATTAAATAAATTTTTTCTTCATTTAAAAGGTTATGGTGTAAAATTAAATTTGAATAAAAAATAAACTATTTGAACTTGCCTTCATTTAAGAAAATTAATTTTTCTGAATCTTCTTTAAAATTGTAACTTGTAGTCTTGTATATTTCAGTTTTATAAATTATTCATTTACTTTAACGATTGATTTGATATAATATTTGAAATATCTTGATAATTGGCAGTGAAGGTTTTTCTTTGGGTGTTTAGACGAAAGGATTGTTTTCTTGTTTATAGATACGTCTCAACAGTAATTTTCTAACACTCACAGCGTGAACTTGGATTTTATTGTAGTATTATTGATTCGTTGCTGGATGCTGCAACTCCGCAATCTGTATAATTGTTATAACACCCTGATGTCGTCCAAGTTATAACACATGCGGGAAACTTGAATTTTCAACAATTGAAACATCACACGAGCTATAATTTATTTATTAAAATTATAGCTCGAAAAATTTTAATTTATATTGAAAGATTTTGAAGGAGGTTCATCTTGACATAACCTCAGTCTACAAAGTGGTTTATAAAATCAATTTTAATTTCATATAATTTTTTGTTTAATTTAAAAACCACTTTTTATTTTGAGGTGATATCAAGATATTAAGCCTTTCTTAAAGCTATTTTTCATTCTTTTACACTCTTACAATAAAATTGTATCAGTGATAATCGAAAGAAAAGAAAATTAATTAAATTCAAATTTTATTACAAGTAAGTAGTAAAATAAAAATTTTAAAGGTTTAATTTTAACCCTTAAAAGACATACTACATAAATTTGATATGTGTGTACTTTTAGTATTACAAAATGTTTAAAATAATATATTTTTTATCATATTTATTATAAAATTATCTTTTAAGGGTTAATGAAAATTTTGATTACTTTTAAATTCAGGAAGTTCAGTCTATATTGATATAATCTCAAACTTAACAAACATTTTAAATATCCAATTTTTTCATTTTTCGAGTTTAAATTAATCTTAATTTATGTATTTAACGGAATTTTATTTAACAGACTTCTCTTTAACCAAGCTTTAATTTAAAACATTTCTTATTTAACCAAATTCTAATTCAGAAGAATTCTCATTTACGAGAATTTTAAGTGATTCAAATTTTTAAATTCTGTAATTTCCACTTCACCGAATTTTTATTTGATCGAAATTGCAAATAGCCAAACATCAAACAGAAATTATGAATTTTAAATTTGATGTTTGGTCATTTTTTTGATTACATTTTTTGATTTAGCTGATTTTTTTATATCAGAATACAAAAAATCTGTTAAATGAAAATTTGGTTAATTATAATATAATAGTTGGATAGACTAGAAATAATTTGCATAAATGAAAATTCTGTTAAATATAAATTATGGTGTATAAAAAGTAATTGAAATAGAGATTCTGTTAAATACAAATTCAGGTTAATGTAAATTTCCTTTAATGAAAATTTTAGTTAAATCATAGTACGAACAAATAGAAATTTGACATTATAAATATAAAACGTTTGGAAATTCGGCTTAATGGACTTTTAGAGAATTTTCATACATTTTGTGTGAGGCTCTGTAAATGCTGTTAATTGCAATTCACGTGATTATTGGTTCTTCAACACAATTTTTCATGTTAAAACACTGAGAACAAAAATTTGTTTGATCCAAACATAATATGAAATTTGTTTAAAAAAATAAACATATTTGATTGAATTAAACATATTTTTTCTTTCACCGCATTTTTCTTTCATTGAACGTTATAAATTAATAAAAAATTAATTATACACTGAAAAAAATTCCTTTGACTAACCCATTAACGGCTAAAATGTACATACTGTTTTAAGTGTAATTAAAATAAAACAAATTGTAAAGTTTTTTCTAAACAATAGAAATAATCGTGTACAAAATTCAACTTTGAAAGTTTTATTTTATTTACTTGTTTTTTTGAAGACACGTAACTTTAACGGTCATTTTTGAAAAAAAATCGTAAATAGATAAATTTTTAATTAAAAGTAGTTTGAAACAAAATTTAATAAATGTTTTCTTGATATTTTGATTTTTGGAGAAAATCCAATTTTTTTCATATTTTTGTAGTGGTATAGTATACTTACCTCAAGACACTTTATGAGTTTTAAGTTGGGATGAGCATAACTTTCTGAGAAATAAATAAAAGTATAAAAAGTAACGCTAAATTTTCGCCAAATATTCGAAAGTTGTTTATTTTAGAGATTTACAATAGATTCTCATTTGTTAATTATTGGCCATAGATTTGGCGCAGATTTAGCATTACTTGTCATATACCTTTTAATTTATTTCTCGGAAAGTTGTGTTCATTCCATTTTAAATCTCATAAAGTACATATCTTGAGGTAAGTATATACTACATCACTATAAAAAATATGAACAAAAAAATTGGATTTTCTCCAAAACATGAAGGCAAATATTTCTTTTTTCAATAACAACAAAGCTTTGATTTAATTTGATTTCAAACCATTTTTAAGAAAAAGTGTGTCTTTTTACAAACAATTTTAAAAAAATTGACCTTAATATGTTTTATCAATTAAAAATTATGTGGTTAAAAAAAAGTAAATCGTTTTAAAAATTGAATATCTCCTACGTTTATTAATATTTTTTTAAAGAAACTTTGCAATTTTATTAGTTACATTTAAGACAGTATTAATCCCATAGCAGAAGGAAATTTATATGACAACTTAGTATGGAATTACCGAATCATAGAAAGCGTTCCAAAAGTAAGGTTATACAATGTTCTGAAGGTGTAGGATGTTAATGGGTTTACAAGGTTTCTTGTTGATAAAGGCGCCAATTAGAACATGAGAGTTATAGTAATTAAGAACCCCTGTTCATTTAACTACACCCAGAGAAAAAATTTATTTGGTCTATTTACCCTTACAATGGGCATTCCTCGTAAAATTATTTATTCAAAAAAATTGTTTGTTTAGAATAATTTTTTCAGATTCTATGTAAAATACTTCCTGTATGAGGAAGCAACTAACACGTATTTTTTATTTTCTTACCCAAAGAAAATTACGGAAGTTAGGAATTTTTTAAACTTAAAGTTCTGAAAAACTTTGGCGCGTTTTTCTCTGTTACTATTAGAATTAGTGACATTTTCGTGAATCTAATTAAAGAGAGTACCCGGTTTCTGAAAAATTCAAGTTGTAAAAATTCATAGCTAAAGTAAATTTCATTCAGTAACAATATTGAAAAATACTTGCTTCTTAATTTTTTGTATAGAGTTAAAAAAGCATTATTGTTATTATTATTATTATTATTATTATTATTATTAAGAATAAGGGACCTGGTAGTTTGTCAACTACCAAGCTCTTTGTAGTAATATCTGCTTCTTTATGGAAGAATTTCTCTTTTAGTTCATGTCTTTCGTTAGATAGCGAAGGCCAATAGCAGAGAATATGGGTAGAAGTTTCGTCCTCCCTACCTCATTTTCGAAATTCGGATTTACTTACGTTACCCATATTGTGTCGATGATAGCATGGAATCGTAGATCTCTATGTCCAGTTAATAGTTGACTTAGGATGTTAGTCTCTTTTCTGTAGAGCTTGCAGAATTCTTCTGCTCCACTCCTACTACCTAATTTTGCTAGTTTGTCGGTCATATCATTGCTCTCAATTCCGCAGTGTCCGTGGACCCATAGGAGAGTGATGTGGTTAGTCTCATCTAAACGATTTAGTGCCTCGTGGCACTAGATCATATATTAGTTGAGATGTGGTTGAGTAATAATTCAAAGTCGTTAAGGTCACCTTGTTATCCGAAAAGAAAAATATATTCCTACCAGGACAGGGCTCCCTAGCCTCATAGGCTCCGCAAAGCAGTGCCATGGTTTCGGCTTGTGAAGCAGTTGCAATAAGGTATTATACCTTGTGACGTCAGAGACTGATGACGTCGATCGCTGGAGGGACAACAAACAACATCATTGGTCAAGTAGCTGTCAAACATATGTTTTTGAGGTTAGCTTGAAATCGTTCTCGTCGTTTATTGGTTGAAGCGGTTTGTTGTCCCTCCAGAGATCCAGCTGATCCGTCTGACATCTTTGAAAGTATAATACCTTATGGACCCTAGCTCAAATAAAGAGCCCACCCTAGTCGCTTCATAGTAGATTCCTACACCAGCAATCGCCTCCCCTTTGGATCCATCGGTAAACCAGATGTCACCATTTATGAGGAGAAACATCAATCCATTCTGCCACTCCTCTTTTGTTATACTGATTTTGTATTTTTTGTCAAAGAGATACTGTGGAGAAATTCTATTAATATTCATTTTGAAGATAGGTTTTTCCAGTTAACTAACGGAAAAACACAGAACCCGTACCTCTGACGTACCTTCGGCCCAATCCATCATTTTTTCTCAGGGCAGTTTTAACCGCTTTTGCTTTGATGGTAAGGTGTAAGGGGTTCAGCCCTAGAAACGCATCCAAAAACATTGTGAGTGTAGTACTCGATGCCCCTGTAATACACCTCAAGATCATCCCCCTTACAATTTCAAGTTTGTTTATAGATCCGCGTTAGTGTATCCGTCTTTAAACTCCAGATCTTCCTGATGGCTCTTTTACATCTCCATAAAGCTACTGTGAATTTGTTACACTTATTCTCTAAGTGTTCATTCCTGGCTAGTTTACCATCTAGGATGACTCTTAGATATTTAGCTCGCGTTGACAGCTGTAGTTGTTGGCCTGAGAGTCTGAGCGTTGGTGTAGCTTTTGGGATTACTGTAGTATCTATCTTCGGCGTTCAGAGCTCCCGCGGAAGAATGGTAGCTCTCCCGATTCCAGATCGTAATGTTCCCGTGAAATTAAAACGTTCGTTAATTCAAAATTTTTTCAGTATAGCATTGCGGGAAGAGAACGACCCTAGTTTTCTTCGTATTGACAGACAGGCTTAACTGTCGACTAAGTTCAATTCCTGCTGGATTATTCAAAATAATTCGTTCAGGTGTGGGCCGCGTACAATCAGTAAGATGTCACCCACGTACCCAATCACATGAAAGCCGTTTTCTGTGAGTATCCTTAGCAGTTCATCACTACTAAGCACCACAACTTTGGTGATAGAACCCCACCCTGCGTCAGCCAAAATACCTTGGAGGTATGATTTAAGGCTCTCTGGATATTGAGGAAGACCTCTATTGCAAATCCCTTTTCTTCCATCTGTTAATCAAATAAGTGAACATCTCTATAGACATGTTGATCTCTTCGAAGCAGGTATTTCTATCTACATGTCTTTCCACTATTTTTAAAATAAAAGGTGTAAGGCTAAGTGGACGAAAACCTTTCGGTGAAGTTTAGTTAGTCCTTCCACCTTTAGATAATTTGCCCATAATTAGCCCTGGGGAGTCCGACCTGGCGCCACAATACGAGATCGCCACTACTAGACCGTGAAAAGCCCGAAAAGTGTGACCGAAACAGGTGCGCCAGTGTCTCCTCGTCTGACTCTGAGAAAGTTCCATCTGGTAACTTTATAGTATCCAGTAGTACGTCTGAGTTCTTAGAAAGTAACTTATTCAATCGGGATGCTTCCTTTCCCTTATTGATCTTAGAGCAAAAGTTAGTCCAGCTATCTTGCCTTGTTTGCATCCCTGTAGTTTAGATCTGTGCAAAAGTTTGGATTTTCTATGGTTTCGAAATTCGAACCGAACCGAGTCCATACTAATTCTAATGGAACAACTAGAATTCTAATTATTTTGCACACACCAACAGTAGTTGTTCCTTGCCTTCGTGTGGATAGACTCTCCACTGTGCAGTTTGTTCAGGCACGTCTGAACAATTTTTTCGATTCTTTGCGCAGGTTGTCTAATTTATCATTCAACCATCATCAGGTGCTATTAGACATGATAATTTTGGTTGATATACAACTATGCTCGCAGGCTGTTTGAACGGATTTTGTTAAAAACTCCGCCGACTTATCTAGGGTCACAATGTCCCTGATCTTCTCTGTAAATCCAAACAACGTTTTCTTTAGCTCAGTCCCGTAGCCGACCCAATCCTTTCTCCTAGGATTAAGGATCCACTAAACACTAAACTGTGGTTAAGACTACGGTTTTCAGCTCAAAGATTATCTGTACATGATCAGAAAGGGAAGGCTTATTAGATACTCCATTTCCTTACCTTATTGGAAATACAATCAGAGTTGAGTACGATATCAATCACCTCCTCTCTATTCTTAGTTCTAAAAGAATGTGTTAATCCCTTATTTAAAATATCTAGATTAGTATTAATTAGATGACCCAATAAATCCAACCTTCTTTGGTTGGTGCCTTAGCTGTCCCATAGCGTGTGATGCGAATTGACGTCACACACCAAAACTAGAGACAGTCCTCTTACCGTACAGTACTCAACTAGCTTTTAGACTTCTGCTGGTAAATTCGTTCTGCCATCATATGCGCAGTACGCCGATCCAATGACCGTCCTTCCAATTTTCTTAAGGTCAGTAGTCTCCAAACTACACTGGAGACATTAAGTCTCCAGTGCACAAGTTCATCAATGTTCAGTTTCAGTTGTTCCAGTCACTTGAGTGTTCTCATTCCTAACCATGTGCCAGGACGTTGTTTTTAGCTATAAGTTGTAATCGTCAAGCGCCTGTAGGACTTCCTTCACTTTCTCCGGTTCATGAAGTGGCTTTCAACATTTTTGAAAATCCTTTGCCCCACTAACTTTAAGGGTACTACTTTCTAGGGCTTCAGTCCGTCCGCTATCTCAAACCTCGGCAACTTTTCTGTCGTCTCTTTTACAAAAAGCGGTTTTAAAGTCTTTTTGAGGAACTCAAAATGCTCCACCGTAAGGACTGCGTCCGGGTAGCCGACGTCGGAGACCACCATCGTTAGGGGATTTGCTCTAATATCCGCATTGATCTCTCCCTGTGTCTCATGAGAGGCAACATCGTGGTGGATTTATCTCGAACTCTTTTAGGTAACTGGCACTCCCGGGGGTGTCGAATCAGGCCCTTTCTTCCTTTTGAAAGTTGTAGATCCGCTATTTAACGGACCACCACTCTCCACGGAAAGAAATCTGCTCAAAACAGCAGCCTTTTCCGCCTCAGCCTTATCAAGCCTAAGTTTCCTCCACCAATTACGGGAGCCGTTTTGTTGTCTCCTACGGGAAGATCTTCCAGCCTTCTCCATATTCAACGATTCCTCGGCATCTAGCCCGACAGACTCCGAATAGCCCGAAGTTCCAGGTCTCTTACCTTAATTCGAATATGCGCACCTGTTTCAGAACATTTGGAAGTCGTAGGTTAAGAGTAGGTTGAAAAATAGAAATCTTTTGTAGTGTTTTTAGAAACTCCTCATGTTCTGTACTAAACCTATATAGACACACTGTTTCCAAGTCATTCTACAAAGATACATAATTTCCTCTCTGTACTTAAAAGTTACACTACTGGCCAAAATTGTTGGATCACTTATAAAAATGGGATTAAAAACATGACCTTCTTAAAATGTTGATAACTCTGTCAAATATTTTGCAAATAAAAATTTTCCATATATCATTGGAAAGTTGATAAAATTTTCTGTTAAATGGTTCTATTTTAAAGCTTTTTGGATTAATAGAAACGGAGATTCAATGAAATAAAAACAGGTGAATTTTTTGTTTTTTGTGAAATTTCATTGTTCAAGTTTGGTGGGCTACATTTTCTCGAAAAGTAATGGGAAAAATGTGAAATTAAGCTAAACTAAACCTTGAACTATTAGCTTTAAAATAAGCAAAAGAAAATTAATATATCTTGACTGGTTCAAAAGTTACAAGTAAATGTGTATTCAGAACAAAACGCAACAATTCCTTTGTTTCCTTCCCTCTCAACCTACTTGCCTTGTATGTTGCCTTGTATTATTAAGCAGCCAAAAGTGGAGCGAGACACTAGAATCAATGCGTTTTTTCGTATCATACATTTACTTATAACTTTTGAACCAGTCAAGATATTTTAATTTTCTTTGGCTTATTTCAAAGCTAATAGTTCAAGGTTTAAATTAGCTTAATTTAAAAAATTTCCAATTACTATTTTAGAAAATGCAGCCCATCAAACTTAAACAACGAAAATTCACAAAAAACGATAGGTTCACTTGTCTTTATCACATTGAATCTCCGTTTCTATTAATAGAAAAAGCTTTAAAATAGAACCATTAATCGGCATATTTTATAAGCTTTCTAATGGTCTATAAAAAATTAAATTTCGCTAATATCTGACAGAGTTATCAACATTTTAATATGGTCATGTTTTTAATTCCATTTTTGTCAGTGGTTCCACATTTTTGTAGTGTACGCGTTCTCCAAATTGTCACAAACATTTACGTATATTCTACTTGGCAAATGTAAGAAATTTATTTAAAGATTCCCTTTATTAAAAAGAATAATTAATCAACAGAAATTTGAGGTTATGTAAATTTCATTGGATAAAAATTCTATTTCATAAATTTGAAGTAAGAGTTATTAATAACTAAGAAAAATAACATATATTAAATTTGTATTTCAAGTAACTTCCATTAGAAGGATTGTTTAAAATGTCGAATTTTCGTATAGTACCAATTTTAATAATTTGAATTTACACTCGACAGAATTTCAATTTAGTCTAATATTAACATAGTCGAATTTATAATTTAAACAAACTTTACTTAATCGAATGCTTATGTAACCGAACTGTCACTCAAACGAATTTTTATATTACCGACATATTAAATATGCAGATTTTCACTTGTTCGCCATTTCATCATGGCGTCGCGCTTCATTAGTAAGACAAAGACAGTGATAGGTTCATCCTTGTCTTATTAATGGAACGTCACGCCATCTCGAAATGTCCATCAAATGAAAATTGACATGTTTAATGTGTCGATAATATAGAAATTCGTTCAAATGACAGTTCTACTACCTAAAGTTCGACATTTTAAACAATCTGTCTGATGGAAATAAAAATATAAATTTAACTCTATGTAATTTCTCTTGATAATCAATACTACTTACTTCAAATTCATTAAATAGAATTTCTATCCAGTAGAATTTTCATAACCTCAAATTTGAGTTAATTATTTATTCTTTTAATTAAAAATTAACTTTGAATAACTTTATTACACTTAAAATGCCTGCTAAATAAATTTTTGCTACGCGTCCGCCGCCCAAGCAAAAAATTTGTTTATGAAAATGTTACCCAGAATTCCCTTATATACATTTAAATATTTACACCAAATAACATTTTATATGAACCAAATCAATATTTATTTAGCTCTGAGTCAAACAAATTTTTAATTTAATTTAAACAAATCTTATTTAGTTGCAATAAACCATTTTTCTGGGTGTAATTCTTTATTCTAGTAACTAGGAAGTCCGATTATTGAGTCTGTTAACACCGACAGTTTAAAAAGTAGGCTTAATTAATTAATTTAGTTTCTAAGTTAAAAACTGTAACCACATTGTTCCACCATTCAGAACATTGGATTTTTATTCGATGTCAGAGAACCAAAAAATATTTAAAATATATTGTCATATTGAATATTATATTCAGTCATATTGAATTCGCTATTTTGAATTTTGAAAGTTAATGTTCAATTTGGTTATTAGCGGGCACAAAAACATTAAAAATTTGATTTTTTCTTTAGCTCTCCTTATAAAAAATAAGTATTGGAATAAGTACTAGGAGTAAGTATTGGATTAAGTACTGGAATAAGTATTGGTTTAAGTTAAGTATTGGAAACTCTAATACTTTTTTCGCGCAATATATTTAAAAAATGTTTTGTTTTAATTTTCTGTGGATTTGTGATTTTGCGTTCCATGTATTTCTATGTATTAAATGTACAAAAAAAAACTACTGCGCAGATCTAGGAGCCATAGAAACTTAGTGCGCAACCAGTAAAATTTTTAAGAATGTTTGTCGAAAAAAGTATTGGAGTTTTGAATTTTTAAACTCAAACTTCGGTGTAAACAGGCTCAATCCAGAATGTTCTTATTGGCACCATTTCAGTTTTTCAGTATATAAACTCATAAAAAATAAAATATTTGCTTGAAATGAATATTATTTAAATCAAATGTTGATCCAAACAAATATTGCTTAAAGCAGTCATCACTACATAATAATAAATAATTTGATCCAAATAAACTCTGTTTGAATCAAGACCAATTTATTACAACGATCTCTAGTCAATAAAGGACCTATTTAAATAAAATAATATTTATTTGATAATAGGCAAATTAAGTAAATTCATCTTTTCATTGTAATATTATAATAAAAAATAAGAAAAAACAGCTTTATTAATTAAAAATGAGTTTTTATTATTTCCTTTTCTAGTGTATGGCATAGAAATGATTAATCGTTGATTGAATTAAATAAGGAAATGTTCCTTTTTTTGAAGGTTAGAGAATTCACTGGAAATTGGAGAAAAAGATGTTGTTTTTCTGAGAGCAATGGAGAGAACTACGCGGTGGTGGTGCACTGTGCTTCTGCGCTCTGGAACCCCTTTGGTAAATTCGGTGGGTAGACGAAGGAGGCTCTCGGGGGCAGCAGTGCGGGTTCTGGGGGCGGCGAGGGCGGGTGCCTCCGTTGAAAAGAGCCCTTGGCGACAGCCGGCTCTCGATTACGCCATCGTAAGGCCTCGCAGACCAACAACGAACGTTTTTCGCTTCACTTAAAACAACCCCCATCAACTCCACTCACAAATCAACACGAATCTTAGACGAGAGGCTTCGTAGATCGTCTTCGGGTCTGTCCAGGTAAATCAATAATACAAACTCTTGAAAATTAACCGTACCCTCTTCCGGATGAATGTACCGGTGTGCTTCAATATTCGCGCGAATTTCGAAAATTTCCTCGCATCTGCCAATTTCTAGCCCCTTTTCACATGTAATCTAAAATAAGAAATTGTCCTAAATTTCAACAATTTGAAGATCCTGTGAATTCGCTAAATCTTTTTGTTAAAAGAAAGTGCTTTTTCAAGAACTGAAAATGTTTCAATTCAGTGAATTGTGAAATTGAAATAATTGTGAGTGAAGAGTGACACTTGAAAACGCCTTGTTTCGCTTCAAAAGGGAAAACATTATCTGCTTTTAATTGGCTTTCTAAATCAGAGCATTCGGGCACGTTTCAGGTATAGGCATGATATTAACCTTTCCAACCTGGTCGATCTGAGCGGAAGCCAATGCAAAGTACATATAGTTAAGAGGTTCACTCATTTTAAATTCTTTTCAAGAGGCTTGCGCCAAATTTTTTTAAAACCTAGAAAGCAGATGGCGTGTTTGAAAATAATTATCCTAGATTTTAATCGGTCAAAATAACTAGCGAGGATGAGGTAATTTTTTTTTGGTATTTTAGTAAAATTGGATGTTAAATGTTAGGCGTTTGTGAAGAACTACTAATGTTTTAGTGAAACACTAGTGACGTTTTAAGTGAAAAACCGCGGCAGTGAAAAATTACTACTTAATTGGTGAAAAACTAATGATTTTATAGTGAGTAACTACTCGTTCTATAGTAAAAAGCGACATGTAAACTACTGGCTTGTTACCGAAAAACTACTTGTTTGATTGTGCAAAACTATATTGGTATATTAACGAAAATCGTTAGTGAAAAACTACTCTTTGCTTAGTGAAGAACAATATTTTTATTTAAAAAAAAAAATTACTTATTTATTGGTGCAAGACTACTGATTTATTAGTAAAAAAAAACTACAGTTATAATAGTGAACTGCTTAGTGTATGAAAGTGAAAAACTACTTGTTTGTCAACAAAAAGAAATCATTGGTTCGTTAGTAAGAAAACTACTGATTCGTTGGCAAAAAAACTACTGTTTAAAAGTACTGATTTATTAGTGAAAAAAACTGCTTTTTCAGTGACAAAGAACTACCGGTCAATAAAACTATTAGATTGTTGGCGAAAAACTACTTATTCGTTAGTGAAAAAAAACTGGCTTTCAAACGAAGAACTACTGGCTAAAAACTTCTTAAAGACATTTAAAAGATTTCTTTAAATCTAAAAATGAAGCATATTTTGCTTTCACAGTTACAGAAAACATTGATCAGGCAATCTAAAAGAATTGTTAGTCCAAATTAATTATTTGAAGTGCATGATTATTCCATAAATTTCAATAGTTAAAATTTTCATTTTATAAAATTTCATTAGATATATATTGCTTTTAGCCGAATTTTCATTCTTCGAATTTGTTTTCAATGGAATTTGATTTAACTAGTTTTTACTCAACATAATCTTTGGGGGCATTGAAATTTTAATTAACAGAATATTCTTTTTACACAATTTATAATTAAAATTAATAATTCAGTTTTAAGTGAATAGAATTTTCAGATGCCAGAATTTCCATTTTACTGAATCTTCATTTGTCTGAATACTCTGAATTGATACTTAAGGGCATGTGATGGATAATGACGTCACTAGTATAGACAAAATTTGTCCGTAAACTTTCTCTTAAAATAATAAATATTTTGACACCAAACTTTGTAGAATTACTTAAAGTATCATTAAGAAGGTTTCTCTGGCCCAAGTTTGTTTAAATTTTGCCTTAAATTTAACTTTTTAAAAAATTAGCTGATTTTCGGAAAATTAAAAAAATTAGTTTTAGGACAAAATTTAAACAAACTTAGATCAGAGAGACTTTCTTAATGATATTTTAAGTAATTCTACAAAGTTTGGTGTCAAAATATTTATTATTTTAAGAGAAAGTTTACGGACAAATTTTGCCTATACCAATGACGTCATTCTCCATCATATGCCCTTAATAGAATTCTTAAAAAACCAAATTTTTATTTGACCATATTTGCTAATGTCCAAACAAAGATTTCTTTGGGAATTTTACAAATTACAGATGAGAAATTATCAAGAAAATAACTATAATTGGATGATTTTACAATTTTGTCAAATGTTTGTTCGGTCAAATGAAAATTCGGTTTTACGAGAATCTATTAAAACGCAATTCGTATAAATGACCATTCGGACTAATAAAGATTTAGTGAAATTGTGTCATTTAAAGATTCTACTCACTTAAAATTCTGTGTAAAATTCTTTGATAAATTAAAATTCTGGCTATTTAAAATCTATCTAAATAAAGATATGGTTAAAGAAAAATTCTGTTAATTTGAAATTCGATGCTTAAAAAATTATGTTGAGAAAAAATTCAGGTTAATTTAATTCGATTGAAATAGTAAATAAGAAAAATAGAAATTCGGCTAAAAGAAAAAATTATCTAATAACATTCTATAAAGTGACAATTATAATTAATGAGTTTTACGAAATCATCAAGCTCGACAACTATTTTCTTTCTTTAAAATAGGAAAATAAATTTTAATTTTATGTTTTTACTGGAAATGTGAAAAATTTTATTTCTCATGAAATAAATGATTAAATGTTTTTAAAATTTTATCTTTTTGATGAAATTTTGTAAAACAACTTAAATGACAATTTTTTTAATTGTTTATTTATTAGAAATATAAAAAAAAAATTACACATTTGTCCGATTCCTATACTTAAATATGAAAGTTTTATATTACTGCAGAATGAATAGTGACATATTTTTTACTGCGTTTCTATGTATTTAATTAAGCAGTAAAAATGTTGATTACTAGTTTTTTCTAATCTGTTCACAAAACTTTTATTAAGAGGGATCTAACTGACATTTTAGTTAGATTCTTCTTCTACTATACAAAATAATTTAATTTGATAAATATCGTTACAGTGGACTTTTAATAAATTATTTAATATTCTTCAAAATATGCTTAAAATTATTTTTTAAAATGAACCATACATTATTTGTTATGCACTTATGTTAGATCATTTTTACACAACATATTTTCCACAAAGTTGTTTTTTAAAATGTTAGACCTTAATTTATGAAGAGCCCAGATGCAGTAACTAACTCTGCTTGAAATGACTCAGAATCTGGTAAAATTATGCCCAAGCGATTAAAATTTTAAAGTCGTACAATCCAAATTTTAAAAATAAGAGTACACAAAAAACGTAAACGCGGATCTTTTTTTTTTATTTACAATTTTTTTCTCCGACGCATATTTTCAATAATAAACAATATTAACTGAAAAAAATTGAAAATCAATCTTTTGTTATTTTTAAAAACTAACACTGAATTCGTAATTAGCAACGCCAAAAATCCCTAAACAACCAATTTTAGGCGAGTCTAAAGAATTTTTCAATTTTCCGTCCGCCATTTTGTATTTCTAAAAACTAACACTGGATTCGTAATCAGCGACCCCAAAAAACTCCGATTAATTAATTTTAGGCGAATCTAAAGGAGTTTTCAATTTTTGTCCGCCATATTGGATCCGCCATTTTGTATTTTTAAAAACTAACACCGGATTCGTAATTAGCGACTCCAAAAACCCCTAAGTAAGGGGTCTTCCATAAACTACGTAACTCTTTAGGGGTGGGGGGGGGGGGCAAGCTGGAGGCTACTCTAAGAGGAAAAAATGGCGCTAATGTATGGAATAGTGTGCTACATAGGGGAGGGGGGTTAAAATTTCCAAAAATGGGGGCTACGTGGTTTATGTTTATGGAAGACCCCTAACCAATTTTAATCGAATCTAAAGAATTTTTCAATTTTCGTCCGCCATATTGGATCCGCTATTTTGTATTTCTAAAAACTAACACTGGATTCGTAATTAGCGACTTTAGAAACCCCCGAGTAACAAATTTCTGGCGAATCTAAAATGTTATAAAATTCGTAAATTTTAAACACGTCAGGATTTTTTGCTAACCTCAAAATAAATAAAATCGCACTTTTTGTTCATTAGCATCTGAATCCGACTTAAAATTAATAAATGCCTAGAGCCAATAGAAAGCTTGAATTATGACCTTTAAAACGCTTTCTTAAAAATTGTTTTATGTGATTTTTAACGAAGATATGATATGTTTAACAAAAAATAATTTTTTTTCATAATTTACTATTCACGCGTTTTTAATGATAGAACGTCCAAGGCTGCGTACTGCCGGTAGGACGCGCTTTCACATAGTAAACGTCCTTCCGGAAGGACAATTCATTTTTGTGAAAAAATATTTTAACTTCATATAATCATCATCATCATCATCATCATCACCATCATCATTATTATCATAATTCATCATCTTTATCATCAAAGGAATTGAGTTTATTATTACTTTTGTAAATATTGTTATAACTAACGTAATGGCGGCCGGCGATAAATGGCTCAGGCGCGAGTCCCTCGGAAATCGCTCAATAAAATCAATATGGAAGCAGATAAGTATAAAAATGAAAATATGTTTTTTTAGGTAATGAAACAAGCTTTCAGGTGACGTAAATATCGATTTTTTAAATTTATGTACAAGGGCTAGGTAGTCTTTTTAAAAAAACGAAAACGTCCTGCCGGCAGTACCGCGCGTCGTCTTTTTGTGACTAAAAATTATGTGAATTTTTGAAAAATTTAACTTCTTTTAGCTACCAAGCTTCGGGGTTTGAATTTACAAGTTCCATGTTTACATGCGCTGAAAGCTTGATTCTTTACCTTTCCAACTATATATACAACTTTTTGTTTATCTGAATCCATGTTAATTTTATAACGCGATTTCGTACGTACTCGCGGAAGGCTTTTTTGTCCTGCCGGAAGGACGTTGGACGTTCTATCATTAACATTTTCAAAAAGTCATATGTTAAGTAAAACATCATAACTTCGTTAAAAATCATCGTAGGGCAATTTTTTAAAAAGCGTTTTAAAGGTCATAATTCAAGCTTTCTATTGGCTCTAGGTATTTATTAATGTTAAGTCGGGTCCAGATGCTAATGAACAAAAAGTACAATTTTTTTGATTTTGAGGTTAGCGCCGATATGAAAGCACATGCGCAAATGAATACACCTCTTGGTGGGGGGAATGTTGTACCCCTACTCATTAAAAACTTAATGGTACTTTAATGGGCTACGTTTTTAATCTGGTACGTACTTGGAAATTTAGGGGTAGTTAGGGGAAACTATGACATGGTTAGGGTAGGTTCCTACTTCCCCGCGACGTTTGCCCTTCAAATTCTCACATTTCTCAACATCTGCACTTTTCTTTGTTTTCTTCTTGCCTGGCAATCTCAATCTTTTGTCTCGGCCGCAAAGGCACCTCCCCGATGACCGATCATAAAAATTGGTTCCGAGGAGGCTCAGATACCTATGCTTGCTAATTTACTTTCTACCTACTTTTGTTATGTGTATCTTCTTCTATCCTTCTGCCATTTTTCTCTTTTTCTTTTTCCAAACTTACAAAACTTTCTGAAAACATTTTTCCCTTTCTTTCTAAATGTGCAGATGCCCTTTTTTGAGACTAGTCTCTGACTCGTTCTTGTCCAGAGCAGAACCTCGCTCCGAGTATCGGATTTAAATTTTATCTTGTTTTAAATTTTTTTTCTGTGTTAATTATTCTTTTGATCCTAGGCTTTCCAGACGATTAAACTACTGAGTCGTTTGTCTGAAACTACCGATTTTTAATTGAAGGAAGACAAATTTGTTATTGGATATTTATCAATTTTCAAGCGAAAAATGACTAAATCGAAAACTATTGATCCGTTAGTATAATATTACCTATTTTTTTAGTACATAATCTTATTATTGTCTTATAATCTTAACACTTATAGAATAATTGTAATTTTTTTAACGTAAAAATATTGAAATCTAAAATTTATTGCCCATTATTTCTTGAAACTTGATTAATTAGAATTATTCCATCCCTTTCAATTTAATAATCTCAATTATTTGTTGAAAAAAAAAGTTTAAGAAGATTTATATTGACAAAAAAATTTGTGGGTTGTCCCGCTCTAATTGTCACCTGTATAATTTTTATGAAATAGTAATAATTACATTTTGATGTTAATAATAACGTCTTTATTTATGATCGAAAGAATTAAAATAACTTTTCAATTCGATTTTTATGTGAATTGATTAAAATATAACATAGCGATAAAAAAATTTACGAAGAATAAAAAATTCACTTTAATTCTCGTTTAAAAGTAGGTCAAAATAAATATAAATATTCTATATTTATATTAATGATATGGATAAATGGAAAAAATTAATTGGAAAATAATAAAAAAATGAAACAAAACAAAAGTAAATAAATAAACATATAAAAATGTCGTTTTAATAGTAGATAATTAGTTTCTTGTAAAAACATATTTTCATATAAAATAATCCAAAGATTATCATTCTAATTTCATCTTAACCTTATATAAATGTAATTTTGTTTTATTTAACACAAAGAAAAGGTTATTATATATATTTGATAAAATATAGAATAAATATAATAAAATTTGTCACAAATTGAAAATAAATCACAGTTTTTACATTTTTTACAATCTCGGGTATGTCATTGAACTTCATTTTTCAGGATTTTATTTTTGTTAAATTAGAATTTAGATCCTAAGGGTAGAAATTTAAGACTGTAATTTTGTCTATAATTTCATGGTCTTTGTCACTTGGTTACTCTGTAGTTAATTTAGCTATTTCATTCCTTCTTCTTGATCAAAAGGTATATTTATTTTGAGAAAAGGTTTGCAATATAAGAGAAAAAAATAATTTACTCTGTTTGTAAACATTCTAAAAGTAGAAAAAATACGTAAGTGTGTCAATTTAACTTTAAAGTTAATAAAAAAAATTGTTATTTATTTCAATGACAAGATAATACAATTGTCTTTTATTTGATTTTTTATTCTTTTTATATTTATTTTTAAAAATTGTATTTATTTATTTTTTAAATTAAGACTTTTATATATTTTTTCAATTAAATTAATTTAAATGGAATAAAAGATTTGAATATACATTTTTTATCTAGTAAATATGTACATGTACATTGTACATTCATTTTATACTAAACTTTACTATGAAACTAACAAAACTATAATTTAAATACTATAAAAACCACAATTAAATTTTAAAAAATTGTGTTATAAAACAGATATTTTAATTCTATCATCGGTTTGTATTAAAAAACCAAAAATTAACATTCATTCACTATTTTTTAAAGATATTTTTTTAAAACTTTAATACTACTTTAGAACGAAAATGTTTACAATGCATGTTTTCAGTGTAGTTATTTTAAAAACAAAAAATATAGTTGTTTAAAGTAAAAACAAAATTGTTTGAATCGTGATTGTATATGTAAAATAAGAACTGTTTGACGCGGAGAAGGTGTCGCTTTTCAATTTATTCAAAAATAATTAGTCAAATTAATTTCGTCCTACATAGGAGTTCATATACATCGTGAAATGTAAGTCTGTGCCAAGTTTCATTATGTATAGTATAATTTATAATATGTAACGATATTTGATTTTGATAAATATTTACGAAATAACATTTCTCTAAGCTCATATTTTTGGTTGTATCTTTATAATAAATTATATTTTAGAAAAAATTTAAATTTCAAGTTTTAGAGATGAATGTTTGAAAAGAATAATCAATAGGTTTAATTCATAAACTTGCAGTAATGGAAGTAGAAAAAAAAATATTTTTAAAAAATGTTTCGGGATTTTTTATTATTATCATTAGCCCAAACGTAGTTTTTTTTAATAAATAAATTTGATTTGCTTCAAGTATAGACATTTTTGGTTCAAACAATGTTTATTTGATTAAAATTGTCCTAAAGTTTTTTCCAAATCAAGCAATAATATTGACAAGCTACATAAAGTTAAAATTAAAATAGTAAAAGATAAAAGGACACAGAAAGTATAGATCAGGACAAATTTTTCAGAAAATCTAATTTTTGTCACCAAGGTTCTTGAAAATTATCATAACAAGTTATTAGGTAAGTTTTAATATATCTTGCTAAATCGTAAAAATGCAAATAATTTCGTTTATTCTCAAATTGAACCTTAATAATGGTTTCTGAATTTTAAATGAAGGAGAATAGTATTTTCTTGTTATAACAGTTTGTCTTTACAATCTTTTGCGTAAATTAGTATTCGTTTTAAAATTGTCGAGCAAAGTCGCGTTTATAGTTACAACACATAGGTTTTAAGCAAGCAAAATATTTTTTAATAGTCTTTAATTCTATTTTTTACATCGTATTTTAATTATTTATCAGCAATACAATTATATATTTTTTAAAATAATTCTACAGTTTTGTTTTAAAAAACTATAAAGTTACTTTTTAATTCCTCCAGAAACTTTTAATTAAAGAAATTCTAGATCTAGAAATTAAAAATTTTATATTTATTCATGTTTTAGTTTTCATTAAACGTACTAAAGTTATTAAAAAAAAGTGTCTTTGAATAAGGGTATGCGTTTGTTTACGTTCCCGTTGACATTAGAAACCTTATGCATTCTGCTATTTGCAGATTACGTCGACCAAAGTGACCCATATTCAAGTATAGTAATGAACAAAATTTTATGTTTCATAAGGGTTTTAATCTAACAAGAATTTAGTATAAACAATTGCAATTTTTTAAAGATAATTTTGATTATCAATATAAGTATTACGAATTTTTATTTGCACGTATCTTTTCAATTTCTACAATTTTAGTATTGTACGAAAATAACTGTAACTTTACTTTTCTAAATCGTAAATTACTTACCTTGCAAGCATTGTCTTTTGTTTATCTTATTTATTATGTTCACTATTTTAATTATTATGTTAACTCACTATTAGATAAAGTTACCCTTTTCAACTTTTTCTTTAAAATAATATATCTATATTTTGGATTCACGGATTAAAAATTCAATAATTACACATTTTAACCATCCAAATTTTAAACGATTAGCTAATTATCTAATTTTTGATCCCGTTGAATTTTAATGAATTTCATTTTCCATCGATTTAAATGTTATTAAATTGAAATTTCAAATGATTCAAATTTTAAAATAATTCAACATTTATAGGCATTTTTTATTTTTCATGATATTCATAAAAAAGCGCACGTTGATTTGAAATATTTTTGAAATAAAATTTTCAAAATAAATATTCTTAGCTTAAAATTTATCTATGATTTTCTATGTATTTTTTTTTTCATTTTATTTCTTCCATGTATACCCTTTTGGGTTTTTACATTTCTAAACCTCGCACATATTTTTCCCCATATTTTCCCATATTTCCTTTTTTCACATACCTTATAATATTTTATAAAGTTTTTTTTTCTTTCTTCCTGAAGTGTCCCCCTCTAATTTGTCAAAGTTGTAAATATTGGAATAAATCTTTTTATTTACAGTACTAGTGCCTCCTAATAAGTCCACGGAATACTTTTCAAATATTCAATTTTTTTATCATATTTTTTATTAATTAAAAATTTTAACATTTTTTTAATTAAATGCTCATAACTAAACAAAATTTTACGCAAATTAAGTAAAACTTGGTAAGTAGGTCAATTAATAACCGTCTTTTAAAATGATCTTAAGCAACTTGAAAAAAAAAATTTTTAATATTTTTTAATAAATTTTTTATAAACAAATGAGTTTTTAACTGTGTTCTACACGCAGTTTTTTATGTTTTTACTGATAAATGTTTGTTATAAATTTGTCAAACAGGAAATGGAAAGACATTTTTGCACAACCAAGAATATTGTTTGTATTTGAATTTTTTGTCACGCGAAGCACGCCTTCTTCCATAATTATTATCAATTACCCCTTTGGAGCCTTATATTTTTATAAAAGAGAAAGAGATAACACTAGAGATAAATAGTGGTATCTCTTTCTACTTCGTATATAGCTCTATCCAAAAATCTTTATCTGCACCAGCCCTTGGATTTTTTCAATAATTATTATAAACCTGGTGTGGATTTATATGGATTTGAATATCTCAAATATAGTAGAATGACTTTCTCCATAATTATTATAACCTGATATGGATTCATATGGATTTGAATAACTCAAATATACTAGACGGATTTTCTCCATAATTATTATAACCTGGTGTAGATTCATATATGGATATCTCAAATATACTAGACTGACTTTCTCCATAATTATTATAACCTGGTGTTGATTCATATGGATTTGAATATTTTAAATATACTAGACTGATTTTCTCCATAATTATTATCAACCTGATGTAGATTCATCTGGATTTGAATATCTCAAATATACTAGACTGACTTTCTCCGTAGTTATTATCAACCTTGAGTATATTCATCTGATGAATCTGAATATCTTAAATATACTAGACTGACTTTTTACATAATTATTATCAATCTGATGTAGATTCATCTGGATTTGGATATCTCAAATGTACTTGACTGATTTTCTCCATAATTCTCCATAGTTTTCTGCAATGCTGTAGATTGGCACAACTGTAACAAAAAAATGTCGTGAATTTTAAAATATTTTTAACAATGAATTTATTTTCCAAGTAAAAAATTATTATATTTTATTATGAAGTTAATTTTTAATATACCATCTAACTGCGTACTCGATTTGAATAATATTAAATTATTAAACATTATTAAAATTTTTGTTTGTTGAGGCTGTCAAGTCAAGCAATAGATAAAATGTTGAAAGTTTCATCAAGAATTTTTTGTCACATGTGACAGTCTTTTATTCTGGTCACAGGTGACAAAAGACAAAAGACAAAAGATTGTTTTAAAAAACTTTGTCATCGTTCACGAAACGCGCATTCTGTCACAATGTCAGAAATTATTTTCTATATCGCTCCATTTGAAAAATTCGTCTACAAAAAAAAATTCTGTAACATAGGTTTCATGGCATTCAAAATATGTTTAATTGGACTTAATGTTTAAAGTTAGGAAAGGCGAACACTAGCACACGAATCACACGAATCAAATAACGCCTTCCTAACTCATGAAATAACAAAATTTGAGGTTAGGCACCTGCCATATAAACGAGCTGTTATCCACTTATTATTTTTCTTTTTACTTGTCAGAAATTAACTCCAAGTTTGACATATTTGAGAGAAGAATAATTTTTGCATGTATCTCGTCACTTTAATATCTTTTAAACTTTATTTTTTTTAAATTTTAACTTTAATGTCACTGACTAACACATGCATCAATACCGACCGCGTTGCATACTAATGTACTTATCGATATAGTAATTTACCACACAACGATAAGTGGTGGCGCCACGTGAAATAATTATTATTTTGCTGCTTAGCGTACATTCCTTTCATGAGTAAAATAATAGGCAATTTATCACACTTTAAACACACAAATAAAGTGACCTTTTTTTAAAAAATTGAAAAAAAATATTTACATCATCTAAATTTCAGGATACCTTTTTTTAAACTTTGAACCAACCCTTTAACATACAGTATACCTAATGAGAGACGAGTTTTGCATCCCATATGTTACTTTGACAACTAATTTGTAATTCATTGGTACTGTGTATGTAAATGTCTCCTAGAAGTGATTAGATGTGCATGAAGCAGTTATTTGTCTTTGAAGAATTTACAAATTGCCTAAAAGTTTTCTATTTTGTTAAAAATCTAATCTAAGTAACCAAATTCTC
Source organism: Ganaspis brasiliensis (assembly GCA_037103525.1). NCBI lineage: Eukaryota > Metazoa > Arthropoda > Insecta > Hymenoptera > Figitidae > Ganaspis > Ganaspis brasiliensis. The sequence continues at coordinate 4,123,688 of JAZKLR010000294.1, forward strand.
TATAATCCCTTTAAATTGAGCTCTTCTCCATTTTTATTAAACTCTTACCATTTGTTTGAAAATCTTATTCTGTTCAAAATCCCATGATCTAAATTAAACTGATCACATATCATATATTTATATGATCAATAAAATTAAAATTTCAATGATCTGTTTAAAATCCTTTATAATTCCAAGATTTTTTTTAATTTTAAAAATAAATTTTTATTCTCAAAAAACAACTTTTTATCGAAAGAAATTGAAAGTAGAACAATGAAAGGTAGGGCTAGTTATTCGTTGCACTGGTAAACAGTAGTAGAATTCAACCCTCCTTGATAGCGCATAAGGGTGTCAGAAAAAACTCGGTAGGGATCGTTTCTACTGTTCCCAAAGCCCTTTCATTTGTCTTTTTTTCAAGCTTCCAAACATTTCATCATAAAGATTGAAGTCACGTGTATATGGGATCGATAATATTAAGATGAAATTATCTTGTCCTATTGTTCCTGAATACTTGAGGAAATTTTCATTGAAACTTTTATTTGGTCAATCAATTGACCTTAGGAAATCGATGTAAGTCTCAAAAATAGCCTTCGAATTTCGTGCAATTATTAATGAAATTAATTCATATTCATATAGGTACATTTTACGTGGAATAAATTTATATATTTATATTGTTTATCTAAAATTAATTACTATTTAATTAGTTACAGAATGGAGTGTCCCGAAGCGGTCGAACGAGGTCGAAATTTTCGTCTACTGAGTTCAGAAGAGCTACCGCAACTTTTGGAATTCCTGTCACAATATTTGCCAGAATCTTTAAAGGTAACTATTTTTATAAAAAATCATACATATTATAACGTAACTTCTCTTTTGTAACGAAACACCTACTTAAATTTATTATTTTCATTTTAATCAATTCCAGAAGGAAATTAATTTAGGTTTAGCCCTTCTTAATGTCTATCAGAAGATAAATTTGTTTTACTATTTCATTTATTTTTCTGAACTGAATAAAAGAACTTCTTTATTTCTTTTGTGATGAAAGTATATACATCAAATATTTCTTATTCTTTGATAGTAAGTATATTTTTATTCTCTATTTTTCTTTCTTATACTTTTTTATAATCAGCATCTCTAGACGAAAAGAATAAAAGAACTGGATCGATAAAGTATCGTTTTTGCAAAAAAAAAAAAAGAAAATTGAAAATTATATAGTAAACAAAAAATCTAAATGACAAGAATATTTGAAAAACTTGTTTACATCAGAGGTTTTTTTTTAATTTCTGGAAGTTTTGCGTAATTTCATGCTTCATGTTGACTAGAAAAAATTAATTAGAGCACAAATTTTGTAAAAATAGTATTTTAATTGAAAATTCCCGAGATTTTTGTGAGAAAAGAAATGATTGGTGTGGGCTGATAACAAAGGTATTAACAATATTTGTATAGTCCTGAAAGGATATTGAGTTGAGTGATAAATTATATGTTTGTTATATACTAGTCAAGATATGATTAGTTGAGAATGAATAAGTTTGATAAACTAATTTCAACGCAAATTTAAACTCTCTTTGATATCGAAACTGTGCAAAAGCAAACATTCAGTGGTCATTAAAAAAACATGAGAAAAGCTAACGAAACAAAGGCTATCAAATGCATGAAAAACTAAGTATTGAATAAATATGGAAATTCTTCAGAAATAACAAAAAGATATATTGAATAGATAAAAAAACATTATAAAAATAGATTATGATGTTTAAAACTATGGAATAAAAAATGTGAATAAGAAATAAATAAATAAGGATGCTAAGAATTTAACGAAAAAAAAATTTTGTAATAGGTACTTTTAAGTATACTTTTCGAGTAATTTTCGAAATATTTCAAAAATAAAACTAAATATATGTGAAACCTAACCTCAATTTTCATTATATAGATTCTAAGAATAATTTATACTTTGGTCCAATGAAAAGTGCAAGAAATCCATTTTTCTCAAAAGTAAATGAATTTCTTTTATTATTCTTGGACCAAGAATAATTATTTTATTTAGAATATTTGTCTTGGTTTTTTTAAAATTTTAAATAGACTAAAAATTGTGACCTTCTACGAAAAAAGGAACCTAAGAAGCTGAAAATTTTAGGTTATGTTTGTGATTTTTAGTTTATATAATTAAAAAGGAACTTTTAAACAAGGTAAAACTATCACTAAACGTGAACATAACCTAAAATTACAAAATTTCCTTTAGTTGATAACCTAAAATTTTTTGCTTCTTATGTCCCTTTCTTCGTAGTGCGCCTCAAATGTTTATATTTGCACTTTCTAAGTCTGAATTAGAAGTTTTCTACTAATGAATTAACGAAAAGTGAGCTACTATTAAAATAGTAAGAATTTTACTAATTCTTAGTAGAAAACTACTAATTAAATTGGTAAAAAAAATCTACTTATTTTAAAAGTAAAGTTTCACTATTTCAATTAGTAGTTTTCTACTAAAAATTAGTAGTTTTTACTAAAAATTAGTATTTTTCTACTAAAAAATTAGTAAAATTTCTGGCTCACTTTTTGCTAATTCATAGTAGAAAACTACTAATTCAAATTTAGAGAGTAGATCACAAATAGTTACTTCAAATTATACAAAAAACAAACTCTCTAAATCTGAATTAGTGGTTTTCTACTAATGAATTAGCGAAAAGTGAGCTACTATTAAAATAGTAAAAAATTTACTAATTCTTAGTAGAAATCTACTAAAAATTAGTAGAAAACTACTAATTTTGTAGTAGAAAACTACTAATTTTGTAGTAGAAAACTACTAATTAAATTAGTAAAAAAATCCACTTATTTTAAAAGTAAAGTTTCACTATTTCAATTAGTAGTTTTCTACTAAGAATTAGTAGTTTTCTACTAAGAATTAGTAGTTTTCTACTAAAAATTAGTAGTTTTCTACTATATGAATTAGAGAAAAATGAGCCATGAATTTGACTAATTCATAGTAGAAAACTACTAATTCAGATTTAGAGAGAATATGAAATTTGAATTGTTTATGATAATAGGTTATTTTACGTGCATTTAAGAAGAAGTAAATTTTTTTTTGTAGTTTTACAAAATTTATTAAAATATTTTATACTTTCTTGTGGAATTTTAGAGAAAAGATTTGGTAGATTTGGAAAAATTATGGATTTTTAAAAAACATATTTTTTAACACGGAAATTTGGAATATTCAAAATTATTTTTGCGTCTGCTTAAAAATCAAATTTGTTTTGAAATTTAAAAAAATACCTTAGAAGTTTAAATTACAGTTATGGATTTTTAAATCAATTTTTTAATATTACACAAATAATAGTTTGAAACGTTTTAAAATAAAATAAAAAATATATAAAATATTGATTTCTCTAATATCTTAGTTGCTTTATGTTAAAAAAAGCGAAAAATATTTCTTATAGTGGAAGAGAGATCTAACAAATAGTTTACTTAGATCTCTCTTCACGGTACAAAAATAGAAGATAATTTAATGAAGTTTTCTTTTTTTTAAATAGGTATCTTGTGCAATACTATTAATATTTAAATAGTTTTTTTTTCTACATTTCATAAAATATCTCATTTTAATTGCAGGTTATAATTATATATTTATTATACAGATAAATCCTTTTTCACAAAAAATTCACTATGAATATTAGACCTTAATACAAAAAATATGTTAGATCCCTTTTCATTCGCAGTTTCATTTAAATATTTAAAATATTGTTCTTAAATATCTAAAAATTATTTATATGCTATGAGTGTCATCAAATTTTTAAAAAACGTTTGAAAAATCTGCAATAGCCCATACAAGTTTTTATTCTGTAATCTTTATAGTGACACCGAAAAAAAACAAATAAAAGTATATAAAAATCAGTAAAAAACAAAGCAAAAAGATGTAAATTAAAATCCGTAACCGATACTTAAAAACCAGATATTCAAAGAAAATTATGACAAATTCTGTGGCTGAAAGGCAGAATAACATAACTGCATTTTCATAGTTTTGAGAAAAACCTGTTTTTGTTTATTTTCTTGGTTTTGTAAAATCGCAAAATCAACCAATATTTTTGGTGTTTGGCATTGTATCCTATTTTTTAGTGTAGTTTTTACATCTGTTTATCAATTTTAATAAAATATAAACGCTTTAAAAAAGAATATCAATTCTTTTTTTCGATTTGAATGCAGTTATGCTGTTGTGTTATTAATTATTTTCTACGTAAATAAACATTTAAATCACTTTACTGTTATGAAACTTTAAAAAGCATTACTAAATTAACTCAAATCTGATGTTATCTCAAATTCGATAAAATGTTAGTTATGATGTTATGCCTTTCAGCCACAGAATTTTTCAAAGGATTTCTGAAAACAAACACGAGGAACAAAAATTCTTTTGACAATGAAATCTCCCTCATTATGCAAGGCATCATTTACGATGGGATTAGAGTTTTGTTCTTTTTAATCTCCGTTGGCAATCGATAAAAATGAAGATAAAAAGAGAAAATGTGAACAAAAGCTCATCTTAGAGAAAGTTGGGATTTTTTTTTCTTTTTTTGGAATCAAAGGACAACGAAAAGTAGTCCTTTTTTTTCTTAAGAAGAGTTTTGTAACTAAAAATTTTTCATTTTTTGATAAATCATCTTAGCAAAAAGTCCTTGAAATTAAAATGGAATCCACGTAAAACTAAAGCTTGTGAAAGTCAATGTCAAGGTCGTTCGTTCGTTTGCTTCTGAATAACTACTCGCTGCTTTCGCCGCATTGCGACCTCGTAAGCTCGAAGACCTTTAATCTGTTCAGTTTTGTTCTACCTGCAAAATATTAGAGACCTTGTCACGATGCGGTTTTTTATCTTTGTTTTAAAATAAATCTATATTTTTTCGAAAACTGCATTTTGTCAAATTAGATAGGTGTTTTTTTTTTTGTTACAGAATCAAAATTAGTACAACAAGATTAATATTAATATTCGATATTAAAAGTTAAGTATAGTATATAATTAATAAATTATTTAATAAATAAATACCCCGGAAGAGAATATATTAGGTAAATAAACATTTTATAAATTGAATGAAATAATGAAGGGGCTTTAATTAAAAATCTTGATACAAATCTAGTTGTGGTTCGAATAGGATGTAGACATGTAAAGGCCTCAGTGAATAGACAAGCATATTGAATTAAACTAGAGCCTCTACATCAATCAATCAACAGGTACAAGTCGTTAATCGAGTCTACTTAGTCTCCCATGAAGTGAATATTTCACCATAATTCTCAAGCTTCTTTTTTTTTTGCAGAAAATTTGATTGAAATTCGTTGATATATGTATATAGTATATAGATGAAGCAACTTTTCTTTTATGCTTTTGTCAATAGAATAAAGCGCTTTCTTGTCAAGCAGATTGCGTTTTTAATGACACCATAAAAGTTTGTTAATATTTATAAGAAAATGTTGGTCCCTTTTGTTATAAAATACATGCACTGTACATCGATTTCGTTCAGGAGAGCGAAAAACCTTCGCGTGAGTCAGGACTCGACCTTGACCCTCAATCGCCTTTTCGATGGTTGGAATGCATGTGGAAACATACATGTTTAGCTGCAGACGGTTTATTTTCAAGATAAAATTATACTAATCTGCATTCACAATTAACACCTGATAGTTTTCTCAAATCTATTCTCGTTTTATCTTAACCCTTTACTGTGAATATTATTCTTGAAAATAGATTTTTAGGATTTTTTAGGAATAAATACATAAACTAAATAATTGTAAGAATACAATTTAGCAATACAATTAATTATGGGAATGTAAGTAATTATGATAATAAAAATATTTATAAGAATAGAAAGAATTATGTGAATATCTACAAACAATTATAAGAATTCAAATTCCGTGCGTACACGGAAAGAAAATTAATAATAAATTTTATTATAATGTTTTATAATCTGGGGAAAAAGTGTCAAAAAGCGAAATTTTTATACAAAGAATTTTAAGATTTAGAAAAACTACATTAGAAAAAAAGTTTGGAATACAAAAGAAAAGTTTTGTTAACTCAAACAAATTTTTTTGTTGATCAACATTATAGTTTTGTTATCACAACAAAATTGAATTTTTTTGTAACTTCAACAACAAAATTTAGTGGTCCCAAGAAAACTTTTTTAAGTTGAACAAACATTTTGTTGATTACAGATATAAAAAAAATAAATGATACATAATTGTTTCTAGGTTAGATAAAAGTATTTAAGAAGTAAGTTTTCAAAAGTTAATAAATCCATTTTTTGTTATTTCGGGAAATTAGGGAATTCTAGTAAACAAAATTAAATTTATAAATCATCTTAGTTAAGTCCAGATATTTTGAAATTGAAAATTTTTTGTTAATAAAATTTGTTTCTTATAATTAACAGTATGGCATATCAATTTCGAGGTTAGGTTATAGACTTTTCTTTAATTTTACTTTTTTACTATGAATTAAATTTGAATAAATTAACTTTTTATAAAAAAAATATTTTATGTCAATTGCCCAAAAAATGTTATTCAATACGATTTATTATTAAACTTTCACAGTTTTAAAATGGTTTGTTATGATTACATTGTTAATTTTTTCAGCGCATTCGAATCATTCCTAAGTTATTTTAAACTTTAATATAGCAAATTTAATATAATTTTTTTAATGTTTGAAATTACCAATTTGAAATTTTCACTCCTTGATTCTTTTTTCCTAAGTTGCAAAACACTTTTATAAAATTTATAATTAATTTTCTTTCCGTGTATGTTCCAAAAATGTCAATATATAAAAAAATTTTAATATTCTGTATTCGCCCTTGTTTTTTTTATATTTGTTGATTAATTAATTAGCAATTAAAGCACCTTGATTATTTCATTCAATTTATACCAGGATGTTTCATAACATAATAGATACTTTTGAAACGTATTTATTTAATAATTAGTTAATTATATAATATTTCATTTTTAAAATGTTATCAATTAACCATTAAAAGAACGGTTTAAAATCGTAAATTTACTGATTAAAAAATTCTTTAAGAATATTTTCATAAAATAAATTAAAATCAAATTATTATAAATAAAAAATCCGTAAATTTTATTAACCTTGAAAAAACCGTCAATTTGAAAAAAGTTCCGGGAATTTGACCTTCTAATAAATTTTCTACAACATTATCATTATTATTTTATTTCACAGAAATTTTTCCCATTATTGTTCTTTTTCAAATATTAATTTTCCCAAAATATAGTATTTTTTTCCCACATTTTTTCATAATTTTCTAGTTTTTCTAATATTTTAAAAATATTCTTTTGCATTTCATTTTTCTACTTTGCTCTTCATTCACACTCGAATTAATTCTAATAACTTTGACTCAGTTTATTTGAATTAAACTCGTATAAACTAATTGAAGTCGTAAGTTCTTAAAACTTTTAAATTTTAATTAATCCTTTCAATAGTCAAAGGTTAACTATTTCAAATGTTGATTTAATATGAGGAAGATTCGTTTTCCTTCAAATTTACAAATTTTTCAAAATACTTCGAATTAAATTTCTTCGTTCCAAAAATGTGTTGCATAAATCCCTAATCAAAAAAAATTTTTATCCCATAAATCAAAATTTACATTAAAAAAAATTCGTATTCCTTGCTTTAAAACAAAACCATTGACTTATATAAAGTTTATGTATTTGCTTAAAATTTGAATTCGTAATTAAAAATTCTAAAATATACTTTCTTTTATTTCTCTTTTGTTTTTTGAATTCAACTTAAAATATTAAAAAACATTATTCTTTACATTAAGAAGAATCTGTTGGCCTATATCAAAATTTTATAAAATAAATCGCAATTTTCAAATTAAAAAAAAATGCATTTTTTTTTTAATGAACTTATTGTTTTGAATGTTTTTGCTGACGTGGAAGCAAAATTTTCACGAAATAAACATTATTTTCAGCTCGTTATTTAAATGGCCTTGTGCTTGAGTAAATATTTTTACTTAATTAAGAACTTTCTAATTTTTTCTTTTTAATTCTTTTTAATTTTTTTGTCGACTTTTTCATTATTTTTATATATTCATCTCTAATTTTCTGAATAATATCGTGACCTTTTAATAAAATGTTTTAGTTTTTTAATGTTTACGCAAAAGTAATATAGTTTATTTCATGAATTTTTGTTTTTGTAACTTAATTCGGCAAAAATAATTTCAAAAGTTTTATGACGAATATATTATCAGTGTTGCTTCTTTGTATTTCAAAATGTGATTTCCATTTTTATTTATTTTATCTTTGTGTTTAATTATTTTTATCACGCTTTTTATATATAAAGAATAATAATAAATAATAATAAATCTTTGTTATTTTTTGTTAAATTAATGACTTTTATCAACTTTTGCTATTTTTCAATTATAAATGTCAATTTAACTGAAGTTCACTGGATCAATTTTCATTTAAGTAAATATCATAGCTTAAAATAAGCTTCAATTTCACTTTGGAGTACTTAATCAGACGTAATTTCATTTGCGTGATAAATTATGCTAATACGTCATAGTATACAGAGTACACTTGAAATTTTTCTTGAAGAAGCATGAATTTCTTTTTTTCAACATTTACATAAAAAGTATTGATTAAAAAAAGTATAACAATCTTATCAATTATCTTATCTTATATTGATCTTTCTTTAAAAAAAAAAAAAAGAAAAACGTATGCAGTATTTTTCATTATTACTTTAATTACTATTGGTTATATCAAGTATTTAGGTCAAAATTTGTAACAAAAAATAATTAAAAGAAAAAATTCAATATGATTTTTTTAAATTTGGAAAATAATTAATAGGGTTACTTTTTAATTGTTAATTCGAAGAAAAAATACTGTTACTGCATTTTTTTAATTTTAATTCTAATTCTACAACAAAATTTTGTGTACAAATTATTTTCAACTTTAATTCTAATTTTTGGATTATGAGACAATGATTATTTTATATTATATTATAATGATTAATTTAGATTGTTATGATTTAAAATTCTCAATTATATACTACGAGGTCTCTAGATTATACAACTTCCTTTGTTAATGGAAACAATATTCTATGCTCTTTTTCATAAAGTTTGTTGCATAAGTAAATCTCTTCCTTTGTATTTAAACATCAATGAATCTTTTCATGTAAGTTAATACAGAGAATTCCCTGGATATAATCATCAAGTAAAATGGTTAATGAAATTAAAAAACATTTTCTTAAGCCAACTAGAAAATTATATTCAAACAACAATGAAAATTTTTTAACCTGTGGAATTATTTATAAATTAATTACTTCAAACCATAAAATAATAAGAAATTACCTAAATTGATTAAAATTGACATTTTTAAATTTAAACCTAATTTTATTTAGACAAAATGAGACAAATTAAATTTAAAACAAAAGAAATCATTGAAATTCATAATTGGATAAAAATGAAAGATTTTTGGAATTCAGGAACAAATTCATAGTTACTCTAAAACTTTTCTGAATGTCAAAAATCTTTTATTTTTATCCAATTATGAGCTTTAATTGTTTATATTGTTTAAAATTAGATTTTTCACATTTTGTCTAAATAAAATTACATTAAAAAGTAGTTTTCTGTTTTAAGAAGCACAATAATGACTTCAAACATAACATTTTCTCGAATATGTGTCCAATTATTTTTTAAGAATTTGAGGATATTTTTATTAAAACGATTTAAGAAAAAATGTTTAAAAATCGATACTCATAATTATTTTTAGTTTCAGCAAACCCTTTTGACGTTTATGAAGCATCGAGTATGGGAATTTCATTTTTACGTAGCCAATGACTGGCCAGAGGTTCCTGTCTGTTTGCATTTTCCAGGAATGACTCTTGCTGTAAGTATTACAAAAATATATATAAATAATTTTTATAATCCATTTATCGATAAAACGTGAAATTTGATTGAAAGCAGTTTTTTTTTTTTTTATAAACAAAACTAAAATAGAAATAACATTAACTGTAGGTGAAGGGTACAATAATTTCTTTTTGAAAGAAGTAAAATTGGAAAAGTAAAAATAGATGGAACTGAAAACGTGTTAAAATAAACTCTATTCATTGAAAAAGTTGTTCAAATTTTATAATCGATCAACAAAGTGAAATATGAGTCACGAAACTGACACGAGTCTAATAATATTCACCCTTTGGTAATTTTGGAGAAATGTAAGTTTTCTTGATACTAGACATATAAGTAGTTAAGTATACAGTACAATAAAAAAACAAAAACAAAATTATATTAAAACTTTTTTTTCTTAATGTTTGATATTTCTTAAATACAAATTGAATATTTTTTTTATTCTAAAAACCCATAAAATTTAAAGAAATTGAAAAGAGAGACGCAGGTTCATATCGTTAATTTGGCAAAACTCCAACGATACATGTTTCTGTTCCCTCGTCCTCGACCTCACCCCTCTTCAAGAACGCATTTATCAGCACTACACTTATTCTAATGCTATACATTGCCTAAATCCTGGCAATGTCACTGCTCTGTCGTTAATCAACCCTACCATCATCACACTAATTATTAGTATTTAATTCGCAAATCTGGATTAAAATCAGAATAGAAATTCCGAGAGTCACTTCTTTCAATAAGACATTTGAGATTTAAGAAAAAAAAATGTCTGACAAACTCTGAATATAAATAAGAATTGAGTAAACACGGTTCATCTCGAGGGGTTAACAACACAGCATTTTGGTGTACACCTACTTCAATACTTCAAATAATTCAAGATAATTCATGTATTTCAAAGTACTTCAGATATTTCATAATAATTCAAAATAATTCAAGATACTTCCGAGTAATTCTTCATACTTTAGGATAACTCACGATACTTCAGATAATTCAAGATACTTCAGAGTAATTCACGATACTTCAGATAATTCAAAATACTTCACAGCAATTCAAGATACGTCAGAGTAATTTTTGTTACTACAGAATAATACTTGATAGAGTTCAGATAATTCAAAATACTTCAGATAATCCAAGACACTTACGATAATTTAAGATACTTCAGATAATTTATGATAATTCAAGATACTTCACAGTAATTCACGTTACTTCAGAGTAATTCATGATACTTCAGAATAATTCACGATACTTCAAAAAATTCAAAATACTTCAGAAAATTCAAGATACTTCAGAGTAATTCAACATACTTGAGAATAATTCCCGATACTTCAGATAATTCAAAATACTTGAGATAATTCATGATACTTTATGTTTATACTAATTGATGTTACTTCAGAATAATTCTTGATAGAGTTCAGATAATTTAAAATACTAAGGATAATTCAAGATACTTCAGATAAAGCCAGATACTTAAGATGATTCTTGATAATTCAAAGTAATTAAAAATACTTCCCTCTAATTCCAGATACGTCAGAATAATTCAAAATACTTCAGATAATTCAAGATAATTTAGATAATTTATGACCATTCAAAATACTTCAAGATACTTCACAGTAATTTAAGATACTTCAGAGTAATTCATGATAATTCAGAATAATTCACGATACTTCAGAAAATTCAAAATACTTCAGATAATGCCAGATACTTTATATAATTCATTATAATTTAAAATAATTCAGGATACGTGAGAGTAATTCATGTTACTTTAGAATAATTATTTAAAGAGTCAGATAATTCGAAATACATCAGATAATTCCCGATACTTCAGATAATTCATGATACTTTATACTAATTTATGTTACTACAGAATAATTCTTGATAGAGTTCAGATAATTCAAAATACTTTAGATAATTCAAGACACTTCAGATAATTTAAGATACTACAGATAATTTATGATAATTCAAGATACTTCAGAGTAATTCAACATGCTTGAGAATAATTCCCGATACTTCAGATAATTCAAAATACTTCAGATAATTCATGATACTTTATACTAATTTATGTTACTACAGAATAATTCTTGATAGAGTTCAGATAATTCAAAATACTTTAGATAATTCAAGACACTTCAGATAATTTAAGATACTACAGATAATTTATGATAATTCAAGATACTTCAGAGTAATTCAACATGCTTGAGAATAATTCCCGATACTTCAGATAATTCAAAATACTTCAGATAATTCATGATACTTTATACTAATTGATGTTACTTCAAAATAATTCTTGATAGAATTCAGATAATTTAAAATACTTCAGATAATTCATGATACTTTATACTAATTTATGTTACTACAGAATAATTCTTGATAGAGTTCAGATAATTCAAAATACTTTAGATAATTCAAGACACTTCAGATAATTTAAGATACTACAGATAATTTATGATAATTCAAGATACTTCAGAGTAATTCAACATGCTTGAGAATAATTCCCGATACTTCAGATAATTCAAAATACTTCAGATAATTCATGATACTTTATACTAATTGATGTTACTTCAAAATAATTCTTGATAGAATTCAGATAATTTAAAATACTTCAGATAATTCATGATACTTTATACTAATTGATGTTACTTCAGAATAATTCTTGATAGAGTTCAGATAATTTAAAATACTAAGGATAATTCAAGATACTTCAGATAAAGCCAGATACTTAAGATGATTCTTGATAATTCAAAGTAATTAAAAATACTTCCCTCTAATTCCAGATACGTCAGAATAATTCAAAATACTTCAGATAATTCAAGATAATTTAGATAATTTATGACCATTCAAAATACTTCAAGATACTTCACAGTAATTTAAGATACTTCAGAGTAATTCATGATAATTCAGAATAATTCACGATACTTCAGAAAATTCAAAATACTTCAGATAATGCCAGATACTTTATATAATTCATTATAATTTAAAATAATTCAGGATACGTGAGAGTAATTCATGTTACTTTAGAATAATTATTTAAAGAGTCAGATAATTCGAAATACATCAGATAATTCCCGATACTTCAGATAATTCAAAATACTTCAGATAATTCATGATACTTTATACTAATTTATGTTACTACAGAATAATTCTTGATAGAGTTCAGATAATTCAAAATACTTTAGATAATTCAAGACACTTCAGATAATTTAAGATACTACAGATAATTTATGATAATTCAAGATACTTCAGAGTAATTCAACATGCTTGAGAATAATTCCCGATACTTCAGATAATTCAAAATACTTCAGATAATTCATGATACTTTATACTAATTGATGTTACTTCAAAATAATTCTTGATAGAATTCAGATAATTTAAAATACTTCAGATAATTCATGATACTTTATACTAATTTATGTTACTACAGAATAATTCTTGATAGAGTTCAGATAATTCAAAATACTTTAGATAATTCAAGATACTTTAGTTAATTTATGATACTTTAAAGTAATTCAAGTTATTTCAGAATAATTTTTTATAGATTTCAGATAATTCAAAATACTTCAGATAATTCAAGATATTTTAGATAATTTATGATCTATTCATATGTATGGTGAAGTATTCAAGATACTTCACAGTAATTTAAGATACTTCAGAGTAATTCATGATACTTCAGATAATTCAAAATACTTTACAGCAATTCAAGATACGTCAGAGTAATTTATGTTACTACAGAATAATTCACGATAGAGTTCAAGTAATTCAAAATACTTCAGATAATTTAAGATACTTCAGATAATTTATGATAATTCAAGATACTTCACAGTAATTCACGTTACTTTAGAGTAATTCATGATAGTTCAGAATAATTCACGATACTTCAAAAAATTCAAAATACTTCAAATAATGCCAGATACTTAAGATAATTCATGATATATCAAAAAACTTCTGATAATGCCAGATACTTTAGATAATTCATTATAATTCAAAATACTTCACCGCAATTCAAGATACGTCAGAGAAATTTATGTTACTATAGAATAATTCACGATAGAGATCAGATAATTCAAAATACTTCAGATAATTCAAGGTAATTCAAGTTACTTCAGAATAATTCTTAATAGAATTTAGATAATTCAAAATACTTCAGATAATTCAAGATACTTTAGTTAATTTATGATACTTTAGGGTAATTTAAGATACTTCAGAGTAATTCATGTTACTTCAGATTAATTTTTAATAGAGTTCAGATAATTCAAAATACTTCAGATAATTCAAAATACTTCAGACAATTTAAGATACTTAAAAGTAATTTTACATGCTTGAGAATAATTCACGATACTTCAAATAATTCAAGATATTTCAGATAATTCATGATACTTCAGATAAAGCCAGAAACTTTAGATAATTTATGATAAATCAAAGTAATTCAATATACTTCACAGTAATACTAAATACGTCAGGATAATTCATGTTACTTTAGAATAATTCACGATATTTCAGATGATTCTAGATACTTCAGATAATTCATTATAATTTATTATTCAAAATAATTATGATACTTCACAGTAATTCAATATACTTTAAAATAATTTATGATCCTTCAGTGTAATACTAGATAATTCAGATAATTTACGATACTTCAGATAATTTAGGATACTTCACGTACTTCAAGATACCGGTTTTTTCCGGTATTTGTAAAAACCGGGTTCCGGTTATGAACTTACGTTTTTTGTTTTTTTTAAAATGGTATTTTTTTTTAAACCGGTATTTTTATTAAAACCGGTATTTTTATTTTAACCGGTATTTTTTCGTTATTTGAACGCGATGCGAAATCTAATTTAACGGAAGAACATGGTGATCAACTGATTTTATTATCCATGAATAAAAAATTTGTTCCAAAACCCAAATAATAAATACTTAATTTTTCTAAAAATTATTTCAGTAACTATTTTAATCTTATTCATAATTTAATTATTCCTTGGAAAACTATTTTATATATACTTTAAAAACGGTTTTCTTTTTAATTTAAACGGTATTTTAAAGTAAACCGGTTTTTTTATATATCTTTTTTTTATACAACGGCATTTTTTTATATGTCGTTATTTTTTATATACTGGTATTTTTTGTATACCAGTATTTTTTTACCGGTTTTTTTAAATACACCGGTATCGATTTTAAAACCGAAAACTGACTTCAAAACCGGTTTTCTCAGAAACCAAAAACCCGTTTTTGATTTTTAATACCGCACAGGCCTATTTAAATCAACCAAATTTTAATCTTTTAAAGATCTAATACTTCTAAATTTGAACGAAATGTTTGTGATCAAAGTTTTTATTGAAGGAAATTTGAAATGATTCTATATTTACTTTATTTTTAATTTATCTGCATTTAAATTTATCCGAAATTCTCATAGTTTCTAAATTTAAAATTTTAGTTGATATATTTTAAATTATTAAAAATTTCAATTTAAAACTTAAATCAGCTTTAAATTAAATCGATCAAAACTTTAATCTGTACAAATTTTAATCGATCTAAATTTTATCCATACAAATGTAATTCAATTCTTATTTTTATTTGTTTTAAATTTAATGGAAATTTTAATTGATTCAAAAAATCCATCAAAACTTTAATTAATTTTATATTTATTTTATATTTTTAAGTGTAAAACATTATTGTAGCACTCATGAGAAATATATTCTATTCTATATTTATTTTATTGTAATTTCAAACAACACTGAAATGAATCGACCCAAACGTCAATTTACATATATCTGAATTTTAATTAGTTTGCATTTTAATCTGACTAAATTTAAATCAATTAAAAATTTTTTGATTAAAGTTTCAAGATTGAATTTGTTTGTCAAATTTTAGGATTTTTAGTAATTCTGAGCTTAATTTCCATTCCAATATAAGTTATTTTTTATTTTTAAATGCAATATAATTTCAATAGATCAAAAAATTTATCGACTTAAATATATCCAGATTTTACACGTTTTAAATTTAGATCTATTTTATAGTTCCTATTCCTTAAAATTTGATAGAAATTTTAATAGAACCAAATATGTCATTTGATTTTTTTTTCTATGAAATTTAGTAAAGTTTCTATATTTTTTCTTAGATTTTTATATTTGTTATATATAATAGTTTTTCAAAAATGTTCCCCTAAATCTTTGAAATTAAGTAAAAATGTTATTTTTTATTTTTTTGTATTATAGTGTTGTTTTAATTTCTAAGATTTGTTATTCTTTTCTTTCAGTATTTATTGTATGGTTTTTTTAAATCAGTTTTTACTGAGTATTTTGGACTTAGACATCAATGGTTTGTATTAAAAGTTGATCCTCTTTGTATATTTTCATTATAAAAATCATAAACATAACTTAAAATTGATTGATTCCCAGATCCCTTTCTTTATAACGCGTTACATATATACATTTATTTTAAATTTAAAATATTCAAAAATAAATTTCTATTTTTTACTCTTAATTGTCTTATTTCTTTTGCAAATTTACTTTATATCTACTAACATTTTCTTATTTTTGCATTCGTATAAAGTTTTAATTAATTTTTGTAATTTTCTTATTAATTTACAGACTTTCTAAAGTCTTCAGATCTTTTTAATAATTTTTCGGTTTTTTGAGACTGTTTTTCAAAATCTGTTAATTAATTGTAAAATGTATATTTTTAAATTAAAGATTTTTTGGTTTTTTCTCTCCAATCACGATTCAATAGTTGCAAGCATCAAAAAATTATAATCTGTTCTACGATTAGAATCTAAAATTTTCTAAGTTTAATTTTTGTTTTTCAGCCTCATGGTTTACTTTACGAGAGTGTTGGTGTCTTCTGTCCTATTGATCAAGTGGACTCATTAAGGATCATGCAAGACGAGGACATATTAATCGACTGGTCGAGACCATTGTATATTAATTTTGTTCATTCACAAATTGCGGATAAATTAACTCGACTCTACGAAGGTACCGGATTAGTCGAGCTGGTTCTTGGCGATGTCTGGGCCAATCGAAATACCGAAAATATTGAACAATTTGAAGAGGAGCCTATGCCTGCGGGAGTTGAGGTATTTTTATTCAAGATTTTCCCAGAAAATGCTAATTTTTCACATAAAACACCATTTTTAAGTGCATTTATTTAAAAATTCTCCTAGAATAATGTTTTTCTTTCCAACTCATGTATTTGAAAATGCAATTTTCGAGGTTATAAAACTGCTAAAAAGTGAATCTTTTCTATAGGTTCATTTAGTGTATAAAGAAAACTTATTTGAAACATTTATTGCTCAAAATATTTTTCAAAACCGAATTACAATTCAGGGCCCTCCTAAAAAACAAACAAAAGTTTCTGCATTTTTATCTTATCAGCGTATCTAGCGAATAATCATTTAAACAATGGAGAAAATTTTTAAAGAATCTTAACAAAATGTAAAAAAATGAAATTTTACACAAATTACAAAAATTACAAAATTTTATTAAAACGAGTATTATGAATGAACAGATTAGGAAATTTAAGGATAATTTACATTGTAATGGGAAAATTAAAGCAAAAAGATGTAAAAAATGTACTAATTGAAAAACCTGCAAAAAAATAAATAAATTCTTCAAAAATAGAAAAGTTTAAAAAATCAATGAAAGTAAAAGAAAGAAAATTAAGAAATATGATAATAATGCGTTATGAAATATTACACAGTTCAAGGAAGATTGATTAAATTGCTTTTTTTAAATCAAAATACTACGCAATAAACAGTAAAAGTTTTTAAAACAAAAAATTGAAATTACAAAAGAGAGGAAAACATGATTTTCAAAAAGTTAAAATATTTGTGGACATGTTTTTTTAAATTAAGAAAAATAAATAAGACAATCAGTAAAAAAACTGAAAAATGTTACTATAAAGATAAAAAAATACTTTAAAAACTTGTTTTGAAAATCAAGCAAAAAGCAATAATTTTTTTTAAATAAAGAATTAAGTAAAAACAATTAAACAATTTTAAGAAAAAAATCAATATTTCTAAGAAATAGAGAAATTCTGATCAAATGAGAAAGTTTATTATAAGATCAAATTTACAAAGAATTAAATAAATGAAAAAAAATCTTTAAAAATTATAAAAATTAATAAGTTATGACAAATGACAAAAAACCAAATAAACATTTTATAAATCATAAAAGTGAAAAAAATTATATTTTCCAACTTCCAAATTATAATAATAAATAAAATTAATCACTGGAAAAGTAAACAAATTTTTCTAAATATTGTTAAAATAAAACTGTATAAAATTAACTAAGGTAATTTTTGTAAAAAGAATAAAATTAAAAAAAATATATAAAATAAAAAAGTATTATTAAACACATAAAAAAAGAAAAAAATTTTAAAAAGAAATGAAAGTTACCTAAGTGATTTTATAAAAATACAGAAAAGCAATATAAAACATAACCTACCAAAAAAATTGTTTGAAAAAAAAATTGCAAGAAAGATTAATTAAATATTTCAAGAAAGTGATACAAATTAGTGTGTAAATAAGTCTACAATTTTTTCTATAATTTTCAACCGTTTGCAATTTACAATAATTCTCCTTAAATTTTTTAATATTATTCTCTAACTTTTTTAATTATTTTATTCTGTTGTAGATTATTCTCGACAGTTTTCGAATTTCTTTTTCAATTGTCAATTTTTTTGCACATTTCTCAATTATTTTCTTTAATATTAAATTATTCTCGTCATTTTGTAATTTTCATTAAATCATGAATTATTTTCTAAAGTAAATTTCATTCCACAATTTTTATTTAAGTTTATTCAATATTCCGAAAAACTTGACTTTTTTCAATTATAAACCATTATTTTAAATTATAATTTATGTCTTCAATTTTTGATTATTTTCTTCAAATTTCAATCTTATTTTTCAATTTTCAATTATTTTTTCGAATATTAATATGTTTTTTTAATTTTAAGTACAATTGTTCAATTATTCTCTTCGGTTTTCAATTATCTTTTAAAAATTTCATTTCCATTCTTCAATTTTAAATTTTTTCCTTAATTTCAATTATTTTGTTCGATTCAATTTTTTTCAATCCAGTTGTTCAATTAGCAATTATTTCCGACAATTATTTCTATAATTCTCTTAATTTTTCAATTTTCAATTATTTTTTTAATTATATATTTATAGTTTGATTTTTTAAATAATTTTTCCTGTTGTGTATTAATCTAGCCATTTTTCGAATTTTTATTTTAATTGTCAATTATTTTCGTCATTTTTCAGAAATTATCTTCAATTTTTTTTTCAATTTTTGTTATTATTCTTGTTATTTTTCAATTATTTTTTTCCATTTATTAATTATTTTCTTTAATTTTTAGTTATTTCTTATAATATTTAAAATTTTTATTTATTCTCTTGAAATTTTAGAATTGTTTTTCAAGGTTTTCAATTATTTTTTTTTAGCTGTGCTTTATTCTAGCCATTTTTTGATTTTTTTTCAATTGTCAATTATTTTCTTTAATATTTTAAAATCCTCGCCTTTCGCCAATTATTTTTCTCCATTATCAATAAGATTCGTTAATTTCAAATTTTGAGTTTCTTCAATTCTCAATTTTTTCTTCAAATTTCAATTCCATTTTTCAATTTTTAATTATTTTCTTTAAATTTAAAGTTTTTGTTATATTTTATCAATTTTTTTTCAGTAGTCTATTAATCTAGTCATTTTGTAGATATTTTCTTCAATTTTTTAATTATTCTCATTTTTCAATTATTTCTTTTAATTATTAACTATTTTTCGCAATTTGTAATTATTTTCTACAATTTTTTCAATTTGCAATTAGTCTCTTAAAGTTTTATAATGATTCTTTGAGTTTTTGAATTATTTTTTTTTTGTGTATTAATCTAGCCATTTTTTGAATTTTGTTTTTAATTGTTAATTATTTTCACGTTTTGTAATTTTTCTTTATTATTATCAATTTTTTTTTAATTTTATTTTAATTTTTAAATTATGAATTTATTTCTTTAAGTTTTTTATGTTTTCTCTAAATTTTTATTATTTTCTAAAGATTTCAATTATTTTCTTCAATTTTAATTTTTTTGTTTTGATTTTCAATCCAGTTGTTCAATTTGGTTTCAGCATTTTCCTATAATTTTCTTAATTTTTTGTTTAAATTGAATGTATATTGTCTAATTTTTTAGATTATTTTTAACAACTGTGTATTTATCTAGCCATTTTTCGAATTTTGTTTTTAATTGATATCTATTTCCGTCATTTTTCATATATGATCTTTTCCATTTTGTAATTATTTTTGTAATTTTCATTATTTGCATTTCCAAAAATTTATAGTTTTTAATGACGAACAGCAATGTTAAGTTTCTCATTAGTGTTGCTGTTAATTATTGTTTTACTATATACATTTAATAATTACAACTTTGGTTAATTAAAACTTATAAGTTTGAAAAAATTAAAATTTGAGTTAATTGACGTTTGGGATTTATATAAATAATAATGGCTTTGAATTAGTTAAGTTTAATATAGTTTTCGACTTTCTTTCTATCAAAATTTTTTTAAATTAAATTCGGATCATTTTGAATTAAAATTTTCATATTATTATTAAAGAATTATTAAAGAATACAAGATTGAAATTGAAGTTTTTAGGATTTATCTATCTTCCTAGAGTTTCTTAAAAAATTGCGGATCGTTTTAAAAATTCTCGTCAATTCGAAAGTTTTTTTCACGATACATTAAATTCTGGCACCGGGCTCTTTTGGGTTCCGGACCCTGAAGCACGTGCTTCATGTGCTTTAAGGTAGATCCGCCCCTGTTAAAATTGTAAAATTAGTTGTGAGATAGAAAGAGATAACACTATAGTGCCATCTCTTTCTTTCTTATATAATACCCCCTCCAAAAATCTTGTAAGGTATTACGTGACTGGTAATTTCCGGTAATAACCGGTAAATCCTTACAAAAGTGGTAATAATTTAAATTAAAAATATTTGATGAGTTTCCTTAAGTAAAAACAATTCTTTTATTATTGTTTTTATGGGTGCCATTGTTATGTTACAATTTGAGTATGCTATGAACACACGAAAAGAAATATACATGGAAAAGTTATTTTTCTTGAAACTAGCAGACGACGGCCTTGCTTATGTTCAGACTCATAACCTTACTTTTGCATTGTTTTGCTTTTCTTGTGTGGTGTTTTACTACTTATACTTTATTTACTACTTTCTTTGTCAGGTTCTTCCTTTAAAAGCGGAGCATGCAGAAGGTATTTACGAGTTGTATCCTGCCAATGATATGGAATGTCACGAGGTTTTTCTACGTCTAATTAGGATTTTGCCAGCAGCCGGTGTTTTCGTAAATGGAAAATTGGCAGCATGGATGGTTCAGTCGTATTATGGAGCCATGTTTTCCATGCAAACTAAACCAGAACACCGAAGAAAAGGCTATGGATTGCGACTAGCTAGGTAAATTGTTTTATATTATGTATTATTATTATTATTTTTATCTTTTATTAAACACCACCGGCCAAAATTGTGGGCCCACTTACAAAAATCGTATTAAAAAGATGAACGTCTTTGAATGTTGATAACTCTGTTAGAAATTAGCAAAAATAAATTTGTTATAGACCATTGGAAAGCTCGTAAAATTTGCCGCCAAATAGTCCTAGCTTAGAGCTTTTTTTATTAATAGAAACGGAGATTTGATGTGATAAAGACAAGTGAATTGTTCGTTTTCAGTGAATTTGCATTGTTCAAATTTGATGGGATGCATTTTCTAGAGAAATACTAGGAAATTTTAGAAATTCAGCTAAATAAGACCTTGAACTTTTAACTTTAAAATAAGCCAAAGAAAACTTAATTAACTTGATTGGTTTGAAAGTTATAAGTAAATATGTAATACAAAAAAACGCAGACTCTCGGCTGCCTGACGTGTTCGAAATACATGGAGAGGGGGTAAACAGTCAGTGGCGTAACTGGGAGGGCAAGAGCCCTGGGACAAAAAAAATAGGGCCCCAATTATACATAATAATTTACAAGTTTAATTCCTTCATTCATTCATTCTGCCCACACCTGACATTTATCACTAGATGTTTTTTTTTCTTTTAAAATTGTAAATCATATTTCATCTTTTTAAAATGTTCTCAAATTTTAAATTTATAGCAATTTTAATTTCTTCAAATGTCAGTTAATGAGAACTTGCTTTGATTAAAAGTTATAATTAATCCACGTTTCAAAAATATACTAAATTTGAAGTGATTTTAAAATTTCTTCAATTTATAATCATTCTTTTCTATTATAATTTCAATTACTTACACTACAATTTTGTACTATTTTTATCATTTTTCAATTATTTTCTGCAATTTTTAATTGTTTCTAAATTGTTTCACTAAATCTCAAATTTATCTTCTTCAAATTTCATCTATTTTATTTGGTTTCTTCAATTACTTTTTTAATTTTAATTTTTTTTACTCTTAATATTCAATCAATTTAACTATTTATTCCGAAATTTTATATTATTCATCAGAAATTTATATACATTTTTTTAATTTATCATTATTTTCGTCATTTTGCAGTTACTATTTTCAATTTTTATTCATTTTAATAATTTCTGAATTAATTTCTTGAACTTTCAAATATATATCTTAAATTCTCAATTTTTAATTATTTTGTTCGCTTTTCAATTCTTTTTATTATTTTGCAATTATTTTCTTTGTCTTTCAATATTTTCATTATTTTTGATAATTAATTTCCTAAATTTTCAGTTATTATCTCAAGTTTAGATTATTGTCATAAATTTTAATGTTTTAAACAACTTTTCAATTATTTTCTTTTGCTTAAAAATAAATTTTGTAATTTTTCTATTATTTTCTTTAATTTTTAATTATTTTTATTACTTTCGCATACTTTTCAAAAATTTAAATTATTTTCACCAATTTTAGTTAATTCTGCGATTTTTTCATTTTTCTATTAATTAAAAATTGTTAATTAATTTTGTAATTCTTTTCTTTTTAAACATACTTTCTATGATTTTTGCAATTATTTCTCTCAAATTTTTTTACTGTTTTCAATTTTCATACTTAAATTATTTTCATCATATTTAATTTTTTTTTCTTAATCTTAAATTATTTTCAGCATATTTCAATTATTTGTTTCAATTTTTAATTAATTTGATCATTTTTTAATTATTTCCTCGATTGCTAATAATTATTCTCATTTTCTAAAATTTATTATTTTCTTAGATTTTTAAGTATTTTTCTAAAATTTCAATTATTTTCCTCAACATTTAATTATTTTCAATTTTTTTTATAATTTCCAAACTTTTTTTTATTAATTATCGTAAATTTCAATTATTTATAGCTTTCTTTAAATCTTTTCTCCTATTTTTAGTTATTCTCAGTTTTTCAATTGATTTCTAAAATCTTCACGTAACATATGTTTCTCAAATTTCAATTATTTTTTTTTATTAAAAAAAATGTGTAATTTTTTCAATTATTTGACTCAAATGTCATTTATTTTTTTTACAACTTATTGTTTGTATAATATTCCAATTATTTTTCTCAATCTTAAATTATTTTCAGCATATTTTAATTATTTGTTTCAATTTTTAATTAATTTTATTTGTTAGTAAAATACGCATTCTCCAGACCAATCAAAAAATTTATTATTAATTAATTTTATCATGTTTTAATTATTTTCCTCGATTGTTAATTATTATCCTCATTTTCTAACATTATTTTCTTAGATTTTTAAGTATTTTTCTAAAATTTCAATTACTTTCTTCAATTTTTAATTATTTTCATTTGTTTTCATAATTTCCAAATTTTTTTTATTAATTATCGTAAATTTCAATTTTTTATAGCTTTCGTCAATTCTTTTCTCCTATTTTTAGTTATTCTCATTTTTTTAATTGATTTAATTGATTTAAATACACTTCGTGTATTTTTCTCAAATTTCAATTATTATTTCTTATTTAACAAAAATTCTGTAATTTTTTCAATTATTTCACTCAAATGTCATTTATTTTTTTTACAACTTATCATTGTTTGTATAATGTTTCAATTATTTTCTTCAAGTTTCAAATGCAAACATCATTTTTCAATTATTTTCAAAAATTTATTTCCATCAATTTTCTATTTTTTTCATTTGTTTTTTAATTTCAAAATTTTTAAACTATTTATCTGACATTTCAATTATTTCATTCAATTTTAAATTGTTTATATTGTTTTCTTCTATTTTCAATTACTTCCGTTCTTTTTCATAATTTCCAAAAAGTTTTTAAATTATTATTTTTTTATTTATTTTCTGTAATTTTTAATTATTTTTCTTTTTTTCTTCAATGAACTTTTTAAAGTTTTAAGTATTTTTCTGAAATTTTCTTTAACTTTCCTTTATTTAAAATACAATGTCATTTTTTCAATTATTTTCTCAAATTAAAATTTTTTTTAAGTTTAAGGTATTTCTCCGATGGACAGTCCCTGTCAAAAGTTAATATTTCAGATAATAGCGATTATTAATTAATATAAATTATTTCTCAACTTATTATTTACCATTATTAGTTAATTAGAAATCGGTCAATATTTATTTAATGAAAATGTTTTAAAAATGAACAAAAGTTTATAAATTTTTAACGTTTTTCAAAGATATCTTTTTTACAAGTCTGTCTTTTCTTAATTTTTTTTAAAAAATGGTACAAATTAAGTAAATAATAGCTTATTTTCTTGAGAAAAACAAACTCTACAACTTCACCTCGTAAGATTTTTGAAAAAGTTGATCATTTTTTAAATAAAGCAGTTTGTTTATAAATATTTAGAAATATGTTTTTAAATAAATTATTATATTTAAAAAATGGTCCACTTTTTCAAAAAGCTAACGTGGTGAAGTTGTAGAGTTTGTTTTTCTCAAGAAAATAAGCTATTATTTACTTGAATTGTAACATTTTTAAAAAAATTTTAAGAAAAGATAGACTTATAAAAAAGGTTTCTTTGAAAAACGTTAAAAATTTAGCAACTTTTGTACATTTTTAAAACATTTTTTTAAAATAAATATTGGCCAATGTCTGATTAACTATTAGTAGTAAATAATAAGTTAAGAAATAAATTATATTAATTATTAATCGCTAATAATTGAAATAGTAACTTTTGGCAGGGACTACCCATTGAAGAAATACCTTAAATTATTTGCCTTAATTTTTATTCATTTTTTTTCAATTTTCAATTATCTTTTCTAAGTTTTCATTATTAAGTTTTTTTCAATTTCTTTTTAAGATTTCCAAGTATTTTTTCAATTTTAAATTATTTTCTTTATTTTTAAAACAGTTTTACAATTTTTTTTACTTACTTTCCCTAATTTTTAATTGATTTCATTTTTTTTCAATTATTTTGCAAAATTTGGAATTACTTTGCTTTATTTCAATTATTTGTTGTAATTTTTTTTAATTTAAAATTTTTATTTTTAAAATTTTGTTCTAAGTAAATATTTATTTTATTTATTTATTTTTGACCAGGGGCCTTACTTTGCCCCTTAACAGTTACGCCACTGCAAACAGTAGAATCGACACATTAAAAATTTTTCAGGCACGGTTGACATCATTTACTTATAACTTTCAAACCAATCAAGATAATTAATTTTTCTTTGGCTTATTTTAAAGTTAAAAGTTCAAGGTTTCAGTTAACTTAATTTCTAAAATTTCCTATTATTTCTCTAAAAAATGCTGCTTACCAAACTTGAGCAATGAAAATTAACTTGTCTTTATCACCTTAAATCTCTCTTTCTATTAATCAAAAAAAGCTTGAAGCTAGGACTATTTGACGGTAAATTTTAAAAGCTTTCCAATGATCTATTAAAAATTCAATTTTGCTAATTCCTAACAAAGTTATCAACATTTAAAGACGTTAATCTTTTTACCAAATTTTTGTATGTGGTCCCACAATTTTGTCCGGTAGTATACATATTAAACGTTTTATTATATTGTTTATTTTTCTTCAGATATTTAACAAAACTAGTCGGACATCGTGGCTACAGTCCATTCGTTGTGATACGTCCAGAAAACGAAGCAAGTCAAAGTCTTTATAAAAAATTAGGTTTCAACAAATTGTATCAAATGGTTCGGATGATATTTGTGCCGAACAGATTGCAAGAGATGAAGAATGGGACAAAATCGATATTGAGGGACACCTTAGAAAATGCAGTTAGACAATTAAATATCGAGGAAAGGATAATAAGCGCGTTTCAAAATGAGGGAAACGAAGTGGAAAACGGTAAAGTGAAACCGGACGATCAAAATAACGACGATAATTGTGCTGGTAAACAGGAATTGGAAACTATAGGCAATGGGGAGGAGTGTAATTACATCAAAGAGGAGACTTTGAACTCAATTAAAGAACAGTCTGAGTAATGAAAAAAAAAATAATAATCAGCACATTAACAGAATCTCAGGTGTGTTAAAAGTGTGGAAAATTGTGAAATTGCATCAGAAACAGACTTTAAAAAGAATGACGATGTTGATGAAAAGGTGATATCTAGCTACCACAATGAAAATAATCACGCATTCTGCTTCTCTGCACCAAACTCAAAAAGTAGAATTGTAAAACTCGGTGCGATAAAAAAAAAATTGGAGGAGAATGATTATAAATTAAGGTAGGACAACAGTCTCTATTGCCGTTTCGAATCTAATGTAGCTGACATATATTCCTCTGGCTATTCCTTAGGAATGCAAAAGTACAAAAGAACAAGCTTCAAAGCGCTGTTTTAATTTTTATTATTGTTTTTATATTTTTTTAAAAATTAGAAAAGAGAAAAGACTGCCTGCTTAGTTTCAAAGTGCACAAGTCTCAGTAGATAGGATTTTTTAAAAAAAAAGAATACTCTTGTACATTTTAAAAATAACAGGCACTATGGATTTACCGAAGAGAAATTTTACTTATAAAAAAAAGCGAATTTTTATTAAATTCGTCCACTAATCGTTAATACGGCAAAGGTAGCATTGTCCTGCGTTGATGTCGCATATGAATATATATGTATGCATTAATATATTTATAGTAATATATTTATGCATATGGGAAAATATTTTGAAATTTCCATGTTATGAACGTGAAGTTTACGTGGGGCTTCTTTTCTCACTCAGAGATATAAATTTTTTCGCGCAGAGATATTAAAATTTCTGTGCGTTTTTTCCATATCACAGCGTCCACGTGACACTTTCAAATAAATTTAAAAAAAACCCACAATCTCTCGGAATTACTCTATTATAGAATTAATCTGACTTCCTTCGACATTCCATTATTTTTAACTAATTAATTATTATTATTTCAATAAGTAGGGAGAATTTTAAAATACATTTTTGGAAGATGAGAAAAGCTTCCTTGGCCAGGAATACTTAATAAATCTTCTTAGGACTTGTAGCATTTTATAGATAATAAATTTTTTTTACTTATTTAATTTTACTATTGAAATTTTGAAAAATATGATCTTACAGTGTGTACTTATATTGATTAATAATACAGACTGATGTTTACATCTTCTCATTGTATTTTTTATCTATTTAGTATCTAGAGCTTGTTTTATCAAATTCGTTTTTAAGCTTATTTAAACAGTTCCAAAGTACTTTTACAGTAGTGTCAGTTTTACTTTTAAATAATGATAAAAATTAAATAGTCTTTTTGACTGCAGCTGATGAAGAATAATTTTGAAAACTTGCGAATGAGTCGGAAAAATGTATGTGTATCAGAATGAATCAACGTAATACTTTAGAGAATCAACGTTGAAACGATCTGTGATTTATAATTTATGATGAAAAGTTGTTAAAGCCTCGCGTGAACTACAAATGTTTGAAATTTAAAAGCATTACTGTATCGATGTTCATTCAATTTAAATTATGTTCATCGAAACTCTACTAACAATATTTTCATAAATTGAAAATTAAGAGCGATTAATTTTAATCCGAAATTAATTAATATTAATTTTTTATTAATATCTTCAAATAATTTACATTATTTGTTACTTCGTATTTTTAACTAATTTAGACGACGTCCAGATTTTTAAAAAGACACCTCACGTAATTAATGGACGTCTGCTTACATTATTTTTTAATTAATATCCTTGATTAATTAACAATATTTGTTTATTAATATCTTAATCTAATTTACATTATTTTTTAGTTCATTAAATTTAGACTGAGGGAAGTTCTACTTTTAGACCTAATCTGAAGCATAAAAATCGTTTTAATTCCAAAATATACATTTTAATAATGTAACAAAAGTTTTTTCTGATAAAAACGATTTTCTAATTTGAGGTTATGTCTAGTTATCGAGCATCCTTGATCAACAATTTTATAATCCATGAATTATTTCTCATTACTTTTTAGATTTAGAATTTTTACAAATTTTAGTCACAATGATACGTTAAAGTTAAGATTTAGTTTAGAATTTAGTATATAGAGCTTTTTTATCAAATTTATTTTTTAGCTTTTTATTTTATTATTTTCTTATTAATAATTAATTTACACCCGACAAAGAAGTGATTTTTTTAAAAAAAATATTTTTTTACCATTTTTTTTAGGATTAGGTACAAAATAAAAAAAACAAGTATTAAACCTTCTTACACTGCATTTTTTAATTTTATTTTTTTAGAATTTTAATAATTTTTTTGTTTTTGTTTCGTTTTTTGAAATTGTAAATTAAAATATTTAGTGCATCAATACAGTAATACATTTAAGTATCAGTATTATATGAATAGTAAAGACTACCAAGGCGGTAATACTAACTTATTAAAATACGAAATCGCGCAAAAGAAAAATATAAGGCGCCTCAGCTCGATCGATTAAAAAAAAAAAGTAAATTATTCTAGACAAATGTACCTATAATTTTTTCTACATTTCATAGCATTGTAAACGACGATAAAAAATGTATGTAGATGATAGAAAGGCGAAAATCGAATCGAGCTGAAATGACCGATAATTCCTAAAGGCCCCCAATCCCTATTTTATTTTTAATTTTAAATGCTATGGGGGCTGGCTGTGATACACTTCACTGATCAATGCGTGGTGTGAACAAAACCCTGTAGAAATTATATTTGTTTAGAATCTAGTAGCTTTTTGAAAATAAAGATCTTATTTTTAAATTTTTGACAGCGTTTGTTTACAATTTACATTTTTAAATGTTTAAATCGGATTTTATTTTCAACGTAAATTTACTTTCTTTAATTGAATTTTAAGTTAAAAGTATTTTGCATTTTGCAGTTAAAATAAAAAAATGATAATCATCAGGTACTGTAAATTATAATTAAAATTCAGCATTAAAAGAAAGTATGCAAATAATGATATAAAATACCTATGTAAATTTTTATCACTATTAACTCACATCACGTATCGATAAACTTTTGCCCTTGTTACATACCAGTCTAGCCTATAAAAAAAAAATTGATAAATCCCTACAGTGCTAAGTATCTATATTAATATCTTATAGAGGTTTTGGGAATGCAAATAGCGACTCCACCCAGATGAAAAAATACATTTGCGTTACACGGGTCCACTTTGCAATCATTAAAAAAAAAAATATATAAATCTGTAAATTGAAAAAAAGAAAAAAAAATTTTTTTGATAAGTTGATCGCTAGCCTGACTAACATTAAAGAATTTGTAAACCTGCCGAGAATAAAAATTAGCGTGTCCACAAAGATCTCCGCCTGTTTTAGGTCAATTAATATCTCACGTCATCCATTGTCAAAATCAATCAATGAAAATTGTGAAAAATGTGTGGATTATTTGTAAGGGATGTAGAGAGCTTTTTGTAAAAGTTTGTTTTACTTACCAGTGAAAGCATGAAAGTGAGACAGTAATTTTTCAGGAGAACTATAATAGATAAGTCGTGAAAAAATAAAATGATGAAATTAGAGAACAAATTTGAATTTTTATAAGAATCTCTCATATTATACAGGAATTTTACAATGAAAATTCATAGTGTTACTTTTTCAAAATAAAAATTGTAATCTTTTTTTCATTTTTGTTTCAAGCACAAGAAGAAATAATTGACGAAAGAAAAATTCTAATAATTTTGAAAGTCTGACTGTTTATAAATGTGAAAAATATACTTGTAAAGAAAATTTTCCATCAAAAAGTTGCATTAACAAAAAAAAAAGAGAATGATCAATTGAAATGAGAACGACAACGAAGAAACCTCAACATTTGATTCCACAAGCTTCTAGCTTAATCTTAGAATCACGACTATTTTTCGCAGTCGGGCCTAAACCTTTCTTATACTAAATATAAAGATTTGTGTACTGACTTCTTTATCCCAATTTTCTTGAGCACATGCTGTTAAATGCAACAAAATTTCTCTGTCAGAATAAACATTTTAAACAATAATGTAAAAATGAATTAAGTCGACGAACTTGTGCCACGAAATTGATATTATATTTCAAATTTAAAGTGTATTTGTTGAAAAAAGAAAAAAACTGTACGAAATTTATTTCAAATATACTACGACAAATGAGTAATAAATTACTCGGGAAAATGTAGACGTACTTTTTATTAACGAATACACTTTAAAGACAAGTAATTTCAACGGAAGAATTTGGAATTAATAATACTTTATAAACTGGATGCAAACAAGTGGGTAATAAATTGGAGAAATATATGCCTTTTTGTTGAATTGATTTATTTGTAAAGAAACCGAATTTCCTTATGTTTTTATAAAACGGGACATTTTATTTGAAGAAGAGAGTCTTTTTGGAGTCGTTCACAAATTACTTTAAAATATTTTGGACCATTTTTTTAGCCTCTTCCCTTTATTTTATAAATGGGTAAAAAAAATTACAGAATTTCTGGACGCAATCGATTAGTTTGAGCCCTTTTTAAGTGTACAAAATTATACTTTCCATACAGTGAGAAAAAAAATCTTTTCCTTCTACCGTCTTTTTTACCCCTTTAGAACTTTAGAGACTTTTTTATCATGCAATTGGACAAAAACATTATTATTAAATTGTTATTCAATTTTAAAGAAGTTTTCTTAAATTTTAAAAATATTGTAAGCTTTTATTATACATTTAAAGTTGTTTTCATTTATTTTTGTAAATTTCTCACGTTTTAAATAATTATACCTAAACTATTTGATTTTAAATATTTCTTTATATTTCATTAAATTAAAGATAGGTTTTAAGCTATTTGTTCTACATATGTTATATATATATATTTATTTATTTATTTAAAACACTTCTGAATTTCTAAATTTATTTTACAGGATTTTTTATTTTCTTAATTTATTTTTACATTTTCTAAACTTTTAGCCAGGACCGGATCAAGGCTGTCACGGGCCTAAAGCACAAAAAAATTTCAGGACACCCCTAAAAAAAGAACAAAAGTTTCTGTATTTTTATCTTATTAGAGTGTCTAGAGAATAATCATTTAAACAATGGAGACATTTTTTAAAAAAAAATCTTAAAAAAATGTAAAAAAAAAAAAATTTTACATAAATTACAAAAATTACCAAATTTTATTAAAACCAGTATTATGAATGAACAGATAAGAAAGTTAAAGATAATTTACATTGAAATAGGAAAATTAAAACAAAAAGATGTAAAAAATGTACTACCTGCAAAAAATAAATTCTTCAAAAATAAAAAAGTTGAAAAAATCAATGAAAGTAAAAGAAAGAAAATTAAGAAATATGGTAATATTATGAAATATTCAGTTTAAGGAAGATTGATTAAATTACTTTTTTAAAATCAAAAAACTACGCAATAAACATTAAAAGTTTTTAAAACAAAAAATTGAAATTACAAAAGAGGGGAAAAAATGATTTTCAAAAAGTTAAAATATTTGTGGACATGTTTTTTTAAATTAAGAAAATAAATAAGATAATCAGTAAAAAAAACGAAAAAATGTTACTAAAGATAACAAAATACTTTAAAAACTTGTTTTGAAAATCAAGCAAAAAGCAATAATTTTTTTTTTAATAAAGAATTAAGCAAAAACAATTAAACAATTTTAAGAAAAAAACCAATATTTCTAAGAAATAGAGAAATTCTGATCAAATGAGAAAATTTATTATAAGATCAAATTTACGAAAAATTAAATAAAAGAAGAAAAATCTTTAAAAATTATAAAAATTACTAAGTTATGACAAATGACAAAAAACCAAATAAATATTTTAAAAATCATAAAATTTAAAAACATTATATTTTACATCTTTCAAATTATAATATTAAATAAAATGAATCACTGGTAAAGTAAATAAATTTTTCTAGATATTGTTAAAATAAAACTGTATAAAATTAACAGAAGTAATTTTTGTAAAAATAATAAAATTAAAAAAAATCTAAAAAATAAAAAAGTATTATTAAACGCATAAAAAAAGAAACAATTTTAAAAAGAAATGAAAGTTACGTAAGTGATTTTATAAATATACAGAAAAGCAATATAAAACATAACCTACCAAAAAAAATTGTTTGAAAAAGAAAAAATTGCAAGAAAGAAAAATTAAATATTTCAAGAAAGTGATATAAATTAGTGTGTAAATAAGTCTACAATTTTTTCTATAATTTTCAACCGTTTTCAATTTACAATTATTCTCCTTAAATTTTATAAGTATTCTTTAACTTTTTTAATTATTTCATTCTGTTGTAGATTATTCTCGACAGTTTGCGCATTTCTCAATTATTTTCTTTAATATTAAATTATTTTCGGCATTTTGTAATTTTATTTAAATTATTAATTTTTTTCTAAAGTCAATTCCATTCTACAATTTTCAATTAAGTTTATTAAATATTCCAAAAAACTTGACTTTTTTGAATTATAAACCATTATTTCAAATTACAATTTATTTCTTCAATTTTTTATTATTTTCTTCAAATTTCAATCACATTCTTCAATTTTCAATTATTTTTTCGAATATCAATCTGCTTTTTAAATTTTAAGTTTAATTGTTCAATTATTCTCTTCAGTTCTCAATTATGTTTTAAAATTTTCATTTCCATTCTTCAATTTTAAATTTTTTCCTCAATTTAATTATTTCCAACAATTATTTCTATAATTTTCTTAATTTTTCAATTTTCAATTATTTTTTAAATTAAATATTTATAGTTTGATTTTTTAAATAATTTTTTCCAGTTGTGTTTTAATCTAGCTATTTTTCGAATTTTTTTTTTATTTGTCAATTATTTTCTTAATTTTTTAGAAATTATCTTTAATTTTTCTTTCAATTTTTTGTTATTATTCTTGTTGTTTTTCAATTATTTGTTTCCATTTATTAATTATTTTCTTTAATTTTTAGTTATTTCTTACAATATTTAAAATTTTTATTTATTCTCTTAAAATATTAGAATTATTTTTCAAAGTTTTCAACGTTTTCAATTTTTTTTTTAGTTGTGCATTATTATAGTCATTTTTTGATTTTTTTTTCAATTGTCAATTATTTTCTTTAATATTTTAAAATCCTCGCCTTTCATAAATTATTTTTCTCCATTATCAATAAGATTCGTTAATTTCAAAATTTTGATTTTCTTAAATTCTCAATTTTTTCTTCAAATTTCAATTCCATTTTTCAGTTTTTAATCGTTTTCTTTTATATTCAATAACTTTTGGCTTCTTTTAAATACTTTTTTCAATTTTTAATTATATTCTTCAAATTTGAATTTAAATTTTCAATTTTCAATTATTTTATTCAATTTCAATTTTTTTTTTCAGTAGTCTATTAATCTAGTCATTTTGTAGATATTTTCTTCAATTTTTTAATTATTCTCATTTTTCAATTATTTCTTTTAATTATTAACTATTTTTCGCAATTTGTAATTATTTTCTACAATTTTTTCAATTTGCAATTAGTCTCTTAAAGTTTTATAATGATTCTTTGAGTTTTTGAATTATTTTTTTTTTGTGTATTAATCTAGCCATTTTTTGAATTTTGTTTTTAATTGTTAATTATTTTCACGTTTTGTAATTTTTCTTTATTATTATCAATTTTTTTTTAATTTTATTTTAATTTTTAAATTATGAATTTATTTCTTCAAGTTTATATTATTTTCTAAAGTTTTCAATTATTTTCTTCAATTTCAATATTTTTTGTTTTGATTTTCAATCCAGTTGTTCAATTTGCAATTGGCTTCAGCAATTATTCCTATAATTTTCTTAATTTTTCAATTTTTTAGTTTAAATTGAATGTATATTGTTTAATTTTTTAGATTATTTTTAACAATTGAGTATTTATCTAGCCATTTTTCGAATTTTGTTTTTAATTGTCAATTATTTTCGTCATTTTTCATATATATTCTTTTCCATTTTGTAATTATTCTCGTAATTTTCATTATGTGCATTTCCAAAAATTTATAGTTTTTAATGACGAACAGCAATGTAAAATTTCTCATTAATGTTGCTGTTAATTAATATTTTACTGTATACATGTATTAATTGCAACTTTGATTAATTGAAACTTATAAGTTTGAAAAAATAAAAATTTGAGTTAATTGACGTTTGGGATTTATATAATGAATAATAATGGATGGAATTAATTAAGTTTAATATAGTTTTCAACTTTCTTTCTATCATAATTTTTTTAGATTTTAGTCCAGTAAATGGCTGTATCCGCCAGTCCTAAATAGTTATGTAAAAATGACTGAATTAATGTTTTCGGTGCAAAGCAGTAAAGCCAACAACATAATGTGTGTCTGCAAAAAACCTTTACCAAAAAGTCAAATTATTTAAAATAGTATCTGACAATTTAAAAAAAAAAAAAAGACTGACAGACTTTTTTATCTGTTAGATTTATATTTTACATGTAGAACTTTTTTTTAAAGTGTACCCATCCTATTCTGCCGTGTGATAGAAAAACATTGATAACTCATCACTTTGCTTCTTAGGTCGACTTTCGCGTAGAAGGCCATGTGAAAATAAACCTAAAGAGTAAAGTGAATTACTCAAGTTATTCTAACTTACGGCAGCATTTATTGCGAATTTCTTTATTATTTAAACACTTGATTAATTATGAAAAAAAAACAATAAATAAACATAAAAACATGATAAAAGAAGTGAAAAATATATTTTAAAAAAATCGCTTAGTTAATTCAGTAAATTTAAAATATTGAAAACAATTCAATTCCTTCGATTTTCTTGATACTGATAATACTAATATTTTTCTAATATTAACAAAATATTTTACTAAATTTACTAAAAATTATTCCAATCTGTTGAAATTGATTTTAAGGAAGTATCAAATAAACATTTTGAAGAATGGGTAGTCCAACTTCATGTATTTATATATTTAAATTTAAAGAAAATTTTTTCTAATGACTTTCTGTGAAAGGTGAAACTACTGGTGAAAGCACAAGTATCCGAACGCTTAACATTTTTATTTTAAAGCATTAACACATAGTTATGTTTATGTAAAATAAACTAAAGATATTATAAATAATATCAAGAATATTTAAATAAAGTTGAAATATAGTTAAAATATAGTTTCCTGCTGAAAGTAATGGGACAAAAACTTTATCTATTCGAATCTTTTTTAATCTCTATTTAAAAAGGATAAACTTTGTATATACTTTTCTATTCACGTTTATCTTTTTCTATCCTCTTTTTAGTCCCATCAATCCATTTGAATTCCTACTTCTATCCATCACAATTTATATCTTTTTTAATCCCAGAAACTTTATCCAGACCAATCCCAACTTTATCCGATTGAATCCTTTTCGTAATCAAATCTTTTTGAATTCCACCTCAATTATTTTATATTTCAATTAAAGCTATGAAGCGGTATATCCATTTTTATCTCTGATTTTCTATCCAAACTTATTTGAATAAAATCTAAATAACAATCAATCTATCAAAATTTATCTTCTTATTATCCACTTTAATCTTTTTGTATAAAATCTTAATCAGCTTTCTAAATATCAAAAAGTCTAATTTAAATAGTGCGAATTCGTTGAATGAGGATTAGTCAAAAAATACAAATTCAATTGGTAACTTTGACTTAAACCTTTTTCTATCATTTCCAATCTACATATCGATCCTTCCAAAAAAATTATAATTAGTTTTCACAACGAACGGATACTTTTATATGTAAAATTGATTCAGTGACGTTTAATTATATTATTTTTTTAAACTTTAATAAAACATTAAGTTTCAAAATTGTTTATGGGGCATTCTATTTCTAAACGACCCCCTTCAGAAACAATTGCCAATTTCGGCCGATTTGAGACACTTTTTAAATAAATATTTCTTCTACCTACTAAGACCAAATTACTTTTTTAATTAGCAGTTTTAAAAGAAAAATTCCTGAATTTTATAATAATAAAAAGAATTTTGTACAAATATATTTATTTTATACACAAAATGTAGTTTGAAAGTTAATCTTTCGAATATCTCAAAACACGTTGTTTCATATTTATTAAAAGTATATATTAAAAGAAAGCTTCAATATTCTAGTTTTTATTTCCGTAAAGTGAATAATGGACATTTCAGGGGATTTTGAGAAATTTAATAAAATTTACAGGCATATCAGAGGTTAAAATATGTTTGCATTGAGAAACATTTTTTGAACAGAGTGGCATTTGTTTTCTTTTAAATTTTGTATTTTTTTTAACTTTCAATTGATATATAATTTTATTTATATATAAATATATGTATTATTTATATTTCATTTCATTTTTATTTATTATTTAAATATCATTTCTTGTTAATTTTTTATTCTATTAGTCTTCAAATTAATAGATAATTTAAAAGCTAATAAAATACAAAATTTAAAAAAAGACAAATGCCGCTCGGCAAAAAAGTGTTTCTCAATTCATACATATTTTAACCCCTGAAATAACTGTAAATTTTAATTAATTCCTCAAAATCCCCTGAAATGTCCATTATTTACTTTACGGAAATAAAAACTAGAATATTTAAGCTTTCTTTTAAGATATATTTTTAATAAATCTGAATCAACGTGTTTTGAGATATTCGAAAGGTTAACTTTCAAACTACATTTTGTATATAAATTAAATATATTTGAACAAAATTCTTTTTATTATTGTAAAATTTAGAAATTTTTCTTTTAAAACAACTAATTACAAAAATAATTTGGCCTTACTAAGTAGAAGAAATATTTTTTTAAAAATTTTCTCATATTGGCAATTGTTTCTGAAGGGGGTCGTTTAGAAATAGAATGACCCTTATATTTCATTTTATAACGAAATGCACAAACCTATATTTTCCTAATTTTGGCGGCAATAGTGAATAAAATTGTAGATAATACAGAAGGGGAGAGTCGGGTAAGTTCGTCTAAAAAAAGTTTAGAGTAAAAAAAATATCATTTATTGATAGTTTTTAAATATACGAATCGTATCACAGTAAATAATCAACCTTTAAGAATAGAATGAGGTAATTATTGGAATTATTTATCAATGAAAACATTTAATAAATTATAATTAAAGTAGCGTAGTCAAAGCAGACGAATTCGTCGGAGATGCGGATAATTTCGATTACATAAGACGTAATATCTATATCTATAAATCATAAGTATATGTTTTCCGAAATTCATAAAATTATGCTTTGAAAGCATGAATTTGACACTTATTTAATATCCTTTACTATATTAAAATGTTACCAGTTTTGCGTTCATTTTTTCGTTAGTTTGTCCCTTTTATTAACTAAAATTTTATATTATTTTTCTTAATAAATCACTAAAATGTATTAAATATTAATTTTTTTTAAGTCCAACAGAAATCAAAAGTTCGTTTCTCGTTATATGTAAAATAATGTGTACCCGATTTGCTTTTAAAAAATGCATATCGTACGCAATGTATCTGAAATTGCTGTTTACATGTTTTTTGAGATTTACATGCATGGAAATATTTCTTAACATACTTATTTTGTAAACTTTTATTACTGCGCATATTTAACTAGACGAGGATCCTTCTGCGCATAAGTTTTGATTTTTACTTTTAAATGTTGTTAGTGATTTTGGTTTCCAAATGTTTAGTATGGTTTGAGAAACTTTGCTAAAAAATTTTAGCTACACCAAATGCATTATATTGAATCATTTGCTTTATAAAATTATTTTATAAGTACATTTTTTTTTAATGAAATAGCTTTTTTACAGTTTTTTCCAGCAAGAAAAAACCTTAGGGAGTCTAAGGCGCTGCTTCCCGAAATTTTTTTCGAGCTACGGCCTTGTACCGAAAAAAAAGTTTATGTTGTATGTACTTTTTACCAAAAGTCAATAGTTTTCTAAAAAAGTACAAAAACGTGTCAAGCACCATGAAAATATAGATAGTCTATCATTCTATTATTAAGTACTGATCAATAGACTGGTAAACTGAAACAAATGTTACCTATAGCACTTGATTTAAAAACAGTTTCCACTTTTTATGGCACCCAAACTCCTGTATAAAAAATATTCCATTTTTTGTGTCACTCTAACCCTGCACGGTAACACTGTACAAAACTTGACTTCCAGTTATGAGTGCGTTGCGTTGGTACACTGAAAAAATTTTGGTACAGTATCCGTCCCATAGAAATATTTCATTATTCTGTTAACTTCAGATTAAATATTTTGCATTGATTTTCAACGTAGTGAAGTTAACTGAATAACGTAATTTTTCATTTGGGACGGATACTGTACTTTAAAGTGCAGATGCTGCACCAAAATTTTTTCAGTGTAGCAATTGAATAAAACAAGCACACGGACGAATGGAAGGGGGGCGCACAGTGGGAACAAAAGCGATTTTTTTGGACAAAATCGTAGAACTTCTGAAGGAATAAAGATTTTTTTAAAATTCAAATTGGAGGTGAAAGCTGGATTCTTGTAGAATAGAGGAAAAATACTGAGAATTTCGAAAAAAAATGTTTAACCTATATAAAAAATGATTACAACAGCTACGGTTTTCGTTAAAAATCACATTTTTCCTCTCGCAGAACCAGGATAATGTTTTTTTTTTGTTCATTCTGAGATATTTTATAATTTTTTATGTTATTTTAACAAATTTGAGGTTACAATTCCAAATTTTAAAATGGCGGAATCAAAATGGTTTACTAAAATGAAATATCTATACATCTATAGATTGACTGAGAATCTTTAATCTAAAGGTTTCTTGCCTTACTTTTAATGGATTTGATTATTTATTTACAAATTTCAAAATGAACGATCAAATATAGTTCACTGTGGGAACAAATGCACTTCATTTTTAGACGAAATCGTAGAAATTCTAACAGAATAAAGATTTTTATATGGGCGATTCTTACGTAACTGCCCTACTTGGCGGCGTTGAAAAAATACACCTAAATTAAAAATATATTCTGAAGTGTATTAGTGAATTTTAAAGGTATATATGAGAGTAACTGAAAACCAAATATACATAAATATATATATTATAACTTCTATTATATTGCACTATAACTGCTGAAATTTCAGCTCCGTGGCGTGTCCCTTTTGCAAAATGTTAAATTTAATTTAATAATTTTCGGTGAAAATATCATTATTATAACTCAGCCTTTTTCAAGCATAAAGTGTCTATATTTATGAACAATTTAGGTTTATATTGCACTTCATAATACCTTTTTCATACTTATTACGCCTTCTAATAAGTTAAATCTCAATTTTGATCCATTAGCACTAAATCACATGTGAAAAAAGTTTTAAAAAAGAAAAATTTTTACTTAAAAAAAATTCTTTTTGTTAAAATCGCATGTGTATAAAAAAAGCGTTCAGTTCCATGTCATTACTATTATATTACTGTAACAACTATTTGATAGTATTGTTACCATTTTCTTTAAGTTTTCATGTGAAACAAGCGATCTGCAGAAGGAATAGATTTATTTTGCAATATTGTAGAAGTGAGGTTAGAATAAATGTCAAATTTCAGCTTCATGGCCTATATGAAGTGTTCAGTGTGCTTCATGCAGAGAAACTTTTTTATCTGTGGTGGTTATTTTAAAATATTATTCTATAAAGTAGTTTAGCAATGCCGGATTACATTGCTCGATCTCGATTTCAAATTATCCAAAAAATAAAACGAAATATTCATTATTAAATATTGTATTTGCTGTTCTGTTATAAAATTTTATATATATTAACTAATATCTAAAATACTGTTAGAATATTAAATAATTTATGAATTTATTATTTATTTTCGTTTTAGCAAAATATCAAAAAGAAATTTTTATTTTGTACAATATATTTGCAATAAAAGAATGCGGTTCAGCTCCACATGGCAGCCAATTTTCAAAAATTTGCTATTATTTTCGTATAAATATAGTTGTAGTAAAATCGTTTAAAATATACTTATATTACACGCTAATAAGAAAAATAAGTGCAGAGAAACATTGAATAAAAAAAATTTTTTTTTACCAAAACTTATCTTGAAATCGGGCAGTTACGCAAGAATCGACCATATGAGTCAAATTAATTTCTTGTAAAATAGAGGAAAAATATACAGAATGACAATAAAATATGTTTAAACTATAAAAATTGTCGTCAAAAATGACAATTTTCAATTCAAATTAATTTTTCCTAGAACTAGAAACATACCTTTTTTTATTGATTTGCAGATTTTATAGGTTAAACATATTTTATTACCATTTTCTATAATTTTCCTCTATTTTACAAGAAATAGTCTTTTATCTCCAATTGATGTATATAAAATTCTTTATTCTGTTAGAACGATTTCGTCTAAATGTAAAATCAAGAGTAAAATGCATTTGTTCCCACAGTGAAACATATTGGATCGTCCATTTTGAAAATTTTAAATAAATAATTAAATTTATTTAAACCAAGAAACCTCTAGATTATAGATTCTCAATCAATCTATAGATATTTCATTTTAGTAAGCCATTTTGAATCCGCCATTTTGAAATTTTGAATTGTAACCTCAAATTTGTTAAAATAACATAAAAATTTATAAAATATCTCAGAATGAACATAAAAAAAAGCATTATCCTGGTTCTGCGAGGGGAAAAATTCAATTTTTAACGAAAACCGTAGCTGTTGTAATAATTTTTTATATAGGTTAAACATTTTTTTTCGAAATTCTCAGTATTTTTTCTCTATTCTACAAGAATTCAGCTTTCACATCTTATTTTAATTT
Organism: Ganaspis brasiliensis; assembly: GCA_037103525.1. Lineage (NCBI taxonomy): Eukaryota > Metazoa > Arthropoda > Insecta > Hymenoptera > Figitidae > Ganaspis > Ganaspis brasiliensis. The sequence continues at coordinate 4,164,562 of JAZKLR010000294.1, forward strand.
CAAAAAATCTTTATTCCTTCAGAAGTTCTACGATTTTGTCAAAAAAAATCGCATTTGTTCCCACTGTGGGGCGTAGCACCCTTAAATAAAAGAAGCGACTCAAAAGATTATACTTTTATATTAAAATTTGGAATTTTATGTAATAAGTGAAGATACAGATATACAGTACAGGCCAAATTTGTCAGTGCACCCATTTTTTAAGAATTGAAAAACTTCTTTAAGCGTACAAAGTATAATTATTAAAAAAAATTTATTTTTATTTCCTAAAAGTAGATGAAGTGCGAAAAAAACCATGGTTTTTTGAAGTTCCTATGCTTGTTTTTAAGGTAATTTTCTAAGGAATAAAACTATTATATAAGCATTAAAGTGCAATTTTTATCTTAGAATATGCAGCGCTTGAAATTTGGACCAAAAAAGATAGAAAAATTATATCTAACGTCTTGATATCAAATACAGCTATAAAAAATATGACAATGTTGTAATTGTTAACAAATTTTTGAAAAAAATAATATAATAGGGGAGAGGGCCCCAAGTTGGACACCCCATCGATTTATTGCTGTAGAATCCAAACCGAATAAAATATATTAAAATGTTTTATACCGGATGAAAGTGCAATTTATAAGATAACTTATGGAAACAGAGATAAAATTTTATTTTGAACATTAACATTTTTTAAAGCATTTTTTCTAATTGTTAAAATTTTCGGTCTAAAAAAAAGTGGCCCCAAGATGGACACCTTCTTAAAAGTCTCTGAAAATAAAAAATTAACATCGTGTAACAATTCTTGAACTAAGTTTTAATAATTTTACAGAATTTATCAAGAAATAAAAGTTCTAAAAACTTCAATTTAATAGCTTAACAGTAAAAAGTAATAAAATATCGAAAAATATTAATATAATAAATTCTCTAACGATAAAATCACATTTTATGGTGGAAAATAAAGATTTTAATTAATTGGCTCAAAAAATTATTGAAAAACGTGTAAAATCGAAAATATGCAAAAAAATACATTTTAGGCTTGTCCATCTTAGGGTACATGACACCATTTTTTAATCCCCAGTAAAAATATATATCGGTAATTCTCCACGTAGCGCACAAATTGTTGAAAACAATTGTCAAAAAATTTTTTTATCAATATCATAAAAGTTAATATAAATTCTTCAAGTTAAAGTGTCTGAAATGAAGTGTCCATGATGGGCCGGACAAAATATTTATAATTTTAGTATTTTTTTTAAACAAATTACTTGTAAGCACTTATATGTTCCTTACGTTAAAAACTGTGTATGCAAATAGATTCTATAATGAAAATTAAAAACCGAGTGATGAATTCATTTTCACAAAAATTAAAAACGCTTTCTGTTAAAAATATTTTTTTCGGTAATTTATGGAAATTTGTGGGAATTTACACTGTAATTTATGGAAAGTTTCGCAGTAATCTATAAAAATGTGTAAAACATAAACCACGATTCCAAAATTTGAGTTTGGTAATTTATGGAAATTTATGCGGTAATTTATGGAAATTTTCGCGGTAATATATAAAAATGTGTAAGGCATAAACCACGATTCAAAAAATTGATTTTGGTAATTTATGGAAATTTATGCGGTAATTTATGGAAATTTTCACGATAATTTGTAAAAATGTGTAAGAATCAAATCACGATTCAAAAAATTTATTTTGGTAATTTATGGAAATTTATGGAAATTTTTGCGGTAATTTATAAAAATATGTAAGGCACAAACCACGATTTAATAAAATTATTTTGGTAATTTATGGAAATTTTTTAGGTGATTTATACAAATTTGTGTAATGTACAAACCACGATTCAAAATTTTAAGTTTGGTAATTTATAGAAATTTTAGAGTTAATTTATAAAAATGTCGATGTAATTTATAAAAATGTGTAAGCAACACACCATAATTTAAACTTTTTATTTCGGTAATTTATAAAAAAAATGTAAAGCACAAATCACAATTTAAAATTTTGATTTTGGTAATTTATGGAAATTTTCGCGGTAATTTATAGAAATTCTAGCGGTAATTTATGGTAATTTGTTTGGTAATTTATGGTAAACTTACTTGTACTATGGCAGTTTATAAGAACTTTCAATTTTATTGTTTAATACACCACACGCCGAACTTACACAAATTTGTTCATGTTATACCAATGCCGGTCGAAAATTTGAGGTTGGTGTAGCAATGTGCCGTTGAAAGTTTCATTTTGAAAATTTCGTTTTGAAAGTTTCAAATCATGAAACTTATGATCGATGAAACTTTTCATGAAATTTATCAAATTTGTAAATTATTAAAATTAAAGTAGAGAATTTTTCCAGAAGATTTTATCTTAAAAGTGAGAACATAAAAATTGTAAAAATTAAAAAAATTACTCTTTTGTGCGAGATATTTCCATTTTAATTTGCACAAAAATATTTATTATAAGAATTTAATGAATACAATTCTTCTAGAAAAACTTATTCTTCACTATTTTTTGAGGCACTTTTTTATGAAAAAAGTTTTTCTCCTTTTTTTAAAGAAATGTAAAAGAAATTTAAAGAATTTAAGATTAAATTTAACTAAAAATTTTTGCAAATCAAATAATGAAAATTAGAACAACAATTACAAAATTTAAGATAAAAACTGAAAAAAACGAAACTAATTTAAAATTGAAAACAAAACTCGAAAAATGTCGAGATAATTACACAATTTAAAAAGAATAATTTAAAAAATTAAACAAAAAATATTAAAGTTAAACAAAAAAATTAAAAAAAAAAAGAAAATTATAGAAATAACTGTTGGAAATAATTGCAAATTGAAAAACTGTTTAAAAAATCCTAAATAATTGAAATTAAAGAAAATAATAAAAATTTCAAGAAATAAATTGAAAATTTAAGAATTGAATTGAAACTTGAAAAAATAATTATAATAATTGAAAAAAAATTATAAACGAAAGAAAAAAAAATTCAGATTCAGAATAAAATTCCAACAATGGCTAGATTAATACAAAACTGAGCAAAAAATACATAATAAATAATAATTGTAAGAATTAGTTGGAAAGTGAATTAATTCACAATTAAAAAAATATAATTTTAAAAAATAAACAATTAATATTAAATTTAAACAAAATAATTTGAAAAATATGAAAATTATAGGAATAATTGTTGGAAGTAATTGAACATTGAACAACTAGATTGAAAATTGAAAAAAATAATTTAAAAAAGAAGAAAAAAAATTGAAAAATTAAGAAAATAATAAAAAATTGCAAAAAGGAATTGAAATTTTAAGAATAAAACTAAAAATTGAAAAAGCACAATAATTATTGAATGTAGAAGAAAATAAAATCAAAAAAATTTATTGGTACTCGGAAGAATAATTGAAAAAAGGCAATAAATTTTTAATAATAAAGAAAATAATTAAAAAATGGAATTGAAATTTGAAGGAAATAGTGGAGAATTAAAAGAAATAGTCTTACAATTGAGAAATTGAATTTAAATTTTAAAACAACTTTTATGAGTGAAAAAATCATTTAAAAAATCCGGGAATGAACCTGCAAATTATTATTATTATTTATTGTTTGAACGCAATTATTTTTTTGAAAAATAAACAATTTATGGTTTTCTTTATTTAGCTGATTAATTAACTGATCCTAAATTTACATGATTCAAATTTTACTAGAATACTTTATTTTAAGAAAATAATATAATTCGAAATATTTCTACTTCTGAAAATTTTGGTAATATTTTTAAATTTATAATGTTTAATTTGAATGAACAATGTGAAATTGCTTTGTTTACTATTTTATTCCCAAAATTAACCTTTTTGAAAACAAAAATTAAAAATATAATTTTTCAAAATAAAGCAATTTGCCTTCGCCAAATATTAATATCAAGTTATATTTTATATTTATATTTATTATATTATATTATATTTAATTTAAAGAAGATCTTAGTTTATTAATTAAAAATAAAGGAAAAATAATGTTATAACAATTAAAATTAAGGAAATAAATTTTTTTAGAAATAAAACATTAAAATTAAAACATTTAGAATAGTTTAATCATGCACTTACTTAGAAATATTAGAATTAACTTGAATAATTATTAACCAATATTATACAAATTTAAATTTTAGCGCCATAGTAAGAGTACTGAGTTTGCGCAGAAGGTCCCAACCTCTATTTCGTGAAATAAAATCATTTTCAAAAATTATTTGCATTGAAATTTGATTTTTACAGTTAAAAAGACTAATTCGAAACGTAACTAAATCATTATTAAACTATTAACTTTAAAAATTTAGACGTTATGGCTAAAGTTTCATAAGTTTCAATTAATTTGAAATTTTTCATTGAAACTTTCAACTGAAAGTTTCAAAAATTATAAATTTCGGAAACGGCACATTGCTAGGTTGGTGGAGACGGTTGAAACTATTTCGACCGGCATTATTAATTCCCTTGTTTTTTAGAAAATCATCATTAATTTTTAATTTCTCTCGCATGGATTACTTTTATATGATCAAAAATAATACAAATACACTTTATTCAACTTTAATTATAAATAATTTTCGAATTTATTGTAAAATATTCAACGACCGGTCGAGGTTGGTGGAGACGATTTTATGAGGCCCTGAACAAATTTGAAATTTGAATTGAAAAAAATGAATAAATCAATTAGAAAATTGATTGCTTTTTTCATGTATCAACTTAAGGAAGTTGATTGTTACTTATTCCAAAGTAGAACTATGTTAAAAATTTATTTTTATTTATGAAATTTTATTTTTATTAACAAAATAGAGGATAATAGAAAAAACTGTAGTCAAAGATAAATAGCAAAAAAAAATCTAAAAAATTTTTTTTTGTATTAAACGTTTTTTTTTATTTAATTATAATAAATTAAACAATACTATATGCCAATATTTATTGTACTTATTAGTGAATATTGGTACAAATATTAATTTTTCTTTTTTAATTTCTTGTGGGGACAGGTCAAATAATAACATTTTTAGCCTTTTAAACCGTTTAAACGAAAAAATATTATATTGTATACTATACAAAAGTATCTGTCGGTTTTTGTTTATAAATATAAAAGTTACCTTTTCACGTTGAAATAATAGAAGAAGACAAAAATTATTTGGGATTATTCTTTCAAAACATGGAGAAAGTGAATTTGTGCGCTACGCGGAGAATCACCCATATATGAATACTGAATTAGTAAAATCATTTTGAAATATTATTATACGATAATAACAAAAATGACAGAAAGCATAAGGCGCTGTCACCTTAAACAAAAATTTTATACGAAATGTCCATCTTGGAGCCCACTCCCCTATATTTATTAAAATTTTTTTAATTATTTTTATCTTAATATAATGTTTTCAAATTTTTATAAATTGTTTTGTCCAAATTCCGAGCCCTGCATATTCTAAGATAAAAATTGCACTTTAGTGCTTAGGTATATAATAGTTCTATTTCTTAGAAAATTACCTTAAAAACGCTTGTTTTTAATGGTTATTTCGTCAAAAATTCAAATTTTTGTGAAACAGTAAAAATTTCACTTTTTTAAATATATTTTAATAAAAAATGGACTAACTCACTTCACTCAGGTCTTATTTTCTTCAGAATTTCATCTACTTTTAAGAAATAAAAATAAAAAAATTTAGTAATTATACTTTGCACGCTTAAAGAAGTTTTTCAATTCTTAAAAAATGGGTGGAATGACAAATTCGGCCGGTACTGTACATTTTTTTGGCTTTATAGACTGTTTTTATGCTGGCTGTTTTTTGCATTTTTCTCGAAGGGTGTCTATTGGAACTCTAATTTAAAATTCCAGGACTTTTTCAGGACGGTTTTTTTATTTTTCTATGACATTAAATTCAAAGATTTTTATAAAAAGCACATTTTCTTTACAAGAAAACTAAAAAAAAAGTTAAAAATTATGTTCATTAAGGTGTCAAAGCAGTCAAAGAAAAAAAAATTGTTTCTTTTCCTAATGCTACTCCTTAATTTTGTTCTATATAAAAAAAATGAGACACGCATTTTTTTATTTATTTTTTTTTATTTAATATTTACCACTGCCGCTGAGGCCTTGAAAATTAACATTGAATTCTAATAGAAAAAAAGCATTTTTTCGTAAATTTGAAGTCAAATTTTTAAAAATTGATACTATTCAATTTGCAATTCATATTCCTTTTCAAAAATGTCCAAAAAATGAAACTCGGCGTTTTATTTATTAATAAATTTTTAAATTATTTTTAAAACGCCCTAAACCCCCTCTCACCCCTAAAAAAATTGGGAAAAAACCATTTTTTGCTCAATCATCTAGTTCTGTTTGTTTAAAATGTTTTTAACAACAAAAATATGTTACTGTATTATTTTTAAATATTTCTTAAATTATTTAAATTATTTATTAATTATTATAACAGTTTATTTTTAGTTTTTTCTTAAAGAGTCGGAATTTCGAATTTAGCATTTTTTTCCTACTTTGTAATTTTGTTTATTATTTATTGAACAAAAAAAAAAAGATTTATGAGTAGTTACATTAAAAAATGTTTAAACAAATTATTGTCAATATTTTCTAATTTTTGTAGAAATGTATCAACAAAATTATATGTTTTTCTGAATTGTTGTACAGCGTGCCTAACTGCCTAAGGAATACTAAAAAAATTAAATTTAAAGTTGAGAAAAATTTGAATAATAATAACCATAATTTGTTTAAACAATTTTTAATGTATGCAGTAATAAAACTTTTTTGGTTTTGGTTAATAATAAACCAAATTACAAATTAAGACTAAAAAACGGGATGAAATAATATCAATAATTTGTTTAAACAATATCTAATATAATAATATATAAATAAATTTTTTTTTTAATTCTAAATATATAAAGATTTAAACTAAGAAGAAAATACTACAGTTCTCTAAGGAAGAACTAAAGTTGTTAGTAAATAATAACAATAAATAGTTTAAGCAATTTAAAAAATATTTAAAAATATATTTTTTATTATTAAAAGCATTTTATTATTTTTTATTAAAAACAATTTTATTTTAAAAATATTTTTTTGACATTTTTGAAGAGAAATACATAGATTGGCAGATTAAGTAATATGAATTATTACAGATTTTATATCAAATTTTTTATTATAATTATGTCATATGTATGGAAGCAAAAAGTATGAATTTAACGCAAAAAGTTAGAAAAATTAGACACAAATTAATATTCTAATACATTTCCACTACTGCGCAAATTTACACTGCTATTTTCATAATAAGCGCATCGAAACACACAAGTTTACCAAGTTTTATTAAAATTAGTGGGGGACCGTTTTTGGGACTTTATTCTTGACACTTTTCTGTATTGTCTTAGAAAACAGTTGACTTTTGGTAAAAAATGCATACAACATCAAATGTGTATTTTTCTAAGATCTACAACTTATATTTAAAACATTTTGCGATATTTTGAATATTTTATTAGATAATAGCAAAAAGCAGTTATTTATAATAGTTTTTTTTATATTTTTTACCATGATAATCAAATTTTCGCCAATTTTCACTATCATTTTCGTAATCAACGCATCAAAATACACAAGTATACAAAGTTTTATTAAAATCGAACACTCTAAATCTGAATTAGTAAAAAATAATTAATTTGAAAGCAAAAATTCAGTCACTAATTCAAATAGTTTTATTACTATACTAATCATTTAATAAAAAATAACTAATTATTAGTCAAATTCATTTTTAGGTTATGTCAAAATAACCAACATTTTAGCAAAATTCTGTTTACTAATTTAATTAGTCAAATTTCAACTATATTTTCCTAACTAATAATTAGTTATTTTTCACTAATTGCTGAAACAAAAACTCAGCCACGATTTAACTATAATAATTAGTTATTTTTAACTAATTCAAATTTAGAGAGGAGGGGGGGATTCGGAACTGCACCAAAAAATTCTATTAAATGACAATTCACGCAAATGAAAATTCGGAAATATAATAATTCAGTAAAAAGCAAAAATTGTATACCATTTGAAAATTTCGTTTAATAAAAATTCTCTTTTATGAAAATTCTGTTACATAAAAATTGTGTCAAATGGACATTCTATTGAATGAAAAATCGGTGAAATAAAAAATCTGCTATTTAAAATTTTTATTTAATAGAATCTGTTTTAAATAAGATAAACATATATATATTCCTGGGTATCTTGACAATTTCTCGGAAAATTCGTCACAATTGAAAGTCAGCCTTACAAAATTCGATTCACTGGAAATTCAAACTACAGTGAATTGTATAAGAAATATTCATTCGTCTCTCCTCCAAGCCAACGACACCTTTCCAATTAAAATTTATTAGTCTCAATCAGTCGAGGAAAACAACAATTATTATTGTACACCAGATTAAAATCTCATGGGACACTGTCACTTGAAAACACAATGGCAACTTGACGCAAAAAAAAAAAAAAAAAAGAAGAAGCAGAATATAACCTATTATATCTCAACACTATCGCAACATTTCAATTGTTCTTTAGCGAACATTTTTTCGCGAGCGAATATGTCACAGATCCACGAAACCTCACGATCAAGTCTGCATTCAACGGAGGAATTGAGGCGAATGAACAGATGAACACAAGTGATCTGCGCATTGTCCAAGTTCTCCTCGTGAGTTTACTCGGAGCCTTTCGTTTATTCTCGTGCAATCTCGAGCTCCATGGTGGGGCAGTGTATTCGTGACGTCACATAATTAGAGTAAATACAAAGTAGTCTCGATGGGACAGCGGCGTGCGCTACACCGAGAGTCGCTTGTCCGTACGCGTTAAATTTCTTGGCGCTCTCACACATGCACACCGTGTGCGAAAATCCGTTTCCATTTATCGTATTATGAGTGTTTTGTGCTGAATGTGAATTAAAAAAAAAAAATACTAGATGAACGTGAAAACAGTGAGTGACATTTGGAAATCAAGAAATGGATAAAATAGAGGTAAGATAAATTAATTTTTTAAAAAAAATACGTGATTAATCAAAGCAAAGAAAAAAAATTTTTTTTTTTAATATTTTAATTAAATTAATGAATCGAGTGACAGTGTCAAAATTTGCGGGATGAGAAGGATGGTGGTCAAGGGGTGTTAGTGGGAGGTTGATCGTATACTTGGGCATTGTGTGTATCTTCAACGAGAGATACTATTAGATAAACTGGTTACTCTTTCTCTCTTTCTCCCCCACTGGATTTCCTCCCTCTCTATATAAACCTTGTGCTGTCTCTGTTTCGCGCATGCCACTCTTCCCGCCGTCTCGGTCGACCCTCATCTCCCTCACTACCTCCTACCAAATTCTCTATCCCCACCCATTGCTTATTCCATCTTTTTCTTTCTCACTTTGTCAAGTATTTATAGATGTTCCTTAACCCGATTTAACACCATCATTACTATTTGTGCTCCACGCATTGTATTAAAGCAAATTTAATGAGATATCTTTATTTTTTTTTAATTAAAATTAATTAAACTTTCATGGATTATAAGAGCCGATAAAAATTCCGAGCACACTCGAGCGTTTGCCTGATTCTGAATCAATATGCAAATTTTATTGGGTGTTATTTAGAAACGAAGGAAATTTCGTATTTTCATTTAGAATTAAAATTGGATAATAAAACTTTTTCGAGTTTATGAAAATAAATGAGTTTATAAAATTGAAAAGAAATGAATACGTGTGTGTATATGTGTGTGTGTGAATATGGAAGTTACGGTTGACGTGCGTTTGGCTGGGGGACAATAAATTCTCCCGAGCACCTTTAAATTCAATTTAAATTTATTTTTCACAAAAGAACATTTCAGATTTCAAAAATCGTTGCTTTATTCCAATATTTGAGAATTATTTTTTCGGAAAATTGAAAAATGCTTAATTAAAATAGTGACCGGAGATTTTTGCACACGTCAGTGTCTGATTAATGTTAAAAAGGTACTATTGACATTAGTGCGGGGAGCCTCGCCCTGTTAAATTGAAAGTATACATTTGAAAATTAAATCGATAATCGCGCGATGCGGGGTCGAGTGAGTCACGGTAAATAATTATATTTTATATCTTGTGATAATGCGCGACAGTTGTTATCGCAATGCGCAAAATATTTCATGTTTATCCATTTTTTTTTTAATTGATTCAACTTCCTCTTCTCAACTCAAGAGGAGTCGATTTTTTAACTCAGGGGTGGCAGAATCATTATTTAAAATGTTTTCTTTTTAAATAATTATATATTTTATAATTATATTTTATTCGTATTTTCATTAATACTTTTTATTAAATATTTGTGAAAATGTTTTAATATCATATTTGTCAAAAAATACCGGAAATTCAAAAATGTTCAAATATTTAAAAAACGTTAATGGAAAAAGTTGGGTATAAATTAATAAAGTTGTATTAAAATGATATTTTTAAATTAAACGTCTTTCCTCCTACGCACATCGACCTCCAGAAGAATTTTGTTTCTTTCAATAAAACTGTGAGCTCTGCTTATATTTGTAATTATAATCTGAGGTTGAAGGCTCTGCGTTTGTGTGAGTGTGTCTGCTTGTGAGTGTGTGCTTCAAGTGGGGACGCGTGACACGACATAGAAGGGAGAGCACACCAACACAACTAATACAGACTAAACTCTCACATAGATTCCTATCTCGCACATGCACCTCGCATCTTATTATTCCGACAACGAACTTTTTTTCTTTAACTTATCCAATAATCGTTCGCGCGTGTTTATCCTTGTGCCACGGTTTGTGCCTGTGTGCGGGCGTATTTCTCACATAAATGTACTCAGATTTTTTTTTTTTTTGTTTCTATGTATTGCCGTTTTACGTTGCAATCAAACAATCGTCACCCAATATGTAAAAATTTCAGTTAACGATGAAAATAATACGTTACCATTTTATATCTCCTTTTCAAAAATAAATACCGATGATTACATAAATTAGGGGAAATTAAAATATTTTTAAATTAAAATTCAATTTAAATTAGTTTAAAAAGTAATTTTAAAATGAATAATTAACTTATTTTACTAATTAAAAGTTCATTTAAGTTTTAACGAATTTATTGTTTGACTAAATTTTAATAAAATTAATTTATTTTAGTTGTTATAGTTAAATCAATATTAATTATTATGCATAGTTTAATGGAAAATATTCATAATATATTTGTAGTTAATTTAATATTATCATTGCGTAATAATGACGCACTTCTGAAATATGGCATTGATTACGAAACGTTAAAATAATTAAATAAGTGCTCATTTTATTTAATATTCGAATCAATTATAAAATTGTGTAATTTCATAAGCTGTGAAAATTTTTGTACGAAATTACGGTGTTGTAACAAATATTAATAACATATTTTTTACCTCTGTTAACAATATCCGATTTAATCAATATCATAATAAAGCTTCAATTGCGATAAGATTGAGTTTCAACATTTAATCCAAAATAATATTATTATTATTATTATATTATTCTTCTATTCATTTATTAAATTAAAAAATGTATTTATTTAAGAAAATACGAATGAATTTTGCGTTTGTATAATTTTAATTTACCTCGGAGAGAAAATATAAGCGTCAGTTTAAATTTCTCTCGTGCTTCTTTTTTACACTTTGTGCTCCCTATGATGGCATTCAACGAAAGTTGACGTAATGGAATTTACTTTTGCAGCTTCTCTGAGCTTTTGCGACACACCTACTTTGACTATGTGTTATACATCGGGAAAGTGAAGAAAAGAAAAAAAAAACAAGTGTCATTAAAATCAATGAAAAAATTTTGGTGTAAAATTGTGTATTTTAAATTTTAACCAAGACTGTACCTGATGCTAAAATTCTAATCGGCAAAATTAGTCGGCAGAACAGTCCGTGTAGAAAGTAAAATTGACCGCGATTCTGCGCAAGAAACTTAATATGAAATCAAGAGCGACAAAATCAATTTTCAGTTTGTTGATAAATTTCGAATTATTATTTTTTTTTTTTTAGTTTGTTTTTTTTCAAGTGAGAAAATAAACGGAAGTATCAAACAATTTGATGACGTGAGTTTCAATAAACCAGTGTAGAACTAAGCACAGTATCTCGTTTTCGAGTGCCCTTCACTCGGCGAAAGTGACGCGTCATGACGATAAATCTAGGGTCGGTGTAATACTAAAATGCTTTAGGGAAATCCGATTAAAATTTTAATTCCTTAGAACATTTCGTTTCTGGCGAAATTGAATGTAATTAAAAGTTTATTTTTAATTTTGTGCTATTTTAAAAATGTTTTTTTTATTAATCTGGGATGTAATTGATTTAAATAATTGGGGCATTTGCATTAAAATTATGATTTAAATTTTTTAAACAATCACAATTCTCTGGATGTCTAATGTTGTCAAAAATGGCAAACATTAAAATCAGGGCTGTTATTGATTTAAATCATGATTTAAAATTTAAATCATTGGAATACAGATGATCAAAATACCTACGATTTACGAATTTTTGATATTCCAATTCCATATTCCAATTTGTTCCAACTTTTAAATTTTAATTAATTCAAAATTTAAATCTATATTAATTAATGCAAAATAATTAAATATTATCAATTATTTTCCATATTCACACTAATCCTTTTTTTTAAAATATTTTTACAAGATTTCTAAGAGATTTCAATTTTTCGAAACTGCTGTTTTTTATTTTTTTATTCGTCTTTTTATTTTAGGGTTTTCTTTAATTTTCCTCTTTTTATGCAAATTATATTATATTATTTTACACAATTTCGTTATTATAACATAAACTAAATTTTTTATTTCGTTGACTTTCATAATTATTTCCGTATTTGTTCTTCCATAAAGTTTTTGAATTTTCTTTATTTTTCTAAATTTATTGTTGTACTTATTTTAAGTGTAGATAATATAAAATTGTGTTTGGTTTAATTTGCTTAAACTCTTTTATTTTTAAAGGATTGTTAAGTTTCTTTTGTCGACTTTTCTTTTATTTATCTTGATATATATATGTATAGTATACATTTTTTAATTTTATTTTTTGTACTTTTAACATTTTTTTAGTTTGTTAGATTAAGGAAAAAAACATTTCTGTATTTTCTTCCTATTTTTGTTTAACTTTTTTTTTATTTCTTCTTTGCGTTTTAATTAATTTTTTAATATTTGTCATCATTTTTCCATTTCTAAGAAGTATTTTTCCTTCTCTTCAATTGTTTAGTTTTTTACTTATAACTACGAATTTTTAAAAGCATTTCTTTTGTGCTTTTATATAATTTTTTAAATTTCTCAATTTTCTACTTTTTCGAAAGCTTTTATTCTTTTATTTTATATTATGTGAATTTAATTTTGTACGAAATATTCTTATTTGAACATCGTTCTCGTATTTCATAAAATTTCTTTTCTTTTAAATTTTTTCTAAATTTTACAAAATTTTATTCATTCTTTTTCATTCAATTTGTAAAATAATTCTGTAATTTTTCTAATTTTAAAATTCTATTCTCGTTAGTAATATATTTTAACGTTTTTTTAATTATCTTCTTATTTATTATTTTAATTTAAAAAAAATTTCATAAACAGTTTATTTTTTTTGAAAAGAGTTTCTACTTTTTTATAATAATTATGTCACTGTTTCATTCTTGTGTTGTTTTTTCAATTTTTTCTTCATTTCTCTAATAAACTACCTACAAAAAAACATTTGGAGATTTTATATACTGGTTATATTTAAAAAAATCGGATTTTTTTTAAAAATCATAATTTTTATCAGCCTTGATTAAAAAAAACCTACAAATTTGTGGGTTCAATTTAAAATTGGAAATTTAATATTTTATTCTTTATATCTTTGTAAAATTTTAAAAATCATGCTTCTGAGAAATTTCACTTTTTTAAAACTGTTTAATTTTTATCTTATAATTTCTTATTTTTACAAAATTTTAAGATTTTTTCTTTTGCTTTTGATATATATTTTTTTTTTTGTCTTTTTACATATTTTAGGATTTCCTTTAATTTTCTTCTTTTTATGCAAATAATTTAATATTATTTTACACAATTTTGTTAATATAACATTCAGTAAATTTTTTCTTTTGTCGTTTTTCTTATTCATTTACATATTTTTAAAAATAAATACGCTCACTTTTTTGTAAATTTATTCAATTTGTTTTCATACCTTGTCTTTTTTTGCAAATTTATTCTTTCATAAAATTTTTAGATTTTCTTTATTTTCTAAATTTATTGTTGGACTTGTTTTAAGTGTACTCTTTAAATCTGAATTAGTTAAAAATAACTAATTTAAAAGCTGAAACTCAGTCACTAATTTAAATAGTTATATTTCTACTAACCATTTAGTAAAAAATAACTAATTATTAGTCAAATTCATTTTTTGGTTTAAGTCAAAATTACTAATATTTTAGTAAAACTCTGTTTACTAATTAAATTAGTCAAATTTTAACTATTTTCTAGTTACGTATTTACTAATAATTAGTGATATTTTACTATTAATTAGTTATTTTTAACTAATTCAAATTTAGAGAGTTATATTATACAAATATTTTTGGCTTAATTTTTCTAAACTTTTTTAGTTTTAAAGGATTTTTAAATTTCTTTTTCAAAGTTTTTATTAATATTTTTTTATTTTATTCATATTAAATCTATGTTTTAAGTAGGTTTTTTAGGAGATAAAAATGAACGCCCCATTTAAAGGGAAAGGGTTAACTTGCAACCAAGTGCAACATAGGGGGGGGGGGGGGGGGTTAAAAAACTCGAAAATTGGTGGAACGTTCTTTATGGATGACCCCTTTTATTTTATAAAATTTTTTTCCCTCTTAAATTTTTGAAAATTTTCCAAAATTGTATTCATTCTTTTTTTCTCCAATTTGTAAAATAATTCTCTATTTTTTCTTATTTTAAAAATTTGTTTTCTTTAGTAATACATTATCGTTTTTTAATTATCTTCTTATTTAGTTTTCTAATTTAAAAAAAAAGTCCGTAAATAGTTTAATTTTTTTAAAAGAATTTCTACTCTTTTATATATTTTTATGTCACAGGTTTCATTCTTGTGTTGTTTTTTAAAATTTTTTTCTTTATTTTTTTAAAAATGTTCATGTTATTTGTATTTAATAGAATTCTCCCATTTTTTTTTAAATAAATTGTTTTCTTATCTTTTTACGTTTTTTTTTTAAATAATTTTTCATTTTTCTTTCCTTTTACCTAATTTTCTTAATTTTGTGATCATATATGAATTTAAAGATATTTTATTGCAATTGTCTCATTTATTCGACATAATTTATTTGATTTTGATTAAATGATTTATTCTTCATTATTTTTTCTTAAATGTTCTCAGTTTAAAAAATAAACTACTTACAAATAAACATTTAAAAATTTTATATACTGATCTTTAAAAAATCAATTTTTGATTAAATAAAAAAAAATTGGACTTTAAAAAAAAATCATTATTTTTGTTTATTAATAAATTTTATTTTTTAACCAAAATATTCATTGTTTTCAAGTTTAGTTTAATTATTAATTTTTTAAACAATTTTTAAAATAGATTTTTGTTTAATAATCTTTAAAATAAGTTTTCAAAACGAATTTGTACATTTTTATTTATTCATCAGTGTTTGACTTAATTTTCTTTAAAGTAATTAAAAAAGTTACTAATAAGAACTTTAGGGTTAAAACGTGAAAATTTGCATACTGAAAATTCATGAGCAACAGAAGCGACATAAATGGAGATCTGAGAGGTTTACTTTTGGAAATGTATACATATAGCATATCAGAATTCCAGACACAAGTGATCGTGCAACTCTGCTGATTTTATCATGTTGGATGTTATTCGTCATGGATGACTAATCACCATAATTCTCAGGCATTTATTGTCATAAAAGTAATACTTTTTTAATTTACTAGAAAGAAAAAAAATCTTAAAATTTTCTTTTTATTCCTACCGATTCAGAATTTGTATTTTTAATATTTTATTTTTATATGTGACGCGCTCCGAAGAAAGGTACCTGAGAAGAAAAAATTCGATCTTTGGATTATGATTGATTTAACTTCATTAAAGGTTCTTTTTTCATTAT
Source organism: Ganaspis brasiliensis (assembly GCA_037103525.1). NCBI lineage: Eukaryota > Metazoa > Arthropoda > Insecta > Hymenoptera > Figitidae > Ganaspis > Ganaspis brasiliensis. Next base: position 4,180,604 of record JAZKLR010000294.1, read on the forward strand.
CAAAAGTCTGAATTGTTTTCAAGTTATGACAATTCAAACATCAGCGTCACATATTTTATTTGTAATATTTTGTTTCAGTAATTTTATTTGTAATACTTTAATTTTAACATTTTTATTTTCAAGAGTAAAACGTAACTTGAATTTTGCCAAAATGGTTGTAATTATAGTTAGTATTTTTATAAGAAAGTACAAAGGTAGTTCGTCATTGAAATGTGATACTTCTTCCCGGTAATTTCTATTAAATTAATGCGAATAGAGAACAACGTAGGGGAAGCCGTATAACGCGGCGTTGAATCAGACGTTACTCCAATTATATAAATTAGAAGCAGCTTCCGCTCCGAGCACAATATATATTTTGATTGTTTCTTATTGCACGACGCGAAACAAAGACAATCAAACTTTAAAAAATAAAAACAAAATCAATTGAAGGAGAAATTAGAGTTTAAAATAACAGCAAAATAAGGGTACAAGGTACAATTTTACCAGAAATATTTTTAAAAAAAAAGCGCATGAAATAAATTTGATCCGTATTGTAAAAAATACATGAATTATATTCTTGTTTACATATAAACAAGAATTAAAGAACTTTATTTTCTCCGGTCTCGCATACATAATTATTTTTCTCGTTTCTAGCACTAACGAGTTACTTTCACTTTTTTCAAATTTCGTCTTCTCGAATTTAAAAGAAAAAGAAAAAAAACTCACAGATATAAACATAATTGGTATTTTTAGTCTTATCTAAAATAAAGTTAAATAAAGAATATGAAATAAGATTGGTATTGTTTATCGTTGAAATAAATTTGCATTCTTAATCAAAGGACATTACTAATTCATGAAATGACGAGAAGCAAAATAGCTTTTTTGCGTTATTCTATACAGCTGAGACTTTAAATACTAAATCTGGCAGAATGAGATTATTCATCAGTGAATTTTTTCTATGAAAAAAAGAAAGTAATAAGCTTTTAAGTTTGTATAGTGCATACATTTATTATCTTCAGTGTCCTAGTTTTTTCACTTTATATATCTATATATTCTTTAGTTTATTGTTGTATCACAACACACTCTTTCTTACAATGTCTCGTTAAATCTGTTTATGGTTCCTCTTTTACAACTTCCATTTAACCCCCTTCAGCCTATTAGAATTCTTTTTAACTTGCGCTTAAAAGTTGTCACATACTTAAGGTCACATTATCTGTACTTAGGCAAAATAACCTCTAAATTCATAAATCAATATTATCGAATATAGAGAAAATTATTATTATTTGAAAAAGGGGGTATATTTCGAATTTTCTTGAAATTTTCATCCAGATGTTGTTATATATATACATCTATTTTAACATAATTGCTAATTTTAATTATAATTCTGTTAAATTGTACAATTTGGGATATTACGTTTTAATTAACTTAGTAAAATTGTCTCACGTCTTTATGACATTAGTTTCATTGATTCATTAAAATTTCCTCTCTATTTTCGCAGCGAAAATTTTCTCATATTCATTAATTACTTTTAAGCTCCATAAACTGTGAAATGGCTAGAGTTGCATAGCGAGCGAGACGATCGAGAAATAGATAAAAAAGAGAACAATTCTCATTTTCTTTTTATGGAACTCGTCTCGTTGTCACCCTCGAGATTCTCATCGTGTTAAAAAATGCAATGTTTTCCTTGATAGAAAAATATTGTCTAAAATAATTGTCATTTAATAATAATTAATCTTTAAATGCTATTATTTTGTTATTGTTGTATAGATACTGCACTAAAATATAAATCATAACTGACAAATAGCGGAAAATAATAAATTACTCGCGTTTATTAAACGAGCAAATCAAAATGAGAAAAACCCGTTCTCTATTCAACTCGAGAAATATAATTCAAGAAAATTAAATAAAAATGTAAGAAACTTGGTTAGTTGTGTTATATAACATTTTCGTGGGATAGATAAAAACAAAGAGAATGCAATTTGCAAACCTAATTGCAAATGCATTGCGTCTATTATTTTTCAAAATGTCTATTGTTTAACGTTATTAAAGCAGAACACATTGGCTACTGGGGAAAAAAGAGAGGGAATATAAAAGGAAAGTCGATAGCTCGTCACCGAAGTGAAATGAAAAGTGACTGTTGTTTGACTGTATAGATGTAATAAATTCTTCTTACGTTTATTATATACATTCATATATAAATAAACCTAAAGCAATTTATAACTAATATGACTAACTATACTGTACAAATGAATAGTGCTTACCATTTTTGTTTTAGAAAATTCTTGGAAGGAATTATAGCTTTGAGAATTTGTCACAAAGTTTTAATCCTTCAAATTTTCCCGACAAGGATCTGGGATTTAAATATCCATTAAAAAGTAATTTAGTAAATTTATGACTGTAGTGTTTTTATTTCAACTACTATTTTCTTATTCAGTTTGAACATTGTGGTTTTTTATTTTGAAAATCTGGCGAGTTTTATCCAGTTTTATTCAATTACACAATTGAATTAAATTATTCTCGTTTAAAAACAAGCTGGAAATGCTAAAATGAGAGTCACTGAGCATTCATTCTCGAGGTTGTAAAGGTAGAAGAGGAATTCGTGCAAAATTTAGTGTCTCACTTTAGTCTCCACAGAACCTTCGCAGCACTTCTGCTACAGGCTTTAGCTTATTATGCCAGCAGGTATAAGGATTGGTCCGGTCCTCATTCACCAAAAAATAACTAATAGCAATAAAGTTTCTTAAGTTTGAAACGTCAAGCAGTATTTCATGCAATAAAGATATCAGAGACGAAAAATATTGAGAGTTTATAATTATTTTCATTTAATGCAACTTTTATAATTGTCCGGTTAAGTTAACTTAATATCTTTTTCCTCGTTTCTGAATTACTTTCACATTTTATTCCATTTACAATAGGAAGTATTTCTAATCGTAGACCTTGTACAAATTATGCGCGCGCAATTGCGTGAGGCAAATATTTTATTGCTCGTGTAATGTTATCAATAAATAATACAAAATTTTTGTTCAGTTGAAAAAAAGGGCAAAATTAAGAATTAAATTATGTAAATTGATAAAATTAGAGCAAGGTGGCCGTAGGTCAGGAAAAACTGAAAATCAGGGAAAAATTTGGTAGTTAGGGAAAAAGTCAGGGATTTTTCGAAAAAATCTTTAAAAGTCCTTATTTCTTAAAGGAACCAGAATTAAAATTTTATGATTTTATTACTTTAAATTCCTAATAAACAAACACTGTTCTTTGTAGATCTAAAAGTTCTGAAAAATTTTATCAAAAATCGATTTTTTTTTCATACATTACAAATCTATAATTATAAGTAATAATAATCCGCAAGTTTTTTCATTTCTTCATTCATTTTTTGTCTCAACTAAAGTTTGTCACATAGATAATTTTTGTTTTAAATCAGATAGTTTTTAAAAAATGCATTTAAATTAATTAACATTTAAATTTATAAATATGAGTTCAAATAATCTTAATTTCATTAATAAATAAATTTATAATTTTTGCTATAATTTTCAACAGTTTTCGACATATTATTCTCTTTAAATTTTATAATTTATTATTCTTTAATATTTTGAAATTATTTTTTTCAGTTGTCGATTATTCTCGACAGTTTTCGAATTTTTCTTTCGATTGGCAATTATTTTCTTCATATCTCAATTATTTTCTTTAACAATTAATTATTTTGGTCATTTTGTAATTTTTCTTTTAATTATTAACTATTTTCTTAAAATTCAAATTTAACTCTTTAATCTTCAATTTATTTGTTTAATTTTTCATTATTTCCTCCAATTCTCAATTATTTTCTTGAAATTTCAATACTATTCTTCAATTTTCATTTATTTTCTACAATTTTTTTCCGTAATTTCCATCACTTTTCAATTGATAATTTATTATTCTTCTCCAATCTTATGATTATTCATTAATGTGAATTTTTCTTTTTTAACTTATTTTTTTCGATTTTCAATTAATTCCTCAATATTAAATAATTCTCGGATTTTTTTCTATTTTTTTTTGTTCACTCATAATTATTCTTTTCAATTCTTAGTTATTTTCTTCAAGTTTAAATTTCACATTTTAATTTCTTAATTGTTTTCTATAATATTAAGAAATTATCACCTTTTTCTATTTTTTTTTCGATTATCATTAAGTTTCTTTAATTTTAAATACAATTGTTTAATTATTTTCTTTAATTTTTAATTCCACACTTCAATTTTGATTTACATTCTTCAGTTTCAATTGTTCTCTTCTATATTTATTAATCCTTAGCTGTTTTCAGTTACTTTTTTTAATTTTTAAGTATATTCTTTAAATTTCAATTCTATTTTCCAATTTTTAACTGCTTCCTTCAATTTTAATTATTTTTTTGAATTTTCAATCCAGTTGTTAAATGTGCAATTGTTTCCATTATTTCTATAATTTTCTTAATTTTTCCGTTTGCAATTATTATCTTTAAATTTAATATTTCTTGTTTAATTTTTTCAATTATTTTGTCAGATATCTATTAATCTAGTCATTTTTCGAATTTTGTTTTCAATTGACAATTATTTTCGTAATTTTTTAACTATCTCCTTCAATTATTAATTATTTTCAGTAACTATCAATTATTATCTTCAAATTTTTGAATTATTTTTGAATTTTTTGTATTAATTAATTCGGTTGTGTATTAATGTAGCCATTTTTTAAATTTAGTTTTAAATAATTAATTATTTTCGTCATTTTGTAATTTTTTTTTTCAATTAGGTATCAATTATTGTATAAATTTTCATTTAATTCTTCAATTTTCAATTTATTTCTACAATTTTTTATTATTTTCTTCAATTTAATTTATTTTTTCGATTTGCAATTCTGTTGTTAAACTTGAAATTATTTCAAACAACTATTCCTATAATTTTCATAATTTTTCAATTTGCAATTATTTTCTTTTAATTTAATATTTTTGGTGAATTTTTTCAATTTTTTTTTCAGTTGTCTATTAATCTAGTCATTTTTTCAAATTTTGTTTTCAATTGACAATTAGTATCGTTATTTTCCACATATTTTCATTAATTTTTCAATTATTCTCGTCATTTTTCAACTATTTCCTTTAATTATTAATTATTTTCCTTAATTTTCAATTATTTCCTACAATTTTTTCAATTTTCAATTTTTATTCTAAAATTTTATAATTATTCTTCGATTTTTTGTATTAATTTGTTCGATTGTGTATTAGTCTAGCCATTTTTTGAATTTTGTTTTAAATTTTCAATTACTTTCGTCATTTTGTAATTTTTTTTCAATTAGATATCAATTATTTTTTCTAATTTTAATTTAATTTCTAAATTTTCAATTTATTTCCTCATTTTTATATTATTTTTTTCAATTTCAATTATTTTTTTCGATTTTTAATTCAGTTGTTAAATGTGCAATTATTTCCAATAATCCTATAATTTATTTAATTTCTCAATTTGCAATTATTTTCTTTAAATTCAATATTTCTTGTTAAATTTTTTCAATTATTTTTTTCAGTTGTCTATTAATCTATTCATTTTTCGAATTTTATTTTCAATTAACAATAATTATTTTCGTCATTTTTAAACTATTTCCTTCAATTATTATTTTTTTTTCTTAATTTTCAGTTATTTCCTACACTTTTTCAATTTTTAATTATTATCTTAAAATTTTAGAATTATATTTTGTAATTTTTTGTATTATTTTGTTCGGTTGTGTATTACTCTAGCCATTTTTCGAATTTTATTTACAAATTTCAGTTAATTTCGACATTTTTTCGTTGTGTAATTTTTTTCAATTAAGTACTATCAGTTATTTTTTAAAATATTAAATTAATTCGTGATTTTTCAATTTATTTCCTCGATTTTTTATTATTTTCTTTAATTTCAATTTATTTATTCGATTTTTAATTTAGTTGTTAAATGTGCAATTATTTCCAATAATCCTATAATTTTCTTCATTTTTTAATTTGCAATTATTTTCTTTAAATTTAATATTTCTTGTTAAATTTTTTAAATTACTTTTTCAGTTGTGTAGTCATTTTACTCATTTTTTGAATTTCGTTTTCAATTGACAATTATTTTCGTAATTTTTATCGCTTTTTCTTCAATTTTTCGATTATTCTCGTCATTTTTCAACTGTTTGCTTCAATTATTAATTATTTTTGTATTTTTGTATTATTTTGTTAAGTTGTGTATTAATCTAGCCATTTTTTAAATTTTGTTTTCAAATTTCAATTATTTTCGTCATTTTGTAATTTTTTTTCAATTAGGTTTGAATTATTTTTTTAAATTTTAATTTAATTCTTAAATTTTCAATTTATTTCCTCAATTTGTTATTATTTTCTTCAATGTCAATTTATTTTTTCGATTTTCAATCTAGTTTTTTTTGCAATAATTTCCATCAATTATTCCTATAAGAACAATGCAAACTTTGTCGCACGCCAAATTGGTTCTTTTTAAATATTTAAGATAAATATTATTGTCCAAAAATTTAGATTTTATTATTTTTTTATAATAAAACTTTGTAACCTTTAATTATAATTAATAACATTATAAGAATGTATAAAATTTAAATTTAAGTATAAATTTATATTTTAATTATAAAGGCGAATTTCGCAAAACTAAAAATACTATTTCAATTGTTCGAATTAGGCTTTATAAAGGTGATTTGAAATTGAGAACTTACTCCATATTTTATTTGTCCTTCAATATTTTTCGTGTGTCATTTTCCCAGTGACATATTAAAAATTTTTGTCTTTTTAAAGAGGTCTCTCGCGTCGAATGGAAAAAGAATAATTTGAAGTAGTAGACTTAACCAGGTCACCTAGAAAGGTGCATGGAGTTTAGTGTTCGGATAGGTCAGTCATATATATTTCCTATTTTTCTCGAGTTTTACTAATATACTTTTGTCCCCGATAAAATAGCACTAAAAGCACACACGCCCAAGAAAATACTGGAACAGATTTTGCTAACATTGACTTTTCTCCTAAAACTACCTTCAACAAATATTAAATGCATCACTGAGGAAAAGGATTTAATAATTCATTCCAACAAACCGAGTTATTTCATTTATTAATTCACGTTTCACTTGACCATTTTAATTAATTTACATAATCTCAAAATTTTATTTAATTAATTCAAAGTTTCATCATTCTATTTCACAAATTCGTGTTTCATTTAATTTAATTAATTAAACCATATCTATCTTTTTCCGCATTGTTAAAAAATGTGTTAAAATTTATGTTTATAATGCGTTATTTTCTAATTTATAAAGTCAATTTTGAATAATTTGTTAAGTTTAAATTTTTTTTAATTAAATGAATGCAAACACCTAAAATATGTGCTGAAGCAATTTCTGCATCAACGATGGGGTTGGAGCTGACTGTACGAAGGGTGGAAAGTCACGAGCGACAGGGGGTAGTGAAGAGTAACGTCGGGCAAAACCCGATAGAGAGATTCGATGTAATTACAGTTGGGAATAATTGGACAAATGGAAAATCCAATCTATTATTATTCGAAAATGCTCTGCAAAGCCAAATGAAAGTTTTGTTATATTTTATTAGAAAAAGCGAGATTATCAAATAAATAACTTGAGCTCGCAAATTGAAAGGAAATCAATTAATTACTCCCGCCCGATGTTCTCACAAAAGAAAAGAGCTTCGCTTATTGAAACAAGTTTTCCCGAGATCCGTTTTAAAGTTTTGTGAATAGGTGAAATTTTAAGTAATAAAAGTGTGAAGAAAAATTCAAGTAATGAGATGAGAAATATTCCAGTAACGAGTTGAGAAAACTTTCTAGTAACAAAATACAAAAATTACAAATGTACGAACTAAATAAACTTGATATTTTATTAAAAAAACAAATGTTAAAATTGAAATAGCATCAGTTTCTGATAATAATGTTCTCTGACATAAACTGCATATGACCGTGGCTTATATTCTAATCAGGAACGAAATGCGATTATTATTCCACACAATGCACGTAAACTTCCTGCTCTTAGTATAAAATTGAATCTGGCATTTGGTATCGAGGAAGACTTTTATTAAATTGTCTAAAATATATATTGATTGGTCTAATTATAAACGTGTTCCCAAGCAAACTAGATATTTTGATCACTAAATCTGAATAAGTCGAGAGTTTTTCATTAATTCAAATTTATAAAAGGTCCAATAATTTTGTGTCTTTCTTAATTTGGCACTTTTTAATATTCCGCTAAATTTGAAATAAAGTGTCTTATTTTAAAACAGTTGAACAATTAGTGACCAACTCTTTTTTGATAAATTCATCAAATTTAGAAATGCAATATAACATTTTGCCAAGATATTTCAAGAATTGGTGAAGATAATATTTAAATTTGTGATTTATTGAGGTCTTCCTCAAAAGTATTTTTAATTACTGTCTACTTTGAGTCCCTGAAATAAATTATATTGTTATCGAGGTTTAAAATCGAGATTAATTTACCGAGAACTGAAAGCACAACCAAGGCCAGTTTGACTAAACATTGTATATCCATGCCACGTTAAAAACAATACAATTTAACTATAAGCTTTCATGTGATACAATGCTGTGATCCTCGACAATAAATTTTCATTGTTTGCATTCACAGTGGGCGCCGCTCTCAGGATATTCGATCAGCATATTTTTTTTCACTACTAACTGTTGTATCTATTTCTCGTGTTCTTTTCGATTTGCATTTCAAACAGACTCCTTCCTCAACTGGAATTTCTTTTCTTTGCACACTTCACTGATTTTTAGCTGCTGACTCGTTTTTATAGCTGATCTTCAAATTTATCTGGAAATTTTCCATTAAAATTGCTTTTTTCTTTCTTTAGAGAAAAATAGAGCAGCTTTAGAGTAAAAGGAAATGTTTCCTTAGTGTAATATATTTCTTTAGTGCCAAAAATGTTTAAATATATGCAAAATAGTATAACGGTAACCCAGATTACGACATATTGATTTTTAGATTAAAGTGGCTTGAATTTTTGAATTTAGGTTCAACATCATTTTCGTTTGGTGGATACTTATTTCAATAATTTTTCAGAAAATTAAAATATCTGATTGATATCAATTTTTGGAATTTAAGCAATGTATATTAGGGTTAATAACTTTATCAATTTTCTACTTGCTTTTGTTATAACCTCTTATTGAATGTCTTAAAACGGTTCAGAGAAAATCCACAAGTAAAACTTTATTTTGGTCAAGCGTTTCACTTATTGATTTTCTATGTTATGAAAAAAATATAAGGTGCTTTTTACCTTTAGTGGAACAATATACAATACTTTATTTATTTATCTTTATATATTGTTAAATGTATCTGTATGTATTGTTATTTATGTTGTACGTTGATATAAAATAATAATAACACTGTGTTACAAAATAAAAAAAAAAGTAAAAAAACTGGACCTAGTGGAAGTTGTAGGTAATAAAAAACTAAAAATTTTATGACTTTGTAGTAGCATCATTCAATTTTGACATTATGAACAGTTTTTCATTATTTTTTTCCTCACATACATAATTTTTACTTTTTTTCAATTTTTATGAATTTTTGCAATAATAATAAACACTTTGTAAAATTTAAGAATTACCTAATAGTAGATTATTTATTAGGTCATATTTATTTTAGTCAATAATGTTACAGTTGCTTATTAGATGTTTTTTAAAGTCTTAAAATTGTATATAGCAAAAATGCATAAAAATTGAAAAAAAAACAGTCAAAATTGTCAATGCGAGGAAGAAAATAATGAAAAAATGATCATAATAGTCAAAAATCAAATTTTATTCAATCTTCATTTGAAGCTACATTTACTAAGCTTTTGATGTACGTTGAGAAAAAATATAATTTTTATAAGAGATTTAAATTACAAAAAAAAAAAAAAAAGAATTCTCTATTTGAACGGAATATTCCGCTTCTAAATTCCTTTTACGTTTTCATTTTAATATAAGCTTATTTTTCTACATCGAAGCGGAATTTTCTTATTAATCTGAGAATATTTTATCTAAAGGATGACCTTTAAGTTTCCCTTTGTGATTGAACTTATCCCTATATATTTAAGATTATCCCTTTAAAATTGATAAAATTCCTATATACATACAGATTTTTTTTTTAAAAAAAATTTAAAAGAAATTAAAAAGCTTTCAAAAAAGTAGAAAATTGGGAAATTTAAAAAAAGGTAAATAAAAGCACCAAATAAATGTTTTCAAAAATTCGTATTAATAAGATAAAAACTAAACAACTGAAAAGAAGAAAAAATGCTTCTTAGAAATGGAAAAATGATGATAAAAATTAAAGAATTAATTAAAACGCAAGGAAGAACTAAAAAAAATCGTGAAAAAGATTAAAGAAAATCCCAAAGTAAAAAGACAAATAAAAAATATCGAAAGTAAAAGGAGAAAAAAACTTAAAATTTTGTAAAAATAAGAAATTATTTAATATAAAAATTAAACAGTTTCGAAAAATTGATATCTTTTAGAAATCTTGTAAGAATATTAAAAAAAAAAGGATTATTGTGAATATGGAAAATAATTAATATTATTTAATTATTTTGTATTAATTAATATGCATTTAAATTTGAATTAACTGAAATTTAAAAGTTGGAACAAATTGAAATACGAGTTAATTAACGTTTGGAATTTATTTAAATTATAATGACTTAAAGATATAAAAATGTAATATTTTTTTATATTTTCATACCAAAGTATTAGACATCCAAAGAATTTTACAAGTTTTTTGATTTAAAAAATCATGATTTTAATGCAAATTTTCCAATGATTTAAATCAAAGTGATTTAAGTCAATATCAGCCCTGATTTAAAAATACGAAGTAGTGAAGAGTTAATTCAATAAATTAATGAATATATTTTAATAGATATTTTAATATAAAACATTTTAATTTATATCAATAGAAAATAATAAAATTTCTCTCTAAACCTAAATTAGTGGTTTTCTACTAATGAATTAGCGAAAAGTGAACTGCTATTAAAATAGTAATAATTTTACTATTTTTTAGTAGAAAACTACTAATTAAATTAGTAAAAAAATCTACTTATTTTAAAAGTAAAGTTTCACTATTTCGGAAACATACTAAAACATATTAATCTTTTTATAGTGTAACATCGATTAAGTAAAGTCAACTTTATCTTCAATTATTTAAGGACTTATTTAAAATAATCAAAGTATTAGTATTTAAAATATGATTTTTAACTACTCTAATAATTTACAATAAATGCTTATTCAAAAATTATTGTTTTATAGAAATCATATCAAAGTATATTAAAAATTTTAGAGAGTGTTTAAAGATTTTAACCTAAATGATTTTCCTTCAAAGAATATTTTTATTCAAATATTTATTACAAAAGTATATTAAACGCATACTTCTTATTTTAAACAATAAATAAAAAAGATTAATGTACATAAATTTGATACTTTTGAAATTGGTCTAAACTTCATAAACTTACTTTTTATTCGAGAGGATTCCTTTAAAGGAAAATCCATTTAATTAAAGAGAAATACTTTAGTTAATTAGTTTCTATATATAAGAGGAAAATTTGTATCAAATTAAACCCAATCCCTTCATTTTGAGAATTTTTTTTCGATGTAGCTTCAAAGTTGAAAAATCAATGAAAAAATAAAAGTTTTTGATGATTTTTGTTCTTTATCTTCATGAGTTTAAATGATAATAAAGAAAGTCTTATATAGCTTGAAAGCGCATATTTTAAGCTTTCAAAAAAAAAAAAAAAAAAAAAATGGCGAAGTTTTTAGGTATGATGTACATGAATCTACCTGAAAATGGTTTTTTGACTCTAAACCAAGATTTTGAGGGTGTATTTGAGATTTAATATATATCTTTCTTTTTAGTTTTTTATTACCTACAACCTCTACCAAAAATAAAATTTCCACAAGTAGAAAGTTAGTGTCTTATTGTTAAAACAGTTCCTTTTCAATAGGGAAAGAAGTCGCCTTATATTCATAAAATAATTGAAGGGCTCAGTGTCTGGTACAAAGAGACATTTTATCAGTTTGTAGATAATGAAGAAGAAACACTGGAGGTAGATTATTATAAAGATAACTGAAACTCACGTAATTATTACTCTCAAATATAATTACAAACTTCCTTATTTTTATTTTCATGTCTTTGATATTTTAGCAAATTATTGCTATTAATTTCATTCACTCTTTTTAATTTCATTTATTATTTTACTTTTGCCCTACTTTTGAAATTTTCATTTATTATCTCTCGTTTAATATCTTTCATTTATTATCCTTCATTTAATATTGAAAATTCCTCGAAAATTTCTCTTTATTACAATACAATAATTACATGATCTTTCGACCTTTTTACATAATTTTTCTTTATTATATTTTTAATTTATTTCATTTATTTAAATCTCATCTATTTTTAATTGTACTAATTAATTATTCTACTTCTACTCTCAGTATTATTTTACCATCCACATGTTTTTTATTCCATTAATCACAAATTTGTGAAATTGAACAATAATTGAATAAATTTCTACGAAAAATTCGTTTTAAAAATAGCAGTATTATTTGACGCTTTTACCCGGCACGAAAATTTATAGCTGATCATTTTCTCCCTCGATTATTTTTCCCCCAATTCTGCCACTCGGTGTTTGGAAGATAGCACTGTGAATTTTATGTATAAAACAGTATATTGTTAAAAATAAATTGTGTGGTTTTTGTTACGGATATTTTATATTCAATTTAAGTTAATTTATTTATTTGCTTGTTTGATGTTATTTTTTCCAGTAATTTAAAAATTTATACTAAGTAACTTTTTGATGATTTTATATATAAAAGGGTGTTGAACTATTTATGCACCCTTGACTGGCCACAAAGCTAAAAAATTCTATTCTCCTGGTGGTAATATGAAAATCCATCGATTACTTTGGTTGTACTCTCTGCCCGTACCGTACACTATATACACGATTGAATGCTCTGATTCTGTGTATATGTGAACTATAAAATGTGTGTGAGATGCTTTTGTGTGATGTGGTCCTGTACGCAAAGAGAGAGAATGGATTATATCGACTATTTTCCCTCGACATTTGCATTATTATCTGCTATTGCATTATTAAAAAATCTGTTTTCCAATAAATTAATGTGTTTTTAAAAAATTAATTATCATTTGCGTTTATTAGTTGCTTTTTTTTTTTTTAATTAAAAATGTAAAGTTATAAGAAACTTAGAATTAAAATTGTAAATTCGTTCATATATTATTTTAAACTTTTGAAACTTTTAATAAAACTTTAATCTACGCGCAAATGTAGATTCTTAAGTAAAAATACTATAGACCTTTAGAAACTGGCGCAGAAGAAATTAGAGCAGAATGAATGGCGTCAGAAGTGATATCAACTCATTTTTCATAATTCAGTTTTTTCTTCTCACAAATCTTAATTTAAAAATGATGCTTTGTATTGTTGAATTTTTAAAAAGAATTTCTCTCTCTCTCTTTTCTCACTGTGAGATATTTCAAAACATTAAAACTCTAAAATTCAATATTTATGAGAAAAGTGACTTGAAGTTTATTTTCGCAAAGTTTGCAATTTCGCCCTGGGATTAAAGTAATTCATTTTACAGAAAATTATTAAAGAAGAAAATTGATTGTTAGAACGTTTTTTAAAGCTTTGAAAATCCTTTTAAAAATGATTCCGTCTCAATGTCTGTTATTGGGTTTAATGCAATCTGCAAATATGTAGATTACCGGAAAGAGAAATGATGACGTGATTATTCGCGTGAAGAATAATATGAAATTGAAGTGTAATATAGAATTGTTTTTAAATCTAGTAGAATGAATTTTCCTTATAAAATGCATTTTTGTTCTTTTACATTAGTTCAATTAATGTGAATAAAATTGCAAACGCGTATTTTATTATCTTCTCAAGTAATCACTCTGTTTAGAGGTCAATTTATAATCCAGAATGCATAGGCGTAACAAAATATCAATTAGGTACTACAAAGTTTTGTCATGTATTTATGTTAATCAAGTTAACTGTTTATTTAGTAACATTTCAATATTTTTTTTTACTTCTTTTTCTTTCTTTTATAATATACATTATAATATACTAATACATTTTTCAGAGGATATATTTAAAGCTCTAAACATTGAGAAAAATTACAATTATAATTTAGCACATTCTGCACATTATGCAAGAGAGTTAATTATTTTACACTTTCTTTTCTAGATATGCTGATAAAATAACTTGTATGCTTTTCTTTGAACACTTTCCCACAAGTTGACACTTATGCATAAGTAGACAGTAATTTCTACAAAGCAAGCTGTACAGTCGCATGTCGTAACAGGTTTAAAAACAGGTCCATTGCTTGAAAAACTGTAACGGTTCCTAAAAAAAACTCTGTACTATAAAAAAAATCACCAATCTTAATTATCTGGTGTAAATCTTTTAATTTGCATTTTATTTCAATTTTTATTAGTTTGTCTTTTCAATAAAAAATTATTAACAATAATTTCCGAGATAATTTCAAAACACACAAATTTAAAATAATAAATATAAGATATACGTTGCAAAATAATGTTTTAAAAAACCATTATTTCATTGTGTCATTATTCGTTATCATAATTTGTTTTACTGTGTGTATGTGTGTGTGTGTGTGTGTGGAAATTTGCATTTTCATGTATACTATAACTGCTGCGCGCAGAGAGTTTTCAAAGTTTAGTAATAACAAAATGTGGCGTATATTATCCATACAAATAAACCTGAATGTGTTGTTCTACAATATGAATGTATACGTATATGTATATATTGTATATGTATACATACGCATCAACTAAAAGGCTCGTATTCACTGAGGCGTCGAAAATATCGGTTTACACACTCGCAAACGATAAAGCCCTTGTCAAAGTCTGTCAAATTTAACCACCGCGAATGTGTAAAAGTTTAGAGAATTTATTTTCAATGTTGATATCAAAATGCAGTGACATTTTGATAAATTTCTTTCTCTGTGGAATTTTTGTGATTGAATTTCATCACCATTTCTGTGATTTCGATATGTCTTGATTTTGAAGAGTCGTTTTGACAATTCCAAACAAGTGATTATTTTTTTTTTTTATTGTAATAATCATTTCCTATTTAATTTTATGACCTAAAATGTGTAATGTAAAAAATAAATATCCGAAACCAAATTTTTATTATTACAGCGCAATTATATACACATTTTTACGCATCTATAAAAAAAATAACAAAATTAATTGACAGAAAAAATTAATAAAATACAGTACAAAATAAAAACAAGCTAATTTTAAAAAAAAATTGGGTTTACTTTTAATTTCTTTGGATCTTTTGATGAAATGAAAATCACTGAGGAAATTTAAATATGCATATTAGTTACCTTAAACTAATATTTTTCTTTCTCAACTTTTTAGCAGTTTCCGGTTCTTGGTTTAAGTTAAACTTTTCCACAGTGTATTTTTATTTCTTTCACCAGATTCGTCTATCCCTTGGGAATTATCTTTAATTTATTATACACATTATGCAAAAAATTAAAAATTCATGTTTTAGTTTAAAAAAAAATTCTTTAAAGGAATAAAGATTTGAAAATAAATGAACTGATTTTATTAAACGTTATTTATAATGACTTTATTTTAAATGAAAATTCTGTCACTTTCTGTTCATGACTTATTGTATTTTAACTATTTTAAGGCTTCTTATATTTAACTTGAATGGATTTTCTATTAAACGGATTATCTTGAGATGAAATGTTATCAGTACCTATGATAAAATTATTCAACATGTCGCCTGTCAAATGTCAAGACAAAGCGCTCAATTTCAACTTGCTACTCTTTTTATCACAATCTATAATTTTATACAATGCTATCTTTTACAAATCTGTAGATGAATCAACTTTTATCCGCACAAAGATGTATCGTTTTCGCGTTCCGGATGTAAGTCAAAGCTGACTGCTCGCGCATCCGTTACGTTACCGAATCTTTATTGCCAATAAACTCTAGTTGACTTGTAAAGAAAACCTACTCCTGACTTAAATTCCTCCCAATGATCAGTTTGGACCTTAAAAAAAGTACTAAACTCCGTCCTGTCGTCACTAATGACTCATTAGAAAACTTTATTTTTTGCTTTATATATATTGAATGAATTATTTAACAACAAATATTGTTGTTTCAAACATTAGTATAGACAACTTTTCAATGTCTAATTCAAAATCTATGATTTCTGACGATTGAGAGCAATATTTTCTTCAAATATTTGAATTTTAAGAAATTAAAAGTAATTAATAGTTTGCATATAAAAGAAAAATGATAATTTTACAATAAAATGATAAAATAAATACTGTTTAATAATAATTCACAGTAATAATTGACAGTTTACTTTTCTCCGGGAGATAAAAAAGGCGGAGCTTAGGGAGACTGAAGACAAACGTGATTGGTGTTTTCAAACTTACGGGAAAAATCCATTGATAAAGACTTTTTGTAAAATAAAGTTAATTTAGTTTTTTATTCATAATTTTAATATTGAAAATTGGTACACAAAAAATTATTTTATAAAATAAGTATTTTTTAAGCTGCATGATGAAATATACTTATCGCGGAATTATTCAGAAGGTATTAGATTAAAAAAATGCAAAAAAAGAAAATATAAATTTTGTTAAAAATAAAAAATTAATTCTATCAATTCCCGGGAAAATGTTTACTTTATATAGGTCATTAGTTCGTTTTTTTATCTAGAAACAAGTTCACAATTGTAAATGACTAGAGTAAAAACACCAAGCATCTGGCGCGCGCTAATTTTGCTATTAGTACAATCACTGTTGCCTCAATATGTTCTGTTTAAAAAAAACCACTGTAGGTGACACAAGAGCCATTTGAAACATTTTTTATTTAACGAACAAAAATTTTAATTATTAATTTGTTGAATTTGAAATATTTGAGGAAATTTTTTTTTAAACGTCAAAAAACACAGATTTTGAATTTGATAATAAAAAAATTTGTATAACAATATTTAAACAACTATATGTGTTATTGAATAATTCATGCAATATGAATAAATTCAAAAAGCAAATTATAATCGAGAATAGTATTGTAAAATAATGTATAATAATAATAAGAGTAACAATAATAATAATAAAAAAATGTTAATAATAATTTCGTAATATTATTATTATTACTATACAGACATAAAATAATCAAAGATTTATTTTATTTCTTTGACACTTCACTGTAAGTGGAACGTCAAAAATTTAAGTATTCCCATCCCTGCCCTTTTTTCGTAAGAGAAATTTCGTGCTCAAACATAATTTTCTTAGGAAAAAGTATCTTTAAAGAAAAAGGAAATGGAAAGTCCATTTTAGAAGTTCTACTTATAGATAAATGGTGAACGAACAGCATATTTTTTAGATTATATCTTTATATCTTTTTTGAAAGCTGGTCCACTCTTTGAAATTGAATCAGTAAAAATTTCACTGATTCAATTTGAGAGATCAGTCTGACACAAAAATTGGACTTTTTGGAGATGCTCTATCGCTGTAATCTTTAATGAAAAGCACTAAAAAAAATTCTTTCTTTCTTCGATGAAGTATTTATAACGTCTAAAAAAGTGTTGTAAATAAATAGTACGACTTTTAACCCCCAAAATATTTTTTTTCAACTTTTAAACTATTATATATTATTAAATAATATTATAATATTATATACTATTAAATTTATTGTTTATTTGTTAATTTATGTTCAGAATATAAATTATTTAAGACTTTAAATTCTGGAACAAGTGTCGCCCTCCATATATGTACAGTGTACTCATTAGTAAGTTCACATGCATTAGAAAATGAAAAAAATACTTTCTAAACTTAGATAAAATGAAAATTCTTTTGAATAGAAATTACAGATAAAATGATAATTTGATAAATTGTTGAAAATTCTAATTCGTTCTAAATATATTCTATGAAATTAAAATTTCATTCTAGAAAAAGTCATTAAAATAATCATTTGAATGGTTTAAAAATATGATATATATTAATTTGGATATACTAAAATTCTGTAAAATGATAAATATGATTATATTTTTTAAAATTAATTCTTATTCATGAAATTTAGATAACTCAATTGTTTCAAATTTATTGGCATACGTTTTTAAATGTTAATAACATGTGTCATTTAGATATTAATTATTTGAAATGTTTAATTGATAATTTATTGTAACGATTATTAATATAGGAGAATAATAATTCTCTTTACATATTGCGTAATAATTTATGTGCGCTGTACGCTATTAAAAATAGTTTTATTGTTTTAAAAAAAACCGAACAAAGATATTCATTTAGAGCATTCGAAAATGTACAAATATCACGTAAAAAGCACATTTTGTGATAAAAAGCAGTTTTGAAAACAAAGGAATTTCTTAAAGATAGAGAAAAACGAACACGTCATTCCAAATTTCTTGAAAGCATTATTATATGATCGTGACGTCTAATTTCAACAATGGAACGTTTTAATTTCAATTTTAACTAGACAGTTAATTTTAATTCAAATATGAAAAATTTAATTGAAAATAAAGTATGTTTTAATTGTCTCTAATTATCAATTTCATTTATTTCATAATCGATTACTTTTTATTTATAACGAAATACTTATTTGCTTTTAATTATATTCGACCTCTTTAAGTATACAAATTGGTAAAAATTATAAAGTCAAATAACATTCAACAATATAACGAATTTCATAATGCAACTGACCTTATCATGTCGATTTAAAATTAATAAAATAAAATAAAAATACCACATATTTATCTCTCTAAATTTTTTTTTTACTTTAATTATTTTTGAAAGACATTTTTAAGTCTTCAATTTTGAAAGGTAGAATTTATGTTTAATTCATGAATTAATTTCCATTACGTTATGATATATTTAATTATATATATTATTTAAAACGTTTATTTCCAAAATGTCGACTTAATAATAGGTTTGTTCTTATTGCCTGCACTTTCTATACTTTTGTATATATCTTTATCTTATATTCGAGAAAAAAGAAAATGTAAATAAGAAAGTGTAGATAGTGTTGTTGGCAATGAGAACAAACCTATTATGTACAATTGATAACATTCAATATTAATTTTTGTACTGAAATTTCTATTCAAAATTTCATTTGAAATTTTTATACATAATTTCAATTTGAATACATGCTTTTAATATTATCTGAAACAAAGTAATAGAATACTATATCTATATGCTAGTTTAAAAAAATATTTATAACAATAAACAGTTTTTTTTTTAAAGATGCAGAAAATACTTAAATGAATCTTTAAATGATTGTAAGACAAGTGCTTTGTGAGGTGTTGTGCCGACGTGTCAAGTGTATCTATTTCGTATGTGTGCGTATGTGAATATACCTGACTCAAATTCCATGTATCGAAATTGTGTATGTATATCGCTTGTTTGTGTACTGACTCTCTCGCATAGCTACTACCTTGGAGGGTTGCTTTTACATACAGATCACACACACGCACACAGCCATACATATATGTATACTATTACCCTCCTTCTCTCCGTGTGTCGTATCTAAAGGTCCGTTCATAAAGGTTACTGGCTTTTAATCATCTGAAATTTGATATTTTCACCAATTTCTGTTCTTTGCCAAACGCGACTCATATATATTTTGCACATTAAATATTTTCCGTAAAAACATAACTTTGTGTTTGCAAATGATAAAAGCTAAAAAAAAATGATAACATTGATACTAAATTTTTTCCTTGGAGCAAATTATATATAACACGATAATTTTTATTAGCGTTTATTAATTTTTATCAAAAGAACCATTTTAGCGTTTATTTGCCATTTTAGAATTAAATTACAGTTTAATTAAACTTCAATTTCACAAAATACATATTGTTTAATTTAAATTCTTCAAACACATTATTGAAGCGAGTAATTCAAAATGAAAATATAGATTTTGCGTTTTATTGGGAAAACTGAAAGAGTTGGAACGCAATTAAATCTTTGTCAGATATGTAATTTGTTCATTGTTTTAATTTCGTTTTTATTTATTTCTTTTTTTTTTTGTTTTTTTGTTATACTCATGCTAAATTGGATTTTTGTTATTTTTCCAATTCTCTGCACGTCATCTCTTTGCCAATATAAAATACGCGGAATTTTCACAAAACACGGCGGAATGGAAAGTAAAGTATAAACTATAAAATATGAAATCGGATTAAAAGTTGGAGAGGTGTCGATCGAAAAAGGAGCTTGAAAAGTATAAAATAAGATTTTCTGTATTGTGCACAAATACTTGAAAGAAAATCACTATATCAGATTGATCCGTGTGCTTGCAGCTGCTCTGCAAAATAAATCACACTATCCACAATTTTCATGAACGATTTGTTACCGATTCTATCATAAAATTCGAATATCAATTTGTTGTCAAATAATTTATAAAATCCTAATATAAATTAAAATATAATTTTAATGACTTAATTAATTTATTTTAAAACCTATTTTTGTTGATTAATATCATTTTTTAGTTTTACCCCAACTCCTTATGTTTTTCATGGAGAGCTTTTTTTCTTAAATGCATTCAACGTATATTGAATTTGCATGAATTGAAAATTTTTACCATGAATTTTTGCGCTTATTTTTATCTTTTGAAGCGTCAGACTGGTTAAAATCGATTGGAGAAAAAGAAGCTGAGCGCCTTTTTGTATTTTTGACTATGCATGAAATGCATCAATATTTCCCCAGGAAAAGTACAACTTTCACGATTATAACCTTATTCTTGCTTGATAAATTTTATATTACGCAATAAAGATTTCACCCTTTTATAACAGTTTTAAAGAAAGTTGTAAAAAGAAGACGAGAGCTTGCTGCACACAGTGCTTTTTTGTGGTATTTTAATCACTTCTCCCCTTTGTGTCGCTTTTTTTTCTATCTTTTTGACATTGTTCTTTCCCTACAGAAACGTTACCAAATACTGCACGTGCTCCCAAAGGTCTTTAAATATTTATTCATTTTTCGTGCCGTTGCGTTGATGAAAGTTTTTATACCTTAATTGGAATTGAAAAATTTACAAGAAAAATATTTCTTACTGACAGAAAACAAGCTGTTTTGAATTATGTACAATTATGTACAAACAAAAAAAGACATGAAAGAAATTGATAATGAATAAAGTGAATTTATAATTATAATGAAATGAAAGAATACTCTCTAAATCTACATTTTTAAAAATATATAGAATTACAGTTATTAATTTTAATGTACATTTTAAATAAGAAATTAACAAAAGATAAAAGAAAATTCCAAGAAATAATTTGTCCTCAAATTTCTGTTCTAATTTTATATTTTTATTTTTAATTAACTTCCTGTCTTATTCCGCTGGGAAAAGATTTCTTACAGTCATGTCAATAATCCAAATGTGACTCATTGATTCTTGAAAAAGTACAAAAGACAAATTATACTTTAAATAAATTAAGTAAATAATAAATAAAATAATGAATTATATGTAACATTTTTCAGTTATGAGTTTGTAGTTTTATAAAATTACGTATTACATTAGTAGTATTTTTATTAATTCAGATTTAGAGAGTTTTTTTTAAAAATAATTTATAGAGTTTTATAGTAAGGTATTGAATTTTATAACACTTTAAGGACGCTTATACCCTCAAGCGGTTCTCATTCTATCGGACCATGATAGTCAATGTTTTTTTAATTTCATTTCGTCTTATAATTTGGTTCCTATATAGTATTTTCTAGTTAAAATCATTACACAAACAAATATTATTGGAAAAAAAAATTTCTGTTGAAAATTCCAACTTTCTAAAATTTTTTCTTCCTGATTATTTCAAAAAAGTGAAGGATTTCTACCCTTTAATAACATTTTCTTAACAACAGAACGGTAAATTAATTAAATATTATTGTAAAAGCTGTATTCTATTACAGTTTAAAATATATTAGTTTTTTAAAAAAAATTGTAGAACCGTGTTTTTTAAATTAATTAAAATATAGTCATTTTGCGCGTTTTGTTACTTTTTCCATGTAAAAGTCCCAACTTTATAAATTTATATCTTAAAAACAGAACGGTAAAATTTAATAAAATTATAACAGTACATGTAAAGTAATGCATTTATTATGTCATTAAAGTTTTATAAGAATCTGTAGAAATTGGTTTTTTGGATAAACCTCCTTAATGAATAAACATTAAAAAGTACCAAATGAAATAAAATGATAAATTAATCGATTGTATTTATAATTAAATTATCCCGTATGTTTGACATTTTAAAACAAATTAATTACTCTAGAAATGTAATAATACCTTATTCAGCACCCTCCACTTTCCTAATTTAGTTGAAAATTATCAACGACAGCTGATTCCTTCAAACGAATTAACCTATTGTGAAACGGGCTTAAAGTGCCCACCGATGGAAGGGTGAGAGATTCATCGTGAAGGAGTAAGAGAGAAAAAGAGAGAGAGTGAGGGAGAGAGTGAGAGAGAGAGTGAGAGAGAGAGAGAGAGAGAGAGAGAGAGAAAGAATGAGTGAGTGAGTGAGAGAGAAAGTTTACCATAAATATGAGAGAGCTAGAGAGATAGGAGGATTGTTTGATGGGGTGGGAGGGTTGGAGAGAAACAGACAAGTTTCAAGTGAGACAGATAATCTTGAGAATATAACATTGAAAAGAGAGACAGTTGAGTAGAATAAAAGACGAATGAAAAAAGAGAGAAAATGAAAAAGAGAAGATGAGAGAAAGAGAGAGAAAGAGAGAAATTCACATAGACAGCTTCGTGTATGAGATTGCAGGAGTGTACAATGAAGGGGGCCATTGCCCCATATCCCGTCTTCCATTCCCCTGAATACCCATTTTTTTACTTCGTCTTTTCGTGGAAGGTCGATTGAAATTCCCTTTTCATCTCTCACACTAGTCGTTAAAATATTTTTTCAAACATTATGTTTTTTCAAAACAACTCATTTTTATAAATTTCTATTTCTCAAAATTACTTTCAATTCATTTAAGTCTTATTTTAATACCTTGTAATTTCAATTTGTTTTTCAGTTATTTACACTCCTATTATATAAATTCATTTTTTTACCATTTTCTTTTTTTAATAATGCAGTACTTTTATTTTTAATTAGACAATTAAATCAAATTTAAATATTATTATTCAATTTATATATATTATAGATTTTAGCAGAGCTGTAATTGATTTAAATCGAAGTGATTTAAATCCTGATATAAATTATTGGACAATATTTCTTTTTTATTTCTTTATAAAATTTAAAAAATTGTGCTAATACAGACGATCAAAATACCTACGATCTAAAAATTTTTAGTATGAAGATAAGGAAAAATAGTATTAAGTTTTTATATCTTTAAGTCATTATAATTTAAATAAATTCCAAACATTAATTAACTCGTATTCCAATTTGTTCCAGGTTTAAAATTTCAATTAATTCAAATTTACATGCTTATTAACGAATGCATAACAATGAAATATTATTAATTATTTTCTATACGCACAATAATCCTTTTTTTAATTCTAACAAGATTTCAAAAGATTTAATTTTTTTAAAACTGTTTAATTTTTGTCATTATAATTTTTTACTTTTAAAAAAATTAAAGATTTTATCACCTTTTACTTTCGTTTTTTTTTTATTTTTGTCTTTTTATTTTAGGATTTTATTTAATTTTCTTATTTTTATGCAAATTATTTAATATTATTTTACACAATTTTGTTATTATAACATTCACTAAACTTTTATTTTGTTTATTTCCTTAATTATTTTTACATTTTTAAAAATAAATAAGCTCTTTTTTTTGTATAATTATAATTTAATCAATTTGTTTTCACATCTTTTCTATTTTTCCTATTTTTTTCGTCAAATTTTTAGATTTTCTTTATTTTTCTAAATTTACTGTTGGACTTATTTTAAATATAATATTAAAAAAATATTTTTGGTTTAATTTTCCTAAACTTTTTTACTTTCAAAGGATTTTTAAATTTCTTTTGTGGACTTTTTATTTATCTTTATGTACATTTTTTATTTTATTCTTATTAATTCTAATTGTAGTACATTCTTACCAGCATTTTTTTATTTTTGGTATTTTTTACATTTTTTTACAGTTTGTCAGATTAAAAAAAAAACATTTCTCAATTTTCTTTCTATTTATTTCATTTTTTTGATGTTTCACAATTTTTTAAATCCTTCTTTGCATTTTAATTAATTCATTAAATTTTGTCATAATTTTTCTATTTCTTAGAAACATTTTTCATTCTTTTAAATTGTTTAGTTTTTATCTTGTAATTAGGAATTTTTGAAAACATTTATTCGATGCTTTTATTTACATTTTTTAAATTTCTCATTCTTCTACTTTTTTGCAGACTTTGATTGTTTTATTTCATATATTATGTAAATTTAATCTTGTACTAAGTATTCTCATTTTAAAATTGTTCTTCTAATTCATAAAATTCTTTTCTTTTGGATCTTTTTAAAATTTTCCAAAATTTTATTCATGTTGTTTTAATTCGTTGTAAAATAAGTCTCTAATATTTTTAATTTAAATTTTTTTTAATTATCTTATTTATATTTTTAATTTTAAAAAAATGTTGGTTAATAGTTTAATTTTATGAAAAGAGTTTTTTTACTTTTTTATATATTTTTATGTCATTGTTTCATTCTTGTTTTTTTTTACATTTTCTCTTTATTTCTTTAACACTGTCCATGACTTTTTTTATTGAAAAGAATTTTGTCATTTTTTTTAATAGACTGTTTTCTTATCTTTTTACGTTCTTATATTTCTTTTGATAATTTATTAATTTTTTGTTGCTTTTACCTATTTTTCTTAATTTTGCGATCAAATGAATTTGAAGATTTTTTTTTTGAAATTTTCTTATTTATTCGACATAATTTGTTTGATTTTGATTAAATATTTTATTCTTCATTATTTCTTATTAAATGCTCTCAATTCAAAAATAAAATACTTACAAATAAACCCTTGAAAGTTGTATATATTGATTTCATATATTAAAAAAAAATTTTTTGATTTAAATGAAAAAAAATCTGATTTTTTTTTAAATTATTATTTTTATCAGCCCTGGTTTTTACATAATTTGAATTTTTTAATTATTATTATTATTATTAATATTATTATTATTATTATTATTATATTAATATTCATTTTAAATTTTGAGTCAACTGTATTATCTGAGTAATTTGTAATTATGATAAAGTAGTAAATGACATTAGTGACATAAGACGACATCTATATTAGTTGCCATTGTTTAACCTTTCCTTATTACGCTTTATGTATATAAGAAATATGTTTTATTTTTTTTTTCTTTTATTTTTTCACGATTGTTCAGTTTTTATAGCCTATTAATTATTTTACAAGTATATTTTATAAATATTATTTTCAACTTTTATCGACAATATAAAGAATAAAAGATGAAAATATTTCAGTAATTGAAAATAAAAGGAAGTAAATATCAATATTTTCTTATCATTGGCAAACATTTATTATTTCCTACATATGAATTTTCTATATTTTTAATTATTTTTATTTTTAACATATGCTCAAATATTTATATGTTTTGTTTTTAATTTCCAACAGTTGTCACGCAACTTATTCATTTCATCCATAATTATAAATTACATTAATTAAAATGTTCAGTTAATTATTAAATAAATTCATTTAACAATATTAATATTTCAGTAATGATTTTTCAATTTTTTTAACAGTTTAAACGTTTTAACATGTTTCATGGAAATAAGCCTATTTAATATTCACGTGGAGTTTAATATCCAGTTCTCAATTTGCATTCCTTTGTTGGCATTTGTGAGTTTTTATTGCAAAGAAATAGAAAAAAAGAAATTTATTATTCTTTGATAAAATTCTTGGTACTTTTTAATAATTAAAAAGAATATTTGATTTAAAACAGCAAATTATGTCTTATCTTCTGGCTTAGTCAAGAAAGTATTTATATCCGTATTTTCCTTCGTCCGCACTTAACGTTTCGTGCACACTGATACATTGTAAAAATATTTTTCCGAAAAATTAATATCCCCAATTTTGTTATTAAAATCAATATTTATTATTTAAAATAAAAAAATAAAATAAACGTGAAAATTTCTTCAATTGATATTTGTGAAAGGAAAGAAATCGTTTCAAATATTTTATGGATTGAGTAATGAAAATGGAAAACAAAAAAAAAAACAAAAGAAAATAAAGTCGGAAAAAGGAGTATCGAAAACGGAAAAAGGAGATGGCACTGTGATATCAATGGCGAAGTCTTTCCTATAGAGAATGCAGCTGTGCGACGAAACGAGATTAACGCTATAAATACCGACCGCCAAACGAGAGAGGAAAAGAGACAGAATGAAAAAGAGAAGCTCTCATGCGAAACTCTTAGCCGTGACTGTACCTTTAAAACATTGGAAATAGTTATGGCAGAGGTTCTCATTCCTTGAGTCCAAGCACGCCCTCATATCGATTCCAATTATATAACTTTACTCAATTTGCTGCCTCTTACCAAACTAGTTTATCTTAATAATTACGACTCAACAAAAATACCTATTTTATATAATTTAATAATCATTTAAAAAGTCATTTTATAGCTAATTAAAGAAAATGTTTCATTAAATAGAAAGCAGTTGAAATCGTTATTCTTTTAATTTTCCCGAACATGCTAAAAATTTTTTAATCAAGCTTTCTCCCAATAATGTCGATATAATTCATTTAAATAGTTATAATTACTTTATTTTATTATTATCAAATAATTTATTACTATAGTTATTTATTTAATCCTCTTAGTGTTGTTTTATTATTATTATTATTATTATTATTATTATTATGAATATAAAAATAAATATTATCTTTTAATTTAATTATATTATTAATGCATTTTATTAGAATTATTTCTCAATTGGAACACTTTAATTATGTAAAACTCTATCAGGAAACAATTTCTGAGTACTTTCGTCATTTCTAAAATTAATTTCTAACAAGACAATTTTTTTTTATTTTTACTGGTCTGCACATTCAAGAATTGATATCGAAATATTGTCTTTTTTAAAATACAATTTCGAAGAACTTTAGATCAGCGATTAATAAATTATGAAAAGAGCTATATCAACACAAATACATTAATATATTTCATTTGAAAGAAAAGAGGTCGTTTTGATAGAATTTGAACTAATGCATGTTTACTAAATCATTGACTAATATTTAAAGATAATATTTAGGTTTCAGTTAGAAAATGGTATTAGGCCGTTAAAAATTTAAGTATAGCTTCTTGTTACTATACACTACTTTTGCTCACGTTGTCGTTAAATTATGAAAAATAAGCCGTCGCAAATCTTGCTAGATTTATTATCAAGGTTATTGTAAATTTTCTGAAAATAGTTTTTAATTTTCAAACAAAATTTTATAATACACAGTATATTTTTGCTTTATTTTTAAAGAATTAAAAATCTGTATAA
This sequence comes from Ganaspis brasiliensis, assembly GCA_037103525.1. Lineage (NCBI taxonomy): Eukaryota > Metazoa > Arthropoda > Insecta > Hymenoptera > Figitidae > Ganaspis > Ganaspis brasiliensis. Next base: position 4,208,031 of record JAZKLR010000294.1, read on the forward strand.
TTGAAAATAAATACATGTTAATTGATAATTAAAATGTGTAACAAAATTTTTGAGAAAAAATTTTAATAAATTCACCTAATTAGTTTCTTTAAGTAGTTTTTTTTTATTATTTTAACCAGAAATTAATTTTATTTATTATTTTATTTCCCAGATATTATTTTTTTAAATTTAAATCTTTAATTTCATTCATTTTAATAACAATTAAATAGTTAAAATCAATCGTTATTTTTGTATTAAGAATGATTATTTTCATCCCATCAATTCTGTTACGTGTAATATAAAAAAAAATACTGAAAAAAATATGGCACTTGTATTCTTATTATACCTTCTTCGTTGGAGTTGAGAAATATCGCTTCTTGTATTAATTGACTGTGCTGAGTTGGCCGCGGGAGGTCATGCGTATATAAATGATAGTTTATGTTTTTCTCTTTTTCTGCTTTTTTTTTTCTTTCTGCATGCTCAAATGCAATTTAAATGTTGTAAATGAACACTTTTTCCAATTATCTGTATGTTTAATAAATAATGTAAATTTACAAATTTATACGGTAAATAATTTTATTTCATATTTTGATACTTTTTTTTTCTAATTAAAAAAAATTTTTCTGATGTGCTTAGCTTGCTCGTATATCGCGAAATAAGTTTCTTTTTATTAATCGTAAAAGTGTTAGATGAATTGTGCATGTGACGTTTCAGCGGTATTTCTCATTATTCTCTTTCTTTCTTCCTACTTCCTACTTGCCTCACCCGACAGATGGCGGCAGATTTCTCTCTATAGATTTGCTACAAGCTACACGATATCGACTAACATTTTTCTTTTATTTATCGACTTTCTTCCAACAAAAGGAAACAGTTTAACAATTAAATCAAAAATTGATTAAAAGTTTTTTTTTTTACGTCATTCTGAAATATCTATTTGAAAAGTCATTAACGCGATGCAAACAATTGAATACACAGTTAATTCAATAAAGATAAGGAATTTTACAGATTAGATTAGATTTTAATTCTCAACTCCTTTTTTTTTTAAATATTTATGTATAATTTTCTGACATTTACTAAATTTATTATTTTAGATTTGTTTTTATTTTGTGTTTATTTCATAATTTAGTTTTTATTACAAGAAATTTGGATTATTAATGATTAATTTAATTAGGAGAAATTTAATTATACCGAAATTAATTTGACGTGCGTCTATTTAGTATGTTTGAGTACGAGTTAATTATTTAATGGTCGCTTGGAATAATTTGCTGTACACAGAGATATTTATATCGATTTGCTGCTAATATTGCTCCATAATTAAATTACCTAATCTACTGAAACTCTGCTTTTAGAATGTTTTCGAAATTTCAAAATTTTGTGAAAATTAAACTTTCCTTGAGTGTACAAATTTGCAGAGTTGCTTCATAAATCTAGTTTTCCAAGGAGAACTTGGAGGCAACACAGTGTGTCACTTATAGACCGATTCCTTTCTTTTCGCGGATTTTCTCTGTTTGCTTTACAGTACACATGTTACTTTATATGTGAACTATATATATGAAGTCCCTGTATATATAAACTTCTCCACATGTACAGACATTTCTATGTATGTGTTATACAGAGCCCAGGAAATATTCTCCAGAGATATATCCCCACTCTTTTCCAACTTCCCTGCCTCTCTCGTGGTTCATTCTACCCAGGTATATATTTCTATAGTTTCTTTTTTCTCTTCTATCTCTCTCATCCTCGCTCTCATCAATTTTATACGGAAAACGATGATTTAAAACATATCTATAATTTTGTTCCCGATTATCACATTGTTTGCATCTGCATTTCAAATTTTGGTTCAAATTTAAATTACATTACAATTATATTTAAAATTTAAATTAAATTAATTAATAGTAAGAGTTTTTTTTAATATAATTTTTTATTCCGAGAAATATGTTTGAAATCTTGTATTTATAGAAAAATTGCTTATTCAGGGATGTTTTTCAATTCAGTTTTTATTAAATTTAAAAATTCAAGTGATGAAATAATACTGTTGTCTCCAAAGATCTGAAGAATGACTTGGGTTTTACTTGTGCAATTTTACAAGTGCCACGTCACATTCTTTCACACAATTGTATTTATAAACGACAAGTCTCATTATTTACTTGAGTTTGTACATAAAACAAAGTTTTAAATTTCCTGTTTTAAGACATAAAATTTTATTTAATGTTATAATATTTGGTTTAAAGTTGTAAAAGTTGATAATAATTTATTTAAATTCATAAATTTCGATTTAGTTATTAAATTTGATATGAAATTACATTTATGGAGATTAAAAATATAATTAGTTTTTTGTATTTCTTTAATTTTAGTATCATTAATATTTGAGGCTCTAATTATAATTGAAAAAGTTGTCGAAATTTGTAGTCTTCATCCAGAAAGTTGTCCTTATATGTACCAACAGAAGGTGTCTTTTCAGGTTATAAAAATATTGCTTATAAACTCCTATCAGAAATAAGTAAAAAAGCTTACCTTCGAGCTTACCTATATGTATAGATTGATAACGTTAAAAAATTTCTTTATACTTCGTTCACATCTCAGTTTCTAAAGTAAATCTGCAATAGAAAATATTTAAATTATAATTTTTATTAAAATTGTCCTTAATTTTCTAATTAGTATCATCAATTTTGATATTCTCATTTTAATTGTAAATTAAAATTAAAAATTGCTTTGCTCAGTCTCAAATTTAAACTACACGTTTACAGTTGTCATAATTTCATTGTTTTTTCACTACTCAATTTAATTTAAAGTTAGAGAAACTTAAGATATCTGTCAATTTTCATAAAATCAATTATACACAGAGGAAAAAATTGTTGTATTGAATCAGTAGCACCCGTTTATTGAAACACATTCCAAAATAAAATATTATTCTTTTGATTTAATATATTTAATTGATTTTATATGGTATTGCTTTTGAATTGAGGATTACATTTTCGGTTTCAAAAGCAATACTATATAAAATGAACCCAACAGAATATCAAATGAATTACGTTATGCTTTTGGACGTGCATTTGAATACGCGTGCTATTAATTCAATGGAGTTTTTTTACCCCAGAGTAATGATTAAAGTGATTAGTGAATTTTGGTACAACGGAATAATATTAAAGTTGATTATTATTTACTCTTAGTTATTAAATGTTACTTAATTGACTATTAATAAATAAATATTACCAAATTAGTTTACTCTAAATAGACTTAAAAGTATTTAAGAATGTTTTAATTATCTTTTCCATAAAATTATTTAATAATATTTGTTAATTATTTTTTTTCAATGAAGGATTTTAATTTTTGTAAATGTTCCATACCAAACTTATGTTTTGCTGTAAAGAAAATACTAGTAAATATTGTTATACGGGAATTTTAAGGTTATGTTACCGAGCAATTTATATGGTAACCTCCAACCGATTTGCGAATAGCGCAATGTTTTTCCGTGTACACAAGAACTTTGTAATTTAAAAATAAACACTTTATTAATCAAAAAATTCATAAAAATAATTTTTATTTATCAATTAAAGTAGAAAATGTTTTCATTTTAATTTCAGCTACTGGGCGGTGCGTGCTTTAGTCATGGTCCCTACACATTTTATAAAGCAGTACGGATAGAAAACGGTCGTGTTCTTCGACTAGGAAGTTTTTTTCTGACAAAACTTTGGAGCGATGCCGATCTCGTCAGCATTGGTGAGCTTCAATTACTCTGGCTTGACAGCCGGGGGCCAAACACACCCCTTGCCTCTTTGCGGCTTTACTTCCTGCCGGAAAACACCCCTGATGGACGAAGGGACACGCACGGAGAGGTAAGATACAATGCAAATAACTAAACTGTTTTGTTGACCCACTTTGTTCCCCTTTTTTCATCAAAAATCTGAATCTTAACCTTTGCCGCTTAAAGAATTAGGTATTTTCTCGTGGATTCTAAATTAGCTTTCAGTAACTTATTAAAAGCTGTGATTTACCGAAAATATTAATTTCGATTACATTTATAAAATGATGTTTTTTTAATTAACTTATAATGTGAAAAGCTTTTATATAAAATGTTTATAGCATGTTTGTGTAAGACATAACCTACAAATTTGCTTTAAATTTCACGATAAATGTTAGCCAGACGCAAAAACATATGAATTAATCTTTTACTAAAAAAAATATGAAATGCGAATTTGGGGATTACCTTATGTACTGCCACTCACGATTAATTCATTAATTGATAAAATTGAAAAATTCACGGTGATCTACATATCAAAATAAAGCAACAATTACCTGCTTTTGACTCTTGCCTGTCCTAAAAGTGAACCATAACTGAATAGCGGAACGGAACGAAAAGCGCGCGAAATATTCAAATGGTATGAGATATTTGCAAACACATTGGTAAATTAAAATATCCAAATGAAAAGATTATCACAGAGATAATTACAGAAATAAATGCTTAAATTACTTAAACAATATTTGATAAATATGAATCTATTTTTAATTCATTGTGTTACAAAAAATGAAAAAAAAAAATACTTTGAATCGGACCCAGCCTAAGTTGTTCTTTATGAAAAACTAAAAAAATGGTATATATATTATATTCCCCCCCTCCCCCCACTCCAAAATTTCATCTAAAAACCCGTTTTTCTGCATTTTTTGTATAAAATATACTGTTACATCGTTATTTTTTGTCCGATTTCAAATTTTTTTATTTTATTTTAAAGCTGAAAAACAAGACTTTCTATACCTAGTAGAGGATTTGTGTTTTAAATAAAATTTACTGTAGAAAAAGAGAAAAAAAGTTCGAAAATTGACAATTTTTTGGAATTTTTTCAACTTTGACCATGATTTACTGTCCCAATTTTTTAGAAAGTTTTTTTTGTGCAAAGGCGAGCAAAGGTATTTAAAGTGTATTTAATTCTGCGTCTAATAAGCTTTATTTGAATTAAATTGATCAAACACTAGCTGAGTTATTGCATTTTTTGTCTTTATAATCACAGTATTTTTCCGGAAAATCAAGTTTCAAAAATGTTGGTACCATCCATAACTTTCAATATTATGCCCTAAATTTTATTTAAAACGCAAATCCTCTATTAGTTACAGAAATCCTTGTTTTTTAGCTTTAAATTAAATTATTAACCTCAAAATTTAATTATTTTTTTCAATTTTCAAATATTTTCATTATTTTGCAATTGTTTTCTCAAAATTTAAATTATATTCAATATTTTGTTTTCCTAAATTTTTCAATTATTATTTATCTTAAATTTCAATAATTTTTATCAATGCTCATTTTTTAAAATTATTTTTCTATTATTTTTTTGAATTTTCAATTATTTTTCACAAATTTTAATTATATTTTTTTATTTTAAATTATTTTCAGCATTTTGCAATTCTTTTCTCCAATTTGTGACAGTGATCAATATTTTTTAGTCAATAACCTTAATTTACAAATATTTATCTCATATTTCAATAATTTTTAATCAATGTTGAATTTTTTGTATTATTTTTTAATTATTTTCTTCTATTTTAAATATATTTTGTAATTTTATAAATACATTTTTCTGAAATTTTAATTATTTCTTAGACTTTGAATTACTTTTATCATTTTAAAATTATTTTCTCCAATTTTTTAATAGTCTAATTATTTTTGAACTAATTTCCCAAACATTTCTATTATTTTTCAATTAACTTAAGACATTTTCACTTATTATTTTTACAAATCTTAATTATTTTCTTCTATTTTTAATTATTATTATTTTACCTACTATTTTTTCTCACTTTTAATTAATTCCTTAAATTTCAAATATTATTTTTCAATTAATTTAAGACATTTTCACTGATTATTTTTACAAATTTTAATTATTTTCTTCTATTTTTAATTATTATTATTTTACCTACTATTTTTTCCTACTTTTAATTAATTCTTTAAATTTCAAATATGTTCTACAATTTTTAATTGGTTTTATCATTTTTTAATTATTTTTCTTAAAATTTCTATTATTTTTTCAATTTTTTATTAATTTCCTAAATTTTCAATTATTTTTCTCTCATATTTCAATTACCTTCTTCAATTTCAAATTAATTTTGTGATTTTATCACTTTTTTCAAAATTTCAATTATTTTCTTCAATTTTTAATTATTTACTTCAGATTTTAATTATTTTGTTCAATTTTTAAATATTTCCATTATTTTGGAATTGTTTTCTCAAATTTCAATTAATTATTTAAATATCAATTACTTTCTTCAACCCTTAGTTGTTTTTACCATTTTTTTAATTATTATCACTTATTTTTCTTAAATTTCAATACTTTTCTTCAAATTTCAATTATGTTATTCAATTTTCAAATATTTTTATTATTTTGCAATTGTTTTCTCCAATTTTTAATTATTTTTTTATTAATTTTCTATATTCCCAATTGTTTATCACTAATTTCAGTTAATTCTATAAATATCAATTACTCCCTTTAATTTTTCATTGTTTTTTCCATTTTCGTATTATTTTTTTTAATTTCGATTAAACTTTTTGATTTTTCTTTCTCCCATGGGAAGTATTATGACTTATTTTTTTCAAAATTGTAATTATTTTCTTGAATTTTAAATTATTTATCTTAAATTAAAATTATAATTATTTCCATTATTTTACAATCATTTTCTTAAAATTTTAAAGATTTTATTTGTTTTTCAATTAATTTTCTAAATATTTATCTTAAATTTTACTTATTTACTTATTTATTTAATTATGTTTTTTAATTTTAAATATATTTTATACTTGCATCACTTATTCTTCTTAAAATGTAATTTTTTTCTTTAGTTTTGAATTATTATCATCATTTTTAATCATTTTCTTCAATTTTTGTTTTTCAATTAACTTTATGAATTTTGCTTCCTCCTAGAGGAAGCTTTGTGATCGTGAAGATTTTCGATATTCCAAAAATAGTCTAAATTGACTCACTTTCATCTGAAATGCAAAAATTTTCATTCTTAAGCCAATGTGTGTGTGTGTGTGTGGTGACGTTTTTTTTTGTTGCCAGGTTATTTCGAGAAAGCTTTAACGGATTTCAATAAAATAATTCTTATAAGTATTCAATATTACTTTATTTACCATTTTAAGATAAGAATCCTTCTTTATAGTTATAATTTCTCATAACATAGAAAATCATGTTATTCAAAAAAAAAAGTCCACGTGGATATTTAGGGTAAGGTGTGTTAGATACATGTAACACAGAACACATGTGATATTAAAAAATAATTCAACATAACACATGTTCTTAATATAAATTGATCGAGAAGAATCTAGCATTGACAAATGCCAATAATTAGTCTCGTTAAATTTTTATTGAACGAGAATAAATCAAAAAACGAGAATTTCTCTCTATAAGTCGAGTTGCAAACTTTACTCGTAATTTAAAAAGAAATAAAAATATTTTCATTTAAATGCGCCTGACTATTTTTGTACTTAAAATATAAATTCTGCTTTTTCCATTTCGTTTCACGAGCGAAGGCTTTTATTTTTACGATCAAAGGCTTCAGTCGACATAGACGAGGAACTCTGTTCGCCAAAAATAAATATACTTTATCGCTATACCGTAAAATATGATTTGTCAATAAGCTCCAATCGTTAATTCTTGAATAGATATTTTTTTGGCATCGGATTAAAAAAAAAAAAAGAAAAGAGAAAGTAAGAGGGACGGGCAGATAATTTTAATTTGCGTGATGATTTTCAATATCTTTCTGTTCCATTAAAAGGGAAAAATATGTCCCATGTTGATCGCCAGTTGAATTTCACTGAAGAGAATTCTTATTCAGAATAGGTATTATCCAGACTGAAGAGTGGAATAGTCGGTGGATGAAGACAGACTGACGAGAGAGAAGTAAAGGGGGTTATGAAAGAAAAAGGGATTGTGAGTTTGAGGGGTCGTGAATGAGAAAAAGAAGCGGAATAAGCTGCACTCCCTATACATATATTCGGCGTGCTAAACATTCCAAATTTAAAACACGTGAAAGCCCAATGATAACATTTTAAACAAATGTTTGAATGAGTATTCAATCTTTCGGTTATATTTTATTTCTCTTAATTTTCACACAATATTTTTGTTTTATTTATCCTTTGTTTTTATCTGCCTGCTTTTAATTACTTTTTCCAACTTTTTCACGTTTTATTTGCCTTACTTTTATTGCCGTGAATTTAATGCTTTTCAGTTTAATTATTTTAATTAAAAGTGAGCACCAATTTTGGAATTTGCTTTTGTTTGGTATTTTTTTAAATTAGCATTGTTTATCTTCATTTGCAATTATTCAAAAAAAATTGAGTGACTATTTACATGTTAGAGATGAAAATTTTCTTTCTTCACTTTATATAAAATATAAACACACTCCCACATATGGCACATTTGTTTTAACGAGGGACATTGTCAATTATGGCTCTCCGCATCTCCCGCAAGTCATACTCTCAGTTTACAGCTCGATTATTCAGCAGGGCAAACGACGGGTCACATAATAACGTGTCACGGGCAATATGATTTCTCCCTATTGAAGGGTTAACGACATTTCATTTTCGGTTCCAAATTATCATAGTTTTTAATAATATTTTGCAATATAAATCAGTTTTCGTGTAAATTATACATAAAAATATATTCTTTTGAACTAGAAATTGAAAAATCACACATTAGTCATTGGTCCAACATCTCCTCAAACTATAACACTTTTGAAAATAACTTTTCGGAATACCTACACTGAAAAAAATACTCGGTTCAGATTAGACATTTGACTATGGTTGACAGGTTATGTAGAAATTTTAACAACTATAAGTATGAATTTTTTATAATGCATGGGTGAATTGGCTTAAATGGTAGCCATCATTTAAAGAAGAAGAAGACAGTCGTGTCAGGTAAAACAAAATTGTATGGCAGTTCCCAAATCAGCAATAAAATCACCGAGAAAAAAGATTTCTTTTTACAAGAATAAAAATATGTTAACATTGATTGAAATCAGTGATTTTTCAGTGTATTAAGGTAGTACTATACTTTGTAAACTATCAAAAATGGCTTTAAAAAACAATTTTTTTCTCGGTGATAATTTTATTTAAAGCAATGAAAGTTTTGGCATCACATTTTTGTCATTCTTGTCTGTCAAAAATAAAAAAAATTATTTTTTTTACTGTGCCTCTTTTATCACTAGAGGACGCAAAATCAAGATAAAAAAAATAAATCGGCGGACAAGCTACAGCCTCACAGAAACATCCGATCTGAAAAATTCAAATGTGGTTTTAAAGCTAATACATGTGGTTAGGCATCCCCCCTAAACCCGATAAAAAATATTAGAAAATAAAAAAAATGTCGCCAGTTCAAAAAACATGGTTTTGAGAAAAACGCGTTTAAAGTTTTGTGTGTAATGAGCCGATGTGCATATATATAACTTTTACACGTGTATAACTTTTTTAATTTTTCGAATTTTAATCTGCAATTTAGGAATTATATTCTTGAGGTAATGTAGACCACAAAAATAAAATAAAAAAAGTCGATTGTTTGATCGATGCAAAGTATAATACTATCTTAATTCACTAATTATTTTAATTTAGAAGGTAATAAACCTTTTAATCAAAAACTTTTTATTTGATAAAGCCATTTTTTGTTGAAGTAGCTACCTAATCAAAAAGAAATTATGCAAAAACATATAATCATTGTGATTTAATAGAGAGGGATAAAGAGTATTAATTATAGTGAAGAGGAATAAGTTTAAAGATATTATAGCTCCACCCTTTCTATTTTTATCGCTGAGTCAAAGATTCATTCGCGTGCAGCCAGTGTGAGTATATAATTGCCAGTAATTGCTACTTTTTTCCATATGCGAATCGATTAGTTGCTTCCTTGTCAAGTTCTGACTTACTCGTCATATTACAAATTGACTCTGTTAAAAAACATCATTGACAGAAGGGTCGTTTAAAAACTTTTATCTTTCCTTTCACTCAACTATTCTTTCTCATTTCCTGCAGTTTTTTTTATTTCTCTCTCTTTCTCTCTTTCTAAAACTTTCTCCCGTTAATTTGTTATTATTCATTTAAATAACCACAGAATAAGAAATTAATTAAATATTATTTTATTTTTCTCTTTTCTTTTGATATATATATAATACTTCGTATAAAATATATGAGAGTATGAATGAATGTTCTGTCGAGTGTGAAATTAAATGACTGCTTTATTTTCACGAGGGAATTTTATTATATATGTATATATATATATAATTTTATAAACCAGTAATTTTTTAGCAGAATTTATTTACATAACGTCTCATAAGTTATTTTAATGAATTTGTTTTTTAATATCTTAAGGTCAGGCGCGTCGTAAAGGGATTTTTTCACGTGTTGGAAAAATATCAGATAAAATAGAATATTATATTAATGTTTTTTATCAAAATATGAACACGGAACGATTTGATTTATATTATTTTGATGTTATATATATTTATATAATTTTGTATTATAAATTTTAATAAAACTTTTATTTTACTCTCTAATATTATCAATATTCCATTAATACATAATATTACAGTATTAATTATCTAGTTCCATTTAGGAATAATCAGTGATAGACGTCCTTTAATTTCAATTAATTAACATTCATATGAAATGTGCTCATTAGTATCACGTTGCTGTTATTAAGTTTGAAATTCGATGAAAGTGTCATTTTCATCAGGAGAAATAAACTTTCCTTCATTTAAGTTTATTAATTATTTTGGACTATAAAGTGATTTATATTAATTAAACAAATTTTGATAATTTTGGCGCAACTGCAAATAAACTTTTTGTTTTAAATTAGAGGGCATTGTGTATAGAGGTATAAAATGTTGTTGTTGTTAATTTCTGTGTAAAAAAGTTTATTTTTGGCAAATAACAATTTTGAAAAGATCAATAAGTGCTTTTCCTAATGGATGCTCGACGTTCAATTTAATTCACTCAAGTGATGCGTGGGTCGACAAAAACTTGGACCAGTAGGTTTGTTAGAGTTTTACTCTCATATGTCAGAGTTTGCAACGAAATTATTCTCGTCGAAATTGTAGAGAATTTCTGACGATGTCACATGTATATCTGTGTATCCATGTATGGTCGTAGCTGACAAATAAACTTGTGCTTTTCATGTTTAATTAATTTTATACATGACGGGATAAAAATATCGTTTTAAGGATTCATATTTCACTAGATAGGAACGCCATTAAATTTCCTCGGAAGCAGCAGTTACTACCGTTTATCTTCGAGGTAGCGAGAGTTTACATTTTCCATAGAGGTTTCTGAATTTGAATCTACTGCTTCTGCTGCTTACTACCAGGGCAGTGATCTATTTAAGTAAACATTAGAGAGCCCATAAAAATGCCCTTCTCAATTTACGTAATTAAATAATAAAATAATGCAATGATAATATATGTATATATGATATTACCATTGATAATATTATATAATATTATAATATTGTAGTGAAACAATATGTTAATAATAATTTGAATATCATAATAATAATTCTATATTTATTTGTTCACTCTGCTCATATTACTGCGGTGCAATTGTTTCTATTTATCACCTAATATTGAATTAATGCCTACAGAATCTATAATAATAACCTATAATAACCGGGAATTTCTTCGTGGATTTAAAAGTTCTAAGAAATTTATCGAAAATCAATTTTTTTTTCATATATTACAAATCTATGATAATAATAATAATAATAATAATAATAATCCACAAGTTCTTTTATTCCTTCATTCATTTTTTGCCTCTTCACACCTCAAGTTTGGCATACAGATATTTTTTGTTTTAAATCGGATACTTTTAAAAAATGCATTTAAATTGATTAAAATTTAAATTTATAAATATCAGTTGAAATAATTTTAAATTCATTAATAAATAATTCTATCATTTTTTCTATAATTTTCAACAGTTTTTAAAATACAATTATTGTACTTAAATTTTAGAAATATTCTCTAATTCTTTTTAATTATTTTGTTCTGTTCTTGATAATTCTCGACGGATTTCAAATTTTTCTTTCGATTGTCAATTATATTTTCCTCATTTCTCAATTATTTTCTTTAATATTTAATTACATCCATCGCATTGTAATTTTTCCTTTAAATTATATCAACTATTTTCTTGAAATTTCCATTTAATCCTTTAATCTTCATTTTATTTCTTTAATTTTTAATTATTTTCTTTAATTCTCAAATATTACCTTTAATTTTCAATTATTTTTATCCATTTTCAATTAATTTCTCAATATTTAATAATTCTCGCTTTTTCTCAGTTATCAATTATTTTCTTAAAATTCCAATAAAATTCTTGAATTTTCATATATTTTCTACAAATTTTTCTATAATTATCGGTTTCCAAGTGCAAATTTATTTTTCTCCTTCAATTTCATGATTATTCATTAATTTTTTTAAAAAACCTTTTGTTCAAATTACGATTAATCTCACAATTTTTCGATTTTTTTTCAATTGTTAATTTTTTTTTTATAGTTTATCTACGCTAATATATAATTATTTGCGGCATATTATAATTTTTCTTTCGATTTGCAATTATTTTTTTGAAATTCCCATTTAATTCTTTAATTTTCAATTTATTTCTTTAATTTTTAATTATTCTCTTCGATTCTAAAATATTTTCTATATTTTTCAGTTATTTTGATAGGTTTTCAATTAATTTCTCAATATTCAATAATTCTCGGATTTTTTCAATTATTTTCTTCACTCACAAAAATTGTTTTAAATTTTCTATTCAATTATTCAGTTCTAGAACTATTCTCTTCAATTCTCTACTTATTTTCTTCAAATTTAAATTCCACTGTTCAATATTCAATTATTTTCTTTATTATTAAAAAATTATTGCCTTTTTTCTATTATTTTTTTCGATTATATTTAAGTTTCTTTAATTTTAAATACGATTGTTTAATTATTTTCATTAATTTTTTATTGCATTCTTCAATTTTTATTCCGATTCTTTAGTTTTCAATTGCTTTTTTCTATATTCATTAATTCTCGGAATTTTTTAATTCCTTTTTTCAATTTTTAAGTACATTCTTTAAATTTCAATTTCATTCTTTAAATTTCAATTTCATTCTTCAATTTTCAATTGCTTTCTTCAATCTTAATTATTTTTTCGATTTTCAATCCAGTTGTTAAATATGCAATTAAATACAACAATTATTCCTATAATTTTCTTAATTTTTCAGGTTGCAAATTTTTTTTTTTTAATTTTAATGTTTCTTGTTTATTTTTCAATTATTTTTTTAGTTGTCTATTAATCTAGTCATTTTTCTAATTTTGTTTTAAGATGACAATTAATTTAGTTATTTTTCACATATTGTCTTAAATTTTTCAATTATTATTCTCATCATTTTTCAACTATTTTCTCCAATTGTTAATTATTTTCCGCAATTTTCATTTTTTTCCTACAATTTTTTTAATGTTCAAATATTATCTTAAAATTGCATAATTATTCCTTGATTTATTAAATTATTTTGTTCGATTGAATATTAATCTAGCCTATTTTTAAAATTTTTATATCAATTGACAATTATTTTCGTCATTTTGTAATTTTTTTTTTAATCATCAATTGGTTTTTAAAAATTTTAATTTAATACTTAAATTTGCAATTTATTTCCTCAATTTTTTATTACATTCTTTACATTTCAATTATTTTCTTCAATTTTCAATTTCATTCTTCGTTTTTCAATTATTTTATTCAATATTTAATCATTTTCGCATTTTCTCAATTATCAAATATTTTCTTGAAATGTCAATACAATTTTTCAATTTCCAATTGATTTCTTCACTTTTCAGCGCAGTTTTCAATTGACAATGTAATATTTACAATTTTATGATTATTCATTAATTTAACAAAATTTTTTGTTCAATTGATGATTATTCTCACCATATTTCAAATTCTTTTTTGATTGTTAATTATTTTTTTTCAATAGTTAATTATTTTCGTCAATATTTTGTTATTTGCTTCAAATTGTAATTTTTCTTTCAATTATCTATTATTTTCTTGAAATTTTCATTTAATTCCTTAATTTCCAATTTATTTCTTCAATTTTTAATTATTTTCTTTAATTTTCAATTATTTTTATTTAATTTCACTGAATTCCTTTTTGATTCAACAATTCTCTGATTTTTAAAATTATTTTTGTCACTTATAAAAATTGTTTTAAAATTTCAATTCAATTATTCAATTCTTGAACTATTCTCTTCGATTCTCTGATATTTTTTTCAAATTTAAATCCCAATTTTCAATTATTTTCTTTATTATTAAAAAATTATCGTCTTTTTTCTATTATTTTTTGCTTCCTCATAGAGGAAGCTTTGTGATCGTTAAAATTTTCGATTTTCCAAAAATAGTCTAAATCGACTCATTTTCATCTAAAAAGCGAAAATTTTCATTCCTAAGCAAATGTCCAGATGTGTGTGTGTGTGTGTGTGTGTAGCGTTTTTTGTGTACAAAATATCTTGAGAACGCTTAAACGGATTCCAATAAAATTTGGATGACTTATTAAGCTCATGAATATCTAAATTTGGACACAAGGATTTTTGAAAATACCCAACCAAATTTTTTTTAACCACCTTTTTTCATCGAAAAAAATCGTTTTTTGCCAAAAAATTTTTTTAAGCTAAAAATACAACTTAATGAATACAAAAATCATATTCCTTATCTCAAAACAAATCGATTGACCTATATAACTTTTATAATTGATCAAGAATTCGTAAAATAATTCATATTTTGACATTTTTTTGCATTAAAAATTTTTTTTTTAACAACATCCCCAATTAATTTGTATATTATTAATTTCTTGCTTCCTCTATGAGGAAGCAAATTATTTTGCTTACTTGGAAGCGAAATGTCCATGAAATGGACATAATTCTCACCTAGTTTTTATTATAATTAAGTTTCTGTAATTTTATATACAATTGTTCAATTACTTTCTTTAATTTTTAATTCTATTCATAAATTTTTATTCCGATTCTTTAGTTTTCAATTTTTAACTAAATTCTTTAAATTTCAATTCCCTTGTTCAATTTTTAGTTGCTTTCTTTAATTATAATTTTTTTTTTATTTTTAATCCAGTTGTTAAATGTGCCAACAATTATTCCTATAATTTTCTTAATTTCTCAATTTGCAATTAATTTTAATATTTCTTGTTTAATTTTTTCAATTATTTTTTTTCAGTCGTCTATAAATCTAGTTATTTTTCGAATTTTGTTTGCAGTTGTCAATTATTTTAGTCATTTTTCACATACCTTCTTCTAGTTTTCAATTATTCTCGTCATTTTTCAACCATTACCTTCAATTAATAATTATTTTCTGCATTTTCAATTATTTCCTACAATTTTTTGAATTTTCAATTATTACCTTAAAATTTTATAATTATTCTTTGACTTTTTAACTTATTTTGTTCGGTTGCATATTAATCTAGCCCATTTTTTAAATTTCTATATCAATTGACAATTATTTTTGTCAGCTTGTAATTTTTTTTCAATTATTTTTTAAAATTTTAATTCAATTCTTAAATTAGCAATTTATGTTCTCAATTTTTTATTAATTTCTTCAAATTCAATTATTTTTTTCGATTTTCAATCCAGTTATTCAATTGGCAATTATTTCCAACAGTTAATCCTATAATTTTCCAACTAATTTGTTTAAATTTAATATTTGTTCTTTAATTTTGTAAACTATTCTATTCAATTTTGTAATTATGTATTCATTTTTCAAATTTTGTTTCAACTGTCAAATATTTTCGTCATTTTTCAGATATATTTCTTCAATTTCGTAATTTTCATTATTTGAATTTGCAAAAATTTATAGTTTTAAATGACCAAGAACAACTTAAAGTTCGCTAATTAAATTATTAAAGGAATATGCTAACGATAAATATATCTTATGCAAACGGTCGTTAATTAATTTCTATATTATAACTATCAATTATTATTTTTATTTTGATAGCATCTTCTTTTTAATTATAGTAATAATTAAAAATTTACCATTTACAGATTGTTATCTTGATGAAAATAATTTTTGTTCACAATGTATCTTTTCTCTCGTTTGAATAATGTAATGATTGGTGTGTCGCATGAGTATAGATTTTATCGAGAGCAAAACGATTGTTCGCTCTCTTCTTCTCGTGAAAGATAACTCGGTATAATAGTGCAAAAAGCGCAATGGAAGCGTTTCACCCCATGGGCACAATTTCAATTTGCCTCTCATTCGTGTTACAACCATCATGCATACGTTTACATGCACGAACACCTGCTGACGAACTGTCATCGTGTATGAGTTTACATCCTGTCTTTGTCAAGCAAATTGGTTATTGAACTGCTTCTTGTAAAATTCTTTAAATAAATAAATAGACTTGACAATTATCATAAATAATAGTATTTAATGGTATTTTAAAGTATTGACGATAAAATTATTTAATCGCATATTCAGTATTTGAGTGTCGCGATGTATAGTAGAATCTGTTCAAGTTCTAAATAAAACTGCGGAATCCGTGCGGTCGTCGCGAGGACGGGTGAATGTACCCAATCATCCACTACATACTTTTGAAGAATGAAAATAAATAATTATAATACTGAAGTTCAAACTTTTCTTTTACGAATTCAAATTTTTATTTTATATTTAAATATTATTCTTGTAAGATTTCAGAAACTTAAAAATATAAAAAATTTAAGTGCTTATTTTTTGTAAACGAAAAAGATGTTGTAAGTTTCATAATCCAAATAATTTTGTTTCTTGGGAGTACCTTTCGGTTTAATTTAAGTATTTTTAACTAGTATTATTATTATTATTTTTTTTTATTATTATAAATGCATGTAAATTATGGATAAATAAAATATAGGTGTGAATAAAAGAATATACTATTTGAAATTAGATTACTGGAACACACTGTTTCTAAAATAATGCAAGAAATGAACATTCTTACGATTCAATATTGATAAAAATTTTATAAGATTACGTGCGATGTTAGTAAATTATTTTGTATCGAAAATATACATAGTCTTCTTTTAAAATATATTTGATTTTAATTGAAATACATTTTGTTTCCATTAAAACATATTTAGTTTCCATTAAAACATAATATTCAGTTTCCATTAAAACAAATTAAGTAGTTACTAAAATAAGTCGCCATTATATTCAGCTTAAATTAAAATATGTCGAGTTTTTATTAATCTGTTATAATACAAAAGTAAAATTTTTCAAATACGCACAATACTTTTTGTTACATTTTTAAGACATTATATATTCAGTTTATATTAAACCATATTTTATATTTTTATTTTTGAGAAATGTATTCTCTCTCTCTCTCTCTCTCTCTTTCTCTTTCTCTCTCTCTGTTTCTTTCTTTACTGATAAAATATCGCATTTATGAACACCTTTTCTTTAAATTGCTCCAGATTTTAATAAAAACTGCATATATTTATTTGAAAAAGAATTATGTGTATTTCTCTCCGTGCAAAAATCCAGTGTTAGAATATTCATGAGTTTAGCATAATTTGTATGAAACCGTTTCCATAATCGGCATTTGAAACTTGATATACATAAGGATTGTATGGAAATTAATTCATGTAAACGTTCAATTTAATTTAAATAAACAAACATTGTAAATTTTCGACCAATAGAATATTATAAAATCAATAAAAATTTAGTTCAATTGAAATAAAATAAAATTTTTATTTATCATCAGTATTTTTTGAAAATTAGTTTTTTTTGCTTATTTAAAATTCACGGGCTTCACAGTTCCTAAAAGTCCCCTATTTAGAGGATTTTATTCATAATCCTCTATTTTTCACGAAAATATATTTAAAGTCAAGGTCTCTAGAGATTTTCAATTATTTTCAATCTTCTTTACATTTTTATTATTTTTTCAACCTTCAATTATTTCTATCATTTTTAATTTATATTCTCCAATTTTTAATTTATTAAAGTGGAGTTCAATAGATTTTCTGAATTTTCAGTCCTTCATCTCAGATATCAATTATCTTCTTTAATTTCCAATTATTTTTATGATTTTTTAATTTTTTCCTACAATAAATTCATAGTTATTTGTATTATTATTTCATTAATTTTATAAATTGTCAATTATTTTCTTCGAAATTCTATTATTTTATTAAATTTAAATTATTTTTTCTACCTATTAAATATTTTCATTATTTTTCAATTAATAATAAAAAGGTTTAAATTTCAAAATTTTTTTGTAACTTAACACTTATTTATCACAAATTTGATTTCATTTCTTTAATTTTCAGTTATTTCTATAATTTTGAAAATATTTTCTCCAATTTTTAGTTTTGTAAAGTATTTTTTCATAAACTTTCTTTAATTTTTTTTATTTTTCTCTCCAAATTATAATTTAAGAAATTTTTTTAACTGATTTATTGAACCTTTAATTATTTATTTCAAATTTCAATTGATTAAAAATTTTTTTAATGATTTTTAGAATTTTTCAATTATTGTTTTCAAATTTACAATTGCTTTCGGTATTTTGTAATTGATTACCTAAATTTTCAATTATTTATCTCAAATTTGAATTCTTTCTTTTAATTTTTATTAATTTTATAATCTTTTAATTGTTTTTTTTCCAATTTTTAACTATGCTAATCATTTTTTAATTAATTTCCTAATTTTTAACTTTTTTTTTAATTTACCATTATACTTATCTTTTTTCAATTATTTTTTCCTAGTTCACACCTATATAATCTATACGCTTTCAAATTATTTTCTTCGTTCCTTAATTATTTTCTTTAATATTCAATTATTTTCATCATATAGTAATTTTTCTTTTAATTGACAAATATTTTCTTAAAATTTCCATTTAATTCTTTAATATTCAATTTATTTCTTTCATTTTTAATTATTTTCTTCAATTCTCAATCAATTCCTTAATATTCAATAATTATCGCTTTTTCTCAATCATCAATTATTTTCTTAAATTATATATATTATAAATTTTTTTTCAATTTGTAATTATTTTCTTGAAATTTCCATTTAATTCTTTAATTTCCAATATATTTCTTCAATTTTTAATTATTTTCTTCAAATCTAAAATATTTTCTTTAATTTCTATTATTTTGATCGATTTCAATTAATTCCTCAATATTCAATTATTCTCAGATTTTTTCATTTATTTTTTTCACTCATAAAAATTCTTTTAAAACTCTAATTCAATTATTCGATTCTAGAATTATTCTCTTGAATTCTCAATTATTTTCTTCAAATTTAAATTCCACTTTTCAATTATTTAAATTGTCTTGAATTTTCAGTTATTGTGAAGTGAAAGAAACAATTTTTAATTTTTTTACTAATTTTTAAATTAGTTTATTAAATCTTAAATTATTTATCTCAAATTTGAATTCTTTCTTTTAATTTTTATTAGTTTTATAATCTTTTAATTGTTTTTTTTCCAATTTTTAACTATGCTAATCATTTTTTAATTAATTTCCTAATTTTTAACTTTTTTTTTTTTAATTTACCTTTATACTTATCTTTTTTCAATTATTTTTTCCTAGTTCATACCTATATAATCTGTACGCTTTCAAATTATTTTTTTCGTTCCTTAATTATTTTCTTTAATATTTAATTATTTTCATCATATAGTAATTTTTCTTTTAATTGTCAACTATTTTCTTAAAATTTCCATTTAATTCTTTAATATTCAATTTATTTCTTTAATTTTTAATTATTTTCTTCAATTCTCAATTAATTCCTTAATATTCAATAATTCTCGCTTTTTCTCAATCATCAATTATTTTCTTAAATTATATATATTATAATTTTTCTTTCAATTTGTAATTATTTTCTTGAAATTTCCATTTAATTCTTTAATTTCTATTATTTTATCGATTTTCAATTAATTCCTCAATATTCAATAATTCTCGGATTTTTTCATTTATTTTTTTCACTCATAAAACTTCTTTTAAAACTTCAATATAATTATTCGATTCTAGAATTATTCTCTTGAATTCTCAATTATTTTCTTCAAATTTAAACTCCACTTTTCAATTATTTTCTTTATTATTAAAAAATTATCTCCTTTTTTTTATTATAATAAATTAAGGTTTTTTAGTTTTAAATACAATTGTTCAATTATTTTTTTTAATTTTCAATTCCATTCTTCAATTTTTATTCTGATTCTGTAGTAGTCAATCGTTTTCTTCTAAATTCATTAGTTCTCGGCATTTTTTAGTTACTGTTTTCAATTTTTATGTATATTCTTTAAATTTCAATTCCATTCTTCAATTTTTAATTGTTTTCTTCAATTTTAATTAGGTATTTTTTTCGAATTTCAATCTAGTTGTTAAAAGTGCAATTATTTTTAATATTTCTTGTTCAATTTTTTCGATTACTTTTTTCAGTTTGTCTATTAATCGAGTCATTTTTCGAATTTTGCATTCAGTTGACAATTATTTTAGTTATTTTTTATATATCTTCTTCAATTTTTCAATTAATTTCGTCTTTTTTCAACTATTACTTTCAATTATTAATTATTTTCAATTATTTTCTTTCAAATTTCAATTATTTTTGACATTGTTTAATTAATTTATACAAATTTTTAATTTTTGAACCAGTATTGTCAATTACTTTCGTCGTCTTTCAATTTTTTTTCAAATTTTAATTATTTTTGTTATTATTCAATTATTTTTGTTATTATTCAATTATTTTTATCATTTTTCAATTATTTTTTGAATATTTCTATTAGTTTTGACATTGAAAAATTATTTTCATCAAATTTCAATAATTTTTTTCCATCTTATTTTTATGGTCATGAATTTCTCAATTTATTACACGGTTTTCAATTTTTTCTAAGAATTTCAATTATTTTCTTCAAATTTCAGCAATTAATTTTTTTTAATAATTTTATTATTATGTATCAATAATTTTTAAATACTTTACACCAATTGCCAATTATGTCTTACAAGTTTCATTTATTTTTTAAAATTTTTAATTATTCTTTTAATTATTTACACCAGTTATCAATTATTTATATCATTATTCAATTATTTATCTCAAATTTTTATTATTTTTGTTATTTTTCATGTATTACCTTCACATTTAAATTATTTTTGATTTTTCAATTATTTTCTTCAAATTTCAATTATTTTTGTCATTTCTCGACTATTTTTTCCTATTTTTAATTATTTTTGTCATTTTTGAATTGTTTTTTAAAATTGTCAATTAATTTAATAATTTCTCAATTTTTGTCAATATTTTCGACATTGTTTTATTACTTTCTCCAAATTTTATACTTGTTTTCTTAAATCTTCAAATTATTGTCATGATTTTATTAATTTCTTACTTCAATTTTCATTTTTTTTTTGTCATTTCTTAATTTATTTTCAAATTTTAATTATTTTTCCCATTTTTCAAGTCTTTTCTTCATTTTTTTTTTTTTTTTTACTTAATTTTTAATTAATTTTGTCGCTCTTTCAATTATTTGGATCAAATTTGTATTATTTTTTTTTAGTTTTCACGTATTACCTTCAAATTTTAATTTTTTGTAATTTCTCAATTATTTCTTCAAATTTCTGTTATTTTTGTTATTTCTCGACTATTCTTTCCTAATTTAAATTATTTTTGTCATTTTTTTAAAAATTTTCAATTAATTTAGTCATTTCTCAATTATTATCAATATTTTCGACATTTTTTTTTATAACTTTCTCCAATTATTTTTATCACTTTTCAAGTAATTTTTCAAATTTCAATTTTTTTTTGTGATTTTTCAATTATTTTGTCATTTAATTATTTTCTTTAAGCCTCAATTTTTATCTCCAATTTTTCAATTATTGATTTCTAATTTTTATCTTGTTTCTCCATTTTTCAATTATTTATGTAATTTTTTACGTCTGTTCTTCAAATCATAAATTTTTTACATAATTTCAAATTAGTTTTATCATCTTTCATTTTTATTCCTCTTGGTTTAATTATTTTTGTCATTCTAGACTGTTTGTTTTTTGTTCCATTTTTTGATTATTTTTGTAATTTTCAATTATTTGTGTCATTTCTTAATTGTTTTTTTTTTTTTAATTTTAAATATTTTAATCATTTTTCAAGTATTTTCTTCGAATTTCTATCAATTTTATGATTTTTCAATTATTTAATTAATTTCTTTAATCGACAATCCATGTTGGATCCGCAATTTAAAATTTTTTAAAAATCTGACTTAATTCGTAATCATCGACCTCAAAAACTCGCGAGTAACAAGTTTCAAACGAAGCCGAGAAATTTTGAAAAAAAAATTTCATTGAACCCGCGATTTTAAATTGTCGACTGATTAGTTCATAAATTAAATTATAATTTTCTAATTAAGAAAGACGTGTATTGACTTTTTATACCCAATCTGCTTAATTCTCTTATTATCCGATAATTATTTTAATATTATAGCTATTAATCATACATCAAAGAAATCCGGGAAAACCGGGAATTTGAAAATCATGTTTCTGTAGACAATCCGTATTAATTAATAAACTCTTTAATTTAATATTATTTTATTTCTCTTCTCCCCCCTCCCCGGTCAATATTAAGTGTATACAGATGGCAAAAATTTACAAGTCGCCGCTCCTGCACTAATAGCTATTATAGTTAAAACACAGAAAGTAATAGTCAAATATTTTATTACTAATTAAATTTAATTGGCAAAAGTTTAACGAGTCAAATTTAGAGAGTATACTATTTCTTTGATGGGAGAGTGTGTGCGGAAAGGGTGTCGTTAAATAATCAAGTGCTATAATTATAAATGTATATATAATACTGTGGAATGGTGATAGTGTCTCCCATACCCTCAATTATAATCCAATTGATTGGAATTGAACGGAACTCTAGTTTACTATACCCGTGAATCGAGGAGTAATCCACGATTTATGGGAGTGCACTCGGAAGGAGTTTGGTATGCGCCATGATACTTTAGCCGTATGATGGTGTTGGTATCAGTTGGTTGGTTGGTTGGTGTGTAGGGTGGTTGCGCGGGTTCGCGGGTGGTTCGAAAGGATGGTCTGTATCTGAGGGGTAAGGGGGTGAATTTCAACATGGAAGGGAGGAAAAGGTTAGTATGGTTGGGGAAGGTGGCCCAGGGTGAGGACGAGGCACTGTGAAAGATTGAGAGAGAAAACGAGAAGAGGTCTCTTTCAAAGTGAGAGAGAAAGAGAGGTGTATGGGTAACTGGAGAGTCAGTGTTATTGGTTTTTGTTGCGCATGCCTACTGGTGGCGCCAATCTGGCGAATTATTAGCAAAGTTTAACCTGGAGCATAAAGTAGACGAGGAGGGGTATGACACGGACATTTAATTCTTTTCCCTTCAAATATTTTTCCCACTCATTCTTTACTTTTCTGGACTTTTTTTTCTCTCTCTCTCTCTTCATTTCTATATCGTTCCTCTCTCGTCTGCTAACTTTTTCTTTCTAGATGACCACAACTTTTTATCGACAATTCTCGGGAGTTTATCTGTTTATCCAGTTAAAACAAGATGTTATTCCGGATTTTAGACCAATTTTTAAATGAAGGTTATTTATTGATTTTTAGTTTAATTTAATATATTATCATCTGATTCAGGTTCGTTTTCTTTTAATTCGTTAATCTTTGTTTTATGTAGCATCTTCAACTTAGATTAATCAGATGTGCAGAGGTTGATTAATGATTGGTTATTGGAGGTTTAAATTGATATTGAGGAATCAATTATATGCCTTGTGAGATAAGAAAAAGAATAGAGAATGAAAGAATCGGAGATTTATTTTAAAAAGAGAAATGGGGTATAAATAGAAATAATAATAATAGTAATAATAATAATAATAATATAATAATAATATAATATAATAATAATAATAATAATAAAAGAAAAGAGGAATCAGTAACCTCAGAAACTGTATAGAGAACAGTAAGAACCTCGAGACAGAAGCGATGATAAATTCATTAGGCGATTATCGTGTGTCGTTCATATCATACATCAATTGATCATAGGCCTTTTACTATTTACTCTAGCAGTCTAGCATAGCAAAGAGGAAATAGACACACAAGTTTCGCGAACTCGATATTATCTGCGCGTGCGTTTTACGTGACATCACGAAGCTGCAATTCCCAATTCACGTGAAATAGGAAATAGGAAGAGTATCGGATTAGCGGAGATATACTTTCGAGTTACGTAATTCTATTTCAACTTGTAGGGTTAGCTATACTGGCTGTAACCATCATTTATGTATTTAAAAAATTTAATTAAATTAATAATTTTACGAATCTTAAAATTTCATTGTTTCTACTTGGAATTATATTACCCAAACGTTATAGATTCTAGTTTGATAAATAATTTAATAAATTACCGAAAAAAAATTGATTTTACTATAATGAAAAAAAGTTTCATGAAGCATAAAATTTACTTCAGAGCAACTAAATATTATAAAAATTATTATAATAATTTTAGTATGTATTAAAATACACTGTTACATTATTTTGTAATTAATAATATTAATTAATTAAAATATTTTAATAACTTAAACTTTTTTTAACCAAAAAAATTTATAAATTAGATATCCTACAATTCATTATTGTGTGTTTTTTGAATTTAAAATTGATAGTTGTAGCATGAAGTTATAAGTGGGTATATAGATTTTCTAGACTGACGTTATCTCGTTTAAAGTTTCTTTCTTCAACACAACTATACACATATACATGTATACTTTCTTTTCTCACATTGCAATGAAGAAAATCCTTAGCTACTTGTGTTTGTATACATTGCAGATATACTTTATCTGTATGACCACGTTTTATATAGTTTTTATAATAGTATAAGTGTATTTGCATTTAAAGTAATTTAAGATTGAAACGAGCATAAAACAAGAAACTGCTTAAAGTGGAAAAATATTAATTTTTAAATGAGTTTGAGCACTCATGAAAATATAATTTGTAAAATATCGAAACACAAATACGTTTTCAATTTTGTGCAAATTGTTTCATTGGGAAACTTTAATTTTAAAACAAAGCTGTTGTCATTCATTCAGTCGTTGAGTTGATCCACAAAAACGCCCACAAAGAGCAATGCTCTACAATCTACGTCTACACGTTATATATTTCCATTCCGTCGAGTCCTTACTTTTAAAATCGATATTTTTTTTTCTTTCAAGCAATGACTGCCTGATGAAATGACGCGTAGGAGTTACAAAAATGAAATAAATATCGACACAACTGAATTAATAATAAATCGATAAATACTGCAAAAACGGTTCTTTCAATTCATACAACGAAATAACAAAGTTTTACTTTCATATTTTTCTTGCAAAGGGAAAATTTATTTTATGAATTTAATATAATTTAATATTTAAACAAGCTTTTATGAAAAATAGCGTTTTTTTATTGGAAACTTACTCCCTTGAACCCTTGATTTGACGGTAATTGTAATAAACGAAATGTGTCGTAATTAAGATATTTTATTTGTGCAATATAAAAAATTATGTTTCTGCAGTGATTTATTTTGAATTACATTATGTTCGATAAGCTCTTTATCAGTGTATGGATAGTATAAATACTTTAATTATCAATCAATAAGTAATAAAAAGTGAACTAATATCTTTTAAAACTTTAATTTATTGAAATTGGCGCAATAAATCGATGAAATTCTTGTTTAATATTCTGCTTCACTTGGTGTACTCATACACTCTTTACTCTTAATGTTTTATCACGCTCGTAAACTGAGAAATATAGGTATTCAGTGCAGTTGAATGTGAATGGTTATCACAAGCTGACTCTCGATATATGTAATGTCACATTAGTCAACATGTCCGTCTATCATTTATTACCTATATATAGGAATTCAAGAATTGAAAGTTCTTTAATTTATAAAAGATTCATAAAAATAAATTTACAGCAATTTTATATTATCTAATATATTCTATAATATATTCTAATATATTCTATAATATCTAATATCTAATAATAATATAGTTTTATATACCAAAAAGACTGTTACATAATAAAAAAAAAGTATAATAACTTCTTATCGGACCTAATGGAGGTTGTAGGTAATAAAAAACTAAAAAGAATGGTATATATTAAATATCTGATACATCCTCAAAATCTTGTTTTGTATTATTATATAGTTAACTTCATAAGGAAAATGAGATTTGGTTTATTGACTGAGTATATATAGTACTACCTTTTATAGAGTTACTCAAGGATCAAAATCAGAGTATGAGAATTTTACAGAGAATCAAAAAACATTTGATATACAAGTATTTTTGTATTTTAACAGACATGATGTTTTAAGAATTAAAATAAATTAATTTTTTTAATAGTGTATATATATATGGATCATCAGTAGAACAATATGGAAGTTTTATACAGTTTTGTGTATTTAAACAATTTTTAACAAATTGTTTACATAATTTGTAAACATAAACATAGTTTTTTGCAATTATAATTATTATTCCTTCTAGTATCAATTTTTATAAAATATTTACTGTTCATGACCCATATATACGAAATTTAAATATTTCACATATTTCTAGTCCTTTTTTCAAATACTAATAATTCATTTACAGTAAGTGAAAATTCACATATTCAGATTTAGAGAGTAAACCAAAGAAATAGCAAATATAACAAAAATAATGAATAGATAACAAGCAATAACAAAAATAGTCAAGTAATAACAAAAAGACAGTAATATAATATTAAAGATAACAAATGCTATTGAATAATGCAATGGGAAATTTAAAAAAATTGTTTTCCAAAAAGAAAAAATGTCCAATAAAGTAATGTCGAAAAAAGCAATTCATTTATAAAGTGGATCAGAGAATACGCCACTGGGATATTCGCTGAGCTCCAGAAGTGTACCTCATTGACTCGCGATTTTACTTAGGGACCAATCGTTCTTTACTTTCGTTTTTCTTTCAATTCTCGACGAGTTATAAGTAATGTTTTTGTTTGAAACACATTGCCATTCGTTCTGACTAAAAAGTTATTCCAGAATAATTACACTTTAACAATGTGACTTGAATAATAATATAAACTTTTCGTATAGAGAGTATAAATTTTGTTAACTTAATGCAGGAAAATGTTCAAATATGGATTTTATGCGGAAATTCCTATATTTAACAAGTTACTTGATTACTTTTTTAATAAAGTTAGCATTACTGATAAAATTAACCAGCTTCTCTGTTAATTAAACCGAGAAATTAGTATTAAGCTTTTTTAACGTCTTAGTTGACTTAAAATTGTTAACCGTAAAAATTGATAATTATTCCTTTATTCTATAGAATTTACTTAGTTAACTATTTTAATTTTTTTCCGTAAATACACACACAAAATGTATGTACGTCTTATTTCGTATACACGGAGAAAAAATAGTTATCAAATTTTATCAAAGTACTTAATTACAATTTAGGGTTGCCAAAAGTTGAATTTTCATACTAGGGATTTTTAAATTATACTAATAATATTGATGATGATAAAATAATCATTGTAATATAATAATAATAATAATAATAATAATCAAATTGACCTAACTATTATTTAAAATAATAGTATTTCGAATTTCATTTTTATAACGCATAATAAATTATAGTTTTTAGTGAATAAACTTGACAGGTGTGCAAAATTGTCGGAATGGTACAATTTAATTTAAATGCTAATGTATAGCTTCGTTTGGAAGATATTTATACCTGTCACTATTTTAAGCTTTCTTTACTAATATCTATCTTTATACATTTAAATCAATATTTTCAATTTTCTCTATTAATAATTATTTTTATAATTACCAAAATAAACAATAATACTATACATCATTAATATCATTGTTTCTCTGTTGGATTACAAATCATTAGTATATACCCATACATTCATAATAGATTAAACAACAAAATAATGATAATTTATAATACAATTATGGATAAAATCCATAATTAATAACCTTGGTGACGAATTTTGTTCGAAAAGTGAATTTTTAAAAAATAATTTATGGATAATCGATTAGTATTAATTAGAAGTTGAAAGCATTAAATAAAGAATAATTTTGTCATTGAGTTATGTGAACACTCACTTTGTTATTTGCAGGCGATTAGCATGCTTTGAGCATATCATGTGTATGTGTCAGTATAAGTGTATATGTCTGTATAAATGTATTTGTCAGTATATGTGGATATATCAGTAAATGTGTAATGTGACTGTGTCAGTGTATGTGTAATGTCATTTATACGAATATGTGGACGTGTGTGTATAAATGCATATGTGCGTTAAAGTGTGTATGTGCTCAGCTTGGAGCGATGCGTATCCATGGAAACTCATCCCTTCTGCTGGATGCTTTACCCTCTCACTCTTTCCCTCACACTCTCATTCTCTCATTCTCTAACTCTTTCCCTCACTTTTCCTTCGTCTTTCTTTACTTTTTCTCTCTCGGACACATTTGCATTTAGCACACTTCCCTCTCAGTTTTAAGGTATCTCTCTCAACTCAACGAAATGCTCTCTTTCTTTTATTCTTCCATCTTCCCTCTTTTCGGGATTCCGTCCTCTCTTACTCCTTTTACTCTCTCATTCTCTTAATTCATTCTCTTTCTTCAGTCCCCCTTTCTTTTCGCTTTCTTTCTTTTTTTTACATATATATTATATATACATATATGTCTCCAAGCCTTCATTCTCCAGTTAGAAAAGAAACTATTCATTGTGAAATTATTGTATATATATACAACTAAAGTATTTCGAAATTGAGAAAGATTAAATTTCGTGATTAAATAATTTCTGGGAAAAATTCAGTTAAAAATTTACTTTGAATATGAAGAAAAAGTGGTTGAGAGATGATAATTAAAAAAAAAGGAAATTACTTTCCATTTAACAGATATAGTGCAACAGTTTTACTTTAATCTACGTTAATTAGATTTCTTGAGGCTCCAGTTTTAATTGCAGATTCTTTAAAAAGATTTTCAGTTATTTTAATTTAAAATTTAATGAACTAATCTTTATAATTTAATTATAATGCTACTTATAAAACAATTGTCTATATTTTCTTAATTACAGTCACGCTTTCAGACACCCTTTGCCCCATTAATGTTTCCAATAAACCTTTGTAAACAACAACCATTCGAAATATCGAACGACTTCGTGTAAAGATGGGATTTAAAGTGTGGGTGTGTTTGAAATTTCCATACCAAGACCAGCTTCGAGATTGGAATAGAGGAAGGTGAACTTTCTATCGTAAAACTTGTTTTGTATAACTTATTGTGCACAAAGTGTAAAATCTATGATTTCATTATAACTTGTTTTTATTTTATTCCGAAAAATTCAAAATTTTCTGTATTTCATTTCTACTTTTTTAATTATATTATATAATTCACTTTGACCTTTTCAAATTATCTATCCTTGCTTTTGTTTTAAATTAAATTTCAGACTCAACTTCCAACCTCATCTTTCTAAAAATTGATATACAGTAAAAACCCGATTATCCGGACTTGAGTTTTCCGGCTTAGCGATTATCAGAACAAGTATAGGTTTCTTTTTTTTAATGATGTTATAATGATCTTCTGAAAAAAAAAACCTATAAACTTGTTCTGACAATCGCACATCTGGAAAACTGAGTTCTGGATATTCGGGTTTCCACTGTATTTTATAATTTTTCAAGGTGTCTGAAACACCTGGAAGATCTGGAATTCTCAGGAAAATTACCGTAAAACCTGAAAATACGTTTTCTCTTCTACATTTTATTTTATCAATTATAAAAACGAATAAATAAAAATTGTATTTAATGAAATTAAAGGATTTTTAACGGTTCAAAAATTTTTCAATCTGTCGATAATAATAGAATGAGAACAGAAATGTGAATTTCGTGTGTTTTGTTCAATTCAATAAATTCTGAAGAGGAAATTGAATACGACTCTGAAATGTTAATTCTCTGAAATTATTTCATCTATAGTTGCCCACTGTCCTTGGTGGTCGATAATTGATTTATTGAACTAAATATTATCTATATTATTTTATTTCATTATTTATCTGAACAACGTAATAATTTCTATCATTAGTGAATAAATTATAATAATAAATTATTACTCATCTATTTATATTATTATTTATAAATTTATCCAATTACTTATAAATAATGTTATCATCCCTACATTTTTTTTCATTTATCCATTTACTCAGCGTTTTTGATTTCGAATTTATTTAACTTGTATTAAATTGCTGCTGATTTTAAGTTTGATTCATTAAAGCATAAGAGCTTTTTAACGAGTTTAGTTTTCTAGAAACAGAGTCCTCTAATTAAAAATTAATTACTGTTAAGGACTGGCTCGATGTTGTTTTTTTCTCTCTCTTTTAATGCACAAAATGTTATTTTCAATTGTTGAGGAAAATAATAGGAAAACGCGTGCAAAACAATTTTTAAAATAAAAAATTATGAGTATCAGTGGCAATGGAAGCCTTATACTTCTCGAACTTAACGAATTATTATTCCCAATGACGGCCAATTACCTCTGTGTACGCCAATGGTTATATGGGCGAAGCCTGACGCGTTAAACTCATTGTCAGTGGCGCGGTCAACAGTATATTTTTGGCATAGTGCTCTTCACTCCTACACTTACATGATTTACAATTTACAAATTGCCCTTGGCAAGGATCCCGGCGAGAGTTCTACATCCCACAGTTTCTTATTTTCCCTGTAAATTCTTGACGCAACTTTTATTTGGAAAATATTTCTCAAATTTTTCATTTTATAATTCCTTTTTGGAAAAATATTTACACGAAATATCAATAATGAAATTCAAGTAATTTCAGTGAAATATTAAAATAAATCGACTTATGATTATGCGTTGAGTGAAAAAAATTATCAATATGCAGTTATTAATGACATGTGTCGATTTTCTGCAGCTGCAATGATAGTGAAGGACCACGAGTGCATACGCCTATGAATCGTCCTTGGTTGTTGAATGAACAGGGAAACTACTGTCCACTTGTTCTGCCATTTAGGCACGCTTCGAAGATTAATATATTTACGGTTGCCTGCGAGAGGGTTTCACAATATTATAGTAAAAAAGAGGAACTCTGCCTTTTGGACCCAAAACTGTTATTTCTCACTATAATTTAATAACAACCTGTATACTGATAGCATTATTTTTTCACATGCCATTTTTACACACGTACTGTTTAGAA
This sequence comes from Ganaspis brasiliensis, assembly GCA_037103525.1. NCBI lineage: Eukaryota > Metazoa > Arthropoda > Insecta > Hymenoptera > Figitidae > Ganaspis > Ganaspis brasiliensis. The sequence continues at coordinate 4,239,162 of JAZKLR010000294.1, forward strand.
ATTCCTTAATTCATCTGTACTTTTCAAAATAATAAATCTTATTTATTGCGCAAAACTGACTTCTTTTCATGTTCAGTGTTTTTTTTTGTTTTATCGGTATTCTATAAATAAGTCTAATAATTCAGTTTACTTTTCTAAATTAGAACTTACTTGATACGTCAGTGTGAAATAATTAATTGCTATCAAATCTGGAAATTGTTATCACAATAATAAATATTACTTTATTTATAATTTAATAAATTATAAATAATTATAATTTTATTAGGGTTGCTACAGACTTGGGAAACTTGGAATTGTCATGGAATTTTTTTTGTCAATTGTCAATTATTTTCCTCAATTCTAAATTATTTTCTTTAATATTATTTATTTATTTTCGTCATACCTTTCCTACAATTTTCTTTAGTTTCCAATTGACAATTTAATTTTCTCCTTCAATTTCATAATTATTCTTTAATTTTTTCAATAATTTTGTTCTATTATATCAATTATTTTCGACATTTATAGAATTTCTTTCAACTGTCAAGTATTTCCCTCAATATTTAATTATTTTCGTCATTTTTTAATTTCTCCTTTAATTATCAATTATTATCTTAAAAATAAGATTTAATTCTTTGATTTTCAATTTATTATTTTCTTCAAATTTCAATTCCATTTTTAAATTTTCAATTATTTTCATTAATATTAAAAAATTCTTGACATTTCTCAACTATTCCTTTCAATTATTTATTCATATATATTCAACGGGTTTAAAAAACCCTTACACTTTAACTTAAATGTAACTAAAAGTATAAAAATATAGGCCACATCTTAGGCAGAAGAATTAATCAATAATAACATTATCAAAGATAAGCATTCAAAAAAGTAAAGTCTGCGTTATGAAAGCCAAAACATATAATTATCAATGTTTCCTTAATTTTAAATTCAATGTCCAATTATTTTCGTCGATTTGCAATTATTTTCACCAATTATTCCTATAATATCCATAATTTAAAAATTTTCAATTACTTAGTTAAAATTAAATATTTAATTTTTTAGATTAGTTATACAAATTGTATATTAACGGATTTCAATAAAATTTGGATGACTTATTAAGCTCATGAATATCTAAATTTTGACACAGAGATTTCTAAAAATGCCCAATCAAATTTTCTTAAGCATCTTTTTTCTTCGAAAAAAAATCGTTTTTTGGCAAATTTTTTTTCCTAGCTAAAAATACCACCTAATGAATACAAAAATCATATTCCTTATCTCAAAACGAACCTATTGGCCTATATAAAGTTTATATTTGGTCAAAAATTCGTAAAATAATTCTTTTTTTTCATTCTTTTGCATTTAAAATTATTTTTTTTAATAACTTCTTCAATTAACTTATATAACATTAATTTATTGCTTCCTCTATGAGAAAGCAAATTTTCATGCTTACTTTGAAGCAAAATGTCCATGAAATAGACATAATTTTCACCTAGTTCAATTGTTTTTATCAATTTTCAATTATTTCCTACAATTTTATAAATTCTCATTTATTTTTTTAAATTTTATAATTATTCTGTAACTCTTCAATTATTTCGTGTTTTTATCGAATATTCTTGCCATTTTTCGAGTTTTATTTTCAATTGAAAATTATTTTCCTCATTTCTAAATTATTTCATTCAATATTTAATTATTTTGTACTATTTTTTTATTTTCTTAAAATTTCTATTTAATTCTTTAATTTTCCTTTTAATATTTCTTCAATTTTCTATTATTTTCTTTAATATTAAAAAATTGTGTACCATTTAAAATTATTTTTTTCGTCTATCAATAAGTTTCTTTAATTTTAAATTCAATTGTTCGCTTATTTTCATTAAAAATAAATTTTTTTCCAATTTCAATTCCATTTTTCAGTTTTCAATCATTTTCTTCTGCATTCAATAATTCTCGATATTTTTCAATTACTCTTTACAAATTTTAATTATGTTCATTAAATTTCAATTTCATTCTTCAATTTTCAATTATTTTCTTAAACTTTAATAATTTTTTCGACCTTCAATACAGTTGTCGTTCAATTTGCAATAATTTCCAACAATTAGTCTTATAATTTTCTTTAGTTTTCAATTTCCAATTATTTTCCTTAAATTTAATGTATCTTGTTTATTTTTTTCAATTATTTTTTTCAGTTGACAGTTATTTTCGTCATTTTTCAACTATTTTCTTCAATTATTAATTATTTTCGTCATTTTCCGGATATTTTCTTCAATTTTTCAATCATTTCTTTCAATTATTAATTATTTTTCACGATTTTCAATTATTTCCTACAATTTTTTCAATTATTCAGTTGTCTATTAATTTAATCATTTTTCGAATTTTTTTTTCAATTGTCAAATATTTTCGTCATTTTCAAGATATTTTCTTCAATTTTTTTAATTGTTCTCGTCATTTTTCAATTATTTCTTTCAATTATTAATAATTTTCCGGAATTTTTCAATTATTTCCTGCAATTTTTTCAATTTTCAGTTATTCTCTTAAAAATTTATAATTATTCCTTCATTTTTCCAATTTTTTGTCAATAGTTTATTATTTTCGTCAAAAAATTTTGACGTTTATTATTATTATTATTATATTATTACATTATTGACTATTGATTATTATTATTTAATCAAAATAAAAACTTCTTAACCTAAAATATAAATGTGTTTTTAATTAAGGTATTAAAAGCAAATTCGTGTAGAAAAAAGTTCAATTTTTTTTATAAGTTTACCTAATTTCTTTTCTCAAAGTATACTTTTATTTTATTAATATAAGATTAAAGATATAGTAGATAGTACAACAGACTAATATATATATTTTTCAAATTTCGTTATCAATAAATAGGATGAAAATAAAGTATCGAATAAAATCTTTTCTTTTAACTATAGGTATATATAGGAGCCAGTATCATTTTGACACATGACTTAATTTAAGATTGTTATATTGTACAGAATGAGAATGTTATTTTGTACAAATGCTAAATGTTATTTTGTACTATTTTGAAAAATGAATTTGTATTTTGTACAAGTATTTAAAAACTGGATTTAATTGTGATCCCAAAGGTTTTTAGCTTCTTTAAAAAATTGTACAAAATAACAAATTCATTTTTTAAAATTGTACAAAATAACATTTAGCAGTTGTACAAAATAACATTTCCATTCTGTACAATATAACAATTTTAAATTAAGTCATGTGTCAAAATGATACTGGCTCATATATAGATACCTGATTAATCGTTGAAATTCAATTGCAATTATTTCAGGTATTCTCAACTGTCAGTTTCTCTCTGAATCTATTAAATAAAATAGACATTGAAGTTTTACGTAATTGAAAAGCTTTTAATGCCTCATTTGTAAAACTAAGTTCATTTCCTGATTTCATAATCCAATTGTTTTTTGCTCTTCTTTCAATAATAAATACTTTGAGAGTTTCATAGTTTACACAAAATAGATACATGTCAAAAATTTATTGTTTACATTGTAATTGTTTTTAAATTTAGAAAATGTATATGCTTAAGGATATAAATTATTAAAATGTATTTAAAATGCTCCATTTTTTGTTTCAGGTAAGAATCATTTCTACTCAGTTGCAGTTTTCTGTACGCTTTTGGAGTAAGTTAAAAAACATGTACCTGATATTATATTATACGTACATAAACAAATACTTTTTTGTTTGTAACTTTTAATTATGTGATTATAAATGGAATTTTTAAATTTTCTCTTTTTTCGCTTGGTAAAAACCAAATTATTTAAGCATTCAGTGCAATAGAAATTTCATTTAATTAGACAAATCTAGTGGTTGTGGAATATTCACTGCTTTAGGTAATTTAAATAATATCCAAGCTTACATATAAATATAGTGGCACATATTTTATTGTAGAGGAGTGTGGGTTTGTGTGTGATTATATGTATGTTCATAAGACAGAGTATTACAGGTGTTGCATGGCTGCATTCGCAATCTCGTTTGCACTAACATTCGCGAATATGCGCCTCTTCACACACATTCCAACTCATCCTGTAATTATGTGCCCAATATACTCGTAATACGCACACTGACGCATATAAGTGCGTCCGTAATGCTTAAAACGAGTCGTTTCTCTTTGTCAATTTTTTCTCTCCTTTAATCCTTCTCTATTTCTTCCTTTTTCAAATTTTATTCCTACACAAAGAAATTTATTTGTATTATTTTTGTTTTACTTTAATACTTATATATTGTTTAATATTTTTATTATTTAATTTCAATATTACTATTATTGTTATTATTATTGTCTTTTTTTATTAATTTTATTCTTATTATTAATTTTAATTAAAATAAATCTTTCTCGTGTCCTAATTCTAATTAGTACCAGAATTTAATGTCTGATTATTGTCGCTTAATGGGAGGAGATTAAAAAAAGAAATAAAATATGCTTGAGTTAAAAAAGAACGCAGGTCAGTCGTTTCTGGTTTCTCAGGCCTCGTGGCTTGAATCACCGAGCACTACATATATAGCTTTTGAGGATCGTGAAATTCACTTTGGATAAATTATTCCTGTCAAAAGTATTCATGTATAATTAATTTTTTAATTTGATACAAGAAAAATGAAATGTTTGTGTAATTTTAATTTTGTTTAACATTGTAAAATGAGAAAATCTTGTCCTCTTTTTTTTTTTTGAAAAAGTATATTATAATATTATATATATGTATACGTACACACATACTGTATTAATAATTCAATTTTTTATTAGATGTGATTTATTATGCAGCGTAAATGATAATAATTTATGACAGATTGCAATATATCTTTAAATTCAAAAGACTAATCTTTTTAAATCATGAGGAATGATTGCGCAATAAGAATAGAGAGTTGAAAGAAATTAATGCGTTTCTGTTGATTGAAATTTATATATATAATTGCATTATTTATACAGATTAATATAAAAAAGCAATTATCTGAATTTTGGTTTTAATTATCTAATTGTGGATTCTAATTTCATCTTGTTTTTTACTTTAATTATGTAAATGTAAAGTGATTGGGTAATATGGTTTATTGTGTCTAATAAGACACTATCATACGAATTAATTTGTAAAATCATAATATTTCAACAATTTCTCTAGAAATACACTTTATATCCTGTTAGATGGAATTCTATTAATTCAAAATTGTAGGAAATTTATTTGCATAAATTTAACTCATTAGAAATACTTGGGTATTTCCATTGGTTAGGAAAATGTACAATTATCAATAATTTGCATATTGAAAATCAAAAAATAAATAATTTGTAATTTCTTAAGTTTTAGTTATTAATTGAAAATCAATTGAATTATAAATTTATTATGAGAGACTAATTTAATTTGTATTCTTTAATGTTTTATTCAATTTCTGTGTAATATTAATAAATGGATAATTTTTCACTTATGTTTTTGTTTACTTATTAAATAATAATTAAAATTATCAATTTCTATTTTGCATTAATGTACATTTTAAATAATTAAAAATTAAAGATAATTCTTTGTTTCGTCAAATGTATTATTTTACTTTTGATTCATTTCTTCGTTTCGCGATTGCTGTTAATTTAAGTGGCAATTTGCTGAACAATTCAGAGCCAACATACATATATAGTAAACAGGTTTCCATTATTTCAATAGCCACTAAGTATTACATATGCGTTTCAATAACGCGGAATACACTGTGAGCATAAAGTATTCTTCCTCACATAATGTGAAAATGCAACTAACACACTCACATTAAAACTAATTACACACATTTACACATTACATTAATGTTCATCATATTGAAATTTACAAAAGATCTCGTCCATCATTTTAATTAAATACATTTTGGAAATTTGTATTTTAACGAAAAAATAATTATTAAATTAATTTCAAACCATTTTTTTTTATTAATACCTGAAAAATTATAGTTTTTTACATTTTTGTTAGCAGTTTTTTAATGTTTTTTTTAGACAAGACAGTTTTTGTCAAATATTTGTTAATGAAAATTTAAGAAACTAATATTAAAATTATTAACTATTTTTTTTAATTTAACTAAACTTACTTATTTTTAATTAAAAATAAATAAGGTTAAAAATTAGAAATGGAATTTTAAAATTATTATAATAAAATTTACAATCATGCTCCATGTTCGTGAATCTTATTCCGGTTAATTGTACTTGCAGTTTACCATATATACACGACGCGATAGTCGTTAGCAATTCCACGGACATATTAATCGGACACACATTAACTTAATTAGGCTCTCAGTTCTCTTAGAATGACGTTCACTACTTGTAAAAAAAATTAATAAAATACTGAGATAAATTTTTTTAAATCTTTTGTGAAGCACGCAAGTATAAATTTGTGATTTTGTGAATTAAAATTTTGGATTTTATTTGGATTTACACAAGGTTGTCCTTATTATAATTGCGCACATATTAAAGGACTAAAAAAAAAAGCTAATCAAAAAGTCCTTTTTTATTTTTCAATCAGAACCTTACTTTTTGAATTAACAACTTTTACAGATACAAAATATTGTATCTATAATATTTTTTACAACATGATTTTGTACTTTGCATATTAAACGAAATTTAATTACAAATTACTAATTAGCACTTCAATTTTATAGGTCAATATTTACTTCCCTTAACAGTTTACCCAACCTGTATAATAACATACATAAATAAATACACATAATTAATTGAAAATTCAAGTTAATAAATTATAATGACTTTTTACATATTTTTAAATACTCGTTAAATATTAATATTCCGTGTTTTAATCAAGAGAAATTTTAATGAAAATAAATTAATAAGAGAAAACTAAAAGAAAAATAATTTAGAGATTCACTTTATTGGTGATTTTTTTTTTCATTAAAAACTTTTCAGTCAGTTTCAGGATTAAATTAATTTGGTAGTAAATTAATTCTAATCTGAAGCTATTCAAATGTTAAATTATTTGAACGTGAACAAGAGGAAGCAGATTTATATGTCTCTGAAACTTACTCTACCTCATTGGATCGATAGAGCTCTCAATATATATTCTCGTGTATTGCATTATTATTAAATTAATATAGAGTTTGTTTTAAGCAAAAAATACATGATTTAATGTACATACTAAGTTTAACGAGTGATAATTTTATTTTAGTTTATATATACCGAGCATATGGCGTGATATGGTTATCGTGTTAAAGACCGATAAAAACCACAAACGTAACATAAATGATGGTCTGATATACTATCAGAAAGAAGTACCCAAACTTTTGCAACAATTCGTCTATAATGTTTTGCAGATCTTATCAAAATTATTACTAATGCAAAATTTAATTAGAAGTGTAATTATAGTTAATAGATCAATATAAAGAGTCTTTTATGACAATTTAAAAAGCCTTTTATATATCCATTATATAACTTTTATTAATGGAAATAAACTTAATAAATCAAATTAATTCAGTAAAATAATAAGTAAAATAAAACAAATTTTTAAAAACGAAACAATATTAATAATAGACTGATTAAAACGAAGTAATAAAATAAGTTTTGAAAGTACTTAGTCATTGTGGTGATATAGGACTAAAAAAATATAGTACGAGAGGCAATTTTAAAAATGTCGTTTCGCGTACTTTCAGTTGGTTGCCGAAAATAAACGTTTCAAGTGCGCATGCACGATTACTCCCACATTGTGGGGGATATATCTTATTCTCTATTTACGTAAACCATGTTTTTCTAGAAACCACCCACGAAACGAATTCTAAGATATCGATAAGGATATCCCAAATAGGTTGCCAAAGTAATAGTTAATTTTTTCCTAATTTAATAATAATAATATTCTTTATATAAAGTAATTCTAAAGATGTTTTTTTCTTGTTTACAAAATCATTTACTTCAAGTTCTGATTTTTCTCCCAAGTATATATTTAATGTTGATACTTTAATTGCAGTTTGAAAATACTTTTATTGCAAGAGGAGATGATGAACACAAATTCATTAGTTTCTACTCCTTTTGTCTGTTATTTTGCATAGCATTTGCATTACTTTGCATACTGGATTGTAGTACTTTTTTTTTTAAGTAGAACTCTCCAGTAGTATTTTCTTTGCACATGAAAGAAAGCAAATATGCTTTTTCTTTTATAAAAATACTCTCTTTGCGAAAACTTAAAAAAAATCCTACATTTAGTTTGAAAGCCAATTAATTTAATTTGCATTTGCATACATTGAATATTAAAGCTTGCATGCATGCTTTTACCAAATTTATTTTTACATACGGACTCTATTAAGAACTTTTCGAATAATTATTAGTGTCGGTTCCAAGGGAGAGGGGGTCATTATTACTCCTCTGAAGCTCTAAATTTATATGAGAGAAAGAGATAACACTAGAGATAACTATAGAGTTATCTTTTCTATCTCATATATAACCCTTTACACTTTTCTTCGTAATTATTATAACCTGCTGTAGATTCATCTACACTGTAAAAACAGGTGTCTTATTCGAAGACATAACACATTTAGAAATCGTCTTGCGGTTATTTCAATCTACTTCATTGGTTAATAATTTTGTAAGATGCTTTCTCATTGTTTTAAAATTAAGACACCCTAAAACGTCATAAAAGTGAGGACAAAAATGTTTTAAAATAAGACACTTGTTTTTACAATGTAAATCTGAATATCTCAAATATACTAGACTGATTTTCTCCATAATTATTATCAACCTGAAGTAGATTTATCGGAATCTGAATATTTCGATTATTCTAGACTGACTTTCTCCATAATTATTATCAACCTGGTGTAGATGTATCTTGATATAAATATTACAAATATACTAGACTGATTATCTCCATAATTATTATTAAAAAAGTTGATGTATCAAACTTGTGTAAATCATTTGACATTCTCCATAATTATTGTCAATCTGCTGTAGATTCACCTGAATTATCTCAAATATACTAGACTGATTTTCTCCATAATAATTATAATCACCCTGCTGTAGATTCATCTGGATTATCTAAAATATACTAGACTGATTTTCTCCATAATTATTATCAATCTTCTGTAGATTCATCTTGATTATCTTAAAAATATACTAGACTATAGTTCTCCATAATAACTATAAGCAACCTGGTGTAGATTCATCTGTATCTGAAAATATCAAATGCACTAGACTGATTTTTTCCATAATTATTATCAATCTGCTGTAGACTTATCTGGATTATCTCAAATATACCAGACTGACTTTCTCCATAATTATTATAACCTGATGTAGATTCATATGGATTATCTCAAAAATATACTAGACTAACTTTCTCCATAATAATTATAATCAACCTGCTGTAGATTCATCTGGATTATCTCAAAAATATACTAGACTAACTTTCTCCATAATAATTATAATCAACCTGCTGTAGATTCATCTGGATCTAAAAATATCAAATACACTAGACTGATTTCTTCCATAATTATTATCAATCTGATGTAGACTCTTCTGGATTATCTTAAATATACTAGACTAACTTTCTTCATAATTTTTATAACCTGATGTAGATTTATACGGATATCTCAAAAATACTAGACTGATTTTCTCCATAATTATTATCAACCTGCTGTAGATTCATCTGGATCTGAAAATATCAAATATACTAGACTGGTTTTTTCCATTATTATTATCAATCTGATGTAGATTAATCTGTATTATCTAAAAAATATACTATTCTGACTTTCTCCATAATTATTATAACCTGATGTAGATTCATATGGATGACTCAAATATACTAGACTGATTTTCTCCATAATTATTATCAAATTGCTGTAGATTCATGTGGATTTGAATAACTCAAATATTTTAGACTGCCTTTTAGAGTATTTAATTATAAAATTAAATTTTTTAATCATATTCTTGTACCGTAATTATAAGCTTGTGTACAGAGGAATAACCCATGTAAAATTTGTACTTGTTTTTGACTTTATTTATTAAACGCATGACTGCAAATGAGAAAATCCCAGTGGAGGTGGAAATAGAGAATGAAAGAGCAAAACTGGTAAGCGAAATGTAAAGGGAATTTTAGGACGTAGATATTTGTAATGACCTGCGGGGAAAATGGAATGAGAACGAAATGAGAAAACGCGTGAAAAAAAGAGGCATCTACCCGAAGGGTTGTACAAAAGACAGAAAAAAGAAACTGCAAGAGATAAAGAACTGCTTTATCGGACTTTTCTACATTTAAACTTCATTGCCGTTTTTCTTCGTTCTTCGCACCTTTATCACTCCACTTTAACAATCATCTCTAGTTTATTCTATATGAACGTAATTTTATTTATTCAGGACATTCTATTTTATTTGTTACTACTTTTCCTTTAATTTAGAAATTTACGTGTCTTTTTTCTTATAACGAAACAAGTTTATTGTCCATGTAAGTATATAGTTTTTGAAAAATGGCTCAAGAGCTGCTAGACGCTTTAACAGTACAATTTCGCATAGACAATGAAGGACAGGGTTAAAACACTTTAGGGTGCTCTTGCCTTCATTGGTGAGTCTTCAAAGGCCTCCCACGATAGCTTTCCACAACAAACGCTCTATAAATAAAACGGAAACTACTTCACATCAAGACAACCACACTCCTTTCAATATTTCTCTTTGTTTAAATTTGAATTATCACGTGCCAAACCTCAAACTATCATCTAATTTTGAAATAAAATTTTCTTTAATGAAAATAAGTTTAGAATATAAGATTAATGAGATTTTCATACGTTAACAGATATACTCCATTAAGGCTTATGCTTTACGTTAACCCATTAACTTAACGCCAAAAGAACATAAATTTTAACATGATTTTCAGAGTACTTCTTGGCACTGAAAACAAATTTAAACTTACCATTTCCGTAAGTTTATCATTTTTTCAGATTTTTTTGTCAAAATTTGTTTATGATAAATATTTTAATAAACAACATGTCTAATACACGATTTTTTGTTGAAACATATTTTTCAATTGATTATTTACACTAAAAAATCAGAAAGGGGACTATTCAATATACAAAATATATAAAATACGTATTTCTGTACATAAAATTTCAATTACTTAAAAATTTACTTTTATTTTGTAACTCCAGCTATAAATAACAATGAGTGTAAATATAGCTAGCTTTTACATTTTCTTTACAAAGAAATAAAAAGATTTTTCTACCTTTTATAAAACACGTACGTTCAAAGAATATTCAATATGACATGTTTATTTACTTTTCCTTCCTGTAACTCTAATTTAAATTTTTTTTCATGCTTTTATTTCTTTAAACCATAAAAAAGCGTGAATTTCTGTACTAATATTATTTTTCTTTAAAGTCAATGAGGGAACTTGGCTTTCGCTAATTGTTTAACGATAATTTAGTGTCTGTGTGCAAATGTTTCAATGAATTCACTGCGTACGTGTATTGGTAAAAAGCTCGCAGTTTCTAAAATGTATTTTTATTATTTATACGTCTTTCAGGTGAAAATAATGTGAATATAAATCAACAAAAATTGTTTTTCTCTTTCCTTGTTCAACTTTTAATTTATTTCAGTTTTAATAGTCACTAATGCTATTGTTAGAAAGTATATTGTAGTAAAATAAACAGGAAATAAAAGAAAATAAAAAGAATAGAAGGAAAAACGTTGAAGAAAAGAAAAATGGAAAAAGCTGTAAGAAAAGAAAGATGAAAAAAAGTCAAAAGAAAATAAAAAGATAAAGGAAAAGAAAAGAAAAATAGAAAAATCAAAGAAATTAAAGTTGAAAATAGAGAAAATAAAAGATTAAATTTTCCTGTTTAAAACATTTAATATTTTATCATTTATTACGGAATTTATTTCCTTTTTCACTTTTTCAAACAGAATATAACGATTCCCACTGCATAATTTTTCCGATCTTAATATGAAAAGTTTTCAGAAACGTTTCCGGTTATGTACACATTGTATTATATAGGTCTCCAATTTAATTAAAAGACCTCTTCTTGTAATTACCGCTTAGAATAAAATACATATTCAATTACTTTACGTGATAGCTAAAAGAAATTAAAAGTTATTTTAAAAGATTTGCTTTAATCGTTAATTATTTTTTTTTAATTTATTGATTTTTTAACCCAATATTTATAATCTTGTTTAAACTATTATTATTTTTTTTGGTTTTATTTAAAATAAAAAACATGTTTCTAGTTTTCCTTTACTTTTATATTTATTTTTACATTCTTATCTATAATGATAAGGTACTTTATTTTATTTTATTCTTATTACTTTATATTTATTATTATCAATTTAAATTTTGATCCGTTTTAATTTAGTTAGTTTTTTATTTTATTTAGTTTAAATCAATTTATTTATATTCTACGTTTTTCATTACTTATAAAGTTGTTTTAAAAAAAAACAAGTATTTTGTTGTAAATCTTATCATAAAAGTTATTTTAAGTGAGTAAATTAACCCTGACTTTTTAACGTGAGCTTTATATTATTAGATTTTTAATCCAGTATCGAAACACATATTTATATACCATTATAGTTATGAGTAGATTAAGATATATTATCGTCGTAACACGAAAGACAACTAGGACGTGCTAACAATGAAGCACTGTTGCGTGGCACATAATGTTTCATCAAAAATAAGTCAGTATTACTTAATTTAGATAATACATTTATTTTAGTCTAAAATTCAATTTAATTTCTAAATTGTTCAAAATTTCTTTTAAAAAATAAATTATGAATTTGAAAAAGAAATATTTCTTAATTGAAGAATTTAATGGGAGACTTTAATTATCGCTTTATCTATCTTTGTTAGTGTTGGGTGAAAAAGGACAGAAACAAGTCAAACCAGTTTTTCGTCCTTTTTCTTCTTTCAAAAGGTGAATGCATATAGCGCACATCCGGAACTTGAAATCTTATACGATAAATTGGCACTTTATTTCAGCAATATAATAATATTAACATTAAAATTATGCGGAAATACTGAGGGTAAATATTTTTAAACGAATTAAATTTTTAATTTCTGCACTGAAAATGAATTTAATTACGTACTTTAGAATAAAATATATTTAATTTCAGAATTAAATTTATATTGTTACCCACATGTTAATTGAAAAAACATATTTTAATGATTTTTATTGCATAAATTAATAATTATGAATTGTTACAAAAATGTTTTAAATAAATTAATTTTGAGGTTATTTTAGAATTATCCATTTTAAAGAATGTCGATTTAGTGAAATTCGGATAAGCGCAGATAGACCCAAAATGCAAATATTCAAATGTTGATTCGCGTTTGTGATAATTATTTTGCATTGTATGCATAATAATGGCACTCTGTTTCCGCAGGCTTCGCTTGCTCGATCTCGAAGAGCACGAGACATGCACGCGCCCACACATACACACATTTACGGGTCCACTGACACACCTACACTTTGACTACAAATTCAGACCAACACTACCACAATCTCAAGCGACAACGCTACACCCGGCTGCGTGATTCATGTGCCAATTATCGCAACCACACATAAAGACACAGGTTCAATGCTGACATGCGTGAAAACTTATATAGATTTATATTTAAATTTTCGATACAGTTAATAAAATCGACTAATTAGTTATTTTAACTTTTTATTTTTAATGCTTTTTTAACATTTTTTTTTAAATAGATTTTCTACATTAAAGAAAAACTAAAGTATATCATTAAACTTTTTTTTTTTTTTTTTGTTAAAAGTTGTTTAATCTTGCGATAAAGTGCATAATTAGTTTCATTACGTTCTCATTCGTTTTTTCACAGGTTAATGTTGCAAACATCGTTAACTTACATATGTAATCAATTGTATTAAGTGAAAACCAAAAATGGCACAGAAAAGTTTAATTGAAAATTTTTAGCAATTTTTAAGTTTATTTTTAAAAAGACACGGAAAATAAATTACCGTAAAATTAATTTATCATGAATTGAAAAATGCAAAGATTCAAAGGTATTCAAAATTTACAGATTTATCAGAAATCTTAAGTAGATCACTCGAATAGTCCTTTTTTCACAACTTCGAGACTAACGTTCTACAAAGCTTCTCAACTAAATTTAGAATCTTCGAAACCAGTTTTGAAATTTAAATTCTTGTCAGCTGACATGAAAATTACTATTACTGGCTATTTTTTTAGAATAATCAAAGACTTTGGTGAAATTTATTTTGAAATATAACTAAAATATTATTGCGCATAGTTTTTGATATTCTATTTTTAAATCAAATATTTTTCTGAATTACATTCGTAGCATAAAATCCGAGATAAAATCGAATACTGGGAAAAATTTATTTGAACCAAATATTAATTTTAAAAACATATATAGAATTTTTATTTAAATGCATTTTGAAAAAAAACACTAGAATCTTTATTTTATTTATATTTTGATTATTTTTTAAAAACTCAAATTGCATACTGTGGAAACACCTGCGCGATACTTAAAACATAATTATATCCGCACGTTTTCGTGCGAATGATAAAAGGTAAATTAAATGTTTATTCATATTTTCATATGACGTTATATGAGCTACGCTTGACATTTTTATGGATAATTTTTTTTTTATTTCTGCGTTAAAGACTTCATGTTTATAGATAAATTTTGTTCAGAGATCGAGACGTGTTGTGTTAATAATATAAACATTGTGAAAATAAAAATAAAATTTCACTAGGTTTTTCGATTTTTACAAAAGTTAACTAATAAATATACAACATGAATAAATCCGGATAACTGTTACAAATTTTAAATTGAAACTCTGTATCTTTGTTATTTATTTTTCTTTCCTCGGTTTTAATATAAAACTACGAGTAATGAAAAATTGCAAAATTTAGAATTTAAAAAATATTACGTTGTTGAGATGAAAAAAATAGTGAGTCCAGAAGATTTAGTTAAACAAAATTGAAAAATGCAGATTTATATAAAATAATTACAATGTTTATAAAAATTTGTATATCATACAATACATCTACGTAATTATCAACAATAAAAGATATTTAAATAGAGAAATAAAAGAAAATAATGTTGAATCCGTGAGAAATTGATAATCTCGTTTTCCAATTAAAAGAGAAAATTGTTTTTAAAATGATGTTTTAGTCCATTTAAATTATAAAATTTAACAGAGAAAATGGGTGGTAATGTTTGAAAAGTAAATTCACGAGTATGAAAAGCAACCTAAATTAAATCACAGAATGCATACCATAAATAAATAAAAGACTGGTTGGCAATGTAGAACCAGTGAGGCACGCACACAAATTTGCAAATCATTGGGATGAACGTGGCAGCATAAACTAACACATAAACAGCATATATAGCACACTAACTGACATTCTACCTCTACATTTACACAGATACAACTAAACGAACTATTTATGCCTGAATTTATATATCTGTTTTCCTGTATGAATGGCGCTCAGACTACATATATATACAATAAATTTGTATGAATAAATACACTTTCGTTAAAAAAAGAAGATTGTATTGCTTTTTTTTTTGCAAAAATGTTTCCTACTAGTACATTATTGCAGTTCTAATTAAAATTAATTTCTATATCCTTGTTTTAAAAATTTATGTTCTATAACAACCTCAAGGAATCAAAATTAATGTCTATGTCATAAATATAATTCCTCTTTAATAACAATGATTACTGCGTTTAATACTCAATTCATTTTACACCGAAGCTTTTGCTGTTAAGTGAATAATTAATAACAGTAATAACATCGAGCTCACAATGAATCGATAGATGAGTAATTGTAACTGTTTTCTATACATACATATTTAGTAAAAGCTCCGCACTTAATTGCAATTGTATGTACATGAGTAGAGTTTTGTTCACGTTTCTAATACAGGAAATGTAGACTTTATTAAACGGTATCATAACCATCTACTTTCTCTTTAAATAGTTTTTATAACGTGATTTTTAATTCTCAACTCTGATTTTAATCAATTTTGCGCAACTACAAAACACAATGATGGGTAAAATTAAAATGGGAAAATTTTAATTAATTAAAAAATAAAAACCTAAATCATATTTTAAATTAAAAAGTCAGTATTTCGAATTTTAAAGTTCGAAACCCCCCATTTTGTTGCACATCAAAAAAGAAGAGACACGTATTTTTGTTCACTGAAAAAAAGGTTTGTTTGGCTGAACAAAAATTTTGTTGGCTCAACCAAATTCTTTTGTTGATATACGCTCAACAAAATTATTTTGTTGTGCCAACAAAATTCTTTTGTTAATTATTTAGGGTAATTTCAAAAAAAAAATTTGGTAGTCCCAACAAAACTTTTTAGAGCTTAACAAATATTTTGTTGGCTATTATAATAAAGAAAAAAAGTTAAACACAGATTGTGCAAATGGAAATTCTAATATTGTTTTAATTTGCTAAATAACTGAATGTTTTTATGTAAAAAATATTTAATATTTTTTGTATCTTACTGTGAAATATTCACTGTGAAATAATGTGTAGTTATAATAATACACGTAAATATTTATAGGCATGAAATTTATTTAAAAACATGTGTTTATTTTTAATTTTTAAAATATTAATTTAAAGTAGTTTCGTACTATTAAAAATGGAATTATTCCTTAATTATTTCTTATGCTAAATAAAGTATTTTCCACAAAAAAACAGTATATAAAGTAAATAGTTTTATAGGTTATGTTTAGATTCTTGAAAACAACCTATTGTGCTTAAACGTATATTAACCTGCTACATAAGAATCGAAATATAAATTTACTCTTTTAAAAAACCACAATATTTATTCACTTATATGACTAATTATCGACTTATTTATCATTCAGCAATACATTCTGTCAATTTTGTCACTAAACATAAAATCATAAGTAAGTCCCTTTTTATTATCTTCATAAAGTATATTTTATAGTTATATTTTTTTAATTTCAAAAGTCAACTTTGTAGACATTTGATTTAGTTATCATCCATTATATAATATTCTTTTTTTTTTGTTTTAAAAAACAAAAAATTCCAATTTCTATCGATGTCTTTATGAAAACCAGACGATAACATGCGTCAAACAGGATTGCACAGAATGCGCATGCGCTATCACATATTTGGTAATGCCAACAAAAGATTTTAATAAACTCAAACAAAATTTTTATTAAATACTACAAAATTATTTTGTAATTTCAACTGTTTTTTGGTAATTCTAACTCTGAAATTTGACAAAGCCAACAAAAAATCATCAACAAAACTATTTTGTTATGATTACATTGCTATTTTTTCAGTGTTCAAAGAGTGACCTTCTATAATTTTTTTTAACTTTTTTGAAAATAATTACTTTTTAAAGAGCGACCAAAAACAACATGTAAAATGAAAAAGCAGGGGACAATAGTTAAAAAATATTTGTTACATTTTTTTGACATTTTTTTTATGATTTTCAATAAATAAAATAAATACAGACAATTATTTCATGTAATTGCTAATTTGTTTAAACAAATTATTATTGTTTAATTTCAATTTTTATTCAAATTAAGCCACTGAGTTGGAATTCTTTCTCAATTTTTTAACTTTTTAAGCTGAATGATACCAATTACTAACAACAAACTAAAAATAATACTTCTATCAATTGTTTAAACAAATTATAATTGTTTAATTTCAACTTTTATTCAGATTAATCCAACGAGTTGCGATTTTTTCAATTTTGCAATTTTTGAAGATAAATGTAACCAATTACTTAGAACAAATTAAAAATAACAATTGTCTGCATTGTTTAAACTAATTATTATTGTTTAATTTCATCTTTTTATCCAATTTTAAACAAAGTTGAAATTTTTTCTCAATTTTACAACTTTTCAAGCTGAATGATACCAATTACTAACAAAAAACCTAAAATAACATTTCTACCATTTGTTTCAAGAAATTATTTTTCAATTTCATCTTTTTATCAATTTTCTTATTTTTCTACAGAGAAGTAATTTTTCTCAATTTTGCAATTTTTTAAGCTGAATGATATTAATTAGTAACAAAGTAAAAATAACAATTGTAGCAATTGTTTAAACAAATTATTACTGTTCAATTTCATCTTTTTATCAAATTTCAAACAAAGTTGAAATTTTTTCTCAATTTTTCAACTTTTTAAGCTGAATAATACCAATTACTAAAAACAAACTAAAAAAAAATACTACCAAATGTTGAAACAAATTATCATTGTTTAATTTAAACTTTTTATCAATTTAAGCTACAAGTTGCAAATTTTTCTCAATTTTGCAATTAGTAGAATTATATTAAATTTGTAAAGAAAATTTACTCATTTTAAAAGTAAAGTTTCATTATTTCAATTAGTAGTTTTCTACTAAAAATTATAAAAAAGTGAGACAAGAATTTGACTAATTCATAGTAGAAAACTTCTAATTTATAGTAGAAAATTACTAATTCAGATTTAGAGAGTAGTAATTCATATCATTCAGCTTGAAAAATTGAAAATTGAGAAAAAGTTGCAACTCTATGCCTTAAATAGATAAAAAGATTAAATTAAACAATTATAATTTGTTTAAACAATACATACAATTGCTATTTTTAGTTTTCTGCTAGTAACTATGTTTAAATTCGTCTTAAAAAGTTGTGAAAGTGAGAAAAAGTTGTAACTCTGTAGCTTAAACAGATAAGAAGATGGAATTAAACCATAATAATTTGTTTAAACAATGCATAAATTGTTATTTTTAGTTTGTTGTAAGTAAAAACTGCGAAATTGAGAAAAATTGCAATTCGTTAGATTAATCTGAATAAAAGTTGAAATTAAACAATTATAATTTGTTTAAACAATTGATAGAAATGTTATTTTTAGTTTGTTGTTAGTAATTGGTATCATTCAGCTTGAAAAGTTGCAAAATTAAGGAAAATTACAACTTGGTAGCTTAATTTGAATAAATGTTAAAATTAAACTATAATAAAATTTGTTTAAGCAATTGGTAGAATTGTTATTTTTGATTTGCTGTTAAAGATTGTTATCATTCAGTTTAAAATGTTGCAAAATTGAGGTTAAGGTTGCAACTCTCTAGCCTAATTTGAAAAACAGTTGTAAATAAACAATAATAATTTGTTTAAACAAATTAGCGATTACAAGAAATGATTGTTAAAACTCTACATTTATGTTATTTATTGAAAATTTTAGAAAAAAAAGTCAAAAAATAGTATTAAATATTTTTTATATATTTCCCTCTGATTTTTCATTTTATGGTGTTTTTGGGGGCTCTTTAAAAAATAGTTCTTTTCAAAAAAGATATAAAGAAATTATTGAAGGTCACGATTTGGACATTTTCCAAGAGAAGCAGAGTAGTCCGATAAAAAAATGTTATTTATTCATGATTTTATTGCAAATCTGCGATAAATCGTTTTTTTCTCATGTTTATATGGAAAATTTCATGGTCTATGAGGCAACATTAAATATTTAAATAAATAAAAAATTTTAAAATACGTGTCTCTTCTTTTTTGATGTGCAATAAAATGAGGGGTTACGAACTTTAAAATCCGAAAATTTCATTTTTAAGGACCACCCTAATATATAGTTGGAGATAGTCAAAAAGCTTTTATTTGCTTATTCAATATTGACACAAAGAATTAGAAATACAATGCAAATATATTTTTTTTCGATTTGTAGAAAGACGCAACGATAAGATAACATTTAGAGATTAATTTGATCTGGTTCTAGGATGAAAGGGGGCGAAAATTACGATGTTCTCGGTTTTAGTGTGCGTCTGCCGTGTAAGATAAGAGACAAGGGGAGGTTAATGAATGCACGTGCCCTCTAAACAACTCTCGACACTCGACAAGTTTAGAATAGTCCAAGGTATAGTCTCTGAAGATTGCATAAGGACACTTTCAAATATGTATTTTTCATGTCAACTTCGATTTAAAGTAGTTAAAACTGTAAAGAATTTAAATTTCCACAAATTTCTAAAACAATTATAATGCTTAAGCTAGATCCCGGAAATGCACGGTATTAAAAATCACTATTGTTTAATTTAGTCAGTGCACGAAAATTAATTGTTTCTTAAATGGTAATTGAAAAATAGACAGAGTTTATGTATAAATAGTAATAAATAAAAATTATAAATTAAAAGCAAAGGTAAATGAAAAAGAATACAAAAAGTATTGAATAAAAGTAATATTTAAAAAGTATGAAATAAAAAGCAGTAAAAAAATATAAAAAAAAATAACAAAGGAACGATATTTACAATAAGAAAATCTTTCGGGAACTGATAATAAAAATTATCAGTATAAAAATTGATATTTAGATAAGAAGTAAGAGATATAATAAATTGTAAATAAGGAAGTAGGAAATAAGTTCAATATAAGAATTGAAGTAAAACTATATACAAATGGATATTAAAGCTGTTTATAGACTTCCAATAAAACTCTGCCAATAGAATAGAATTCGGGATAAAAACTTGGAAAACAAATAGTCGCGTAATGGACAAAAGAATCGCGATAGAGAGAAAATATATTGAAAAAAAGGAGGAACAACTGGGAGAGTTGGAGTCGAGCGGTTGCTATAGTAACACGAATGAGAGTAAAGAGGACAGAAAGAGGCAAATGAGCGAGAGGGCAGAGAGCAAAAGAAATAAAAGGAAGACCAAGCAAGGGAACAGGAATTCACGCCAAGTCTTAAAACTATCTTTAAACAATTTTTCTTTAAATTTATTATTAAATGTTTCATTTATAATTGTCTTTTCTCACGACTTATAAAGTTATTTTTATTCTTTTTTTTTCTCATGGAACCTCATTATTTAGGTAAGGGGAGTATTTAATTTTTTAATACTATTTTATTTCCGTTCTTTATTTGTTATGGCAAATATTAATAATTACAAGAAAGTTGAAAACAGCAAAAAAAAAGTGAGAAATGAGTGCTGTCATACAAAAACGTTGCAAATGTATGTAATTTAAGATCTGACAGATTTATAACTGACGTTAAAGGATAAAAAGTGTCAAGCGATACGAAATTGTTCCTAATTCTTTTTAAACATGTGTACACGATATTTTAATTAGTTAATTGAACATATTGAGCATTATAAATAATATTCAATAATTAATTTAAAAATGAAATTAAAAAAATAAAGATTCAGTTATAAAAACTCAACTTTAATAACAATTTTAATTTGATGCTTTAATCTTTATACATTCAATATAAAAAAAAAAGTCACAATAAAACCAATTTCAAAAAAATCCACACCTCTATAAATCCAATTTAAAAATCTACACGCTCTATAAATCCAATTTAATATTCCAAGTTAGATTACTTTTGAAATTGAAAATAGTATTGCTGTTTTTAATTAGTTCTTTTTTATTAGGATTTACAAAAGTTCTAAACAAAATTGAAGGAAGGTCAGTATCAGTTTCGTAAGTCCATTAAAAGTAAGAATGGTTATTCTGGCAAATAGGGTGAACTTTAAGGGTGTCTTTTCTGTGTTAAAATGTCGACAAAGAATTGTGCTTGATAGTTACATTAGACCTTGCGTGACCGAATGTTCTTCCATTGGCTTAAAAAAAAAATGATATCAAACTTGTATTTTTACTTGAATGACATTTGACAATCTAAGTTAAGAAACATTAGAAATGGTTAAGAGGAGTAATAATTTAACCATTTTGCTAAACCATATAATATTCAAATGGAAATTCAGGACCGTGAGGGGAAATAATGAAATTGCTACAAAGGCTCTGTTACACGTTGCGAACTCGAGAAATGTAAGGATAGTGATAAGAAATTGAATTTCCAAAATTGTCTAGGTTTGCAAATTTGCAGTAAAGAAGAACGGTAATTTTTATATCTTTTTTTAATAATAAATTTGTAAAACATTTATTTTAGTATGCTTAACAAATAATTGTTGTTAAATTAATGCTTCAAATTTGACATTTAAAGTTTTATTACATTTCTAAAAAGTTTAAGTATTTTTACGGGAATAATAAACAAATGCGCGTATACATGTTTTAATTGACTAAACGTTTTAATTAAAATCCTTTGAATGTTATTGTGAAGCGTCGAGTAACATTGCCTTTGCAGTGCAGCGTATTTAATATCTGTTTCTTTATCTCCTAAACCTGGGAAGCCATTTTGCTATGCGCAGTAGTGTTTTTAAAATTTTCTTGCACATGTGGAGAATAGAAATAGCTTCCGACTGAAAACATTTTACAAATATAAATTAAGAAAAGATAAAGCCAGAAAATTGAATTTCCAAGGTGAGGTCATGCCAGGTGAAAAAAAGCAAACTCTCTACATCGATTATTTCACTTTTATTGCTTTATTATTTTTATTACTTATGAAAAAAAAAAACTAAATGTCTTTTATATCTGGGTGACAAAATAGAACTCTTTTTACTCCCGTGAAACGAGAATTCTCGGAAATTTAATGCAACCATAAATTTTACTGCCTCAAAATATAGACAGATTGTAAAGAAGTTTATAACCATCAAATTGCTAAAACAGCAGCTAATTTGAACACAAATTTAATGCTGCTAATTTTAATAATAATTTAATTTCAATAAAAAAATAATATCACTCAAATTCAATTTATTTGATGTTTTTCAGTGAAACCTATTAATAGAAAGTAAATTATTTTGAGATGATAATTTTGATAAGAAAATTGGTTCGTATATTTTCAAGATGTACCTGAGAATAGGGGGAAGACAAAACAAGTGAACGACCGGATACTACATTCTCGCTTAAAGTATATGTTCTGTCTTTCTGTTTTCTGCGTCTTTCTTTCTTGCTAAAGTTGAATCATGCGTTTATCTCTTTTACACACGTTAATTCAGGTATATGCTATTCTATACTTGAGAGAAAAGAGGACGAAAGGAAAGACAGAAAATTCATGGTTATAATTTAAAACGAGTTGTCATTGGCAAGCCAATAATATAATGATGAAGGTAAAGATAAAGATTTCTGTATTTAATTTTAACTTAATAAATGTTTATTACTTTAATCCACGGCGTTTTCTCTCTTTTATATAAAATAGAGAACTTTCAAAACCGATATTCTTCCTTGAAGAAAATATCTCGACAAAAGAAATCCAGCAGAATGAGAGCAAATAATGACCCATTTTACTCAATTGAAGTATATAAAAACGAATTGAAAAAATTTACTCACGAAAAAAGTGTCCATGAAAAAAGTTAAATCCCATTAGTGAAGTAACTTTCGATGAAAGTCATAAAGGGGAATTTATTGCAATGTAATGATTCACATTGTGTGTATGTCTAATTTATTTTATTCCTTTGTATATACTTGCTATTATATAAAAGAACTGTGAATTGAATATTGACGGTTAATTTGTTATTCTAAAAATTGTTTCATATTACAGGAACTTTTTTTTTTAGCTATTCTAAACATTATTATAAAGTTTTTGTTATTATAAAATAAACTTGTGAATTTATTTTCGATTAATTCATCAAGTACTTTCGCGCTGTCGTCCTTGAGCTGAATACCATTATATTTCTGACATTATATTAACAAAACAAGCTACGCCATTTTCTTTCGATCGTGAAATCTCCAGAAATCTCATAACTGTTAGATTAATAAATTTGTATATAGACTTTCCGCACATTTGACAAGTTGAATCAAAATTGTGACTGGATGAACAAACTTCTGTTGAACACTCGTCATTTTGTGTAAATTGGTAATGTAGTTGGCGGTACAAATATTTAAATGAAACACGTGTTCAAATTCACGTTTCACATACAAAGCAGATTCCTATACTCCCTACCTCAATAAACTGAGTGGAATCGTTAAAAAATAAGCCTTTTTTTAAGTGTTTTACAGAAAGTTTCGAGTTTTTGGACAGAAAGAATATCGGTTTTATTTCAAGCATTAAAAAATGTTTATTTAATAGTTACGGTTCTATCTGAAACTTATTTTAATTCATTTTATGTAAATTAGAGGGAACTTGTCATATATTTGTTATGTTTAAAATGTATGAAGACCTAAATCGAACAATTTTACATTATCAAGAGGGGTAAATAAATTCAAGTTTAGGAACGTAACAGCTGAACTACTTACATGAAATTTTAGCGCTTGCACAGAAAAAAAGTTTGAGCTATTCACAAACCGGTTTGGATTTTTCACAAACTGCCGACAAACTGCTTTATAAAATAACCTCAAGTTTCTAATGAACAATGTACTTTTTTTGTTGTTGTTGTAAGACATAAATTTGCTATGGAAAATTCAATTTATTTGTACTTACTTAAAATACTAAAAGTAATTAATTTCTTAGTAAATTTTGGCATGATATAAATGTTTTATCTATTATTTGTAATGTATAGATTTTCAGTTATTCAAAATATTTTAAATTTAGTTTATTTATTGAAAGAGAATTTGTTACCGACTGCGCATTAGTATAATAGTTCAAAAGTCTGTTGGTAGAGGCGCGTCATGAACATCATGTCAATTTCTTCCTCACTAATAAATCACACGAAGACTGTCAATAGTGCATATCTTTCTATAATTACATTCGTCAACAATATCGTTCCGCGTTTTCTTAATCGATATTTTAAATGCTGTAAGCTTAGCCGATTTTTGTTAGATTTTAATAGCATCTATTTTGTGCATAAATAATTAATGAAAACGTCATTTCTCATCTGTCATATGCAGTAGTCATGTTAATTTCAGGAACACAAATCATTTATTGTGAAGTTTTCATTTACTCAAAAAGATATGCACTTTTTCTACTAAATATCGTTATTGATTTCTGAAAATTCTCTGCAATTTAAATAAAATGTAAAAGGATTAAAATTATTTTTATAAATTAAAATCTAAAATTTGTCAAGTTTCCAAATTATTAAAACATTTCGTGTCCCGACCATTTAAGTGCAATATCATTCAGAATCGGATTTTTTTAAAATGCGTTTTAATTAGTAAATTACATGTTCATGTCAAATTTAAGAATAAGAAGAATAAATACAAAATTAAGTTGTCAAGCTATGGATAATCAGAAATATGTACTAAGACAAAATTTCCTTAGACTTTTAACACAAAATAATTCCATCTTTTATGCAATTGCACATTTAAAATTTTTATTACCGAATATCTCTTATCGCACTATTAAAATGTTATTTGAAACAAGATAAAGATCCCAAATCGTTTTATTTTCTTGGTATTTACTGGAATTTCAAATATTTCTATTTTCTAGTATAAACTTCTTTCACACATACACACACAATTGCTCTTGACATTCCTTCCAAAGACCAAAAAAAAAAGCTTGTGTGCAGAAAAAAAAAGTGGACATTTCCAAGTGACTAAAAGAGTGTAATTAAACGTGAAATTCAGCGGATTATTTTTCTTTAATCTATTTGATATCGAGTCTTTAATGTGTATTGTTTGCCACAATGCACACAAGGGCACAAAGAAGTCTACAGAGGGTTCTCATTTCTCAATTCTCGAGCATTATTCTCGAGAACAAAACATTAGTGAAAGAGATTTCAGGTCGTTAAGAGTCGATTTCACTTTCCTTCAGTTCAGGTCACAGAGGTGTGATCAATCGCTCGGTAGGAAATGCCCGGTTAATTCGTGTATATCGAAGACCGCCCAATTGGAACGTCTAATCTGCCGACCCGTCTGTCGATAAAACAGTGATTTAGTCGCCAATTATCGGCCGCGAGCGTTATGTCGGATGCGAAGCAAGGGATCAGTGGGATTAAATTCCTGCCACCTCTCACCCCTCATTCGAGGCCTGCTTCGTTCAGCATGAAAGCGATGACGTATCGATTACTCTCCACGCGATCAAATCCGATTAAGATTGTACAATAATTTAACAATGGCTAACATTCCTAGTTAGCTCTGAGAATCCTCATTTCTGCAAGTATTTTCTTAATGCAATTAATTGTCTTACATAATTTTCAAAGAAATTTCCAATGACGTTGTTTTTTTTTAAATTGATTTTTTTCTTTAATTTGTTCAATATAGAAAATTTTATTAACTGTTTGTTGTTCTTTAATTTTGTTAAAGTAAAATTATTTTTTTAAGAAGCCGTTAGAATGGAGAATTCAATAAATGTGACTTGTTTTGATGTCATCATAGGGGCCGTTCAAAAAATACGTAACGCCTATAGAGGGCCGTCTATAAATTACGTCACATTTTTTCAACCCCCCCTGTTTTATATCACGTTGAAAAAATAACAGTTAAATTGTTCAATTTAACATTTTTAAGTGTTGAAAATTGTTATTTTTTAAACTCTGAGAAACTACAATTTGAAAAAATATAAAGCACAGTTTGTGAAACAAGATCTATCAAAACATTTAACACACATAAAAATCATATAAATTGTGTGATGTCACACTACAGCCGCCCCCCCCCCCCCTAATTTGTGACGTAATTATTTATGGACGACCTCTATAGGGGGGAGAAGGGTCCCCAAGAATTTTGTTACATTCCCTTTTCTATATTTATTCAAATACTGAAAAACATTAGGAATTAATTTTTATACCATCCTGATTTTTAATATGGGATACTCATGTAAAACTTGAATTTTTTCAATTCTAAATTGTAAATTTACAAAATGTGAAAAGAAATGTTTATTTAAAAAATGTAAATATTCCTGTATTTGAATAAAAAATTTACTATCTTGTCCTGGAAATTTTTTCGTTTTACACAATTATTCTAGAATAAAAGCTTATATTGTATTGTCAACGTGAAAAATGAGCTATAATTTATTAATCTATCAATTTGTTTATAATTGGATGGAAATTGCAGTTATTCATTAAATTTAAAGATAAAACATAAAATATTAAATATTTATTATTTTACTACAAATTTGTGCTAAATCTAATTTTTTTCTGGAAAAAGTAAAACTGGATCTTTCAAAATTTGGTGAAATTACTTTTAATAATAGTTTTATTTGTTGGGAACAGTCATTTTTTGTTTGAGGTTATGTCAATGGAGAGAAACTCCTAAATTTAAATCTTCCCGATATTTTAAAAACTTTCTAACTTATTTTAAATTCTTTTCTTCCTTTATAATTTTCCTTTATCATTGTTTGACTTATTAATAATGCTTTTTTTAATTTATTAATCATGTTTCAATTTTTTAAAAATTTTAAATACCGTCAACTGGGGCTATTTTGTGCACAAAACCGCTCTTTTTTCACTCTATGCTTTGTTAAAATTCAGAATTTGAAAAAATAAAGAATTGAACTTTTCAGTTATGGTGTAGACATCCTTCTGAAAGTGTTCTATGAGTTATGAAATTTTACAAAAATGGAGATTTACAAAAAAAGTTATTTTTTCAAGTAAATCTTACTTAATAAAACTTCTACTACATTTCTTGAGTTATTTTAAGAAAAAAAGTTACAAAATTAACTTGAAAAGCATGTAATTATTAAAGTTACATTTTTGAGGTTTTTAAGGCACCGTGTGTAAATTTTAAATTTTATGCTTATTTCTCGGTTTTTATAACAAAAATAAAACAAATATGTTCTAAAACTAAATTATAAAGTATTTTTTATTAACTACAAAACCAATTTTTGAAAAATAATTGATTTTAAAGGATGCACAAAATAACCCACCAAATTCTGATTTTTTAGTTTTTTACACTTTTTTCTTAAAATATGCAATAAAAAGTTAGCGCATCACGTATACACCATCACAACTAAATTGTCAACAAGTATTATTAATAGTTTTAAAAACACTTTTAAACTTCCGGAGATCTAAACAGAATTTTGAGACCTTTGAAAATTTTCAGCTCGATTTTCACGACTTTACGATTTTTTTTCATATTTGTGATAAAGAATTAAGTAATTTCATTTAGTACTCTCTGTAGTCTATATATCAGAAAATATTTATACCAAATAGCAAATTTAAACAACTATATATAAAGATTTTATTCATTAAAAACCTCGCGTGCACAAAATAGCCCCATGGCGCACAAAATAGCCCCACTTGACGGTATATATTCATTTTATCAAAAAATTTAAGTTTTTTTTTTTTTAAATTTCTTATGTTTTAAAAAAAATATCATTATATCATTATTATTATTTCTTTTGTATTTTTATACTATTTCTTAATACTAATCACTTTTTGAAGATTTTTATTTTTTTTTGTTTTTAATAATTTTTTGTGTTGTAGATTTTCATTCTACGCAAAGTATTTCAGGTTATTTTATACAATTTGGACTTATTAACATTTCGAAAAATTTATTAATTATTCTATTGATATTCTTATTTAATTTTATAATTTAAGGGGGGAGGGGCGTACGTTTTTTTATTTAACTGATTATTTTTATTTTAACTCCTTTTTTTGTGTAAATTTACTTAATTTTCTTTACATTTCGACTATTTTAAATTAATTTTAATTATTTATTTTAAATTTAATAATTTAAGGGGGAAGGGCGTACATTTTTTTTCATTTAACTGACTATTTCTAGATTAACTCGTTTTTGTGTAACTTTATTTAATTTTCCTTACATTTCGACTATTTTTCTCAAATTTATTTACCTTTTTATAAAATGTCTAGATTGTAAGATTTTTAAACAAATTTTTGTAGTTCAAATTGTGTAAAAATTTGTTTCTTTTATTTTTTAAATTTATTTACATATTTTTTTTTAAATTGTCTTCAATTTCTGAAAATTTTTCTAAATTGTTACATTTTTAAAGGACTTTCTCATTCTGTTTATACAATTCTTAAATTTTCTTATGTTATTTTATAACTATTTTTTATTTTATAGTCCATTTTTCGCTATTTTTATATTTTTTCTTATTTTTTCATAGTTTGTTCAACATTTTTTTAAAGATTTTCTCCCATTTTTTAATATATTGCTTTGTTTATTTTTCTCTTTTTTTATTTTATCTCTTTAAATATTATTTGATTCAAATGTACAAATATAATCCAGTCGTAAATTTATCAGAATTTCAATCCATTCCAATTTTATTACTTTCTAATTTTAGTCGATTCATATTCTCATTCTTTTGAGAATTTTTTTAGCTTTTAGGAAATAGGAAAAAATAATTAGTTTCCATACTTTTTACGTTTAAAGATGTTTTTATTCATTTCATAATAAGTAGTCCCACAATTCTGACTATGCAGTCTTATTGTTTCATGTTTGTATTTATAAATAAAATTTTTTTTTTAATAAAAGTCCATAACTTAGTAATATTAGGAGGAATATCGTAACTCTTTTAAAATTTAGACTAGAAAAAGTTTTTGTCCTGCAAATTATTTAGGACATATAATTTATTTATCTTTTTAAAGTACTCTAAAAGTCCTCTATTTTTATATGTGTCACTGTGAAGCCTGAGATAAACAAAACCGATGAAAATTATTAAAAAAATATTATAATTGACTAAAAAGTCGTTAATAAATTAATGTTTCCATAATTAATAAATCAAAATTTGATATAAAATACAAAGAAATAAACCTTTAAACTGATTTTATTTTAAAAAAAAGTTTTGATTTTGTTTTAGAGAAAAATAAGATTTCCTTTTAAATAACAACTCAATACACCTTTTATATGGCTTTAAACCACCCACACCACTTTTATTATAGTTTTTAAAGGGTTTGTGTTTCAAGTGTACACTTATAATTTCTCATATAGGGAGCGTAACACCTATGTTTATAGAATGTGTGTGTGTGTGATCGGACGTGAAGAGATTGTGATGTTATCAACTACTACGTTAAATTTTGAGTGTGGGGAAAAAGACGGGAGGGCGGGAGAGAAGTTCTAGTAAAATAAATTATGCAAAATACTTTCCTTCGTTGGAATATGAAATCGTGGCTTGCGCTTGTGTTACACGAGGTAAAACTATTCATCGGGTCCACCCATTCGCAAAAAAGAGAATGTCATGCAATTTAATTTCATGTCGTTTATAATCGTGTCACCAATTTAATAAACTTCTCGTCATCACGAATTCGTGATATGGTTTTAGATGCAAGCTTCTGTGAAAATCGTTCTTTCAATATATACACTATCTCTTTTAAATAAATTTAATATAATACTGTGACTATATGTTTATATTATTATTTTATACATTCAATGGGTCTCATTAGCGGAAATTTAAATGTTAATCAAAGCACATATATTGCAGTAACTACCTTTAATAATAGATTTATTACTGAATAATTTATAAAAAAAAAGCTATATAGCGAAAGGAGAGAAAGTGAGATTATTATGTAGTAAGAAAAGAATACATTGCAAATTCAATTTAACTTCATGATTCCCACGAGCTTGTCCGTGATTCATCGGAGATCCGGTACTCGGTGTTATTTTCGGAAACACCGACAGAGCACGCTAACGTACAGCAACCAATTGATTATTTTGTTTCCTTTTTAAATTCAATAATTTTCAAATATTAAATTTATATTTGTATTAAATTCCTTTAATTAAATTACATTTTACCTAACAGTTTTAAAAATTTCAAACAATACGGTTTTGAAAAATTGTTTTTGTGAATAATAATTTTAAAAAAAAACGAAATCAAGGCAAACCGGAAACAAATATAAAAAACCTTTTTTTGTTTCAATTCACATGTCAAAGCCATTAATTCTGTTTTATTTTTCAGGAAATTTTCACGTGATATGTTTCGTTTGTATATATTTTTTTGTTTTAACCTGGATATAGAATTAAATCGATTCGATTGCTTGAGGGGTTGTGAAATAGAGAAGAAAGAATTGCATTCAGTCTTTGAAGTTTCGAATTCTCAGACATAAAGACTATAATCTAGAATACTTTTTGTTCACGAAATTACATACCATTATGTGCCATTTCAAACTAACAAATATAAGAAAAATATTTCGGCGTTAAACTATTGATTATTAGTTTATTAAACTATTTCAAATTAATATTAATTAACATTTTTTATTTGCCGTTTATATATTTTTATAAGTCTAATATTTATTCATGAGAATTTATATAAATATTATACTTTTAGAAATGTATAAAAATTAGGTTTAAAAAAATCAAATTTTGGGTACTGTGTAGGTTTTATTTTTAATGAAATTTCGTCAATTTTCGTGCCTATATTATGTGACACTCTCTCGATTTAAGCATTTGAGTGCATGCAAACGATTTTCATTGTGTGCTATAAAATACATACATACTTCTCGAGCCAGTTGCCCTCACATTATTTATCACAGTAATT
The DNA here is from genome assembly GCA_037103525.1 of Ganaspis brasiliensis. Taxonomy (NCBI): domain Eukaryota; kingdom Metazoa; phylum Arthropoda; class Insecta; order Hymenoptera; family Figitidae; genus Ganaspis; species Ganaspis brasiliensis. The sequence goes on from JAZKLR010000294.1 coordinate 4,270,208, forward strand.
CTCAATAAACTACTTGCTTCCCCTGTATACGCTTACTCTGCTTTTACTTCAATTTATATTAGCCACCTTATCTTAGCTTTATTCTAGAGCTCATCTTATACGCACTTGTAAGATGATATCGTTTATAAAAAAAAAAATTATCAACAATTTACAAATTGCGATATACAAATCTATATTATTTATCAATAATTATTACTCATAAAAAATTCAATTTGTGAAAATAAAAAAATTTTCTAGCTTTATGTGCAGTAAAGAAGTAACGTGCCTCTATTAAATGTTATATAATATACTATAACCACATGTAACCATTAAATTATTATTCGTTAGCTTGTAATAGTTATTTTTAGTCTAAAAACAATTTAATAACTTAAAAAATTAATAACGTCTATTTTTACCGACTTTAAATCATCATTATTTTAATAGTAGTTCGGTAGTAAACTGAAAAATTAAGTTTAAGAAAATAAACAAAAATATCATTAAAATGAAGAAAAAGACAAAATGAAAATGATGTATTCATTCAATTAGAAAGCTATTATTAAAAAATTAATTACACTGTATTTAAATCTATAAAAGTGAATCGTTAATGGAAATATACACTGAGAAAATAAGTTAACTAAATACAACCAATTTTTGATTAAATTTAGCAGAGAGAGGTTGTTGACATAGCACCTGCAAAGCACTTAATTGATTTTAGCAGAGCATATGCTCCGGTATCCTAGAAGTTTGATTGTCATCGTCGGTGTTTTGTTTGTTTTGTCCCGACGATCCCTAACCTAGAAATAAAGCTGCTTGGCTAGAGGCTTATTTTCTCAGTGTAACAAAAGAAAAAGGAATGATGACAAGTTAATAAATAAATGATGTTGAGAGTAATTTTAATTTAAAGTATTCTTTGAAATGGATTTTCTAGGAAAAACTGAAAACTCATATAATACGGACATTTTTTTTTACTTTTTCAATTGTGAAACAGAAGAAATATAATCTGTCGTATTAAAGTGATAATGAATGTTGCAAAATGTTAAAAGATCGTATAAGGATAAAAAATTTTATATCTTTGAGGATTTAAAAATACATCTCTAATGCACTCTTCAAATTGTACACATATCAAATTACAGCTGTATATAATTATATACAATTTATTTTATGCAATATTTATTTTTCATCAGAATTTATTTTACTTTCTCGTCAATTAGTCTTTGGAAATGTATTTTATTACAAAAAAGTATGAAAAGACATAGTATTTTTTTTTAATATTTATCGCCTCAATTGCACCTTTATAATAATGAAATTACTAGAAACTATTAAAAAGAAACTATTAAAACCCATTTTTAAAAATTACGAATTTATGCAAATTAAATATATTTGTTTAATTTAATTTCTAATTTGTATAATTAATACATTAATAATAAATAAAATATATTAATTTGAATTAAATAAAATTCAACTTTGTTCAAGGCAATTGAAAAAAATATAAAAAAAAGAATCGGAAAAACGATATACAAACAAAACAAGATCCAAGGCAGTGATCGATTTACGTTAGCATTAGGAGGCGTTATCTTGTGTGAATTTCAAGTACATGCTTGACACAACTTCTTACGTAATAACAAACATAAAAAATGCATAGAAGTTTATTGAGAACCACTGCTGCAGGTTGACTGCCCCTTCTCCCACTCTATGTTCCCCCCCTTTATTTCTCCCCGATGCCAGAATAGAGTCCAAGTTACACGTTGTGGACTATCTCCCTACTGATCGATACATGTTTAATTAATCGTCTCCCGCATAAATTACACATTATCATTATTTACTCCTTATCAGCTGGCACAATTTGACTTTAACTTCTTTTTCATAAATTTCAAAAATGTGATACAATTTTATTTCTCAACACACTTCTATTATTACTTTTAATCAAAATTAATAATTCTAGGTAATTTTAAATAATTTTAAAATATACGGGCATAGTAACCATAATAATAATAATAACAATAAAATGATTTATTTTTAAATTGGTTGTTGTAAAATAACTTTTATCTTTTTTTCTGGGTAAATATTATTATCATGAAAAATAAAAATTATAAAAAATTATTTTAGTAAAAAGTAGGCTCAGGAGCATTTAAAGGCTGTAAATTAAATATAAAATACTTTTAATAAATTATAACAAAGAGTTGTAATTTTTAAAATCACTTAAAAAACAGGTATTGCTAAACAAGTAAAATTTAATTTAACATCCTCTTTTCCCTCTGCTCGTAAAAAAGCGACTGCGAAACACTGCGTTGAAGCGGATGAGGGGAAAATCGTATTACCCTTCAAGGAAATTTCTTTCAAGATTTTACAACCCTGGAAAAGCTCACGAATTTATTATGGAATAAAATTTCTGCAATACAGATGTGTACTTTTAGTTTTTTGAAATTGACGATCGTGGTTCTTTTTTTTTTACGTTACACAAATAATTACAAAAGTAATGCTTTATATATTGTTTATAAAAAAGAAATGCTTTTAATTAAATTCTGATTTTTCTTTTAATTTAAAAAAAAAAACATAAACTCAATATTGCAATAAAGGAGATAAAACACTGCATGGACCTTTGAATGCTCTAATTATCCAAGTCTCGAGCTTCTACTCTGTACTTGATTTATACAACAATCCAGAAAGTTTTCTGAGGGTTTCTCCTTTCTGTTAAAACAGCCAAGCCAGGCTTTACGAGCCTCCGAAACTATATATAAAGCCTGCGACGAATATCTAATCTCAAATCTTTTAGCAATATAATTGAAACGTAAAAGTATCAAATTAATAAAAGTATTTTATTTAAATGGCAAAATATATTATTTCTTTGTCAAAAGAAATTATCTAGTTTAATAATATTAAATTATAAATAATCTAATAATTAAAATATTTCGGTTCAAATATTTAATTTCATTGCGATTTTGTTTACAACTGTTCAATAACGTAATTTTAATAAATTGTTTAAATTTTTTGAATTTTTATAATATTTTGATCTTTTGAAATTTAATTAAAAATGGGGAGTAAGAAAAGGTGTCTAAGAGGTGGAAAGCGCGGCGTGCACGTAAACGTAAGTCATTAAAAGCGCAGTGCTTCGTGATGAAAAGAGACCAGGTGTCGCAACTCTAAAGGCAAGTTTACAAATATTCTACGTTCTGCTCCTCTTCTGAAGAAATGATAAATTTTGACAGAGAATTAATCACAGGAAATGGATTATTTTAGTAAAATAAAATTTTTGTTTAATTATATTATAATTATTGTTATTATTATTATTATTATTATTATTATTATTTTATAATAATTGCGTCCGTTACACTTTTTTACCATATAGCAAAATAAATTTTTATTTTTCGTAAAATTTGGAATCTCTTTTACTTCCTGTAACATGGGACTATTAGGACGACAAAAAAAATCGGGCAAAAATGCTTGTCTGGTTATATACTATCGAAGGAGTGAAACTTCTTTCATCGTGCTGAAAGACACACTGGATTTGTAATATTTATAGTCGAGCATTAGACAGGACGTGACATCATAAAACACTCTAATAGAGCATTAATTTATCTTCCCTAACTTCAATCATTTTAGAATTTTATTTCATCATAATTTGTAATGTTTTATCAAATTTAGAAATGTTTCATGGCAATAAAAATATCTGGTGCGTGGAGGGAAAAGATCCGTTAAATTAATTTACAGGCGTCGTGTTATTTTACTGAAATTTCACAAATCTTTGTTTTGTGTATGTATATAGCTGTGTATCTCTGTAAAGATGTGTTCTATATAAAGAATTATTAACAGTTAAACATTATTGTCTACTTGAATGATAAAATATTATCATTACTGTCCTATATATATATATAACTACTGGATGTATAAATACAATTTACTCTGACAAGATGAGTCAATTTATCTCGCATGAAACGTGAGTTGATAAAGAATTTTCAATTTAACGATGTAATCTTTTTTCAATTTAGGAAACATTCTGAATTATTTTTTTGAATTAAATTATTATTATTATTGTTGTTATTAATTACATTATTATTTATTATTATATTAAAACTGTTAAATAATATGACCAATACTATTGAATTTGTAACTTTTAACTTTCTAATTGGCGAATATTGAATTTCTATTTGTATGGGTATACTTCAACTCTAATTAATGTATTTAATTTAAATAACGCATTTTCCGATCTAAAATATGGCACAGACTTCTCACAAAAATAGAAATGATCAAAGTTTTAATAACGTTACGAACTCAGCCTCGCATAAATTACAAAGTATACGACACGTTGATTACGAAATTTCCATTGAATGCCACACGTCCACTTGTGTCATCAGTATTATATTGAGAGAAAAATTAAAGTATAATTAAAGTAAATGAGAAATCGATAATTGACAATATAAGCTTGTGTAAATATAAAATTTCCTTTAGTAAATAACAAATATTCCAGCGCCAAATTTATTCACTAATTTTATTTAATTATTATATTATAATGAGATGCATTATTAAATTTTAGGATATTTAGTGCTCAATAAAGTTTCGATATTCAATATTTCTCATTAACTTGAAATGTGATAACTTTTGATACAATTTTACTGCATATATGAATTATATATAGATTTTCTGCTCGGAATATTCCAAATGATGTAGAATTAAAAGCAAAACATTGTTATGTAAAATAATTAAATAAAATGTACTATTTATTTTTTAAGTACATTTTTCAATGAATATAAAAAATATGTAAAATTAATTTCGATTTTTGTGTCATAATTTCATCTTGATATAATAAATGAAGAATTTATAATATTATAACTTTCTCAATAAGGGAAATTTGATATACATTACTAAGAAATTGGATTATTGAAATACAGTGGAACTATCTGCGGCCCTGAAATCTCGTGACTGGATGTATGTATTTGTAATGGCATTGCTCTTGTGGCAGGAACGTGTTAGAAACACACACATTCAATTCTACAGGAAATCTGTACATAGTTTGATACAAACATGCAGACGGGTTCCCCCATACACGAAAACCGTGAGTTTCCTCCATTATTTCATCGATTCTCATTGAATCGGAATACGAGAAATGTCAACTTTGATCTCGAAATTCTTGAAATGTTTTTTTTTCACATTTTTGACAATATGAGAGAATTGAATTTAAGAGTTTTTTTTAAAAATCTTGGTAGAATAAAAATAACATTTTCATAAATGTGTTGGTTGAATCCACGTTAAATCATGCAGGCTGAGCAACTTCAAGTTGTAGATTAAACTGCCGCTGAAATATGTTATTCTTTATGAAAAATAAAAAAAGCACATATTTCTGTGTTTTTGATAAAAATAATTTTTAACCAAGTTACGCGTATTTCAATTTTAAATAATAAAATTGAGAAAAGAAAACTGAAAAAACTTCCAAAATAGAAAAAAATTTCATTTTTTGTCAAAATAATGGAAGGAAAAAATACTACTAATAAAAAAATGAATGATTTAAAAAAAGAAGTTTTTATTCTCTGAAAACCTTTACTTTGTCTCTTTTCAATTTTTAACATAAAAAAATATAATATAATATCAATATAAGCAAATATTGAAAGAAAAAAAGGTGGGGTTTTTGAGAAAATGGACATTATTTATTTTTAGCATTCGAAATTCAAATGCGCGTAACTTTGTTAAAAATAGTTTTGATTAAAAATAAAAAATACGTGTCTTTTTTATTTTTGATAAGCATATTTCACATATTTCAACGACGGTTTTTTGGTTGAAAAAGTAATCAAAACTACATTTAGATTTAGTCAATAAATATTAAAAATATCTTTTAAACTTGAAAGATAAACTTTCAAAATGAAAAACTAATTAAATAAAAATAAGTGTGAAAAATAAACCTTATCTGATTACTGTTTAATTTTCAATTAGTTTGTAGTGGAAACGTTGCTTTTTTAAAGAGGCTAATTTTAAAACTGCATTCAATTATTTTGTACTAATATTAAACATTGAATGTTTGCAAATGGCAAACAAAGAGATTAAAAAGGAAAATTTAAAAGTACATTCTTTAAAATATAAAAACCAACATCACAATTTTCTTATCTTGCGGTGAAATAAGTTAAAATTAAAATTTATTTAATCTATACAAACTTTAATTATTTAAATCTAATTTCCCAACTTGATCCGTATGATTCACTCTCTAAATCTGAATTAATTAAAAACTACTATTTTAAGGGTAAAAACTCGTTTACCATTTCAACTAGTAATTTTTTACTAAAAATTTAGTAAAAAAACTACAAATTTAATTTGTCAAAGTAATTTTAGGTTGTGTTAAACTACTGAAAGAATTAGTAGATTTCTATTTACTAATTACATTAGTTATTTTTACTATTTAATTAGTTAAATTTAACTGTTGAATTAGTAGTTTTTTACTATTAATTAGTTATTTTTTTACTAATTAAAAAAGAGAAAACTCGTTCACGATTTTAACCCCTAAATGGTAGTTTTTAACTAATTCAGATTTAGAGAGTATCTATTGGATATTAATAAAATTGTAACCAAAAAGATGTTTTTTAACTTATATATCTGTGTAAAAATAGTGGCTTTCAAATAATCATATCTCAGAAGACAAGCCGTAAATTAATTTGATAGAAATATGTATTGAGTATTAAACTTTTTTTTGACGAAAGTTTTATTACCTTCTCTATGATTTCGATTTTTAAAACAACTACCTTAACTTTTATTTGGTTTAATTTTTAATTACTTGTTTTTTCGATTGTTTTGTAATTATCATGGTGCTTAATTTATTATAGTCTATGATTGACTGTTTAAGAATGTTGCATTGTCGAGTAAATTTTAACGAATATTGCGGCCCTTTATTTCTCTTTGTGCCAAACTGATGTGAGAGAGGAAAAAGGGGGTTGGTTCGGGGTGGTTTAGTAGACAGGGTTTCGCGACGAAGAAGGTTGGGGTGGTCGGTGGAAGTGAATGAGAATAGGAAAGGGTGTTTTGGGAAGGTGGTTGACGTTATTTTCTTTACTTGACATCCCTTTGTTCACTAACGTGATTAAAGTATTTCATCTTTATGAGATAATTAAAGTCATTAAAAAACTGGATATTTTTACATTTTTTGCATAATACTGGCCATTTTAATACTAAATTACGTAAAATAATAAGTAGACTGAAAGAAAATGGTTAATAATGTTATTTAGTTTTTTACGATTCAGAAAGTGCTAAAAAAACAAAATTTTTATAGGGTAATTTAATTGACTTTCGTCTGAAGGGTGTTGCTCATATATCTAAAAAATAAATTGATGTTATATGTAAGTTATTATTATAAACTCTGTATAATTCATTTTTAATAAAAATTTTGTTAAATATTTTCTTATTTATATAAAACTTGTAATTAAAGACCTGAGTATAACTATTTTACCAGTGTATAATTTTATTTATTTCATTTGCTTTATCTTTTTTCATTTATAGATAACTTTCAGGTCTACATTACACATTTTGCGACCCTAATTGCTACAAGCATGATTACTCAATGGTTTAATTAAATTTATTGGTCTTAAATTCATGGATCAAAACTGCTTTATTTTTCTTTCCAACATTTTCATAATCTTATAAAACTCACGGACTAATTAAAGATTCGCTTTTAAAGGTTTTCAAATGAAATATTTATCTTACAAAGTAAATTCCGGAAAAGTTCCGAGAAATTTCTGAAGTAAAAGCTAAGGGCTTTAACATTTAAAAAGTTGAAGAAAATAAAAATCAAGAATTTTGAAGTATGTCTGTGAAAGTTACTTTATAACTTTATAAAATTTTCATTTTTGTATTGAAAGTCATGTTTTTCGTTAATTATTTTAAAGATTTTGAAAATGTTGTGTAGTTCTGACTAAATAAACAATAAGTAAAGAAATATATGTATGGAATAAATTTACTCACCGTTTGGTGACCCCTTCTGTACCGGAAACCCTGCAGCTGCTAGTTTTGCTGAAACTGTGACCTTGCATGTTAACGTAGTTCTTGATTTTTCGTCTATGGCACCCATCATTTGATTACATTTAAATTGTCAGCATCTTCTAAAATCTACACTCTAAACATTAATGTAAAAAATTTTATTAAAATCAAGACAGAGTTAAATCCTCTTCTTTCATCAATAATCTAATTTCAAATACTTCTTGAAATAATTAAATATGTTTTTTTGAAAAATCTTATATTGACCTTGGCCTCTGGCCTAATTTTTTGAACTCTTGGTCCCCTGTGCATCACAAACGTTATCAGCAAATGTACTCTTCTTAATCTTTTATCTTCTTTTCAAGTTTCAGTTGATCGATAGCATCATTATGTTCTGTTTTTTCTCTTTCTCCAATTCCCACTGTGTTTTTGTTTTATTTTCCAATTGACAGTTTTTCCCCTATTCTTCAGATCGTAATTGGTTTTTTCTCCTATTCTCCAGTTGCTATATTTTTTTCACCACTCTCTATAAACTAGTTTGTTCATTCTCAATTTTTGTACTTCCTGGTTATTAAAATTCAGATGCTTTATAATTTTGTATGTAGATTACGTCTATAAGATAGATAATCTACCTAAAACTCTCAATTGGAACATAAAATACACCTTGTAGATCATTATCATCTAAAAATGAATCAAAAATATCCTAACCGAACATATTTTTATAAAATAGATATTAGTGACGGAAATTAATGTAAATTATAAATTTAGAAATAGCTGAGTTGTCGCAATTTTCCTCTACTGTGTGCAACAGTTATAATTAAATGTCGCAAAATGTTGGTTTCAAAGCGGCTTGTTTAGTCTATCAAAAGTGTAAAGCTAATGAAAAACTTTATGCTATGTATACATTTTTCAATAGAATTATAAAAGTTACAAATTGAAAATTGAAACATAAAAAATTTTTTAATAATGGAAATAGTTTTTATAACAACTACACATAGATATTATAAAATTGCTGTGTTCAAAGTATTTATCGAAAGCGACTTGACGATGTTATGGGAACATTAACCTCCACTCTGACCTCTGGCAGAAGCGATTTTCTCATGCGACCGCTGATTCAATTTCAGGTGGAAGTCCATTAAGAAATAAATTTTATTGGCTTACAGATTTAAAAAACTGTCTAAGCGTTTCGTTGGCGTTTATCCTTTCTCGTTGACGAATAAATCTTTACACAATTTTTTAATTGTTGAAATAACTCAACTTTTACTTTATTATTACATATTATTATTATTATTATTTTTATGGGTCTTTTGATCTTTTACATTTTCATTCTCAATGTCTATTTGTAATAAATTATAATTGAATTGTAAATGAATGTGATAAATTCTGATAATAATTTTCTCCAATTTAATGAACTTTTTTTATATTTCTGACAAATCAGAATTGAAAAGAGACGGTCGAAAGAGAGAAAGAAATAAAGAGCAAAGACGACCTACGCTTTGGTACATGTTTTCCAAGCTCTTGTCAGAATAATAAAGAGAATGGAAGCTACTGTGAGTGTATAAGTTGGATTCATGTGTAAATGGAGTATGTACTCACAAACCTGCAAGTATTCCCCTATACCAGAAAGCTCGTACATAAATGTCGAGAAGTGGTTTTCCGACGCTTTACGTTCTATTTTCCATTTTTCATTTCTTTTTTAGCGTGATTTCCGTTTTCTATTACTGTAAGATTTGATAGCCAATAAAAGAGATCCCCAAAAAAGTATTTTTTATCTTTCCAATCGACATTCTCAGGTATCGATTCTCGTTTACGATTTTAGTAAATTATTAATAAGAGTCGATAATAGTTACGTAACAATATTTTTTGTGTGTATATCACTTCTTAACTCGAGCAAAAAGGTTCAAACTGTATTTTCGGAAAATTGCAGTTAATTCTCAATGAGTGGATAAATTTGATTTTATAAAAACCTCATTATAATTGTTTAATAGCTTAATACATGCAAAACCAAGATTTCGTTTAAATATTTTAGAGGAAGCGAAGTATATGACGCAAATAATTAATTACTTTCCTCTCGCTGTTTCTCACCCTCTCAACTCTCTACGGTCTAACGATCGATGAAGCACCCGAGAGCTTTTTTCGCAATTCAATACAGTGTCTAAAAATAAGAAAACTATTAAGAATATAATCGGTGATTTTTGTTTGTTTTAATGAACATGTCTAAACTGATTAAAATTTCGTTATTATATTATTTTATTTTAAAAAATTAATATTTTATTGATTACATTCTTGTATTCAATTGTATATATAAATTGTATTGGATTTTGTAATTTTATTAATTTAAAGCAAATATAATTATTGTGTTTCGTGCTTTTTCAAAAATCTAATTATCCGTTAATGTAAAGAACTTAAACCTCTTAATAAAACTATAAACAAGTATATCGGTTGCTTTTGAAAGAAATTGCGCAGCTCGTATTTTTAAAAACTATTTAGAATTAATTTCTTGGATAAATATAATTGAAGGAAGTTGAATTAAACTCTTAAGATAGCAGATATCTGAAAGTGTACTCGTTATGATCACATAGAGTGAATGTATGTATGATTTTACACACATGCACGTTCTATTTTGCTGCATGCATCTCAAGTAGACAAGTAGACTTGAATCTGAGGCCAGGGTGAGGCTCAGCTTATTCAAGAGATTTCTGTCGGAAATTCTGACGGAGAAGTTTTCAAAAGTTACATATTATTTTATAAAATAAGCTACATTCCGTATTTTCAAAGAAAAAAAAGTTTCAAACACAAGTATCACTTTCGACTCGAGATTATATTTAAATCTTATACTGAGAGAAATGCTTTAAGGATCGGACCTAGTACAATCATTATTCTTGGATCAAGAATGTGTACTTGGATTGAAAATAATTATTCTTAATGGAGGCACCGGCGAAATTTTAAGCCATCAATAATAAAAAAATGAAAATTTAGAAATGTTTACAATTTCTATTTTGGTTTCGTCCACAACTCACGTAACAGATTTTAACGCCATTTTTGACACCCTCCCTCTCTCGCCCCTATCACTGATGAAACAATTAATCTGACATAATTAAAGTAAATTGAATAATTAGGTACATTCGAATAAATGGGGCTGTGTTATTAGGAACCTGTAGTAAATTTATATGTATCTGAATATCTTAAGTATACTAGACTGATTCTTTCCATAATTATTATCAATCTGCTGTAAATTTATCTGGATTATCTCAAATATACTAGACTGACTTTCTCTTAATTATTATAACCTTGTGTAGATTTATCTGGATCTGAATATCTCAAATATGCTAGACTGATTTTTTCCATAATTATTATCAATCTGCTGTAGATTTATCTGGATTGTCTCAAATATACTAGAATGACTTTCTCCATAATTATTATAATCTGGTGTAGATATATCTGGATCTGAATATCTCAAATATACTAGACTGATTTTTTCCATAATTATTATCAACCTGCTATAGATTCATCTGGATTATCTCAAATATACTAGACTGACTTTCTCCATAATTTTTATAACCTGATGTAGATTTATATGGATCTCTCAAAAATACTAGACTGATTTTCTCCATAATTATTATCAACCTGCTATAGATTCATCTGCATGTGAATATCTCAAATATACTAGACTGATTTTCTCCACAATTATTACACTATAAAAAGAGAATCTTAATTTATATAAATGTTTATTTAAAAAATACTATCTTAAGCAAGGTGAATTTACAATAATTACAAATTTACCTTTTCAAATATTATCAATATGCTGTAGATTCATCTGGATTATCTTAAATATACTAGACTGACGTTCTCCATAATTATTATAACCTGGTGTAGAATTGTAGATTTATCTGGATCTGAATATCTCAAATATACTAGACTGACTTTCTCCATAATTATTAGAACCTGCTGTAGATTCATATGTATTTAAATATCTCAAATATACTAGACTGATTTTCCTCATAATTATTATGAAATTGCTGTAGATTCATGTCAATCTGAATAACTCTTTGCTAGACTACCTTTCTCAGTGGCGAATCCACGGGGGCGGGAGAGGTTCATGGAAATCATGTCCCCCCTTCAATCATATTTTTATTCTTGCTAGAAGCAATTTTTTATTTCAGTGATAAAAATTTAATCAATTAAAAATATACGTTTTTATGAAAATGAAAAATAATATTACATTATTCGAAAATAATTCTATATTCTGTTGATTAATTAAATTTCAACCCATTGATGCTTTACAAATACGAAACAGAGTCACTCAAAATTGTTTTATCAAACATCAGTGGGCTAAAATAAATAAATTTAAAATTGAAAACATTTTTAATTAAATATTGACTGTACAAACGACACAGCTTTACTGTCCTTGGACGATATTTGATTTTATGACGAATTTCGAGGACGTTAATAAAAATTTATTATCATTGAATGTTTTTAATTATTCTCGAATTCATTTTTAAATTAAATTTTCATTTTAAAATTATAAAATGCTTTTTTAAAATTATTATATTTTATTTATTTTAATGTTAATATATTTAGAATTTAGAAAATAGTTGTTTTAATAATTAATTTCTTAGTAAATCTTTGATGCAAATAATTTTTGTTTATACTTTAAGAAGAAATGCAATCTTTCATAAAAATTTGCGACTAATGTGAAGTTTGTTAATTGGATGCTTATTATTAATTCAGTCGTTTGATGAATGCTTTGGTATCGCTCTAAACTTCGGAACTGAGTAGTTGATGTGAATTTGCCAATCGGAGTTGTGAACGGTTCCGGAACAGATTGCCATACACTCTCCATCTCGTTTAAAACTTAATATGATTCAAAGTATATATATTTAGAATTAATTGAAAACCTATTCACATTATATTTGATTCATACCAAGTATCTAATACTTAAAAGTTATAAACTTTAATTTAATTTATTGCAATAATAATATTTTACATTTGTTTATTGCATTTTTTTGTTTGTTTACTTAATATATTATATTATTTACCGTTCACTATTATTTCATCATCTAACACATTATAATGAAATATTATAATCATTAATTAGGGGAGAACCGGACAAAATACCTGTGTAAAAATTTAGAATAAAAAAAAATTAATTTAATGATATTTTATGAAAATATAAATCATCACACATTAAAATAAAAACCTTTGTGAATTAAGTGATTTAAAGAAGATATTTAAAGAATTTATTTAGGATAACGTAGAATAAATTATTTTTAAAAAGTAATGCATAAAAATGCGGATAAAAGTAAAAAAGTTTCTTTATTTGTTTTCTAAAATCAATAATCTTACTAATATTATAAAGAGAATTACCTTTTAATATAGGAAATATAAAATTTTTCTCTAATAGATTATATAAATATACCTGCTTCCTTCCAAAAAGCCTGAATTTCAGAAAAAAAACCTAAAATTTGAGATTCAATGCCAAATGTGACAGGTTAATCCGCCATGATTCTTTAATCACACGGATCACACGTAATTATTCTGCGCATGCGCACTTCTTTTGATTAATCCCGCGCTTATTTAAAAATATGTTTTTAAACGTTAGGAAGCATTTTTTCACAATTCTTTAATAAATTCTTTAATAATAAACTAATAAACATGAAACTTAATAGAAACCATCTTGACCTTAATATACTTGATTTATAAATACAATTATATTTAATATTTATTTTTGTCGAAGTTATTTGCCAATTTACCCAAATAGGCATTTTATCCGGTTCTCCCCTACGTAATATTTATTAATTAAAGTTAACTGTTCTCGTACTACAATAAACTATTATTATATAGTATAGATTATAGATTTAACGATGTTGACTGAATAATTGGGGAAATTGAAAATAGGTTAAAATTTCTATAAAATTTAATTTTGATCGTAATGTTTACTGGGGCATGCAAGTTGCTATTCAAATTTACATGTTATGTTAATTGCTCTCTCACCGATAGTAGTTTCAAATGGCAATCGATATTTGCAAACGAATATTTATTGCAGTTTGTGTTGATTTAACATCCAATAAAATCGTTCACATTATTTGAGCTCTTCAAATGGGCACACATTTTATACATAATGTGTTACTGAAATTATTATGGGTCGTTGCTTTTAGTTCACCCTATAGTTTCTGACTATTTGCCCCATCTACCGCTGCGTGCTCCAGGGTTTAATCTAACAATGATTTATGCTGCTCAGGGTCTCTCAAAATCAGCCAACTTGCTAATTCAGGATAAAATAATATTTTAACTTTCCATTACTAATTTAAATTAACGAGATTTTTTTTCTCTTATTATACAAAGATTTTCATAAATTCACCTTATAAATAAAAAAAATTTTGCCAATAAAATTCATTTGTTAATTGAATTAAGTAAATGAAATTCCTACATGAATAGTAAATTTTTATAAATAGAATTTTTATTTTCGTGTATATATAAAAAGAGAGTGAAATTGTTTTATTTTAACAGGTTTATCGTCAAAGTTAAAACACGATTTTAAAATTAATTAATAAATGTTGATGAGATGTGCATGGTTTGTATAATTAGAGTTTGAAAATTTATGAAGCACTTCCAAGTTAAAACAAATGAAAACCCGCAAACTGTGTAAATGCAAATTATAATAATTTTAAAGTAAAATTATTATTTTATGAATTGTAATTGTTGGTTTATATTATTATAAGGTAACGAAGCGTTAGAAGATTTTGTATAAAATCCGGTCAGAAGGACTGTAATCAATATTAATGAGCACCTCTGGTCTAACACACTTTCTATGTGTTCGACTCCGTTGTATGGATGTATATTATAGGTACACTTGGCGAATATGTCAACTGCAATATCTCGTTTATGTGGCCTTTAACATTTTTTTTTATTATCATTGTACTTTTTTTTTATATTATTTGAGAGTGAATTCCGTTTAAAAATTTTTTACTTGCTATTATAAATCATCATTCTTTAAAATTTAAATTTACTATTATTATTATTATTATTTAATTTTAATTTCTACTTTCATTCAAAAACAATGCTAATAATATATTTATTATAATACAGTAACAATTTCACTAATTATTATTCATTCTTTTACTAAATTTTAATCTAATACTGTAAAGATTTTAATCATTTTTTATAGATAAAATTGAAAATATTATCTTTTTGTATTAATCTGGCATTTCACTTTGAACTTTCGTTCCATTTATTCATGCAAGCATTCAAAGAATAAATTTTGCAGCTTTATAAAATTCAAAGCTTTCGTTTGCTGACGGTTTCAGTAATTAAATTTCCCTGAAATACGAAATTAATGCTTCTATATTATGCATTGTTTTATTCTATATTCATTCCACTGTGTTTTTATTCGATAGAAGTAATGAGTTCGGATTAATGTACTTTGTTGAATAAACTTTTCTATTTTTCGAGCATATACTCTTTAAGTTTTTTTTTTAAATAGAAAGCTACATTTTAAATCAATAACTTTAATTAAAACTTTTTAAAATACATCCAGTTCATTGATTTAGTTACAATTTAGTTTCCTTTCATATATATAATTTTTAATTCGCTTCATGTTTTTTTACAACTATTGGTCACTAATTTTAAATATTAAAATAAAATGAAAAGTATTAATTCTTTTCTTTTTACATAAGTACATTAAATTAATTAACTTTCTCCAATTTATTTATTTATTGTTTTAAATTAAACAAATTAAAGGTAGGAACACTTAAAAATATTTTTAAATTAACGAAAATATCTTATTAATAAAATTTTGCTTTTAAAAATGCTTTTTATAAACATTTTTCATTCAGTGTTATTAAATTTTCATCAATGCTTTATTGAAGAATAAATAAATAATTAATAAACAATAAATAAATAGTTTTGCAATATTATCGTATTTGCAATTGTTTTTATAAATAAATTATTATATTAATTTCGAAGTTTTATTATCAAATTAAAACGAATATTAAAATTTATTATTATATAAATCATTTTATCTCTTTTATTAAAATTCTAAAAGGTTGATTCAACGTGTACGTCAGACTTTCTGGGAAGTAGGTTAACTGAATTTGTAATATTCCCAAGGAAATTCATTATAAGTCTAACCAAATTACTTGAAAAAAGTATTTAACCATGCAAATTTGTTTATGCAAAATAAACTGAAGAAATCAAATAATTAATAATTATATTAATAAAATTTAAAAAAATATATAGAATTTTATTGATTTTTTGAATTGGGTAAAATTAGACATAATAAATTACACGCAATGACAAAAATAAATTTAGATTATTAAATTTCTTTTTTAAATAAATATAAATTCCTTTTTTATTATTATTTATTTCTTAGTAATTTCTTTTATTTTATCTAATAAATTTTTATTATATTTATTATTATTAAACTTATTTTACTTTTTTAATATTTTAGCTTAGTTACTTCTTCAGTACAGTTAAATTTACCCAGAAATTATTTTTTGGAGTACTTCCTCTGCTTCATGACTTTATGAGCTCCTCCTTAAATATCATTTAATTTCTCGGCACCTTTCGTCTACAATTAATGAGGGGAGGATTTTAGCATTGAAGTTCTTCTTGGTGGTGAAACCAGACAGAAAAAGGGTAATATGGAAGGGGTTGATGTTGAATAAAAGGAAAGAAGCACAAGATTAAAAAAAAGGAAAAAAAAGAAGTCAGAAAGTAACACATACATTAATAAATTATAAATTGAATTTTTGATTGAAATGTCGACAACTTTGTAATTAATTTACCAAGAAGCTGGAGTAATAATGATAATGAGTATTTGACTGATAAGAGAAATTAATTAATGAGTAAAGTTGTCGAAAACTTCCTTTGTAATAATTTAGTAAAATGAATATATCAAGAATTCAATTTAATAAATTTATAAAGTTATTATCAGACTGTAAAATTCAAAGTAAAGTTTATATTTTGAAATTTAGGAAAATTGTATAAATACTGAATTTTATGAAATCAATATAAAAAAATGTCTATTTATATATTTTTAAGATATTTTTTATTACATATTTCTGAAATATACTTGTATATGCTTCGTTGATCTTTTTTCGTTGAAGCTCTCCCTTTTACATTCAAAGGGGTCGAGTCAGATTTCACTTCCTTAATTGCATGTTTGAAAGCAAGTCTGAATTTTGCCTTTATTCTGATTTTGAATGCAAGAAAATATAGTGATGATATTTATAATTGAAATTTTAGTTATATTAATTTATTTTCCAATTATGTCTTATTTTCTTTTTTCAAATTAATTTCATCTAATTTGTTTATTTCCTCTTTAATTATTGCTTAATTTCTTACTTTTTTTTTTTATTAATCACATTCATTTCTTTTTAATGTTAATTACTCACATAATGTTAAAAAATAATATTTTCTTATTTTTAATTTTCTTCTCTTCAAAGTATAAATTTAAAGACGTTTTACTTTTATCATCATGCTGTTTTAATATGTTTTGAAAAGTCTTGGAATTCTTTTTTCAATGTTAATTAAGTAGATAAACCTCAGCTTTGAATAGAAACGCTTGAATTAGTTTTATAAAAAGTTAAAGAGACCATACTTTTTAAAGAGCTTAAAAATTTATTGCCTAGAGAGCCAGTAAATCCGAGTATTTCAAGCGGAAATTGAATTCATGATCCTCAGCTCTCGCGCATGTTAATAATAAATCAATTGATTTGACCTGCGCTCTGGCTTATAACAATACCAGTTCATACATATATATATATATATATATATATATATATATATATATATATATATATATATATATTAAATTTTATGGCAGATGAAAATGACACATCGACATTTACTTTAATACATAATTAATTATCGGAAAATTGAGAAGAATCATTCCATCAACGGAATATTTTATTTTTGTATTCATTATAGATTCGTAGTTTAATTCAATCTGTTCACGATAATTTATATAATTTGCAATTTTATCTTATTCTTTTTCAATCTAAAATTCATTTTATTAATTTTAATTAATTTTATTTCTTTCATTTAAAAATATAAAAATACTGCTTTCATTTATCTTAATTAAAAAGTTAATTAGTTTCATTTTTTAAGAGCATAAATTTGATTCAAAGAAGTTTGGAAGTTTGTTTTTAATTAAAATGTTCCTTTAATCGTTTTGGAAGTTAAATTATAGTTGACAGAAAAATTTAAATCCATTTCTGAGAATAAAATTAGTAAAATGTCAAGTCACTTTTACTGTATGGGTTCTTCTTCCTGTTCCTAATTTCCATTCTGTAGCTGTCACATCGGATTTTGACGTCTCATAAGGTCTCATCTTAAGACTTCTTATCAACTTTTGCCATCTACGTCTATTGTTAACCCTTCTAGTTTGAATTTGCGTCACAAAAATCCATCAATAGCATTAAAATTGGTTTTGTCTCTAAAAAAAGCAAATGGAAAAGATTTCTTTTAATTATTTCAACAAAATGTTTTAAACTAATTTAAAATACTTATAATAAAATTCACGTTAATAGAAATGTTGGTTTTTGTATAAAAAATCAATTGTCGAATAATTTTTTCAAGAAATATATTAAAAATTTACGAACGAGAAAATTTATAACCTATAAATATCTGAACAAGTATTTTTTTTGAAAAAATTCTAAATACTTCAATTTCTGGTATAATATTAATTTTTTAAACTAAGTATTTTATATAAAAAATCAATAAACACAAAGATTAATAAGATTATAATTAGAAAAAATAAAATACCGAAATGAATAAGTCTTATCAACAAATACAAATTTCGAGAATTAAATACCTTGTCAAATTAAGTTGAAATAAAAATTAGCTTTTGCAATTAATTTTCTACACTGGAAATGTAAAATGTTGCAAATATTAGTGACAATTAATCGGAAAAGCTGAAAATATTGACGTGCAAGTTGAACTCCGAACTGTCAACATTTGGAGGTAAATTAATAACCTCAAAATAGCTTATTAACACACAAAAATTATTTTGATATTTGACTGTTAATTATATCCAGCCTTTGAAACTGGAGGCGATTTGAAAATTAACAAACAGAAAAATTATACTTACAAAAAGTTAAAAAGTCACGAAACGATTTTTTCACTGGCAGCAAATAAAAGCCATCTAATAGAAAGCGACAAATTTTATAATTTCTGGACTTAAATTTCTTGTTTAACTAAGTTTCGACTCAAATTTACTTTCGCTGTTTATTCTCGACACTCGAAACGCACAATTTTATAATAATTAGCGATAAATTTGTTCGAAAAATAAGATAATCAAGACCTGTAAACTTGTGCCTCAAACACAATAAACATCAACAAAGCAACGACCTGAAATTTGTCAAAATACGATTTTAACCTAAAATGCACTATTTTTCCAATTTCATTTAAAATTCACTTTCAGAAGTCCACTGAATAATTCAGAATTCATATTTAATGATGAAAAACATACATAAACAAGCAAAAATTCGTAAATATCTTGAAATTTTGAAATAAACTTTATAAAAATATACCGATTTTTACAGCAGAGAATTCTGGGTAAATTCTTGTACGATTTGAAGCTGCCCATTCGCTGTTGAGAATCTTCTGAGCCAATCAGCTTAAACTTCCGTTTCATTTCAAATTCAAATATTTATTTTAAATCTTATTAAATATAAAATAGGAAGATTATATTTACAAACTGAGAAATAAATTGAAAATGTGATTTAATTTTAATTTTCAGAAGGAATATTTTAACATCTGATAAAAAAAAAGTATGAATGCTGAGGTTGAAATCTATTGATATTTCAGTATTTCTAATTAACCTAGAGACATATTTGTATAGTGAGTTATCAAATGAATGAAAATTTGATCTTAAATTAAAGTGAAATTTCTCCTCAAATATCGTTTCAGAGAATTAAATTTGCTTTATTCTATTTATTCTATAAATACAATTTACGGAGATTTGAAATATTGTAAACGAAAAATTAAATGGACCGTGTGGAACGTCAGATATTTAACCTAAAAATTAATTAAACTAATGGATGAATTATAATTGTTTTTATCATTATTATTTAGGCAATATTCGTTATTATTAGTATTATTTGTACCACGTTCTCTGAAAGTAATTAAATATATTACCTATAGAGATTTCACAAATATGATTTATCGAAATTGCAAATATTAAAGTGAAATAAACAAGTCAGGTACTTAACCTAAAAATTAATTCAACTAATGGATCCGTATAAATTTTACAGCTAATTGGTTTTTAAAATTATTATTTACGAAATATTTATTATTATTATCATTACTACTATTATTTTTATTATTATTTGTACAATTTGTCTTGAAAAGAATAATTTTATAATCGTTTTGTTTTAAAACTTTTTAAAGTTAATAATCTATTACTGAGTAAATTACTAAATGTTTTTATTCATAGAAAATGTAATCTGTGAAACAAAATTAAAAATGTAGCGTGTTAATAATTAAATCAGGGCTGCCAGTGATTCACTTTTCTCTTTTTTTTTTATCGCTCACTATTACTCACTTTTTTAAAACAAAATCAGTTTTCTCACTTTTTTGGTGAAATGTTTATTCCAGCTTTGGAGGGAGGGGGGAGGGGTCTTTTAATATTTGGCGCTTAATAAATAATTTACCTTATAAATCATATTAGTTTGTTCATATTCCAATTACATCGTTGATTTTTTTTTATAAATTTACATGCAGTCTACAAATATTTAATTTCTACACCTCTTTTCAATTATTTCTATTATTTTTAAAGTACTTTTGTCAACTTTAAAGTATTTTTGCGGTTTTGAATTTTTTTAAATATCAATTTTTTCCTTCAGTCTTTAAATTATTGTCATGAATATTTAAATTTATTACACGAGTTTTCATTTATTTTTGTCATTTTTCAGTTATTTGCTTAAAATTTTAATTATTTTCTTCAAGCTTTCAATTATTGTCAAGAATATTTAAATTTTCTACTCAAGTTTCAATTTACTATTGTTATTTTTGAATTATTTTCTTTAAATTTTAATTACTTTTGTCATTATTTAAGTATTTTTGTCATTTTCTACTTATTTTATTCATATTTCTATTATTTCTGCCATTTTAGAACTATTTTCTACAAATTTCAATTACTTTAGTCAATTTTCTTATTGAAATTAATTTTTAAAAATCTTACACTAGTTTCAAATTATTTTCTACAAATTTCAATCATTTTCTTCATTCTTTTGATTATTGTAATGAATTTATGAATTAATTTTTGACACCTTTTTCAATTATTTTCTACAAATTTTAATTATTTTCTTCAAACTTTAATTATTATTTTCATATTTACATTTTTTGTCATTCTTGAATTATTATTCTCTTCAAATTTCAATTATTTTCTTCAAACTTAAATGAATTTCTTCAATTTTCGATTATTTCCCACAAACTTATAATATTTTTTCAATTTTTCAATTATTGTCTACAAATTTTTAATTTTCACACCAGATTTTAATTATTTATGTCATTATTCAATTAGTTTCTTGAATTTAAATTGTTTCGTCAATTTTTCAAGTATTGTCTTCAGATTTTTAATTTTTTACACCCGTTATAAATTATTATTGTCGTTTATTAATTATTATTGTTTTCAAATTACAATTATTTTTGTCTTTATTCGAAAATTTTTGATATTTCGGAATTATTTTCATTAAATGGCATTTTCTTCAATCTATTTATTATTGTCAATAATTTATTAACTTTTATACCAGTTTTCAATTATTTATGTCATTATTCAAATAGTTTCTTCAGATTTCAATTATATCTTTAATTTTTGAATTATTTCATACAATTTTTCAATTAATCAATTAAATTTTTAATTTTTTACTTCACTTTTGAATTATATTTCTTATTTTTCATTCATTTTTTCCATAATTTCATTTATTTTTGTCATTTTTCTACTGTTTTTTTACATATATATAAACTTTTTTGACATGTTTTAATTATATTTCTCAAGTTTCAATTATTTTTTCAATTTTTCAACTATTGTCTAAAAAGTTTAATTTTTATACCAGCTTTTAAAATTATTTATGTCATTATTGAATTAATTTCTTCGCATTTTTATTATTTTGTCAGTATCTGAATTATTCTACTCAAAATTTTAATTTTTTACGGCAGTTTTAAATTATTTTTTTCAGATTTTAATTATTTTTTGTCATTCTTAAATTATTTTCTTATGATTTTAATTCTTTTTGAAATTTTGCAATTATTTTCTTCAAATTTTAATTACTTCTGTCATTATTCAAGTAGTTTTGTCATTTTCCAATTATTTTCTTTATATTTCTTTTATTTTTGCCATTTTAGAATTATTTTCTATAAATTTCAATTATTTTATTCAAATTTTTTTTATTGTCATGAATTTTTAAATTTTTTACACCCATCAGTTTTAAATTATTTTCTTCAAATTTCAATCATTTTCTTCAGCTCTTTTATTATTGTCATGAATTTATTAATTTTTTACATATTTTTTAATTATTTTCTACAAATTTCAATTATTTTCTTCAAACTTTAATTAATTTCTTTATATTTACATTTTTTTGCCATTCTTGAATTATTTTCTTTAAACTTTAATTTCATCAACTTTCAATTATTCTCCTTAAACTTCTAATACTTTTTTCAATTTTTTAATTACTATCTATAAATTATTAATTTTTACACCAGCTTTCAATTATTCATGCCATTATTCAATTCGTTTCTTAATATTTCTATTGTTTCGTCAATTTTTCAAGTATTGTCTTCAAATACAATATTATTTATTGTTTACTCACATTTTTCACTTAAAAACTCACTTACTCATTTTTTTTAAATTTTAAAGTCACTTTTTGTTACTATTTTCAAGGCGGATCCACAAGGGGGTCATTCATATTTATGTAAGAGAGAAAGAGATAACACAAGATATAACTATAGTGCTGTCTCTTTCTTTCTTATATATCACCTCCTCCAAACTTTGGCACTATTGGACTTCTCTATATAATCATATTTTTTATTAAATTTCGAACATTTTGAGAGGTCTTGGAACCTTTTAAATGAAAAATTCACAGATTTACAATAATTTAAAGTTAGAAGAGTCATAACCTTACTTTAGAGAAAAACAGCCCCCTGAATCTCGCGTTGAAACGCATAGAATAGACTGTCATGAGAGTCGACGGGTGACTGTAGATGGCGTTGGATGTCACCTAGGCTGAGATTTGAAAAAATACAGAGACAATTTGATAAAAATCAAATATTTGATTAATTAAACTATTTTAAAACGTGTTTTCAAGTAGATATCTGAAGTTTATAAGATATTAGATATAAATATAAATAACTTTTATTTAAAAAAAGGAAAGAAACGTATTTTTAAATTGAAAATCAGTATACAATTTCTGATGAGGGAAATGTTTATTCAACTTTTACGGGGAAAATAAATTATACAGACCATATAGACATTAGAATAATATTTATACGAAATGTTTATTATGTATTGGGATAAAGAATAACAGTCTATTTTAATTTTCAAAACTTTATTAAAATATTAAATCTATTAAAAATAAAACTGATGTATCTAATTATTTTTCAAGTGAAATAAGAAAAAAAGTTTTTATCAAGAAATAAATATATATTTATTTTAAGGGCAAAAAGCAATAATAATTTATCATTAATTTACATTTAAATAGTTTTCTTATACTTGTTCGTTTCCCAAATGGAAAAAATGAATAAAATTTTTATAAACACATTTTATTGCAATTTGAGTTTATGTACTTTGTATAAAAACATTATATTCTTATAATATTATATAATATGTATATACTATAATTATTATATACAATGTATATTAATTTTATTTAGAAATTATAAATAGTTGCAATTTTTTTTTTTTTTAATTATATATAATATTTATATAAAATCAATATTCATTGTATATAATTTATATTGTATACATATATATTATATAATGTTTATATACAAAGTGTATATAAATCAAATTACAATAAAACATGTTTATCGACATTTTATTCACTTTTACCAGTATCTGGGAAACAACATTTTTAAAACAAAACACTTAACTTATTTGGTAAAATCGAATAAGTTATAAATATATTTAGGCCTTATTAAACTTTGCGATTTATAAATATACTTTAGAACTAAAAAACATTGAATTTTTTCTTCTTTATTTCGTTTTTTGCACGAGACATAACCTGACTTACATCCAAAACAAATGCACTTGTTTACCACATGTTTATTGAATATTAATAATCTTTTATATAAAAAAATTAAAGAAAATCACATTTTAAAATGAAATAAGTCTAAAAAAACTTTTATTCATAACAGGAGACAATTTTAAATTCCAAAAAAGACATTTTTTTATCAGTTTACAATGCGTTCTGTCATCAAGTCAGCCTAGGTGACAGCCAGCGCCACCATAGTCGTTGCGCCACGACTTCGGACATTTTCAACTCAAAGATTCAGGGGGCTGGAGAAAAACGAGTTTAAAGTTCAAGATTGCCATTAGCGCCCATGCATTTTAAAAATTATAAAAATAAGATTCACTTGTATTTTAGTTAAAAAAACAATATAATTGGATTGATAAGAACTAAAAATAAAATTTATTTTTCAGGATGAGGTGTTGACGATATCGGAGAAAATCGTTGTTCGAGTTCATGACCTTGTGACTTGGTTGGCGCCCTCGTTGGAATGGTCCTGGGGAAGGGAGGTGTCGTATCCACCAACTCCTCTGAATTCTCCGGAGAACACTCCACCCAAACATGACGTAGGTCAACCCCAGGTTCTGACGGATCCTGGCATCGACTTCTCGGACGTCGACAAGCAACAGCAGGAATTTGAGAGCAACCACAACTCGATAAAGTGCTTTGATAGCAGTTTACAAACGAAAGTGGTGGTACTTTCCTACCCTAGATATTGTCGATACAGGGCACTTCTCCGAAGGCTCGAAGGATCGGAACCGTCCTGGCTCTGGACCTCGATAGCAGCTGCTGTAGGCGGTTTCACCGCTCCTCCTGGTACAAGGGTCCTTTTTTGCAGAGATACCTTCGATTATCCTGACCTTGAAACGCATGAACTTCTCTGCAATCACTTAGGTAAATGCTTTCAATTATTTTTATTATTATTATTCAATTATTAGTTTATTTTTTTCAACTTGCAACCCAATTCTTGAAATAGTTTAGAAATATTATAAAAGTAAAATATGCATATTAATTTTGGACTGTAAATAATAAATTACATTGTTAAAAGCTTTCTACGAGGCCTTTTGCGGTATTTTTATATTAAAATATTAAAACGACTCATTTGAGTCCTCATCAGGTTAAGAGATTTACCGGATTCTTAAAAACTCCTGTAATAAAATACAAATTTTGAGGTTATAAATTATATTATATCAAAATGAACATGTATTCAATTATCAGAGAATATATACCTACTTTAAAAAGCTTTATTTTTTTTTTTGGATGTTATTAAATCCAGATAGAAATTTATGAATTACCTTTTGATTTGATTTTTATGAATCAACATTTCGATTTTAAAAGAGAAATTAAAAGAGAAGAAAGGAGAAAAAAGAAATGAAGTTAGAAAATATCGAATAAACGATTTTAATTCGATATATAATTAGCGGGAAATAATTTGAGTTTTAAATATCTAAATTTTTAAATTGTTAAAATTTTTCAATTAGTGGATAATGTGTTATAAATTTGCAATATTTTAATTAAAATTTACAATTTTTCCAGAATTACTTTGTACATAAATCATTTCAAGGTGTTTTCTTTTAAATTCATTTTGTTTATTTTGATCATTTTGATATAATATAATTTATAACCTCAAATTTTTTTTATTATTTTATTACAGGAGTTTTTAAGAATACGATGAATCTCCCTGATGCAAAAGGCCGCAAAAGGCCCTGTAAAAAGTTTTTAACAAAATTAATAAATGCGGATGTAAACAAATTAAAACAAAATAAATTAATTAAATTTTGAATTATGGTTAGATTTTTAAAAGCCAGGTCTGTTTTCAGCTCCAAAATTAAAAGGAAGGCCTCGAAGAAAACGGAAAAAGCGAAGTGTTTCACCAGGTGAATCGAGCAATGAAAGTGAAGCCTCGGTTGCTTCGTCGGTAGTTGCATCGACGTCCAAAGTCTCTTTCACTAACTCCATGATCAGTAGATCGTCTTCCTCTGGAGTTCGTCGAAGCGAGAGAAAAGTAAGCGTAGAGGAGAAAAAGTTTTTGTGGGACGTTGATAAATTTATGAATTCACGAGGCACACCTGTAGGAAAGATGCCCTTGTTGGGCTATAGGCAAAGTAAGCACCCTTCATGTTATTTTAATTATTTTATTTAATTAATTAAATTTAAATTAATTCATTCCCGAAGTCAATTTATTTTAATTTGATTTTTAATTTCAAATTTTGATTAATATTAATTATAATTGTTAATTAAAGCCTTTAATGACAAGAATTGTAAACAATTTTGAATTTGTTTTTTCCACATTTTGATAAAAAATTGAATTTTAATTTAACTATTGTAAAAAAATTTGTAATTGTTTCAAAGTGTCATTGATAGAAAATTTAATTTTAGTCGATCCAAACTTGTTTTTTTTCAACTTTAATCCATTCAAGGTTTAATCGATTCAAATTGCCATGAATGTAAAATTCAATTAACCCATATTTCAATTTCTGAAAATATTTCAATTTCGGTTGATCTAAATGTTAATTAAATTTTTTTTATAATTATTAGAATTTAATCAGATGCAAATTTTAATTCTATTCCAATTAATATTGATTCAAATTTTAAACAATTTAACTTTCAATCAACAGTATGTAATATTTTATTTGTCAAAATATTTGTCAATTAAAATTTTGTTCGACATTGAGAAAATTTCAGTTTATTCTCATTTTAACAAAAATTAACCTTGATCGATCGAAAATTTTTTTCAATTCTAATATATTAAAATTTTAAAAGATATAAGTTTCAAATTATCTGAATTTGATTGATTCAAACTTCAGTTTATCAAAATTTTAACTCATTATCTAATTTTTAATCGATAAAAAGATAACTTATTTAAATTTTAATTCATCGGAATTGTCAGTTATAAAATTTTTCATTTAATTCAAATTTAAACATATGCAAATTTCAATCTTATTCAAAGTACATCGATTCAAATTTCAAACAACTTTCAATCAATTCTAATTTGTTGAAATATTTTTTAAATAAAATTTTGTTGGATTTTTAAATTTAATTTTTTGAAGTATTAAATAATCTTAATTCCGTTTATTCTAATTTTAATCAAACTTAATTCCAGTCGATCGAAACTTATATTTTTAAAAATTTCAGTCTATCCAAATTTTTAACGATTTAGAAATTTTAATTATTTGAATTAAGTCGATCCAAAATGTAATTTATTCAAATACTTAAATTTTAAGCAATCCAAAATTGATTTCTATCTATATTTTAACTCTATTAAAATTAAAATTAGAAATAATTATTTTAATCTTCAATTGTTAATATAATTTTTAATTCATACAAATTAGTATTGCTTCAGATGTTAATTAATTTTTTGTAACACTTTTTGTCTCATTTTTGTCACTTATTTACGGAAAGTTACTCGCATTTTCATTTATTTTAGAAATTAAGGTTCATATAATATTATTTAATTTATAAATAATTTTTACTTGCAATTAAGTTATTAATTAACGAAGCTAATTCTTGCAACTAAGCTAATAATTAACTTAACAAATTCCAGCGACTGAAACGTAAATTGGAATTAAAAAAATTAATTTGTACTTATCTTTTACAGTTGATTTATTCCTTTTTTATACAAAAGTACAAACATTGGGTGGTTATGAGTCTGTGAGTGCTGGCCGACTTTGGAAGTCGATTTATGATGATATTGGTGGTAACACGACGTCTACGAGTGCAGCAACGATTACAAGAAGGCACTATGAAAGGTAATTATAATTTTTAAGAAAAATCGATAAAAAGATTCGAGAAAAGTAGGAAAATTATAATTTTAAATGAGTGAGAACAAACAGTAACTTAATATTGGTTTCATCAGTTTGAATATTTAATTTAAAAGTTAAAATTAAAAGAAGTATCTTAAGAATTTTAAACAATTCTTTTCGTGAAACAGATGAGAATTTAATAATTTTTATGTATTCAAAACATTTTAATATTTCATTTATTTATTAAATATTTCATAAAGAATTGAAAAAATGTGGAAATACTTCGATAAATTATTTGAAAAACAATATCAATAAAGATAACTATTTAGAACTTAACCGACGAATTTAAAATTTCACTCATTTTTTGTATTTCAATGATTAAATATAATTAAATTTATCTGATGAAGCAAATTAATCTGATTCAGATGATAATAAGTGGATAACAATAATTAATTGATATAATTTTGATTCTTGACAGCATTAACATTTCAATCCAATTTAAATAATTAACATCGATAAAGTTCACAACTTTTATGACCAACGATTTGTAAGAAAACAATTTTTGGCAACCGGAAAATAATAAAATTATTTCCTTAAAATTTCCCTTCCACAAGTTATTGATTAAAAACGTTTAAAACATTTTTCAGACCAAAATTTATAGAAATTTGCATAGAAAAATATTTTTTCTTCGATCATAAACTTTGTGTACTTTAGTGACATTTAAATGGATTTAAATTAATCTGTATAATTAATTTTGAATAGGTTATTATTGCCGTATGAAAGATATCAAAGGGGCGAAGAGTCGAAAATTAGGCCAGGTCATGGAAGACGAACGAAAACAAGTAGTTCGTCAGAAGAGGCGATTGAAGTCAAGGAGGAACCTGAGGATGTTTATTTGCGGGAAACGACACCTCCAAGTGTAACACCAAATTCTACGACCGTCACTCCTTCCTTGCAGACAATCTTGTCGACATCGGTAATTTTTAACCAGTGATTTTTGTTTTTTAATAGAGAAATAATAATTTTTTCTGAGGATTGATAAGTTTTTCTTAACAAATGTGACGCGTTCCGAAGAAAGGTACCTTAGAAGCAAAAGAATTTAAGGTTATGTTTGAAGTAAAAATACCACGAAGTAGAATAAGAAGCCTTCTTCTTCTTCAAAATAATGGCTAACCGAATAATCCAATTCAATTAAATAGGGCCTAAAATTATGTTGAAAATTATCCTGTTTTCCCTAAATTAAATGTTTAGACTCTTCTGTTTGTCGTCTGCTACTATATTTTCTGCGCAGAATCAGAGTATCACGTGATCACAATTTCATTACATTAAAAATATTCAATGAAAATTACTTTTGTCTTTACAAAAATAAAAACGAATCCATTATTCTGCAGTTCTGACAGTTTGCTATGCAATAAGTCATTTAAGAAGAAGAAAAATCCATTATTCAAGTTAAAACGATTGTAAACATAACCTATAACCTTTTGTTTCTAAGGTGTCTTTTTTCAGAGCGCATCTCAAACAATAATAGATATTATAATATTGTTAAGTATTTTTTGTTCAAATTAGAATTAAATAATGATATTGTTTGTATTTCAGGCGACTCTCCCTGGCGAGAAACCTAGAGCGGAAAGTGGAAAGACGTCTTCGTTACGAAGTGTGAGAGTGAAGCCTGATCGCCTAAAATCTCTAAATACAATAATTGCTAATACGCCGTCTGCCAGCCAACAAGCTAGCCAACTGCCAAGTCCTCCACCTTCCTCAACAACGTCATCGTCCACTCCTAATAGTACGCCGTCTACGACACCGACTGGTGGTAGTCAAAGTGTTTTAGAGCGGCAGCTCAATAGTCCCTTAATCTCGCAACAAGTGCCGCCACCAAGTCCACCTCCAGGTCTACCTGTAAGTGCTGTTACGTCGAATGCGTCTACAGTAGTGACTCTGACACCTCCACCTGAGAAGGACATCAAGGAAATTAAACTAGATCCAAAACAAACCACCCTGCTGGCTCAGGGAAAGGAAAACATCCCTCTCTTTGACGAGAAACCAATTTTCCTCGAAAAGCCAATTGTACCGCCACGATCTCCTGAAGTAATCGACCTCGAGAATGAGAGTGACTCAAGTAGGGACAAAATTATTATTCCCAGTTTCAAGAGGCAGAAACTCGAGATACTTCGTGAAGGCGGCTTGGAGGTGACGGCAGTCGACTCGCGGCCGAGTGTCATCCAACCAAATTCAACGACATCTTCTGCCGTTAAACAAGAAGAAAAACCTCTCGTTTCACTGTCTCAAGTCTCCGCACCAAACTCGATACCGAAACTTATCTCTGTCACGGTCACTCCTGACATTAGCCATATGGTTCCGTCTTCGCAGGAAAATCATCAACAGGTCAGGCATCAGACTCCAACGAAGCAGCAGCAGCAGTCGACAAATCACAACAGCAGTTGCACCTCGCCTGGCAGTAGAGTTATTAACCTCGGTAACTCGAATGCCGCCTTGATGCAACTCTACGCAAATGCAAACGTCGCCGTCTCGAATACAACGACCACGCAATCGGCCAATCACCGATTCGTGGCCCCAGTAGTTCCAAATGGAAGAGTGGTACCGCCTAGGGTAACGCAATCCAGATCGATATTCGCACACAACGAGAAGACGGTCTACGGGAATCCCAAGGACATTCTCACCACTCCCAAGTATCTACCTCCTGTCGTTGTTCAACCTCCGCCGAGAACTGAGAGCTTGCCAAGCGGAGTCCTCGATCTCACCCAGAAGCAACCTGCCTTCTTTAGGCCTAGCTTGGAAATTGTTCGAGTGCCAGTCGTCCAGCGACCTGTTCACATCAGTCTCGAAGCAAGAAAAGCCTACAACAAAACCAAGCCTCTCGACTCACCCAGGAAAGAGCAATTTCCAAATTATCCCAGCGTTCTCGACAGTAGAACAATGGCCACCAACAATCTCGAGATAACACTCGTCAATCCGAAAAAACAGCATTCCAGCTCTCCTCAAATGCCGAGTCCACCCTCAATGCCAATCCAGAGGAGACCCCAATTGAACGGGAAGTATCCAGTCAGGAGTGAACCCGTCTCACCATACACGCCCAGAAAACCCGTACTTCCGGTTATACCAAACGTTCCCAATTTAAGCCAACTGAACAATGTCTCATCGTTCTCGAGGTCGAGTAATCAGATGTCGATTGACAAGAGAAAAACAATGGACATTAGCAAGGATCATCAGCGCAGGATCAGCGAGGGTGACAAGGTGACGGGGCAGCATATTCAAGAGACGAAGCATAATGACAACTCCAGAAGGCACAGTGTGCCCAATATTCCCTCGGGTTTCGTTCCCAATATCTCGCAGAATAATGCCGCCTTTCTCGCACAATTACCCAACAATCCTGGCAAGTTCCTACCAATGCTGGATCCAGTTTACTATCCTGCATTGTACAACGGCTTCTTCCCACCACCACTGTCAACTGCAGGAGCAGCACCCTTTCTCTCTCCTGAGTTCAGCGCTTATTACAAGGAACTGCTGGCATCCTCCTCACAATCAAGACTGGGCATGGCGGGACAGCCACCAACTGTCCCAACGTCTAAATAGATGATGGGACAGTCATCAGCTGTTCTCAGGTTCAAGTTGATGACGGGACAGACAACAGACTGTTCCAGCATCCAAGCAGATGGTGGATCTCAATTAGGATTATCAATCGACGATTGAACGGTCATCGTGTGTGGATAACTTTTTAAGTCGAGGTTCGAACTCTCGCTGTAGCTATAGGCGAAACGTTGGAATTTTCTTCTCCCACAATTGGGTTCCGAAAGAAGAATCATTTAGTTGGAACGAATGTAAAACATTGTTAGAATGATTTCATTTGTTTTTCTTTCGTTTATTAATTGAAAGTCTACCCATTTGCTCAATGCGAGAGATTCTTGATTTTTTTTTTTCATTGTTTGTTGATCTTGGAAGAAAACAAAGTTTTTAAAAAGTGTTTGTTAATAATATGATTAATGTCATTGGGATTACTGCGATTCGACGTCTGGTGTGACTTTTTGTAACTACTGGTTACTTTGTGTTTTAAACCTGGTGGCGAAAAAGGTCAAGTTTTGGAAGCGAAAGCCAACATGTTAAAAAAGATTTACTAGAAGAAGGTATTTTTAATTGGAACTAGCCCTGGGTCGAATTAAAAAAGTGCTTATTTTTTAATTGAAAGACAAGTTCTAATTCATCAGGTTCAGCCCCATTTGACCAATATAGAATTTTGTCCGCTCTTAGTTATGCCTGGAAACTCAAATTTTGTGATGGCGCCACTTACGTCTCCACGATAAATGCATTGTTTTCAATGAAAATAAATTCTTTTTTACCGCTTTAAACATTTTTTTTAGACTACTTATTATAAAGCAGAGTAAATTTAAATTAGAGTTATTTTGATAAATGTTCAAGTGTGATTTCAGAGATTTTGAAGTTGAAAATCAAATTTATTGTATCCAATTAAAACTTAGGTTATGTCACATGCCTGAGAAAAACGTTTTTTACGTATGTTATGTATGTATAAAGTTTATAAAACGTTTAAATTTTAGTTACATAAACGTTTAAAGTAAAAAATTTCAAACAACATCCGTCAGAATTGAAAATAAAGTTGTTTTTTTCTGACATGTGGCATTATCTAATCTGCAATTGAATAATACATTCGATTTTCGACATAATTGTCACTAAAACCATTCTTCAGCATTGATGAAAATAAATCTAATTTAAATTTACTCTGCTTTATAATACATAATTTCATAAAAAAAAAACCGTAATGTTTCAAACGCTAAAATGGTAAAAAAGAATTTATTTACATAGAAAACAGTGCATTTAGAGGGGGGAACGTAAGTGGCGCCACCACAAAATGTTAGTTTGCGAGCATCACTAAAAGCAGACTTCATTAAATGGGAAATGGTATAAAATTGTATAAAAATATATTATGCAATTATATTTATCTATAACAATCACTTCTATCACATTAGAAACGAGTTTTTTTTTTAATGGAAAACTATATTAAAATAATAAAACTGTCGACTTACAAAATTCCCATGTTTAGTTTGATGATAGGTATCACTGGATTTTTACATTAGAGGTTATGTTACTCATTTAAACCACTGCACTGATTCACGTAGTTATTTTGTTATGGAGATTCTCTCTATTTACTTAACTTCAAACTAGAAAGTCGTTTTTCACCCCAAATAAAAATATTATTTAAATTAATTTCACTAAACTTTGAAAGGTCCAGTTGTACATTTTTCAGAAAAAATTAGGTTTAGCTAAAATTTATTATCAAATAACAATTATTTAACATTAAATGTTTTTTTCTTAAAATTTAATGGACAACTGCAATTTTCATCCAATTCTCATAATAGTTTCTTTTTTTCGTTACAACATTTTCTACAATTTTATTTGTTAGATTTGGTTAAATAATATTCTGTTTAAAAAATACGTGAAGAACAAATTTCGACGGTTTAGAGTGTAAACCTGCTATCTGCATTTTCGTAAATTTTTGTCACTAGAACGAAAACTTGAAAAATAAAGAAATCTGCTTGGCAGAAAAATAATGTCTAGTTATAATAAATCTTTAACTTTTAAGGATCTATAATTAAGAAACGAATTCATATTTTGATTAATAGTTTTTCTTATTTTTCAATTTTTTGTCAAAAAAATCGGCAGGTTTACACTCTAAACCGTCCATTTTATTTTTTTAATAACTTTTTAACAAAATCCAACAAATAAATTTGTAGAGAATATTTCAACAAGAAAAATGAGCTATTATTTTTCAGAATTGGATAAAAATTGCAGCTGTCCATTAAATTTAAAGAAAAAACAAAAAAATGTAAATAATTATTAGGTGACAACAAATTTTAGCTAAACCTAAGTTTCTTCTAGAAAATGTAAAACTAGATTTTTCAAAGTTTGGTAAAATTCATTTTAATAATAGTTTTATTTGATGGGAGCAGTCATTTTTTAGTTTGAGGTTATGTCACCGGAGAAAACCTCCTTAAGGCACATAGTTTTAAAAGAACTTTGTAATCAACAGCGATTTTCTTAATATTTTCTAAATAATTATTTTTAAATATTTAATTAGCATGAATTAATGACCAAATTTATTTGTAATTATTTGAAAAATATTAAGAAAATCACTGTGTGTTACTAAATATTTTTAAAATTGCGCGCTTTAATACAATAACGACGTGAATCAGTGCAGTGGTTTAATTGGGAAACATAACCTCTGCTCTCAAAATCCAGTCTATTATCAGACTAAATAATGACATTTCCTAAGTCAGTTTTATTATTTGATTTTAGTTTTTATAAAAAAAAAACTCGTTTCTTATGTGATAAAAGTGATTGTTATGAATAAATATATTTGCATATTTATATAAAAAATATAATTGCAATTTAAAGCGTCCTTCGTGTTGTTTTTTGTAAGAAATAAAACCTAATCAATTGGAACTTGTGTTACAATTAGAAAATAAGCACTTTTTGAATTGGAACCTGGGCTAGTTTCAATTAAAAAATACTTTGTTCTAATAAACCTCTTTTTACAGGGCATGCATTCAGTGGTTATCCCAATTATACGTATACATTATAATATTAATAGTGTATATTACACCATCTTTTAATATTAAAATGTATATTATATTACCATTAATATTGTAACGTTTATTATATATTGATGATAAATTACGTACTTTTAAGTGCACCAAACGGTAAATTACAAAAGTTCTTTTTGCAATATTTTACAATCACTTTTTCGATCTTGTAAAATTTATAAAGAAATATTTTGTAATTTACAGCTTTGTTAAAAGTTCGTTTTCATTATAATTATACTTATAAAATACACAGTTAATAATATCATTGATAATAATGATATATTTTCTGGTTTATAAATATTATTATCATAAATAATATTGTTGGAACTTTTTTTCTTGTTGTTATAAAAATTTTTTATACAGATTGATCCGTCCGTCAGGAAATGTAAAAGCAATTTAGAATTGAGACTGATTTTATCATCAATTTTTTAATTCCCGTTTTTTACGTTTTCTTTTTTCCAAGATTCGTGTTTTACATTTTTGTTTGTTTGTTTTTTTTTTATTTTCAAAGAATCTCTCGCAAAGTAGACAAACTGATTTGAAAAGCAATGGGGTGAGATTTTCCACCGCAATCCTGTGATAAGAAGCCACAAATGCATCTGTTATCAGATAAGATTTATTTAGATCGTTGAAAATTGAAGGAAGGATAGAAATAACTGTTTTTAGAAAACTTAAAAATTAAGAAGGTAAACATGCATTTGTGGCGTAATTTT
Source organism: Ganaspis brasiliensis (assembly GCA_037103525.1). Classification (NCBI taxonomy): domain Eukaryota; kingdom Metazoa; phylum Arthropoda; class Insecta; order Hymenoptera; family Figitidae; genus Ganaspis; species Ganaspis brasiliensis. The sequence goes on from JAZKLR010000294.1 coordinate 4,305,433, forward strand.
GAGAAAAACTTAAAACCCTAGATTACTTTGGTCACACTTTTCGTGAATTTTCAAAGTTAATGTGGAATTTGAAAGGAATTTAGAACTTAATTTGTGATTATTTAAACTATACTTTTAAATCGCAAATTAGAGAATTGAAATGTAATTTTTTAATTGTAATTCTTGGTAAATCTTGTAAAATAGATTAAACAATTCAGCAAATTAAAGTATAAATTAAATAGTGAAATTTCAGCTAGTTTAAATAATGTAGATATTAAATTTATTTTATAAATGAAGACAACATGTTTCGGCCTTTTTAGGTTCTTTTTCATGTCCGACTGATCACACAAATTGATCAAAGATTTTCTTTAATAATCAGTTTTCTGTAAAAACTTCTTTTTTAAATTATGATACTTTTCGAAGAAATAGTAGAAAAAAAATGTATAAGACTTGACAATTTTACAAATTTATGAGTGAATATTTGAAATAAAGAACTATTTACAATTCTTCAACTGTAAAAGAGGTGATTTTTTTTTAAATCTTAGTTTTTATTTAACTTTTAAGTTAAAAATCCCGTTTTTATTTAAAAAACTTGTTTATTTTCTGCATTACTACTGTCAATTTCTTATTGTTTTTAAAAATACAGTTAAATATACAAAATATCAATTTTGAAGCAATTGCAGATTGTCTGTGTATTTATTCAATTATTTAGTTGAAATTTCTTCTTTTTAAATTTTTTTTAAAAGCATCCATTTTTAGACCGCTTTACTTAAAATTTACTATTTATAAAAAGTAAATTAAATTACATTTATTATTTTTTACCAAGTGATAAATTCGCAAAATCCTAATTTTATTATTATAATTTTTTTATTGATTATTATAATTAAAAACACAGACAAATCCGCAAAATGAATATTTTTTTGAATTTATGGTAAATTTTAAAGTAATCAGAAGAATGGCAATAAATTGTTAAAAAAATATTTTTAAAAATGGGATTTTTAACTTAAAACTCAAAGAATAACAAAATTACAAACTAAGAAAATTATTTTTTTTAATCTTCAGTTTGTTTCTTAAACTTTCGTATTTTTAAAAATTTTAAATTGTAATTTCCTATTTGATAAATGTTTCTACATTCTGTTTCCATTTTTTTGCAGTTTTTTTTTAAAGTTAATTGTTTTTTAAAAGAGAATAATATTTGTCAGAATATTTTAAAAAAAGTCTTGTATTAATTTTAATGATCTTTAACTTAGACTTGAAGAAAAAACAAAAAATGTTGAAACATGTTGTTTTTTTAAGATGTCAAGATCTTTAGAAAAAAAAACGGAGAAGAAACTAACATTAAGGATTCTATTTGACGAATTCAACAGTTCAACTATTTTTAAAACTAATTTTAATATTTCAAAGCTTCAGTCTCTTCTTTCGGAAAGAAATCATACATTGAAAAAAAATTCTTGTCAGGGTGTTTTGAACATTTTAGAATAACCACAATTTTAATTATTCCAAACCAGAATGGTAGTAAAATTAACCAATATTTTTGTAAAGAGTTTAACTACAATTTTGGTTGAAATAACCGGAATTAAGAAATTCCAGTTTAAATTAAGAAATTATAAATCAATTTCGATTTAAAAATTAAATTCAATTCTGAAAAGAATTTTTTTTCAGCGTAACATTAATGAATTAAAAATAGAAAAGAGGAATTTATTTCTGAATTTTTCTTCATTTTCCAAATACTCATTTTTGTGAAATAAATCGAATCAATCTAGAAAATAATTCTTGTTTTTTATTTTGAATCATTAAGGCCGGATAAGTTTTTTATTTGTATTAATAATAGTCACGCTTTTTTTAAAACTAAAAACAACATTTTGCAAAGAATCGAGTTTTTAGATTCAAGTGATAAAGAAGTAAAATGATAATTCGAATGTCACATTTTCTATCTATCTATATATAAAAAAGACACAATTTTTATATAACAGAGAAATAAAAATTATAAAAAGGATATAAAATTCCAATAAAATAATGACATTCAATTTTATTATTATAAAGACACATTTTAAATATCTACATTCCTTTCAAATGATGGGTGATTTTTCAATTATTTTTCGCTAATCAGTCAACACGATTGAAACTAAATTAAGAAATTATTTATTTCTGTAAAAAAAAAAGTGACCCTAGTACTCGAGGATCTCAAAGCGAAGTATATAATTTTAGACCGCCAGATTTTTTCCAACACAATGTGATATATACATAAATATATTAATGAATCTGTATATGCGAGAGGATGACCGACGAAATAGCCGGATGTAGAATGATTTTTTGCTGTCCAACAGTAAATTTTTAAATGGCGAGACTCGCGTAAACCCAAATTAATATACAAAAAATGAAAATGAAAAAACAAAAATCACACGTTAATACCGATCTTTAGTCAGTTCATTAATGCACGCATAAGATGTAATAGACGCGAAATTGTATATATTGTACATACTTAATCACGTGCTAGTTAACTGCAACATTATCTTTAAATATTACTTTTAGTAAGCGATTGTCGTACACGAGTTTTCTAGTTGGATTTTAGAAACGGGCCGTACTAAACGTTTCGTTTTCTCGCGTTCAGAGTGCGATCTCGCGACAAATTTTTTTTTCTCTTTTTTTTTTTTTTAATTGAGACCTACGAAAAAAAGCCTTTGTTGAGCAAAAAAGCGCTTATCATTTCTGTGAAACTGACTTCGAGTTGCTTCCTGTGAAAAAAAAGTCTTATACGTCTAATAAACAATTTTCTTTTTTTATCGATTCAAAGTGCAAATTCTTTATGTGTGCTCCAAAGATTCTGGAAATGACGAATTTATTATTTTTCCTTTTAACATTTTGACAAAGAAAATAGTGTTGAAAGAAATTTTCGAATATTTTCGAGTTTATTTTTGTGCACTAAAACATCGTATCTGGGCGATTCTTTTTTATAGTGTCTTAACTGCGTGTTCTTGTTTAGAATATCGTCTATCTTATATTTCAGACAATTGAGATAAATTAAGCAAAAAATTTGTGTATTGTTTTATGATCAGGGTTACTTGAAATTAATTTTCCGTTTTTTATTGAAAAATAAAAGAAAAATAAATAATAAAACATTTTGTGACTGAATGAACTTATGCTTTGAATCGTCGAGATATGATTTTTTAGGTAAAATAAACTTTTTTTAAAATACAATTTTTCGAAAATTTTTATTAAAATTCTATTTTCTTCAATTGGGTCGATTTTCTGTAATTAGTTCCAAATGGTTTTTTTATAGAATTTTTCATTCTCTAGGCTTTGTTTTCATTTTTGGTGTTCTGTTAAATTTCTGTGGAATTGTTTTTTTAATTATGTGCTTTTTTTAAATTTGTAACGTTTTTAGATTAGGTAATTGAATGTGTATCATTTAAGTTTGCGTTTTTTCGAATTTGTATTTTAGTCCAAATTTGTATTTTTGTTTAAAATTGTTTTTTTGGTAAAAAAATGTATTTTCTTTCAAATCTTTACTTTTTTTAAAGAAGATTCTCTTCATTTACATAACCTCAAAATAGAAAGTCGTTCTTTAGACCAAATAAAAATATTTTTGAAATCAATTTCACCAAATTCGGAAATATCCAGTTGTACATTTTTCAGTGAAAATTAGGGTCAGCTAAAATTTGTTGTCGAATAATAATTATTTTAGATTTTATGATTTTTATTTCCGTCCAGTTAAAATCTGTAATTTTCATCCAATTTTGATAAATAATAGCTCATTTTTCTGATTGAAAAATTCTCTACAATTTTATTTGTTAGACTCTGTTAAATATTATTTTGTTTAAAAGTTATTAGACAATTAAAATTTGCTTTATTGTTTAAACAAAATAATATTTAACGGAATCTAACAAATAAAATTGTGGAGAATGTTTTAATTAGAAAAATGAGCTATTATTTGTCAATATCGGATGAAAATTACAGATTTTAACTGAATAGAAATAAAAACCATAAAATGTAAACTAATTATTGTTTGACAATAAATTTTAGCTCAACCAAATTTTCTCTGAAAAATGTACAACTGGATATTTCCGAATTTGGTGAAATTGATTTCAAAAATATTTTTATTTCGACTAAGAACGACTTTCTAGTTTGAGGTTAAATGAAAATAAATTTGTGTTTCTTTTTAAATTTGCAACTTCGTTCAAATTTGTATTTTCATTTAAAATCAAGCTGGTAATTAATCCGTTTCTCAAATTTCCACAGAAATTTATCATTTTTCAAAAGATTTCAAAATTGCCAATTTTCGAAAAGTGGAACTTTTTTCTGTTACACTGTTTCTGTATTTTTGTAAAAGTTTCCAAAAGAAACTTGGCTCAATGAAATTGATAAATAATTGTTTCTATTTTGATTTTTTTTTCTTTTAATCGCACACGACGAATAAAGATAGTCTTTAAAAGTGAGTAAATATGAGAATTTCGACAAAACGCTCGTGTATCCATGTTAAATTGTAGACATGTTATTAGAACATGTTCGTTTTAGGATGTTCTTGATCAAAAAAAGTAAATACAGAGCAATTCAAAACTATCCATAAATTAAGACTTTCGCGAGCGAGTACGGTCGAATTGGACCATATTAATAGAAAAATTGAAATTTATAAAAACCGAGTCTTTCAAGAAAATGTAAAACGTAATTCAAGTTCTTGCGAGACTGGAAACAAAAAAGCGCAGTAAAAGTTAATTTCAGTAGAAATGTGTTATAACGAAAGAAAAATACTCCATTGGCATCTTCCAGTGTTGAAAATATAATATAGTTTTTAAGAAAAATTTCCAAAGTCTTTTTGTGAAGGTCGCACGAATTTGTTTCTAGGAAATTATTCTTTGTGATTGGCTTCGTTGGTGAAATTGATGTTCGTCGATTAAAATTTAATATTTTTCGATATGTTGATGGTCGTTAAAGTTTTTTTTTTTTTTTAATAGTTTGCCAATGGAGAGTGTGACGGATTAAATAAATAAAAAACGTCCTGTTATTTTCGCACTTCTTTCAAAGAATGTACGACTCTTTAAAAGATGCGAGATTTGAATGGACGCATGTGGTTACATGCACGTGTCAAAAAAATGCGAGTATGTAACTGTCATAGTTGAAAATGTTTTTGCGCAAAGAGCTCGAGCAGCAGCTAATAATAAATGCTGGTGGAAAACAATAGAAAAGAGTTTCCGTTTTCTTTTTGTCAAAGAAAGGGCTTGTGAAAGTTACGTGCCATAAAAAAAAAGAAGTGCTTAGTTAGAATTTGAAATTTGCCTTTTGTTTTGGGGATTTCTTCTCGTTTTTATTTTTGTTTTTTTTTTAATTTTTTTTTTTAATTCGACAATCCATCAAGGATTGAAGCAGTTGATTATTATACTGATAAAAGTGCAAATCCCTCGTGGAATATTTTGTGTAATATTTTTTGTTTTGTTAAAGCAGCGTTGTTTTTTAAATGTCGAAATATTTTAGCGAATGCGAGTGAAAATGAGACTTTTCTGCGCCAGAGGAGGATGCTTGTGAGTACAAAGATGAAGAAATAATGAAAATAATTCGTTTTTAGTTTAAATCCTCTTCTTCTCGTTTGCGAGTTATCTTCCTTTTTTCTATAAATTTAGTCGTGATTTTAGCGTAATATCGTTTTTTCTACTTTCAAAATAATAATTGATGCCGATTATTATCTTGCATTTTTCATTGCATCACCTCGAGTTGAAAGAAGAAACTTCTACCTGTCTACAGTGAAGTGAAGAATTTTTATTTAATATAACCAAGATGAAATTTTTGTTTTTTTATTTATTTATTTCATTATTCTTTAGATAATGTAAGAAAATATTTTTATTGCTATTATTTTTTAGTGAAATCACTTTAAGCTTATGAAAATTTTTATGTCGTGAAAATAAAGAATTGGATTTTTCTTTTTTTTTTTTGTAGTCTTTGAAAAACGATAGAGATAAAAATATTTTCTTGTAAATTGATATTGAATTTATCAATAAAGAGACGAATTTTTCAAGAAAAGGTATCTCTTGAACGTAAATTACGCACATCTAGAATAATCTCATCTAAACGACTTTCGTATACAGAAGAGTTATACAATTACAATGTAATTGCTCAAGGCAATCGTACATTGCAGGCTTCAATTACCTACTATTATATTTCATCCATATTTGCTATTTGTGTCAGGATTATTATTTAAATATTTTTATTCCTTTCTTTCTCATACGCAAAACGTACACTTTGAAAATCAAGTTTAAAAATATACGAGTCAAAGATTTTAACATAAAAAGAACATGAAATCTTTTTTTATAAAAAAAAAGTTTTAATTTGGGAACTGCAAGAAAATTGTATAAATTAAGTAAGCTGAATTATACGATTTAAGAAACTAATTATAAACTTTATTTTTTTCTGGTAATGATATAAAAAAATTTCAAGTTCTTATTATCAAAATTTAAAAAGTTGATTTTTTTTAAAGGAGGTTTTCACCCCAAAATATTAAATAATTATTATTCGACGACAAAAATGTTTCTAAAATAAATTTTAGCTTAACTTAATTTTTCTGGAAAATGTGCAAATGGATATTTTAAAATTTGATGAGATTAATTTTAATCGTATTTTTATTTGGTATTTATAAAATGCCAGCTTTTTGTTTGAGGTTATGTCAGAACCTCTTTAAGTTTCAGTTTCGGTAATAAAATTCAAATCACGAATATCGAAATTTTCTATTTAAATTAAGATGTTCTTTTTTAAAAATTAGAATTCCAAGTTTTAAATTCGAATTTTAATTTAACAATTACAAATTTAAAATTTTAATTTTCGAGATCCAGTTTTCCTAATAGAGGCCTTTATTCAAAAAATTCTAAACTTTAAATTTCAATGTTAAATTTAAGAATACTGATTTTTTATATCTTATTTTTAAACTTGATTTCAATCTATTATTTCATTTTTCAAATTTCAATAGCATTTGTATCTTTGAATTCTAAAATTTGAGTTTCAGTTTTCAAATTCGAGTTCTAATTCGCAATTTTTAAATCAAGTTTTTAAATTCGAGCTTTCAATTGTTTTTTAGTTTCAAGCTTCGAATCTCAATAATATCTTTATTCTCAAGTTCTTAAAACAGAGTTAAATTTTTTCAAAATTAGTATTCTAATTTTTTAAATTCGAGAATTATTTAGAAATTGTAATTAATTTAAAATAAATTCCAGTTTTCAAATTCTACTTAGTACATTAAATTAAAATTAAACATAACCCTAAATAATTAAAAAAAAATAATAATAAAATAGATAATTAGAATAAAAATTAAGTAATCTAAAGTAAATTTATTTTTTGACAAAAAGTAAACAAGGTTTTGTTGGTCTTAAAGTCTTTATTTAGAATTATAATCAGCCATGTTTATTTTCGCAGTAATTGTGGAATAAATTTCCTTCGTTTCTTGGCGATTTTTTATTTAAATTTAAATTAAGAAAAGCCTCCTATTGGCTGAGAGGAAGCAAGTTAGGCAAAAAGAGAGAAAGAAAATAGGAGGCGTGGAATGCACGGCCATGTGCCGCGAAATTTAAAATCGCTTTACGGCGGCTATAAACGATAAACCTGTTTAACCAGTTCAACGGGCGCGTTTTGCCTTGCAAAATCGTTCTTGTTCCTTCATTTTTTCATTCGTTTCACTTTTTAGCTGACTTAACTGCAGGACATTTCAACGGATCGAATCTGGTTAGATGAGTTTCGATGACATTTTGTCAATCACCGGAATCTCTAAACTTTGAGAGAATTTTCCCACTCTTTCTTAAGTTTTCAATCAAGATTTAAATCACAGGAAAGTATTATTATTTATTCTTTCAATCAATATTAAAAAAGAAAAAAATAGTATTATTTGGTTAATATATAGAATTTTCTATTAAAGTAATCAGTAAATATATAAATAAAGCTGAACCTCGATAAGTTTAGTATAATTTTTAGAAATTTTGAATACAGCAGAACCTCGATAAGTTGGATCCGAAATTTCGAGGTTTTTAAAATTCTCAGTTTCGATTTAAATAAGTTACTAGTTTTTATAAAAGGAAAAAGAAGAGACAATTAATCAACTAATAAAAATTTGCAATATATTGAGATTCAATTTATCGAGGTTCTACTGCATTCAAAAATTTAAAAAATAATGTTTTTCAACAAGAATTTGACGGAAATTATAGTTTTTATTAAAATTTAAGGGAAAGTAATGATTTTTAATTTAAAATGCGATGAAAAATACTAAGTTTTGTAAAAGGTAAGACGGATAAAGATAGTTTTTCATTAAAAATATGAAAATTATTATTACAGCATTGCTAGAGTAATAAATTTTATTGAAATACATTTTTATGAAAAGTGTGATTATAAATTAGACGTTTACAGAAGGAATTTTCAAATGAGTTGGACAAGTAATCACGTGACTACCAACAGAGTGCCTTCAATTCTCACGAGAACTTCACCCACATCGACCTACACCCCCAACCCCACGCAACAAAACTTACCTCTTTCCATTTATCCCCTCTCTACTTCCTAACAACTTGTGTTTTCAGGCCTTCATTGCAACCTTTCCAAGCATCGAGGACCTATTCAACTTGTGACATATAATTTTCAAATATAATTTTCAAACACCTTTCTAAATAAAAACAAATAAAAAATCTTTAAATAAGTAAAAATAAAAACTGATAAAAACTTCTTAATAATAATAATAGTAATAATAATAATAATAATTCAATTAATTAATATTATAATTATAGGATCAATCTACGTAAAGCGGACATTCCAAAATTTGTAACGTAAAAAACATTATTTAAAAAATGCTGTTTTTTCCATTCAAATGTATAAAGTAGAAAGAATTATGATTTTTGTAATAAATTAAATGGCCTTTAATGTGGTTGGTTTGATTCTTAAAATTAAATTCATTTTAATCGATAAAAGTTATAATGAAAGATTTAAGTTTATTTTTCATGACGTCCGACAATTTAAAAATTTTCTTACAATGGCTTAAAAAATAGTTTAAGGATTGGAGATTTTTTATACAAAATGACAGAATGGCAGTTTTTGCAGTTTAATAGTTATTTAATTTATAATATCTTGATATTTTACACAAATATTTTTGTTTTGGGGTTAGAAGTTTTTGGCGTGTACGCAACAATGTTTACGCAAAAAAAAAAGACATAAGATACGTAATATTTTGAACGAGATTTTAAACTTATTTAAATTTATATCCGTAAAAGATAAGTATTTTAATCTTTTATAAATTAAATTCTTTAATTTATTTATCTTTCAAAGATTAATAATAAAATTAATCTTATACGGATATAAATTTAAATAAATTAAAAAATATTATACGTGGTCTATTTTTTTAGAGAATTAACATAACCTTAAAAATATTTTTCCAGGCAGCGTACAATTTTGACACTTAGCCAATTTTTTCAGAAACAAAAAATGTAATTTTAAAAATATGGCCATGTACCAATAATTTAAATTTTATGCAGATTCTAAAACTAATTTGACATTTTAGAAATATGTATTATTTGGGCTTCAGTTTCTGAACAAAATATTGAAAATTATGAACAAAAAAAAGTACACAATTTTTAATAGGTATTTTGTTCAGAAACTGAAGCCCAAATAATACATATTTCTAAAATGTCAAATTAGTTTTAGAATCTGCATAAAATTTAAATTGTGGGTACATGGACATATTTTTAATTACATTTTTTATTTCTGAAAAAAATTGGCTATATGTCAAAATTGTGCGCTGCCTGGAAAAGTATATTTAAGGTTATGTTAATTCTTTCCTTGCAACATCCTTAATATGAACACTGTTTCGAATACATAAAAAATGGTTCAACCCCAAATCAAAAATATTTATGTAAAATACCAAGATATTATAAATAAATAACTATTAAACTACAAAAGCTGCCATTTTGTAATTTTGTATAAAAAATGTCCAATCCTTAAACTATTTTTTTAGACATTGTAAACAAAAAGTTAATAGTCGAAGGTTATGAAAAATGAACTTAAATTTTTCATTTTAACTTTTCTCAATGGAAATTAATTTAATTTTCAAAATCAAACCCACAACATTAAAGGCCGTTTAATTTACTACAAAGAAGAGCTATAATTTTTTCTATTTCATACATTTGAATCGAAAAACAGCATTTTTAAAATTACGTTTTTTACGTTACAAATTTTCGGATGTCAGCGCTTTACGTAGAATGCCCCTATAGTGAAAACTTGAGTTGACGGTTTAAAGTGAAACCGATTTTATTCTGTTTTCGTAATTTATATAATTTATTGTAAACCTCTTATTTAATAAATATATTAAATTATTTTCAATTCTTTTCAGAAAATTTTCGATTTTGAGTCAAAAAATCTTTTTCAGTCTTTGAGAAAAATAATGTTAAAATTGGATAATTTTAGACTTTCTGATAGCCTGTATTTGTTTCATTTGATTACAAAGTTTCTATATAAAAAGTTTATATAAAAATAATGTAAAACTCACCCTCTATAGGAAATGCATGAAATTTGTAATCTAAAAAATTTTAATCGAAAAGGTAATAATGGAAAAAATATTAAATATTAATAAATTACTAATATAAAATCTATGGGAAATTGAGGTCGAGAAAGTAATAAAAACTGCTAAACAGTTGTATAGGAATGGTTCCTATACTGCGTTTGTTTAATATTATATTGGAGAAATCAGTATAAAAGTTTGGCTGTTTAATCTCAAAAAATCGATTTTTTCGTATTTTTGATGAGTTTTTTGATATTATCTAAAAAAGTTGAACCAATCTGACAATTCTAACGTTGGATTCAGATTCAGCGGAGAGAAATATGTAGGAATACACTAGCATATTGTCCCAGTCAAAAAAAACTTTTTTTTTTATTTTTTGGGAATTTTGAGCAGTTTTTTTGAGATTATCTCAAAAAGTTTAGCTAATTTGATTGTTCTGACTTTAGATACAAATTCAGCGAAGAAAAATACGTAGGAAAACATTATAATATTTTCCCAGACACAAAACTTTTTTTTTATATTTTGGGGTTTTTAAGCAGTTTTTTTGAGATTATCCCAAAAATTTTAGCCAATTTGATTATTCTGACTTTGGATTCAGATTCAGCGGAGAGAAATACGTAGGAATACACTAGCATATTGTCCCAGACAAAAAAACTTTTTTTTTGTTTTTGAGCAGTTTTTTGAAATTATCTCAAAAAGTTTAGCCAATTTGATTATTCTGACTTTGGATTCAGATTCGGCGAAGAAAAAACGTAGGAATACATTATAATATTGTCCCAGACAAAAAAACTTTTTTTGGATTTTTTTAAGTTTTTGAGATTATCTCAAAAAGTTTAGCCAATTTTATTATTCTGACTTTAGAATCGGATTCAGCGGCGAGAAATATGTAGGAATACTCTGGAATAGTGTCTTGGATAAAAAAAATTTTTGATATGGTTTTTTGAAAAAAAACCATTTTTTCAAAATTAAAAATTTTCAGGTTATTTCAAAAAGTAGAACCAATCCAACAATTCTGATTTCAGATTCAAATTCAGCGAAGAAATAAACGTAGGAATACACTAGTCTATTGTCTCGGACAAAAATTTCATTTTTTTTGTAGGACTGTATAACCTTCTGTCTTTTCCAATTCCTCCTTGTCATAACCAAATAAATAATTTTGAATCCAACATAAATCTTTTTTATTCGATTTAAAACTACAAAGCATTGCATCCGGTTTTATCCCCGATTTTTTATTTAAATTAATCTTTTCTCTATCCATTTTAATATTTTCTTATCCCTTCCATATCTACCCTGACAAAAGTATGGGATTAAATTTCAATCAGATTGAATAAGTTTTAATCAGTATTCTTCCGGTTCATTCCGAAATTTGTTTCCGAGCCAATCAGTTTTTATCCGAATCTAAAAATGGATTGATTCGGAATGAAATAACGGGATTCAAATGGATTAAAATTTAACTTCGGTATTAAACGGATTATTTCGGAATGATTCGGAAAGAATTTTTCGTCAAGTTACATCCATGTTTAGATTCGGATAAAAACTGATTGGCTCGGAAACAAATTTCGGAATGCACGGAAGAATTCTGATTAAAACTTAATCAAACTGATTGGAATTCAATCCGATACTGTCGCCAGGGTAAGTAACCACCAATATTTTTTTATCTTTCTCTATTTCCAAATAAATAATTTTGAATCACACCTAAATCTATTTTTACATTTTACATGCGTATCCAAAAATATAACTAGAAAGATCTGTGTTGAAATGAATTAAAATGATTTCTCGAAAATGGAGAAAAGTAGATAAATAGAAAGGGTAGAAATATTTGTAAAAGATTCAAATTGATGAGAATTGGAATATATCGTGGTTAGAAAGAAATAAGAATATTTTAGAATAATTGAAATGGATAAAAATTGAATTAATGTACCGTGGGATAGAAAGTGATAAGCATATTTTTAGGAAAGATTTAAATGGATGAAAATTGAAACAATTATGCGTGGGTAAGATTGAATAATTAATTAGACATGAATTCAAATTGTCAGATAAGAGAAGGAAAAGAAAATTTCTAATATTTCCTATTCACGGTGGGCAAAAAAAGATAGAAATTGTGGATAGGCAAAGATAAGAAAACATAAAACATCTTTTAGAGAGAATTCATATGTACACATTTCTGTTCTTTTTCTTTCCTGATAAAAATCGTACACATTTTAATTCTGATACTGTAGTTAGAAATGAAATAAATTCAATCCCGTTTTATCCCTAAAAAGTATTTAACCAATTCAATTCTGTTTAGAACGTAAAAATTGGTAACAGTTTAATTCAATTTAATTAAACGGAATTAAAACGGATTAAAGTGTTTGGAAATATGACCAACATTAATTATCACTTTCTATTCCAATCAAACTCATTTATAAACTTTTTCGCAACCGCATTTTAATTCATTTTAATCAATTTCTTCTTGCCGGGATAATTCAGATTTAGGGAGTACACATATATGTATAAATATATATGTACGATATATATATAAATAAAGATGTATAGGAATAATTCCTATTATTTATTGCCATAACTTTAGCAAACACATTAATTAATGATAAGAAATTAAAATTTAAAAAACTTGGCTGCACATGAGTATATATATATTTGCGTATCTTATAGTTACGCATATATGCATCTTGCAATTTTATATCTATATAATTATATATCTATGCATATCTATATGTATATGGAAAAGGCGGGCTCGTTGACCCCGGATTGAGGGTTATCGAGACAGACAGATAATATCAGAACACTGGACCTACAGATTGCATTCTGCGTATTTCAAATAATGCATCATTTGTTGACTAATTAAAATTTTTAGTCATTCATTTTAATTAAGGATATTTAATATATTATAAAGTCTCTGGAACATGAATTATTTCGTTATAATTTGAATACTAACCAACAGTTGTAATGTTGTAAATTACTAATTAACGGTAAATATTGTACGTGTTTTTCATCATTAGTAGTTTATCAATTATTTTAGTCTTTGTATTAATTAACAAAAAAAGCTATTTAATTTTACTCAAAGCTATTCTCTAAAATTGAATGAGTAAATTTTTCACAGATTATGTTCGGTAATTAATTTATGACTGTGTCAATTAGTATAGCTAATCTTTGACAATTTTTATTAGAAACTCACTTATGATTGAGTAGTAGCAGACCAGCTATCAATTAGTTGCTGATTTCTTACTATTTCTATTAGTAGCTAATTTATGACAATTTTGATTTCTAAATTCTGATTCTGATTCTGATCATTTTGATTAGTAATCTACTTATGACTATTTGAATTAGTAACTAGTTTCAAACAAAATCCGTCAATTTAAAAAAATTCTTCTGCCATATTGGATCCGCCATTTTGAATTTTTGAAAACTGCCACCAGATTCGTATTCAGCGATTTTGAAAACCCCCGAGTAACTAATTTTAAGCAAATTCGATCTATTATCAAAAATTAGCTACCATAATAGCAACGCCATTTTGAATTTTTGAAATCAGGTATCAGATTCGTATTTAGTGGCTCCGAAAACTCTTGAGTAGCTAATTTCTGATAAATACAGTAGATTTTCATAAAATCGCCGACATTTTTTATCCACCATTTTGAATTTTAAATATTTGTGTTTAATCGATTGTTTAAAGGAACAGAATGTTTTTTATTGTTTTTATATTTTTTATCTCTATCCCATAGCACCGTAATAAAACATTTTTTTGCGTTTAACAATCGATTACATACAAATATTTGAAATTTAAAATGGTAGATAGAAAATGGCGTCAATTTTTTGAAAATCGACTGGATTCATCAGAAAGTTTCTTTTAAAAAGTTTCCGGATATCTGAATACAAATTTGAAGTCTGATTTTAAAAATTCAAAATGGCGGTGCCAAAATGGTGGATAAACTGTTTCTAATTAACCGAATTTATTAAAAATTAATTTCCCTAGGGTTTTTATGATCGCTGGATTCGAATCTGAAGTCAGTTTTCAAAGTTTCAAAATATCGGATTTAATATCGTAGACGAATTTTCTAAAATTGACAAAAATTTTAACAAAGTTTATGAAATTCCGTTTTTTATTCATTTTAGTAATGCTTTAGATACTTTTCCTTTACGAATTTAGAAATTTCAAAAATTTATAAAATGTCCATTTTTTGCCAAATAAAAAAGCTCAATTTTCTCAAAAACAGTATTTTTTGTTTTTTTTTTAAACTTTTGTATTTACTAGTTAAAAATAGAAATTAAGAATTACATTTCTTTAAATAAAGAATATTTATTGAGAAAAAAAATTCCAGGTGATACCTTTGCAACTGCCAAAATAATTTCTTTTTGCATTTTCAGAAAAAAAATTATTCCCACTTTTACGACGGAATAATTGGATATACAAAACCTAGTATAAAAAATTCTCTTTTAAATTTAATAACAAGAAAAAAATTTTTAAAAAAATTAAAGATTATGTTTTTGAGAAAAACGAGTTTTTTGATTTTTTAAAAAATGACCGACATTTTGTAAATTTAAAAAAAAAAGATTTCTAAATTTGTAGAGAAGCATCTAACCCGCTATTAAAATAAATAAACAGAATAAATATATGAATAATATACGGCTCTGTATTGTCAAAATAATTACTTTTAGTACTTTAAAAAAAAATCTTGAGCCTTTCACGGTGTTTTAGCGCATATTACACCTATTGGAAAAAATTGTTTTTTATCTAGTAATTACAAAAAAAATTTCCAAAAAATAAAAATTGCCGCTTTTGAGAAATTTGAGTTTTTTTATTTTTACAAAAATGGCTGCCACTTTGTTAATTTTCAAAAATTTTTAAATTTTCTAAATTTCTAAGAGAGAGCATTGAAAACATGAGTAAAAACAGAAAACAAATTTGAAAAATATCTATTTTTGATAAAACTAGAGAAATTTTAAAAAAATTTCTTAGCGTTTTCGTCTAAAAACCAACCTTTGTCCTAAAACTTTAATTCAAATGCTCGTAACTCTGCAAAAAAAAATTTAAATAAAAAAATACGTGTCTGTTTATTTGTCCTAAAAAACAATAAAAAGCATGTTAAACATGATCTTGAATTTTGAAAATATTCGGCCTGTATGATTTGAAATAGAAACAGCTTTTTCTTTTTTTTTTGTTCCAGCTATGTTTCAAAAACTTTTACAAACTTTTCAAGATATTATTTAACAGATGTCAAATGCAAAAAAACCTATTTAAAATACTACTAGTAAAGCAAAATACTATTCTCTAAATCTGAATTAGTTAAAAACTACTATTTGAACGGTAAAAACACGTTTACTATGTCAAATAGTAATTTTTATTAATAATTTAGTAAAAAACTACTAATTTAATTAGTCAAATTAATTTTTAGGTTATGTTAAGGGGGGAAAATTCGTTTAGCACGTCATATAATAATTTTTTACTAAGAATTCAGTAAAAAAACTACTAATTTAATTAGTTAAAGTAATTTTTAGGTTATGTTAAACTACTAACAGAATTAGTAGATTTCTATTTGCTAATTACATTAGTTATTTTCTATTTTTTAATTAGTTAAATTTAACGACTGAATTAGTAGTTATCTACTAATAATTAATTTTTTTTTACTAATTGAAAAATACAAAAAACTCGTTCACGATTTTAACCCCTAAATAGTAGATTTTCCTAATTCAGATTCAGAGAATAAAACGCATTTACCGAAAAATCTCGTCTCGAATAAAAAGTACTAACTTTTTCAGAAAAAAATTATCAAATCCTAAATTTCATAAATTAAAAAGCAATCAAACAAATCAAAAATTAATTTTCAAAAAACTTCTTATCTAGGTCCGACTTTTCGATTTCTCGGCCATGAATGATAGTAGTCTGAACTGCTGTGGAAAAAAAAAATAGTTTCGTGTGTGTTCGAAGTTACGAGGCTCCTCGCGGGACACAGAATGATGTCCCGGCCAGCCGTCGTGACCCCCGACCCCCTGGAGTACGATCCTGGGGGTAGGAGGTGAACTTTATTGATTTTTAGGGTGACACTGGAGTGCTGAGTCCCCGACTTTGAAACGGCGCGAGAAAAAAAGTGCCCTGCACGTGAGGCGTTCGCGAAAAAATTAACCACCTCCCTGACGACTCCAATTTGCAATCAGCCATCCAAGAAAGAGGAACACCATCATGCTAAAGATTCCTGCCATTGTCGAGAATTCACCTGCTCTCTTTTCCAGTAAAAGTACACAGTTTGTGGAACAGTGACGGAAAACAAAGTGCGAGGTGCACGGCTGTGGTTGGGGGTGCAGTTACCGTCCAGGACCGTACACAGAGGCTCCAGGCTGTTACCCAGGTGACTAATTTACCCACCTGCCAATCATACCAAATCTAAATCGATTTTTGATCCTCTTTATTTTCATTACAAATAACAACTTATCTATTTACAAATTCTTTTCCCATCAAATCTAGTCCCTTAAATTGTTCTCCAGCTTTTTTTTTACTCCACACACACACACACAAATTTACCGAATAAAAATTTCAAATGAAATATGCATAAAATTTGTGAGTATACCACGTGATTTGAATTGAGTTGAGAAACTGCATGACGAACTTGCACCGCCGGAAAAATGCACACAGTAAATATAACCTCAAATGTCTCGAGTGATTGTTTTTGGAAAAAATTGTTGATTGGTGAGATAGGCGTTCTTGGATTGACTGTTGGATGGAATCTGTTTGAGAATTGTTTGGCGTGAGTGTAGGAAGTTTTTTGAAACAGTGGGAAGATCAGTGAGTGTAGTAAAACTAGTATTTCTCGTAAAAATCGCAGACTGGCGCAAGGGAGCGAAGCGGTAGCGGTAGCACGTAGCACACAAAGTGTTCGGTGGTAGAACGGCTGGAACGTGCTCTCGTCCAACTTTTCTTGGCCTTCTCAACTGATATTCCTTGAGTTGAATAATTTCTTGCATAGAGCGCATCGACCTCGTTGAAAATTGACGTCGCGTAAAACACCGGCATGCAACAGGCGACACGGCGTTGCCAAAGTTTCCTTATGATTAATCCATTAACTTTCGCCACGCAACCCTTTTAACCCTCTCGACCGGTAATCTGCCTATCAAAAACCGGATCGGCCGATTTCCCAGTGTTTTCTCCGGAATTCGTTGATTTTTTTTTGTCACTTTTTGAAAATACGGAATTTAGTATTAGATAAATGTAACGATTTGTGTTTTGAATCACTTCTTTTGAATTTAATTTAAAAAGTGACTCGATATGATGGAAAATAAAGAAAAATGAGAAGATTTGTTGAAAGTGGAAAAAAATTGTGAGAAAGATGTTTAAAAGGTGGACAGGGGAAATTTTCCCCTTGTAAAGAGAGAATATTTTCGAGAATATTGAGAAAAATCTAGACAGATTTGGTCCAAACTTCAATTCGACGAAATTTGAAATCGATTTGGAAGTTAATGTAATCTAATTTTGAAGAATGTTGATTTTAAATAGTGGAAAATTCTTAACTAATTCAAATTTAAAGTGGTCTAATTTTAAATTAATTTTAATTAGCTTGGAATAGAATTGTGAGAAAATACAATTCAAACACATTTGAATCTATTCGAATTTTAATTTATGCAAATTTCAATTTCACAAATTTTAACTTGTTTAAAATTTTAATTTTTAGTTGATTTCCAATTTTAATTTATCTAAATTTTTGTAAAAATAAGCTTTATTTGATCGAAAATTCAATTTGTTCAAATTTAAATTAATTGATGAAATTTATACAAATTATAATCTATTCAATATTTTTTATTTTCAAATTTATAATTATTCTATTTTTAATTTATTCAAAATTTTTTATTTATGTTGCAATATTGATCAAAAATTGAATTCATATAAATTTTTATTTTATATAATTTTCGTTGCATTGTAATTTTTATTTATTTAAATCTCTGTCTAAAGCTCCAATCAATCTAAAATTAAAATTACTCAAATTTTAATTGATTCAAAATTCAAATTGTCCAGAAATTAATCTGCTTCAATATTAATCGATTCTAATTTAAATTTATCCAAATTTTTGTAAAAATAAGCTTCATTGGATCAAAAATTCAATTTGTTCAAATTTTAATTAATTTGAATTGAAATTATTCAAATTTCATTCTACGCTCAAACTTATATTTATCACAATTTTAATCTATTTACATTATATTCCATTCAAATTTTAAATTACTCAAATTTGATTAAAATTTTCTTTTTCCATTTGTGTTTTAATAATTATTCCAAAAATTAAATTATCCAAATTTGAATCTATTCAAATCTTAATTTATCGAAATTTCAAATTCTATATAAATTTTAACCTGTTTAAAATATTAGTCGATTTTAATTTAAATTTATCCAAATTTTTTTTGAAATAAGCTTTATTTGATCGTTATTTAAATTTGTCTAAATGTAAATTAATTGATGAAATTTATACAAATTTTAATCTATTCAATATTCTTTTTTTTAAATTTATAATTATTCTATTTTTAATTTATTCAACATTTTTTTATTCATGTTTCAATATTTATCAAACATTTAATTCATATAAATTTTTAATTTTTATAATTTTCACTGCATTGTAATTGAAATTTTTTAAAACTTCTGTTAATTTAAAGTTTTAATCAATCTAAAATTCAAATTACTCAAATTTAAATTGATTCAAAATTCAAATTGTCCAAAAATTAATCTGCTTCAATATTAATCGATTCTAATTTAAATTTATCCAAAATTTTGTAAAAATAAGCTTCATTGGATCAAAAATTCAATTTGTTCAAATTTTAATTAATTTAAATTGAAATTATTCAAATTTCATTCTACGCTCAAACTTATATTTATCACAATTTTAATCGATTTACATTATATTTCGTTCAAATTTTGAATTACTCAAATTTGATAAAAAATTTCTTTTTACATTTTTGTTTTTATAATTATTCCAAAAATTAAATTATCCAAATTTGAATCTATTCAAATTTTAATTTATCGAAATTTCAAAATTATACAAATTCTAACCTGTTTAAAATATTAGTCGATTTTAATTTAATTTTATCCAAATTTTTTTAGAAATAAGCTTCATTTCATCGTTATTTAAATTTGTCTAAATGTAAATTAATTGATGAAATTTATACAAATTTTAATCTATTCAATATTCTTTTTTTTAAATTTATAATTATTCTATTTTCAATTTATTCAACATTTTTTTATTCATGTTTCAATATTTTTCAAAAATTTAATTCATATAAATTTTTTATTTTTTATAATTTTTACTGCATTGTAAATGAAATTTTTTAAAACTTCTGTCAATTTAAAGTTTCAATCAATATAAAATTCAAATTAGTCTAATTTTAATTTATTCAAATTTCAAATTGTCAATACATTCATCTGCTTCAATATTAATCGATTCTAATTTAAATTTATCCATATTTTTGTAAAAATAATCTTCATTTGATCGAAAATTCAATTGTTCAAATTTAAATTAATTGATGGAATTTATACAACCTTTTAATCTGATCAATATTTTTTTTCAAACTTATAATTATTCTATTTTCAATATATTCAAAAAAAATTTATTTATGTTTAAATATTAATTAAAAATTGAATTAATATATATTTTTATTTTATATAATTTTCACTGCATTGTAATTGAAAGTTTTTAAAAAGTCTGTCAATTTAAAGTTTCAACCAATATAAAATTCAAATTACTCAAATTTTAATTGATTCAAAATTCAAATTGTCCAAAAATTAATCTGCTTCAATATTAATCGATTCTAATTTAAATGTATCCAAATTTTTGTAAAAATAAGCTTCATTGGATCAAAAATTCAATTTGTTCAAATTTTAATTAATTTAAATTGAAATTATTCAAATTTCATTCTACGCTCAAACTTATATTTATAACAATTTTAATCGATTTACATTATATTTCGTTCAAATTTTGAATTACTCAAATTTGATTAAAAATTTCTTTTTACATTTTTGTTTTAATAATTATTCCAAAAATTAAATTATCCAAATTTGAATCTATTCAAATTTTAATTTATCGAAATTTCAAAATTATACAAATTCTAACCTGTTTAAAATATTAGTCGATTTTAATTTAATTTTATTCAAATTTTTTTAGAAATAAGCTTCATTTCATCGTTATTTAAATTTGTCTAAATGTAAGTTAATTGATGAAATTTATACAAATTTTAATCTATTCAATATTCTTTTTTTTTAAATTTATAATTATTCTATTTTCAATTTATTCAACATTTTTTTATTCATGTTTCAATATTTATCAAAAATTTAATTCATGTAAATTTTTTATTTTTTATAATTTTTACTGCATTGTAATTGAAATTTTTTAAAACTTCTGTCAATTTAAAGTTTCAATCAATATAAAATTCAAATTAGTCTAATTTTAATTTATTCAAATTTCAAATTGTCAATACATTCATCTGCTTCAATATTAATCGATTCTAATTTAAATTTATCCATATTTTTGTAAAAATAATCTTCATTTGATCGAAAATTCAATTGTTCAAATTTAAATTAATTGATGAAATTTATACAACTTTTAATCTGATCAATATTTTTTTTCAAACTTATAATTATTCTATTTTCAATATATTCAAAAAATTTTTATTTATGTTTCAATATTAATTAAAAATTGAATTAATATACATTTTTATTTTATATAATTTTCACTGCATTGTAATTGAAAGTTTTTAAAAAGTCTGTCAATTTAAAGTTTCAACCAATATAAAATTCAAATTACTCAAATTTTTAATTTATGTAAATTTCAAATTATCAAAACATTAATCTGCTTCAATATTCATCGATTCTAATTTATATTTATCCAAATTTTTGTAAAAATAAGCTTCATTTAATCGAAAATTCAATTTGTTAAAATTTAAATTAACTGATGAAATTTAAATAAATCTTAATCTGTTCAATATTTTTTCTTTTTAAATTTATAATTTTTCTATTTTCAATTTATTCAAAATTTGTTATTTACGTTTCAATATTTATCAAAAATTTAATTCATATAAATTTTGAGTTAATATAATTTTAATTGCATTGTTATTTTTATATATTTATTTAAATTTCTGTCGATTTAAAGTTTCAATCAATCTAAAATTCAAATTACTCAAATTTTAATTTTATTTTTTAATTTTTATTTTTATATAATTTTCATAGCATTGTAATTGTAATTTATTTAAATTTTTGTCGATTTAAAGTTTCAATCTAAAATTCAAATTGTCAAAACATTAATCTGCTTTAATATTAATCGATTTTAATTTTAATTTATTCAATTGTTTATCAAGCTGAGTTTCATTTGATCAAAAAATTATATTTATTCAAATTTTAATTAATTTAAATTTAATTTATCCAAATTTAATTCTATATTGAAACCAAATTTTATCCCAATTTTACATTATATTCAATTTGAAGTTTTGAATTATTTTAATTTTATTAAAATTTCTTTTTATTTATGTTTAATATTTGATTCCAAAATTAAATTATAAAAAAAAAAATCTATTCAAATTTTAATAAATTTAGCATTAAAGCATTGCTACTTTAATTTGTTTAATTTTATCATTTTTGTATAATTATATAATTTTTTGTATATTTTTATGTACTACCCAGGGTTTTTTTTTACCCGTTTATAAATTTAAATAAATAAATATAACTGAATTTTAATTTTTAATTCGAATAGATTTATTTAAATTTGAATTTAATTGATCCAAAATTTCAATTATTCATATTTTGTTGAATAAATTTCATTCTATTTAAATTTTAAATTAAAAAAGTTTTTGAAACTAATATTAAAACCAAAATAATCTGAATTTTAGTTTATCCAAGTATTAATCGAAACAAATGTAAAATTATCCGATTCGAATTTATCCCAATTTTAATCGATTTAAATTTCAATCGACCCAATTTTTAATTTATCTAATTAGTAATTGATTCAAATTTTAATCATGCAAATTAAAAAACATTTTATTATTTTATTTTTCTAATTTTTGTCCGCAAATTGGTCGTTAATTTTTTTTTGTAGTATATAGCTAATTTTTTGTTGACTTTTGTTACTTAATTTATTTATTTGAATAATTATTTTTGTAATGACCTGATGAGGGTTTTTAATATTTCGAAACATGTTGTCTTTTAATATCCATCCAATAAATAATTTTTGAGGTTATTTTGACTTATCCGTTAAAAAATTAAAAAAAAAATCTATTATTAAATAAAATTTCTTAAAAAATGTTACCAAAATTAAAAAACACTTTGTTTAAAAAAATAGTTATTTCAATTTATTTTACAGAATAAAGAATCATTATTTTGTTAAAAATAATAATCAAATTAATTAAAAAACAAGTTATTTTAAATTGAACTAATAGTGAATAATTGTTTCTAATTGTTTACCTTATTTACTAATTTTATAGATTTTTTTTATATATTTCAGGAACGTACTTTGAAAAAAGTTTCCTGCTCATTAGAGGGGGGATGTTCTAATTACCAATTATTTCAATTTATTGAACACTTTTGAACTTAATTAGCAATTTAATAAATTTCTTCCCCATAAAAAGTACACATTTCCTTTTATTCCATAAAATTTATTATAATTGAAACTATACGATTTCTAATTCAAAAAATCATACAAAATTCCCATTTTACAAAAATTATAAAAACGATTACGTTTAATTAAAAAAAATATATTTGAAGAATTTGCGCTAAATTTAATTATAAAACACGAAATCATTTAGAAACATTGCATTCAAGTTACCAGAGTAAAAAAAGTATTCTCGATAAAATTCTCAATATTGTTAAAAGTGAAAAGTCAAAGAGAAATTTTTCTATATTATTGTAAAAGTATAGAAGGATCTTTCCGTGCTGAGGTGTCTTTTCCGGTGAACAGGGTGCGTTTTACATAGTTTACGAGGGGGAGTGAGGGCGGTGGAGACGAAGCATGCAACGAATCCGCTAAAAATGGCAGCGCTCGTCGGTGGCTTTACGCGGAATAACAATTGTTGCCGGCGACCGAGAAAGAGATCCAGTTGACAGTCGGGCGTGGATAGAGTGATAGTCTCGAACACGTGGTGTTGTCTGGAGTTGACCCTTCGCCGTAAATGGGGTGTTGGCGCCCATTTTACGCTCCTGGCGCACGTGTGTACGTGTGTTGTTCCAAGTCGCGTGACGAGTGCGTGTTAGTGAAAATTGTGTGTGAAAAAAAGGGACAGAAGAAAAAGAGGTGAATCGCAACCAACCAAGAAGAGTTTTAGTGTGGTAACAATGAGCAACCTTTCGCTGCCGATTAGTGAGAGAACCGTTGTTCAGCTTCCGATTAACGGCACACACAAATATTTCGCTCATCATCCATTCAAATTTTGCCCTTCCCTCTAACCCAGAAGAGAAAATTTGAAAAGAAAAAGTGTGAGCGCAGGTGGATTATTCAAGACAAAAAGGTAATCAGTTGCACGTCATTTTCTAATGAAGATTCCCTCTTTCACAGCATGACCTTCGCTTTCTGAATTGAAAAAGAATCGATAGTAGAATTATAATGTGAAACGGTTGAGAAATTTTTTTTTACAATTTAGCCAGATGAGTACTTGTGCCTAGGCACGGCCCTGAATGAACGTTGTGTCGACTTCAGTGGTGTTTATTCGCGCTTGCCCTCGTCCCTCTCACTCCATTCACTCGTGTGTTTGGGATGTCGTGAAATTGGTGAAATTTTTTTTCAATGCGATGGGAAAACGCATTAAATTAGTGCAATGTTAGTGCGGTGTTTGTGCCTCGTTGAGAATGCACGCTTGGATTTTTACGTGCTCGAGGTGACGGCTGATCGGGAAGTGGGAAAATTCGAGAGAGATTACCGGCAACGCGTCTTGGGGAAGAGTCGTTGCTGTTGAAAAGATTGACGTTTTCGCATGGCGATTGACGTGAAAAAACTGCATTCTGTGGATCCAATGGAAAATTGTGCTCGAGTGACTTTATAGTTGTGTTCCAATGACTCTGGGACTCGCGAATCGTGTTGTGATTATTATAGGTTATGTCGCCGGTACATAACCTCAATTTAGGTGAACTGTTAGAATCCAGTTATTGTCAATCGACAATTTAAAGTCGGTTACTCGGTTGTTGTTTAAAAAATTTATAATTGTGAATAATTATAAACGTTTTTTTAAAAGTTGAAGTTTTAGGAAATAATTGTGTCGTTTGTAAAGTTGTGCACGATTCTAAAACGGATGGTGTCCGGAAAAATGGAATGATTTCGTGGAAGGCGAGATGAAGGCGAATGGGACAAACAATGGTGATTAGTGAATGATTCATACTGATAAATCTCTTAGACTTATGAAATTCGCGTACCAGATTTTTACACATAAAGAGTACATCTGGCTGGCTAGAGTTGCAAGTGTATTTATTAGAGTGACATAACCTTTGCTTATGTCAGGAGTAATCTGATACCAAACAGCTTAGGTTTTTGTAGCGTTTTTTGCTCATCTTGTCTTTTTTCTCGTATATTTCTTTATCATCTGTTTACTACTGATTCATTCAAATATTTTACTTAATACTTTATTTATTGATTATTTAAAAAGTTGTAACGTTATAATTTTTAAAAAAAAAGGTAAAGAAATGACAGAATTTACCATGTCTAACCTAAAATAAAAGTGAGAAACTAATTTTTCTAAGGAAGGAAACATTTTTCAATACAGTTAAAGTTTTTTTTAGTTTTTATGTCAAATTCTTGATATTTTTATTAATTAGTAGATTTTCGGTGTTTTTAGTCAAAAAACTAAAGCTTGGTTATGCTTTTTTTATGAAAAATTTACCTTGTTTAGGATTTTAATAATAATTCAAGGTATTTTTAACTAATTTTTCAAATTTTCTTTCAAATATATATTTCTAAAGATACTTTAAACTGTTTTAAAAATTCTATTTTTATAATTTATCTTTCATTGTTTTTAAATTTGACTTCTAAAAAATATGTTCTTTAAAATTTACCTCAACTGCTTTTAAAAATGTACTTTTAAACCGATTTTTATAACACTTCCTTTCAAATTTTCTTTAAGTTTTCTTTTAATTGTTTTTCAAATTCATTTTCAGGTATATTTTCTCCAATTTACTTTACATTTTTTAAAAATTGTTTTCAAACCCTCCACCGGTTAAAATTGTAAATTCACCCTCTTTTTGATGAATGAAAAACATATTTTAATTATAAAAATTTTAAAAACAAAATTTTTGTTCTTTTGTTTTTTGAAACTTGATAAAAAAAGCCAAATGAACTTCAAAAAAGTGATTTTGCTATTTTATTTAGATTTTTATTAAAAAGTGTTTTTTTACAGTAATTTTTCGGTAAAACACAGTTTTCTAAGAAAAATCATTTAATTGTATTTTAAAAAATTAAAATTCTATTATAGGCTTTAGTAGAAAAATTACAATTATAAAATTATAAATTTGAAATCAACGAAATTTATCTATTTAGATATTGTTGAATAATTTTTCTTCTGTTGTCACTTACCCAATTTTTTTAAATTAGACTATTTTAATTATAATGAAAAAGAAGCCATCGGTTATTAAAATCATATACTTTTAAAAACATTTGATAAATTATTAAAGGATGTGAGAAAAAAAATCCGATTGTTTACAAAAGTGTATTTATTGCTAGTTTACATGTTTTTTCCTTGAAAATAGATATTTTTTCTCCTAAAGAATATTAGAAATAATATTTCAATTATTTACAAGATAATTAAATCATTTTTTACAAAGACTTGTTTTTTGACAGTAAATTACCTTAATTTTTAATAAAAATTCAGATAATTTATGAAGTAATGAATGTTTAAAAACATTTATAGGCTTACTTTAAAGTTAACATTTTATAGAATTGTCATTATCGAAAAGCATTAACGTGCAAAATTTTTTTTTAAGAATACAAGCTGTTAAATTTGTATTTAAAAAATTTAAAAGATTATTATTGATTTGTTTATATGATGACCAAGTGCGCAACGTTTGTTTCTCTTCATTTTTTACAAACTTTGCGCACTTGACCATCAGTTGTTTATATTAGAAAGAGTTTTTAAAAAATATTCCTAACATAAAAACTTCGTCAAATTCTACAAAAAAAATGTCTTAAAAATAACGTTTAGGAATTAAGCTAGAATTTTTTTTTTTTTTTTAATACTTTCTATATTTACATGTTTTTCACTCATCAAAAAACTATTTTTCTGATATTCTGAACTTTAATTTAGATGTAATTTTTTGCTTCCATTTAAGGGATCTTTTAAATTTTTATGGCCTAAAAAAAGTTATTTATGGCAATTAGAAGGTTATATAAAAAAAATTGTTAGATTAATTCATTATATTAATCTATAGTGAAGTAAAAGTTTCTGGATGTTTGAAGTATTATTAATAACTACTCAAAATGGAATTGAATAAAAAATTAATAGTGGCAATTAATTAGTTTTATTTATGGCATAAATAAAAGATGTTTTAATAATTCTTTTTCAGAATTTTTAATTTATAATGAAGTAAAAGCTCGAGTAAAAGTTTTTGGATTTTTTCAAGTATATTAATAACTATTAAAAATAAAATTGCGGTCTTAAAAAATGTTGAAAAAAAGTTATTTATGGCAATTAATTAGTTCTATTTATGGCATAAATAGAAGGTGTTTTAATAATTTTTTTTAGAATTTTTAATCTCTAATAAAGTAAAAATTTCTGGATGTTTTCAAGTATATTAATAACTATTAAAAATGAAATTGCGGTCTTAAAAAATGTTGCAAAAAAGTTATTTATGTCAATTAATTAGTTCTATTTATGGCATAAATAGAAGGTGTTTTAATAATTTTTTTCAGAATTTTTAATTTATAATGAGCTAAAAGTTTTTGGATCTTTTCAAGTATATTAATAGGTCACTATTAAAAATGAAATTGCGGTCTTAAAAAATGTTGTCATATTACCTTTACAAAGGACGCATCTTGATAATGACTTAAAAAACAGTAGACATGACTCAAGAACCGTTTGACTAATTTTAAAAATTCTTGTTTCATTCGGTTCTTTGGAAGTTTCTTCAGATACTAAACCTCTAATTCACTAATAATGTTCATTAATATTGTTTTTGTGAATGATTTAAGAGCGAAATATTACTTTTTCTCAGTTTTTTATTGTAAGAATCTGACTGTTTCTTTTATTTTTGCAAATTGTTAAAAGTTAGATGCTTAGTACCTGAAGAAACTTTAAAAGAACTGAATGAAGCAAGAATTTTTAAAATTGGTCAAACGGTTCTTGAGTTAGGATGTCTATCGTTTTTTAAGTTAGTATTATGTTGCGCCCTTTGTGAAAGGAAGGTGACAAAATCTTTTAAGACCACAATCTTATTTTTTAATAGTTATTAATATACTTGATATAACATTTAAACACTTCATTAAATATTAAAACTTTTGAGTAAAAAAGTTACTAAAAAACCTAATATTTATGGCCTAAAAACTTTACAAGACCCCTTAAGGAGGTTCTATCGTAAATAGAATTAACATTACCATTTTAATCAAATTCGGCCCACTGGTAGACAATGGTTTTATAATGATGCAGTTAAACTTTTGTGATTTTAAGATACTTGTGAAAAAAGTTATAAACACTTTTGTTTTCAACATTTTACATTGAGACTTATGAGAATTGAGTAGTTTTATATTTTTTCAAAAGTACCTTGAAGTCTCAAAAATTTAACTGCGGGGAATATGCTTGGCTCCTATTTAAGTGATGTTTCTTAAAATTAGAGTATCGTTTTTTCAGTGTAATGTTTTAGTCAAATAATAACAAAATAAAATTTAAACAAGTTAAAAATTTATTTCTGATTGGAGCAAGGTTGTGCTCAGAATGAGAACCGGTCAAAGACTGAATTTAAAAATGGCATCTGCACTGCGAATTGCTATAGAAAAATAGCTTCTAGAAAATTCTAGGAGCTTTAGAAAGAGAAAAATAATAAAGTTAGAAAGATAGAAAAAGATGCCAATATTGAAGTAGGTAGCAAGTACGCAACAGTTTTTAAGCTTCTCCAGGCCCAATTTTTATGATCGGGTCGGTGCCACCGTAGCCATGACAAAAGATCATAAGATTGACAGACAAGAAGAAACGGAGAAAAGTGCAGATATTAGGAAAAGAACGAATCTTTAAAATCATACTAAATTTACATTTAGAAAACTTTGAAATTTTAAGAAATAGTAAAACTCCTGAGCACAGCCTGAAAGAAATACGTAAAGAAATATATAACGAAATGTGTGAATAATATATAGAAATATGGGATATAGCAGAAATATAAGATTCATATTTAAAGATATTAAAATTAGGATATTTACCGTAAATAATATAAATATTTATATTCTCAAAATATAAAATTTTCATATTAAAACTTGTAAAAACACAAAACTTACAGTTTCTAACTGAGGAGTTAGCCGACAAAAGTGGATAAGTCCATTTTTCAAAAAAATTGAGATGTATACAAATTTGGTATATTTAAGACATTACAAATCGATCTGTCACAGTTAAATTAAAGAAAACAATTTTTTTCGTAAAGAATTTCGACTTTAAAAACAGTAGACACAAACAATATGAATTTCAATTTTAATTTTTTTTTAATAGAAAGAATTATCGAAACTAAAATATTGTTTATATATAATTAACTTTAATTGATACTAAGAGGTCTGAAATCCAAAAACAATTTTTATATAAAGAATTTAGTATTGCTTTTCTAGTTTGTAATTAATTTTAAGGGTTAAGTGATAAACTGCATTTGTTTAATTTTCTCGAAACAACAAAAAATGTACTTATCAACTTTTGGCCGCTTGCTCCTCAACTAAAGTTTATAAAAGTCTTTAAAACAGGGACTGACACGAAAACAGAATTTCGTTTCTGTTTTGAATTGTTGTGACGAAACAAAAATGTACAATCAATATTGTTTTGTATTGAGCCTGAAACGAAAAGGCTCTGAATTACGTTTTCGTCTCATGCCCGAAACGAAAATCAACTCCGAATTTCGTTTCAGTCTCATGTCTAAAACGAAAAGACTCTGAATTTCGTTTTCGTCTCCTGCAAGAAAATAATTGTGTTTAAAATTGTTTTTGTGAAATTTAGAGCCTTTTTTATGAGAAACGAAAACGAAATTCAGAATCTTTTTGTTTCGGGCATGAGACTGAAACGAAATTCGGAGTTGATTTTCGTTTCGGGCATGAGACGAAAACGTAATTCAGAGCATTTTCGTTTCAGGTTCAACACAAAACAAAATTAAATTGTTATTTTATTTCAGTTTTTCAAAACTGAAACGAAACAAAAATAAAATATATTTTGTTTCGGTTTTCGTGTCAGTCCCTGCTTTAAAAAATGGTTTAGGGATGCGGTTTAAAATGAAGTGTAGTCACCACAATGTTAATTTTTTTTATGATAGAACCTCCTTAAAGGCAAGAGAGGAAATGAAAGATCCTTAATTTTTTTTTTGATTTTGTAGGAGCCTGTTTACACCACCGGCTCAGTTATCCTTGGTGCAAAGTCCAAGTGGGGAAACAGGAGTAAAAAGGAATCTAAACTTTCTTTCTCACTCTTATCTCCCCATCTGGATATTTCAAGTTGACTCTTTCTTTAAACCTGCTTTTTTAGCAGGTGCGTGGCATTGTAAACAGGCTCTTGGTAGTTAGCCTGTTTTATGAAGTAAGATGTAACCAATTGGTTTTTTGCGTGCAGGTTGTAACCGCCTGAACCCGCCTCTGGCCGCTACCACCACGCTGGAGGACCCAGGAACCCCTGCCTCTTGGAAGGGCCCACCGCCTGGCTCGGAGGCATCACCCTACACTCCTAACGCTGGCGGAGGACCCACGTCAGGTCCCTACAATAATTCAGGACCTCAGAACAATGCAGGAGGTTTCCAAGGACCGAGTCCTTTTCCCGGCGGAGCTGGAAGTCCTGCAGGAGCGCCTCCTTATCAAGGTCCTCCGCCAGGATCGGCTACACCACAATATACTGCCTCTCCAGCGCCAAGTGGATCCTCCACGCCAGGTCCAGGGCCTCCTCCAAACTCAGGTGGTTTCCCACCCCCGCCAAATAATTCTGGGCCACCATTCAATGGCCCCGGGCCCAATCCGTTTGGTTCACCAACAGGAGCACCGCAATTTGTCAGCCGACCTGGATCTTCGGGTCCTCCTTTCGTTCCTCCTGGGGGAGGAAATCCGCACTTTCCTTCCCCTGGTCAGCCTTTTGCACCTCAGTATGGAATGCCTCCTGGAAGTCCCTATGGTCCTGGAGGACATCCGATGGGCGGTCCGATGGGACCCGGCCACCCTGCGATGATGGGTCCAGGTGGAGGAGTTGATAGAATCGATCAAGGGTGAGTTTCTCAATATTCTTCTTTCAGATAAAAACCATCCAATTCACACAATCTATCAACTATGACAAATCGTAAATTTGGTCATCTGCTTGAGAGCCATTGTATTTGAAGATCTTGTACCAAAAAGGTATTAACCCTTTGCGGAATGGACGCCTGATGTTGTAAATACGCACATGCACATATGTGACTGTCCATGACAAAACGTGCCTTAGCTCCAAAAAATATATTTTGATTTTTTAATGCCAACCAACAGATGTTTATTTGCTCTTTCATTTCCAAAAATAAAAGATTGTTGTTTTAAAGAAATTTTGGTGTTATTAGGCAAGAAGCGTAGGCACGTTACATTGACTTCAATACATTGCAGAAACTTTAAACGCTCACCCTGTAAAGTTGACGTTTGGGAGCTAAAGCACGTTTTCTCATGGACAGTCACATATATAATTTTTAATATTATTTGCACTGAAGGAAATTTGAAAATGTGTGTTCTGCAAAGGGTTAATCAACAGTTCTTTTGTCAGTTACAAATTCTTAATTGTCCTGATAATTTTTCAGTTATTTGTATTAAAGTGATTAATGATACACAGATCTTTTGTCAGTGGTTCACATTTAGATGATTAAATTTGAAAGAGGAAGCAGATACTTTGACAGCAGTGGGTTGGTCAAGTTGGCCAACCTCACATAACCTTGCAGTACGGGCTACAACGTACCTGATAGCAGTTTTTCACATCCTATACAAAAAAAAACAATATTGCTATGATTTACAAAGTATGTTAAACATATCTTGTAAAAAATAATGGAGAAGTTTCATTATTTATTCTTCCATTACTTTGTATGGAAATATGAATTTCATACAGACGTACACAGAAAATAAGCATCTTAACAAGTTGTAGTAATAGCTTGGTTAAAAGGACTTGGATCAAAATAAACGAGATAGGTACCTGCCCTCATAGTAGGACTGGAAAGTTAAAAAGTAGCCTTTCTAATCAATTTTCGGTTACAATCAACAAAGTGTTTTGCAAGTGCTATATCAACAACCTTAATCTGTTACGTTTAATAAAAAAATGGTTACCTTTGGTCATCTTATATCCTCAGTGGAAATCCATTAGTATGGAAATTTATACGTATGATTAGCAACAAATCAGGATCAAAAATTAATTATCAACATTTTTATTGCATAACAATCAACTAAACCGATGATCAACTTAGAAAGAAATAATATGTTCAAAAAAGTTTGGTGTATGGTCACTTCAAAATAGACGTGTACGTCTGTCTTCAAGTGACCATACCAAACTTTAATTTCAATAAATTACATTTCGTACCTTAAGTATTACCGTCTTTCATTCAAAATTTTACAACTTTAACAACTTTTTTCACATATTTAACACGGGTATTTCGGTGTGTCATTTTAATTGTGTCATATAAATATAAAATACTACTTAAAAAAAATACAGACTTATAAAAGATGCTTCAAATTTTATGATTATTAATAAACAACGAATCTGACACGTCATTGTCAGGGGTTGAGAGGTCCAGCAGTTATATTTTTATGAAATTTAGACATGAAGGCTTAACATCAAGTGAATCTGATCCGTATATGCCAGACTTACATTTTTTGCAAAGAGGAGTGTAAGATGCACCTTAGGGTGGTCCAAAAAAACCGACTTTTGGAAATTGTAAAATGTTCATCCAGTTTCATATAATATACTATAAGCTGATTAACAATGGGGCTAGAAAACAATTAATGATACAAACATGTTTAAAAGTTAAGTAGACCAACAAAAAGGTGATAAAATGGTTTCTCGTGAAGTTTCTAATGAAAATGCGTTGAGTTCTTTGTGTTTAGAAACCTGAGTGTTGATAACTCTTCTTCACTTTTTCCCAACTTTCTACAATTATTGCAGACCAGAAATGAGGTAGACTTGATAAAGAAAAGCTAATGTGCATCCGTTTCTGGGATTTGTTTTGTCTTATCAAAAAAAGTTCTAATTTATTTTTTAATTAATAAAAAAAAACATAAGCGCGCGTGCGCAGTTTGTCGATGTCGAAAAGGTCGTTTCTCAGTTCTGAGAGTAGTTGCTCACTTTGTCACGCATCACCAAACAAACTAGGTTAGATTAGCAGAGGCCAATGAATCACAAACCACGTCTACCTTCTTCTTTGTTGCTTGTCAACCGTCGACATTAGGGCGACAAGTTTCTGGTTAGAAGCAAGTGTTGAAACATTTTTTTTTACATATTTCAAATCCAAACCTAATACTCGTTAAATTTAGAATAGTTAATTTTTACAAAATTATTTAATTAAATAAAAAATTAGCTATAAATTAAAAAATGTACTACAAATGAAAGTTAAAATAAAAAATTAGTTTAATTTAAAATAAATTGTCAGTTAAATTAAAGTTATAGTTGTTAATTTTAATTTTTAATTAACTGATAATTTAATAGCATACTTGATTATTCTATTCTGCAATTCAATAATTAGATTTGATTTTAGAATAAAAAATCTGTGCTATTTGGGTGGAGATTCTCGACTTTGATGGAACATGTGTACGATTCTCGTAGGTACACAATGTTTAAAGGGAAAAAAGTAAAAATTATTGTTTAAAGAGCAATGTCTTGCGTATAATTTCTCTCTTGCATTATTAACCGTTGGTGGCTGTGCGCTGAGGAAAGAGATAGTATTGATTTTTACCGATATTTAACCGTGGAATTATCCCCTCTTACCCTACCCTGACTCCTTCCTTTCCTCCGTCCTGCCCTTTCTGCCCCCGTTGTCTCCTGACTTCGACCACCCTATCACTGACTAACGCAGGATCCTGAAGACAACCAAGGAGAAATCTGAATAAGTGACTCATGAAACGACTTTTCTCTGTCGCATTTTTCATAATCAAAATCAATCCCAGTTATGTAGCTCTTGTAACTACAAATTTGAATTTTAGAAAAATATAAATTTGATCTGGATTCACTTTAAAGTATCTCTTCAAAGTTTAAAAATGTTGTTTACGATAAAGACCAATAAATAAAAAACATATACAGGGTTTTTTTTCCGTTGATCACTAAAGAGGAACTACTTTTATTTTTAAATTAAATTTTATTTCTTTAATTAATTTTTAAGTTCGACCCACTAAAGTAGAAAAATTCTTTTTTTATTTTTAGTACCTAAAATCATATTATTAATTTGCATTATGAAATTATCATAATAATTTATAATTTAAATAGTGTATGTTAAGATGTAAAAGACAGGTTACGTTCGTTATTTTGCTGTCCGGCTGCCTTCTTATGCTTACCCTTATGGTTTTTATTTGTTTTCTTAATTTGTCATTATAGGTATGGTTAAGTGATATTTCATTCTTATAACGTATATGTATTAGTTCGTAGATATTTGTATATCATTATGTATTGGACCGAATGGTTTGTAATTAAATCTTTAATAATAAAGATTTAAATTAAAAATTAATAATTTATAATTAAATACCGGATAATTATTATTTTATATTGATGAGTAATGAATTTTGACTATCATCAGAGATTCGATGACCTCTTGTCGAATGTTGGTAGCACTTTCTTATTTAGCAAAGACACAAACCAGCTCTTTTGCAGTGGCGACATCAAACGTTACTTTATGAAAGCGGTAGCTGGTCTCTACCTTGGCAATTCTTTTTACGCGCCAGATATTATCACGGATCGCTAATCGGGCAAGGAACCTCTACTTGGGAGAAATAAACCCACCCTGTGAGAAAGGGAGGAACATTTAATTTATAGGAGCGAGACTAGCTTAACCGTGTGCTCCTTACTAAAATTCAAAAGTTCTTCGAGAAAGTTTACGATGCCGTCTAGTCGGCGCGGCGCGTTGCCTCCTACCCTCTTTTCTTCTTATTTCTTGCTCAGATACCTTACTCCCCTTATCTCTTCGTCCTTGTTTCGTCGCGTCTTTCTTTTTCTTTGTTTTATTTTTCATTCCTCTCATCTTCCACTACTACAACTTTGCACATTTCTCGCTTACGTCATTTTTCGAATAAACTGGTAACAAAAATGCGAATTGGTGCACTTTTTAAGTAACATTTCTGTTTGATTTAGTTATACAGGGAAAAAACATAAGGTGTGCGAAAAAATAAAGTAGCAGGAGCTTCTTTTTGGGAATTAAAGTGGTTTTCACAAAAATGTCTGTTGAAGTTGTTGAGATGTTGTCTAAACTGTTTTGAGTAGTTTTGTTTTACAATTTTTTTTGTTAATGTAAATGTCTAGGAACTTGGGACTTGTATGGAACTTAAAGCTGAAGTTTCATAGCAGCGGTTATTATTGTATCCTGACGCAGGATAACAGAGTACCATAAACAGTTTAACCTTAATGTCTCAGGGGAGTCTTAACAAGTTTTAACCCGGATAAGATGTATTTAACACTCTGACCATAAAGGTATCTACACGAGTAAAATGTTACTTAAACAACAGTATAATATTTTTTACGATCCCCTATTTTTGTATATCTAATTTCAATAATTTGCGAAGAAAATACTTGTAGCTGTCTTTTGTTAAATTTCGTGATTGCGATGATTGTGGATTACATATTATTGCTATTAGAACACACAATTATTTAAATTTTGAATTAATTATAAATGGGCGAATCCACAGAAACGGTCGATTTCATGTTAGTCGCAGATTTTTCTAGTTTAGAAGTATCATGAATTATTTTCATATTTCTACCATTTTATAGTGTCACTGATAACCAATTAAACTAAGAAAATTGAATAAATGCAAACATTTTCGTCTTATGTAAAAAATACAATAGAGTTAAGTTACTTAAAAAATGAAATTTGCTGTGTTGCTCTAGGTATCAATTTTAATTCTTATGGGTATAACTTGTTCGGCATGTACTGAAAAAAATTTGGTTATATTAACCTCGCAAATAGTTGGTTAAAAGGATTAATACTTTTTTTGGGTTATATTAATCATGAATGTAGTTAAGTATACCATTTTTATAGTTAAGATAACAATTTTTGTTGATTAATATAAACAAAATGTACATAGTAATCACTTTTGTTTTTTGATGAATCGAAACAATTCCGAACGACGGTGAATTATATTTTACTTATTGTAGAATATATTGAAGGCAGCAAAAAATGTGTTCAAATTAAAAAGAAATGATAGTCGTTGAAAGTAGCATTACTCATTATTTTAGAATAATAAAATTTCTATACATTTTTATAAATTTTTTTTGCCGCGATCACTCAATTTGAATTTTTCAAATTGGTACTTATTGCTTTTTAGCAGACGAACAATTCTACGTATAATAGAATAGAGTGCGATTAGAATTTAAAAAAAAAATATTACTATAATTATCACTCTATGCTTGATTATAAAAGATTCAAAACTTAGCCTTTTTTTAGTAGCACAACTACAGGTAAAATATAATGAGTTAAAAACAAGTGTGATTATTTAAAGCCATTATTATAAATTTTATATACAAACGCCAAATTCTATTTTCAATTTATAATGTTTAAAAATTAAAAATGAAAGAAACAATAAGAATGAAATAACCTTTCATTTGTTATATTTTCAAACTTGTGTCAAAATCAATGTCAATAATGTCAGTTTATTGGTTAAGAAAATCTAATTTGCAAAATATTAAAAAAATAAATGCTAAAATAAATGTATAATTTATTAATTATTAATGTTAATCATAAATATTTTATCATATTTTATTATTCAAACTTTTTTGCAAATATTATGCGTGTATATACAACAACAAAAAAAAAAAAAAAAAAAAAAAAACAAGAGAAAAAAGAAGTACACATTTTTCGTTAAGATTTTCTGAACAAAGATAATATTTTCGTTTTTGACTTTTAACTCGAACGGCATTAAAATAAAATTAATCACGTAACTAGTTCTTCTTAAATAAATTTCAAATAAAATAAACCATAAATTAAAAATGTTCTTATAATTTCAAAAATGTTATTTTTATAAGTGAAAATCGACCGGTTGTGTGGATTTGCCCATATCTTTGCCACAGAAAAAATTGAGTTTAAGAAATTAATACTCATGTTTACCATAATATTTATTTAACCAATTGAAATTTGTTATAATTTTTAATATTCCCAATTATATTTATAATAATTTTTTTCCGACTGATCGCCTATTATAATTGTTTTCTATATAATCAATGATTCACTATTTCTAATTCACATTTAACATAATTTTTATTTTGTCTAAGAACCACTTAACCTAAAATTCACTGCAATGATTATTAGCTTACATCATTTCTAAATCATCGAAAATACAAATGTCCTATTTTTTTTCGATTTGACATTTTACATACTTTCATTTTATTTTAATGCTCACATAAATACTATTTCTTTGAATAATTGTCTAAGGTAATATTTAAGCAACAGAAATTTCATTTACCCAAAAATGGCGCCAACCGTTTTCAAGAGTTGTTCTCCATCTTTTAATCTTTATCTTAAAACTCCATGTTTGTTTTATCTAATTAAGTTCAAATTTTCGATAAATTAAGAAAAGATGGCGCCCAAGAACAAATACCTTAGAGTTCATTTTGGAAATTTAAAAATTCTACTGGATTGACATTTGAAGAAGTAAATGTCATGTAAAATAATAAGTAAATAAATATTACTATTATTATAGTTCTTCCATGATATTGATTATTATTAAGTCAGATAGTATTTCTTTTAAATGAATTTTAGGTTATGTGATTTTTCGGGAAAGCAATAATTATGACATTACCAACAATCGGTAAAATAAAATGTAATGTAAATAATAATTTTGCGGAAAAAATTTCGGAATAATCAAGCGTTCCTGTGCTACAAGAATCGAATTAGTGTCAATGTTTTATTAATTCCTTAAATTCGTTTTTCTCCGTGTTTTATAGTATAACTATTCGGTTATTCAAAATTTAAAATAACATTCTATGTACCTTTGTATGAAATTATGTTTAATTAATTCTATACAATTGATTTTAAAACCCCCATTTTCTTTCAAACTTGAACTTTAAGAAACAATTTTATAATTTTTCGTTATCTCGAGCATATGAAGCATCATTCAAAGGAATTAAGTTTTCTAAAAATAATTTCTTATCTAGCTTTTATGTATCAACAAAACTATTTGACTAGAAAATTTGCTGCTTAATTTATACTTTACGCGTCATTATTCTTCTCAATTATTTTTTATACCGATTATAGTAACTTTTTAATTTTACTTTTAAATACTTTCTCCTTTTAATTGTTATTTTGCTGATTAATAAGTTAATCATCTTATTTTACTAACCAATAGCTCATTAGTTTATTTTACTTATTTTTATTCTTTGTTTATTTACTCTACTTGCAATAGTCCATCATATTCTTTATTTACAGTTGATTGGTTAATTTTATACTTATCTACAGTTAATTAGTCTATTTTGTTTATTTATAGCTGATTAGTTTATATTTCTCATTATTTCCACACACCTATTTTTGCGCAATTTAAAAGTATTTCCAGTAAAATATATATATTATTTAATATCACGTACTAAAGAAACGGATTATTTTGTGTCTTGTTGCGCAAAATTGCTCAGGATGAATCGAGAGACGTTTACGATGGAATTCGCAGAGACGTTACTTCGACAAAGGTGTATTGCACATCGTGCACAAAGTTAGGTGTATGCATGCCTATCGGCTCAAGTGTCTACTGTGCGCATGTTCATTATTAACGGCGCGTAAATCAAATGTCTTCTAATGGCAAGTAAAAATGCTTCAAAGACGGCCATTTTACACAGCAGGGTGGTCGTCATTTTCTACAGAATTTACCAGTCATTTTCCTTCCAGTCAATATTATATTCCAAGAACTGATGTTCACTTTTAATATAAGCGCAAATTCTTGAACTTCGCTCTTTTTCATCTTCTCGATATTTCTATACAATCATTGCCGATAGTTTTTAGAGCTTTGAGAATTTCCCGACATTTTTAACCGTTGAATTTGAATTTAATTGGTCTTTTCAAAAATCATAGAGGTTAGCCTAAAATTTGTTTATGAAGTAATAAACACCATATTTTGTAACATTTTTAACTAAATACTTGATTTAGTATTAATTATCAGTAATAATATGATAATGGGTATTAAAGAACTTTGTTTAAATGATATATTAGTAATAGATTTGACAGCGGAACTGAGAATTAGTGCGTAATAAATGTAATCGTAAACCGCAGCTTTAAGTGAATAAAAAATAAGGACCAGTTTTCGTAGCTGGCCGGCATCAGCCTGTGAGATTAAAGGGGTCTTTTGCACGGAAATTTCCTGCGGTATCCACTAATTGGTGACTGCACCCATGGTGCACTTCTTCGGAATCCTAGCTCTTAGAACTCGACTTTTTCCACTTTTTGATCACTTTTTTCCTCTCTCTATCTCTCTCTCTCTCTCTCTCTCTCTCTCTCTTGTCTTCATCATTCATAGCACACTTACGCGAAAAATGTCGAAAATTAAAATAGCTCGGTCTATCGGATAATGAACCACATTCTTCTTCTGGTAATTTCAGCCCTTAGGATGTAATAATTGCTGCAATGCAGCTTCTGAAGAGTGGGCACGTCGTGATGTTATTTATTTAAAGAGAAAAAAACTTGAGGTGACGAAAAACTTTTTCTTATTTCACACTTTTCTGATAGGTAAAGATTAATTTATTTTCCTCCATTCATTGTTTTTGGACAAAATCGAATAAGCATCAGATCTATAAACTTTTTTCGGATCTTTTATACTTATTTTGAGTTCTTGAATTTCTTATATTTTTTCTTCATCTTATTTTTACTAGTATTGTTTAAAAAATTGGGAAATTGGTTTGGAAAAATAAATGAATGATTTTGATAAAAAATTGAGGTTTTTGATGGATTTGTAGATAATTATTGTGAAAAATTGCACCTTGGAAGATGGAAAAGTTGTTGTTTGAGATGTAGGATGAAACCCCTCGAAAACGTGATGCTCTCTGATACATTAGAGTGAGAAAGACGAATGAGACGTGAGACCATTAGCGCAGGTCAGGGCGTTATTAAAGACAATGAAGCAAACTTTATACGGCCGGGGGTACGGGGCCAATTACTTGGCAATTAGTCGAGCAAGCAACAAGTGAGTATCGCCACAACCCCCTCCCCCTTCTTAAACCCTCTCTTACCCTTCGTCTTGCAACCAGACTCCATCCCCTCTTGCGTTACGCGTTGTCCAAGACATGATAGGAACCACGTGGAAATTAGATAAATGCCAATTGAAGAAAGTTTGAATCACGTGGATCGCGTACTTTGTTCTCAAAATACACTTTGGAGCATTTTCTTCAAAATATTGCTTTGGAAATGTTTGTCTTTACTTTCATCATTCAAGTTCGATTATCATTTCTTTTGTTTATTGATGAATGGAGTTTTTCAACTTTTCTTATTAAATTTTTCAAATGTCAAGATGACATTAGTCACTTTACTTTTTACCAGCTACATTGTAGATTAATTATTTAGTTAAGGGTGAGTACCCCCCCCCCTTATCCTTCTTTTTCTAAAGTGTGACATAATTTATGGACCACTTCTTAGTAGATAAGTAGATATCTCTAACTTCAAAACACTTATCAAAATTGCTAAAATAGACGTTTTTATTCGTTCAAAATTGGTCCCGATTACATGATATTCTTTGGTATAAAATGTTATAAAATTTGCAAAAAGTAACTAAAATTTAAAAATATACATTATTTAAGGGGAAGCACCACTTTTATTTTAATTCTTTCAAAACTGAATGAACCAAGAAAGTTATTTTATTTTTCTTGTATTATTTGGATAAGGTAAATGTCCCAATTAGTGCACTACTAAGAATTTTGCTAAAATAAATAAAGAAAAAATTAGTTTTAAATTCTTCTATGAAATTATATATTTGCATTGAAATGAAGCTAATCCTTTTCTGAATTGAAAATGATTTTGATTAAGGTTTTATTATCAAAATATAATAAATTATTGGTTTTTAGACAAATAATGTATTGTACCAATTTGTGAACATACATGAAAAATGCATTGCAATTGTCATATTTTTCTTCATCTGTCAAAACGAACGACACGGTCAAGGTTTTTATTTAAATTTTCGTTTTCTAAGTGAACAAGAATCATGAAAAATAAATCAAGACGAAGTACATAAAAGGTAAAATTAAAAACATTTGTTTTTTATATTATTTTTATATCATTTGATTTTTATTTTAAACATTTAAACTCGGTTGTGCACAAATTGGTACGTGTCTACAAATAGGGACATTTGCCTTACCAAAAAGATGTAGGGAAGTGAAAAATATAAAATCTGAACTTTTAACCGTTTTTGAATATTTTTTTTTAAAAAATAAACACTTTTGAAAAATTGAGCTTCTCTTACAATTTTGAGTATTTTTCATCGACAATTTTTTTGCACGCTCTTTTAATGGCACTTTCGAGTCTCTGGTATGGATTGCCAAAATTTTAATTTTTTTAAAAAAAATATATAAATAAAAATTTTTAAAATAACCAAATAATTTTTTTCTTAATTTTTGACGACATACCATAATTTTAGCCAAAAGATTATGTATAAAAAAAATCTACATCCCTGAAAAATGAGTTCGTATTTTATTGATCTCTTCCCTTAAATTCCGAACTTTTACAATTTTCACTACTTTTTATTGGCAATTTTTTTACGTGTTACGATTTAATGATTCTTCGAATATCTTGTATGGAGTTAAAAAAATATTAATTTTTTTCGAAAATAAAAATTTTTAAATTATCAATAATTAAAATTTTTTATTTTTGATAAACCTGCAATCTGCGGATTTTTGGATTCAAATTGCGAAATAAAAAAAAGAACCTCTTGAGGACTTTTAAATCTAAGGGGGAGAAAATAAGGGTGGTGCCCTCTCTTAATAATATATAAAACTCAAAAAGCTACGAAAAGGTTACGCATATTGTGAAAAAATTAGAAAATTTAATTAATATTGAATTCATGATTTTTTAACATTAAAAAAATCTGATCTAATATGGCAGACACAATTTTCAACAAACTTAATGAAATTCAGTATTTAGTGGTTTTTGAGGTCGTAAATAATGAATGAATTTATTAATTTTATAAATTTAAAATGGCTTATATTATAATTTATATATATTATATTTATTTAACGTTTCTAAGATTTTGAATGAAATCTCATGTGGTCGGACTATAAAATAGTATGTTAAAAAAAATTATTTTAGTGATGTTTATTGTTTAGATTTAAAACTGTAGTGAGATGTTTCTGTTTATATTTTATTATTTTATTTTACATAATTTGTATTTCACACATTTTTTTCAATAACTTTTCTATTTGTCATGGAAAATTTTTTAATACTTTTAATAATTTGTAATTAGTAATTCAAAATATCACTAAAAACTAATTTTCATGAATTTTGACAAAACTTTTTACATATTTGTCCTCCACATTCGATTCGCCATTTTGAATTACGTAAATCATTAACA
Source organism: Ganaspis brasiliensis (assembly GCA_037103525.1). Classification (NCBI taxonomy): domain Eukaryota; kingdom Metazoa; phylum Arthropoda; class Insecta; order Hymenoptera; family Figitidae; genus Ganaspis; species Ganaspis brasiliensis. The sequence continues at coordinate 4,347,745 of JAZKLR010000294.1, forward strand.
TTTCTGGTACCAGCGACTCCAAAAACTACTAAGTATTTATTGACTTTCATTGATTCTATGAAAAATTGTGCTTTTTTGTCCACCATATTAAATTCGACATTTAACATTTTAAGGATTCATTAACAGATTCGTTATCAGCGACCCCCAAAACCCCTACATACTGTGATTCATTAAATTTTTAAATATTTAACATTTTTATTCTTTATTTTTAATTTTCGAAAAATCATAAACGTACTTACATTCAGCGACCCCATAACTTTAATTTCCTAAGTTTTATTACTTTTAATGAAAGTTTGGTCCAATATGTATTAAATTTTGTAATTTTTTCAAAAAATGCGTCATTTTTACATCGTTTTTCTAATTTTATTAATTAACGGGCCGCACACAAATTACGTAAACTATTAAGGGGTGGAGGGGGGGGGGTTGTTAAAATCTTACGACATCTTACATAGGGGGGAAGGGGTATCTGCAAAATTTTACGTAATACTTTTTTATTTTGATAAACAAAATTTAAAGAAAGATTTAACTTATGTCTTTAAGACTATAATTAAAGTTACTATAAATTAATTATCTATGTTATCTATCTTTAAACATGCTGTAAATATTTTATCTAGTAATAATTTTACTTCAATTTAGATTAAGAAAATGATTTCAAAAAAAATCTTAATGTGTCCTATAATAGGATGGAGGGGTTCAAAATTGTCTAAAAATGGCTTGCGTAATTCGTATTTTACCCCTAACTAATATCTATTTTTACATTTTTTACAGCTTGTGTCAAAATTTAGTTAAGACCTATTTTGTACAAGCGAACAAAGGTTATTTTAGCAGTTGTGAGAATTTTTTAGGTTAGGGCTTAATTCAGAATTGTGTCAATTTTGAAGGTGGATTCGGATTCAACCGTTCAAAATACATTTGCCGATTACAAAGAAAATTACATTTTGAATTCAACTTCAATAAAAAAAAAAGAAAATTAATCTGCCTTTATCGGAAAAATTTAAAGAATTTTTTCACGTCCGAAATCGGCTAAAATTTTTGAATTCACCAAGACCGAACAGCAGCTCCACACGGGATAGAAAAATCCTGAAACATGAAAAGAATAAAATTTATATTTAAAAATGCATGAGACGAATCAAATTTATATTTAAAGACACACGAATGGAATGTAATTTTTTTTAAAAATATACATGAAACGAATCTTTATTTCAAAATGCACGAATGGCACATAATTTATATTTTAAAAATACGCATACAGAACGAACAAATGGGTATAAAAAATTTATGCTGTAATAAAAAATGCATGGAATTGTAATGAAAAAGACGAAAGCAGTGTTGAAGAAAGATGCATTTATTTTGTTTTTTATCATTATTTTTCAATTGTAGAAAATGTCTTTCACCTCTTTTTCGAGAAATGAGCCAGCAGCTTTTGAATCGCTCTGTACCATCACTACTATCCCGGGGGGTGGTGGGTGGAAAAGGGGGTTGGAGCTGCGGCGGGCGTTTTTCAAATAATTACATCGGGCTGTGGTAGTGGTGGTGGTGGGTTACCATAGCAACCGCGGTCTTCTACAGACGAACGAACTGAGCGAGTCGTCTCGTTCCTCGAACACCCTCGAACCAGTCTGAAAGGGTTGCCTGAATCAAATCTACATCACTTGTATCTATTCTCTTTCAACATCTAATCAGTATTTAATGAGCATCTAATTGGAAAAATTTAATAATTTAATTATCAGTCAAATCAACCTAACCTCCAATTTACTCTCTATTTTTATATTTTTAATTTCTAGCTTTAATTCTCCTCTACTATCCACTTTAGGGCGTTAATTAGAATTAAATTTTCAAATGTGAATAAAGTTTGTAAACTGTAAAGTGCATTGTTATTTTAAAGTAAAAATTATTGCAAAAATGTGCAATTTTTAAATGGAATTTTTAAAATTTTCCAGAAAATTAAAAAAACTGGATTAATAAATGATTATTACGAGAATAGTAATTTGTGGGAAATAAAAATTAATTTACAAAAATTCGTACATTTTAAATGCATGTAAATACGAATTTAAATTCAAATTCTGGTTTTCATTTTAATTCCAGTTTACAGTTAAATTTGATTTTATATTTAAATTTCAGTTTGTAATCGAATTTTCGTTTATCAAATTCCAGGTTGAATTGAAACTAGAATTTCATTCATTTGGATAGTTTTCGTTAGTTTTTCGATATACGAACTTTTTTTTTAGTTTGTGGTGACTCGTTGAAGGTTTCTTATGCACGAAGAGGATTTCTTCTTAGATAACCACTATCTCACAGATAGGAAAATTAGGTCAGGACAATTACAGTTGCGTAAATGTCGTGATATTTCTCATGAATGTCGTTCAACTTGTGTGGTCAAGGTATTATAAAGCGACAAAGAAGAAAAATTTTTTGTAAAATATTATGATTATTCAAAATGTTTTCATAGCTTGTCTAAGTTTTGCAAAATTTTCTGAATATTATTTTCTTTAAAGTATTGTACTATTTTTTTTTTCTTTAGTTGAAGTTTCCTTTAAAGTATTTTTAGCTTCCTTTATCAGCATTGAAGTTGCAGTTGCTTTTATCACTGCATCGGCAAGTAGAAAAGATGTGGTGTCACATTGACATGTACTTCCTTGAAGAAACTTATCTATAACCTTCTCCTTCACGTAACCTAACGCACAAAGGGTCAAGTAGCACTCGCGAGTGGTGGCGTCAGTTCGTGACCCGACCACCTGTGGAAGCAGTTGCTACTTTATCGAATTCACAATAGTGACAATATCAAAGTCACGAAAAATGTCATTGCAATAAAATGACATTTAATATTCTGAAGTAACGAGAAAAATTGATACGAAAAGGGTCGAATGAATTTCGTGCAAAAACACAGTTGACCGAACTTGCAATTGACTGAAAATTAATTGACCGAATTTGTAGTTCTCTGAACTTGCATTTGTCCGAACTTTTAAATTACCAACTACGCAAGTCACCGAACTTGCGTTTGCCCGACCCTCGGAATATAGAATTTCTAAACATGTCTTCTGATTGGCTGGTAAATTTCCCGGAAACATTACCATCCAATCTGAAGGCTCTTTTAGAAATTCTACATTCCAAAGTTCGAGAATTTAAGAGTTTGGAGAAATACAAGTTCAGACAAATGCTAGTTCAGGAATTTGGAAGTTCTGAAAATTGCAAATTTGGGGGGCTGAATATTCTGCTAAATGCGTGTTCGGAAAAATGAATGATTAGATAATCAAATGTTTTAACATATGCAAGTTTGGTGATTTTAAACTTATGCTTAATACAAATTCGGGAACTTAAATTTGGACAATTAAATTTAGGGCAATTGCAAGTTCGGTCAATTTGGTTTTGGAAGAAATGCAGGCAACCCACTTTAAAATTACAAAAAGAACACAAAAAGAGTTTCAAATTACAAAAAATATGTTGCTTTCTGAGCGGATTATTGAAATAATCGTTGAACAATGTTTCAAGAATCTGGTTAATTTTCGTTTCTAATAGGTGGGAAAACATAACTTGTACCCCTGTTTTAACGCACACCTCAAATTGTAGAATATTTTCTTTTCTACGGTCCATTCACGTGCGCGTTTCAAGTGACGACAGGCTGGTTAGCGATCCATTGTCGAGCCGTTAAGTTTCGTCGTGTGACCACTTTTCATGCTACTCTCCTCTCTCTTTCTTCCTCTCCACTGTCTCTCGATTCATTTCTTTTGGTTTCACTCGATTAGCCAGCACGTGGCGAGAAGTTTAGATTTTACTAGGTGCTTAAGGATATTCCCCTGTCACATGCTTCATGTGGCATTTTTTTTGCACAATATTTCGTAAAGCATGACCAAGCAGCGACATTTTGCCTCCTGATTCGATCAGAAATCACGCTTAATATTCTCAAGTAATTATAAGGTATATCTCAGTTTGTCGTTTCCTTTAAATACAAAAGAAAGATAGCAATAGTAAGATTAAGAATAAAAAATTTCATCTGGTAAAATAAGATTATGAGTGCCATAAAGTAAATTAGATTGATTAATCGATAATTCGTTTGACAGGACACAATCTATGCGACCATTAAAACACTCTAAGTATCCATATCACGAAGCTAAAAATCATACAACCGCAAAATCGATTTCCGCACAGCAAATGAGAACGATATCGTGATCGAGATCGTAAAGGGCGACACCCTGACGGATTGGTTTTCACGCGAGACCGTTTTAATCTCACTACTTCTAGTTTTGTCTGACCTTTGAGGCTAATCCACATTGTGCTTTTGATTAAAAGTTGTAGTAGGTTTTTTTTTAATTAGCCGCTTATGTCATTTTCTTTAGTATTGTTTCAATGTTAAAAAAGGGTTTCTTTCTGATTAAAATGATTTAAATTTGGTTTCTATATTTGATTAAGAAAAAAGATTGATCTATTTAAACTGTTTAGTTTTTGGAAATAATTTGAATTTGGAATCAGATCAGTTTCATTTTGATGTGTTTTTAGGTACGAGTATAAGAATATTCGGAAGGTTTTCAATTTGAGTGTAGGGGAATGAATCCATAAGTGGACCACCTTTTCTGTTTTCCGGGAAAACATGCTGATTACGAACCTCAAGTTACATTTTCAAAATCCAAAATGGCGGACCTAATATGGCAGATGGATTTTTAGAAATTCATTGAATTCCTCTGAAATAAGTTACTCGTGGTTTTTTAAAATCTATATTGGATCCTCTATTTTGAATTTTCAAAATCGGACTTAAGATTTGTAATCATCGACCAAAAAAACCGCGAGTATCAAGTTTCAAGCGATTTCCATGATTGTTTAAAAATTGCTCCGCCATATTGGGCCCGTCATTTTGAATTTGGAAAATCGGACTTCAGATCCATAATAATTGACCCCAAAAACCCCTAAGTAACAAGTCTCAAACGAATTCAATACATTTTAAACAATTCGTCCGCCATATTGGATCCGCTAGTTTGGATTTTGAAAATCGGACTTTAGATTCGTAATCAGCGATACCAAAAACATTAGAATATGTCGTAATCCAATTTTATGTTTCGAAAGAAACTGATGACTGGAATATTGGTTCAATAATGGTCCAATATTTTATTCCGAGGCTTGGCATTGGTTTTTACATTCCCAGCTTTTTTTTTAGGAAATTTCAGTAAGTGGTTCACTCCTGGATTCTACTTTTCTTTATTCAATTATATTTGATTTTACTTTCTCTCGCCTGTGTTTTTTTGCATGAATTTGGAAGTCAATTATCAAAAAATTGTAATCCATTGAAGACAAAAATTGAGAGTGACGATGATACTGTTTTGTTGTGGGATTCCCTTTACTTTCCGAAGATTCTATCCGTGGCGTGCGACCGCGAAGTGGTTGGCTTTTTGTCATTTGTCCGACACTTTGCTCCAACACACCTTGTGAATCATTAATTATAGTACAAAGCTTGCCTCTTTAGTGTCGTTCTTTCATGGTAGATCATCCCTAAAATTTAAGACTATGATTCGATATGCTATCACATGTTTTTATCTCAAAGTAACACAAAAAAGTCAACTACTTATTTAAGTTTGTATCTTTATAAAACAGTTGATTTTAATTTTATACAATCGAAATTTTTTCTTTTGTAATTAAAAGACTGCTATTATTTTTAATTTTTAATTAAAAATATATCTAATTTCTTGGGTTAATATAATATGCGATGACCTCAATACGATTACAATAATAATTCTGATTTATCTCATTCCAAATTTTATTTTTATAAAATTCTAGTTTCATAAAAATGTAAAGAATTTTTTTTAATTTTTGTACTTTTTAAAAATGTTTCAATTAAAATTTTTTCTCTCTTCGAGAGAGATACAAAATCTAAAGAGAAATGTTCTGATTTAACACACTGAGGATAGGGTTGTTAGTGCCTCGCTAATTTATTAGACAGACTGACGGTTGGACGAACGGATGATTCCGCATACGTCACCGGGTGCACCGCGATGTCACTCGGTTAATTGCCCCTTAATTGATCGTAATTAAGTTAACTTCCGTTACACGTGGGCGCAGTTTGCGGAGATGAACGAAATGCGAGGAGTTCGATTTTAAAACCCCCTGAATTTGTTATGAATTTCTTGAAAAATAATTGAAATATACTATTTGTAATTTGCCAAATTGCATTCAAATTTTTTAAATTGTTTTAAAGAAAAATTATTTAATTAATTTTGTTTTCCAAGTAGTTAATTTAATATACAAAGTCCGTTATTTAGTTTGCGATCAATGTTCACCTGTTGCCCGATGAATTGAGATTCTATATCTTTGAAAGGACGAAGGAATAAGTTAGAATTCTTTTGACAAAAGTTGAGATCGTTGTCCTTCAGATTGACTCCTCCCACGACATCAACCCGGAATATCTTTTCTTTTGGAGAGGATCGATTTCAAGGGAGCGTCATGGTATCGTGTATCTTTGAAATTGTAGATGACTTGTCTCAAGTCCAAACTATTGTATGCGCAAATTCGTTGACCTTCTCTTCCGATTAAACAGAAGTTCAGTAAAAATTAATTGTCAACGGACAAATTCATTTTTTTTTTCTTCAAGATCCATATAACTTTTCAAACTTTTTCAATCCTTTTAATTATTTCTTAATTTCCTTTTTCCCTCATTTTTTATTCAAGCTATTCTTCTTCTTTTACTTTTGTGAAAAAACTTCTTTTTTTAACTCGATAAAGTAATATTTTATCTGTTATTACTCTCTTTTTGGTCTGAGGCAGATAGTAAAGTTGGTAGAGTCTAAGATTAAAATATAATGTTGCTAGAATTTCAATTTCGTAGTTGCAACAATATGAGGATCATAAAGATGCTAGTTTATATTGCTGTTGAGTAAAAAAGGTGTGTCTCCTCAGTCCTTTTAAAAGAGGAAACGAATCAGTGGAAGAGTCACCAGACGGTAATTGGTACAAAAATGGTGATGAGGACTCACATTTTATTTTTCTCTGTGATAGTGAATATTCCATAGTCACGAGCTGTGGAGTATAATAAAAATTCGTCCGGTTTCTCTCTGATTCTTCTCTTTCTCTTCTTGTCGATATCTCTCTCCTTTTTTCACCAATGTCTCTCAACTCTCTCGTTCTCTTCCTCTCTGTCTATCGTAGATTGTAGATGAGTTCTTCTCGGAAGCCACTAGGCGGAGACGAAACTTAGGAGGGCTCGATCTCGATGTAAACAGGGTCGAAACTTGGTCCGTGAGGCGCGACTCACTTGCAGCAATACTATTGTCTACTCTTGTATAACACTTCGGGAGTCGTTGGTTGAGCAACTGTTGTCCTGTCCTCTTTCACTTTTTTTTTCTTCATTCTCTCTCCGTCTCACTTATTCCTTATCTCTTTTTCTCTTACCCCTTTTCTCTCTTTCTCACTCTTGCCCCTCTCTTTCCTTTTCTCTCTTTCTCTTTTTCTCTCTCTTGGACATCCTCCTTGTTTGCTCCCTACCTCTCGCTCCTTCGCATACTCCGGTTTGTCCTGTTTGTTCGTTTGTACGATCGTTGGGTTCGCTTTTACCATTGCAAAGTAAAGGACCACAGCATCCAACGATGGAAGATTGCACGCTCTGTCCAACCATCGCACTTGCACTGTTGCACAACTTACTGCAAACTGAAATTAATTGAAAATACTTTTTACTCGCTGATATTCACGAAAATATTTCACCTGACTCTGGGGTATAAATTTTTAAAAAAAAGAAATCCATTTCAGCGATTAAAAAGGGAAAATTATTTAAGTGTGTTGGAAATTATTGAGAAAGTACACTTTGAATGATTTTAAAATATTCAAGTTGTATTTTCTACTTGTTCAAATGTTAGATGTTAGAAGTTGGTGTTGTGCTGGTCAGGTGTTTTGTAAGTTCTACGAGAACAAAATTAGCAATCTTCTGAGATCATCATTGCACTGTTTATTTTGTTTATCTTTATCATCTTAAACCATGAATTCAAGTGACATCTAATTTATATAGTTTTTATTGGTAATTACCTTTGTTGATTTCTTGTAATCTTTACACTGACAATGAGAGGAACGGATAGTAAGATTTTAATGGTAAAAAGGTTATATTATACGGTATTATCATTATGCTACTTGCTACCATCAATGATGTTAAAAAAATATAGTTTTTGCACCCCGTACTGTCAAGATTTTACTCCGTACAATCTGGTGGTAACTGTTACTATCTAGATAGCTGTCCGTATTTGTAACATTAAATATGGTTACCGTGAACATCATTATGTTACCCATAACTATAATTTTCTCTCAGTGTATAGATGTCAGACATCTATATATGCTTATTTAAATATCTACAATTTGAGTTCAACCATCTAGATCCTTATGCTTAGCTTCTGGATGTTCCTTTTAAATATCTTTATATCCTTGTATTAGAAGGTTGTTTATTTGGTTGTTCATTGACGTTTTCATTAAAGTTCTTACATATAATGACGTTTCTAAAGAAAAGCTCACATAAAAACATTAGAAACCTCGTTATTTATCTTTTTCCTTATAACGTCGGTGTGTATGTCCTTATGCTAAACATGTGGATGCATCTTTTAAATATTTAGATCCTTATGTCAAACATCTTGATGTTTCTTTTACACACCTAAATCATTATGTCACATCTAAATCCATATGTTAAACATTTGAATATTTATTTTAAATATCTAGTTCCATAATTAAACATTTGGACTTTTATTTCAAACATCGAAATCCTTATAAACCTCTCTGATACCTGTCTCCATATAAGTTAACCATCCTTTTTTCTCCGGGTAACAACACACTGTGGAAAAAATTATTGAAATGATTCTAAAATTCTATTGTATCCCGTAAAAGTTTATAAATTTGTTCTCAAGTTTGCATTAGGAAAAACTGAAAAGAATATGAACTGGGTATTTTATGATTCAACTGCTAGATGAAATTGATGACAATTTTTGTTAGTATTGAAAAAAAGTTTGATATCTCGACTCCTCATGCCTTTTGTACAATGTTTCTCGGGTCAAAGCGATTCGTCGTCAATAGATTTCACATCGGTTCTCATAGCTAGCTGGTCAATACTTTCTCTACAACTTTTCGTTCTTCGTCTCTCGTCCTTCTCGTCCCTATCACTCCTCTCTCGTCCCTGCTACCCTGCAGCAGCTTCCATCTCACGACGCATGCAAACGTAGATGTGTACCTGTGTTTATATCATATTATGCACGTGTGCGAATTAGTACACATTCATTTTCTCTCTCCAGCATACATATATATACGCAATATATCTGGTGTATCTGGCATCGTACTCACCTTGGTTGTAGAGAAAATAAGCGCGCGTCGTTGCCATGCTTTACGCGATTGGCGCGCCGAGAAAAAGTATCGGTCAACCAACTAAACTTCAACTTGAATCTGACAAAACAAAGACCTGCTTTCTTATGCTAATGCTTTTCATATTTCGCTAAAAAATTTCAAAAGTGTCTTTCGATTTGTTTTGTCGCGTTGTCAGTTGCGGTTCAAATGCCTGATGCCAGTAATGAATCATGATTCTAGTCTAGAGAACATACATCTGAGACATAGTTTAAATGAAGAGAGCACTACATGTGAATCATTATTTAGATGTAGAGGAAACTATGTCTAAATCATTTTTTAGATATAGACAGCATTTCTCCTGGATCAGTTCAAGTTTTAAGTATTTTTCAACAGTTGTTGGTATTGTTCTTTCGGTACATTAGTTTTAGGTATTTAGTACAAACTTCAGTTTAGATTGCTAGCATTAAAAATTGTCATAAATAATGTATTAAAATGTCGTACACGTGTATCAAATATATTTTTCTGAACATGGTTGAGAAGGTGAAGATTTCCGGCAGTCTAAAGATAAATGTCTTATTACCAACAGCAAATAGAACGTGTTGATACAAATTTGTTGATTACAAATCCAAATTTTAATTAATCCCTTCGATTGATTTCAAGACATCCTAGACCTAAGCTTTGGTTTAGTGTTTTAAAAAATACCAAAACAACACCAATGTATGGAAAATTAATTTTCATTAAAACAATCTATTGTTATATTGACCCTAGCCAATATACACAACAACGCTAAAAAGTCCTATGTCCTAATCATTCAAAACAAAAATAATGTTGAGGAAGGTGTCAACAGACCTTCGTCACAGTGAGACATGTTCACGACAGGGTTAACCGTGCGGCTCGTGTACCTGGTAAATATTTATTCGTCTCGGGATCGCGTAAAATTGAAAATCTTCATAATGCAGGGCCACCGTGGCGCATACTAAACCCGATATTAGCATATATCGTTTAAATCTTGATTCGAGTTTATGGAAGACTTGATAGTAGGTTGAGAGGGGTAAGATGGTGCAGATGCTGAGAAACACTGTCGAGCAGAGATCACGGACAAATGCACCTGTGCGTGTGTGTGGGCGTATATGTACGATTTACATTGGCATTGGTGTGTAAGCTCATGAGCGCTAAAATTCGTTTCTGTGTGTCCCTCTGCATTTGTATATGTACAGACGCCGACAATCTCGTAGTCTTCCTTCGTCTCTCTTCGCTCACACCCACAACCCTCCAACACTACCTTATATACGCAAATGGTTATGTACAACTATCCTCTGCGCTACATAAATATATTACACGAGGGTTGCATGTATAGGGTGTGCACAAGAAAATTATTCGCGAAAATTAACAATAACGATAATTGCTAGTAGACGGATAAAAAAAAGTATAGCACATTAATTAAAAAGAAATATAATAATTATGAATATTAGGAAGATGTACATTTTAAAAATTTAACGATAAAAGAAACTTTACAAGTTTCTTTTTTTCCGGAACAAAAAAATTGCCCGTAATTTATTCGGATAAGGAAACTAGAAGTTTCACCAAAGTTTTTCACCAGTCCAAGAGAATTGAAAGTTGAATTAAAAGTTAAAAGTTCGATCTTGTAATGCAAATCTCTCATTCATCTATAGAACTGCAACAAATGGAGTTATCTATACTTCACACCTTAGCATAAATATTCAAGTCTTTCGTCGAGTAGTCTGACAATTCACTTATTATTACGTTGATTTATGGTTTGCGGATATATAGTGCATCGGTACGCCAAAACTTGAACATATCATTTCATTCATAAATCGCCGGTAATCGATAGTTGGATAAATCGCTGACGCGTTTCGATTTCGTGCAAACATGTCGCTGTATAAACGAGCACATAGTGGATGAAGAATGTTTAGTAACCAGTTATGATTGTGTGCATGCGGGTGAAACAGTTTTCTGCGTATTTCACTATTTATGCCTCATACCACAATTTTCCCATGAAAGATGAACGATCTAACCATAAATGTAGAGAAAAATATTCATTAAATTATTTTATTCAATATCCAAAATTACTTCCGCAAAATAAGTTAATTAAATTTTTAGTAATTATTATTTACTGATAAGAAATATTATGGAGATATTATGTGATCTAACAACAGAAAAAGTGATCCATCTGTCCTCGACTTACCCTATCGACATTTTAAAAAAATTCTGTTACAACTGTAACATAAAATTTTCGTGAATTTCGAAATATTGTTAACAGTGTATTACCAAATAACTATAGTACTAAACATATCCAAGTCATTTTTTTCGGTGCATATTAGTAACCAATGCAAAAGTCTCGTAAGCGGTGACAAATAATAATTTGATATCAGAATTCCATCATGAATCATAACTTAATGTTGACAGTGGTCGCAACGTCAGCATTGGCAAAGTGCCCGGGAAAATAATTTGATCAACGTTGCCAACTAGAGGGTATTTTCGGCAAGCTTTTCTAAGATAACGCATGGTTGGTGATCCTAGTTTTCTTCAATTCGCAAAAAGTTTCTTTTGATACAAAAACGCTATTTATTAAATGAAATGAAATTTATTTAAATAAATGTCGTTAATTCAATTGAATTAACGTTCATTTAATCAAACGAACCTAAAAACTCCTAAAAATCATGTTTTGTACAGGTTTTTAAAATTGTTCTGATCCAACAACCTGCTCTTATCTTGCTCTATATAGAATTACATTTAGTTTCTACGTGATGTCAGCACGTTTGACGTAAAATTCAACACTTGAAGCTCAATACATTATCGTTGAATTCTTATCTTACATTTAAAAAAGATTCTATGATGAATGTTGAAATTCATTATTGTTGGTTTTTTTCTTGATTCTATATCAAATTTTTAGTTATTCAAACTAAAATGTTTTCTCACCACCCGATATAGTAATTTTTAATATAAATGTATTTTAAATCTTAAAAAGGTAATTAAACATTTTATTCGTCCCAAATATACGTTCTTTTATTTAAAATCTTTAATTGCTAGTTGATAATTACTTATTATTATTATTACTATTATATTATTATACTATTATAATTATAATAATAAAAATAATAATTATTATTATTATCATCATTTATATTGATGGAATATTAATGATAAACGATTCTGGAATCAAATAATCACTGTATTTTACAGCAAACGGAAACAGCTAAATGTGTATATTTTGATACGATGTTCACGCTTAAATTGTGCCCCGCGGGTTTAGTGTAGTTGTGCAATTTGACAGTTTCGCATTGTCTTGAAATATGACCGAGATTTTTAATCCATATCAATGATGTTTTCTCGAGACATTGGCAGACCGCCTGTTGCGCTCAGTAGCCCTGAGGCAGGGCCGTTTCTGCTCACCAAAGATCCACTTATGTCTCGAAAGCTACGTGCTTTCATGCATGATCCAGCCCTTAGGCTGTCTATCTCCGATGTGTTTTCCCATCAAACAATGACATCAAAGTTAATTATTTAAAATGTCGAAAGGAATTGAAATCAGGCACTTCTTAAAATAGACACCCTGCAGTTTATGTACTTTTGTAAATACTTTATTTACGCTGATCTGGTAGTACTTGACCCAGTAATCATGAAAAATTTTATTTCGAAGTAATTTCAGTTAAAATCATTTGACAAGATTACAAATAAAACACTCTTAGGAAATAGAAATGAGAAAATTAGAAATTGCTAGAGAATATCTATTGACGAAACACACGTTACTTTTGACAATTCTCGGTGTATTCTGTGGCACATGTCAAGAGTCAAATGAAGGAGAAGTTAACCTTTAACCTCGTTGTTTACCACCACAAGAAAAGTGTGATGGTACGTGTGCATTGCGTTTGAACTTGGTAAAGAGCGTGGGTCGCGGGTCTGACAGGCGCCAAGAAGAATCTAACCTATTCGTTTTTCTCATCTGGGAAACCTTCTGTAACCCAGCATTCTAATACAGGACAACCAGAGCAGAAGACAGAGAATCACCCATGGGAAAAAGTGTGTGTTGATCTGCTCAGTCCACAAACCAGCAACCTAGACAAAAGACGTACTAATAATTTTTCAACCCGATTTTCGCATCATTCTACTATCTTTCTTCTTCTTTCTGGAGAGCAAAATATCGTCAAAAGGTCGAGGAGACCATAAAGGTTGTGAAGGTTGTGGTAACCGGCGGCGGCGCTATCGTCGCTGACTCAGCTTATGGCTGATCATTCGATCCTCCCTCTCCCTAATTCGCTCCCCTTAATGCATTCCCTTCTTTCTAAATTTAACTTTTTATTAAAACCTTTTTACAAGCTGAGATTATTTGATCTTATAATTATTGATTTAGAGTACAGTTACAAATTTTTGGGTAAATTTTACTTGTTAAAAACTTTTTTCATTATATTTTTATGATATCGATTTTAAAGCGTACTACATTGAAAAAATGACTTGATTATAGGTAATTTGACTTGGTTATATTCGTTATAAGATTATGGTTAGTGTGCTGATTAAATTAGGAATACAGCAGAGTTGCTTCAGTCAACAGTTAGGGTATTCCAGCCATACTTTAATGCTTAATACCGTTAGTAATGCTAAAATGCGGAAATGGATATTTAAAATTCAAATGCTGTGTGGCTAAAGCAGCAGTGCTGTATGACAGGTACTGCTATCTTCAGTTCTTTTTGAATTAGCCTTAAATTAGGTATCACCAGTTATAATGTACCCTTGTGCTAAAATCAAGTTTCCATCATCTGTAAAGTTTCAATGGAGCATATAATATCTTAAGATCAAAGAATGAAATTCTAAAATATAATTGGATTAAACATTGTCCTCGTCTTAACCAGTTCTGCGATTAAATAATTCGTGACTTGTTGGTGAATATTGTTTAAATTGCTACTGATGATTCAGATGTAAATCCTGATGGGAGAAAAGTGAACTACTAATCCGTTCAGTTAAACTTGTTGACACGAGGATCTGTCAAACTGAAGTGTACAGGTTTCACCAAATGGATATCTGTTTATTTCTGGACACATTGATGCATCAAATCATCACCTCTCCTGTTACGTTTCTCCTTATCCCTAATGATTATAATTTTTCTGTGTCAATTGTCGATGATGTGACTTCTGAATTGTACTCTTCTGGCCTACTGAAAGAAAACCAGTTTGTATGGTTCTCTTTGACAAATTCCCTGCTCACCTTTTTACTATCTAATTACTATTATTATAAAGAAATTATTATCTTAATAAGATCATCTAACTAATATTTAGGAGAATACTTTCTGTGTTAGTCACCTCATTTTTGGCAAACTTACGAGTTTTTTCCGTTATCATTTATTTTAATGTGAATATTCCTGAGATGATCTGAAAATTATTGACAAGATCAACAAATATTAACATAATTTACTATATAGAACTAATTAAACGTATTCATCGAGTTTTAATGCTTTCTGTAGACGCTTAAAGGTACGAAAACCTCCACCTGTTCGTAGCCGAGATTCCCGTAGGATCTCCCATCGGGAGACCGCTACCAACCCCGGAGGATTAAGCCCGGAGACCGTGCGGAAGATAGGCGAAATTCCCGGCCGTTCGCTCGTACATTACCCCGCCGTAACCTCCCCCTCTTCTAATTCTTTTTTTCTTTCTCTTTTCCTCTTTCCCATCCTCTCTCATTTTTCCACCCCTGACTTTCTTTCATTCTCTTTTTCTTCTTCTCTTTTTTTTGTTTTTTTACTTTCTTTTTTTCCCGCCTTTTTTCTCCGGCAACCTCGATGACAATTCCATCGCTTCAGCGGGGTCGACGAGCTTCCGTCGCAACTGGGAGTTGCCACGGGCAACCCTACCAACGGGGGTGAAACTATTGTCCTGATGAATCAGAATAGGAGGAAAAGAGATGGATAGATCGAAATGGTGAGAGAGGATTGGAGGAAAAGGGATGGATAGATGGAAATAGAGAAGGAGAGGGTTGGAGGAAAAGGGATGGATGGATGAAAATAGAGAGAGGGATAGAGAGAGAAGACGAGTGAGGGAAAGAGAAATCGGGAGAGAGAGAAAGAGAGACTGAGTGAGGGTTGGTAGTTGGAGGTGGTTGGTAAGGGTGGCAAGGGTGGCTATGCTCAAAGTGTGAGAGGGGGTTGTCAGAGTCGTGCGCACCCTGTGCTAGAAGCTCTCCACGACGGGGAAAAATTCAATCCGCCTGTTAAAGGGGATGTCGTGCTCCAATCGTCAAAGTAGTGGTAGTCGTTAAAGGGAGATGAACAGAGAGAGAGTGATTCTCAGAGGGAGGAAGAGGTTACAAAATTACCAGCAACCCTGGATCTTTTACACTACTCGTTTTCTTTCTCACGGAAAAGATGAATGGAACATGCGACTTCGGGATGATCCCCACTTTTTTTTTATAGGCAAAACTAGATTTATCTCTTGTCAGATATTTGGTAAAAGTACATCTATTAAAAGTTTGTATTATTTTTAGAAGATTTATTGTCACAATATCATAATAACCATTTATAATTGTGAGTGATTTTCTTTATGTACTGAATGTCGACAAATCATTTTGGACACAAATTTAAGGTTAGGATACCATTGACGTATGTGTCTGCAGGTTGGTACGATTCTTCTCTTTTTATCAACCCAATCGCTATAGTATCTAATCTGGGAGGTGTATCCCCACCACTTCTGTGGCAAATTAAGGGGTAACCGAGAAGTGAGGGTATCAAATCGAGTTCTAAGCCTATAGCGAAACGCAATCCGGATGCTGCCAGGGCCCCAAAATTGTAGAAACTTCAAAGTAACCCCCACCTCCACTGTAAATCAAACAGTAACTTTACTGGTGGAAGTTAGTGTCTACTTGGACGCCTGATGGTTAGGGATCGTACACAAATTAAGTAAACCACTTTTAAGGATTTTTTAACCCCCCCACCCGATTGTAAGACACTGTAAGATTTTTCTTGACCCTCCCCCTCCCATGAAATTTTACTAAGATCCATTTTTTCTTAATTTTGGACAAAAAATGTTTTAAAAGCATTTTTTTAATTTAATTGAAAAGTAACATTTTTATTAAATAAATTATTTACAGTATATTTAAAGGATATACATAGATTATAAACTACACGTATTTTCTTTTAATTAAAAAAACATTACGTAAGATTTCGCAGGTAATCCCCTCCCTCCTATGTAAGGTACCATAAGGTTCCATCAAACCCTCCCCACCTCCTAATGACTTACATAACTTGTGTACGACTAACTACAGGAAATTCGTTTCATAGAGTTAGAGTGGGAAGAGGTTAGCGTATGCGAAATGTTAAAAGCGCAGGTAGTGGGGGTCGCATTCGAGCGTATTTAATTTATCAATAAGGGCATATTTTTTAATTTTATAACACTGTGGAAGAGGGGGGTATTTTTTCTGGTATTAAATGCTTAATGAATATACAAGAGTTAATAAAGAAAACAAAAAATTTTTGTCTGGATTTCAGGAGAGGCAAATTGATCCTTTGTTAAAAATATTTAAAAAGTTACGAAGTTTTTATGTAACAATTGTAACGGACTTTTCAAAATGTCGATACAGAAAATAATTTCTCACATAGCGAACGAAATTTATGTCACAATTAAACTTGCGCATGCGTGGTGTTAGCTCCAGTCATTAACGCGCATGCGCGTTATGTTTAATTTTTAAACGATGACAGAATTCTTTGTTGCAAATGGGGTAATTTTTAAATAAATTTTATAATAAATAATGAATGAACCTACATTAACTTTAGCTTGAATAAAATGAGTTCGGTTGATTTGATTCTTTTTGGAACTATTCTCCGATCTAAATAATACGTGTCCCTAAATTACGAGAACTTCATTTAAGGTCACGTATTATTCAGATTTTATAAAGCAAAATTTATTAAAGTTAAATTTTGAGCAACACATAAATGGCACACAACACAGCGAACCCCGTATCTTATCGCGTTCAAAAGCCCCCTGTTCCCCGCCCCTCTGTACCTTCCCTTTCTCTTCCTCCTCCACCTCTTTCGTCTCGTCAAGGTTTCCTGATAAGAGCAATGCTCGTTGTTAAAGTATAGTCGCTTAAAATTGTACGCACTTTAATAGTGAAGCAATTTGTTATCAATATATTGTCAAATTTAGAATTTTTTGATTTACTGTCATTTAACAATATATAGGTTCTTTTTTTTGAAATATTGTCATTTTAGAAGAAACTAAATATCGAAATTTCTCTTGGTCCCTTGGACACTAATTCTTTTTGCAATGACCTCTTAGATTTAGGTAATCCTGCAAGAAAACGGTATCTGGATTCGTGCCAACTATTTTCGCTGCACATCTATGTAAGCTCTTATTGCTGACGTAGCAAAAGCAAAGCCAATCAGCATTTCTCAGCCGCTGGAACCGTTCTGCATAACACCAGTTTAGAAAAGAAAAAGCAGATGTGTTTTCACTTAGTCGGCACTTTGCTATTGATTTTCAAACCCTGTTTTACATAAAATGTAATTAATTTTTTTACCTTAGAAAAAACAAATATAACTATGACGCAAGCATATTTCAAAAAAATGTTAACCCCCTTATGTGTTATAAGATTTTTCCACATCCCTTTTGATCTCTAGAATCCCTCTTTCTCTCTTTTAGTAAACTTTAGCAAATCAAAAAGGTGGTCACTAAAAATGGGGTTGAATAAACGTGTGCTAATAAATAAATTAAAGTTCATTAATTAGAAATTGATATATAATTGTTATAATAGTTAAAGTCACTCTAACAAGATTTATGGAATTCGATTTAAAGAGCATATCAAGTTTCATTCTAGGGACTAATGGCGCAAATTAATCTTTATCTAATCTTTGTCAAATAGAGCAAGAAAAAAATTAGATATTTATTTCTGACGTAAGGTGCCTTTACGACTTGAGATAATCTAACACGGTTGATCATTATTATGGGTATATGACTGTTTGCTGGTCTGTCGAACGAATCGTAGGAAAAAGAGAGTGCAACTGAAAGATGAACAAAAAGGGAATGGAGTAGTACGCAGAGAGAGAAAGATAAAAGAAAGAGAGAGGGAGAAGAAGTAGGGGAGAAGGAAAAAAGAAAAAAAAAGGGCAAAGAGTCGAGGGGATGTGAAGGTAAAAAAATAAAGGTGGCGAGGGAGGCAGTATTTGAAATGTAGGCCTGCCACCTTTTCTCTCTTCCCTTCTCCTCATCTTCTCATTCCCATCCTTCTTCACCAACTCCAGCACCTTTTTCTCCTTCTTCGTCACAACCTGCGACTCACTCCACGACACCCCACTCGAGCGAATTCAACCCCTTCTATACTCAGTCCTTTCTGCACTTCTGCGCCCATTGGCGCCAAACAAGCGCCTGCTTAAAGATACCCGACTGTTTCTCTCTTTCATTCGTAATTTTTACAACATCAGCAAAGTCGACTGTCACATGGAAAAACTATTTGTCATTGAATTCCATTCAAGTTCTTAAATTTTTCATTTTAGGGGTTCTTGTTGCATTTTATGTTGATACCACTTTCTTGTCACTTCTTTATTGCTTTTTTTATGTTCCCTTTTTTCTTTGACTTATTTCGTTGCTTTTCCACTATTTCCCAATGTTCTGGTTTCAATTATTTCTTTTGTTGCTTTTTCGTAATTCTTGTATTATTTTTAAGTTGTTTCTTCTATTACTTTTGAGTATGCTATCACTTTTCATTTATTTCTTTTATTACTTTTGAATTGTTTTTTCTGTCATTTTTCGGTTGTTTCTTCTGTGAATTTTATTAGTTTCTATTAGAGTTGGTTTCAAGAAGTCTGTGTTAAAAATAGCTTTGTTGATGATATGGATCAGGTATTGAGCCGCCTGACTTTGCGTTTAAGAAGGTTAAGCAATCTCGAGCTTGGTTATACAATCGGTTTGGTGACTTCTTCTTAATCGTTAGCTTAATGCTTTTCACTGCGGTTAAGACATTGCAAACGGGAGGTTTGACGCTGAAAGTTTGTTCGAATAACACTTCAAACTTCGGAGAAATATGTTCCAACCCTTTCCGAACTTTTGTATTCCTTCAATTCTAAAATGACGCACAAACGATCTTTGGCGTCAAACCTCTAATTGTGAAAAGCACCTGGAAAGAAGTCACCAATCCAACTATGTAACCAAGTTCGAGACTGCTTAACCTTATCAACAATTCAAGAAGCAGTAGTGTCTTTCACGGACTAATTTTTTTATTATTTTATTTATTTATTTTATTTTATATATTTATTTTATTTATTTATTATTTTATTCTTTGACACAGGACAATTTATGTGTTACAGTGTCTCTTTATAGTTATTTTTGCAGGCACTTGTTAAAATTTACATGTTTGTTTTGCAACTGTTTAACTTTTCATAGTTTTATTGCGCAAAAATATTTAAGTTGATTGACATTGTTGCAATGAATGTACTACCAATCGACGTCACGAGAAAGTAGAAATCTGCTCAACGGCTTCTCACGACGTCCTGCATGAACTATTAAAACGAGACTTTCGAAAAGTAATGACGGTCTGGATCATCCAGTCCAGTTCGTCCTCTCCCTTGATATTTATAGGTATAAAGTCGTCCAAGAAAAAACGTTTTCGCTCCAGTAGCAAATTTCACTTCGCTACTGCTGTTCGACAAAAATGGTAAAAACACCTATTAAAATAAAATAATTACTCGCTTTCACAGAAGCTTGTTCATCAATCTGCTACAATGTTAAGAAAACTAATTGTTGATAACTAGAAATATGCCATTTGCGACATTTATGGATACAAACATGTTCTTATTGAATTCACTTAATTCATCGAGTGTCGTTAATTTATTGGATATTATCATTTCATTAGGTGACACTAAGTTACTAAATGACATTAGTTCACTTCAAATATTAAAAAGAATTAGCTTTTTATTTGATCAGATCGAGGATTAGATACAAATATCAATGGAAATATAAGGTTTCTAACAATTTTGTGGTATTTAGTTAATGAAAACTAGGTTTTTCGTGTGTCATTGTTCAACTGAATGCAAAAAGTCAACATTCCTGGGCGCATGCGCATTGATACATACAGCCTTGCCAAGGTACCAAGAGGTCTTGGATAAAAATTACAGAGTTGGAAGACGGGTCAGGAGGCTCCAAGATCATCGCCCCAGTTACGTCCTTCTTCCAGCAACCTTCTATCGTCCTCCTCCACCTCTTTGCTGCCTGTGCTTACAGCTCGTCCTCTCGATCGTCCAAGTCGCAAAGGAAGACGAGTTACTCCAAGTCCTCAGCCATAGGCAAAAATTATACCGAAAGAAAAGAAAAAAAAATATATTCAGCGAGGAGGAGAGCGAGAGACAGCGAAAACACTAAAAAAAAGAACAAAAAAAGAAATGTATAAGAGAGCGGACCTGCAGAGAGAGACGCTAGCTAGAGAGACACACGCGGCAAACAATGGCAGCGCGTGCACAGACTCTCTGGTGCTTCCCCTCTCTTCCACTCTGTATTTCTCTCTTTCTCATTTGGTACCTCACTTCTTCTATCTCTCTCGATTATTTTCGCGCTCTCTCACTCTCCCTCTGACGTTCCCTTTTTATCATTTGGTACCTCACTAATTCTATCTCTCTCGATTATTTTGGCTCTCTCTCTCTCTCTCACTCACTCACTCGGGCTCTCTTTATCTCTATTTCTGTCTTTTTATTTGTCTGTCTCTGTTGCACTCACACCGGGTAGAGAAATATGTAGCTCGAGAGGTACCGGCCGGAGAAATGGAGACTTCGGGTTGTGCAGGGGAAGAGGAAGGGTGGAACAGGTTCCTGCCAGTGGTGGGTGGGTTTGGTGGGGGGAGAAAAGTGCGAGAGGGGTTAGGGTGCGGAGGGAATAGCGAGTAGGAGGGGAGAACTGGAATCCTGAGTAGCAACGGCGTAGCCAAGCTTAAAGTGATAGATCACTGTTTCGCAAAAAGATCACCTCATGCTTTGATATCAACGTGTGAACACTAACCTCCACGAAAAAGAATGTCATTCTTGATCCTCATTCAAAAAGATGTACGAATTTACGAGTATTTTGCCCCCCGCATTGTTCAGTTTAGGAAATTCTTTGGTCCAGTTTTTGCGAAAAGGGCACTCGATTGTAGTTAATTGGATTAAAATTGTTTTTCTTGATTGGGAATGGAATATATTTGTAATATTAATTCAATATTTATAAAAAAAATCATTAGTTTATTAAATTTTTATTCACAGTTCTTTACTTTTTGATGGGACAATAATTTAGGAACAATATTTAATGTTGTAGACATTTTTATTGACTTCGTTCAAACACCTGAACTGTTTAAAAAAAATTAAGTTGGCTACTTTAGGGAGCATTCTCCTGACCCCAAAAGTTGACGTTGTTTGTTAATGTCTAGAAACCGCTTACAATATTTTTTGAGTTTTGGTAAATTGAAAATTTTTATAATATCGTTTAGTAGAAGTTAATTTGAGAAGTATTTAATAATGCTTGTTGGTCTGGAGGAAAGAAGTCCGGACTGTGTCGGTCTAACGTCAAGGGTTCGATTCCTATCTACTGAAATTTTTTTTCTTTCTCAATTGAAATATCAATTTGTTTACGAATGTCAATTTTATTTAAATCCCTTATACATTAATTAGGGGAGAGTCGGGTAAAATGCCTAATTGGGTAAATTGGCAATGGTTAATAACTTGGCCAAAAATAAATATTAATCATAATTGTTTTTAATTATGAAGTATATTAAGGTGAAGATGATTTCTGTAAAGTTTCATGTTTATCAGTTTATTATTAAATAATTTATTAAGGAATTGTGAAAATGATGCTTTC
Organism: Ganaspis brasiliensis; assembly: GCA_037103525.1. Classification (NCBI taxonomy): domain Eukaryota; kingdom Metazoa; phylum Arthropoda; class Insecta; order Hymenoptera; family Figitidae; genus Ganaspis; species Ganaspis brasiliensis. Next base: position 4,369,854 of record JAZKLR010000294.1, read on the forward strand.
CAACGATAATTTTTTCATTTTTAAAGATTAGAAAACATGCACTTCTATCTCACATACGTACATAATTTTTTTTTTAAATTAATCCTTGAATATTTAGCTATCTAATCACTTTGACTTAATTTATAAAAATGAGTTCTAAAATGAAAATAATTAGTTTAATTACATCGTGTGTTTTTGGGTAAATTGCCTTGGTTAAATTGCCTATATGCTGTAAAACTTCTAAACAAGATACGTATGATACGGAAAATCTCTCGGGTTACACGTATATTTTGATGTAGAAACTAAATATCAAGTTGTTACTGCTTCTGTATAAAAAATCAGTGTTTTAACAAATTAATTATATTAATTATTGCATTTATATTAATAATAATTATAATAATTATGCATTGAAGAATCATTTTTAATATATATTTAAAACATGATTTTAAATAAGCGCGGGATGAATCAAAAGAAGTGCGCATGCGCAGAAAAAATACATAAGATTACGAGAGATACGTGTTGTCACGTGACTATAAAGAATCATGGCGGATTAACTTGTCACATTTGGCATTGAATGCCAAAATTTTCGTTTTCTTCCTAAAACTCACGCAGTTTTCAATCGAGCAGGTATTTTTGTAATTTATTATAGTGTTTAATTTACTTTTGTATGATTTTTTATAATTGTAGAAGCTTTATTTATTTGTTATAGACTTTATTTCCATTTTTTGTCGGCCTGCTTTGGATTAAAATTTTAGTTTTATGACAAAAAGATTATATTTTTGTATTCACAGCTAGTTCTTTTTTTAATATAAACAAGATAATTGATTATAGAAAATATATAAAAAAAAATTTTTTACTTTTATTCATATTTTTCCATATTTTTGTGCACAGGCGATTTGCCCAGTCGTGTGTCAGAATGGCGAATTTTGACATCAATATTTAAATAATTCTTTTTTCTATTTTTTCTGAAATAAACACTCAAAATGACTACCTTATTATATTCTTAAAGGATGTTTTCTAAATATTTGATGGTTTATATTTTTCAAAACTATAATTAAATACTTTTTTTTTTGCTCTAAACTTTACTATAGGCATTTTGGCCGACTCTCCCCTATACATTATTTTAGGGGACGTCCATTAATAACGTAATGTGTTTTTTTAATCTGTACCCCCCCCCCCCCTCCCGTCAAGTGAGATTGTTCATTTTTCTCTGAAATATGGGAGATATTATTTTTCAAATAGAAAAATGTGTTTTGTCTAAAATTAAAAAGCTGATGTAAGATTTTTATTGACGCCCTCCTCCCTTGTTAAGATTTGGTGAAACTCTGCCAGACCCTCCCCCTCCCTATTTTGGCCTCAAATAATTAATGGATGCCACCTTAAAATAAAAAAGGACAACAAATATTTTGATCACTTTAAAATTTTCACTATTTGTAAAACTTGACACATTTGAAAATTCATGCATAATTTGTTTGAAAATGCTTTTATACCTATAAGAAATTTTAAACTGCAATTTTTTTATTGAACACTCTCATAGAGTCTCATGACATTTCTCATAAAGAAAGCAATAAATCATTAATATAAAAGTTAATAGCAGAAGTTATTAAAAAAAAAATTTTTAAATGCAAAAAAAATGAAAGAAACATGAATTATTTTACGAATTTTTGATCAATTATAAACTATATATAGGTCAATCGATTCGTTTTGAGATAAGGAATATGAGTTTTGTATTCACTAAGGTGTACTCTTAGCATAAAAAAATATTTGGCAAAAAACTTTTTTTTTTTTTTTTGTTAAACAAAGGTGCTAAAAAAATTTTACTGTATATTTTCAAAAATCCCTGTGTCCAAATTTAGATATTTGTGAGCTTAATAAGCCATCAAAATTTTATTGTAATCCGTTGAAACGTTTTCGAGATATCCTGGCGACAAAAAAAGTTATATACATACATCTGTACATTTGCTTAAAAATGAAAATTTACGCTCTTTAGATGATACCTCGTCGATTTAGACTATTTTTTGAAAATGCAAATTCGTCCAAATAAAGATTTGTATTCTGGCATTTAAAAATTGTGTTCACTGAAAATTCGGTTAAACTAGATTTTTACTGAAAGAAAACTGGATTAAAATTAAATTCTGTTAAATAAAAAGTCAATTGAAAATAAATTCTGTAAAATTAAAATTCGGCTAATAATGAATTCGGTCTCCCAAAAATTCTGTTAACTAAACATCCGGATTTATTTAAATTTGATTGAAAACAAACTCGAAAATTTAAAATTTGTTAAAAAGGAATTCAAATTTGTTTCAATATCTAACAAAAAACTATAAAATAAGAATTTTATAAATAATGAATTTTAGAACTTAATCATACAGCCTGAATATAGATGGCGCTAGTGTGGCGGAAGAAACACCATGTTTCTACTTTAACAGCGGTTCAACGTAAACGATTCTGGCTTTTTTTAGAAAAAAAAGCTTCAAACCAAGATTTCTGAAAGAATTTTAATATTTTTTTGTTAAATTTATGCAAAAAGTTATTAAACTCACAAAAAATCAATATACATTTTTGGTTAAAATTTTGTATGGAGAACATTTGAATTTATTCTAATTTTAAACCTAATAGTTTTCTGAGTTATTGACTATGTTTTTACTACAAAGTTGTTATATGTGACCTGGACTGTGAAAAGGGGGCTTACGTGTCAAAAAATCATTTTTCACTTTTGCCGATTCTGTTAGATTTTGAGATGCTTTTTCACGTGGTGTAAATGAAAAAGTCGTAACTTGTCAAAAATTTTATCAAAACTAAACCTAAAAAAGAGGACTTTTGTGATTAAAAAAATGTGTTTTTTAAAAATCTGGAAAAAGGGGGAAAAAATGATTAAAATCGCTTAAAACTCCTTGCTTGGGGGTTTTTGGGGTTGCTGATTACGAATCCGGTGTCAGTTTCTTAAAATTCAAAATGGCGGATCCAACATCGCGGACAAAAAAATTAAAAACTTATCGGTACTCCAATTTCTTGAAGTCGGAGTGAAACGTTGTCACGTCAGAAGACGGCCAGCGCGATAACAATTATAACATTTGTAAGCTCACTTATTTAGTGTTATTCCTTTAGTAATTCGAAAATAGCAACTTACGCGAAAAACCTTTAAGTGTGAGGATAAAATATAAGAAACTGAATACGAGTGTCAATAACAATGAAGAATTTAACAATCGGACGGATTCGCTTGAAACTCGATAATTGGAACTTATTTGAAGTTGCAGATTACACAATTCATTGAATTCGCTCAAAACCAGTTTTAGATGAATCCATTAAAATTTTTATTTTTTTCAGATATTTTGAATTTGCTAAATTCGTAATCAGTGACCCCGAAAATCCCTGAAGTGCCAGTTTTAGGCGAATCCGATAAGTTTTTAATTTTTTTGTCCGCCATATTGGATCCGCCATTTTGAATTTCAAAAAACTTATGCTAGATTCGGAATCAGCGACCCCGAAAACCCCCGAGTAGCTAGTTTTAAGCAAATCCGATAAGTTTTTAATTTTTTTTGTTCGCCATATTGGATTCGCCATTTTGAATTTTCAAAAACTAACACCGGATTCATAATCAGCGACCCCAAAAACCCCCGAGTAAGGAATTTAAAGCCATTAAAACGTGAAGAAGTATCAATATTAACTTTTTAACTTTAAGATTGTTTTTCTCGAAATTTTGTTTTTACACGTAAACCCCCTTTTCACTGTTCAGTTCACATATTAAAAATTTGAGCCAGTATCATTTTGACACATGACTTAATTTTAGATTGTTATATTGTACAGAATGGAAATGTTATTTTGTACAACTGCTAAATGATATTTTGTACAATTTTGAATAATGAATTTGTTATTTTGTACAATTTTTTAAAAAAGCTAAAATATTGTACTCCCAATGTTTTATTGCTTTTTTACAAAATTGTACAAAATAACAAATTCATTTTTAAAAACTGTACAAAATAACATTTAACAGTTGTACAAAATAACATTTCCATTCTGTACAATATAACAATCTAAAATTAAGTCATGTGTCAAAATGATACTGGCTCAAAAATTTTAAAAGATTTTAAATATTTATTTATTTTATCTCTATATTTTTATTTTCGTAAAAAATTGTCTATTTATTTTATAATATTGTGATGATTTTTGCTTTCATGTAAAATTAAGAACAAATTTTCGTGAAATAATTACTAGAAAGCAGGACTTTCGTTAAATAATAATACTTAGCAAGTTCTTTTGCAGAGTACGTTTTGAAGATAATCCTGATTTTATAACACCAACAATTTCTTTGAAGCATCTCAGTAAAAAAGTTGGTAATATATTTTTTTTTAATTTTGGCTAGTTGGATGAAATTTTCGTTTCAATATTTTAGGACTTTTCCCTAGTTATTATCAGATTAATACGTGAAAATGTTGAAAAATAACCAGAACTTCACTAACACTCAGGTCTGCAAAATTCCGTTCGTGTCTGTTAAAAGAAAAATGAGGGGTGATTCTTGTAGATTTTTTGACGCAGAATCAGAACCTGGCCTTAAAAATGGCCTATTAGTGTAAAAGTACCAATTACTGCGATGTGAAATCGAAGTCCGATAAAATATTGGAAAAGAAGATAAATATAAATTAATGAAAGATAAATATTTGATTGATTTTAAAAACACTCTTGTTATTTATTGAAGTAGAATACTCTTTGCTGGTATTACTACGAGTCTGCACCAATTACTGTATCCCACTTACTGCGACGAGAATAACGCGTATTTGAAGGTTAGGTTGTTCGCAGTAATAGAAACACGTACATGTTCCAATTACTGCGATAGGTAGTAATTTAAACTTGAATAATTAAATAATTAATTATTTAAAAGTACATCTTAATTGGAAATTGTGTTGAGTAAGATTTTAAATAATTTTTTCAATTAATTTAAATTAATTTTATACTCTTAAAAATTGCATAATAACTTTTTTCAAAAGAATTTCAGTAATTGGTGCATTTACAGATGTATTAGATACATCTACCCTACGTCAGGATTTGTTGTAATATTAGATTAAATGGACTAAAAATGTCCATTTTCGTAAATTTTTTATGATTTACCAAAAAGGTAAATAAAAATATTTAGGATAAAAATATGTTTACATTGATTGTCTTGAAAGAAATAGTATTTATGCTTGTTCCAAGAATAAGATATTTGGCGTAAACTCTGGTCTGCTTCTGTCATGCGCAGAACAGTTTGACATAACCTCAAATTCATGAGTCTATAATATTTTATACTAGGGCCGATTATAAACATAACTCACAGGTACTTAATCGAATGCATTTTTGCATTGGCGCAAGAAAAGTTTTTTCTCAGTGTTCCTCAAAATTTCTGGATCTGAGTTATTACTCGACGAAGAGTGAAAATTGAACCACTCCAATCAGAGTGAGTAACGCTGATTGATAAAGTGAAAAATCACTCTATAAGAGTGAATCTTTTAGAGTGATTTTTCACTTTAATTCGAGCGGAAATTCAATCCAAGCAAAAAGTGAACACTCGCTTTAGTTTTAGAGTGAATTTCCACTCGAACTGGAGTGAAGTTTTACTCCATAAGAGTGAGATCTCACTCTGGGTTGTCTCAATTTTTACTCTTTGTGGAATGAAAACTCATTCAAAAAAATTTAGAACGACGTTCTATAATTCTATATGCATGTTTAACTAGAGGAAAAAATTTCAAATTTACATAACTTTTTTTTCAAAAATCGTAAAATAATTTTCAAAAATGGGTTTTGCAGCTTAAGAGAGTACTATACGATACCATTTATGAAAATGAAAAAAAAATTGATAAATTACAAAAAATTCACGAAAATGTCAAAAATGGACATTTTTTGTCATTTTAAGCTAATGATGGGCCATTTTTAAGGTCAGATTCTGATTCTGCGTAAAAAAATGTACAAGAATCATCCATTTTTTTTGTAACAGACATAAAGAAAGTTTTGCAAGCCTTTTTAATTATCGTCTCTAGGAGTTTTTTTTATTGCTGTGATTTCTGCATTGCGATCAAGGGATCCCCCGGAAGCCGCGGGCAGCTTCCGGAAACTCTTCGAGATTGTACAAGTGTGAATGGATTAGGCTTTAAAAGCAATGTGTCAAGTCTATAACTCTATATCTATAAAATATGTATATTATAGATCTCACTAGTTAACTTCTTACCCTTTTCAAAAATTTGCAATAATTGGTATTTTTAATATTTGCAAATATATGTAATTAATAATTCGTAAAAAAAACTAATACACGATCATTAATTGTCAATATATTTCTACTGACTTGAAAGTTTTAAATTGTTAAATTATTTTTCATTTTAAATATATTTTTTTAAATTGTTTCATTTTTGTCTGTAAATCATACGGAGATCTTGTAAAATTTTATTCTATCAAGTCAATCAAATTTATTGACGTATGTCATCACCGTTTAGAATTACTGAAAAAAAAAACATCAGTAAAATTTATTCACTCAGATTCCTGATATTTACTGTGAAGTTAAAATTGATTCAAATATAATGAATGATAGAGAAATAGGTATCGAAATTAATTTAATACACGCAAAGAAAATTAATTATAAATTTTATTAAAATGCTTTATAATTTATAATATCAGTTAATTTCAATATTTTATCAATGATCAATGATTTAGATATTTTAGGAAACAAATTCAGTCTTTATATTTTAGATTGCAAAATTTTTTTGAAAATATTTCCATGTGAAATAAATTTTGTTCAAATGAACACTCAGAAATTTGGGGAACATTTGCTAATGTCAAAAAACATGTTTTTTATTGTTTCAAAAAATAGCCCACAAAAAAATAAAATTAAGTCAATAATTTTCAAAATAATCTCTTTCAAATAAAATTTTTTAAATATTTGTATTTTAGTACAGTATTAGTGTAAGATTAGAAATCGTAAAGCCCTATTATTTAAAAACCATGTGACGAAATCGCCGAAAGACTTTTGAGGGGGCATTGTCCTGTCTTTCTCCCCGCACTCCTCCTTTCTCTTTATCTCTCACATCCTCAAGAGAACTATAAGATTGGAATGCGGGAAAGTCCGAATTGGAATTTCTTCCTTTGTTACAATGAAGCAAGTACACCGAGCGTTACTACGAATAGAGTACGTTCATTTTCCTTCGTCGATGCACAGTTTCGGTTCATAAGGGGTAAATTTGATCGCACAGTTCCTCTCGATGTATTTAATCTGCACGCCGCTATGTATGGTCTTGGTTATTCATGGTGGTCGGGTGATGGGGTTCTGGGAGGGGGTATGGTGTACCAGGAAGGGTGGTGTGGGGTGGGGGCGAGATATTGATCAAAACCTACCCTGGCACCAACTCCTCCCCATCCCACACCCCCTCTCTAGCCCGGCCGAGCGCAGCCAGTGATTCTCATTTCAAGAATTTTTTTTTCAATCTTACAATTTACATACGCACTCACATTAACACTTGACCATCAATTCTTCATCGATTAGGATTAGATAAATCGTGACATAAATTTTTAGTCTGATTTTTATCATAATTTTATTATTGTCTAGAACCATTTAATCGTTTGGTCTGTTTCTTGCCCCGAGGTATCTTTCAAATGGTCGTAAATGTGTCTTGGAGTCTTAAATGCCTTGTTTATAGAGTTTGAAGTTAAAGTCTAGACCTTAAATGACCTCTTCCAGTGCATCTATGGAAATTTTTGTCGACCAAAGTCAAGTTTCTACATAGTAGTTCCAAATAGATTGTTTCTCTCTTTCTCTCTCTGAGTCAAATCTCTTGCTTGGTGTGTCTTAACCACCGGGCGACTCGGTTGACCACCCTAAGTACTAACCACACTTGATGTTGCTCAACCCGGTATTGTAAATATTCCTATTGAATTGTTCAGTTTCTGAAAATCATGTAAATCTTTCTTAGAATCGTTCAAAAGTACATTAATTCAAATAATCATTTAACTGATTAGATTAGTTAATTAGAGTTTCTCCATGTATATTTCTGTCGTGCATCACTTTTTAAATCAACTTGATAAAAAATTTGGATTTAGTCATCTTTCCGATAGTTAGTCGAAGGTTTTTTTTTATATTTGTCTTTGAATGATAATTTGACGGCTAACAAATCCGTGACATATACTTTGTCCTGCTTACCTATATATGAGGACAATACGGAAACGCGCACGTGTGACTGGATAATATAATTATGGACAATTGTATTCACCTGTTCATAATCTTGTGAACTATAATTACATATACTGTGACAATCGTATTGTCAGAAGATAAAGTTATCGTTTATAATAAAATTCCATCTAGTGACAATGCCAATTGTAGGTGACATAATGCCGTGAGTACCTGCGCTTGACACATAAAATTTATGAATATATTTATTTATTTATAGTGCGTAATACCTTTTTTGAACCAATAATAATGACATTCAACTTTTGCAAAAATGAGTTATTTTTAAGTGACTATTTTTAAAACTGGGATCATTTGTTAAGTGTAAGGAAACTATTGTTTGGTTTGGCTTTACCTCTTTTAAGATAAACAATCTTCTTTTACGATAAACAATCTTTTTTAGGACAATCAGGCTTCTTTAAAGAACAGAACCTTTTTTACGAGATACAATTTTTTACCCTAGACAAATTAAAAGTTACCATTCTATATTAAGAGTATTTTGAGTTGACAGTAGAGAGATACTTTTTTAATCAATCTGACGAAAATAAATGGACTTGATGCACGCTGATAAAGAACTGAAAAATCAATGTTTACCGGGAAATTTTTACGATTGTGGTAGCACGCGCGCGTAAAAAGCGGACACTGAAAGTACGTATATACATACCAATAACATACCTGTACGCGCCTAACAATCATAAAACTTACGTACTTTTGTACGTGTATTGTGCTGCTAGCGTGTCGTTCACGTCATTGAGCGATTTTACGCCATGAGTCAGTAAAATAAATTTTATTTCATTGACATGAATTCGGACAATATCAGATTCAATCGCTTCAAGTTTAATAAATGAAGACTGCATGCAAATCTCAGTTAAATTATGCGCATGCTTGCTCACCTACAGGTGTAAAATTGGTACTAAATATGACTGAATAGTAAGTGAATAGAGTAATAATAAATTGTAGGCATTTATAGTTATAGTTATAGTTGGAATAACTGATATTTTGTTATCAAATTTGTATTTTTTAAGCAGTGGTACTTAACTTCTGGTTATTGCTAATTTCGGGTACGATTGTAAGATTACGAGTACAATCGGAAATATTCGTATTAATTCGGCTCTGCTCGAAAATTTTCGACATCTCTCGACAACTCTTGGTACCTTTCAGGATTTTAGTCAACGTTCGTCAATTTTCGGATAAGATTTGAACTTAATCGAACATGGGATAAAATAGACGATTTATAAATTCGAAACGTTACATCCAGCAAACATAACCTTTAATTTTTCCTAAGAATGGTATTTTTATATAAAAGCCAGAATTTATATTTGTGTCCGAAACATAAATAAATGCCTCTGTTTTCGTATTTTTCTCCAGTTTAACAAATTATTTGCTAGTTCGAACTAGCTATTATTTCTTAACATCTTTATTTTTCCTCGCACATTTAATCATCGCCAAGAAGCAGACTGTCGTCACTTTATTTTTATCCTCTTTCTCCGAGGTGGTCTATCGACTTGTCTTCTTATTCGAGATTTTATTTTCGACGCTTCTAACTTAATGTAATTAATCTCCGTGAAAGACGATAATTTTTTAATCAGTTTAACTGTGCACTATAGTGGGGTCATTTTAAACTACAACAACCGGATGATATAATTGTAAAGTTAAATAGTTTTTTATAATTTTAAAATGTAAAATTGACGTGTGGTAGAATTTGAAACAGGAATGATTTAAGATTATATATTTTTCGATTATACTCTCCTAATTCAGCGGAATCAGTTTGATGTTCGTAAAATTGAAAAGTACTCTTGTAAAATAATCTGATGACTTGAAAAAACTGTGTTAACTCGTTGTCATCAGTTTACCTCAGGGAAAGACACTTATGCTGGAGTATAACAGACCACGAGTCTCGTTCGATAAGGTACAAGGAACCCCATAGTGTCGCCGCTGGTTTTAATTACGAGCCAATTAATTAACACAGTTTTTATAAACCCCTTGTCGTGTTTAAACATCCCATGCGGGAGTATTAAAACTCACATCCCTCGCACTTTCGTCAAACTTGACCCTTTCAAAATTACCTATATGCTGTGTCGTTAAACAATTAACTACTAAAAATACAAATTTGCGAACAGGGACTTATGTCAAATTAGCGCAAAATACGGATTATATTAATCGTTTGCTTAACTCTTTCACGAGCCCATTCATAACCAATTTTTTTTCTCCCTCTTATTTTATTTATTCTCCTTCTTATTCAGAGTATAGGATTTTTCAATTTAAATACCTAAATCTTTAGAATCCATATTCGGTAGCTCTTAAAGTAGCCTTGTATTCCTGTTCTTTAGTACAAGATTACGTATCGTTCGTGACAGGGCAGACTACTTAAAAGAAGAGTGTGGCACTTTCAAGAAGTGCTCTCTTAACTTTCGATAAATTCAAGCGCATTTGTCTGGTCACAAAACGTGTGGTCGCTGAATTTTCTTCTTTACAAACTCCATTCAATAAGATATTCTTTAAAATTTACCCTAAACTGGGTTTTCTCTACTTTGTAATACCTTAACGCCCAAAACCACATAATCTCCTTAAGAAAACGATTATTTTAATTTTGGTATAGAGGCGCTTTTTGCATCTTGTTTTTCGTGCTTGTTTGTCAAAACAGTAAAAAACAACAAATCTCATCATTTGGATTGGCATCATTTTTTATAATTCAAAAACGTAGCTTACTGCTACGCGTCTTGACTAGTAATTTTATGAATAAAAAAAAATGTCCCTTGGCAAGAGTCTTAAATCAAAATGCAAAATCTAGTGTTGCCAGAGAAAGAGATAACAAAGCATGAATAGATAATTGCAATAGGCATTGATTAGGTTTTTTATTATTATTTGAAAGGGTACATAAAAATAGGTTTTTGATTTTAATTTATTTTTTTTTTTTTTTTGCTCTTGCTTGATCTGTAAAGACATAACATGTCCAAACAACAGTTTGGACCTAACCTCAAAAACAATGAAATGGTACTTTTTGTTCGATAGAATCTGAAGCCGACTTAACATTTATACATTTCTAGAACCAATAGAAAGCTTGAATTGTGACCTTTAAAATGCTTTTTCAAAAATTATGCTACGACGATTTTTGACGAAGATATGATGTTTTACTTACAATGTGACTTTTTTCAAATGTTAATAACACACCAATAGTGAGTTATGGAAAAAAATTATTTTAAGTCAAAAATCATCGTAGATATACTGGTCTCATACCAAGATCAGGGAACTTTTTTTTGTGGGCTGTGTTATTAATACACCAGAAACATAATCATAATAACCATACATTAATAACAAAATCATCAAGATTGTTAAAAATTCATTAGATGTAACACATTGGTATCTTGATATAGGTTTTTACAGACTATAGACGTGATAGTTCATTACCTTTTTTATTCATTCATATCTTTTTCGGTATAGGATTTTAAGGGTAATTTACACCAGTTTATCCATTTGTTTTTCTAGATAGATTTTTAACGTAGTAGAGTGTAGTAAGTTCATTACATTCTTCATTCAATTGAATAACTAACTTACAAATACGGTGTAGATTACATTCTTCATTCATTTGTATATCTAAATAAGTTCTTACACCACTTGTTCAGATAGGATGGTTTATTTATATATAGCGTAAATAAGTTACCCTTTAATTAAATATTTAATTAAATTATTTTTAAACATAACAAATACCTTTAATTAAAGAACGAAATTTTCGTTTTTAATAAGAATAAGAGAATTACGTTCTGACAATTTTGAATTTAATTAAATTTCAAGGTCTTATTGGATGTTTCGGTGGAAAATAGTGTTAACGGAGTTTCTTTTTTAGAGGGGGTAGGATGTTTTCAAGGATCTTGGTCCGTGAGTTCTCAGCCTTCTCAACCCTGTTCTTTCTCTTCTCTTTTCATTTCTTCTCTCTCTCTCTTTCAGCTTGTCTGTTTCTCTCTCTATTTATCTCTTTCTCTCTCACCCGTACGCACACAGACAAAGTTACAATACGCAACAGAGTTGAGAAGCTCGAAGTTAGGTTCCTTCTTTCTCGTTTTTTCTCCTTCTTACTCCTTCTCTTGAAGCCAGGGAACGAACAGTGAGTAAATGTTCTCTCTGGGGGTCAATGTACAGGCGCACGGCGTGACCGAAATCACACACACGCTCGTTGCAACCCGCTCGACTGTGACTTCTCTCCTTGTCTTCATTTGGCCTCTAATTGTTCCTTGTTGATGATGCCGGTATGCCCACCGACTCCTGGACGGATCATCCGTCGAAAGTTTGAGTAGCACTCAAACAGCCGTATACAGGTCGTACCATCCTATCCAACTTTCACTTGCATTTTTCATAATCGCCTCTCTCTCGTTCACTCAGAGAAACGATTGGGTAATAATTATTGTTCGAATCTGGATCAGCAGAGGTGATCAAAAAATTTCCAATGGTCCTCAAATGAAGAAATATCACAAAGTTTGACCTGTCAACAACTTTACCATGATCTTGAAATGGACAATTGACAAAGTTTGTCTAATTGGGTTTAATTGTTTTTTCTTTTTGCTCGAGGAAATATTGCTTATTGCCATGGTTAGAAAGAAGTCGAAAAAGAAGTTTTATTCGTTGTTGTTATTGTTGTGGATTAGAGAATGAGTTTATATGGTTATAGATACGCATTGGTCAATTTTTGCAAACATTACTCAATTGCAGTATTATATATTTCCTCGCGTACTTCATACATTTATCTCATCCAAAAGAATGTTAGGATACTTAAAGAAGTTTCAAGATTTTAAGGAATATTTCAAAGTACATCAAAGGCTTGAGACTTTAACTTGATTCATAATTATTTCAAAACTTAGGTCCTCTAGTTTAGGATAAACATCTGCAATAGTAGTTGATAATGCTTGTTACTATAGTTGATGACAGTACTTTATCTACTATTGTAAATTTTAATACTTCGTCTACTGTAGTAGATGACAATACTTTATCTATTTTTATAAATTTTAATACTTCATCTACCATAATAGATGTCGATACTTGATCTACCATAATAGATGTCGATACTTGATCTGCCATAATAGATGTCAATACTTCATCTACCATAATAGATGTCAATACTTCATCTATCACAGTACACGAAGTACATAAATAAAGTATCCTAATTCCGGAAAGATTTCAAAGTAATTCAATACGAGTATATTCACGAGTTGTTTACCCCTTGGGATTTCATCATTGAAGCACCTTCTGGATTATTGCGTGATATCAGGCAGAAACTGCCACCGATACTACATCCATCATCCTTGCAGGAAGCCTTCTCGAATTCTATTCCAAACAAGGAAGAATGGCTCGAGCCAAACAGGTGGGCAGAAAGAAGAAAAAAAATCAGCGTAACCAACTAAAAATCATGGGGGATTTGTCCAACTCCTTCTAATTTACTCAGTGTGAGTTTCCTCTCTCTCGGCGTCTCCTTGGCGACGAACATAACTAGGTAATACCTCTGGTCGAGGAAGATCCCACTTAAAGGTGGGTCTATTACCGTCTTCGGACAATGCCGTTGGCTCCTTTAGATCAGGTTAGGTCGCAGTGTATCTACCTGCGCGGGAGAGGAAGAGAGAGCTATCTTGCGTGTTGTGGTGGGGCCCAGAGGCCCCTCGAGGCACGGGAAGGAGGACGAAGAGGGCCCTCGAGTGTCGCAGAGGCCAGATTAATGGTCCCAAAGAATTCTTGGTAGGCTACTATACGCTTAGACTGAACTCGCCACGCCAAATAGAAGATCGTATACGTAACGCGTTTTCAGACATTATTTTCCAGCAACCATCATTCTTACCTCTAAATCTTGTAGGAAATATTTAATTCCACCTCACTCACCAGATATTTATGGTGTCTCTTTCATATTACGCGTCTGTCATCAGCATCAATATTTATTCCACCTTAAATCTGGCTATATTTTCAAGTTTATTTTCTTACTCTGTTGACGATTATTTTTAATTATTCTCATGTTTTATTTATACCTTGTGGTCATGTGAAATAAGTGGCGTTAGTCAATTATTGTTTTACCATTTAGCAGTTAAATAAGTACTCTCTGAGACAGAATTAGTGAAAAACTACTTATGAAATGATAAAAAGTCGTCCACAAAATGAATTAGTATTCTACTAAGAGTTAGTAAAAAATTATTAATTCTTAGTTAAAAAAAAAAACTACAAATTGATGGTAAAAACTACAAATTTGCATTATTCCATTTTTACTATAATGGATTTGTAGTTGTTACAATCAATTTACATGTTTTTACTAACAATTAGGGGCCGTTCAAAAAATAGTAACGCTTTTATAGATCTATTTTGACCCCCCCCCCCCCCCCTCTATAAGCATTGCGTATTTATTTAACAGTCCTTTAGTAATTTTTCACTAATTCTTAGGAGAAATTTTTATTAATTCATTTTGTGGACAATATTCCATCATTTAATTAGTAGTTTTTCACTAATTATATAGTACTTTTTGCAAAGAATTCAATGCTCATAAAATCAAAAAGATTAAAATTTTTTTTAAACTACTTATTCATTTTGATTTTCAGTGAAAAATTAAATATTTTTAAACCCATTCGTCATTTTGTTTTTGTTTTTTGTAATATTAATGGAAGAATTTCAGTCCGTTGCTGAGGGGTGCCAATTTCTTTCCTGGTTTAGTTTTAGATAAAGAATTATGTTAAATTATCGAAAATTAAAAAACAAAAATAAATTTGACCCTTCTAGAATTAATTTTTTTTAAACTACAAATTTGGAAAATCCATCCGGTAGATTGTAATTTTTTTTTTTTTTTTTAGAAAAGTGGGAAAAAAACTAGTGATGGAAAATAATAAAACTTGTGAATCAAGTTCAATTATAAAAAAAATTAACATTTTTTTACAAATAAAAATGTTTAACTTGATCAAAAATGTATTTTTAAAATTTCTGATTTTATACCTTAATTTTATGTCTTAAATTGTGCAAAAAGAAAATTGGCACCCCTAAAGCTAGATTTAAGCTAAATTTTTTTCTTACATTAATTGGGTCCCAAAAAAAAACAAGCGAGGTCAAAAATATAAAATCTGAACTTCCAACTTTATACTTTAATGTCTTAAAAAAAAAAAAAAAATTTAAAATTGAACTTTTCTTTTATTTTTTAGTTTTTTTAATCACCAATTTATTTACACGTTTTTTTTAATGATTCTTTCGAAACCATAGCATCGAATTTCAAAAAAATTTCATTTTTTCAAAAAATAAAAATTCTGAAATTACTCTCTAAATCTGAATTAGTAGTTTTCTACTAAGAATTAGTAGTTTTCTACTATGAATTAGTCAAATTCATGGCTCATTTTTCTCTAATTCATATAGTAGAAAACTACTAATTCTTAGTGGAAAACTACTAATTCTTAGTAGAAAACTACTAATTGAAATAGTGAAACTTTACTTTTAAAAAAAGTAGATTTTTTTACTAATTTAATTAGTAGTTTTCTACTACAAAATTAGTAGTTTTCTACTAATTCTTAGTAGAAAACTACTAAGAATTAGTCAATTTCTTACTATTTTAATAGTAGCTCACTTTTCGCTAATTCATTAGTTGAAAACCACTAATTCAGATTTAGAGAGATAGCTATAATTAAGATATTTTTTTTTTGATCAATCTGCATGTTCTTAGGGCCCAAAAGGTACAAGAAAAATAATATAGTACTAAGGTCATGAAAATTTAAGGGGGTCAAAATAAGGGGTGGTGCCTTAATATTTTTTTCATTGATAAGTGGTTGTCCATAAATTACGTCACACTTTATGGAATAGATCTAGAGAATTACTGTGACAACCTTTAAAAAATTTTAAAGTTCCCCATGTAAAAAATGAGGCAAAAAGGGGGAGGGGCGGAAGTCAAAATTTGTATGACATAATTTAAATAAAATAACAATTCTATCGTTTCATACAAAAACAGTTAAATTGTTTAATAAATAACATTTTAACAAACACATTTTAAACAATATTTTTTAAAAAACACACAATTTTGTTATTATATAAAAGGAATTAAAACTTTTAAACTAAGGTCGTTTAAATGTTTTGAAAACTTAATATCTTTTGAACAGACAAAATTTTCGGTTTTCTGGTTGCTTCCGTTCAGGTATTCTGCACCGTTTTAAACGAACAATAACTCTGGGTCCTTACTCATTGTGAAATAAATTCCTTGGGATACTAAAAGTTCAGTTAGGCCTATCTGATGTCAAAATAAATCATATTTTCATAAATTTTGTTTTCATTAATACACGTATTTGGTTAGAATTTTTGCTAAAAAAAGAAAAAAAAATAGTGATCCTTGATTCAGACACACTTTATTTTATGCTCTTGCACTCTTTTTTTTTTAATTAGTTCGTTACATTTTCAATAACAGGTCTGTACTTTTGAATAGCTAGACAAAAAAATTAATATACATAATTTTTCCTGTACTTCATTAAATTAAGAAAAAATTTTCAAAAAGTTAAAGAAAAAAAGTTTTTTATAACTGTTCAACATATTGTAATGATGTGAATGATAAATTAAACATTTGTCAAGCATTGACCAAATAAATATCTAAATTTAGACACAGGCGTTTTTGAAAATAAGACAAATTTTTTTGAGCACCTTTTTTCATTAAAGAAAATTGTTTTTTAACAAAAATTTCCTTATCTCAAAACTAATCGATTAGCATATATAAAGTTTATAATTTATATTATACCCAGTTTTACGAGTTATATATAAACAAAGTCTACGCTAACACTTAAGAGAAACATTATAGATATAATAAACTACTATTGTCGGAAAGTGTCATTTGCATTATCTACAGAATTATAATATAGTGTTATTAGTTAATCGCAAGTTAAATATAGTGTTATAAGTTGATTGTTATTTAACCACTGTATAATTAGGCGAGACCTATTTGTAAATTAGTATCATTAGTTAATTATACATAATTTAAAAACTCGACTGATTATTATTTGATGTACATAGGTATAGGGTGAATTTTCGTCTGGTTTGAAGAGTGATAAGTACTTTTAAAAGTAAAGGATTCTCATGATTTTTCGATCTTACACTGCATGTCGATCCAGCGTAGTCTTTCGAAGAGAATTCTGGATTACAAGTTCCCAAGTAGAAGTTGAAAGCAAATGATGACGTTGAGTGGAGATTTAATGAGGAAAGAGGAAGAAAAAATTGTACACGTACACGTATCAGAGAAAAGTCTCTGCTTTCCACCAACATTGATTTACTCTCGAGGGGGAGAGAAACTTTGCTACCTATTTCTGTTGGTTACCTGGAATTTTCCATTTTGTAAATGGAGAAACATCCAAGCTTTGTGTTAGAATCAAGACTTACGAAAACTTTTCTCACTGGACAATGTTACAATATTGTCCAGTGAGAACCGTTTTCGTAAGTTGCCTGTTGTCTCAAAATTTACCTGCGTTTACCTGAGTCGAGCATTTTAAATCCTAATAATGGCAGTTTAGACCCAAAGTTACCTGATTTTACTTCCCCTTCATAACTTAGGTCGCGGTTAGAACCTCGTCATCACCTTTGTATCATCCCCGAGCTTGTCTTAGATCAATTTTCGAGGCGTTTCCTCTCACCGAATAAGTTGTTAGCAAGAAGTGGAGAAAATTCTCTGTATTGGATATTATACTTCTGATTCTAGGCTAGGACGTTCTCAGTCCTTTACATTTACAAGAATACTTGACTGCGATGTGGTTTGCCTACCTGATCCTACTTTAGATGTGTCAAAACATACAATTTGTCAGGAGGTTTGCTTTTAAACAGGGTCTTTATATTTTGAATTACTGGACCAAGTTTATTTTGCATTAAAAAGAGATGTCTAATCGTTAGCCGAGATTTAGGCGATGAGTTAATAACTCAAAATCAGCAGGTGTATTTTTATCTTTCTCGAAAATAACGCGAAATGTTTACTTATTTAAATAGGTAAATATTGGTAGATATACAGATATAGATATGAGAGTAGACTTAGGTAATTTTTTTATTTTGTAAAACACGAATTTGATATGGAAAATTGATGTATTATTTGTCGAAGGGAAAACAGTAATTAGGTATAATTTATTTTTTACAATTTCGTGAAAAATTAGATACGTACTTAATGCATTAAAATTCTGAAGTTTTTGAAGATACGTCTAATTTTTTTATGTTAAATCTAGGTTATTTTCAAATTTAGAGTCATTGAGAGTTAAGTACTTTAAAGTTTAGGAAAATTTAATTTGAAAGTGCTGATTTTTCCTACGTACGCATTTTCTGTGTTTTATAACACCCCTTGAAAATTGTCGTATTACTTTCAATTTATTTTACATCGGCGCAGTATTTATTGCGAAATTCTTGTCTCATATGAAAGGATAATCGTAACCGCACCTACGCGAAACTTTCCCCTGTACTACTTGTGCGTTCGGCGAAAAGAAACTACACTTCCATTGTACATGGATCTAAAAGTAAAAAATTATGTTTCGAAATATTTTTAGAAAAATACTCAATGATATTTCTTTAAAAGTTTGGCGTTTTTTTATATTTTGAAAATTATTATTTTAGTTCTTGAATTTAGCTGTTGATTTTTAGGTTATAATTCCAGGGATTACAGAATGGCGGCTTTTCAAATTTTAGCACCTATTTAACAAGTTGTTACTTACAATGGAAAAATATTTTTAATTTAAAATTATGTGAAAGACGAGACTTTAGTCAATTTATATTTTACTATTTACTCATTAAATGGTGATTAACATTTATTTTCCGCAGTAGGCCAACATTTATTAATTTTATCTTTTTTATGGTCTACTACGAAAAATTTAATTGAATTTTTGTTGATTGAAGGTATACATAATAAATGTTCCAATGATATAAAAAATAAATTCTATTTTGTAGTTTTTGAATCATCCCTTTAAAAATATTTGCCTAAAATGACGGCCGCGCCAAATCCTTAATGTGTAAGTTGATAAATAAAAGTCGGCTGAAATCTTGTCTGTCACATTTTTTTAATTTTATTATTTTCGGGTAATCTCTCTAAAAGTAGAGTATACGATGACCGGGATTTTAGACAAATATTTTTGAAGCGGTTATTATTTAATAGAGAAATGTACATCAAGATTGTCTTTACAGCTATCTGGTAAATAAGGTTAATGTAATTTTATTAATTTCGAGTAATTCGAATAAAAAGTTTTAACTAACCTCACGATCATCACCTATCCATGGCGGAATATGGGACAGGGTTGCCACAGGTCAGGGAATTCAGGGAAATCAGGGAAAAGTCAGGGATTTTCATAAAAAATACTGGAAAAATGCAAAGAATCTCTAAAAAAGATGAAAAATTATATTTTTCCGAAATTTACTAAATAAATTTTTGGAAGTCATATTTTAAACATACTAAAAATAAATAATGTTTGCAATCTGAAAAATAATTATATTTCACAATTTATCAATTTCTTCAATTTTTAACAATTCTTTTCTATTATGATTCCGAGCCAGTATCATTTTGACACATGACTTAATTTTAGTTTGTTATATTGTACAGAATGGAAATGTTATTTTGTACAACTGCTAAATGTTATTTTGTACAGTTTTGAAAAATGAATTTGTTATTTTGTACAATTTTTTAAAAAAGCAATAAAACATTGGAAGTACAATATTTTAGCTTTTTTAAAGAATTGTACAAAATAACAAATTCATTTTTCAAAATTGTACAAAATATCATTTAGCAGTTGTACAAAATAACATTTCCATTCTGTACAATATAACAATCTAAAATTAAGTCATGTGTCAAAATGATACTGGCTCATGATTCCGACTAAAGTTTTCAACATTTTCATTACTTTTCAATTATTAACTTCAATTTTCAATTATTTTCATTATTTTTCAATTTCTTCGATAAGTCTTAAATTTACTTTACGAAAATTTCAATTATCTTTTTTTTCAATTTACCATTATTTTCATTATAATGCAATTATTTTCTTCCACTGCACTTCAAATATATTTTGTATTTTTTCCAATTATTTTTTTTAAATTAAAATTATTTTCTTCGTTTTCAAATTATGTATATCATCTTAAAATTATTTGTCTAAATTTTTAATTATTTTCATTATATTTCAATTAATTTTCTCAAATTTGAATTTTTAATTAGTTACCTCAACTTTGAATTGCTTTCTTCAATTTTTAATAATTATTCAAGGATTTCATTTTGCAAGTATTTATTTCAATTTTTCAACATTTTTATTATGTTTCGATTAATTTTCTAAAATTTCAGTTGCCTATTGATTCTAATTTTAAGATCATTTTTCAATTATTTTTTATTTTTTAAATGATTTTTCATTAATTTTCTTCTTATGCAATATTATTTTCTTCAACTTTTAATTAATTTTATTCAGTTCCAATTATTTTCCTATTTTATCGGTAGTGAAAACATTTTCTCCAAATTTTCGAATTTTTTTTTTTATTATTTATCATAATTTCTAAAATTGTGGTCCAAAATTTCAATTTATTTCTATTATTCAATATATATTCTGGAATTCTTTTTCATTAATTTCTGAGATTTTCAATAATTTTATTGATAACTCAATTATTTTCTTCTATTTCATAGATATTTTGTAATTTTTTCAATTATTTTTGTCAAATTTACATTATGAAATTTAATTTTCTATTATTAATATATTTTTCAATTATTTTTCCAAATTTTTATTAATTTTATTTTTTTCAATTATTAATCTCTAACATTTCCAATTATTTTACCCAATTTTTAATTATTCTAATTTCTTCAAATAATTTATAATATTATCAATATTTTCAATGAATTTGCAAAATTTGTAATTATTTTAATTTTTTTCAGTATTTGAAGTCCAACTACATACATATTTTCAAATATGCAATTTTTTAAATTTCAATTATATTATCTTCAATTTCTTTTTCCAATTCTAAAATGTTATTCATAAATAAAACTTGTTTTACTCATATTTAAATATTATATTAAAAACATTTATAATTTACGCTAACACAAGCCTCAGAAACTAATCGCGCTCTAGCGCGCGTTGTATAATCTAGTTTTATAGTAAATATACAGATGAAAAATTGGTTTTAAAAACTCAATAAAGGTCAGGGAAAAAGAAAAAAATTGGTCTGGAAATCAGGGAAAAGTCAGGGAAAATTATAATAAAATATTTGTGGCATCCCTGTGGGAGACGTGACTTTAGACATTTCTTATTTCACAACTTAATTTATTAAAGAACAAAAATTATTTTCCCTGGTAAATAACTATTTGTGACGCTCCGCGAGAGAAGGGACCTATCGCTGAGAAAGCAAACTTTAAAGAATGGACGGGCAAAGAGGAGAAAGAAAAATCGGGACGCTTAACATGCCCATGTTTAAAGCTTCATAACAAGAAAACTAATTGCAGGAATCAAATTTTGATTTTTGGAACTCAAAAAGCAACTCAAAAACTATCAATTGCCATGAAAAAATCAAACTAATTAATTGTTTATTTCACGGGACGGTCGTTCAAAGAAAAATCAAAAAATGCGATATACTTAGTATGTCTAGGTTTGAAGCATTATAACAAAAAGTGTAATTACAAAAAAGAATTTTTGAAACATGGAACTGAAAGAACAACTCAAAAATTGTCTTTTAGCATAAAAAAATGAAAATTGATTTTTTCGGCGATAGGTCCCTTCTCTCGCGGAGCGTCACATTTGTTGATGTTGCTTTGTTGCTACCTTGAATTACATTTTTGTTATTATTTTAAGGGTATACAATGAACGAGGAAATTAGCAAAAAAAATTTAAACTCAAATTAACAATATTACATAATTTTTTTTACTAAGAAGATTTAGGGAAAACTTAATCTTTATTTCCCCGGTTAGGAAATATTATTTAATTTTATTAAATTCAAGTCGTTTGACTAAAAAAGTTGTTGACCAAAGTTTTCGAGTAAATTTGTTATAATGTGTGCACTAGAGTGGCCGTTAAAAATGACATTTTAGAATCTAATACATTTGCGCCCCTCATTTTGTCACAAATCGAAAAAAAAGTAGATAGGAATTTTTTTTTTTTAATTAATATTTAGTGGTTTTAGTACTCTATTAAAATTTTGCATGAAAAAACACGTTTTTTCCTAGATTTACTGTGAAATCATTAAAACTCAATATATTTTTACCGGACTTCTCTGTTTCTCTTCATAAATGCTCCAAGAATAAAATCCAATTATTTATATATGAAACTTGTTAAGTTTACTGTTTTTGCCATTAAGTTGACCAAAAGTAAACAAAATTAGGTAATTATTGGCAAAAAATATTAATTCTAAAAAATAAATGAAAAATTTACAATTGCTTATTATGGTTTCTATTGTTTTTGATTACAAATTTGAAGTCATAGTTAAAGAGTTCAAAATGGCGGATCCAATATGTCCGAAATAAGAATTTGAAACTTAATCAATTTCTGTGAAACTTCGTATCAAGTAATTGTTTAGTTCCCTGATTACAAATTTGGAGTCATCTTACTTCAAAAATTCAAAATGTGAGATTCAATATGTCGAGCACGAAATTAAGAAAATTAATCAATTTTTATTAAACTTGATTTTAAAGGTTTCTTGGGTCCCTAATTACACATTTGAAGTCAAATTTGAGAAATTCAAATTGGCAGATTTAATATGGTGGACATACCAAATTTAAAAATATTTTTTTTATGAATCTTCATTATGTAATATTTTATCCCAGTAACTAACAAAATTTGTGTCAAAGTTCTATCTAAATTTGAATTAGTTAGAAATAACTGTTTTGATAACAAAAAATCGATTATTGATTCAAATAGTAGGTAATATTTCTAATAAATCAGTTAGTAAAAATGAACTAATTAAATTCATTTTTAGGTTATATAAAAGTATCTTTTTCTGGTCACTAATTCAATTCGTCCAATTTTTTTGAATAACATGCAACGAACAGTTAATAACTGTATCCTTAATTTTATGTCCGCCATATTAGACAGTCATTTTGAATTTTTCAAATCTGACTTGTGATTTGTAATTAGGGACCATAAAACCCCCTTGATACCAAGTTTGATAAGATTGATTCATTCTTTAAATTTCTTGTCCGCCATTTTGGATCTGACATTTTGAACCGAGTTAAAAAATTGCAACTATATTAAAAAACGTGAAAACTGGCGTCCTTTAGAAAGTCATAACTCACTAACTATTGGGCCGAATTTACTTTTCTAAATAGGAATTCAAAGCTAAAATAGTCTATTTCATTTTTTATGTACATCATTTATCCATCCGATTGCGTAAAAAGAGGTTCTGAGTCAGTTTTTAAAAACAAGGTTTTTTCGGTTAAAAATGATAAAACAATTAGTCAACTTTTGAAGGGCATAACTCGGGAACTGGACTATATGTAAATAATTGGATATTATTCTTTAAGTATTTATGAAGGTCCAGAAAAAAATATGTACTGTCAAACGGGGCTATTATGGTACAAAGATATCATTTTTTTGTATTGTATACTTGACCAAAATTCAGATTTTTAAAGAACATTTTTTTTAACTAACTAGTCTCGTTGTTTACATTTTTCTGAAAGTTTACTGTAAGTTTTACTATACAAAAATATTTTTTGTTTATAATTTAAGGTATTTGTCGCGTAGAATGACTTTCGTCAGATTTTTTTTAAACTTTGCATCAGTATTTCAGAAGTATTTATCTATGTAATAAGACCTATCCCATTAATTTTGACCGTTTCTGAGCTTCAAAATATAAATCCAAAGTTGATATATTTTACATACGCTAGCGCTTAATGCACGTAATTTAAGTCTCTCATATTCATTTATATGAAAACGATTCGTCAGATTTTCAAATAAAACCAGTAAGTTGCACATTGAGATAAAACAAATGCTTTAAAAAAAAGTGAACTTTATTGACCGTACAGCATAGAAAATATATTAAGTTTAAAACCCAAAATTTTTAAGTTTTATGTAGTTTCATTGAAAAATGTGTAAAACGTGTCAACATCACATGACGAAAACTTATAGTACATGGTTCAAAATCATGAAAAGTATTTACGTGACGTTAGAAGAGATCATAAGGAAGCAAATGAGTTGATATACAAGTTTATTTATTGTCCTTTTTTTCGATCGGTTTTCACCCTGTAGCATCCACGCGACAACTACCTTAAAGTAAACCTTTCCCTTTTTACATTAAACTATGTGGGAACCTTCTAGATATTCCAAGGGCAATTTCTTTAAAAATCGCAAAATAGTAATTGTTATTATAGAATTTATGTATCAAAACAGAAAGCTTAATAATGAAATTTTTCAAAATTTGTATTTTATGTTTAACAATGGACAGAAATATCAACATATATACCTCTACATAAACAATTTCTTCTAAAAAAATTTTATTTTTAGCATTTTTTAAAAAGGAAATGAAAACTTGATAAGGGTAGCGTCAGCTGCCGAAACGTTGTTTTATGTAACTAAAAAAAAAAGAATACATGAATGCGTAAATAATGTCCTAAAACTTGTTATTTATTTAACAAATTTATATATTTCAACATAAATATTTTAAAAATGAAAAACCAGCTTGTACCATAATAGTCCTCGGTGTACCAGACGGTACACGGATATCGACGGTATCAACATTTTTTTCTCGATTCGTGACAAAATGAGAGGGAAAAAATGGATGAAATTTCAAAACATAATTTTTAACTGCCACCCTAGTGTGCATATTATTCTAATTGTTTACAAATTTAATCCGCATTGTTTAAGACAAGGTTAGATTAAAAGCAAAAAGCTTAATACTCGTCTAAATGTGGAAAGATATCTTTTGTCAGTTTTGAATGTCCTTTAGGCCCTTTAGGGACTACTAGATGCCTAAAAGAAATAGGTTAGCGTTTCACCCCTTGGGAGGAAGAAGGCAAAACCGAAGGGTTAGGGTTATAGCTGCGATGCGTGGACGCGTTGGCCGTTCACGTCATCCTCTCTCCGCACTTCCCTGCAGCGCCCATCGAGCCAGTAGAGCGTCGTGCGTGAATATCCTCCCTACCCCGTTGATCCAGCGTCGTTTTTCCTGCAGCCCCCTTCGAGTCGTTAAGGGCGATTGTAGCGCCACTATACTCTGTTGGTCCGCAGTAATGCGACCGCTTTCGAACAGCGTAGTCGTCCTCGTGAGAGTTGTTCCTCTAACTTCTCGTGTCACGCAACTCACTTCCATATTCTTAAATTGTCACTTAAAACTAGGCTAAACATTAGTTTAAAATCAATTGCAGTTACAATTTTCACTGAAATTTGAACTTTTCATCAACTTTCGTTTTGTAATTTTCAATCTGACCAGTTTGAATTGATCCCTCGATTTTGATACGTATTTATTTGTTTGTTTATTTTCTTTTTTTATTTATCCCAGTGTCAATTATTCTCTCGGTGAAATGCCCAATTTAAGGGGAAAGAAATTATGTTACCCACAACAGAAACCGGCTTCATGTGGCTGGATCGTCTCACGATTTTGTGCCGGGCACCCACTGGTGACTGATCTCTGAAGGGATGATTTTCTGACTGAAATTAAAGGATCGATGCAAGCCCTCGAGAAGAAGGGTGCAGGGGCGATGGGCAAAAGATGTGATCGCGACAATGTATGTCGCGACATCGACGTGACAGCCACGTGCCCTTAAGACTTAGCTGTTGCCGGTTGCTAGAACCACAATCGATCTGTTAAGGGGTCAGTAACGTTAGACGGCTAACGAAAATAAAAAGTAAGTCGATTGTGATAAATTTAGTGAAAAAAGTGCAATATTCCTTAATGCTCTCAATTAGCGTTAATAAACAATAAGAATCGGATTAACTATCCTGCATTAGTGACTCAGAGAATTTTATTTCATCCTAAAAGAGCAATTTATCTGAACAAATTTATTTCCTTTTGGGTTTTCGAAAAAAGTACATTAGTATTCTTCTTTCAATTTCTAAAAACGTGTTGTTTCAAAATTTTTTCTTAAAACCCTAATTTTATCGTGAAAGTATTATCATTGTTGTTGTCATTAGTTTATTATTTCCGAAAGGTATATTTTTCTTTCGAAAAAGTTAATGAGGGTTTCTTAAGTTGATGAAATCATCGAGAGAGTTCTGATATGAATTTCTACCTGTGCTATCAAGTTAAAATCTAGCAAGATATAATCTCTCAGTGCAGATCCGAGACTTGGCTCCTAGAGGGAAAGAACCTCTTCCGTCCTGAAGATTTGTGTAATATTTGGAAATAAAAAGTCTTTAACTTCCATTGTAGATTATAAAGTATTTCGTTGTGTCGTATGGATAAATAGTGCAAGTTGCAAGTGTTATTAAATTGATGGTGGTGCTACGTTCATAAAGTGCAGTGACTGAAAAACACGTGGAAGAATGCTAGTTCACTCACTAACGTGTAATAAAATTGCGTGTTAAGTGTCGGACTCGGACATTAGCAGGGGGAAATTTTTTTAGAACTGGCTATTTAAGGAGAAGAAGAGGGGTAAGGAGATAGAGGATAGAAAATAGGAAGAGGAGAAAAAAGTAACGAGGGAAGAAAACAGAAAGTAAGGAGTGGAGAGAAAAAGGAAGATAGAAGGGAAAGAGAAGAAGAAGAGGGAATCAGTTTTCTGGCGAGAAAGGGTTGGAAGTGTCAGCAGTAGAAGAAGCTTCTCGGAAGATAACCAAGAACATTGCAGTGAAGACAAGTTAACGTAGTGTGTTTAGTGACAGCCCGGGTTTGAAGAGACGGGTGGCGTCGTGGAGGGGGGAGTAATGCCGGTGAGGGTGGCGCAACGCCCCCCAGGTGGAATACTCCACGCCGGCGTACCGGTAGCGCCAAGCTCAGTAGCGGGCCCTGGAACATCGGGCCGTTGCCTCGGTGGGCCTGCGCCGGTCGGTTCCCCCCCATTGGGCCTGGGGGGTGGTGCGAGCGGCGTAAACACGAACGCTCCAAATCCTCTTCAAGCGATGGCATCAGCTGCTGCATCGCTAACGCAATTGAACAACATGGCCAATGGGCCCCTGCCGCCCCTTGGCAGCGGACCAACAGGACCACCTAATCTCCCACCGCCTCAACCTGCCACGACACCGACACACGGAGGTCCTCCAACACCCCATCAGGGAGTATCAGGACCACATCTCAATGGTGCTTCACCCAGTCCCCACTCAATGCCACCCCACGGTATGATGAGCAGTTCACCCCATCCGGCACATCCACACATGGGCGGCGGTGGACCGTCGCCCCATCCACATCATCCTGGACCACATATGGTCAGCTCGCCACATCATCCTGGACCTCATATGGGCCCCGGTGGCATGATGGGGCCCGGTATGCAGCCACAAGGAGGTCCCGGAATGTGCGCACCTGGTCCCGCTGGTCCAATGGGACCACATCCTCATCCTCAAGGACCTGGTATGCCGGGTCAACCGCCCATGCCCAACGATCCATTCTACTGTACACCGTTCGGATCACCGTTCTACAGGTAAACCTCATCTCTCTCTGTGGCTTTTGCCACTCTACCTTACCTCAATGATACCCTCGGTGAGGAATGCAGGAAACCATGTGAAAGGTTCTATGTAGGTAGGGCTTTAGGACCTTTAAATTTCATGCCAAGTTTCAACTAGTTCTCCATTATAGCACTAAAGTCAGGTTTGCGGTTAGAGATTGTCTGAAGATTTTAATAAAGGTTATTCATTTTATGAGAGGTTTTCGATTTTGAGATGGGTACCCTATACATACAATGAGATAAAGATACTATTAGATATATTAGAATATTATTTTATTGGTATGATACTTCACTGTACAACAATGTATTTTTGAGGAATTATCATTTCTCTTAAGGTACCTGAGGAAGCTTTCCCAACTTAGCTACTTTATCCCTTAAACGCAGCTTTTAAGAAGGGTTCCTATGCCACCTACAGTTGTTTTTGCCAAAAGATACCAGGGTAACAATAATTTTTAAAAATAAATAAAATGGCAAGGTAGTAGTAGGGAGAGGGAAACTTTTTCAGGTATCCGGATCGAAATGAAAATATCTCGTATTTTTCTCCTCCGAATGGCTAGGGATCAATATGAAAAAGGAGGTTATAAGACTATAATAAGGAGGTTCATACTGTTTTTAGGTGTTGACACCAGAATGAATTGAAGGTTTGAACTTAAAAATTCAATTAGGTGATTGACCCTAAAACCCCAAACTATGTTTTGTACACCCCAGATGATTTTGGAAATTTTTGATACAATCACTTGGATTCTTTAAAACTTGTCCCTTTCAAAAACTCAAGATTATATAATCCCTAAACCTAATAATAGGATTTGTCATATTCCAATCAATTTACTTGAAGATTGATGTTTAAACATATGTGTGATTGCTTCCTAAAACTGATAAAATCTTTTTTCTTATATTAAAAAAATTTCTGTAATTTTTACGAATTTTGGAGCCGTTTCACTACGGATTTGTTGAATTATAAGAATTTTAAGTCTGTACTATTAGCATTGATTTCTATGGGAATTAACAAAATTCATCCTTATATCTTTAAAAAATTGAGAACAAATTAAACTAATCCATATTTTTTGGAAACATCTTTTTCGCACATAATTATATGATATTAACAGGTAATTATTAACAAATTTTAAAGAATAGCACCAAAAAATGTCAATTTTACTATAATCCTAAAGTAGTTCAAAGTATTTTTGAAGTATGATATATATGAACGTAATAATTTTTCAATGAGTGTGACGGTAAAAAAACAAAAGTATCTTCCAAAAACAGTAATTAATTATATCCAAAATTCACAAAATTATTTCGAATCTACAAAACATAGTGAGCATAAATAGTTATAATTTTTGGAACGAAAAGATGACCTCTTGATAATTTGAATGCGTTCAACAACCACTTTTTCCAAATCTAAATGTTTCAGAACTGAATACGTCTTACAGATTCAAGCGCTTCTAAATTTAACGCTCTGAAAATCGAATCCATCAAACTTTCAGTGCTTTACTATTGTATTTGTCTTTTTATTGGTCAGGTGCAAACCCGTCGTAAAATTTTACCTCAAATTTTTTGTTAGAGCCGTTAATAGAAGTTCAGGTAAAAATTTAGAAGAAAGAAAAACAATTCTCACAGCAAAATTTTCAATACAGAAAAGGGCAATAAATGGTACATTTGCGCATTTATGATGTGGTCATCCTTACTCTTGTTACTATAATAAAAAGTAAATAATTCCTACTCTAATGTTTTACATTTTTAATGAGTCTTAACTTTAATCACTTTCAAAGATCGAGTTTCAGTATTCAAAAAAATGTTCATCTTAGATGCATTCAATTTTTAATGTTATTAAGTTCAACGCTTTTAAGTTTGTATGAGCTTAAACTTCGATCGGCATCAAATTTGTATACTCCAAGTTTATACACTTTCAAAGTTAACGGCTTAAAATTTGGATGCGCACAACTTTGAGCGCTTTTCAACTTCAATTTATCTTATTTTCTGCTTTTCAAAATATCTTTTAAATGTTTTTTAAGGGTCAACTTAAAATGGTTGAATTAGAACAAAATTGGTGTTGAGTTGTAATTTCATTTTTACTTGCTGATTGTGGTTGTAGCACTTAAATCAAGGCCTATAACAAATCCATCGATGGTTCAATTTTTATCAAGCATGTAATAATTGTATCGGACATTTGTCGAGGCGAATTTTACGCTAATTTAATGCCTCAAAGAAAGTCAAAAATTGAGTTTCGTTACCTCAATTTGAAGATGATGGTTCGGAAGTGCTTTGTCCGTGTACGAATCCTCGTAACAGTATACGTCGAGAATCCGTTATCAGCGTCATGGCACTGTCGACCAGATTCCTACTCAAACTCTAGAATCTTCCGACAAAGTTAACCGATTCCTTGTGTGTTCGCCAAAAAATGAAAAAGTATATAAACTCATCTTACGACCTTTCGAGTTATTCGAGTCAAGGACCGTTGGAGCAGTTGTCCCTGAAACTTTTGCCTTCCTCTCGTGTATTCGAACCACTTTCAAGAATCTTTCGTTCATACGAGAAATTCTTCGTTCTTCAACTCACTCGATTTGCAAATTATCCATTCTTCAAAATCATCCGATCTATCTGTAATTTTGTCAGCTTTTCAAACAGAATGGCCCGTTCCAAGTTTTTCGAAATTAGAATTGTTGCGTAATAATTGTCGCAGAGCTAGTTTTTGAAAAGGTTTATATGTCTTTATATTCATAAGATTAACTCATTAATTGTCGTGTGGGTAGAATTGATCTGGTAATGTTAGGATAAAATTTGTTAGGTAAAATAAGCCTAGGGTTAAGTAAAATGATTTTGATTGAGTTAAATAAGTTAGGATAAAGTAAAAAGTGTGACAAGCGTGTTTCAAGAAAACGGCGCCATGTCTATTTTGCACTTTTCGAGGTCATTTGTCAGGTGCGGCTTAAGTCCTCGAAAGCTTCCTTCGTTCAGGTGCTACGCAGGTGGGAGGGAGGAACTTAAACGCAGGTGCTCGTGGGATCAACAATACGCAACTGACTTACTTACCAATTTCCTGAATATTAGATTCTTGAAAAATTTCCGTCAAATTTGTTTTCTCAACAGTTTTATCAGTCTTTAAAGAAATAGCATTTGAATTAGTTCTTCTGAAAAAAATATCAATCCCATTATTTGCTCTGAAAATTTTCATTCAATTACTTTAATCATTCCCAATAACTTTGTCTCTATTTTATAGTTCAAAATTAGTGAAAAGTTGAAAAAAAATTTCCTAAAATAACAAAAAAAAGAGTATGAAATAAATTCGCAAATTTTTAACACATTGTGCTTTATTAGATAACAAAATAACTATGGTAACTTTAAAGAGATCATTCGCAATATTAGTATAAGATATCGGAAGTAAGTCAGTGGTCTTATCTTATCACTACTTTTTTTGTGATGTTACAAGAGACCTTGATCGCTTCTTAATAGCTCTTTTGAAATACCAAACAACAAAAGATTTAAAATATAGTTTTATCGGAATATTTTCAATTTTGAAATTAATATTACCAAGTGTCTATTATTATTATTATTTATAATCTGAACTGAAGAATTTAATTGTTAAATATTCGAGATGGTAAATTAATTTGAAAAATAATGTAAAAAAAAACTTTGTGAACAAAAAACAACTTGAAGACTCTATTAAACGATTGAATTCAGTTAACTATGGTTTTATTTATAACACCAAGCAGGTTTTACTTCTTTTTAAACTGGTCTTACACTATGTTAACACAATTCTGTGGATTAGATTTCCTTTTTAAACTTCCTGCCTATCTCTTATTTCCTGCGTAAGTTACCAGTAAAGAGCAGATATGCATTTAACTTTGCCAAGTAAACCTGCATTCGCGTATCGTCTTCGTCATATGTAGCTTGAAACTCGAGACCGTTTCTGGAAGATAATACTGAAGCACGTGCGTTGGTGTATAGATGCGTAATGCTTACTGCTTTCGATAGATTTA
The DNA here is from genome assembly GCA_037103525.1 of Ganaspis brasiliensis. NCBI lineage: Eukaryota > Metazoa > Arthropoda > Insecta > Hymenoptera > Figitidae > Ganaspis > Ganaspis brasiliensis. The sequence goes on from JAZKLR010000294.1 coordinate 4,401,490, forward strand.
TTCTTATCGAAAAGATATTTTTTTCAAGCAGTTGAACGCTATATTTTTCAATTACAATTTAAACAATTTTCATTCTATTCTATTTTAATTTATATATTTTCGATTCGAATTTTTACCATTTTCCCATCCAACTTGTGTGGATTAACTTTAATAATAACTTGGAAATAACGGGAAACATAGTTGAAAATAAAACGTAAGTTGCGATTTGCGAGAAAATTCATTCCTCAAGTTCTCAATGTTGATTTAAATAAAAACCTTCGAATCCAACAATTTCGTAAATTACTTTTATAAAACGGTACCTGACGATTTTTGATTAACAAAATACGGAAGAGGCGAGAAATTTATATATTTTTATTCAGAATTTTCAGAAATTAGTTACGAATCTATGTGATTTTTTAATCAATATACTTTTTAAAAAAAACTACAGAAAATTTTATCATTACGCTAGAAACATCGATGCAGGTGTACCACACTTGGACAGGTGTAATTTGACAAACGTTGTCCAAAATTATTAAAGTCTTGGCTTTTACAATTTATGCACTTGGCTCGACTATGATTATTCATCTTAAGACCTGCCAACCATTGAACATTTAAACCTCTCAACATAATTTTCAACTTTTAATAAATTGCTCGATCTCGTATTACAAGTCTCGTGAATACAGATTAAAAGGAAGAAATTTATCAGAACAAGCTTTTAATCTTACGTATTTTGACAATTTAATATCTTGTTGATCAATTTCTTACTTTATTGAGAATCCTTGCTTAATAATGTTCCAATTTTAATTCATCATCTTACATCATAATCAGCTTCGAACTAGCATACTTTCTTTTTTTATTGACAGTCGAATCGCGATTCATGCAGTATCGTAAAATTTTTATGAGCCAAGTTACTTGGATCTCTTACAAGTGTCATTGACTACCGTGGGAATGTACCAAGTTAGTCGTATTTTTCTACCAACTCACCTTACAGATTTTTAAGATGCACTTTCCATATTATTTTCTTTTTATGGTCTCATCATGTGGTTTGATCTTCAGATTGGCAAAAAAGATGATTTAAGGGCTTCATACTCTGTTAATCTAAATCAAGGGGATTTTGTTGATTCGGATTTAGATGTGTTATAGGATGTTAAATTATGAATTATGCAGGGTGACCGCAGGTAAGGGAAAAACTGAAAATCAGGGAAAAGTCCGGGAATTTCAAAAAAAAATCTTAAAGTCGGGGAATTTTTTCTTAAAGAAACCACAATTAAAAATTAATGATTTTATTACTTCAAATTCTAAATAAGCAAAGAAAGGTTTTTAAAATCTGTAAACTCGGTGGTCAGGGAAAATTAAAAATTAGTCAGGGAAAAGTCAGTGAAAAATGAGGAAATTTTGAAAATAAAATTTTGCGGCCACTCTGATTATGGTTGTTGTGTAACAATTATTTTAAACCAAACGGAAAGTAGGACAGGTATTATAACTATTTTAAAAATAACACCATCAAAAACATTCAAAAAGAAGTTCGACACAATTTTGCGCCCATGAAAAAATCAAGTATTTTCGGAAAAGAGAGCCAAAAAGGTACATGCGTAATTTTCCGTTTTGTAAAATCAATTTTTTTTTTACTGTCTTAATTTTCGAAACTACCATCAGATTCTTAATCAGAAACCCTAAAAACTCTTAAATATAAATTTTCATAACAATTGAATAATTTTTTTAAAATTCATCCGCCATATTGAATCAGCCATTTTGGATTTTTTAAAACTGACTTCAGATTCGTAATCAGCGACCCAAAAATTCCTTTGATACGAAGTTTTATAAAAATCTAAAAATTACAAAATAACTTTTCGATTACCTTTGATTTAAAGGTTAAGTTACACGTATAATCTAGAAAAATTGCCAAATACGGATTCTTTTTTTTAACCCTACTTTTCAAAAATGATAGATTTTTTCTTGGGTGCAAAAAATGATAATTTTGTTAGACGGTGTTTTATATACATCCTTATGTTTACCTTGAAATTTGAATTTAATATTTAATATTGAGTTGCAGGAGAAAAAGGTTATTTTGACAATTGGTTAAATTTAATAAAAAAGAGAAAAAAAACTGAAACAATTTGGGTATATAAATTTCTTATTAGTCATTGTTCAAAATAGTTTAATTTACTTAAAAAAGGATGCTCAACTCATTGAGATAACCTCAAAGTAGAAAATGGTTTTTCACATAAAATAAAAATATTATTGAAATTCATTTCATTTTTTTTTAAGATCCAGGTGTACATTTTTTAAAAAATAGTAGGTTGAGACGAAATTTGTTATGAAATAAAAGTTATTTAACATTTTGTGTTTTTTCTTTTAAAGTTTGTAAACAATTGCAATTTTCATCCAATTTTGACAAATTCAATCTTTGACATATTCTCTGTAGGTTCGTTCGTTGAGTTTTGTTGAAAAATTTTTTGTTTAAAAAATATAGATTAGAAAAAATTTATTTGTTTAAGAAATTTTTAATAAAATATTATTAACAGAATCCAACCAATAAATTTGTAGAGAATGTTCCGAAGATTAAAATGAGCTGTTATTTGTCAAAATTGGATAGAAATTACAATTGTTAAACTTAAAAGAAACAACTCAGAATGTTAAATAATTATTATTTGGTAACAAATTTTGTATCAATCTAATATTTTAAAGAACATATATACAACTGTGTTTTTTGAATTTGGGCGAAATCAATTTTAATAATATGTGAAAATTGATTTTCTAGTTTGAGGTTATGTCAATTAGTAGTTTTTTACTAAAAATTAGTTGTTTTCTACTAAAAAAAATTAGTGAAATTCTTACCATTTAATAGTAGCCTTTTCGCTAATTCATTAGTAAAAAACCACTAATTCAGATTTAGAGAGTACTAATTTTTTTTTAGTAGAAAACTACTATTTTTTAGTTGTTTTTTTACTAAACATTAGAAGTTTTTTATTAACAAATTAGTAAAATCGTTACTATTTAATAATAGCTCACTTTTCGCTATTTCATAAGTAGAAAACTATTAATTTTTTTCTTTCAAAATTTAAGTTTGATCTTCTTTTTCATAGCATCAAATTTTAGTGTTGGAAAATCAGGTACTTTTTTACTTATTTTCGCAGTTGAGTTTGAAAATTACACAAAATGTTGAAATATATCCTCATTTTTAGTGTTTTAAAAAAACAAAAATTAAAAAACATTTAACACTTCCTAAAAATTTTTTTGAATTTTTCTTTTACATTATTCAAAAATTTTTCATAAAATATCCTCATTTTTATTCACTTTTCTTACCCAGCATTTGCAGTTTTGGCTCAGGCATTAATGGGTTCCCACAAAGTATTAAATTGTTCTAAAAATAGGCTGCAACGACTTAGGTGAAATATAACGGTTTGACTCTTCTATGTCTTCATTGATTAAAATTTTGAAACTGACATATTGCCACTTGGAAAAAAGTTTTGTAACAAATAGCATTAATTAATAATAGTGATTGGGTTTTACTGAATCTTGAGACTTGCCCAGACGCGGGTCTGTAATTAACTTAATTCAGCACAGTGGCAAACCTGTCAGCAAAACATTTATTTGAATTACGTTAGATTACAAGTAAAATTAATTGCACCAGTTATTAATCCTTATTACTAGTCATTACACATTTAAAGATCAGATGTATTGATAAGAATAAATTATTACAAGCACACTGAGTCAATGCACTATTATAACATTAATATATAATCGACCAGACAATATCTATACTCTCGATGAAATCCCTTCTTATATACAATTTATAGACATCTTTCTAAGTTGAGATTGAATTTGGTACAGTGTTGTAAAATATTCAGCTCTATTCTATAAATAATGCGAATAATCTGCAGAATACCGCACAGTGCCTTTTACTTTCAAGACTTACGTCGATCGTATTTGGGATCCCGGTTACACACTTTTTTCAATGCAAAACTTTCTCATTGAATTGAAATTATCAAGTAGCTGGTTCTGGGGCTTATCTTCTGTTTCTTATCGCTCTCGCTTGTTTTATTAACATTCGATGATAGATAAATCAAACGTTAATCCGAAAATAATAAAATTAGTGTTCCCTGTCCAAATGCAGCACGTGACCTCGTAGACCTCGCCAAGTGTATATTCCGTAGAGAGTCGTGGGTTCACCCGACCTACCTGCGGCTCGCACTCTGTAGTAGGGGAGCGACAGTGGTTCTCAATCATTTCAAATTACTTGTCCATCTAGGAATCTAATTAAATTTGAAAACCGTGGGAAGACTCGGTAAATTGGGCTCTTCAAGGAACTGCAAGTTCTTTCCAGTTGTTGATACTTGGCTATGCTTTCTTCTTTTTTATTCTTCAGGATAGTTGTTGAACTTGTGTAAATTGATGCTCTGATAACTCAGTATCACATTCTTTAAGACAATTCCATTCAAAATTGAACTGAAACCCATTCAAAATTAAAAAAAGTATTAACCATTTGTTTAAAATTAAGGGAAGTAATTATGGATCCGAAATTAAAAGATGCATTTATCAGAACATAGGGAAAAAAGGGAATTGTTTGTTTGCTGCAACTACAAACCAAAATTACTGGTACGATATTAACAATTGAAATTAAAAGATGCGTTTATCTGGTCATGAATCCAAACCTCGATCCTAACTTAAAAGATGGTTGTGGTCACTTTTAAGTAACCATACACAAAAAATTAAAAGATATATTTATCCGAACATTGGTCCAAAGTTAAAAGATGCGTATATTCGTCCAAACTCGAAAGAACACATTTATCTAGACACCTATCCGCGATTAAAACGTGTATCTATCTGTTCGTTTATCCACAAACATTTATCTGGACATCTATCCCCAATTGAAACATACAATTATCTGAACTACTATCCACAATTGAAACACGTACTTATCTGGACATTTACCCACAATTAAAACCATTATTTATTCCCTCATCTATTCAAAATTAAAAGACACATTCATCAGTTCAGTTTTTCCGCAACAAAATCTCAAATCCTTTCTCTAAACACTTACAATCTAATTCCATAAAAAAACGATTGCCAAGATAAGTGTCAAGTCGGTCTTGTTGAAAATGAATAAACATACTGGGACTATTACTCATTTCTTATCTAACTAACTAATGTGATACAAACTTGAAAACCATTTAATTAGTTGTTACAATATAACAATCAAGTCGAAAGAAGTGATAATGCGATTTATGTTTTCGAAATGTGTAATTATGATAAGACAAGCAATTAGCATGATTTGATGTCCCGAGTTTGATGCACCTTTATCGTTATTTATCAAGTTCCTTTTTTTTTGTTTTTGGTTTGGAAATGACAGAAAAAAAACCCTGAAAATTCTGTTCGATTGATAATATTTGAGAAAATCAATAGAAAGGAGAACCACTTGTGATGTTCGTGTTGGAGTTGGCTCGCCTGGTCGGTCGCTTCGCGGGTCTCTCTGTGGTCCGTGTTCTCAAGGCCGCCTCCTCGAATACTCCTCTCGTCCCTCGACCTCTTCTTCCTTCTCTTTCCTCTTCATCTTCACCGTTTCCACCTCCATCTCACCTTAACTCACCTCTGATGGTACCTCGCTTCTCATCGGCTGCCGCGCGCTTCTTCTCCAACTCACGCTCCCTGACGATCCAAGTAAATCGATAGCTATCGATTTTTCAACGGTGATTCTTATCCCTGGTACCGGAAGTCCGAACTGAACTTGCGGTAAAAACTGTTATTTATTGGTTCGTTATTGCTCTCCGTAAACTCGTTGCTGCCTCAACATTATGACATTTTTACCCATTTTTTTCACTCTTCGAACTTGAACCGTCAGTCTTACATTGATTACACTGTGACAGTGAAAAAAAAAAATTTCATCGGACCTAGTGGAGGTTGTAGGTAATGAAAAACTAAAAAAATGGTATATATTAAATCTATCATACACCCTCAAAATCTTGTTTTAGAGCCAAAAAACCATGTCAGGTAGATTCATGTACATCATGCCTTGAAACTTAGCCATTTTTTAACCGAATCAAAAAGTTGATTGTTTGTTTGAAAGTTTAAAATGCGCGCTTTCAAGCTGTACAATAATTTCTTTATTATGTTTTAAATTCATAAAGATATAGACCAAAAATCATTTAAAATTTTCATTCTTTTATTAAATTTTCAAATTTGAAGCTAATTTAAATCTCATATCTTATTAAAATTATATTTTCTGTCAATGCACGTCAAAAGCTTAGTAAACGCAGTTTCAAATGACTCCAGATTGAATAAAATTTGATTAAAATTCTCAAAGTTATTTCACTTTCAAGGTATGATGTACATGAATCACCTAAAAACGGTTTTTTGGCTCTAAAACAAGATTTTGAGGGTGTATCAGAAATTTAATATATACCATTCTTTTTAGTTTTTTATTACCTACAATCTTCAGTAGGTACGATAAGAACTTCTTTTGCTTTTTAATTATTTTTTAACACAGTGATATTTTTAATTAGGATAGATAACATTTTTTGTGTGCTATGACAAATTGAAATTATTATTCTATGTTTATCAAAATAAAACGGTGAAAATGAAGTTTTGAATAAAATGATCTTTATAAGGGTGTTTCTTATAGAATGCTTCTTACAAGTGGATCCTTATAGAATCGTCCTTTTAAGGAGGATTCAGAGAAGGATTCTTATAGAATGATCCATATAAGGATGGATCTTATAGAATTCTATAAGACTATCTAATTCTGAATCCTTATTCTATAAAGATCATTCTATTGAAAACTACATCTTTACCCAGTTCTGTCACAATAGTCAATATTCCAATTCCTTAATGCAAAACGTCATTGTTTTGCTTATAAAGTACAGAGGCCGATTCTTCATCTAAAACCTTGGCTTTCGTAACTTTTGCAAAAGTTCATACCTAATATTTATCTCGATACTGCAGAAAGTGGGTGTGCCCTAAAATGTCAGCTTATTCAGAATCAGACAATTTATTCAAATTTTTTGTTATTCTTTTTGATTTTATAAAACTATCAGGGAAACGTGACACGTGTGACATTTTGACATTCAGCATTACTTTTTAGATCGCAAGTAGTGCAACAGTGTTTAACATTTATATTCTTTAACAAAAAAATTGAATCACACTCCTTGAAGAAACAGTCACAAGTACTTCTCAATTCCATAATTATTTCTTTTTCTGATAATAAAGTCTGCATCTTGGATAATTATTCACAAGTCGAATGCAAAATAGATTAGATTGGCAAATGATTGACGTCAAGAGATTATCGTAACTGCAATATCAGACAGATTTGCTACACTTTTTGTCCTTTTTTTAGGTGACATTACTCAATACTTATTCTAACATTGTCAACACGAGTTGTTGAGAAATTTTAATTCTTTTTGTTTTATTGTTTTTTTTTTTTAGTTATAGTCTGTTTGATTTTTCGAAAAAGGATTAGCATAATTTTCATAATCTCATTCAATTTAACTCTTTACTAAAAGTTGAAGTCCAAAAATAATGCAACGTTTGATTGAATTGGTAACCAATAATAAAAGTGAAAGAGCTTCCGAGAAATGTGTATGGTATTTGAACTTGTAATCAAATTGGCTGTAACAGCAGAAGGCAAATGAGGGGTTTCGAACGGTCTGAAGGTGAACCTAATTTGAAGCAATGATTGGTCGAGTGTCTTGGTGTCCGCAGGTTGCTAATCAGGATTCGGTTCCTTTGTAGAAAATTACAATCTTTCTCACAAATTTGAGACAATTCAATTTGGCAATTATTACTTAAGACTACCGCAGTTTTAATTGTTTATTATTACTTTGCCCCGATACTTAGTGTCGCCTTCCTTAGTAATTAGCCCTTTCAGACCCAATACCGAGCATAAAACTATAATAATATTTCTATAATAAAAACTTTGAGGTCCTTTCCAGCTATTCCTTTAAATATAAAAAATATCCCAAAAATCTTTGAACATATTTGTTGATATCGTTGAAATGCGTTGTTGGCATTTTTTTTTACAAAAATTGATTAGTTTAGGACTTGGTTTATGAAAACCTAAAAACGAATCCATTATTCAAGATAAAACATTCGTAAACATAACCTATAACTTTTTTGCTTCTAAGGTACCTATCATTGGAGCGCGACACAAATATAGTTATTGATGGTCAATCTTTATGATAAATTACAGTTTTTTTTGTAAATTAATCGGTTTTGATGAAAAAAAAATACATACAACATAAAATTTGTACCTAAATGCAATCTACAACTAATTTTAAAACATTTTACGATATTTTTTACATTCACAATGCTAAATACAAAAAAAAAAACTTTAATTTTTCTGGTTTTTACCATGAAAATGATCTAGTTAACAACTGTTACTACGGTTTTCGTAATCAGCGGAACAAATCGCGTAAAAACTGTTAGTACATGTTGAGTAGCCATCATGCTATTATAGTGTGGATATTAGACGTTTTTACAGTGACCGAATTTTGAAATGACAGAATTTCTATTCAGCCAAATTTAAATTACATAAAAAATTACGCAAATTAAATTCACTTTGACGGACCCGTCTATCTGAAATAAAAGATTAAGACTGTCTGAATCGTTGATCTATTCCTATAATGGTCGAATTGGTGTTGAGAGAATATTTTTGATTCGGTTATGATTGAAAGGTACAACAGTTTGAAACTTATGTGTTGAACAATAGTAAAGAATCTTAACTAACCTTACCAAGGATACGGAAAGGCTGGTTTGTCTCAGTGGGTGGGATTTATCGGGTCGGTCGAAGGGAAGATCGCCTTTGTGTCGCTCGCGTCGACTGTACTATGTGGATTCCCACGGGACGCAACGTGCCGATCCTCAGCCAAGTTCCCACGTGTTTCCGACCACAAGTAAGCGCCGTTATGGCGCAGTCGCACGAGAGGAGAGGCATCCGCGACTATGTTCCGGAAACCACGTGGGACGCGATCGACCTCGAGGTCGAGGGTGAGGGGAAGGACACTAAAGAAGAACTTGCTTACTAAAAGTTTCCATGGATCCTTCACTTTCAACTTGATATACGAAACACTGTCTTTTTGAATTCATTAATTACAATTAACTTTTTTCATATCATGATTTCATCAAAGGAGTTAGATAAAGTCTTTCTTAATTTGTCAGTTTTTGTCGTTTTCTCTATTACAATCAGTAAAAAATAATTATTTAGTAGATAGGGATTTATTTAATGGTTCAACATAACCTAAAAATTTCACTTCTCTATTTCTATTTAATATTTACTATTTTCGATAGGAAATGTTAAAAGAAACTTGAATCGACATTTGGTTGGGAAAATTGCTATTGAGTTTTGGAATTAGTAAAATCGAGATTAATAAGTAATTCCTATAAAAAGGCAAATAAACCGATCTTCATGATTATTATATTATTATAGGTTACCTGTGGTAATTGACATTCCATATATTTTTAACACTTTTATATACATATAAACACAATTATCGTCACAAACGAAATCCTAACATAACCTAAACACTAACGATAATACGCATGCACATATATATGCTTAACGAATCGCACAATACATATAATGTTTGAAGGGAAAAGTTTTCTTATATACTAATCGACATAATACATTACCACTTTTGAGAAAAATCCACAAAAATCACAAGTTTCCATCTGTGAACAATAGTTGAAGTTTGACATCCGCCAAATTCAAACTTCACTTAAAAGTTTTTACATGATATAACCGGTTTATATTGAATAAAACTATCACGTAGAAAGTATTTATTGTGTTATTTTTCACCCACTTTACGACAACGTTAATGATTTAATCGTTTCTTTTAAGAGAGAAATTATATAATCCGAATAAGCAAATCAACAGTGACAAGACGCGCACAACGGTTAAACTGTCATGGCCGCCAATTTTCCAATAGTTAATGGAATTTCAACAAAGCATTATTTTGAAATATAATCTTTTTAATAGTAAGATGTTCAAGATGAACTTATTTTATTGTTGCTTCCTATTGAATATAGTAATATTTTTAACCTATTTTTGTAAATATTTTTATAAAAATTATTATTTAATAAAAATTAAATAATTTTAATTATTTTTGTTAGATTATACTTTTTCCTAGTTTCATTTTCCTTTTAAAAAAAGCAATCTTTCCAGTTTTAAATAGTAAATTTTAATTTAAAAGTATATAAATATTAACTTTTAAAAAAGTATATTCTTCTAGTCCTGTAGTATAAAATACCATTTTACAGTTATATCCTGATTTACAATCGAAATTTTGTAAAAATACATATTATAATATTAACTATTAAAACCGAAAGTTCTTCCGTGTATTTAATTCATTAATCTTCAATTTATTTCTTTAATTTTTAATTATTTTCTTCCATTCTCAATTATTTTCTTCAATTTTCAATTGCATTCTTCGTTTTTCAATTGTTTTGTCAATATTAAATCATTCTCGCATTTTCTCAATTATCAATTATTTTCTTAAAATTTCATTACAACTCTTCAATTTCCAATTGCTTTCTTCAATTTATTCCATAATTTTCATCAGTTTCAATTGACAATTTATTATTCTGCTTCAATTTTATGATTATTCATTAATTTAAAAAAAAATTTGTTTGAATGCCGATTATTTTCAACATTTTTACATTTTTTTCAATTGTTAATTATTTTTTTTAATAGCTAATTAATTTTATCAATATTTAATTACTTTCGTCATCTTGTAATTTTCCTTTTAATTATCAAGTATTTTCTTGCCATTTCAATACAATTCTTCAATTTCCATTCATTTTCTACAATTTTTTCCATAATTTTCATCAGTTTTCAATTGAAAATTTATTCTTCTTCAATTTTAAGATTATTCATTAATTTAAAAAAAAAATTTGTTCAAATGCCGATTATTTTCACCATTTTTCGATTTTTTTTCAGTTGTTAATTATTTTTGTCTTCTTGTAATTTTTATTTTAATTATCAATTATTTTCTTGAAATTTTCATTTAGTTTTTGAATTTTCAATTTATTTATTTATTTGTTGAACAGGTTTAAAAACCCTTATTTCTTCAATTTTTAATTACTTTCTTCAATTCTCAAATATTTTCTTTAATTTTCAATTATTTTTGTCGATTTTCAATTTAATTCCTCAATATTAAATAATTCTCGGATTATTTCAATTATTTTTTCTTTGATAAAAATTGTTTTAAAATTTCAATTTAATTATTCAATTCTAGAACTATTTTCTTCAATTCTTAGTTATTTTCCTCAAAAAATTCCACTTTTCAATTTCGAATTATTTTTTTTAATATTAAAAAATTATTGCATTTTTTTCCTTATTTTGTCGATTATCATGAAGTTTCTTTAATTTCAAATACAATTGTTCAGTCTTTTTTTTAATTTTTAATACCATTCTTAAATTTTTATTTTCATTCTTCAGTTTTCAATTGTTTTCTTCTATATTAATTAATTAATTCTCTGCTTTTTCAATTACTTTTTTCATTTTTTAAGTATATTATTTAAATTTCAATTCCATTCTTCAATTTGTATTTGATTTTTCAGTTTGCAATTATTTTCTTTAAATGTAATATTTCTTGTACAATTTTTTCCAATTATTTTTGCAGTTGTCTATTAATCCAGTCATTTGTCACATTTTTTCTTCAATTAATAATTATTTTCCACAATTTTCAATTATTTCCTAAAATTCTTTCAATTTTCAATTATTATCCTAAAATTTTATAATTATTCTTTGATTTTTTAAATTATTTTGTTCGGTTGTGTATAAATCTAGACATTTTTTGAATTTGGTTTTCAATTGTTAATTATTTTCGTCATTTTGTAATTTTTTTTTCAGTTAACAATTATTTTTTTAAAATTTTAATTTAATTCCTTAATTTTCTATTATTTTCTTTAATTTCAAGTATTTTTTTCGATTTTCAATCCAGTTGTTCAATTTACTATTATTTCCAACAATTATTCCTATAATTTTTTAACTATTTTGTTTAAATTTAATATTTATTATTTAACTTTTTAAACTATCCTTCTAATTGTATAATTATGTAGCCATTTTTCGAATTAAAAATACTGATTTAATTGTTTGAAAATTTGTGACCAGGAAATAAACGGAGATTTAATTTAATAAAATAAGTGTCCAACCTGTGGTTTTTTTTTGAAAAAAAAAGAGGAATTCAATTCTTAAAATATCCAAATCAATTTTTTGGTATGCTCGTATAATTTTTTTTAGTGATGGTAAACGACGAGTTTCCACTGACAAATTAACAGTTTTTGACTATTTGAGATTTAGAAAGTGCGTAACAGTATTTACCCTAAGAATAGTAAAATTGTATTAAGAATGGTGTACTGTCTCATTCTTCGCAGGTGCATGTGATAATATCGATTGACGGCAATTTTTAGTGTTAAATTAAATTCTATAATTTAATCAACCTGAGTTTGCGAGTAACTTGCCAGAAAATTATCTTGACTCAGTTCATTGACACGAACAATTTTGTACCTGTTAATTAAATTATGTCGGTACCAAGAGACCAGGGAAATTAACCAATAGCCAAGTAATTTTTTATTAAAAAGAATCACAATGGGATATTTTTATCGAGGTAATTTATTAATAGAGCGCTCGAGATTTCTTTTTTCAATTCTGTCGATGTTTATTTATATAAACGCTTTATTAACTTTTTACTCGTTGAATTATTAGCAGAGTTGTTTTATTTTTTGGATAAATTCATTTTTAAAAGTACAGCTTCTGGTTAAATTTGATTTTTAATTCTTGGATTGGTATAAATTTTCATTAGTATTTTTTTTTTCATTTTTTCGCAATCCAAAAAATGAGTGGAAAAATGCATAAAACTAAACGAATCATGTGTTTTAAATTTAAAAATCGAATTATTCTCTATTATAATATACATAAATAGAAAGAAAGTATAGTCGTTTAATTCAGGATGGAGAAATTCATAGCAGATATATTTCATATCAATGCTTGCCGTTCGCAGTGCAGAATCATATAACTGATTGATAGCGAACTATGATTTATGTTCCGACTGCCAATTACAATTACATTACAATCAATCTTGCTATGAGAACTATTCTTTAACAAGTGTTTAAGATCAGATGTCACAGTCATCAAACTATTAAAATTGCTGCAATTTAACTGACTGCTATCAATAATTCGTGTTTATCCAGAAACACTTTTTTTCTAGTCAGGGAACTTTTTTCTTCAGAGGAAACTTTCTTTCATCACAGAGATCATTTTTCTATAGGAAAAAACTTTTTTTATAATTTTTTTTTTCTATCCAACAATACTGTTTTTTACTTGTATTTAATAAAAAAAAGTTTATTGTATTATCTGTGTGAAATCTCTGACAAAACGCAAGAAATATTGACACACTCAAGTTTTTTAAAAAACGAGAGCATCTCTTTCTTTTATTACTTTACGACCAGTTATCGTATTATGTGTTCTACAGCTTATCAGATAATAGACAACGATCAATTGTGTGAGATCGCGATTTTCCGTTTCCCTGAAATCATGAAATATGATATAACCAAGTTCCCCATTTGACTGCGGTCTCTCGCAATTTTCCACTCCATTTGTACTACTGATTTTACGGAAATATTTATTGTCTATGACTGTTCGCACTTTTTAGTTTCTTTCCTCTTTTATCTCTTTTTATTTCTTGCTATTTATTTAATATTTCCCTCTATATTCTTCCCAGTACTAGTTCTTTCTATTCTCTTCTTATTTCTAACTAATTCATTCTTTCTAATTTTCTCGAGAAAATTAATTGGCTTCTTCAATCGATTTAATATAAACTCTTAACGAACCCCTAATCAATTTCTTTCTATTAAATACGAAAATACTTTTTAATCCAGTAATTACGTTTTTAATAAATTGAGTTTTATAAAATTAGTCTATTTTTGTCAATACCTTTTCTTCGGATAATTTTTTATTAAATTAATTTAGTACTTATAACTGAACCTTTTTCTCAGTGTTGATATATAGTGGGCGAAAAATGCAGCAGAGGAGACGGACGAAAATAATTCTAAGTAAAAATAGTTTGCCCTCCCCTTCCTTTGTCTTCGTATGTCTTACTTTCGTAATTTTGATTCTTCTTGGCAATCTAACATTAGGATTCTTCAAAAATTTCACTTGACAATCTTAAATTTAAAAAAACTTTTTGAAACTACCAGATGTTTTTTTTACTGATTAGATATTTTCAAATTTAGACGAGATGTTGGTTATAAACTAAACTTCGACCGATTTTGATTTTGAAATTTTCTAAATCTGAATTTTGTTCTGTTTTGGAATTTGGATTTTGAGTTTGATTTACAAAAATTCCATCTTTTTCGAAAACACTCTCAAATTTTTATAGTTCATTGTCAAATGTGTTAAATAAATTTGAGACATGTTCAAAATAACTTAGCGTACTAAATGAAATTTCTGTCATTTAAATTATGGAAAAGATTTTTTAATAATTGAATGTAAAAATCAGTGCCAAATTGTTGTATTTTGGTGAATGTATAAACAGTAGGTAAAGTTTGAGTGAAAGCGTCTACGCCCTTTTAATCCGACATTCGACCGATCATGAACTTAGTTCACCGGCAAAAGTTGTGCGCAGTTTCGCGCCAAGTTCCACTTGTCAGTGCCGTATCAATGAATTATTTCTCCATGTTCTTCTTCGCAGTCACTTTTCCAAATGAATTGCAAACTGTATTTAATAGAATAGGATTAGATAGGACTTAGATGTATAAGCTGACAGTTTGCTGATTCAATAAACTTTTTAGCTGTCGTAGCAAATATGTTAGCTATGGTAACAAATTTTTAACAACATATTTTTCAGAGTACTTAATTGCTATCTTTTTGTATGAGAGCTATTTTTTATTTTTGTCCTACTTTTTAACCAAGCTAATTTTTATCTTAACAATGACTGTTTTTTATCTTCAACTAATATCAGTCTGAATAGGGTATTCCCAGCGATTAATTTTAACATTGTTTCCTTCACTTGTGCAAACGAGAAAATTTGACTTTCATTTAAATTACGATCGAGAGTATAAGTTTCTCCTTAACAAATTCCAACCATTTCTTAGGCATGATGTTCTGGCATTAAGTTGTTAATCATGTGAGATAAATGTGGTTTCAGTTAATAGTCGATTGTTAAATATTCCTGGAACTTGTGTAAATACTTTTGAGATGATTTCTTGTTTACGTCCCATTTATAATAAATGTTTTTTCCTTTTGTTTTTTACAATTAACAAGTAATTAGTCAGGAGGTTAAATAAAATCTTTAAGTCAGCTATTATTTATTCAAATACAGGCATTCATGTTGTTCATTTTTACACGTTTTTTATGAAAGATGAATTTACTATTTTAATAAATTATTTTGTTCCAAAGAATAAACATTTTCTTACACCACTTACTTTTTTGTTTTAATTCAACGTGAAATATTTACGTGCAGTATAAATGTCATGAATGATGTGTGGGCTCAAGCAAATACAAAAAAATATATCAGAACTATATTGTACACCTCGTGGTGAAATGACTGTTTCGTTACGTTAACAACCAACTTGGTGAAAACAATTTACCTGAAACTGACTTTTTACTACCATCAATTAAAATATTGTAAACTTTTCTTGCTCAGGGGAATAATTACTCGAAGCAACCACTCGTGACTTAGGTACTAATCCTTTGCCTCCTGTTTGGTACCACCCATTTCCTATTCTCATATATCTCTTTAGATACACTCAATATTGTCGAAAGTTATCGTAAATATACTATGGGAATTTTAATTTATTCTATAAAAAACATTGTTCAGGAATGCAATCTGAAGCATTTTTGCATCATCATCGTACTGCGTTTAAAAAGTCGGTTTTTAAATTTCTAATTCACCACTAAAGTTACTAAAGTAAAAAAAAATATTTAGAAATCATTTTTCAAATACATATTTTCTAAATTCATTTTTATTTTCGATTAAACAAATACATTTTATTAAAATTGAAATGCTCGACGAGCTGAAAATTAGTTGTACAATGCTCCCTTTGCGAAATCTGTGTATAATTAGCAGTAAGCGCGCCGACGCGATGCATTGGTGATCTCAAAGAATATACGTACACGCGTCATTCGTTAGAAAACGAATAGCAACATAACCCTTTGTTTGCACATTAGCCCAGCATGTCAAACCCGACACGCCAGTTGTTCTTTTACAGAAACTTAGTCACCAATTCACTAACTTTACAAATTGACAATTTGTTCTTTCAAATTTTTGAAAAAACCGTCAAGTTGACAATTCAAAGATACAAGTCATCAGCTTTGTTCTTTTACATTTAATTCATTAAAAATTGTAAACAATTAGGCAGTAAAAAAAAAGTCAATTTGCAACTGTACATCAGATAATTTTTGTCGACACAGTAATTTTGAAATTGAATCTAATTTTAGTTATGTTAATTTTGATGAAATTACAACGTCAAAGGGGGAGAATTGACGTTTTAGCCTTGGAGTACGTCATTCTAGAATCTAGAGTCTGTTGTGTCTATATATTTTGGAGCACAGGTCAAACCACGAGGAAGTCACAATTTTCTTCGGAATCCCGCATCGTGTTATCCACGTGGTCGGAATAGCGGTGCGGCCTCCATTGAATTTAGATTAAAGCCCTTCTCTCCTCTCTCTCTCTCTCTCTCTCTCTGTGGAAGCTCTTGCGGTCAGCGTGCACCCCGGGGTACCGCAGCAACGTGGTGCACGAGTAGTTACACCCCACGCCCGAACGATCGACCCTCGACTCGTGCTGGTACAGCGTTCAGGCTGTTTATATTTAGCCCGATAAAAATATCCATCGCGTCTCCCGCATGACGGCCTCCTGGCCCGTCATTCCCGATTTAAACTTATACCGCGCGACTCGAACGAACACCCAAGTCAACTTGGCTAGCTCTCACAATCATGTGTGCGTGCAAATATCTAATGATTTGACCGAACTTTGAACGAGCATCTTCACACATTTGCATACATACATTAATATCATACTATACGCACTTGGTACTTGAAACATAACCCAAGAACAATCACTATTACATGTGTACAAATAATGTTGATGATAATACATCCTATGACTACAAGTCACTCAAGCATCACTTCACTTTGTCACCATCAATATACGAGACAGACCAACGATCAACAAGTACAGCCTTTCTACCAATCTGTCGAGATTTATCGCGAAAACTCTATTTTGGTTTTATCTTTGTTTGAGTAGGTTCCTTCTTCGCACACATTTTTTTCACTTTATTATATTTTATAAATGACAGTCAAGAATTTGTAAACTTTTACTGAATACTAGGTAAAGATAGAATTAAAGAACCATTTTTGTTTAAAACATCAACTCCAGGGTAATTTTCCTGTAATTAAAATTTGCACTATGTTGTTAGTATTGTTTGTTTTAGTTTTCATTTTTGGGAGTGTTTACTACATGTAAAAATAGTTTTAATAGTAAATAGTTAAACAAAATTGGATAAGATTTTTTTCGGATTCTGAAACCTATGGGTTTTGTACCTCCATAATTTTTCAACTGTAAGAGCTAGAGATCTAAAATTGTCTGCTAGAAGGGGCACGCTTTTTTGAAAAAAATGTTTTTTTCTTTACAACGCGATATTAACTGGTTTCAATTAGGTTCTCTATATTTTTTGTTCAATCTACAGGTCAATTTATATATGTAAACCAAGTTTCGTCTATTTTGGTCAAATACTTTGTCCGCTAGGTGGTGGGGGGCATGGTCATTTTTATGCATTTTTCGCTAAAAATTTTATTATTTCTTTTACAACGCTGTAATCATCAACTCCAATCATATTCTCTAGACTTTTTGTGTAATCTGCATGTGGAAATACATCCGTGTACCAAATTTCAGCACTCTTATTCAAAATATGAGTGAGCTAGGGGGGGGGGGGCACACTTAAAAAAAAAAGTTTCCCTTAGAGACCATCCTTAAAAAACGATTTTTTTTTAAAAAAAGAAGTTTTTTCTCGATAACGCTATGACCACCGCTTTCAATCAAATTGTCTATATTTTTCGTGTAATCTACACGTGAAACTATGTAGGTGTAGCAAATTTCATTTATGTGTGTCAGATACTTTGACCGTTAGGGAGAGGGGGGCAGAATCATTTTAATGCATTTTTTACAATTTTCTTAGAAAAAGCTATTATAATGAACTCGAATCGTGTTTTCTATATCATATTAGTAAATCTAATGTGAAATTACAAATGTGACGATTTCTGGTGAAAGGGACCTTACGCGACAATAACATTAGGCTCAGTATTCCGTTGCGCAGTACACGAAAAGTGAGCCTAATGTTCTTGTTGCGTAAGGTCCCTTTCACCAGAAATCGTCACTTATGTGTACCAAATCTTAAGTTTCCATCTCAAATAGTTTGAAAGTTAGAAGGGGGTCGAAAAAGACATAATTTTTAATAGGGTTCCGTTTGAACGGTACGGAACCCTAAAAATAAAGACTAAGACAAATAAAAGTTATGACACAGGTCGATTCGGGTCAAAAATAAAAAAATGATAACGAATGATAATTCGCATGTATGAAAATTATGACAGACTCGAATTCGGATGAGTAAAAGTTATAGGCATATGCATTTAGGATACATAAAAACTGTGACAAATAATGTGATTTTGGATAAGTAAAACTTACAGGAATCATTGTTTTGGGTAAAGAAAAGTGATAATAAATAGTAATTTGGATAAATAAAATTTAAAAAAATTTCAATATAAATAAATAAAATTTATAACAAATTGAAATTATAATAAACAGGACTTAAGGCACATCAATTTGGGTTAATAAACCTGTTTTAGATTATAGAAGATTATGAAAAAATAAATCTAACAAAATGTTAGATAAAGTTGATACAATGTAAATATTTGCTTATAATGTTGTTTCACCAACTTCTGCGATCTATATTATGTAACATATAACAATCTTCTTCCTCCTTCAACTCGAGTGTATCCTTGTGTGTTATGTAGGCTCATAAAAGGCTGATACAAATGACAATTTTTTTTCTATTTTCAGTTTATCTGAACAAAAAAAATGTAGTCTTCCTCTTTTGCATATTCGTGCTAATATCTTTAGACCGAATTAAAAGTGACGTCCTTTATTCCGCGACTATTGGCTGCTTTGCCACGTGGCCTCGACACGTCCGTTGCATAATGATAACGACGACCAAGTCGATAGCGATAATGGCAAGAAAGACTACAAAAATGCACTTGTAAATAGTTTTATTATTGTTGATTTAGATTTGTTAATTCTATTTCAAGTTTTGTAAAATTTAGATTTTTCAATTTTCTTTTGAAGAAAAATCTATTATAGGTTTAATGTCCTCTGTGATGTTGTCCCTTTTGGGATTAAATGGTCTACACACTTCAACTTCTGAATGGTATTATCAATTTGTTTATAATTTGAAACTCTAGAAAAAAAGTTTTGGTTTTGGTTTGTTAACAAGAAAAATAGTCCATATTCGAGAGAGAGATATATGGTTGTCATGGTGCTTGGAAAATTGCATTCTCGTTACGTTGATCGCTGGTGCGCAATGTTTTTTTGCAGACATATACCACATGTAACTGTATGTTATGGTGTAGAATCCACCCAACTATAGCACAGTTTTAAGAAAGTCAATTGCAAAAACAATTGGCGATTATTTCACATTTGAAAAGTTAAGGATATTCTTAAATCGTTAAAAAATTGTTAATTTTCACCTTAAATAGAGTAACAGTCATAAATTTAAAAAAAAAGTCTAGTTTACTTAAACGATTTACGGAAGAAAAAAAAATTTGTTTAAAGAGGCAAACACTGTTGCTGGATAGTTTGTGTACATGGATTCACGGAAAACATGTGCCCTTGCTTTACTTCTCAGTTCTCGCTTCTCGAACGAGCGAAAAGGCTTGTCTTCTTGCCTTGCCTTAACGGATCATGCTTCACGCTTGTCACGCTTGTAACGTTGCTACTCACTCCGGATAATGTAAAACAGGAGATTGGAGGATGATCTGCCGAAGCTTGGCACGACTACTGATTTTTATGTCGTACTTAATCACTTGGAACATCGCGCCTTGGAATCTATATATTGTATGGCTAGCTACTGAATATCAATCACCAAAATTATATGTATACTGTGTTTACATAATAATCCGCCTCAGTCTTATACAACTGTACAATATAGATATATTTGTATAAAAATGTTAATTATCTCCAGCTCGTATAAAAAGACTTGTTGTTACTCTTCGCAAGATGCATCACGTTTAAAGTGAGATTTATATTGTTTTGCCAGAAGCGTTCCGCACGCGCTCCGACATTCAATAATTATTATCTTGACTTTGTGGCGGTTAGTCGTCTCTTTATTCATGTAAACCTTGTGTGCTATTTGTTCAAACGTTAAATCTTGATAATTGAGCCCATATATTTTCGCATATCCGTTAGATTGCTCACTTGTCCGTTACCTTTTGGTAAAGTGTTTCTTCTGCCTATGCAAATAATTATCAATGAGAAAAAAACATTTTTTAATTAATTAGGTAACTTTTATTTAGCTTCTGATGACAAAATAACAAATGATCATTGCTGTTGTTTCATTTATTTATCTCATCTTCTGGAACTACAAGAAATTATAATAATTTTCTAAGGGAATGTTTTCATTAATGGATCATCTTTTTATTTATTATCAATAGTTTTTTTAGTGAAGATGTTTTAAACTCTGTAATACACTGCTGAATAGAGTCATTGTCCTTAGTTACAAACTACGTACAGTCAGATTGTCTTAGGCTTCAGTCAAAAATTTTAGGGGATTATTCTGTAGCGATGATTTCTTGTTTCTTGACAAAAAGAATAATTTGTATCCATAGTGAACCACCCGCTGAAGGTCCCTAAAATAACTAATAATAAATAAGTACTTTTATTTTTTATCAAATAGGAAGGATTCAAAAAAATGTGAGACAAGGTATAGATGATATAAACATAGGTTTAGATGGTTCAATAATTTAAAGAAAATAATTAGAAAATCAATTTTTTGACGATGGGTTTTAATCCGTGATAATAGTACCAAAGCAAACATCTTTTTCAGTATAATTAGTACATTTTTTAATGTTTAAATTCTTTTTTAAGAAACATCCCTAGAAGTTGACTATCTTGCAAAATCTATCGTCCAGACATGATTATCTAGATTAAAATCCAGAATGGAAAAAGTTAATATCTGAGGTCAGTGTAATTACAAAGTAATTTAAAAAATTAGAAAACCACGACAACTAATTATAATTACAGTTTTAAATGACCGGAAAACTCGAGTGTTAAAACTTACTTAAAAACCCATAACAACTGCAAAGTAGTCTAGAAACTATCACTAATTAGAATAAAATCGAAAAAAAGCAAAATTTCCAAAAATTTCAACATAATTTGAGTTAATTTGGTACAAATACAGTTTTTATAATTGACTATCTTAGTATTAAATTTAAATCACTGGAATAAAAAATATTTACTGTTCTGATTTCTTTAACTTTTTTTTCAAAAAGCATGCAATTTTTGACTGTATGATGAACCTTGTTAATTTTGAAAAATTAAAACTTATTTGGTTTCAAATATCGAACATCATAAAGAACTACCGAATTGCAATACCTAAATCTTTTTTATTAATGGTTTGACGTGTTTCACTTTGCTCGTTTAAGTAACGACACGGAAGTACCTACAAATGTGAAAGTGAAAGGTTGTATTATAGAAAGAAGGTAAAGTCACTTTTACATTGAAAATAATGGTCTCCAAAGTAAATTTTATTGCAAAAGCAAAAAAAAAAATTCTTTACAATCTTTGAGGTTTCTTTCTTTAAGCCAAAACACCAAACTTACGTAAAGGTTTTGAGATTTAAAAATATGACTTTTTAATACAAGTAAATTGTAAATTTCACTTTATGTACATTCGAATTTTTGGTTCATTTTTTAATGAATCATGTTGAGTAAATTTGATTATAAATTGATCAATGCTTGACGCATTTATTGATCAAAATTGATTATTCTTTTTACCACCACTTGATTAATTTTTAAATTATAACTTTAAGGACAAGAAATTAACGTTTCTTTCATAAAGGTGCTTCTTATAATTACATAGGTATGTGCCGGCAAGTTAATAAATGCAGACAGACAAGTGCATTCTGCGAATTATTGAGTCAAGCCACGTATTACCCAAGCCCTTATAAAGATTCAATCACTCGGATCCTGATTGAGTCATTAATTGCCTTAAAGAGGACAAGGTCTCTCGACTCCAAATGCAAAGCTGCATAGTACTTGTACACTTGGACTCGAATAAATCCACTTGCCATACCGATCAGATCGGCCGCAACTTTTTAGCGTCATTATGACACTTTAAAGAGTCTTGAAAGCTCTTCACTGGTCTTTTAAGAAACTTCGAATAGGTGATACTGAACGTGACTCGATTTCTTCTGCAATTCTTCACAAACTTTGTTTACCAATAGGTTTCTTACATAATTACAGTAATATTTGCAGAACCAATTATTACAATACACAACTCTCAATAAAAATGTGTGAAATTTTGCAAAATCATTTTCAAAGAAAGTCATAATAGTACTTGACCATATTTTTTCATAATGCAATGTGTACTTATGCAGAGTACCAGCTGCAACTCAGTCGACATGAATGAACATTAAGTTTGTAATGTAGTTTACTACCGCGAAGGAAGGTGTGTTCTTTGATGAATGAATGTTCCTAATTTACGATTTCTTCTTAAATTAACAATTTCTTAATGTATTTTCCCGAATTTGCGCTTCTTTTTTTCGATTTCTCATTTAATAATCTCTGCACGGTATCTAATTTTTTAATCTCCCCGTTTAGAGAAGTGTCATAAAAAAAACTCCTCGGAATTTCCAATCCTTTAAAATCCATTTTATCCCATTCTAAAAGCTGTTGGGATTCTAAGTTTGGGATTTTCCACCCGATCAGTACACTAATAGCGGTAGTTAAAGTATAATAATCTACAAAATGATAAATTGACGAGTAAATTGATAATAGAGTATAAACTAATAAAGTCAGTTAAGTGTAAACTAATAAAGTCGACACAGTGTAAAATAATAATTGGCAAAGAAATTGGGCATGTAAATATTCTAATTAGAGGCATGAGAATAATAGACAAGAGATTGAGGGATAATGTAAAATAGGTTTAACAACATCAGTTTGATCGCAGATTGTCAGAGATAAGTAATGAAATAAATTTGGATAAATTAACGGTGATAGGTGGTAAGAAGGGAGTAAATTGAGGCAAAGGCACGCGCATGCGCATGCGTACGATGATGTGTCACGTTGCGTAAGCATGAAAAGTCCATTGCACGCACGTGCGAGGACAAAATTAGCCAATCCTCTCTCTCTCTCTCTCTCTCTCTCTGTCTCTCTCGTGGCGAGTTTCTCATCATTTCACCCGTTCCACTCCCCCTCACTCCAATGCGCTATCGTACCGACGCCAACGTCGGTTCTCCCGGCGCTATGCGTACATACATACACTCCCCCGAAGCGCCTTCCAGGCGACGACCAGGCCCTTCTCATGGTTTAGTGGTAGACGCGGGTGTAAACACGAAAGGCACGAAAGCAAGGAAGCCAAGTTTAGAAGCGACTCGTTGCACCCGGTGCTGCCCCGCTCCAACATACACACTACAGAATACGACTCTATTAATCGGCAGCCGAAAATTCCATAGGGTTAGCGCTACCAGTTTTATGCCCAAGGACAAAATAAGAGGTTCACCAGGCTTTAATTGACTTATAGAAGTTTAACCTTATTAGCACAGGGATAGAAATACCTTTTGGGATAGGTTTTTATTTTGAGCCTTAAACGGTTTTTGCATCTGTCTAGACTCCTAGGCTGTCATAGAATAATATACTACACTTGAAAACAAGATTTTTGATTAGTTGATTCCTTTCTATGCATCCCTTAACTCAAAAACCACCCCAACCTTGTTGCTCAAGGGAAAAACAAGTCAAAAGACAATATTTTTTAGTAATTCTCTAACGTAAGGCATTGTTTTGTGTTTGAGCTGTACAAATTTACATTCAAGGATCCTTTGATTCCATCCCTTGTCTCAAAAATGACCCCAACTTTATGGCCCAAGAGAAAACTAAATTCAGAAGTCATATTTTAGAGTGAATTTGTATCATAACGGGTTTTTTTAGATCTGGGTCACGCAAATATACCTTAAATGATCCTCTATACCCATCCCTTACCTCAAAAACAACCCCTTCTACATTGTCGATGAGAAAACTGCATTTAAAAATAAGATTTTCGAAAAATCCCATGCCATAAGATGTACTTTGTTGTTCGGGGTATGCAAATCAATGATTATTTGTCTCCATTCCTTTATTCAAAAACAGCTCCTAGACTGTCACAAATAGGCAACACAAAAAAACAATATTTTTGAGTAGTTCTTCACTCTAAACTGTTCTACTATTTTTTGGTTACCATCAAAAATCTTTTGTGTTCTTTTCTTAACTCGTCTCTTAACTCAAAAACGTCCCTAACTGAGCTGTCCAAGAGATAAATAAATTGAAATATCATACCTTCGAGTAATTTTCTTCCATGATATTTTTTAGGTTTATCTTACTGAAATATACCTTTAATTATCTTTTATATGCATCCCTTAATTAAAAAATGACCCCAACTTTGCCACCACGATAAAACCAAACTAAAAATTAAGATTTTAAGTAATTTACTGCTGTAAGATATTTCTTTAGGTTTGGGCGATGAAAATATACAAACAATTATCCTTTAGATGCATCTCTTAGCTCGAAAACGATAACAAATTTGCTGCCTTAATTCTCTACCATGGCAATTTTTTTAGGTTTCGGCTATTTAACTATATCTCCACACTGAGAAAAATGGATGTTTAGAATTAGATGTTTAAAACAAGATAGTAACGCTTAACCTCTAAATATTAAAGGTTAACATCTAAGATATTAAATTTTAACATCTAGATATTAAAGTTTAATATCTAGATGTTAACCCTGAACATCTAGATAGCTGTCCCTATGTTAAGTGATAAATATGTTAAGCATTAACATCCAGATGTTTAGGGTAAACATCCATTTTTCTCAGTGCAATGATCTATTGTTTCCATCCCTTGACTCAAAAATGATCCCAACTTTGCTACCAACAAAAAAACCAAATTAGAAAACACGATTTTTGATTAATTCTTTACCATATGACAATTTTTTTACGTTTGGACTATTCAAATCTAACTTTAATGTTCGTTTCTCTCCACCACTAAACTTGAAAACACTCCCTACTTTGCTGCCCAAGAGAAACTGAAGCTAATCCATATTTTCAAGTTACTGTCTACTTTAGGATATCCTTTGATGTTCAGCTTCTCCATCTCCCAACGAAAAAACAATCTCAATTATTCCTTTCTTAGAAAAAACTAACAAACCCAAATGACAATAGTCTTTAATACCTTATGTTTGGAATGAGTAAACGAAGGTTAAGGTTATGGTCTAAAGTTTCTTACTTAGAAAAAACTAACAAGCTCAAAAGACAATAGTCTTTAATAGTTTTATTTTTTATACCTTATGTTTGGGATAGGTAAAGGAAGGTTAAGGTTAAGGTCTAAGGTTTCTTCCTTAGAAAAATCTAACAAGCTCAAAAGACAGTAGTCTTCAATAGTTTTATACCTTATGTTTGGGATGAGTAAAGGAATTTTTGGGCAACATGTTCTAACTCAATTATTTTGAAGCTATCCGTTTAGTGGGTGGTTTCTAGGTATCTAGATCACTTTCTGTATTTTCATGACATTCAATTCGTCTCAGTAAATTTCGCATGACAAGTAGTTACACGTTATGCTTTACTGTGAAAACGTCTTACTTCGCGAAACTGAAGTTCGGCGTAACGAATGTATAATGCGTGCCCTAGGAAGACAGACAGTAGGCAAGTGATTGGTATAGTTGCACTATACGCAGTGCGTGGTCAGAGACAAGTGACGTTAATGTGCAATAAATTAACAGCCTCCCACACAGCCTACAGTCATATGTGTTTTCCGCCTTCGATGAGAGATCTCGTGCTTCTTGTCTCTTTATCACAAAACGCGTTAGTACTCATATTTACTTTTAAACTACCTACATCGAAAAAACATCTCAGCTAATTTTAACACATGTCATCTTCAAACTCTACTTGTCAAACTGAAAATTTCCTAAAAACTTATCAAACGATACTCATTTCTCAATTTTAATGCAATGCTAATTCAGTACATGAATAATACATAGCTGTTAAATAAATACAACTACCGCAACAGTAGCGGAACAATTGTAACTATGAAATGCGAGATTTTTTGTCTGATAAAATGATTTATGACAGCAGTTTATTTATTTATTATACAAATTATTGTCCACGAATGGTGAACATTTTAAAAATTGGCCCAATCACTCTTGTATTAATTCTTATATGTGTAGTCAGTAACTTGGACAATTTTTAAAGTGTCCATACTTTATCATTACAAAAACAAATGAAAAAGATAATAAATAATAAAGTACGTTAGCTATATAATTACTAGGAATAATAACAAAGTAGACAAGATAGAAAAAAAAATTAATCGTAAAAACCATAAAAGCAATCCATAAACTTTTACGAGGAAGCAATATTTTTATTTTATAATATTCATAAAGTAATGTTTCTTTTTCTTCTGCTATAAAGGATTTCGTTGTGGACTTTGCGATGCACACATGCGATATAATTGATTACATGTGAGACTGATGTGTGCATCGTTCAAGGACAAGTAGAAGAGTTTTTCTAGTTGTGAATTAGTATGCGAAATTGAGGAAAAATAGTCTCAACTTCTTTTAATGATAACGAGCAGCGAATGATTCCGCGTGTTGCTGCAAAGCCACGTGTCATGAACATTGTTACATGCGGGTTCGGGAATCAATCAGAGGTAGATTGCAATCTCTCTGCGGACTAAATCACGTGGGCCGGCCGGGTAAGGGTGAGTTACTTTATCGAGGGGTTCTGTTGTGTATGGCTAACCAGTATAATCTTCCTCCGTATCATGTTGTCAAATGTCGCACATTATAAATTATGTTCCTAATAATTTTACAATCCTGGATATTAATGTATTTATTAATTAAATGCTTGCTAATTCGCAAGCTTTAATTTGATTCAATCGGTATCAATATTCTTTATTACGACATGGAAATCTGGATATTAGTTATGGAAATCTAGGTGTTGTTATGGAAATTTGGGTATTAGTTATGGAAATCTGGGTTTTAGTGATGGTAGTTTGGATATTAGAGGAAATTTGGGTATTGGTTACGGAAATCTGGTATTATGATGGATCTGGGTATTAGTGATGAGAATTTGAATATCATTTAGCTATCTGGATGTTACTGATCTATCTGAATGTCATGAATATATCTCAATGCCAGTTAGCTATCTGAATCTCTCTAAGATATCCGAATGTCACTGAGATATCTGAATGTCACTGTTTCTTATCTGATTAAGTGAAAATCTTCATTGTAAGTTCTCTAAATGTTTTGGTTTGGTTGGTGGCCTCTTAGGTGTTTTGGTTGACCTAGAATCAAATAGCTATAATTAAATGTTTGGTTGATTCAACAGGAAATTTGGTTTTTGGAACCAAAATTAACGAATCTATTTACACAAACTATTTTTATGTGTAACCAATGTAGGAAAGTCCGATAAACCTAAATTTCACTTTGTGTGCATCCTCATCAGTATAATAGACGTATTATGACTAACTATATAGTATTCATATAGAAATTATATTCGTGATAACTTTATTTATATTATAGTTATCTGATTCAGGACACATACTTTTCACATTATTAAATTAATATTTTCATGCGGAGGTCATAATTAGTAGGAATGATGGGGTTTGATTGGTTCGTATGTTAAGAGTTATGGAATGTTGTCATCGTATTGCGGTAATCGTTGCACTTTCTCGGTATTATAACAAGAACGCGTGCAGCACGCTTAAACACCTGTAACTATATATAATAGTTGTATAGTTGATCGCGTGCAGTGATGAGTGACTTAATATTTTCTTTGCAACACTCTGCTCTTCTTCTACACACATTAGCCACAAAATCTCGTCTACACATGACTGATTTGAAATACCAATCAAGCACGAACTATTTTTCCTAGCAGTTTTCAGCCACGGAAAGGGTCCGAGTTTAAATTTAACCCATAGATCGAACATCTGGTACATTGATTTTTCTTAGACGATGACTAATTGACACAAGACTTCAGCCTCGCTTAACGACCTACTATTTGAATATTACACAAATATAAATTATCCCTGTTAAATGTTGTAATTTTAATCCCAATTAACAATATATGATTTTCTTTTTATCTTTTATGAAAAAGAAACTTGAAAAGGTAGAATAATTTAAATTTATATATGTTTAAAACACCGTTAGGGGACATTCATAAATTACCGGAAGATAATTTTTACACCTTGTCTGTTTATAACAGAAGGTTAATTACAGTTAATCAGAATAGTTACGTTCATTAATAATATAGTGATAATGTTAATAATACAATGATAATTTAATTATCTTGATATATATTACGATGAGAGAGATTCACCCCCCAATTGATAGTTTTCAGCAAGATTTAGTTTGGACTGCTCATGAAAATTGAAAGAGATGGTGAATATTTTTAGGAAGAAAGAAGTACTCGTGCTAGCTTCCCTTTGAGTACATGTGGACATACGGACATACACAGACATTCACATTAAGTCTGACACCCATACATTTTGACTGAGACGTGCATGTGTAGGCTTCTATATATAAACTGAAAGGGGGGCTAGCATGACTCCCTGGCATTGATCGCACTGCCACCCCATGAGCAACCCCTAATAACACCCTCTTTTCTCCCTTGAAGCCCACCCCCGTCACCCCAACTGCGCCCTTTGCTAACCCAATCTGAGACCCCTGCAAGCAGTGTCTCTCAACTCATTTTACCAGCTGTCCAGTCAGCTGATCGAGACTTTCAACAGCCGCGTGCGACTGGCCCGCGCCCATTAGCTTTGCAAACTAAACCCATTAACCCAAGCTTAATAACTATGACTGGTCCAGCTTCCTAGACCACTAACCCATCTAACGTAAATTGTACTGATACCCGCCAAGTTCAGACTCTGATTTTGGAATATTTTGATATTTCTTATCTCTTCCTATTTCATGATTACTTTTGAAACTATCATTAATAACACATTTTTGAAAATTTAAACAAATTCTCGGAAGGTTTTTTTAAAAGAAAACGACCATTATCAAATGTAGTCAACTAGGGAGCAAATTTGTAGTAAATGTTTGAAAAATTTAAAGATGTGTAAATTTGACAACTTATTGTATAGTAGTGAAAATTTAAAAGCATCCCTAAAAACAACCCCGAATGCAGAAATGCACACATTTCTATTAGTTTGTAAATTTGAAGAGTCTTAACAATTTACAAGCATATAACTGGGTATACTTTGTTTTTTGTTACCAAAATTATACTAAAACCTAAAAAGCACCCTTAACGGAAACATAGATATGAACCAAAATTATCCCTTAAAACCAACCTCAAAGGGAGTACTAAAGTTTTGGCATAAATACTAAAATCAGAATTTCTTAGTTGCATCTACCGGCTAGACGATTGTTTTAG
The DNA here is from genome assembly GCA_037103525.1 of Ganaspis brasiliensis. Taxonomy (NCBI): domain Eukaryota; kingdom Metazoa; phylum Arthropoda; class Insecta; order Hymenoptera; family Figitidae; genus Ganaspis; species Ganaspis brasiliensis. The sequence goes on from JAZKLR010000294.1 coordinate 4,431,129, forward strand.
GAATAGTTTTCAAGAATCTTATGTTATTTTCCTTCAAAACAACCCATATATTTACATTTTAGCAAAAAATAAAATAAAAACATAACTTTTTATAATGGATTTTCCACTATCATAATTGTTTTAAAACAGTTTTTATTACTCAAAATATGATTTTTATTGTGAAAAACCCCTAAATTAATACCCCCATTCAGGACACCCTGCAACACTTTAACATAGATATGAACCAAAACCATTCCATAAAGCCAACAACCTCTAAGAGAGATACAAAATTTTGGCATAAATATCAAAATTCAAATTTTTTAGCTGCATTTTTTAGCTTTTTGGTTACAAGATTGTTCTAGAGATAGTTTTCAATACTTAAATGTAATTTTCATTCAAAACAACCCCATCTAAAATATCTATACTTTTATCAAATTTACCAAAATCAGAATTTTTTTCATCGGATCTGCTGACTTCAAGATTGTTTTAAAAATAGTTGGTAATACTGGAATTTAATATTAACTCGATGCAACCCTTAAATTACAACCCCCATCTGCCGTTCCAACTCATTGACAAAAATTTTAAAGACATAATTTTTTTTTCAATGTATTTGTCGGCTTCATATTTATTTTAGGAATAGTTTTAGAAGTTAAAAAAGGTTTTTATTCATGTTAAAACAAAGTTTTATAAAAATTTTGACAAAGTGTTGGTATCTTAGATAAGAGTTGCTTTTAGGGGTTGTTTAAAAAATCATAGTTGGAGAAATAAAAACTGTACTAAAACAATCATAAAAGCTGAAAATCCGTTTTAAAAAAATGTGTCTTTAGTTTCTTTTGCTAAAGTAGATATTTTAGATATTTTAGATGGGGGTTGTTTTTAGGGGTTGTATTGAATTAAAATTACGTTTGAGTATTAAAAACTATTTCTAGAATAATCCTGTAGCTGAAAGATCTAGATGCAGTTAAAAGTTTTGATTTTAGTGTTTTTACGAAAGTGTTTGTATTTTTTATTAGAATTGTATTTTGGGGTTGTTTTAAATAGTACCCAGTGATGTTACAGTGATATTAGGTATTAGAGTATCAGAAACTGCCTCTACATCAATTATAAAATCATCAGCAATATCTTTGCTCAAGTATTTTTTTAACATGTTGATATCGTAAATGGGTGTAGTAATTTAGGGGTTGTTTTGAATAAAAAACATATTTCAAGTAATAAAAACTGCCCTAAAACAATCATAAAAGTGGAAAATTAATTTTAAAACGTTATGTCTTAATTTTTTTACTAAAAAATAGATATCTTAAATGGGGGTTGTTTTCAGGGGTTGTATTGAATGAAAATTACCTAAGGGTCTCGAAAACTATCCCTAAAACAATCGTGTAGCCGGTAAATGTAGCTAAGAAATTCTGCTTTTAATATTTATGCCAAAATTTTATATCTCCCTTAGGGGTTGATTGTAAGGGATGGTTTTCGGTTCATATCTATGTTTGTGTTACAGGGTGCTTTTTAGGTTTTAGTGTAATTTTGGTAACATAAAAGAAAGTATACCAAGTTATATGGTCGTAAATTTTTAAGACTTCAAATTTACAAACTAATAGAAATGTGTGCATTCCTGCATTAAAGGTTGTTTTTAGGGGTGTGTTTGAATCTTAATTTCTATAAAATAAGTTGCAAAATTAATCCTTTCCGGATTTGGATTTAACGACCTAAAATGCTTTAGGAATTCATGGTCCGGTTCCATGAGTCAAAAAAACAAATTTTTTGGTTCTGTATAATTAATATTTGAAATATGTGTCAATATTTTCAAATATTGTAATTGTACATACGGTAATATATATATTGCAATAGATCAGAATATACTCCTAAAACAATCCCCGAGGATATAATTTGGCTTATTAAGGATTTGACTTTATCTCATCGAAATAATCCACCTTTTATATTTGTCCAGTTGACTTTGGGTCAATATTTGATTGACCGGGTCTAAAAGTTAGTTTGTCCAATCAAACATTTCTAAACAAATTTAGTAATCTGAATAAACATTTGAGACACTTTACCAAGTGAGTATCGATCATTGAAACTGTTTCTGATTTCATTTAAAAATTAAGAAATGCTTGAAGCGCGACCCGTAACAAGATGACTTTGTGTTAAGAATGAATGGGGGAATTATATTTGTCCCCTAAAAGGGCGGATGAGTTCTCTATTAAGAGCAAACAGGGCACACGTTTGCAATTAATCACGGCTGTACTTCCTTCTTAGTAATCCCTGCTCTGTCTTCAAATATCTAACTAGGCTGTATGCGCCGCGCCGCCACGAATATGTTTATGTGTATGCCCCTGTCTCGGAAACCAGAGTGTTAAGTAATATCATTTTGACGTTAATTACCATGTGTTTATAACCGCTATGACATGGTCTGCAACTCCGATTACTCCTGACAAGGTTTTAGCAAGTTCAAGACCACTTTCACCGTTTTCGTAACTATTATCTCTAATTATCAACACGAATAGTTATTAAACTGTTTTTATTTTGTATTATTATTTATTTTTATTTAAATAGTCCACTTGTGTCTGATCTCACGTCATCGAATGAATCAGCTGTAATGAAAATTGTATACGTAATTATTATGATATTTATTGTCAGCTGTAATTAATTTACGTTTTGATATCTCGCGCTGATAAATCGCTGTTAGATTAGGTTATCTTTGACTTGACTTACATCAGTACCATTCATATGTTAACGTCTGAGAGTAGATAAGTCTTCCCACGATTGAATCGTAATAGAAGACGAATCCATTGTTGGATTTGTGCTTCTGGGAGAATGAGCAGCTAACAACGTGTAAGGGTATTTCTCTCATTTATCGTTTTCTTCCAAGTTCCATATACGTCTTTTCCCAATAAATATACACTCTTATGAGAATGATGGAAATCTCATTCAAATTGAAAATTACTTTCACATTGTGTCTGCTTCCTCACCGATGTCCGATGATATAATTTTAATAGTAGTTATTAGTCTACTCTGTATACACACTATAAAGAAATTGTTTGTAATTAGCATATACGTGCATCACTTTGCTCGCAAATATCATATACTTGAAATTTCTTTCTTTTTGCGGAAGATCCCAGAAGGAAAGAAATAATTTTAATATAATATTGTTCTGCAAAAATGAGGAGAACCAGTTTTTGCATATTAAAATTTTTGTTTTGAGAGAATATGATATTACAAGATTTGCCAGCAAAGTTGTGGGCTGAGTTAATTATAATTTAAATTTTATTGAAATATGCATGATACACGTGACACACACAAAACACATTGTACACAGCACCCTAACATGACCTCTCGGTCTGGTCTGACAGATCGTTGCCTGTCCCCAGGAGGCACACACCATTCATGAACCAACCGGACTACCGACTCTATGAACTGAACAAGAGGTTACAGCAGCGCACCGAGGTGAGTAAACTCAATAAATTATTATTCATTTACACGCTCTCTATCAATATAAACCCGAAAATTAAGTCATCAGAAATTAGCTTGCTGATTGCTTAATAAATAAGCTGTTAACAATTTTTGTGCTTCATTCATTAATTTCTCACGAATTTGTAAATAACTTTTTTCTTTTAATACTGAACATTCTTATGAATGAAATTGTTCCATTTTTTTAAGAAGGTTTATCAAAAAATCGATTTTCTATAAATTCTTATAAAATTTTAATTACATATTAAATGCATTATTTTGGATGTATGGTTACAATTTTATTGAAATTTACCGTTCTGGTTTTAAGATATAAATTTATAAAGTTGGAATTTTTACATTGAAACAGTAACAGAACGCGCAAAATGGCTATATTTTAATTAATTTAAAACGATGACTTTACAAATTTTAAAAAAATTTATTATATTTTAAACTGTAATATAGGTAATACAACTCATTTTTGGAATGAAAATACCCAAAGAGATCAATAGTCTTTATTTCATCCAAAATATTCAATAAAAGCTGGTTTTGATTTTACATAGTTAAAATAAAGAATTTTCAAAATCAAGATAAAACTATCACTGAACATAACCTAAAATTTGTTCCTTTTTAGTTCCCTATCTTTATACCGCGTGCCAAATACATTCAATATTAAAACGTCAATTTATTATTTTAAATTGGGTAAAATAAATTTCAATAATATTTTTATTTTATGTGCACTGAGAAAAAATTTTGGTAAAAATTCCTGTGCCTTCACTATAAAAGCGTCATAATTGCCAGTCTCCGAAATTTTACCGTGCTGTCTTACAATTTTTACCGGATTTTCTGGTAAAAATTGTGGGAAATCCGGTAAAAATTGTAAGACAGCATGGTAAAATTTCGGGGACTGTCAATTATGACGCTTTTACAGTGAACAGCACAGGAATTTTTACCAAAAATTGTTCTCAGTGTGGAAAACCAATTTCTAGTTTGAGGTTATGTCAATGGGTTGAACATCCTTAAAATTCTATTAAATGATAATTCGTACAATATATAAATTATAGAAATTCTTTTAGATAACAATTTGATTGGATTTAAATTCTTTGTTATGAAAACTCGGTACAATAAAAATTGTATCAACTAAAATTAAAAAATTTGTACGATTTTCATGCGCCTCTTTTAAATATCATTTTATTTTCTTAATTTTTGTAATAAAAAAAAGGTATCCCTTTGATTTTTATTTGTAAAAAATGTGACATATATATTCCTAACATGTCCTTAGGTTTATAAGAAAATGTTTTAACCTTGACTAAAAATAAAAAAATCAATATTTATTAACTTAAATAAACGTCCCTGAATCTATATAAAGATGAAAATTTGTTCATTTATATACGTGTATTATTATTATTATTATTAATATTCTTTTTTTTTTTTATTTTAACATACAAAGTATATAAGAGTATGTACTTTGTGCATTAAAGATAATTTCTAAAATGTATTACACTTACAAATAACCCTGATGTAGCTTCACAGATCATTACTCGTTGATAATACGACAAGATTCCTTTTATGGGACACTGCCACGAAGAACTTTAATGTTAAATGTCACCGGTTTACTTTTTTCGGGTCTTATATTATCGATTTTATTTTCTTCTCTACACTGATTAATTTTCATCAATTTAATTATGAAGTGTACACATAAACCTTGTCCTTGAAATTTATCACAAAGTGCCGTTTTTATTGTACGCCATGCACATAACATACGGAGTATTGTCTCTTGTTCATTAGCAACTTATAAAATTATTATCAGTTTCATATATATTCTGCACAGGTTTAATAAATCGTCAAATTTTTTACTTTTAATGATAAGATTCACAGAGAGAGAATGATAAGAAACTTACGACAGAATTATGATATACAGTGACTTGTGTTTATTACTTTTAAAATTAATCGATTAGAAAAATAAAAAAAAAACTTTTAAATTGTAGTTTTTTATAGGAATAGGGTACATGTACGTATTACTGCGAATGCTCCAATTATTGCAGTTTTTTGAAAAAAGTTATTACGCACTAATTAAGAGTAAACAATTTATTAAAATTGATTGAAAATATTATTTACAACCTTGCTCGATAGAATTACCAATAAAGATGTACATTTCAATTCTTAATAATTTAATTATTCAAGTTTAAATTACAAACTACCGCAGTAAAATAAATGCTTTATTTTTATAATTTAATTAGTGATTTCTATACTTTAATAGATAACAATAGTGCTTTTAAAGTTAGCCAAATATTTATTTTTCATTTCGACGCCCCCCGTTGATATAGTGTTTATTAAAAAGCCAGTGTAATAAAATGTTAATTTGAAAAACAGTAGAATAATGTTAAAGCAAGGTTATAAAGAATGTTATACAGAATGTTATTGCATATTTTAATTAATAAACAAGTGTATCCATCGTTCGGTTCAATTAACATTTTATGACAAAACTTCAAAAGACATTTGATTAAACAAACAGTTTAATAGAAATCATATCCAACAAAATTGGTTATAAAAATGACATTCCACTGTTTTTCAAATTAACATTCTATTACATTGGCTTTTTAATAAACACTTTATCAACGGGGGGCGTCGATTTATATTTATCTTTTTTTTTTAATTTTTTTTTCTAAAAGTTCTGAGAAATTTTATCAAAAAACCATTTTTTTCTTATATCACAAATCTATAATAATAATAATAATAATAATCCTCAAGTTCATTTATTCCTTCATTCAATTTTTGTCTGTTCACACCTAAAGTTAGGAACATAGATATTTTTTGTTTTAAATCAAATACATTTTAAAAAATGCATTTAAATTGATTAAATTTAAAAAATTTTAATTTCATTGATAAATCTATCATTTTTTTTATAATTTTCAACAGTTTTCAATATACAATTATTCTCTTTAAATTTTCTAATTATTCTCTAATTTGTTTAAATTATTTTTTTCTATTGTCGATTATTCTCGCCAGTTTTCTAAATTTTCTTTCGATTGTCAATTATTCTCTTTAATGTTGAATTATTTTAGTCATTTTGAAATTTTTCTTTCAATTATCAACTGTTTTCTTAAAATATTTTAAAATAATTTGAATTTAATTATTTAATCTATAATTTATTTCTTTAATTTTTAATTATTTTCTTCAATTTAATATAATTCTTCAATTTCCAATTGATTTCTTCAATTTTATGATTAGTCATTAATTTAAAAAATTTTTTGTTCAAATGCCGAGTATTCTTACCATTTTTTGAATAATAAAATAATAAAAATCATATAAATTTCGTCAATATTTCATTATTTTCGTAATATTGTAATTTTTCTTCTACTTTCAATTATTTTCTTGAAGTTCCCATTTAATACTTTAATTTTCCATTTATTTCTTTAATTTTTAATTATTTTCTTCAATTCTCAAGTATTTTCTTTAATTTTCAGTAATTTTTTTCGATTTTTAATTAATTTTCCAATATTCAATAATTCTCGGATTTTTTCAATAACTTTTTTCAATTATAAAAATTGTTATAAAATTTCAATTCAATTATTAAATTCTAGAACTATTTTCTTCAAGTCTCAGTTATTTCTTATTTAAATTCCACTTTTCAATTTTCAATTATTTTATTTAATATTTTAAAATTATCGCCTTTTTTCTATTATTTTTTTTCGTTTATTATTTAATTTCTTCATAATTTTTATTTCCTTTCTTCCGTTTTCAACTGCTTTCTTCTATATTGATTAATACTCGACTTTTTTTAATTACTTTTTTTCAGTTTTTAAAGATATTTTTTAAATTTGAATTCCATTCTTCAATTTTTAATTGCTTTTCTTCAATTTTCAATTATTTTTTTTTCAAATTTTATTATTTTTTTCGATTTTTAATTCAGTTGTTAAATGTGCAATTATTTCCAACAGTTATTCGTATAATTTTCTTAATGTTTCAGTTTAGAATTATTTTCTTTAAATTTAATATTTCTTGTTTGATTTTTCCAATTATTTTTTTCAGTTGTCTATTAATCTAGCCAGTTTTCAAATTTTAGTTATTTTTCACATATTTTGAACAATTTTTCAACTATTTCCTTCAATTATTAATTATCTTCCGCAATTTTCAATTATTTCCTACCTACAATGTTTTCAATTTTTAATTAATATCTTAGAATTTTATAATTTTGATTTTTTAAATTATTTTGTTCGATCGTGTATAATTCTGGTCATTTTATGAATTTTTTTTTAATTGTCAATTATTTTCCTCATTTTTCAATTATTTTCTCTAATGTTTAGTTATTTTCATTATTTTGTAATTTTCCTTTAATTATCAATTACTTTCTTAAAATTTCCATTTAATTCTTATATTTTAAATTTATTTTTTCGATTTTTAATTATTTTTCTCAATTTTCAATTATTTTCTTCAATTTTTTCAATTTTTTCAATTATTAGTCTCTTAAAATTTTTTAATTATTTTTTGAGTTTTTCAATTAATTTTATTTTGGTTGTGTATTAATCTAGCCATTTTTCAAATTTTGTTTTCAATTGTCAATTATTTTCGCGTTTTGTAATTGTTTTCCAATTTCATTTTTTTTCTTCAAAAGTCGGTTTAATTCTTAAGTTTTTTATTATTTTCTTCAATTTTTAATTTATTTCTTCAATTTTTTATTATTTTCTAAAATGTTCAGTTATTTTCTTCAATTTCAGTAAATGTTTTTGATTTTCAATCCAGTTGTTCAATTTGCAATTATTTTCAGCAATTATTCCTATAATTTTCTTAATTTAAAAATTTTTTTGTTTAAATTGAATGCTTATTTTTTAATTTTTTAGATTATTTTTTACAATTGTGTATTTATCTAGCCATTTTTTGATTTTTGTTTTCAATTGTCAATTATTTTCGTCATTTTGTAATTTTTTTGCAAGTATCAACAATTTTTTTAAATTTTCAATTTATGTCCTCAATTCTTTATTATTTTCTTCAATTTCAATGATTTTTTTCGATTTTCAATCCAGTTATTCAATTCGCAATTATTTCCAACAGTTATTCCAGAATTTTTCAACTATTTTGTTTAAATTTAATATTTATTGTTTAATTTTTTAAACTATCCTTTTCAATTATGTAATTACGTAGCCATTTTTCGAATTTTGTTTTCAACTGTCAATTTTTTTTTGTCATTTTTCAGATATATTCTTCAATATCGTAATTTTCATTATTTTTAAAAATTTATAGTTTTAAATGACTAACAACAATGCAAAGTTAATGCTGCTAGTGTTTTAATTAGTCGAAAATTTATGACCGGAAAATCCAAAAAATTCATCGGGAAAAGCTGGGAAATGACCTGGAATTTAATTTCATAAAAAAGTTCAGATAATTGATTTTTTATTATTATGAGTTGAATTTTGTTTGAATTTTCTAGTTTGTTTATAAAATAGCTATACAATAACATCTTGTTATTAAAATCCATTAATAGGAAAATGTAATTAAACCTAATTATACAGCAATAAATAATCTAAATATAATCAATAAAATTGTTAACTGACCTTTAGATTCTCGGTTGTCTTGTTCATGGTCCAATAAAGAGATAAAGAATACCAAAGTGCATTGGGGTGGGTCACAAAAATTGTAATTAAAATTAGGTAACTGGAAAAAGAGGCGTGTGAAGGAGTTAACGTGCTCCTACTTTATAACGCGTTCATGCTTCTTTCACCATTAATCTTCGTTCGAATGCACGTGACAAGCTGGGCACATCCGACTAATGTTCTTTCGTGTTTTTCGCATTACGGTCTGGCAATCAATCCTTTTCTCGCCCAAAGCTTTGCGTATGATGACCAGTAGCTTTACTTTTTTCTTCTATGCTTTGCTTTAATTATTTCCTCTCGATTTCAATAAATTATTTCTGTTTTTTTGTTGTTGTTATTTATCATTAATTGGTTCAATGAATACTCAAAATTCACTGTGGAATAAGATTTAAAAAAAAACTGTCAGTACAGAAAAACCATCCAAATTTTGCATTGACCTCGACAACTTTGTAACGTTCTGCAAAGTTTGTTCGACGTGGCATGTCCACCAGCAATAAATCATTTTTGCTCCCTGACTATCGTTAGATCTCGACCGCTGTCAGCGTGCGTGTGCAGAGTTCAGCGCCATTTCTTCCACAGTTAACTTCAGGATTGAATTAATCGATCATACCCCTTGGATTTTAAAAAAAATTTGTAAAAACACTTTTAATGTCGCTTATTAGTTTGTAATGGATAAAAATTTCTTTATATTGATTTGTGTTTGCTTATCGCATTAAACTTATCGAGAAAGAATTCATTTTTGTTTTGGTAGACAGGTATTTCAAATTGAGAAAAAGAAAAATGGTAAATTAGATCTACACTCTTCGTGGTTAATATTAATTATTGATGACTAAAAATAATTATTTTCGAATGTATGCTTGGATCAATAGATAATCATTTTTGACCGAAGAATGTATGATTGATTTAATTAATAAATTATTCTTGATAGAATAAAAACTTTAAAATCCTACTTTGTTTTCACAGATTCCAAATTGTATTTCTATCTTCTTTAGATTATGTGGAATAAATGTCGACTGGCAATACAAAAGATCTAGAATTTAGAGTTTTAGACCTTCTAAAACCGGATTGACTGTTTCTATCGAAAAAGGTCGGCCTGAAAAAAATAAACTCGTCATTCTTCTCTTCGCGTGACTGTTCGAACCTAAAACTTTGAAACGCTTGGATTTCTACGCGCACAAGAATTTTTTTTTCACAAAAAGTAAATTATCGGTAATTTAAATTCATGATTGAATCAATTTTTTTTTGCCGAAATTTGGCCAATTATGTATTTTTTCTTGTTGCTAATGATTATTGGAAATACTCTAGACTGGAACCAAAATTATTTGTAATTATGGATTTTGACAATATTAGTAAATAAATATTTAATTCAAACCAATACTGGTTTAAAATTTGCAAGCTAAAAATTCGAAGAGTAACAATTTTGATAATATACAGTATCTTAAAAGAAGCATTTAAATTACAAGAGTTTTAATTTTAAAGTGTCGAAATTATTGGACTAGTTCCAATTAGACTGAAAATTTACTTGAGTATGAAATTAATTAACACAAAACTTCCGAAATGAAACTAATAATTGATACTTTCTGTCAAAATTTGAAAATGAGCCGTAACGGTTTAATTTTTGATTTTGAATCGTCTGTGTGACTCATCTATTTGATGCCAGCTGTTTCGTACAATGTAGCAAACAAATAAGCAGTAGTTTGTTTTATTTGAGTAATAATGATTGTATACATGTATACAATTTAGATAATAACAATTTATTCAACACTGATTGAAGTGTAATTATTGTATGACTGATAATAATGATTGCTGGACTGATGCGGGGTATAATATTTTATTACTAACGATTTTCTCGACATAGTATTATGAGGAAGGAGCATTAGTTGCTTGAGGTGGGTGTAGGTGGTCCGGTGAGCAAATAAAACCAAGGTAGAGAACGTATTCTAGCCTCTAGCCGAGCTAAGAGAAGGGCAATAAGGGCAAAACGAAGGAAGACATACCACCAGGGAAAGGAATAAGAAGAAGAATAAAAAGAATAAAAAGAATAGTAGTAGCAAAAGTAGTAAAAGAAGAAGAAGTAGAAGAAGTACTGGTGTAGAAGAAAAAGATACTTGGCAGGGATGTACCTGGGTCTCAGTACCCTCAGGAAACCTGTATAGACATCTGCAGTATTCAATATAGACAATTTTATGAAATCCTATCGAAATAAGAGATTCCTCACTCTAGTCGTGTATGGAATCGATGCAACTTCCACGTGCTTTCTCTTAAAACTTTCCTTGTTGACTCTTGCAGTTAATGTTCTTTTTTGTCGTTTTAAAGAGGTTACGGGTCAGGAAAAACCTAGCAAAGGTTGTCAATAGTCTCGGTTAAGGGAAAGTCATGAAAGAAATGCTGTTTTCGAGATACTTGTGATTCTTGTGCAAATGTAAATAAAAAGAAATTGAGGTTAGGGATGTGTTTTTTATCCGTAACCTTAATTGTTGATTTTAAACAGGTGATGGAAATAAGTTGATTTTTTGGATTCTTAAAACCATTTTAATTTTATATGCTTTCATTTTTTATTGTACCTATTCTCATCTTCATTGAACTTAGTACCATCTTCATAATATCCAATACCATCCTTATAGAATCTAGTACAATCTTAATTGAGCATAGTACCATTTCCATTGTACCTAGTACCATCTTGATTTGACATATTTAAATTTTTTATTGTATCTAGTCCCATCTTCATTGTACCTAGTACCATCTTCATAGTATCCAATACCATCCTCATAGAATCTAGTACAATCTTAATTGAGCTTATTACCATTTCTATTGTACCTAGTACCATCTTAATATGGTCTATTTTTATTGTTTCTAGTCCCATCTTCATTGTACCTAGTACCATCTTCATAGTATCCAATACCATCCTCACAGAATCTAGTACAATCTTAATTGGACATAATACCATCTTCATTGTACCTACACGGAAAAAAATAATTTTTCGAATTTTACAAAACTTTTTTGCACTCTTGGATAAAGCCATTTACTAAACTCAGTTTCAGGTATGTGCAGAAAAGTTTTGTAAAATGTACTGAAATTTCAGCACAAGTTACGGAATTCTTTGCAGTAACTGCAAATAATTTTGCACCTGCACCACCTTGACTGTACATGTTACTACACTGAAAAAAAATTTTGTTAAAAATTCCTGTGCTGTTCACTATAAAAGCGTCATAATTCACAGTCTTTTAAATTTTACCGTGCTGTCTTATAATTTTTACCCGATTTTCTAGTAAAAATTATAGGAAATCCGGAAAAAATTGTAAGGCAGCACGGTAAAATTAGGTAACTTTCAATTATGAAGCTTTTATAGCGAACAGCACAGAAATTTTTACCAAAATTTTTTCTCAGTGTATCAATTTTTCTCCCCTCCTTATAGATTGAAATTATTCAGGAATCAATCAAATCTGTCTTTCTTGTAAAAATGGGAATGTTTTTAATTCTGCTTTTTGCATTATATTTTATTAACCTATAAGTTTAAAAAATTCATTATAATTAAATGATTTTTGCTTTCTCATACAGGAAGCACTGTGATCGTTAAGATTTTCTATTTTTAAAAAATAGTCTAAATCGACTCAATTTCAGCCAAAAGCGTAAATTTTCATTTTTAATAAAAAGTCCAGATGTTTGTGTGTATGTTGCGTGTAGTAACTTTTTGTCGCTTGGATATCTCGAGAACGCATAAACAGATTTTAATAAAATTTGGATGTCAAAGTAAGCTCATAAAGATCTAAATTTGGACACAGGGATTTTTGAAAATACCCAACCAAGTTTTTTGAAGACCCATTTTTCATTTTTCATAAAAAATATCGTTTTTTGGAAAAAAATGTCATCCTAAAAATACAACTTAATGAATAAAAAAAATCATATTCCTTGTCTCAAAATGAATTGATTGACCTATGTAAAATTTATAATCAACGAAAAAGTTGTACAATAATTAATGATTTATCAGTTTGTTTTTTTCATTTAAAATTATTTTCCTTCTATAACTTCTCTAATTTTTGTTTTTTACCCATAGAACGTTTAGAAAAGATATTCTAGATTAAAAAATGAATTAATTGGTCTTCATAAAGTATATATTATAATGAACGATTTAAAAGAGAAAATATTTTTCTCCGCAAATTATTATAAATTTTGATCTTGAAAAATTTTATAAACGTTTATTGAAAAAAATTTATTTTATTTTTATAAATGTTTGGAAAAATAGTAAAACTGCAATCAAATTTTTTTATCCCAATTGTTAAAAAAATAACTAATTATTAGTAGAAAACTCCTGATTCAGAAGTCAAATTTCACTATAATTATTAGTTAATAGTAAAAAAAAAAGGTTTGAATATTTAATAGACAGAAATTTACTATACTTTATATAGTGGTTGAACATAACCTAAAACTAGTAGTTTATGACTACATAATTAAGATTTAGAAAGTGAATTTGTTAATTTTAATTTTTGGAAAATGACATTAGATCGGTAAACAAAGACCGAATCTTCATTTGTCTGAAGAAGTTTTCAAGTTTTCAAATTTCCATGTGTCCAACTTCTCTCCGTCTGATATTTGTTCGGCTAATTGCAATTTCCAAAAATGAACATACGGCTTTTTAAGAATTAAATTAAATATCAATTTGTGCAAATACAAATTCGGACCAATGAAAATTTTGTGGAGTGGATATTCTGCAATTCATAAATTCTACTTATTGAAATTCTGTTAAATAAGAATTCTGTTAAATGGAAATCTTGTTAAAATTGGATTCTATTGAATAAAAAATCTGTTAAAAATAAATTCTATAAAATAAAAATTCTGTTAAATATAAATTCGGTTACCTAAAAATTCGGATTTATTTCAATTCGATTAGAAACAAATTCAGAAAATTAAAATTTGGTAAAAGGAGATACACTGGGAGAAAATATTATTACTATTATTATTATTATTATTACTATTATTTTTTTTATTATTATTAGATTTGATTAGAATAACAATTATTTTTGATAAAAGAATTTATTCTTAAATCAAAAATAGACCTGATCTAAGAATATTTTATGAACTAATTAATAATAGATCTCAGTGTACAGTTTTTTTTAAAAATACCTTAAAATTTAATATTTCTTTTAAAAAATCATAACAAAACAAAACAGTGTGTTAAAAAGAATGATGATTTTACAACGAATTTTGATTTATAACAATTTTTTCTAAGTATTAATAACTGAATTTTCAAAACTTAATGATATAAATTTAAATTATATTTTATTTTTCTATTAAAAACTGCTTTTTAGTTTGTGGTTATGTCAAGAGGTAGAACCTGTTTAATCGAAAAAAAAAACTAAAGTTAAAAAGTAGAGAAAAGTTCTAAACTTTTAAAGCGTTTTTTACAAGTTTTTAACGTAATTTTTCACTTATAAAATGATTTTAAACTTTATTGTAAAATAAAGGAACTTTTAGAGTTATTTTTTACTTTGTAATATTTGATTTAACATTTTAAATTAAATTTAAATTTTGATAATAAATAATAATATATAATTTTATTGAAAGTGATATTTCACATTTTACAAATAGAAATATTCATAAAATTATTGATAAATCATCATAAATTTTTCTCCATAAAAAAATGAGCATTTCACTCTAAATGAAATCAGTTTTCAAAGTGATTTTACTTTTTTTTATAATTAATTTTCACTCATTAGAAAAAATATCAAGCTTCAAAAAACCATTTAAAATTATAAAGTCAAACAATCTGGAAAATGTACAAATGTCGGAAATTAATTTTCAAAAATTAAAATTTTGAAATGTAAATATTGGTCATTTCCCTCATTGTTTACTCAAATTTACCTTAAATTCACAGTTTTAACTGTAATTCTACATTTATGATAAATCCCTGCAGCACTTGATAATTTACCAAAACATTTTATCCAATTTCAAAATTATTCTGGAATTTGATTCACTCGAAATGTTCACCAACTTCAATCAATATTGCTACCTTAATGTAATTAATCAGTTAACTAATTTTCAACCTAATAACTCACCGTATAATCAGAATTACTAATTTCATAATTGTGTTTTCAATGATAATATTTTTAATCATTCATTAAATAGTTTGAATAAATTAACCACTGAAAAATCTCTACTTTTGTTGAATTTATTATTATTAATCAAATTCAATTCAAAAAATGTTTTTTATTGCTTTTACATTCTCATTTCAAACGAGAAATTAATAAAATTGCGCCATTTTTAATTTTTTGTAATTTTCACATTTTTTGACTTTTTAAAACCTCCTGATTACTAACAAATTGATTTTGCAAAAGTGGTTGTCTGTCTGTTTGTCTGTCTGTAGACTTAAAACATAACCTTCTCTGGAGTATGTGTCTAATTTTTCCTTCAAATTTTACCGAGATTTTTACAGAATAAATTCTTGTTCCTTCTCAATTTTTCCAAAAATTGTACATTTTCATAAATTTGTTTTTATAATTTTGATTTTCTAATTTTGAAAGTTTTCTTTCGTAATTTAAATATAAAAATTTTATCAGTTTGATTTAGTAATTTTTGTATTAATAATTTCAGGACAACTGCACTGATTTCCCGTCAAATTTTGATTCTACGTTTAATTTTATTTTTATAATTTGGATTTTATAATTTTGTAAGTTTGCTTTCATAATTTTAATATCAAATTTTTATCAGTCAGATTTTATAATTTTTATATTAATAATTTCAGGACAACTGCACTGATTTCCCATGAAACTTTAATCTCAGATAATTTTCTTATTGCCGCGGAAAAAACATTAAAAAATAAATTTACAGTTTCTCTCGTTTCTCGAAAATGTTCCGGATTGGCAAAATTTTTTAATTTTCATCTAATTATGAGTTTTGATGGTTTATTTTGTTTTAAATTAAATTCGCCACATTTTGTCTACATAAAATTACATTAAAAGTTAGTTTTTCTATTATACAAATCAAAATATTGACTTTCAAACATAACCTCCTCTGGAGTATGTGTCTAGTTGCTCCCTCAAATTTTTACCGATATTTTTACATAATAAATCCTTTTTCCTTCTGACGATCGTCTAATTAATTTTTCTAAAAATTCTACGTTTCATTTTATTTTTATTATTTTGATTTCATAATTTTGTAAATTTGCTTTCATAATTTTAATATTAAAGTTTTATCACGCTGGTTGTATAATTTTTATAAAAATTTCAGAATAACTGCACTAATTTCCCGTCAAATTTTGATCTCGGACAATTTTATTATTTTCATGGCAAAAACATTCAGAAATGAATTTATAGTTTCTCTAAAAAATTTTATGATTCTCAAAAATCATTTATAAATATCTAAATCTAAATAAAATTACATTAAAAGTTAATTTTTATATTTCAAAAATCTAAATTATAACTTCAAACATAACCTCCTCTGGAGTATGTGTCTAATTCCTTCTTCAATATTTTGCCGAGATTTTTACATAATAAATTTTTGTTCCTTCTAAACAAAAATTTTACATTTTATAAATTTGTTTTTATAATTATGATATTAATAGTTTCAGAAGAACTGCACTGATTTCCCGTCAAACTTTGATCGCGGATAATTTTCTTATTTCCGTGTCAAAAACATTTAGAAATAAATTTATAATTTCTCTAAAACGTTTCTAATTCCCAAAAATCTTTAAATTTTAACCAATTATTGAGGTTAATGGTTTATTTTGTTTTAAATTAAATTCGACATATTTTATCTAAATAAAATTACATTAAAAGTTATTTTTTCTATTTCAAAAATCAAAAAAATGACTTCAAACATAACCTCCTCTGGAGTAAGTATCTAATTCCTCCTTCAAATTTTTATCCATATTTTTACACAATAAATTCTCGTTCCTTCTCAATTTTTCCAAAAATTCTACATTTTATCAATTTGTTTTTATAATTTTCATTTTATAATTTTGCAATCTTTCACAATTTTAACATCAAATTTTTATCAGTCTGATTTTATAATTACGATTTTAATAATTTCACAACAACTGCACTGATTAATCAAACTCTAATCTCGGACAATTTTTGTGTTTTCCATGACCAAAAAAAAAAAGAGCAAACAAAAAAAAAATAATAATAAATTAACTTTTTGTCAGCTTTTCGGTGTGACACTTTTTCGAGTGTAATGCAGTTTCTTTTTGACCTTTGGTCCTCAGCGTAACGTCAATTTTAAACAGAATTGTTGACTACGGTTAGTGACGTCCCCACGACCACTTTCCATTCGACCCTCCCGGTGTTTACAC
Organism: Ganaspis brasiliensis; assembly: GCA_037103525.1. NCBI lineage: Eukaryota > Metazoa > Arthropoda > Insecta > Hymenoptera > Figitidae > Ganaspis > Ganaspis brasiliensis. Next base: position 4,448,427 of record JAZKLR010000294.1, read on the forward strand.
GATAATCCGCGGTGTTATAAGAACTTTGTAAGAAGTTGAGAACCATCATGGGAGTCTGGGTAATAAAATGAGGACCCCTGCCCTCCCTCGGGGGTGGGGCCCCCTCGATAACCCATATTGTACCCCCCACCCTCCTCATACCCCTCTTACCGCCGCCCCTGGCCGTATATACTCGAGTTGACTGAACGAGTTTTGTCCGGCGTAGTCAGGCCAGAGGGAAATCTCACAATTTCAATATTAAGCCTCGCTTAATTCGAAAATTTTTGCAAATTGATGGGCTTATAAACGCGATTTTTTCTTGATTTTCAATATAACTTTTGTCAAGATTGATTAACTTTTTCTGTTTGAATTACATTTTTCTACGAAAAGCCAGAGGTGGAGCACGCTGACAATACTTCCGCAACGGCATATATACACGATCATATACCACCCCTAGTCTCCCCCCTCCCCCTAACAACAGTAGGGTGGTACAGTCCAAGCTAAAAATCATTCAACTTGACAAAGTACAGATGATGGAGAAAGTTTTATCACTTGATTTTATTTATTTTAAATTAATCAAAATTAATTTTCATTATTTTTTACACTTATTTTAGGATAATAGTTGTTTTATGTATATTGCGAGAAAAAAGTTCTGGTTGATTTTTAAAAATTTTTAACAGGAAATTGGTTGTTATAATTTCCAAGAATTTGGTGATATTTTCAATTAATGAACTTTTTATTTGTGGTGAAAATTTTCTTTTTTGAAGAGGTTTTCTTTTTGAAAATTTGTTTTAATGTGATATTTTGATTTTTAGTGTTAATGTGACAATTTTAATTAGTTTTAGTTTTAATGAGATAATTCTAATTAGATTAGTTTTAATGAGTTTATTTTCAAATAATGGGTATGATTTTAATATGTTTATTTTGATTGTTTTAGTAAAATTATTTTGATAATTTTAATAAGATAATTTTCATAATTCTACTAACATTATTTTGGTTGTTTTTTATAAAATCTTTTTGATAAATTTAGTTTTGAGATCATTTTTATTCAAGTGATAAGTTTCAAAAAATAAATTAATAATTTGATGATTATTATTTTACACACTTTCTACATCATTTATTTTTTCTGAAATTAAATTTTTTATTTTTAAGATAATAATTTAATTTAGTTTTCTTAAAATATTTCGTTTTTAATAGATTCAGTGTTAATAAATTAATTTTTAAAGTTTTTCATTCTGTTTAAGAGAAGTAATTTCGTTAAAATGTATAATTTAGAAAAGAATCCCTTTACTGAAAAATATTTTAGCGTTTGCTTTATCAAGATTAAGGGGTACGTTCTTTCATTGAACATAACTTTGAAGATATCAGGTAAATGTGCCCTGAAAGTGACGTGAGCCGCTCTTGACTTGAAATTATGTTTAATCAGTCTCTTCTTTTTAATTTAAAATCCTGAATCACACTTTTAAATAAAAGTTTCACGAAAAATGTTTATATTTACTTCAGAAGAAGATTTTGTAATTTTTTTGAAATTCTCCATAGATTGAAGATGGATAATATGCAGTATATAAAAAAAAAGATTCTAGCTTTAATTTATAACAATTTTAATGATTCAAAGTTTAATAGTTGAAACTTCAATTATTGATTCAAAATTTAAACAATCTAGTCTAAGGTTTATTCTAATATTAATTGTTATAAACTTCAAGTTATTCAAATATTGATTTATTCAAATATTGGCTTTAAACTTCAGTTCATTCAAATTTCAATTGAGACACATTTTAATTGATTTATTTTTTAATAGATCGAAACTTCAATGATTGATTGAAATTTTAAACAATTCAAACTGAGATTTTTTCAATTTTAAATTGCTAAAAACTTCAATTTATTCAAACATAAATCTCTCAGAACTTTAAACGATTAACAATTTTTAATTGATCTAAACTGCAATTTATTCAAACTTTAGTGTTTCTAATTTTATTCATCCTAACTTTACTTTATCCATATTTCAGTAACCTCTAATCTTAATAGATTGAACTAACCATCTATTAGAATTTTTATAAAAGTTAATTGAAATTCATTAAAAAAAAAATAAAAATAGCGGTAAAGTAAATTTATTAAATTTAATTAACAACTAAATAATGAGGGTTATAGTTGTTTTTATATTTAAATACCAACTGAAATTTTACTTCTTTTTATAATAAAGATTAACTTTTATAAAAATCTGGAGATTATTTTTGAACAGGTAACGCTCTTTTTAGAAAAGTAACTCTCTTCTTTGAAAGGGTAATATTTATTTTAAAAACAGTAACACATTTTTGAAAACAGGTAACACTTAAATTTACAATATTTCTATCAAAAAACATGGAAACATTGATGTTATAGTTTAAGGAACTTATTTTTAAAAAATATTAGATGTATTAAAACTAAAGAAGTGAAAATAAATTCTTACCGAAGAAGTAAATAAATGAATGTTATTAAAATAAAATGATTTTTTTCGTTAAAGAGTATATTCTTGAAAATTGACAGTTCTCTGCATTTAAATAAAGGCTTTATATCACAAGTTCATGATAAGTACGTGATAATTGACTCAAGACAAACATAATAGTACAAGTAGAATTATTATTTGTATTACGCCTACTATAATGGTCAAGAAATCAAATATAAGTACATACTCAGTAACGAGACAGCTTTAGTGAATTATTGATGCAGTATGTAAAGATCTAGACCTGTATAAAGAGACTATAGCTGTTCCTATCGCACTGGTATTTACTATAAATTAAATTACGTAAAATAACTATGTTAAGAATTTTAATTGGCCTCATAGTTCCAAAGTATTTTACGTTTCTTCTAAACTTTCGAATCTGTCTTGTTTTTTTTTAGCATAAAAGGGAGAGTTGACATCAATGAGACGTATTTTTCAATGAGACATTTCAATATTCTAAAAAAATTATTAAAAAATAACTCTATAGCAAACTCTAAATGTAAATGAGATTTTCGTGCAAAAATTTACACCAGATTGATTAATTATACATTTCCAATAAATTTACTTTATTTATTTATTTCTCTATTGATTTGTTTATTTATTTACATTTCATCGCATGAAAATGACTATTTTATCAACTTGTGACGAAAATGGTCATTTTGCCCTCTAGAGAGGAAACGGTCATTTTTGTGACTATTGACGGAGATGGTTATTTTTCCCACACATTATCATTTTTTCCAAAACAGAGATGAAAATGGTCATTTTTTTACTAGTGATGGAAACCGTTATTTTTCCCACTAGTGACGGGGCTGGAAATGTAAAATTAAATGTTTTTAATTTAAAAGTGTTGTTATTTAGTTTTTTATTGTTATTTTATTATTATTATAAGATATATTGAAAATGTAAGACAAAAATAAGTAATTAGTTTTAAAAATTATATAAAAAATGAATGTACCTAACTATTAATTTTAAAATCTGAAACATATTAATAAGGGTCTACGTATTTGAAAATATAATTAGGAATTTTGTGATTCTATTTTAATTAATTCATAATGTTATCCATTTTAATTAATTAATTTTTGTTATTAAAGTAATTCCTATTCATATTCATTTTTGAATTTTGTGTTTCAAAATTGAAGATTGTTTACAATTTTATAAACTTTAAAAAATCAGAATAATATTTACTACCACTAGTATTTAATTTACTACATATAGTGTTTCATATTTTATTATATTTTTTTACACATTTCAAATGTCGGAGCATGCGCATTAAGAAACGGTAATTTTTGTGATTATTAATGGAAATGGTTATTTTCCCCACTAGTAACAGAAATAGTTATTTTCCCCACTAGTGACACAAATAGTCATTTTTCATACTAGTGACATAATTAGTCATTTTTCCCACTAGTAACGAAAGTGGTTTTTTTACCACCATTAAAAAAATATAATTATCCCCCTCTCCCGAAAAATTTTTCTACGCAAGCTCCTAAGTGAAGGAAATAGTAATTTCTCTTTTACTCTTTAAATCTGAATTAGTTAAAAACTACTATTTAGGGGTTAAAATCGTGAACGAGTTTTCTCTTTTTTAATTAGTAAAAAATAACTAATTATTAGTAGAAAACTACTAATGCAGTAGTTAAGTAGTAGTCTTTTACTAAATTATTTGATTTAATTTTTTAATAAATTATTTGACATCTCTCTAAATCTGAATTAGTGGTTTTCTACTAATGAATTAGCGAAAAGTGAGTTGCTATTGAATAGTAAGGATTGTACTATTTTTTTAGTAGAAAATTACTATTTTTTAGTAAATAACTACTAATTAAATTAGTAAAAAAATCTTCTTATTTTAAAAATAAAATTTCACTATTTCAATTAGTATTTTTCTACTAAAAATTAGTAGTTTTCTACTAAAAAATTAGTAAAATTCTTGGCTCACTTTCACTAATTCATAATAGAAAACTACTAATTGATAGTAGAAAACTACCAATTTTGATTTAGAGAGATAGTAATCGAGTTTTCACCTTTAAAATATTAGTTTTTAATTAATTCAGATTTAGAGAGTAATGACGACAATTGACAGTTTTTTTTTACTAATGACAGTCCCTTCAGTCATAAAAAGTACAATTTTCTACACTAGTGACGAATAATTTTAAATAAAAATTTTATTTTTTGGCACTGATTTAAATGAACAAATAATTGAAAATTTGTTGTCTAAAAAATGGTCGTTTTTATAATTATTGGTTCATTAAACATTAAATTGATTTTTTAAAATTGAAATTTTTCAGTTGACTCAAAATCTAATTAAAATTTTGAAGCAATATCTTGGATTCTATGATGCATATTGTCAGAGAAAATAGGACAGAAATATAGGTGTAATTATGCGTTTTCTAGCAGTTCTCTTGACGTTACAACCATACGATTTATGGAATCCATTGGGGCGCTTTTAGTAGGAATGATGTAATAAAGGCAACGCGCAACACGTTTCCTTCTATTATCACGCGTTGATCGAACATAGTACAGATTGAATCAGAGTTCACTTTTTTCAGATTCAATCCGTAGGGCACTGTGTAATGAAAAGCTTTGAAAGGGTGTATTTGTTAGCGTTTCCACACGATTTTAATTAGATTCTTGTCCAGCTTTATGGGTGGCTTTTTTTTATTCAATTTATTGGAAATAAAAATACAATCGGTTCTAATTTCATATATAGGTACAGAGAAATGTATCCGGGCGCAAATATTAAAATTTACTGTATATTTGAATTCAAGAGCTTGTGATGGCTGACATTTTTTAAAGTAATTTTTGCTTGGATTACTCAAAATTAACAAAATTTAGTAAATTAATAGAAATTAGTCTGTTATAGTTTACTATTTATTTTCCATTGCACTGTACCTGCCTTTTATTCATAAAGTTCCGATAAAAAATATTTCGTGAAATATGTAGATTCAACTTGTGCACATACACATTTTGCTTAAAATCATGACAGAAATAACTGTACAACATCTCGAATGGTCGTCTTTCTGCATTACATACGTGACAGAAATCTTAAAGGGATACTTGTTTATTCCGAACGGTAAGATCCCGCTCAAGATATTGGAGCAATAACAACAGTTTATTATAAAATTTTCGTTATTTTCAACTTTAGTGATAAATTTTTAATTTATCGAAAAAATTGATAGAAACTCAACAATAAAAATTTCCTGTTTAAACCCCCCTCCCCCTTGTTACATTTTTGTTAATCCCCCTTAAATTTGACGTCACATTTTTTACCCCCTTCCCTTTTTTTATATCAAGTTAAAAAATGTAATTAAAATTGTTAAAAAATTATTTATACCCCCCTTAAAAATTAAAATTTTCTCCTTATACATTAATTAAATCAAATTGTTTTTATTTGTCATATATATTTATCATTAGTAGTAATTAATACGATTATAAAAATATAATATTCAAATGATTTTTTCAAATATTTATTATATAATATTAATTTTCAAAAATGTTTCTATTGCTGACTTTTCAAGCTAAAATCTCAAAGATGAGAAAGAATATTAGGGGTCATCCATAAAAAACGTTCTACCAATTTTCAGGATTTTTGTCCCCCATCCCCTCTATGTTTCACTTGGTTGCAAATGACAACCTCCCCCACCTAAATGAAAACGTTATAAAATTATTTATACCGCCCTCAAAAATAATTTTTTTTTCATATTTTAATTAAATCAAATTGTTTTTATTTTGTCATATTATATATTTACCATTAATAGTAATTAACACGTTACTATAATATAATAATATAACGTTAATTTTTAGAAACTTTTTTATTCGTTTGTCTAAGGATCAGAAAGAAATTTTCCACTGCAATAAATGTTTTTGTATAAATATCCAACTTATCGACCACACATTTTGCTGCGACATCTATTCCTGACTTTTCAAATTAAAGACAAAAAGACGAAAAAAAATTAGAATAAGTGAGAATAAAAATATAAAAATACGAACGTTCTAAAATTTAAACTACCCCCCTCCTCTCCTCTTAATAGATGAACGTTTTTTATGAATGACCCCTTACAATAAGAACATAAAAATACGAAAGTTCTATATTTAAACTACCCCCCTCCCCCTTGTTACAAATGGTTGCATTTTTCACCCCCCCCCCCCCCCCTCTAACAGTGGAACATTCTTTATGGATGACCCCTTTAGCAATTTTAAGTATTCCAGCTAAATTCACAGTTTTTTTTTCTAAAGAAATTGGAGGTTATTTTATGAAAAAGTTTGTTTTACAAAAAATGAGAAAAAAATTACTTTTAATCGGACCTAGCCTAAAAAAACCTAATAAAAATGATATATATTAAATCCCCCCCCCCCCCCCCCCCCCGCTCCCAAAAATTGATTTTAAAGCTAAAAAGGAGTTTTTGTATAAAATATACTGTTACTTCGTCATTTTTGATCCGATTTTAGATTTTTATTTTTTATTTTAAAGCTGAGAAACAAAGGTTTCTATACTTAATAGAGGTTCTATGTTTTAAATAAAATTTATGGTAAAAAAAGAGTAAAAAAGTTCGAAAATTGTCATTTTTTTGAATTTTTTTTAACTTTGGCAATGATTTACGGTCTAATTTTATTTAGAATGTTTTTTTTCTGTGCTAAAATTTTTAAAGTGTATTTAATTCTGCGTCAAATGAGCTATTTTTGAATAAAATTGGTAAAAAACTGTCTGAGTTATTGCATTTTTTGTCTTAAAAATCACAGTATTCTATTTAAGTATAAAAAACTGTACTTTCATTTTTTTGCTTTTTTTAATTATTGCAAGTGGCACTTATCATCTTCTAACAACTTTTTTATATCTATTTTAGTAAATTTCGGTAAAATTTTGAAAATTAAGAATGGTACCAAAAATTTTAGAAATTGATTTTTCCGAAAAATACTGTGATTATAAAGACAGAACATGCAACAACTCGGACAGTTTTTCACCAATTTAATTCAAAAAAAGCTCATTCGATTTAAAATTTAAATACACTTTTAATAATTCAGCACAGAACAAAACATTTTAAATAAAATTGGTCCGTAAATCATTGTCAAAGTTACAAAAATTCAAAAAAATGACAATTTTCGAACTTTTTTACTCTTTTTCTACCATAAATTTATTTAAAACATAAAACCTCTATTAGGTATAGAAAGCTTCGTTTCTCAGCTATAAAATGAAAAAAAATTTAAAGCGGATCAAAATGACGAAGTATAACAGTGTATTTTATACAAAAACTGTTTTTTAGCTCTAAAATAAAATTTTGGGGAAGGGGGGGGGGAGGGGAATTTAATACACTTTTTTTTATTTAATTTTTCATGACGAACAACTTAGGCTAGGTCTGATTGAAAGTAATTTTTCACTGTCACACAGTGTAATCGAAATTGGTTTATAAATGCACTGAGAAAAAAGATTTCTTTTGACAAGAATAAAATTATGTTTACATTGATTGCATTGAAAGAAATCGTTTTTACGCTTGTTCCAAGAATAAGATATTTGGCGTAAACTTTCGTTTGCTTCTGTCATGCGCAAAACAGTTTCACATAACCTCAAATTCTTGAGTCTATAATATTTGATTCTAGGACCGATTATAAGCATAATTCATACATGATCCAATGCATTTTTGCATTGGCACAAGAAAAGTTTTCTCTCAGTGTGGCACAAACTGTTGTTTTCCATGCAAAACAAACAGAAATTTTGACACACGTCGATTCGAATGAATCAATCCAATTATAAATGCTAATTTGGGTAAATAAAACTTGGTCCAATTTCTGTAAATGGAAAATTATGACAAATCCGATAATGGATGGAAAATAAGTGTTGGGGTGAGAATTTTACCATTTTGATTGGTAAAAATCTGTGGCTGAAAGGTAAAACGACACAAGCGCCATATTCATGGTTTCGAGTAAAACGTGTTTTTGTTTTTCTTTTAATTTCTGTAAAATCGAAATATGAACAAATATTTTCGGTGTTTGATATTTAATCCTGTTTTCTAATGTAGTTTTTAGATCTGTTTAACAAATTTAATGAAATTTAAAGGTCCCAGAGAATAACATCAATTATTTTTCTCGATTTTAATGTATATTTATGCGATTACGTTTTTTAATATTTTCTACGTAAATAAACATTTTAATCAATTTACAATTACGAAACTTTAAAAAGTATATTTACATAGGGGAGACTGGGGCAATGGTGCTAACCGGGTTAAAGGTAATAATCATAATATCTTTAGTAATAATAATTGTCAAAACTTTCTTCTATACACGAATCTTTATTTTTTATCACAATAAAAATGAATATTCGTGTATAGAAGAAAGTTTTGACAATTATTATTACTCAAGATATTATGATTATTACCTTTACCCCGGTTAGCACCTTGGCCCCAGTCTCCCCTATATAGAAATCTGATGTTATCTCAAATTTGATAAAATGGGAGTTGTGCTGTTTCACCTTTCAGTCACAGAAATTTTCTCGAAAGTTTAAAATTACTATTAATTGTCAAGTATAAAGATAAAAGTAGAATATTATGAATCAAATGGATGAGAGACATGAGCAAGAGTGCGCGTGAGATGAATGCTCCAAGACACAAGATGTGTCTTGGACCCGTTCGTTCGTGACTGTTCCGAACGTGCGAAACCAGTTATTTAACTACAGGTCCCCACGTCGCGTCGGGCTATGTGGGAACGACTACCGGGAGGATGCGAATGCCTACCACTCGTGGTGCCTACAAATCTCGCCACCTCGGAGCATCTTGGACCCTACTAAGTGGTCGAAAAAAAAAGTGAAAGATAAAAAAAGAAAGAGCGCGCGAAAATAACACGGGGACAGGCCTCGCAGCGAAATACATAATTGAATGAAAACGCGGTGAACAGAGCCAAAAGGTAGTTCTTTCTAAAAGTGGGATGGGGTGAGGTGGGGGGGGGGGGGGGGGGGTGGGAGGAATGCTATAATTTCAAGCCAGACAGTCATGCGTTATTCAACTCTGAGTACAACGCTCTCAAACCCTTTTCGTCCTTTATCGTGAGCAATGCTCTTTTCGCTCTACATTTTGATGCTTATGATATCTATGTATACATAAAACATATATGTCGATCATTCCTCTCGTGTCATCGTTATAACGTTCGACCTACTCCCTGAGACGTATTGATATTTTGTTATCATTGTTTCTCTATTATTGTCCAATATTCTCCATAAAGCGTAATTACATTAATTACTTTCTATGTTTTCTTTTTCACTTTTAATAAGGGGTCGTACACAAATTAGGTAAGACATTTTATTAGGATACCCCTCCCCCCATTGTACACTGAAAGAAATAATTCCACGGTACTGACATAATTATGGATAAATCACCCATAATATATTGCTAATATAGATACTGCCATAATATATTTGTCTTTTAGCCATATGACTGGTGAAACTGCGATGTATATTTTTAGGTTAGAAGAACTGTCAGTGGCGCACCGATGCATTATGGGATATTCATTCATATAGTATTCGAAGTTCTACAAAAACTGTCAACAATAATCATATGGTTGATAAAGCTAGAGTATTTCTTTCAGTGTGAGACACCGTAAGATTTTTCTTTACCTCCTCCCGATAAAATCTTACTAATTCGTAATTTTGTCCAAGGAAATGTTTTAATAGCATTTTGTTAATCTAGTTGAGATTAAAAGTTTTTTTTAGGTGGAATATTTACAGAATTTAAAGGTATCGTTTGTTAACAGAACGTTTTAATTAAAAAATATTACGGAAGATTTCGTAGGAGGCCCCCTCTCCTCTGTATAATATGCCGTAAGATTTCATTAAACCTTCCCCCACTCCCTAATGGATTATGTAATTTGTGTACGGGCCCTAAGTGTATTTTTAGTAATGGTAATAATTTTTGTTATCCGCAATACCAGTTTGAGGTTTGAATAAACTAATTCTCAACATAACCTCAAATTTCTAAATCCAAAATCGTATTTTGTATTGTTTTTAGTGAAGCCGACATTTTGACCAAAACTCAATGAACAGAATAAACCATAGACCGAAATTTATTCGAATATTTATCTTCCCGAAAGTTTATTTCTCGGGAAATGTAACTTCTTGAATATGCATTTTCTGGAATTTGTACTTACCGGACTTACTTTGTGTCCAAATATTTAAAAAACCGAAACTTTATTTGTCACAATATCACTGCAAAAACAGGTGTCTTAAATTGTTCAAAAATATCTTAAATTAAGACATTTTTTATGTCTTAGACACCAACAGTATCTTAATTTAAGATATTTTTGTCCAATTTAAGACATCATGTTTTTGCAGTGATTCAACTTTCCGAAAATGCATTTGTCAGAATTTTTTTTATAAGATACAACATTTGTCCTCATATTTAATTTTCCGAAATTTCATTTATCAGATTACTTGACTTCCCAAATATGAATTTGTCAAATATTGTATTTATCAGAATACTTCATTTTTCGATTTTGCATTTTTTAGAAACTGTATTTATCAGATTTACCATTTTTTCAAATATTTAACCTCTCAAAACTTCATTTTTCAAAACATTTAAGCTCTTGAATTTTCATTTGTAAGAATGTTTAAATTCTCGAAAATATATTTCTCAGATTCAATATTTGTGGGAAAATTTAACTAACCGAACCTTTTTTTTTATCAGAGTCTTAAACTTCCTGAAAGCAAAAATTCCAGAATGTGTACCCGACACACGGAATGTAAAGTTCCTAAAAGAGCTCGCTGATTGGCCGGTAATTTTTCCGTAAGAATTTCACTGACTCACGTAGTTACTCGATTATGACGTGAAAATTTGAAAAATGTATTTATTAACAATTAAAAAATTATTTCAAAATTTTCAATTAAATTGAATCAAGGGACAATTAAAACTTTTTTTTTAATTGTAAAGAATAATAACATTGTTCAAATTACATTTTCAAATTTTAATTTAAAAAACTTTTTTTAAATAATAAACTCAAAAATCAATCGAATCACTTCATTGTTATTTCTACAGAATTTTAACAGCTATTAGAAAAAAAAATTCGGTTCATATTATATTACCTAATAAATAAATAAAATATTAATTTATATATTTTTCGCGTTTCATAATAATTTACAGAAATTTAGAGAATTTTATGTAATATTGTCACCTTTTTGTCACATATTTTAGAAAAAATCACCTTTTCACCTATTAAGGAAAAAAGTACTGCGATGCTTGCATTTATTATTCAACTCTGAGAATGAAATTGTTGACTTGAATGTATGAGAAAAAATGTGAAAAAAGTTCTTTTGACCCGTTTGACCCTAATTTTGTACGGATCTTATTTTTTATTCTGTTAAATACGAAAAAATATAATACAAAGATTGTATTCTAGACAAATTTTGTGTACTTTATTTTATATACCTATAGCTAATTTAATTTTAATTTTTGTAATTTAGTTATTCCTTTTAAAAATTTGAAATTTTATTAAAATATAGTTCACCTTTCCAAAGTTATATTGTAATTGAATAAATATTGTTAAATGCTTTATAAAAAGTTATACGATGAAGTTAGGAAATTAATTTTTTTCTTTGCAAAAATTAATATAACCACGTCCGTTTTAATATAAACTTTTTTTATTATTAAATTATTCAGAGTCCTTGCCCTTTGGCTATGGATGCAGTTCCAGGTTTTTTATTTATTAAAGTATTTTTGTAAATTACAGTAAAATTTAATAAAAACTCAATAAAATTTTACAAAGAGCTAAATGAAATTTACGTAAACTTCTAGTTCTATTAAAACATTTATTAAAATACATTTTTTAATTATAGTTTTATAATTTTATATGTTGTATATTTTCTTTATCCGAAAAGGAAAAAGTTTAAAAGATTTTAATAAAAACTCAATGACAAAGAAATGCAATGAAGGAACTTTTGAATTTCTGCATGGAAAAATGTTTCTTCAATATAAGAAAATTTTCTCTGCTTCGATAAAAAGTATTTCTAAATCTATGGAAAATTGAATGAAAAGAAGTTAAATCGCAGCACGGTAAAGAAACGGTTCTTTCATTTATAAGATTTTTTCAAATCAGGAAAAAAAATATATCTTTAATCAGAAATTGCCTTTTTTAATTTAAAGAGTTTTCCAGAAATAAATTTCTCATTGATGAAACGAATTGAATAAAAATCGTACATACATAAACAATTTCTTTCGAAAGAAAATCTTTGATTCTCGTTGAAAAATTGAAGAGAAATATAATAAAACAGATTTCTAATTTGCTTTTTTATAAAGAAGAAAATTATTAGAAACAAATATTTTCAAACCATCTATTAATCGGAAATTATCTCAGTCATTTGATATTAAAATTCGTGATAATAATTTATTTTTCCAGCTATTTGACAACCACAAATAGCTAAGAAAATAAATTTATTATTTTGACAATAATTTTTCTCGTTTTATTTATAATATTATTTATTATTAAAATAATTGTCTTATTTAACCAAAAATGACTTGTACTAAAATCGATTTCTATAAACGACACATTTCATGTGCCAGTAAAATATTAACTCTTTGACTTTTTAATGTTCCAGGAGAGCGATAACCTTTGGTGGGATGCTTTTGCGACTGAATTTTTCGAAGAGGATGCTACTCTTACTCTAGCTTTTTGTTTGGAAGACGGGCCGAAGAGATACTGTAAGTTTCCAATTTTTTATTATTTTTTTTTTTTTTTAATAATTATAAAATTAAAAAAAAAAAATGTAATTTTACAGTTTGTAAAAATGTCTTGAATTTGTTTGTTTTAGCTATAGGAAGAACATTAATACCGAGGTATTTTCGTTCGATATTTGAGGGTGGAGTCACGGAACTTTATTATAACATGAAGCATCCGAAGGAGTCGTTTCACAATACGAGTATAACATTAGACTGTGATCACTGCGTTATGGTCACGCATCATGCGAAACCAATGTACACAAAGGTGAGATTTCTTATTTAATTTTTAACAAGCTTCATTCCTTTTTTTTATTTATCATTTCAGGGTGTCTAATAATCTGGAAAATAGTAAAAATTTAGGATATAAAGAAAAAAAGGGAAATAAGTCAAATTTTATCACTTTTTAACAAAATTATTACACTATTTAACATTCTGTTTTAAATTCTACAATATCAAATGAATACTTTAATAAAAATACTTAAAATACTTTAAATAATTATTTTTAATATTTACTTCCTTTTTCTTTTAATATTTAGAATCTTTATATTATTAATAAGAATAATTCTAATTTCCTTAAAAAAAAAGTTTCATTATTAAATGATTTTTTTTTTTTTATTAATAAATTGAAATATTGAATTTTTAATTTTTATTGACTGAATAACATTAATTTTTTTAAGAGTAGTAATACTAATCTCTTCATTAGTGATATTATATAGAAAGGAATATGTAATTATAAAATTAGAAAAAAATGTATTGTAATTTTAATAATATTTGTCATTTTTATAATTCTATTAATTGTTAGTCCTAATATTTTTTGATTAATTTATTGGATGATATGGTTAAGTTTAATTTCATATTGTTTAATTATTTATTATCAAAATAAAATTTCTTTAAATTCAGGGATAATTACATTAATATTTAATCGAATTGGAGGTATTATACTTTTAATTATAATTTTTTTATAATAAATTTTAATTCATGAAATTTAATAAATAACTGTAAATTAAATAATTTCTTATTTATATTTCTTTTAAATAGAAAAACTTTAGGGATCTATGTACAATCGTCACTTAGATCTCTCTTCCACCGTGAAAACAACTTTTGTAATTTTTTATCATAAAATGAAGCAATTATCGAAGAAAAACATTATATAAATGTTGTTAACCTTTTTAGAAACATTTCAAATAATTGTTTAAAAAAATGCAATTTCATTTTTTTCATTTTGCAATCTCGATTTTTTGATAATATTAAAAGTTGAATTTAACATTTTAAAATGGTCAGAATATGAATTAAAAATTTCGGGTAGAAAGAAATTTTTATTATTCCATGTCACTTTAATTTTAATAAATTCCATACGCCAATTGTTAAATTAAATAATAATTTATTAAAACTTTAAAATTTTAATTAATCCATATTTCAATTGTCAAAAATTAATTATTTTGCATTTAATTTTTTTATTTATTTCCATAATTGGGTCAAAGCGGCGGAAGTATTATAATTCTTCAAATTTTCAATTTCTTTTAGATTTTTTTTTTAAGTTTATGCAACAACTTTACATTTTGTCTATTTTTTGGTCAATTTATAATTTAATCTTTCATAAAATTTCTAGATCTTATAATTTTAAAACAAAAAGTTCTGAGAATTGTTTTAAAAATATATCTATCTAATGTTTAAATTTTTTTTCTTTTTTTTAAAGTTGTTTCCATATTTTTTTAAATTGTCTTCATTTTGAGAATAATTTCTTGGAATTTTTCTTTTTAAAGAAATTTGTCATTCCTTTTATAAAAATTTTACTAATTATTTCACACTATCTTTTTTTATTTTTACTGTTTTTTATTTTTTTTTTATATTCTACAATTTGTATATATTTTACTACTTCTTGACATATTTTTAAAATTTTTCAGTTTTAAATATTTTTTAAAATATTTTCTCCACTTTTCAAAATATTGCTTTATTTTTTTCTGTTCTTGGTGTTCTTAGTTTTCTATAATTCTTTAAATTTTTTTCCTTCTCTCTAAATTTCCTTAATTTTTCTTTAAATTACTCGTTTACTAAAAAATTTCTTAAAATCATTCTTTAAACTTTTATTAAATTTATTGAATTTTCCCTTCCTTTGTCTTTTCTTAAAATTTTTTTCAAAACATGTGTTTAGTATAATTTGCTGTATTTTTCATGTATTTTTAATTTTCCTAATTTTGTAAATGCTTTACTTCTTTTAATTTACTTTACGTAAATTTGGTCTTATATTAAAATTTCTCTCTTTATCATTTTTTTAATTTTTCAAAATATTCTTCCTTTTCTCAGAACTTTAATTTGTTTCATTTTATTTTCTTTTTTTAAAAAACTTTATTTATTGTTTTTTCCTTCATTTTTATACCGATTTTTTAATTTTTTCAACTATTTTTCTTTTTATAGTAAAATTTTTACGTTTGGAAGTTTTTTGGCTGATTTTCTTATTTATTTTCTTTACTTTACTTTAAAAAACATTTTTTTGTCTCTTATTTTTTTGTAGTTTCGATTCTTCATTTTTGAAATTTTACTGTTTCTTCGTTTATTATCACGTGTTACGTTGATTTAAAAAAAACCAATTTAATCATCTTTTCTTAAACTTTCTAATATCTAACGAAATTATTATCGTATTTTTTAATTTCTCTCCCTTTTTCTTTAATAATTTTCTTAACTTCTTTTCAAAATAATTAAATTTAATTAATTTTTTAATTAGAATTTCCCTTTTTTATTTTTTTTTAACAAGAATTGGTAGCTTCTATCATTTTCACCAGAAATTTTAGTTTTTATAATTTTTAACAGAATTATTAGTTGTAATTTATAACCAGTATTTTTAGATTTTTGTAATTTTTAAACCGAATTTTCAGTGTTTGTAATTTTTAATCAGAATTTTCAGATTTTGTAATTTTTAATCAGAGTTTTTCGTCTTTTTTCAACCAGAGTGTTTAGTTCTTGTAATTTATAACCAGAATTAAAATTTTTTATAATTTTTCTTTGTTCGAAACTTAATTTTATAGAATTTTTTCTACTCGATTTTATAATTAATCACAACTTTTGTTTTCCTGGTTTTTTAAATGTTGGATTTTAGCAACTATTATTTGATAAAATTATCAAAAAAAAAACATGATCCACATCCAACAGAATTTGTGTTTGGCATAATTTTTTCCGAAATTAAATTTTGTTTAAATATTTAGCTAATTTAAAGAAAATTTTTGCAAATTATTTTGTATGATGATTCATGCTTTTCGATTGTTTTAACAAATTAAAATGCATATTCGGTGAAGAAAAACATGAGATGTTAAAAGTTGGAAAAAAAATTGTGTAACTTACAATTCGAATAAGAGAAATTTTTATAACTAAAATGTGACTAAAATATGTAATTGAAATAACTGGATCTTTTAAAAAAAAACTTTACAATTTCATTAAATGAATCTCGGGTTGTTTATTCATTTAATTAAAAACAAAAATTTTATAAAGTTATCAATAATTACAAATAAAAATTCTGGTTAAAAAATTTTATACCTCTTTTCCGAATCTATTATTAGTTTTTGATACAAAGATTAATTTGCAAATAAGGGATTTATTTATAATTCAAAATTATAAATAGAATTTTTATTTAATTGTTTTTTATTAAAATTTAATTATTAAGATGTATTATTGTATCTTATTATTTTAATTAGAGTTTAGTTAGTAATTAATTTGTGTAAATTAATTACTTTATTTTTTATTTCAGGTGTGTACCGAGGGTAGGCTAGTTCTTGAATTTACCTATGACGATCTCATGAGGATAAAGTCGTGGCATATGACGGTCAGACAACATCGGGAACTCGTACCCAGATCTGTTGTAGGGATGCACTCTCAACAACAAGATCCGGCGATATTAGATCAAATTAGTAAAAACATCACGAGGCAAGGGATTACTAATTCCACCCTCAATTACCTTAGGGTAAGTTTTACTATTTTCATTTATTTATTTCCTTTCATTTTCTCTATTTCCATTTATTTCCATTCTATTTTTAAAAATCCAAGAGGATTCTCGAGAGAGAAAATATTTCTGCTTTTTTATCGTATTTAAGGAGGTTCTCTCCATTTACACAACCTCAAACTAGAAAGTCGTTTTTCACCCCAAATAAGAATATCTTTGAAATCAATTTCACCAAATTTTGAAAAATCCAGTTGTACATTATTCAGAAAAAATTATTAAAATTTGTTGTCAAGTAATAATTATTTTATCTTTTATGGTTTTTCTTTCAATCCCATTAAAATCTGTAAATCTCATTCAATTTTGACTAATAATAGCTCATTTTTTTCGTTAAAACATTCTCCACAATTTTATTTACTAGATTTTGTTAAATATTTTGTTTCAACAAGAAGTAAAAATCAAATTTTATTTGTCTAATAACTTTTAAACAAAATGTTCCTTAATCCTTTGTGGTACAAAATTATCAAATTTTAACCCAACCTAATTTTTTCTGAAAAATGTTCAATTAGGTCTTTAAAAATTTGGTGAAATTGATTTCAATAATAGTTTTATTGTAAAAAAAGACTTTCTAGTTTGAGGTTATGTACACGGAGAGAACCTTCTTAATACTTTTGATTCATATTTGCCGAGATTTTTCTTTTTTAATGAAATAATTAATCATTCAAGTTTTTTTTTACCATTTTTATTTATTTTTTTCAAAAATTTACATCTATTACTAAACAGAAATGGGTAGATAAACGTATAATTTTAATCAATTTGGTTTACAAATAATTGATAAATATAGTATAAAAAATTTTCCGGGAATAAAATTGTAAAACGTAGTAACAGCACTTGATCTAGGTCTAAGTCGTGTTCATGTTTGCGAAAGTAGAAAGAATCCGGGTTACGATCCAGCTTCTTTCGGTTCTTGAGCGCTTTCTCCTCTCACTCACACAGATCTTTTCATTTGAAATGTTGAGGGGAATTTAAAAAAATTAATGCAAGACTCTTTTTCTTTTACAGTTATGCGTGATTCTTGAACCAATGCAGGAGCTTATGTCGAGGCACAAAGCGTACGCATTGTCGCCACGAGATTGCTTGAAGACAACCCTGTTCCAGAAGTGGCAAAGGATGGTTGCCCCGCCGGGTAAGAGAGGTAGACGGACAGTTGCTTTACATGAGAACCACCAGCCAGTGGAGCCAGTCAGCAAGCTGGTCTGCTACGGTTTCCATACTCGAATTGATTTTAAAGAACATCGATTTTTTCAACGCGACCTTTCTTTTTCACCTTTACAACTTTTCGCTCATCACGTCACCTTGGTTTCAACGTTCCTTTGTCACTTTCTAAAATTATTATTCGTCTCTCCGCTGCCCATCATTGAAATAGATAAACTGGGAAAATTGTATTTTTTAATCTGGTGCTTAGACGAGGAGCATTTTTTACAAAAGTTGATAAATCTAGATTTTATTATTTCGAGAAAATTAAACAAAAAAATGTAGTTTTGGACCTTTACCCCTAGAGTTAATTATAAAGAAAAAAAACGTAAGAATGTTTTTTAGACTTGAGGCGATTTATTGTTAATTACAGTTTATAATAATTGGGGAATTGAAAGGTTTTTGGAATTTTTTCTAAGGGAAAACATCAAAATTGTAAATCGTTTTAGTCCGGATTTTTTAAAATTAAAAATTCTTTGTTAATAATTTTTTTTATTAAATTTAACAATGATAGATTGATTTTTAAGGCTATTTATACGTTTAATTTGTGATTATCTCTACTTTTATGAAAAATGAATTTATCAAATCTTGAAAAAATGTTTTTTTGATATTTTCTTATTGACAGTTTAGAATTTTGGTTGCCTTTGAGTTTAACGATTTGAAATCGTGAATTCGAAATTGATTTATAATTAAGAGGGATTAATTTGCAATTAATTATTAAAGGGATTTTTTTTAATATATATGTACACTTTTCGGAACATCTGACTAGATATTAGGATTTTGTAATTTTGGGGGATTAGAATAGTGATTGAGAAAGATTAGAAGAAATTTCTAATTTCGTGGAATTTCGTGTATTTTAAAAAAATGGGGAATTTGCAAAAAAGATGAGAATATTTCTTGAAAGTTCAGAGCATTCGAAGACTTCCTGAAAATTTTAGTAGTTATGTCATTGATTAAAACTTTAATAATAATTTAGAACATAATAGAATTTATTCTAGAAATTAATATTCATAAATTTACAAAATAAGAAATAAACTTTCTTTTGACAATATGAAAATAATAAAAAATAAAATTTTAAAATTAATATTCATAAATTTACAAAATAAGAAAAAAACTTTCTTTTGAAATTATAAAAATAATAAGAAATAAAATTTTGAACCATCAAACGAAAATTCATCACTAGAAAAAAAAAAAGTATAAATTTTTGTTTAACGAATTTGGAATTAAAACAACAACGAAAATTTTCTTAAATTTATATTAAAAACCTAAGGAAATACTAAGAAGGAAATTACTCGAATTCGATTTAAGAAATATTACAAAAATAATAATTTTCATAGTTTCTTTGACATTTTTTTACTTTTTAATATATTTTCTAATTTTATCGTAATATTTCAATTTCATAGAAACTTTTTACCTTTTTCGACTCTGTTTACTTTTTTCTTATAATTTTCTATTTTCCCAAAATATTTATTTTTCTACTGTTTTCATAATTTTTAAACCTTTCATTCCGTTTGACTTTAATTTTTCCACTTGATATTTATTCTTTTCTTTTTTAAATTATTTATTTTCTTTTCTTCAAATTTATTAAAATAAATTAATTTTTTTTAAATGTTTTTTTTTCTTTTTTAGTCACTTTTTAACAATTTAAATTGGTTTTTCTAGATTTACAGTTATATTTTTCATTTCCTAGAAATTTTTTACATTTTCAATCTTTACTTTTCTCTCTTTTTATTTTCAATTTTGTGTAATCATTTTTATTTTACGAAAATATTTACAAACCTTTATCTTTTTTACTTTCTAGCATTTTTTAAATAACAATTCTCCTTTATTTTCCTCTTTATTTACAGTTATTTCATTTATTTTTGTGCTTCTAGTCCTCGACTTCCCTTTTTGATTTTCTAGTGAATTTTAATTGATTACTTTAAATTTATTTAATTTTTGATTAATTTATTTAATTTGAAGTTTAAAAATGGTCTTAAATTTGAAGGTATTTTTCTAGTTTTTTTAAATTTGAAAATATTTTTCTCATTTACTGAAAATTGAAAATATTTTCTTATTTTCTTAAATTTGAAGATATTTTTCTCATTTTACTCACTTTCTTGTTATTTTGTCAAGATTTATTTTTATTTGCTCCAGTTTTCAGATATTTTTTTTTTCATTATTAACAAAATCTCTAGATTGTTTAATTGTCTTTTCAAGTTTCAAGTTCTTTTTTTCAAATTTACTCACATTTTTAATTTCTGTTCTTTAATTTTCTTCACATTCAGTAATTTTCAACAGTTTTTGCTTGTTTTGTCCATTATTACACATTAAAATTTTGTTTATAGTTTTTTTTCAGTTGTTAATAACTTTTATGTTTTACCATCAATGCAGGTCCTTTTTTTCTTCTATTTTTGTATATTTATTCTTTTTATTTGATTATAAATTGCTTTCCTTATATTTTTAGTTAATAATCAATTAATTTTAATAACATTTTTTTGAAATGATTTTCAATCAATTTAGCCATTTTAATTTGAAATTTAAGTTTCTATATTTTTTGTTGATGTTGGAATAACTTTTATTATTTCCTAATTTTTTTCATTTTTCACTTTCTTCTTTATAGTTTTTTTATACAAGTTTTTATTCACCCTTTAATTCTTATTTTGGTTTAATTCATTAAAATGTTCTAAATTCTTATTAAGTTTTTATTTTAAAAAATAATATAAATTCTTTATTTTTGACATTGTTAATCTTAATATTTTTTTCTAAACAAATTAATAAAAAGAGAGAAGCTTGGATTTTTCGCTTCATAAAAATTTCTTTATTGTTTTTTTTTATTTTCAATAATAATTTTTTTGTAATTTTTCTCTGAATATTTTACGAACTAATTTGTAGTTGAAAAAAATAGTATTTTCATATTTTAACTCAAGATTCGTCTTTTAAATTTTGTGTTTGATTTGAACATGAGAATACAAAACTTTTCTAAATTGCATTCCTAAAAAAAAATAATTTTTCCTTTTTTTCAAAATGTAACTTTTTAGATATTTTTTTGTATTTTTAATTTTTAAAAATAGGTATTTTTGTGTAAAAATATTACTTAATTCAAACTTTTGTGAGGCTCCTAGTTCGAAGACTAAAGAATACTTTATCGAAATTTCCGATTCATTTTTTTTGTAATTATTTGGTTTTAATTATTTAATTCTTGTGTTTCACATCTTTAAAGAAAAAAATGTATTTATTTTTTATTTATTTATAAAAAAAATGCTAAGAAATTCGCATTACATAAGATTCCATATCTCATATTTTGCTTCTTCTAATCCTTCCGCCATCTAATCGTCTTATATTAATTTATGAATGGTTCCACATTGAGCAAAGTTCTTTTTTGTACTAATGTTTTTTTTGTATAAATTATTCGTAGAATTGGACGTAATATAATTATTTTTAGACCAAGAATAATTTATTATTGATCCAAGCATACATTCTTGGATCAAGGACAATTGTTCCTGGATCAAGAATAATTTTTTCTGGATTAAGGATAATTATCTTTGGTTCAAGAATAATTATTCTTGATTCAAGAATATTTATCCTTGATCCAAGTACGTTTTTATTATTCTTGGTGTAAGAATTCTTTTCTCTCAGTATTGGTTTCTGTAGTAATATTCTTAAGAGTTAACTTTGAAGAAAGAATCTCCATTGACAAAGTTGAAGAACTAATTCTTGAAATAGTTTGCAACCTATATTTACGTGATACTTTGTATAATCGACTTTGTACACTCCTCTCTTGGTTATCCTTGGTTGCACACTTTGGACCCAAACTGCTTACAAGTGCTCTTATCGCTTGTTGCAATCGTGCGTATGCGCGCACACCGCGTTTCCGTTCCTGCCAGTATTTTCGCTCCTCTTTCGCAGTTGAGCTGGTACCTACAACCGTATATCCTTTGCAAGGTCGAAGGAGCCTTGGAACCAAGCGTGCGCGATATTATGCAATTTTTCATCAAACGTGTTTCTCAGTAAAGAAATAAAAAAAAGTAATAATAATAATTGAATTTTAGTCAAATACATAGGACTTTTTAATAAAAATTTAGAGTTTTTTTCATAGAATAAAAGATGTAAAGTATCTGTGCATTTGTCTGTCGCTGCATGCGTGCCTGTATGAGCTAATGTTCATACATCAGAGACCTTTGATTCTGAGAAAGGTCCACAGCTGGGTAGAAATATAGATTCAATTAGAGAATTTGCATACGCTTAGATTCACACTAGGTGTGTGCATCCTGAACATTTCATTATTAATTGTTTATTTTATTATTTTAGAGTCCCAAAGACCTGCAAGTAAAAGAAGAAAGCGAAAAGGCAGCACACCGGGAACTGGAAACAACGCGCCTCCGGTTCCTAGTAAAAAAAGATCACCGGGTCCAAACTTTTCTCTAGCGTCGCAGGTCAGTTTCTTTTTTTCTTTTTTCATCTATTTTAAATATTGTCACCTATTTTGTTCGTTTTTTTTAAGCTTTAACTTCAATCCATACTACTTTTAATAAACCTTAAATTCAAATGATTTAAACCTCGAGTTGGACAAATTTTAATTGATTTGATTAATAACTAATTAAATTTTTTATTGATTCAATCAATAAAATACAATTTTATTTTTCAATCAATTCTAATTTTCAATGTATCTAAATTTAAATTGATTTATTCATTCATTTTGTTCCAATCTTCATCAATCTAAATATAAAATTACCAATATTAAAATCCTTTCAAATTTTATTTTATTTTAATTTCTATCAATTCAAAATTCAGTTAATTAAGCCAAAGTGCAATATTTATTTAATTCCTAGTCTATATTAAAATTAAATCGATTCGAATTTCAATTAATCTCAATTTAAGGATGTTCGACCTATTGACATAACCTCAAAATAGAAAATGGTTTTCCACATAAAATAAAAATATATTATTAAGGAGGTTTATACAAAAATCGATTTTGTACAGATTTTTATAAAATTTTAATGACATATTAAATGCAATATTTTACATGTATGTTTACAATTTTATTGAGATTAACCGTTCTGTTTTTAAGATACAAATTTATTAAGTTGGAACTTTTACATGGAAACAGTAACAAAATGCGCAATATTACTATATTTTAATTAATTAAAAAAAAACGGGTTTACAAAATTTTTAAAAAAATTAGTATATTTTAAACTATAATATGATACAACTTTTACAACAATATTAAATTAATTTACCGTACGGTTATTAAGAAAATGTTATTTAAGGTTAGTAATTTTTTTCTTTTTTGAAATTACCAGGAATTTTAATAGCTTGAAATTCTCAACGGAAATTATTTTTCAACAAAATTCGTTTGTGTAATGATTTTAAATATAAAATTCTACTTAGAAACCAAATTATAAGATGAAATTAAATTAAAAAGATATTGAATATCATGATCCGTTAGAATGAGAACCGCTTGAGCGGATGAACGTCCTTAAAGTTGATTTCATTCTATTTTGAAAGTTAAAGTTTGTGAACAATTGTAATTTTCATCCAATTTTGACAAATAATAACTCGTTTTAATTTTTATAATATTCTTTACAGGTTTGTTCGTTGAATTTTTTTCATATTTTGTTAAAAAATTACTAACTAAATAAAACTTATCTATTATATATTGGAAAAAAAATTAAAAAATCCAACAAATAAAATTGTAGAGAATATTTCAAAGATTAAAATGAGCTATTATTTGTCAAAATTGGATGAAAGTTACAATTGTTCACAAACTTTAAAGAAAAAACGCAAAATGTTGAATAATTATTATTTAATAACAAATATTGTAATAATATATTTTTTTAAAAAAGTTGAAACTGTATCTTTCAAAATTGGGTGAAATAAATTTTAATAATATTTTTATTTTCTGTGAAAAACCATGTTTTAGTTTGAGGTTATGTCAGTGAGTTGAACATCCTTAAAGCATCTAAATTTGCGTAGATTCTTAAATTTATCACAATCTTAAATTATTTTAATTTTATTTAATAAGTCCTTTAATGTTTTAAAAACTTTAAATAATTGAAATTTTATTCTAAATTTGAATTGGTTTTAATTTAACTCAACTAAAATTTTAATTATTTTAATTTTAATTAATTCACATTTAATTTAATTCAAATTTAAGCTATTTCCAAGTTTAATTCGATCTAAAATAGTCAGGTTCAAATTTCAATTTGCACAAATGTAACGCGATGTGAAGAAAGAGACCTAAGAAGGAAAAATTCTGAGGTTATGTTCAGTGACAGTTTTACCTTGATTATAAGTTCCTTCTTAATGTTGCATAATCAAAATCAGTTTCTATTGGATTTTGTGGTTTTTTTCTTAAAATTTAATATAAAATTGCAATTTTTTGTCAAATAATGGCTCATTTTATTCTTTGAAACATTCTTCTACTCATAAAATTTTATTAAAAATGTATTTTCCAGAAAAAATATAGAAAACATATTTTTTATTCATTACTTTTTGAGTAAACATTTTACACAAAATTCTATAAGTAGATTTATATAAAATATTTCAAAGAACAAAATGAGCTATTATTTGACACAACTAGGATAAAAATTGCAATTTTTCATTAGATTTGAAGAAAAAACACAAAATGTTAAATAATGCGTAAATGACAAAATATTTTAATCCACAATAATTTTATTTGAAAATTGTATAAATAGATCTTTTAAAATTTATTAAGGGCAATTTTTGTTTCATTTTATTTTCATAATAAAAACTAATTTTTAGTTTGAGGTTAGGTTCTTAGGTCCCTTTCTTCATATCGCATCACAAATTATATTCGTTTCTACATTTAATTTACAAACTTTTGAAACGATATAAGTTTCTAATTATTCTAGTGATAAATTATATTGCGATTAAAATTTTTCAAATTATAATTCTGTCCAAGCTCAAATTCAGTTGTACTAAACTGCAAATTATTTAATTTTTAATCGTATGAATTTATCCAAATTTCAGTAATTCATAATTTTTATTGAAATTTTTATATACAATATTTATTGCGACCCAATGGTCATTTTTATACAGTAAAAAAAACTTAATTTTTATTGAAATAAACTTTTGATGATTGAAATTCACATCAACTTTAATGCAATTTTAATTTATTTTAATTTTAATTCAATATAAATTAAATCAGCCTCAAATCAATTCTATCAAAATTTTTGTTTAACCAAATTTTAAATAATTTAAACTGCAATTAATATCTGGAAAGATTTTTTAACATTTTTATTAGATATTTATTTATTAGGTAAAAATAATTTTTTTAAATTAAGTACACGGAAATTTTGTTATTAATTTAACTATAAAACGAAAAAAATGTGATATTTTACTGTCAATTTGAATTCAATTGATCTAATTTTTGATTTTGAAATAGGACGTGATGGTTGTGGGGGAGCCGTCATTGATGGGAGGTGAATTTGGCGATGAGGACGAGCGACTAATTACAAGGCTGGAGAACACACAATACGACGCAGCAAATAGTTTAGATCCTCATAGTCACGATAATCCGGGTGGACCACCTCCGCATCCGCACCAGTTCCACTCCGAACCTACACCTGGAAATTCCTGGCCACCGGATCGCGGTCCAGGTCCTCCGCAAGGAGGTCCAGGAAGTCAGGTACGTCTTTTCTCGACGCGAGAAGGCGTCATTGACAATCCAGGAGTTAATAATTCATTAATAGAAAATAATTATCTGTAAGTAGAATTAATAAGCGACATTTTCGAAAAGTGGTCTGTTATAAATTTCCCGTTAATTGTAAATTCAAGTAGTGATTTTCTTTTCTATTGAAGAAGTAAAATACGAGGGATAAACAACTTGTCATTTATGGTGTACACTTGTGATTAATATCCTAAAATATCGTGAATTTAGTAAAATATTTTGAAATATTTTCAGGCGAATTAAAAGATTTCGAAATTTCACGAAAAATGAATTTATCACTCAGTCGAATAATATTGAAGAAGGGAAAAAATATAAAAATTAAATTGATAATGTTAATAATTTTATTTAATTGAGACTTCGATAAATCAAAGTTACTTTTATATTTTGATCTGCAATGACTTGTAATAAATCGACACAAAATTCAATAATAACTGTAATTATTTCAATTCAAGTTTAACGAACAGACGAGACACTTGTCAAAATTTTGTCATCGCTCTAAGACTTGTTAATTTTACGGTAGACGACTTTTATTTTGAAATTTTTTTTTTAGAAACTATGTATATATATTTTTTGTATAAAGTGTTTTTATTAATAAATTTTAGTTTCTGATGAGGGCAGCACGGCTGTTGAAACGTTAAAAGAAAAGATCGATTTTTATTTGACTCAGTGACATTGATATGTTTTTCCTTTCTTCAATATTTTGAAATTTGTTGAATTATCTTGAAATATTTGGTTATTCTTTTAATATTGTAATATTTTTGTGTAATTGAATAGGTTTAGGAGTATTTGAATATTTTTATGAGTACTTGAATATTTTAAAGAGAATTTGTATACTCTCTAAAATTAAATCAGTGAAATTTAGTGATTTTTAGTCCAAATCTCACTGAATTCAGTCGGTGAATGAAAAAGTTTGACTGGTTAAATTAATAAGATTTCACTGGTGAATTAGTTAAATTTCACTAATTCAACTTTAGACAGTATTTTTAGGAAAATATATATTAATAAAATGTTTTTTTGATTATTTAAGTACTTTTTACAATATTTAAATACCTTTAATAACATCTGTGTAACTTACTCAAAATTTCGATATTTTAAAAATTATTAACCGATACTGTAAATTATTTTAAAATGTTTCAAAATACTTTTAGACGTTTCAGGAATTTCAAGATATTTCATTTTCTTCAAAATATTTCCAGACACTAATACTATCCAAAATATTTTAGTTTACCTAAAATAATGTATTTATAATTTACATTTTTTGAAATTTAGACTTGTTTAATTTTGCTTCTTTCTAAATTTGAAAGCATTATGTTTACCACGCTTTTGTATTTGAAATCGACTGGCTTTTATATATTTTGAAGTTTTCGATTATAGTTGCATTCCAATTTTAATGTTCTTAAATATAATGTTTTTTAATTTGGAAATATTGAAATTTTCGAAATTTGAAGCCTTATAATTTGAAAATGTTTAACTATAAACGCTTTTCGTTCTGAATTTATTACATTTATATAGCTTCCCAGTTTGAATATTACAAAATTAAGCATTTCTAAATTTAAGTGTCTCTAAATTTAATATTAAAATTTTTTGATATTCTTGTAAGATTACAAATTTTGTTGAATTAATTTTTCTAAATTTAATGTGCTTAAATTTCAACTAAAATGCATAGAATTTAACAGACGATTTAAAAACTCAGCATCTTAGGATTAGAATCAAAATTTGGATATTTTAAAATTACAACTTAAATTTAAATGCACCTAGTTTTTAATATTTCAAGAACTTTAATACGTTCTTTATTTAAAGCTTTTGATATCTGTTGCATTAAATTTTTATAGTCACTCATTTGAATATTTATTATTTTCTAAGTCCGTTTAAAGTTAAAAGATTTAATTTTAAAGTTTTTAAACCTGAAATTCTTGCAAATTAAAAAAAAACTTGCAATTTTGATTTTTAAATATTGAAAACATATCTTGAAATATCTTTAGTAAAATAAAATTAATGGAATAGTTTAACATTATTCTGAAGTAAGAATTTTCTTGAGTTATTTTAAAGCAAGAATAATCTTGATTTATTCTTCTTTTGATTACAATTTTTTTTCTTTATACTAATAGTATAAATTAAAATGAGTCCTAAAAAAATAAACAGCTTAATTTTTAAATAAGAACATCACAAAAATAGTTAAATTAGTAATACTTTTTTAATTAAAATTGAAATTATTTGTAAAATAATCAACATCTGGCAATTTTTGAATAGATGCTAATAGAACCAAAAAAAAAACCATTTCAAATAAAAATGAAAAATGATCTTAAGTAAATTCATTTGAAATGTAAAATAAAAATAGCGTCAAACTAACCCATTTTGTTCTTTGTATTACTTACGTCTTTTTATAAAATTTTGTTTTTATGGTATTTAGTAAAATTTCAATATTTTTTTATCAATTTTCATAATTTTTGAAAAATGCTTTGTTTAATGTTTTGGTAAATCTTTCATTAAAATTTTCCGTGTTATGTCTTTCTAAATTTTTCTCATTTTTATTTAGCGAGGTCGGAAGAGGGAGGAGATTAAAATTTGTTCTTGAATTTTTTGGTTTGTTTTTAAATTCGCTCATCTTTTGGTAAATTTTTTCTAATTTTTAAAATATTTTGTCTATTTTTTAGTAATTTTGTTTATTCTATCTAGCAACTTAATTTTTTAATAAATATTAGCTGGGGTTTTTTCAAAAATTTGTCTAATGTTTTACCATTTTTTTTCGATTTGTTTAATTTCATTTTCATTTTTCAAAAAAATGTCTTCCTTTTTGTTTGAATAATTTTCTTAACTTTTATTTCTTTAAATATTATATGTTTATTACACAAATTCTTTCTTTTTTTTTCCATGTCATTTATATTTTTATAATATTTAATTTAATGTTCAAGTTTTGAATTGATTTTCTTATTTATTTTCATATTTTTTCAAAAATGCTTTCAAAAATTTTAAAAATG
This sequence comes from Ganaspis brasiliensis, assembly GCA_037103525.1. Lineage (NCBI taxonomy): Eukaryota > Metazoa > Arthropoda > Insecta > Hymenoptera > Figitidae > Ganaspis > Ganaspis brasiliensis. Next base: position 4,477,405 of record JAZKLR010000294.1, read on the forward strand.
TTTATAGTTATTCTTGTTTTATAAAATAATATATTCTACCAGGGCTGTTATGGATTTAAATCATTAGGGAATTTGTATTAAAATCATGATTTAAATAAAAAAAACTTTACAATTCTCCGTATGTCTAATACTGTCTATAAAACATCGCAAACCATAAACAAAACCCACAAATTTGTGGATAAATCCTAAAAATTTCAATTTTAATATTTTAATCTTTGTAGCATTTAAAAAATTGTGCCAATACTGATGATCAAAATACCTACGATTTACAAATTTTTGGTATGAAGATAGCAAAAAACAGTATTAAATTTTTATATCTTCAAGTCATTATAATTTAAATAAATTCCAAACGTTATTTAACTCATATTCCAATTTGTTTTACTTTTAAATTTCAATTAATTGAAATTTAAATGCATATTAATTAATGCAAAAAAATTAAATAATATTAATTATTTTTCATATATTCACAATAATATTTTTTTTAATTCTTAAAATATTTCTAGATATTTAACTTTTTTGAAACGGTTTAATTTTCATCTTATAATTTCTTATTTTTAAGAAATTAAAATTTTTTTCTCTTTACTTTTGATATTTTTTTTGTAGGTATTTTGTCTTTTTATTTTAGGATTTTTTTTAATTTTCTTCTTTTTATGCAAATTATTAAATATTATTTTACTCAATTTTGTTATAACATTCACTAAATTCTTTTTATTTTAGGACTTTCTTTAATTTTCTTCTTTTTATGCAAATTATTTAATATTATTTTACTCAATTTTGTTATAACATTTACTAATTTTTTTAAATTGTAAATTTATTCAATTTGTTTTCACATCTTGTCTATTTTTTGCGAAATTTTTTGTAAAATTATTCTTCCATAAAATGTTTAGACTTCCTTTATCTTTCTAAATTTATTGTTGGACTTGTTTTAATTGTAATATTATAAAAATGATTTTAATTTAATTTGCTTAAACTTTGTTATTTTTAAAGGATTTTTAAATTTCTTTGGTGAACTTTTTATTTGTCTTGATACAAACTTTTTTTTATTTTATTTTTATTAATTCTAATTTTTTAGTAGATTCTTACTAAATATTTTTTTGTATTTTATACATTTTTTAACAGTTTATTAGATTAAGGAAATAAACATTTCTTCATTTTCCTTCTATTTATTTAATTTTATTAATGTTTCACTATTTTTTTAGTCTTTTCTTGTGTTGTAATTAATTCTTTAATTTTTGTCATTATTTTTCCATTTTTTAGAAACATTCTTCCTTCTTTTCAATTGTTTAGTTTTTATCTTATAATAATACGAATTTTTAAAAACATTTATTAAAATGTTCTTCTATTTAAATTTTTTAAATTTCTTAATTTTCTACTTTTTTGAAAGCTTTTATTCTTTTATTTTATATTATGTAAATTTAATCTTGTACTAAATATTCTCATTCGAACATCGTTCTTCTAATTTATAGAATTTCTTTTCTTTAAATTTTTTTTAATTCTTCCAAAATTTTATTCATTCTTAAAATTTAATGTGTTAAATAATTCTCTAATTTTTCAAATTTTGTTCTCTTTAATAATATATTTGAACGTTTTGTTAATTATCATCTTATATTTCTTTAATAAACTATTTACAAATGAATATTTGGAAATTTTATCTACTCATTATATTAAAAAATAAATAAATAAATGATTTTGATTGAAATAAAATTTTTTTTTTTTAAATCATGATTTTTATCAGCCTTTCAAATATCCATCAACTTTGGGCAAGTGTACACCTAATTTGAACAGTTCTAAATCCCTCGTTTTAATATATAGAACAAGTTATAAAAAAATTGCTAATAGAGCTTTTAAATTATTTTTGACAGGGAGTCCAAGGTTCTCAAGGTGGACAGGGTGCCGGAATACAGGGATCACAGGACACGAGTCAGCAGCAGCAAGACAAGAAGAGCCCCGCGGTGAGCCAGTGAGGCCAGGAGTCCCCGCGCCCCCCCACCAGGGGGCGTCGGGGGCGCAGGCCCAAAAATGTGGCTCCCTAGCGGGGCGAGAATTCTAGCCTCTCCAACTCCTACTTGGCCAGCTCATCTTCCTCGGCTGCTCGATTATCGCAGATCGGTGTTCTACCTCTCAATTGTCAACCTGCACTTTCTGGTCTTCGTCCAGAGCAGCACCTACAACTGGGTCATGTTCCTACAATGGGAATGGAGCCCCTGGAATTTTTGGCGGCCCATCATCAGGCTCAACAACAGCAGCGACAATTGTTGACAGAACATTCATTACCAGGCTCGATGCTGTCAACGTCTGCTCAGCCGACTGGTGGAGGTTTGACGCAGCCGCTTCAGCAAGGTCAGCAGCAGGGTCAAACTCAACAAAGTCAGGATCCCCTGCAGAGTATGGTACAGCAACTTGTCTGTTTAACTCAGCTGCAGCAGCTCCAGTTCCTTTTGACTCAGAGTAGTCACATGTAATGAAGCTTTTACGAAAAAAAAAAAACAAAAAACGGAGTTGGGGCAGTGATTAGCAATTTATTGTGCAGGATATAATAAGCTAGTTAAACAAGGCTGAGAATCCGAAGGTTAAATAGTGCTCGATCCACTTGAACTCGCATTTGTTTCGCTCGATTTGTGATTTTTTTTCTTTTTTTGACGACGCGAAAGTGAGATCCAGCGTTGTGATAAATCGATTGTAGGGAAGAGAACAAGTTTATTAAAAAAAAAAAAAATAATAAATTAAAAATGTGTGTGACTCTGCACTATAGAACGCTAATGAAGATTGTAAGCCACGCGCGATTATTAATAATCGACACTCTGTCGTGGATCTGTGAATGAATCTCTATCCGTCAACAGTATTGATATAATTAATAGAGTAAATGAATATAATACTATAAGGAGGTTTTAGTCTAAGTACGTACTGTGCAGTATGCGAGAATTAAAAAGAGGATTTTTTTTGTGAGAATGGATAACGAGATGACACAAGACTTCAGAGGGGTGTGTGTGTGCTCGATTTGACGATTTTTCTAAGTGCGGAGACTGTTTTTAAAAGCCAATGCATAAAAGGCCCTATTGCCCAACAGGGCTCTCCGTCGAATTTTAATCTTTATTTTTTAATATTTAAATAAAGCACGAGAGTGAGAGTGTGTCCTCGAGTGTGGATTTACGTTTCTATCATTATTTTACGAGTACGCACGGAAAGTACTGTTTTATCGGGCTTAAGAGTGGGAAGAAATGGAGTTTTCTCTGTTTTAATAACGAGTACCTATTTTTAGTATTTTAAAAAGCATTACTTGATGTTTCGAAGAGTATCTTTATTTTTAAGAAGAGTATCTTCATTTTAAAGATCTTTTATTAAAAAAAGGTACCCTTTTCGAAATAGAGCATTTTTATTTGAAAACTCTATTTTAATTTGAAAGAAAAATTTATTTGATTTTTAAGTGCACTGAAACTTTACTTATTTAAAGTATCGCTTATTTCGCATTTATTTTAATAGTTTGAAGTCTCACTTATTTTAACTTGTCGACCAATCAAAACTAACTAACATTTTCATTGGTTGCTGCGAATTGGATCAGCCAATCAGAGAAGTTCTCTATAAGTACATGGAAGTTAAAATAAGTACGACTTTTGTCATGGATTTGTGTGGATTGGGTTAAAATAAGTGAAGCTTCAGTGTAAAACGAATAGGTATATTGTTATTGAAATTTAAAACAAAATTAACCAGATTGAAAACCAGGCAAATTTTAGAAGAAAATGTTTCTTTTGAATGAATTTCACATGTGATTGTGTATAGGATGAAAAGATTTTAATCGACTCTCTTGTTTTGATTCAAACATCTCATATTTTGAATTTGAACGATTTAAAACATTTTTTCGTCTTATAATCAGGGTTGTTACAAGTTAAAGAAATCAGGGAAATGTACTTTTATCGAAAGTACTCAAAAAATGTAAAAAAAAGCTAAATTATTCAATTGTTCTTTAAAAATTCATGAAAAAAAAACTGAAAAATATCAATTTTTTACAATTTTATAGTAGAATTACTAAAATCACTAAAATAGTAAGTTATTAAAATCCTCAAAAATGCCAGGAAAGAGAAAGATTTCTCTGGTAATTGTGGAATAAAATCTTATTGTGACAACCCTGTATAAATGAACACTTTTCTTCTTTATTTTATAATTTTGTAAAATTCAATTTGTTACAAGTTTTTAACCCTTTCACGCCTATTTTTTAAAAATAGGAAAATAATTTTTTACTCCAAAGACAGAAATATGTAATAAATAAATATTTATAATCAAAAAAAGCTAAAAACATGAAAATTGGAAATGTTTCCACAATTTTTTAGTATTGTGTGTATTTGAATTTTTACAGAAAAATCCCCAATTGGCGTGAAAGGATTGATACTATATTGAATTTATACAAAATTAATTATTGTCAATCTGAGAATTCTGTTTCTGTCACTCTTTTGCTGATGATGTGAAATAAACTAAAAACTCGTAGGCAATTATCAATTTACGCATTTTATTGCGTATGTACAAATTTTCTACACTCTCATATAAACAAAGAAACACAAAGCAATTCACATATTTTACTGTCTTCTTCAGTAATAAATCCGAGAAAAAATATACATAACAATCTTGTTATTCAAATCGCGAACCTTTTACTCGTCGTTTTAGACGCTTTTCTGTTCAACGTCAATCAAAGTTTTTTGACTTTACAGATAAAGACAAGTGGTTTTTAAAACTTTATTTTTTGCTCGAATTGAAATTGAGAGAATGTGGATTTTTATATAAATCCCGAAAAATTAAAGGGGTTATTACAAATTTTTAGTAAAAATAAAGCTCTTTTAATTTTAATTCAAATATTTTTTATTATTTGTCTAGAATATACTGAGTTTTTAAATATTGATTTTCATTTCCTTTTCTATTGATTACATTTTCTATTTTTAGAAAATTGAATTATTTCTTTTATTTATTTTTTATATTTGCAGGAAAGTATAATTTGTTTTTCAAAAAATGAACCTAGTTTTTAAAATTAAATGACAATGCGTCTAATTGTTAAAGGGCTGTTTGAACTTTAAAAAAAATTTGATTTTTTATTTGAATAAAGTTTGGACACTAATTTTTTTTACTTAAATAGAGTGCGGAATTTGAAAAGTGATCTGAATCGAGTCTGAAATTTAAGGAATTACATCTTTTACTTGTATCGAGTACGAAATTAAAGGAACTTAATTTTTACTTTAACTGAGTGCAAAATTAAAAGACAATGGATTTTCAATCGAGAGTGAAATTTCAAAAAATTAATTCTTTATCTAGATTGTGAAATTAAAAAAAAAATGAATTCTCGAATAGAAATTTAAGGAATTCAATTTTTTTTAACCAAGTACGAAATTAAAATTACACGATTTTATACTTGAATCGAGGATAAAATTCGAATTTACTGCGTTAATTCTAAATCCTGATTTATTTCGATAAATTTGCCAACGACAATTGACATAATTTTTGTTTATTTTAGAATAATTAATATAAGAGCGCACTTTTTTCCCCTAAAAAGTGAACAAATTTGTTATAATTTATTTATTTTGTTTTTTTAGACATGGTTGAGGTTTGTACAGGAAAGTGTCTTTTAATATTATGTATAAAGAAGAGTATACACGATACATAAAAAAAAAGCCAAGGTAGTTTATAATACAAAGAAAAATTTTTAAAAAAAACTACAAAGACACGTACATAACAAAATTTTACGAGAACGTATTGTGTTCTCAGAGAAGTACACGTACATTAATCAAGCATTAGTTCAATAAGCCACGCGTGAAGCCAGTACAGTCCCACAGCGCGTGTGAGTGTGTGTGTGTGTGTGTATAAACGAAAGAATAGTAAAAGAATGTTTTGATGCATGAATCTGCGTGTGAGAAAAATTATGCGACTTGGACACAAAGCATACAGTGGGGTCTTTTTTTTTAGGATAAATGATTTATTGAAAAATGTTGTATATTATTACCAATTATAATGACAACTATTATAATTAACTAATATACCCTAATAATGTGAATTGAATTTAAACGACAAAAATACATGAACGATAAGTAATAGGAAATTTTTAATTGTTAGCAAAGCACACGAATTCGCCGTTAAGACAGACTTGGTCGTAAATCGTATAGCCAATCGATCCGCTCAAAAGGTTTAATATCGATGGAAGCAAGGAAGCATGAATTAAAAAAAAAACAACAAATAAATGAAAGAATATGTAGAAGAACAGAAACGAAACAAGATAAAAAAAAGCGTAACAATAAAAAGTGCATTATCAACACTGAATGACTCGTGCGCCTTGCACGCAAGAGTTGTTATAATTGGAACTACGTGATGGTTCGTAAATTATTGTAAATCATGAACAACAGTTTCGTGCGCCGTCATCTATTGTAAATAAATGAGTATAAATTATTGTTGCTGTGTTTTTTCTTTATTTCATTATCGCTTATCCGTTCCGAACAACAACTCTCCCTTTGCAAAGCACACGAGGATTCAAAGGACCGTTGAATATGCACTTTGGAAAGAAATAAATTAGACTATTTAATTGACTGCACTTGTTCTCGAATTCACTAAATTGACTAAATTCAACTGATAATTAAATTTAACTATTAATTAAAGTAATTTAATTAAAAAAACATGGCTGAATTAAATTCATGAATTATTAAATTTGTATAGCTAAATAAACTGATTGTAAATTCGCTAAATTTAATAGTCGTTTTTGAAGAATTCAAAGACATTTCATTGGGAAGAAAATAAGAAATAATTTAAAATAAGAAGGTTATGTGCATTTTTTGTGAAAAATATGGTGTGTTTATTGACTAATTACACAAAATTGGAAATTTGTTCTTAAATTCTCTGCGTGTTTGGAATTTTGTAACATTTCTCTATTTTTAAAAATTTCTTTTGCAAATTTATCAACTGGTTTTTCAAATTTCTATATTTCCTCAATTTGGAAAATTTCAAATTTGTCTAAAAAAGTTGACTCATGTTTTGATTTTTTTATCGTTTTTAAAAGAAATATGAAAAATCGTTTTCATATTATTTCTAATTTTCTTTATTTTTTTAATTCCATCCTCAACTTTTTAATTTTTTACGGAATTTCTTCTTTCTTATGCAGGCTTTTTATTTAGATATCTTTTTACATTTTCTTAATTAATTTTTGTACTTTTGATTTTCCAGCAGAATTTTTACATTTTTATATTTTTAAACATTATATTTAATTACAAGTTTTTTCAAAATTTATTAAGGATGTTCTCTCCAACGACGTAACCTTAATCTAAAAAATACCTTTTCTCATCAAAAAAACTATTAAAATTTATTTCACCAAATTTTGAAAGACCCAGTTGTAAATTTTTCAGAAAAAATTAGGTTATTCTAAAATTTGTTGTTAAATAATAGATAACTTAGCATTTTATGCTTTTTCTTTAAATTTAGTTAAAATCCCTGATTTTCATCAAATTTTGACAAATAATAGCTCATTTTTTTCGTTGAAAAATTCTCTGCAATTTAATTAGTTGGGTTTTATTAAAAAATATTTTGTTTAAAAATTATTAAACAAATAAAATTTGTATTTATTATTGTTTAATCAAAATAATATTTAACAAAATCTAACAAAAACAATGGCAGCGATTGTTTCAACGAGGAACTTGAGTTATTATTAGCCAAAATTAAATAAAAATGACAGATTTTAACTAGATTTAAACAAAACATAAAATGTTAAATAATTATTATTTGCCAACAAATTTTAGCTTAACTTAATTTTTTTTTAAAAAACATTACTGGATCTTTCAAATATTGTTGAAATTAATTCGAATAATATTTTTATTTGAGATGAAAAACGACTTTCAAATTTGAGGTTATGTAAATGAAGAGAACCTCCTTAAACCAATTTTCACCATTTTTTAAACATTTTTCTGAGTAATTTTTTATTATTCATAATTTAATTAATTTAATTTTTCTTCATATTATTTCTAGCGTTTCTTTATTTTGTTCTTAAATTTTAATTAGGATTTTTTTAAAAAATTTGTCCAAAATTTTACAATTTTTATCTTTTTTTAAAAGTAATTTTCAATTTTTCTTCTAATTTTCTTCTTTATTTTTAAAATTATTTTCTAAATTCTTGTATTTTTTAATTTTATTATTTATTTATTTCTTTGAAACTCGATCCTTTTTTTAAACTTTTACTTTTTCAAAATACTTTATCGTTATTTTTTCCAACATTTTTTGACAATTTCAAATTTTTTCCTGTTCTCCAAACTGTTTAATTTCTATTGTTTAATTTCTCATTTTTACAAGAAAATTAATTAAGGTTTTTCCCTTAATTTTGTCTATTTTATAAAGATTTAATAAAATTTTCACTTTTTTTCATTGACTTTCTTACTTATTTTTTATATTTTTACAAATTTAAATAAATCTGCTTTTTTTAAAAAAATTGCATATTTTAAATATACTTTTTGCCATTCTTCTGTTGATTTTTAAATAATTTTATTTAAATTTTATTAGCACATTTTCTCAATTTTTCAAAATTTATCATATTTTTTATTTTTCTTCACAATAAAATGACTCCTCTATTCACTAAATTAAATCGATAAATTAAAAATGATCCCAAAATGGATTTTAATTTTTTAAATCGTGTTGTTTAAAAATTCAAGACACCGAAGAAATCAAGTCCTCGTTTAATTAGAAGCTTATCGATTAGCTTTGATTAGAACCATAAATTGAACTTTGGTAAGAAACGAACTAGTAAAATAGTGAAATGAATTGTCAATTATCTCAGAAAAAGTATGTAAAATAAATTAGAAGAAATAGCGGAATGAAAGTACTTTGATTCGATAGGTAATATTTTAAAATGTACTTGTCTAAAGTTTATTATAAAAAAAAAATCAATCTGATATAGCCCAACATCTAGTTCTTTTCATACCTCTAATATTTAAGAAAAGTTTAACTATAATCTAGTACGAGAGCCAGTGCATGATATAAATGAAAAAAAATAAACTAATAGTTAAATTTTGATAATTTTACAGATTTAAACTTTTATATCTCAATGATAAAAGCTTTTCTTGAAACATCATCAATTCTGAGCAAATGTTGCATTTAAACGGAATTGAAAACAAAAATTATAAATTTATTTTCTATTACCAGAGGTATACACGGAAAAATGTTTCTAGTGGATTTTTTTTTGTGTATACCCTTCTGGGTATACCTCTGATGATTATTATTATAAATAAATTTACAATTTTTAGCAGTTTTTGTTTTTTTTTAATCAACAGTTATAAAATAAAAGAATGGATTTTAATGCTTTTTTTTATCAGCAACGCTATACTTATTTGCAAATTTGTATATTTCAGCTTGTTAAATAGGCCGAGGAAAATAATTTAATAAGGGAGTAAACAACTCAGAAAGGTCTTAAGTATCTCTCCGCTCAGGGATAAGCAGAAGCTGGAATCTTGCGATTTCCAATAATCGATACTTACGGTCTTTGGGTTGATTAGACTACAAAAAAAAAGTTTGTGCACGACTTTCCGTTGATTATTGACCTCCTTCTCTGGCTCATAAAATTCCGTCAATGGGATAATTTTCATTAAATTGGAAAATTCGCAAATTATGTTCTAATAAAAAACACTGATGCAATGGAATTCTGCTGCGATTATAAAATAAATATCTTTTTTATTTATAAATATATAAATATATTCTTTTTAAGTGGAAATATTATTTTTACGTATCTATTTTTATGCTTTATTGGTAAATATTTTTTACCTCATTTGATTATATTATCAAAAATTGATTTATTGTAAAAATTATTTAATTGTAAAAGAAATAAGTGTACAAAAATTGATTATTATCGAAATAAGATGACAATTCTGTTTTCTTTCACTTCATACAATATAGGCTTGAAACTTGATAATTAATATCATCTTTTCATTATTATTATAATACTGAAGTGTTCATAAACACTTATAACAATAATAAAAAGATGTTTGACAAGAAATTTTCTAAGCCTACAAAATGAACTTAATTATAAAAAATTGCTTTTCTTTTCAAAATTTTTTCTATTTATTTGAAATCAATAATGCAATTATTCATATCAATTAGTGCATCGACAAGAAGACTTACGCATTAACCTCAGAAAAAAAATAATAGCGAAGCCAATTTCTAACAAAAAAAAAAAAAACTGTTAAGTGTCGTCCAAAGAATTGGTTTAAACTTGCAAATATTAATTTTCTGTATTTTTGTACGAATTTATTCATTTTAAAGATTTCTTAAATAATGAATTGTAAAAAGTCTTTTCTTGTGTATAAAAAAAAAAAAGCTTGGGGAATATATGTATGATATTATCGTGTACAGTCTCCCATCGTGGCAACATTCGGTATTGTTAGATTTATTTATTACGTAGTTATCATCTCATTTTAGTCTTGTTCAGCGTCTGCAAATTCGTACGATCCAGTCTTTGTTTAAAAAAAAATGGTGTCGGTTCGACAGCTAAAATAACTGGACCAGTCTCGAGCGACGAATGTGCACGAATAGTGTATAAAATAATAGCGAATTAGGTGCGACTAAAGGATACATTAACCCTTTTTAAATGGACATGAGCCAGCTCGGTATATTATATTAATATACTTTCAAAGTTTGCTCATTGCCATGACCAATAGACTAATAAGAAAATTGTCATCTAATTACATTTTTACGCACTCCCAAAAATTTTTATCCTTGTAATTTGTATCATAGCGACATGTGTTTAAAAAAGTCCACCATTATATGTATGTAATCAAAATTGTAACTGAGAAAACGTTAATAAAAAAAAAAACGATATTTCGAACGTTCAATTTGGTTTTTATTTATTTTTTGTATTATAGGTATGCTATTTAAGTTTATATATTATGTGATTTTAATTATCCCAGTAAGAAGGAGAGAATTGAAAAGGATTAAAATTTTATGATTTTCGAAGAAAAAGGAAAATTGTTCAATCTTTTTGAATGCGGTTTTTGTCCAATCCATTCGAATCCGGTGATACTACCAACTTGATCGAAAAGTCAATCCTTAATAATACGTTTCTTAATATTTTGCAATCCAAATGAATCCCTTTATAATGATAAAAAATAAAATTAATATTTTTAACAACCACAGTTCAGATTATTGAATCTAAATGAATCTCTTTATAATAAACAAAAAAAAAATTAAAATAAAATGAATATTTTTGAATACACATAGTTTAGATTCAATTAATCCAAACAAATCCCTTTATAATGAGAATGAAGTAAGTAAAATTAAATATTTTTAATGCACACAATTCAGTTTTATTTAATCCAAATAATTCCCTTTATAATGAAAATAAAATAAAATATTATTGTAGATTTATTTAATCTAAATGAATTTCTTTATAAAATTAATATTTTTAAGCATGCTATTAGTTAAAAGTAGGCACCGCTGAAATTTCAACCCAATAAAATCTTAGGTGTTCAGAGGGGACAATTTATTTCTTTTTTAAAAAAATGTAATTTTCAAAAGAAAAAATAAAAAAATATTAATTTTATTTTTTTAGTTATAAAGGGATTCATTTGAATTCAATAAATCTGTATTACGGGCATTGTAAAATATTCGTTTTACTTTTCTTTTATTTTAATTATTATAAAGCGATTCATTTGGATTCAATTAATCTGAACTGTGGATATTCGAAAATATACATTTTTAATTTTCTTTCATTATAAAGAGATTCATTTGGATTAAATCAATTTTCACTGTGTGTATTCAAAAATATTAATTTTATTTTTTTAATTATAAAGGGATTCATTTGGATTAATAAATCTGTACTGTGGGTATTCTTAAATATTCGTTTTACTTTTCTATTATTTTCATTATAAAGGAATTCATTTCGATTCAAATAATTTTAACTGTGTGCATTACCAAATAATAATTTTTTTTTATTATTAATGCATTCATTTGGATTGAAAAATATTTAGAAACGTGTATTAATAAGGATTGTTTTTCGAATAAAAGTGTATGCTATCGCCGGATACAAATGTATTGGACAAAAAAGGTATTCAAAAGTATTAAAAAAAATTAATACTTTTCAATTACTCTCTTTTTACTGATAATGCGCTGAAAATTCAGTTTTTTAAACAATTTTCATAAAAATTATTTCTTAAATCGAAATTATTTTCGGAAAATTGTAAACGTAAAATTTTGTTAGTTTTTCAAATGTGTTTTTCCAATTTTTAAAATATTTTAATTTGTCTCAAATTTATTTCCATTTCGTAAAATTTTCAGTTCCTTGTTTCAAATTTTATAATTGTTGAGTTGTTTTAAGATTTTTTCGTTCTTTCAAAAATGATTTAATATTTTTAAGATTTTTTTTCGCTCTTTCAAAAGTGGTATATTTAAAAACATTTTCTTCATTTTTTGAATAATTTTCTAATCTTTTTTATTTTTGAAAGAATTCACGGTTATTTATTGTACAATTTTTACCTATTTTTTTACATTTTCTTATTTTATTTTCTCATTTTGTCTTTTTTCGGTATAGTTTTCTCCGATTTTGATTAAATTTGTATTTATCCTTAAACTTTAAAATATTTTCTATGATTTTGTCATTTTTCTGTTAACTTATTGGTAGAATTTCGAAATATATTTCTATAATTTTTAAAATAATCTTTTTTTACTATTTTTTATTATCTAAATTTTCACTTTTCCTTATTTCATCAAACCTCGATTTTTTCTTTAAAATTCCTGACTTTTTTATATGTATGGATTTTAGATAATAGATTTAAAATAGTAATTTAACTTATAATATCAATTATTTTCTTAAAATTTCAATTAAGTTCTTCAATCTTTAAATTATTGTTAGGAATATTTAAATTTTCGACAACAGTTTCCATGTTCTTTTGTTATTTTTCAATTATTTTCTTCAAATTTCAATAATTTTCTTCAATTTTTTGATAAATTGTCATGAATTTTTAATTTTTACACAATGTTTCAATTATTTATGTAATTATTCAATTAGTTTCTTTACATTTCAATTATATCGTTAAGTTTTCAATTATTTTTTTCAAAATTAAATTATTTTTGTCATTTTTCATTGGTTTTCAATTAATTAGTTTTCTTATCTTTCATTTTCAACAATTTCAGTTATTTTTGTCATTTTTCAATTATTTTCTACATATTTAAATTATTTTCTTCAAACTTCTATTATTTTTGCAATTATTTAACTGTTGTACAAAAATTTTAATTTTAATACTAGCTTTTAATTATTTATGTTATTCACGTTATTCAATTAGATTTCTCACATTTTAATTATTTCGCTAAAATTCAAAATTTTAATTAGTCTGCAATTATTTTTTTTTTAAATTTTAATTATTTTTCTAATTTTTCAATTATTTTCTTTATGTTTTTTATTTCTAAACCAGTTAAAATCAGTAATTTTCATCCAATTTTGACAATTAATAGCCCATTTTTCTCGTTGAAATATTCTCTAATTTTGTTAAATATTACTTTGTTTGAACAATACGTAAAAAAAATTTATTTGTTCAATAACTTTTAAACAAAATATTCTTCAATAAAACCCAACAAATAGAATTGCAGAGAATGATTCAACGAGAAAAATGAGCTACTATTTGTCAAAAGTTGACGAAACAGATTTTAACTATAGAATTAAAGAAAAACATAAAGTGTTAAAAGTAATTATTATTTAACAAGAAATTTTAGATCTTGAACTTATTTTTTTAAATGTACAACTGGATGTTTCAAAATTTAGTAAAATTAATTTTAATAATATTTTTATTTGGTACGTGGGAGGTAGGTATTGACGGAAATATTTAAAAAAAATTAACTTTATTAATTTTAACGTGAAAATTAATATTCTTTCAGAATTGAACACCAAATCATTCAATTGAATAACATTGACAAATCCACAGACTATTTTTTGTAAAAAAAGCATTATTTTTATTCAAAAATGTATTCAAAAATTTATTAAAAAAATGTTTATTTTCAAATTAAAATCAAAAAGTTTATTTACATTAATATTTTTCTTTCGGGTAAATTAAACTTGTATACCAACTTTTAATTATATTTGAAATTTGATGAATTTCACAAAGACGTTCTTTGTATAATTTTTCTTAAAAAACACATGATCTTTAGGATTTGATATTTAAATTCCGGAAGTCAAAACTAATTTGACTTGGGTAGTAGTAATATCCGCGCCATCTGGAAACAACAGGATACGGCTAGAAATTTCCGGAAGAACGAAGAACGCGTCTCCATTCACGTATATATGGCGCGTCAACTATTTTGCGTTTAGTTCAATTCAATAATTCGTTTATGGAGCAGTTTTCCAAATAGAAGTTTTTGCGCGCCTAATTTCTTAACAATTGTTAAAGAATTGTAAAAAAAAATGCTGACCGCAACTCGATTATTGTCCAGGAGATGCTCTGGAGTTAGTCGAGAAATCGCCAAGCAACGAAGGTTCAGCACTCTTTTAAAAAATGTAAGTTATCTCCCCTTTTATTTATAGTTTATCATTGTAAAAATTAATTTTGCTGTTTATTCTCTAAATTAAAATATCCAACCGTAATTCCGACGTTTTGCTTTAATCATCAAGTTCTGCTCTGAGATAATTAACCTAAAATTCTTTTACCGGCACGTGGTTGTGCAAACGAGCTATTACGTTGCATAATAAAATTTTAATTATTTTTTTTCCAGGGTGTTGCTCCTATGGTTGCTACTTGTCCTCAAAAGCCTTCCGATTTGCAATATCGATGCAAGTGAGTATTTTTCTTTCATCATCTTTTTTTGAGGTTAAGATCAGCGTTTCATTTTCACTTTAATGTGAAACAAATGATAATTTTCTTTCAAGGGACACAAATCTGGAAAATTAATTGACTTTTTTTTCTTCGTAGAATTCAAAAAGTAATTAATTTATCCAAACGAATTTTTGAATTTTTTTTTTACTTTGTTTCGTGTGAATTGATCTGCTCCATTTTATTAATTCTTAACATTCTGGGCATTTTAGAACATTTATATTTACACTAGAGCATTTAATAATAAGACTTGTTATAAAAACGAATGTAAAATTTATCAAAATTAAAAAAGACTTGATAAAATAACGTAATTTTGCTATTTTCAAGGTCGGACGGTGTTAAAGGAGCAGTTATCGGCATCGATTTAGGGACAACGTTTTCATGCGTTGCCGTAATGGAGGGAAAACAGGCGAAAGTTATTGAAAATGCAGAAGGTTCAAGGACAACTCCTTCTTACGTCGCCTTTTCAAAAGGTATATTAATTTATTTATTATAATTTCTTCTTCACTTGTATAAGAAATAGTTTTTTTTTTAACAATTGTTCAAATTTTCAGACGGAGAGCGTTTGGTTGGAATGCCAGCAAAACGCCAAGCTGTGACAAATTCATCGAATACGTTTTATGCAACTAAACGACTGATTGGGAGAAAATTTACTGACACTGAAGTTCAGAAAGAAATGTAGGTAAACACAAAAGCCTCGTTTTGATTATTCATTTAAAGAAAAGTGGAAAATCTCTGCTTGATTAAGAAATCTGTTTTCCTCGCGATGAATAATTTAATTTATTTTGCAGGAAAACAGTTTCTTATAAAATAGTGAAAGCTTCCAATGGAGATGCGTGGGTTCAAGGATCGGATAATAAAATGTATTCTCCGAGTCAAATTGGAGCATTTGTGCTCGTTAAAATGAAAGAAACTGCAGAAGGATACTTGAATACTCCTGTGAAAAATGCGGTTATCACTGTTCCTGCGTATTTCAATGATTCTCAAAGACAGGCAACTAAAGATGCTGGACAAATTTCTGGTCTTAATGTACTCAGAGTAATTAATGAACCGACTGCTGCTGCACTTGCCTACGGCTTGGACAAGACTGAAGATAAAATGTAAGGTGAATGTTTTAAATTAATTGCACTTTGTAAAAAAATGTAATCTTAAAACTCGGAATTTAAAAATAACGTTTCTGGGTTTTTGTAAGGGTTTATTATTCCTGATTACATCTTTTTACCTTATTTTATTTGTATAATCCCACTCTTTGTACTTTCTTATTATCTTGAATTTTACTGTCTAATTACCTTCAATTTTTATTTTTCTTACATTTACTATTTGTTTTCTATTTAAGATTAAAGGCGTTTTGAAAATCACTATAAAAAAATATTTTTTAAACCATCGCTAATTGGTTTTTTTAATTATTTATTTACAGTATCGCAGTTTACGATCTAGGAGGTGGTACTTTCGATATTTCCATTCTGGAAATTCAAAAAGGAGTTTTCGAAGTCAAGTCTACGAATGGTGATACATTTTTGGGCGGAGAGGACTTTGATAATGCCCTGGTGAATTATCTGGTCACTGAATTCAAACGAGATGTAAGACTCATTAAAAATACATCTAAATGTTTATTTGACCTTTTTTTTATCTAAATAGTAACAATGATCTAGTTTCTGATAAACAAAAATCCACATAACGTTATTGTTTATAAATACTTATAGAATTATTTAGTATTCAATAATTAATTTTGATATTAAACTTAAATTTATTTTTCAGCAAGGCATTGATATAACAAAAGACGCAATGGCGATGCAGCGTTTGAAAGAGGCAGCAGAGAAGGCAAAGATTGAACTTTCCAGTTCATTGCAAACTGACATTAATCTTCCCTACCTTACAATGGACTCTGGCGGTCCAAAGCACTTGAATCTTAAACTGTCGAGAAGTAAATTTGAAAGTCTTGTTGCGGATCTCATCAAGAGGACGATTCAACCTTGCCAGAAAGCTCTGTCCGATGCAGAAGTGTCTAAATCGGAAATTGGAGAAGTTTTGTTGGTAGGAGGAATGACTAGGGTTCCAAAGGTTCATGAGACGGTTCAAGAAATTTTCGGCAGACAACCATCTCGAGCAGTGAATCCTGACGAGGCGGTTGCCATCGGAGCTGCTATTCAGGGTGGAGTTCTCGCTGGAGATGTTACTGATGTTTTACTTCTTGATGTCACACCTCTTTCGCTTGGTAAATACTTTTTGTTATTTTCAGGGTGTCTAGAGATCCGGGAATTTAATATTTCGTGGGGAATTTGTAAATAGATCCAGGAAATACAGGATTTTGTTTCGAAATTTAAGGAATCAATTGAATTGACTAAAAAAAATAGGAATTTTGAAGGAAATTATTGAAAACGGATTAATGTAATTATGAATAATCCAAAATAGAAGAGTATGACTGAAATTTGAAGAAAACAATTGAAAATTCAAAAAGCTATTGAAAAATGACAAAAATAATTTAATTTAAAAAAAAACAATTGTAAATAAAGTTTAAGTGGAATCGCAGAAACTAAATAAAAATAGTTAAGGGAGCTTGTAAATATCAAAGATTGAATAAAATAACTGTAAATTCAACAAAATATTTAAAGTTAAAAAAAATCAAGAAATTAGGAAAATAATTGAAAATTGTAAAGAAATTGCTAAAAATGTGAAAAATTCGATTGAAATGGGGAAAAAAATTGATGTTTTAAGAAAACAATTGATAATCACGAAAATAATTGAAATTTAAAGAAAATTGCTTAAATTTAAGAAAACATTATTTTAACTTGAAGAAAATAATACAGAAGTAAAAAAGAGTAGACGTAGAGAAAAAAATAATTAAAAAAGGTAGTACAATTAAAATTGCAGAATATAATTACATCACTTAAAGAATCTAACAAAAAATTTTTTAAAAAAATAATAAGATGAAGGGGGAAAAAATTTTAAATAAAGTTAATACTTTAAAACTGAAGAAAATAATTGTAAAATCCAGAAAATAAATACAAATTCAAGTAAATAATTAAGAGTTGAAGAAATAATTGGAAACTGAAGAATTTATTTAAAAAATTGTAAAATGTAAATGATACTTAAAATAATAATCTCATAATATTTCATAACGAAATATGAATCCAAATAATGTTCAAATCAATTATTATCTAGTCACCCATTTATGGTCCAATTGGACTGCGGGGAATTTGTAAAATAAATAAAAATAAATTAATAAATAATTAAGATCTGGAAAAATTGAATAATATAACTTAAGTTCAAAGAAAATAATATTAAATTGAGAAAATAATCGAAAAATGAAGGAAAATGAATAAAAAATAGAAAAATATATTTGAAGTTTAAAGAAAAAAATTCAGAATTGGAAAAAAAGTAATTCCAAATTGAAGAAAATAAATGAAAAGACAAGAAACTACTTTAAAATTGATTAATAAATAATTCTTAATATTTGAAACCAATTTCTTATGTAACAATATGAAACCTAATAGAAACATTAAAAATGCTACTCAATTGTTTTATAATTATATTATATTATTTCAAAATTGTAATCTATAATTTTCATTTTTAAAAATCCGGGAAAATTGCCCTCTAAGATCCGGGAATTTAAAAATGACAGTTTGCTAGACACTCCGTATTTGGGGGAAATATTTATTTTTTATTGTCTTTTATTTCTCTAATCATTTTTTTTTTAAATTTAGAAACTCTTTCTTAAATAGTATGAATTTGTTCAAACTAAACAATCCCGGGGCTGATAAAAATCATGATTTAAAAATAAAAATCAAAAATCGATTTTTTTTTTGTTAATATATAAAAACAATATCTAAATTTTTCAAATGTTTATATTTGTAAGTAGTTTATTTTTTAAATTGAGAACATTTAATAAGAAATAATGGAGAATAAAACATTTAATCAAAATCAAAAAAATTATGTCGAATAACACAAAAATACATAAAATATAAGGAACTTTTATCAAAAAATTAAACTATTTACAGACTTTTTCTTAAATCAAAAAAATGTATAAGAAGATAATTTAAAAAACGTTAAAATATAATACTAAAGAGAAAAAATTAGAGAATTAATGTACAAATTAAAGAAAACAAATTCTATGGAATAGAACGATGTTAAAATGAGAATATTTAGTGCAAGATTAAATTTACATAATAGAAAATAAAAGAAAAAAAGTTTTCAAAAAAGTAGAAAATTGAGAAATTTAAATGTAGATAAAGAGCCTCGAATAAACGTTTTCAGAAATTCGTAATTATAAGATAGAAACAAAATAACATAAAATAAAAAATGCTTCTAAAAAAAAAAAAAAAATAGAAAAATATGACAAAAATTAAAGAATTCTTTAAAATGCAAGGAAGGACTAAACAAATTGTGAAACAACAAGAAAATTAAATGAATTAAAATAGGAAAAAAATGGGGAAATGTTTTTTTTCTTAATCTATCAAACTAAAAAAATGTAAAAAGTACAAAGAATAAAAAACTTTGGTAAGAATCCACTAAAAAATTAGAATTAATACAAATAAAAAAAAATTGTATATAAAGATAAATAAAAAGTCCACAAAATAAATTTAATAATCCTTTAAGAGTAAAAAAATTTAGGAAAATTAAACCAATAATAATTTTATAATATTACACTTAAGGAGGTTCTCTCCATACATAACTAGAAAAGCATTTTTCACCCCAAATAGAAATAATATTGAAATTAATTTTTCTGAATTTTGAAATACCCAGTTGTACATTTTTTAGAAAAAATGAGGTTGAGATAAAATTTATTGTTAAATAATAATTATTAAACATTTTATGCTTTTTCTTTAAATCTAGTTAAAATCTGTGATCTTCATCCAATTTTAAACAATAATAGCTTATTTTTCTCATTAAAACATTTTCTACAATTTTATTTGTTGGTCTTGTTAAAGAATATTTTGTTTAAAAGTTATTAGATAAATAAAATTTGATTTCCACTTGTCGTTTTAACAAAATAATATTTAACAAAATCTAACAAATAAAATTGCAGAGAATGTTTCAAAGGGTAAAATGAGCTATTATTAGTCAAAACTGGATGAAAATTACAGACTTTAACTAGATTGAAAGGAAAAATCATAAAATATCAAATAATTATTTTTATTATTTGTCAACAAATTTTAGCTCAACCTAATTTTGTTTTAAAACCGTACGACTGGATCTCTCAAAATGTGGTGAAATTAATTTCAAAAATATTCTTATTTGGGGTGAAAAACGACTTTCTAGTTTGAGGTTATGTAAATGGAGAGAACCTCCTTAAAACAAGTCCAACAATACATTTAGAAAAATATAGAAAATATAAATTCGGTTTAGTATAAGGAAGTTTGTAAAAAAATGAAAAGATGTGAAACAAAATGAATAAATTTGAAAAAAAATAAGCGTTATTATTTTTAAAAATATGAAAATAATTAAGAAAATCAACAAAATAAAAAAATTATTAAATGTTATGATAATAAAATTGTGTAAAATAATATTTAATAATTTGCATAAAAAGAAGAAAATTAAAGAAAATCCTAAAATAAAAAGACAAATACAATTTAAAAGTAAAAGGAGAAAAAATCTTAAAATTTTGTAAAAATAAGAAATTATAAGATAAAAATTGAACAGTTTCAAAATAGTGAAGTCTCCTAGAAATCTTGCAAGAATTAAAAAAAGGATTATTGTGACTGTGGAAAATAATTAATACCTATTATTTAATTAATATACATTTAAATTTTAATTAATTGAAACTTAAAAGTTTGAATAAATTGAAATATGAGCTAATTAACGTCTTGAATTTATTTAAATTATAATGACTTAAAGATATACAAATTTAATACTATTTTTTGCTATCTATGCACCAAACATTTGTAGATCGTAGGTATTTTAATCACTTGTGTTAACACAATTATTATCCAAAAATTTCTGGTTTTTTTTAATGGTTTGCGATTTTTTACATGCAATTTTAGACATCCAGACAAATCTGAAGCGTTTTTTTTATTAAATGATGATTTTAATACTAATGCCCAAACAATTTAATTCATGTTAAATCAATTGCAGTCCTAAACAATCCATTTGGTTCGTAACAGCTCTAGGCAGTTACTTAGAAGTAAGAATAGTTAGGAGTAGAAGTCTATAAAAAAAGATTTTTAATAAAATTATGATGTTTCGAACTAATCTTCTCTCTGATACTAGTGAAGCAAAGTCATTACTGAACAAGTAATGAAGTAATTGACCGCTAATTTTATAACTATTTTGATTAATAATTGTAAATTTGTAGGTATTGAAACTCTTGGAGGTGTTTTCACAAGATTAATCAGCCGAAACACAACTATTCCGACGAAAAAAAGTCAAGTGTTTTCAACCGCAGCTGATGGACAAACTCAGGTGGAAATTAAAGTTCATCAAGGTGAACGAGAAATGGCGGTTGATAACAAACTTTTGGGACAGTTTTCTCTCATTGGAATTCCACCAGCACCTAGAGGAGTTCCTCAAGTTGAAGTAACATTTGACATTGATGCGAACGGTATCGTTCATGTTTCAGCAAGAGATAAAGGAACCGGCAAGGAACAACAAAGTATGATAATAATTTTAATAATAATTATAATAATAAATAATGATACTTAATAATTAAAATAACCAAAAACTTAATAAAGTAAACATGATGCTATTATTTTTCGTCTCTCAAAGTTACTTATAATGAAGTAAAATATGTGGACAATTATTACTGATCAATTCGTTAAACTTTACAATTATTAAGTTAGTTTTTAAAACAGATTAAAAATTGAATTTTAACCATTTCAGTAATCATTCAGTCGAGTGGTGGTTTAAGCAAGGACGAAATTGAGAATATGATTAAAAAAGCTGAACAATACTCGAAAGAAGATAGAATAAAGAAGGACAGAGTGGAGGTTGTGAATCAAGCTGAAGGAATTATTCATGATACTGAAGCTAAAATGGAAGAATTTAAAGCACAGTTGCCTCAAGAAGATGTAAGGAACAACAATTATATTTCATTTTTTCTTTAAAAGGGAATTAAAAGCTAATTAAGTTATTTTTCTTTCAGTGTGAGAGCTTGAAGGAGAAAATCGCAAAAATGAAGGAAACTCTTTTGAAGAAAGATGAAATAGACCCGGAAGAGCTCAGAAAACAGACGAATGAACTTCAGCAAGCTAGTCTCAAATTGTTCGAAATGGCGTATAAAAAGGTAATTTTTTAAATTAAATATTTAGATTTATCATTTGACGCCTAAAGCGGGTTTTAAAGTAGGGCTAAAAAGTTTATTCACATTTAAAGACGTGCTAATTTCTATAAATCCTAATTTTTTATATGAAACTTAACTCAAAAAGTAATTTAGTATTAAAAGAATCTAATATATTTTCAAAAAATAATTCACCTTTCCACCCATTTAAATGAAAATAGTTATAAATTATGTATTTTATTGTTATATTTATTAGATGATATTATCATTACTATTATAATTACTATTATTATTATTACTAACATTAAGATTATTATTATATTTATTAATACGTCGATTCTAATGACTCTTTTAGATGGCTTCCGAGCGAGAAAGTGCCAGTCAAAGTACGCAACAGGAGCCTGAAAAGGAAGGGGAAAAAGAAGGTGAAAAGAAGAAAGAAGAAAAAAATTAAATTTTCTAAAAAGAAAGCTGAGAAAAGACAAAAATTAAAGTAAGCTTTGTGTTCCTTAAACTTCATAAGAACAAATTGCTTAACGCAACATTTATTTACTGAATAAAGTAAAGTTTAGTTTAGAATTCTTAAACTAAAACTTGTCTCTGTTAATTTAACAATTTTTTTTAAACATTAATATCGGTGTATATTTTACGAAATATATTATTTCGTATTTAGAATTTTCCAAATTGCAACAGAATCACGCATACTATGTTTTATATTTTCTTGACTTGAAATATTACGAATTATCAAGATTTATAAAATCAGTGAAAATTTCAGTGACAGAAGTTATTAACCGGTATTTTAATAACAATCTTTATAAATAAGTTAATTTATAAATTATACTTTTATATACTTAGTATATAAAGCAACAAATACTAGTGAGTGAAATAGTTTTTAGCAACTATCAGAGCGAATGTTGAGAATGTGATAAAAATTATATTGTGAATCGTTATGTATAAATTACTATTTAGATAACTAGTGTTTTAAATTCTGTATATTAATTTTTATTTGAAACAAGTGTCCATTGTGCTTTAAATGTTTTCATTACGTTATTTAATAAAAACAAATTTCATTTAATATCAGCGTTTATTTACTTATCCATTAATATTCATTTTAAGGAGGTTCTATCTATTTACATAACCTTAAATTAGAAAGCCGTTTTTCACTCTAAATAAAAAATATTTTTGAAATCCATTTCACCAAATTTTGATTGTAGAGAATATTTAAGCGAGAAAAATGAGGTATTGATAAAATTGGATGAAAATGAGAGATTTTAACTAGATTTAAAAAAAACATAAAATGTTAAATAATTATTATTTAACAACAAATTTGAGCTTAATCTAATTTTTTCTGAAAAATGTACAACTGGGTCTTACAAAATTTGAAAAAATTGATTGCAATAATATTTTTATTTGTGGTGAAAAACTATCTTTTATTTTCGTCATTTTTCAAATATTTTCTTCAAGTTTTCATTTATTCGTTTTTCAATTATTTCTTTTAACTATTAATTTTTTCCACAATTTTCAACTATTTTCTACAAAATTTTTAAGTTTACAATTATTTTTCATAAATTTTATGTTTATTCTTTAATTTTTAAAATTAGACATTTTGTTCTGCTGTCGATTATTCTGGACAGTTTTCTAATTTTTTTTCAATTGTCAATTATTTTTTCAAAATTCTAATGCAATTCCTGAAGCTTTAATTTAATTCTTCAATTTTTAATTATTTTCTTCATTTCTCAATTATTATTTTCAATTTAAAATTGCAGTCTTTAATTTCACATTATTTTATTCAATGTTCAATAAGTCTTACATTTTTTAATTATCAATTATTTTTTCAAGTTAGAATTTAATTCTTGAATTTTCAATATATTTCTTCATTTTTTTATTATTTTCTTCAAATTTCAATACCATTCTTCAGTTTTTAATTATTTTCTTCTATATTCTATAATTGTCCGCTTTTTTAATTACTTTTTTTCAATTTTTAATTATACTCTTTAAATTTAAATTCCATTCTTTAATTTTCAATTATTTTCGATTTTCAGTCCAGTTGTTCAATTTGTAATTATTTCCAACAATTATTCCTGTAATTTTCTTGTTTCTTAATTTAATTTTTTTTCTTTAATTTTTTCAATTATTTTTTTCAGTAGTCTATTAATCTAATCAATTTTCGAATTTTGTTTTTAATTGTCCATTTTCTTTTTGTCATTTTTCAGAAATTTTTTTCAATTTTTCAATTATTCTCGTCATTTTTCAATTATTCCTTACAATTATTAATAATTCTCTTCAATTTTTAATTGTTTTCCGAAAATTTTCAATTATTTCCTACAATTTGTTCAATTTTCAGTTATTCTCTTAAAATTTTATAATTATTCTTTGATTTCTTCAACTTTTTTGTTCGGTTGCGTATTAATCTAGCCATTTTTTTAAAGTTGGTTTTCAATTGTACATTATTTTTGTCATTTTTCAGATATTTTCTTCAATTTTGTAATTATTCTCGTAATTTTCATTATTGCATTTTTAAAAATTTATAGTTTTAAATGACCAACAACAATGCAAACTTTTGTTAATGTTGCTATTTATTTTATATTTGGTCATGGAATTTGATGAAAAATAGCCTGGAAAACCTGGAAAAGTCATGAAATTTTGAAATTTTTAAAACTGAATTTATTTCTTATTTTATTTTTTTCATTCTCATGAAAAGAATATTGTTTAATAATTACATTCAATCGATTTATTAGAGTTTTATATACTTTACAATATTTTTATTTAATGTTTGAACATATATTATTTTTCAGTATTTTGTGAAAAATTCCAGACGAATTTAAAGGGACAGCAGCTTGAAGATTGAGAAGAAAAAGGGTTGAATGAACTATTTTAAAAAAGCGAAAAGAGCGGTTTCCTTGACAAGTTCTCAGCTAACGTTAATGGCACATTTGTGTCGCATATGCAAATTGTTAGTGACTTGTGCCATAAGCACCGCATGGACCTGTTTGTACTAACAGCAAGTTACAAGTTACAGCTTTTTACGAGGTTCTTGTAAGTAACGACATCGCAAAATGTTATCATTAATTTGCAGTGTCTACACTGACCTTGGTGAAATTGCTTTGTGTCTGACAAATGTTGGTACGAACTTTGCGGGGGTGGCTTAAGGTGTTACAAATGTCAACGATAATGAAGTTTAGACGCTTTATAAGACACTGAAGAACACTTTATTCTTTAAAAATAAATTCATCATACTAACAAGGTTTGAAATAATAATTTTATAAAATTATCAGATAGGTATTTAATACAACGACTTTTTAGAATTTTTATTAGATGAGAAGTATTTTTGAATATTCCATTTCCAAATGATTTTTCACCTTCGGTTGAATTTGGTATTAAAGCTTTGCCTGTCAAATTATAAGTTTATTTATATGAGATTATAAAAATATTTTCTTGTATTTATTTTTATTTATATAATTGTATGTGTATTTATTTATTCAACTTATTTCTCGTATTTATGTATTTTTCTCATTTACCTTAACATGAATAGCAATAACTCCCTCTTTTGCATTTTTAGGAATTTCGAAATTTGCCAAGCCATGTTCATCAACTTGGATGGTCTTTCCGGTGCATTTTCCAGCTTTCAGTTCTCCAGAAATGACGTCGCAGTATCGACCAGCGGGAAGACTGGTATCAAGACGTTCCTTCAGATCATGATTCTCGTTATTGAAAACAACAAATCCGAGATGTTCGCGAGCAAAAGCAATTTGATCTTTTCCATTGGTCCACCATTTCGTGAGTTTGCTATTTTTAGCAGTATTTCGGAAAAGTACCATGTTACGAATTTGTGGCCATCGGTGTTCGCAAACCCATCCTTTGTCACACAAACCTTTCGAATTGATAACGGGAGAAATGAGATTTCCGTCTTTATCAGCTGGAGGACCGACATTTGGATCCGTGAAGAAGAAGGAACTCATTACTCTTGTTATTCCGAAAGGATGGGCCAGCATGAAGGCTATTGCCATCTGAAATTGAAAATAATGTTTTGAAAAACTTTCCCTAAATTTTAGAAACTCAGGAATAATTTATTTCTTATAAAACAGGACCAAAAAGTTTTTTTTTTGACCGGATAATAATGTTTTGAAAAACTTTCCCTAATTTTTAGAAACTCAGGTATAATTTATTTCTTATAAAACAGGACCAAAAAGTTTTTTTTTTGACCGGATAATAATTTTTTGAAAAACTTTCCCTAATTTTTAGAAACTCAGGAATAATTTATTTCTTATACAACAGGACCAAAAAGATTTTTTTTTGGAACCGGACCATGAATTCCAAAAGCATTTTTGGTCACTGGATCCAAATTAGATAAAGCTCGTAACGTCAGGATTCTTTTTTAAAACAAATTTTTAATCCAACCTCCAAAAAAACCGGGGTTTAAATCTCCCTGCGGGAGATTTCAAATTTTGACATAAATATTAAAGTCAGAATTTCGTGGCTGCATCCACCGGCTACAGAATTTTTTTAGGGAAAAACAACCCCAATTCAAGATACCTCCAAAAAAAAAAAAAACAACAACAACAACAAAACTTTTTAAAATAGATTTTCCGGTTTTATAATTGTATTAGGGCAGTTTTTATTCTTCAAAATACGATGTTTATTTGAAACAACCCCTAAATTACAACCTTTATTTAAAATATCTATACTTTAACAACAACAACAAAATAAGAACAAAACTTTTTGAAATGGTTTTTCAGGTTTTATGATTGTTCTAGGACAGTTTTTATTCCTCAAAATCTGATGTTTATTTAAAAGAACCCCTAAAAACAACCCCAATTTAAGATATCTACATTTTCTCAAAAAAATAACAACAAACCTTTTTAAAAAGATTCTCTGGTTTTATGATTGTTTTAGGACAATTTTTATTCCTTAAATTACAAAGTTTTAGGACAAAAAAATAATATTACAAATATATAATTACAAAATTTTTACATTAATAATAAACAAAAAAAAGTAAAATAACTAGAAATTGTGGAAAGTAATTGAAACTATAAATAATAATTCAAAATCATAGAAAATGAATGCAGAACTTTAGAAATAATTTAAAATTCAGGATAATGAAAAGAATAATTAAAAATTGAGGAAAATAATTGAAAAATAATATAAATAATTGACAATTGAAGAATATAATTGAGAAATGAGAAAAATAATTTGAAAGAGTACATATATGAACTAAGAGAAAAAAATTGAAAAAAAAAGAAAAATGGTAAATTAAAAAAAAATTTAATTTAGGTAATTAATTAAAAAATGATGAACATAATTAAAAATTGGAAAAAAAAATTTGAAGAAGATTATAAAGCTAATAAAAATTAAGAGAAAGAATTCAAATTTGAGATATATAATTGAAGATTTAATAAATCAATTTAAAAATAATTTTCAATATTAAAAAATGTTCCTATAATTGCAAAATTATAGAAACAACTGAAAATTGAAGACAAGAATTAGAAATTGAAAAAATTAATTTCAATCAAAATGATGAGAATAATTGCAAAAAAATACGGAATTGATGAAAACAATCAAGAATTGAGAAAAATAATTGAAAATTTAGGAAACTAAATAAAAAATGATAAAGGTAATTTAAAATCAAAGAAATCAATGAAACAGATTGAATATTGAAAAAAAAACGAATTGAAATTTAAGATTAATAATTGAAGATTAAGTAAATCGAATTGAAAATGATTTTAAAAATTAAACTTTGGAAAAAAATTGCAAAATTATAGAAATAATTGAAAATTGAAGACAATAATTGAAAATGAAGAAAATATTTGAGAATAATTGAAAAATGGCATTTAATAATGATAAATTTTTAAAAATAATTGAAATTTAAGATAAATAATTGAAAATTGAGGAAATTATGTATAAAATACCGAAAGTAACTGTAAATTTAAAAAAAAATATTGAAAAATTCTAAATTTAATGAAATATTTTTTAATTATTTGAAATTTGAAATAAATGATTAAATGGTAAATAAATCAGTTGAAAAATAATTTTAAAAATTTTAGTTTGGAGAAAAAAAAATGAAAAATTAAAGAAATCAATTTAAAAATGATGGAAATAAATGAAAAATAATACAAATAACTGAAATTTGAGATAAATAAATTAAAAATGTTGAAAGTGGTTGAAAAAATACTTTTCAAATCTAAGACTTGGAAAAAATATTTTTAAAAATTACAGTACTAATCGAAAATTAAAGAAAATAAATACAATTTATGCAAAATAAGTGATAAAATTACAAAACATTTTTGAAATTTAATAAAATAACTGAAAAATGATAAACACAATGAAAAAATGATAAAAAAAATAGAATGTAAATTAATAATAGCAGTTTTGGAAATTAATTGAAAAATAATAAAAATATTTAATAAGTAGAAGGAATAATTTAAATTAAATAAAATAATTGAATACTTACTTGTATTATTATTTTGTTAATTTATTTATTTAATCCTTATAATATATTTTTTAATTAATTTCTTTTTAATTATTTTCATCGAAATTCAATTACTTTATTCAATTTAAATTATTTCTTCTACTTATTAAATGTTTGCATTATTTTTCAATTAATTTCCAAAACTGCTATTACTTATTTACATTCTAATTTTTTATCATTTTTTCATTGTGTTTATCATTTTTCAGTTATTTTATTAAATTTCAAAAATGTTTTGTAATTTTATCACTTATTTTGGATAAAATCTATTTATTTTCTTTAATTTTCGATTAGTTCTATAATTTTTAAATTATTTTCACCAATTTTTATACTTAAAACGTATTTTTTCAAACAGTTTCTACATTTTTTATTTATTTATCTCAAATATCAGTTATTTGTATTATTTCTCAATTATATATCCGCATAATTTTTAAATTAATTTCTTTAATTTTTCATTTTTTTTTCTCCAAATTAAAATTTTCAAAATTAATTTTCAACTGATTTAATTACCATTTAACCATTTATTTCAAATTTTAACTAATTAAAACAATTTCAATTAATTTTAGAAATTTTCAATAATTTTTTTTAAATTTACAATTACTTTCGGTATTTTCTACATAATTTCCTAAATTTTCAATTATTTATCTCAAATTTCAATTATTTTTAAAAACTTATCATTATTATTGCCATTTTTTTCAATTATTTCCTTTACTTTGATACATATTCTGTATTTTTTCAATTATTCTTCCCAATTCTCGATTGTTTTCTTCAATTCCCAAATATTTTCTTAATTTTCAATTATTGTCTTCAATTTTTAACTTTTTCTATAATTCTGCAATTTTTATTCCAATTTTTAATTTTTCAAATTATTTTCAATTTCATTTACTTAATGTTCAATTATTAATCTTAAATTTTAATTCTTATGTTTCAATGTTCATTTTGTTTTATTGATTTCTTTGATTTTAAATTACCTTCCTTATTTTTAATTAGTTTCCTAAATTTTCAATTATTTTTCTCTATTATTTATTGTTTTCATCAATTTTGCACTTTTTTTCAATTATTCTCATCATTTTTATTTAAATTAATTTTTCAATTTCCAATTCTTGTCTTCAATTTTTAGTAATTTTATTTTCTATAATTTCTATAATTTTGCCATTATAGAAACAATTTTTAATATTTAAAATTATTTTTAAATTGATTTATTAAATCTTCAATTATTTATTTTAAATTTGTATTCTTTCTTTTAATTTTTATTAGTTTTATAATCTTTTTTAATTTTTTTTTCCTATTTTTAATTATCTTCATCATTTTTTAATTAATTACCTAAATTTTAATTTTTTTTTATAATTTATCATATTCTTATCTTTTTTCATTATTTTCTCTCAGTTCATATATGTACTCTTTCAAATTATTTTTCTCATTTCTCAATTATGTTCTTCTATTGTCAATTATATATATTATTTTTCAATTATTTTCCTCAATTTTTAATTATTCTTTTCATTTATATATCAATAATTATTATCCTGAATTTTCAATTATTTCTAAAGTTCTGCATTCATTTTCTATGATTTTGAATTATTATTTATAGTTTCAATTACTTTTCACAATTTCTAGTTATTTTCCTCATTATTATTATTTTTTTTATTATTAATGTAAAAGTTTTATAATTATATATTTTTTTTGTCCTAAAACTTTTGTAATTTAAGGAATAAAAACTTTCCTAAAACAATCATAAAACCAGAAAATCTTTTTAAAAAGTTTTGTTGTTATTTTTTTGAAAAAATGTAGATATCTTAAATTGGGGTTGTTTTTAGGGGGGGTTTTTTTTTTTTTAATAAACATCATATTTTAAGGAATAAAAACTGTTCGAGAACAATCATAAAACCGAAAAAATGATTTTAAAAAGTTTTGTTCTGATTTTTTTTGTTGCTAAAGTGTAGATTTTTTAAATGGGGGCTGTAATTTAGGGGTTGTTTAAATAAATATCATATTTTGAAGAACAAAAATTGCCCTGATACAATCATAAAAACGGAAAATCTATTTTAAAAAGTTTTGTTGTTATTTTTTTGTGCTAAATTGAAGGTATTTTAAATTGGGGTTGTTTTTAGGGTTTGTTTTGAATAAAAATTCCATTTGAGTATTGAAAACTATCCCAAAGACAGTTCTGTAATCGGTACATGCAGCTAAAAAAATTCTGTTTTTAATATTTATGCCAAAATTGTACATTTCCCATAGGGGTCGGTTTTAAGGGAAGATTTTATTTCATGTTTAAGTGTTACAAATACTGTGTGCTTTTTACGTGTAATTTTGGTAACATAAAAGAAAGTATACCTAATTCTATGGTCTAAATTTTTAAGCCTCTGCAAATTTACAAAGTTATAGAAATGTGTGCATATCTACATTCTGGGTTATTTTTAGGGGTGCGTTTGAATTCAAATTACTATTGAACTATTTGCAAAATTTATCTCTCTTTAAATTGTTTAAATATGTAACAAAAATTTGCGTTCTAGTTGACTGCATCTGAAAATGGTCGGATTCTTTAAGAAAATTCTGAGAATTTGTTTAAATTTTCAAAAAATTTTAATTAAAATAATCCTGACGTGATGGAGACAAAATTGCGGATTTGGATTCAGTGACCAAAAATTTAAGAAATCATGATCCGGTTCTATGAGTAAAAACAATTTTGTGATCGTTCATAATTTAACTAATTATTTAAATGTGTTATTTCAATTGTTTGTAATCTAGAACCACCTATGATTTATCACATTTCGTTAATTAATTAGGATAAATGTCATTAATTACAGAAGTATGATTAATAATACCTTGTACTGCCTGGGAACCTTGTAATTTAGAATAGATGCACCTCCAGCTCCGTGACCCCGTTGATTATCATGATTATCAATCATCACAAGAGCGTCAGAAGAAGGCAACAATTCCCCAGCACCAGGTTGACCCCAATTGGCCAAGTCCTTTAGCTGCTTTTCATTTCGGAACATCATACCTAGCTCGATACCGAAAGCGAATTCAATGACTGTTGCAAAACTGTTGTATTCGAATTTTGATACAGCCTCTCCTCCAAGGTCAATTACCTCTTGAAAAATGAAAGGACGACTATTTGCAGGATATCCGTGTTTAGAATTCAAGTTTTTAATCCTGCCGTAAATCACTTTCAAATCTTCCGGATACATGTGTTTGGCAGCGTCAAATCTGTAAGTTGAGCAATTTTTAAACTTTGAATAGAAGCTGAAATAATTATAATCATTCGACTTCAAAGTGCCGGACTTTTTTTTAAACTTTTTTTACGGCAAGGCTATTTTTTTACTACTAATTTTGATCAAAAGCTATACTGAATGCTACTTTAAATTAGGTGAAAATTATTTTAATTATATAAACACTTTGCTTTCATATAAGCAAAATTATTTGTTTTCTCATAGAGGAAGCAATAGATTAAAATAAAACAAAACAAAAAGAAGAAAATTTTAATTTCGTTAAAAATAATAAATGGCGATTAATTTTACCAATTTCTGGGAAAATATATACTTTATAAAGACATAAATGAATTAGTTTTTTAATCTAGAATATTTTTTCTAAGGGAACTGTGGTTAAAAAATAAATATTAGACAAGTTATAGAAGGAAAAATGTTTTTGAATGTTAAAAAAAACCTGAAAAATCATTAATTATTGTGCGAAATTTTGGTAAATTATATACTTTATATAGGTTATAGGTCAGTCGATTTGTTTTGAAACAAGGAATATGATTTTCCGATTTATCAAGTTGTACTTTTTGCGTGAAAAAAATATTTTACGAAGAACAATATTTTTTATGAAAAATGGTAGGTAATTTAAAAAATTTGGTCGAGTATTTTTAAAAAACACATCTGGACTTTTGCTTAGGAATGAAAATTTAGGCTTCTTAGATGAAAAAAAGTCGATTTAGACTATTTTTGGAAAATTAAAAGTCTTAACGACCATATAGCTTCCTCTATGAGAAAGTAGAAAAATAATTAAAAATATTTGAAGCCGCGTCTGAAAGAGGAATCTATCTTATTATTTTATCAAGTTTTAACTAAATAGAAAAATAGATTCTTTTCAATAGTCTCTTTCAATTTCAGCGATAAAAATTAAATAATTAATTATCACTCTAATATTTTAATATCAAAAATTAAAAAAAAAATATTATGTTTTCAAATTGTCCACTTTTCTAATACAGATTATCATGACCAGTTTTTAAAAAATTTGCAAAATATCAGGAAAAAGAAAAAATTATATGATTTAGGATATAAATATAATTTACGGAATAAAAAAGTGGAAAAAGACAAATTAGGCTCTATTATTGAAAGTAAATACTTTGTGAAAAGTAATCTACAAATAAAACTAGATATTTCATGAATTGTTTCAAAAAAAAGTATTTAAAAAAAACTGTAAACTTCATTAAAACGGTACTTTAGAAACTGAAAAATTCTGAAGCATGAAAAAGGGATCTAAGTAAAATGTCGGTTCTGATAAATAAAAATTTGGTTAAATTCGAATTCTTTTAAATAAAAAGTTTAATAAAAATAAATCCTGTAGAATGATAATTTTATTAAATACAAATTCGGTAACAAAAAAATTCTGTTTAAAAAAAATTTGGATTTATATAAATTCAATTAAAAATCAGGGCTGCTGGAAATAAATTTTTTAAAGTATGGAATTTCAATTTGCTCTTCGAAATGGGGGAGGGGTAGCTCTAAAAAGTTAAATCCAAAAACAAAAAATTTTATTTTATAATTATCTGCTTTAATGTCGAAATTTTTTTCGCTCTTTTTCTTTTTTTAAATTTGTTTTTCTTTAATTTTAAATTATTTAATAACTTTTCAGATTCTTTCTTTATTTCAAAGTTTTTTAAAAAAATTCTTATTACTTTTTAGTCACTTTTTAGTAATCTTTCCCTTATTTTAGTCCTTTCTTTCATTTTCTTGTTATTTTTTAAAACTTTTTAGTAATTTTTTTTGTTTCCTTGATTTTTAAAATTTTTTTCAAATTTACAATAACTTTTTTTCAGTTTCTAGATGTTTTTTTTAACTTTTTGTATTTTTTTTATTTTCTAAAACTTTTTTTTATTATTTTCCAGTTAACTTTTGTTTCTTTTTTGTAATTTTCATATTAAAATTGTAATTAATTGTTTCACTTTCCAGTTATTTTGTAATTTCTTGATATTTTCGTTTTTTTACTTTTTAGTTGTCATATTTATTTTATTATTGTTTATTTGAAATGTTTATTTATTTATTCATTTAACATGTAAACGGTCTTATAAAATTAAAGAAGCTAATTGTTATATATTTTTTATGACTTACTAGTAATATTTTAAAAATTAAATTAATATCTCTTAAATTTTCAAATACCTTTTCACTTTTCAATAATTTTTCTCCAAGTTATAATTTCTTTTTTCTTCAATTTCTAATTCCACTTGAACTTTTGAATATTTTGTCTTTTTTTAAATTTTCTAATCCCTCTTATTCAAGTTAACATTTTACCCTCTAAGAACTTAATTTATCTATTCAAATTTTTTTTTTTAATATCTATGTACAAATTTTCTTTTTTATCTTATATATTTATTTTTTTGACAAGTCATTTTCTTCAATTTCTGGTTATTAAAAATTCTTTTACGTTAAAGTAATTGTTTTTCTATTCCGAACGAGTTTTTAAAAAAATATATTAATTTTTTTAGATTACTAGTTGTTTTCTTGAATTTCAAAATATTTGTTACTTCTAAATAATTTTTTTTTATCAATTTCTATTTATTTTCTTTTATTTAGATGTTTTTTTGCTCAAATTTTTTTATTTCATTTGTAAATATATGTATATGTATACGTCCATATGAAAAGGGCCCACTTTGGCACTATTGGACTTATCTATAATTCTATATGACCATATTCTTTATTAAATTTTGAACATTTCGAGAGGTCTTGGACCCCTTTAGATGAAAAATTCACAAAGTTATAAACATTCAAAGTTAAAAGTATCAAAATCCTAGTTTTGAGAAAAACGAGTTTAAAGTTCAAGATTTCCATTAGCGCCCATGCATTTTTAAAATTAAAAATAAGATTTCTTTGTGTTTTTAATTACTATAAAGTTATTGTAAATGCATGATTCGACGAAGGATATTACGTAGTTTGTTTTTCAGCAATAAAAAAAATTTCGAAAATCTGAATCTTCTTTAGAAAAATGCGAATATCTCGATAAATAAAATCGACAACCTGGGCCCTTTTCATATGGACGTACACATATGTGTACATTTCGTAGTTTCCTATTTTTTCATTTTTGAGTAATTTATTTAATTTTCTAGTTTTCTTTCATAAATTCTTCTTTCCTCATAGAGGAAGTATTGTTTTTCAGAAAATTTTAGCTATTATTTTCATCTTAAAACTACTTTTTGAATTACTATTAATTTTTGAAAAATCTTTTATTAATCTCTCTTACACTACTTTTAAATGATATGTGATAATGAATCATTTTAAAACACTTGCATTTCTTCATTTTTAAATAATTCCACGTCATTTATTAGTTTATTTTTCAATTTCTAATTTTATTTTCACTTTTTAGTGAAAAAAGTCTAGTTATTTTTTAAACTTCTTGTCATTTTTCTCTATTATTGTGTCTTCTTTTTTCCATAATAAGATTTCTTACTTTATAATCATTTTGTCAAATTAACTACTTGCTTTAATCAAATTTTTGCCATTTTCTTTATTTTCTAGTTTTTTAAAAATTTGAATTATTAATTCACCTTTCAAATTTTCAAAGTGTTTTTTATTTTCTACTTAGTTTTCATAGGTTCCTTACTTTTTTTTTCTTTAATTTTTAGTTATTTTGTACTTTCCAGATGTTTTTTTTACCTTAATTCGAGAAATTGGCAAATAAAAAAATAAATTAAAATTAAAATTCAGATCCAAGGTGGACATTTTGTATAAAATGTTTGTTTAAGGTGACAGCGCTTCATGCTTTCTGTCATTTTTTTTATTTGTATATACGAAGTTTTTGATGCAAATTTTAAGAAAAACAAACCAGTTTGATTTTTTTTTCTACGCATACCACGTGATTTTGTGCCTGAAAAAGTTTTGTTACAGTTTTTTACAGTAAAGTTATTTAAATTTTTAATTTAGAATAAGTACTTGACATTATAATATTATTTATTTATCGTATAATAATATTCTAAAACGATTTTACTAATATTGTGTTTCTATACAACTTTTTACTGGGGCTCAAAAAATAGTATTATGTTCTAAACATATATTATGGAGAGACACCAATTCTCAATGTATTTATTTTGATATTATCGATTATACACTTTCTTCAATAATTTTTTGAGACACCTTTAGCTATTAAACTGAAGTTTTTAAAACTGTTACTTTTTTATAAATACAATAAAATGATTAAAAATTAGTTTAAGAATTGTTACATCATGGTTATTTTTTATTTATCACATTTTTCAGTGACTTTTAAGAAAGTGTCCATCTTGGGACCACTTTTTTTTAGATAAAAAATTTTAACACTTAGAAAAAATGCTTTAAAAAAATGCTTATATTCAAAATAAAATTTAATCCTCGTGGCTATAAGTTACCAAATACATTGTACTTTCATCTGATATAAAACATTTTAATATATCTTATTCGGTTTGGATACTAGAGCATTAAATCTCAACTATGTCCATCTTGGGTCCCGCTCCCCTATCTAGTAAAATTTTATAAAATAAAAATACTCAATAATAATTTTTAGAACTGTTTTTCTGTTTTAAAGCTATAAATAACTAGTTAAAAATTGTTTATAGAACCGGAAATGCATTGGCTGAGGGTAACAGACGGATGGACGGACGGACAACAAAGTCAAGTTATAAGAATTTTGTCGGATTTTGTTTCTCAATCACAAAATTCTAATATAAGAGGATTGGAAAATAAATTTAGTTTTTTGTGAAAAAGGTTAAGAAATATGGATCCTACCGGAAACCTGCAACTCCAGCATCGACACATCGATCCAAAAATTCGACAATAGCGGCCCTGACATTTTCTCTGCTCTGATCAAGATCATGCAAGCCAGCCAATTCGCAGACACGTACTTCGGTTGCATTTTTATAATTGGCAATAGTACATGGCTTGTGGAAATCTTTGGGTCCAAATGGCACAGCGGGATAGTCAAGGCTGTCGGTTATAGCTCTCGAACCAGCTGTACCAACTGCAGGTGACTGATTGGCTGTCATGTGGTTAACGACCACGTCCACAAAGATTCGAACTCCAACAGCGTTGCATCTCTTCACCATGTCCTTGAAAGCTGCCTCGTCACCCGATCTGGATGCAATTTTATATGAAATTGGCTGGTAGCGCTCGAACCATGGCCTCTTTGGCATAACTAAATTTTCATTTACCGGCGAAACCTGCAGAGATAATGGTCAAACTTCAAATCAGCAGGTAATTTATATATATAATTATGTATTTTTTATTATTCAAATAAATAGATAATTAAATAAAAGGATTGAAAAATCAGTACGAAAAGTAGACTTGCAGGATATCGTGACTGCTACCTTGATCAATTTTTAAAAGTATTGTAAATATTAATTTGGTAAAAATTTTTATCACCATCTAAAAGTTAAGCACAATTTTTTTCTAACCCGTTACCTGTACAGTTTCAAAACAGTTTGAAACAGTTTTAACTGTTTAAAACTCTTTAAAACTAGTTCAAAACAGTTTAAAACTATTTAGATTTATGTGAAACGTTTTATAACTAGTCTAAAACTGTTTAAAACTAGTTGAATATTGTTTACAACAAATTAAAAAATGTAACTAATTTTATACTGTTTGAAAATAGTTCTATGCTGGTCCGAAACTGTTTAAAAAGCAAGTTTAAAACTATTCACATTAAGTTTGAAACAGTTTAAAACTCGTTCGAAGCTATTTAAAACTAGTTTAAAGCCGTTTAAAACGTAACTATTTGGAACTAATTTAAAACTGTTGAAAAA
The DNA here is from genome assembly GCA_037103525.1 of Ganaspis brasiliensis. NCBI lineage: Eukaryota > Metazoa > Arthropoda > Insecta > Hymenoptera > Figitidae > Ganaspis > Ganaspis brasiliensis. The sequence continues at coordinate 4,514,862 of JAZKLR010000294.1, forward strand.
TACATTGAAACTGTTTAAAACATGTTTAAAACTATTTGCAACTACTTTCATACTATTTAAAAATAGTTTGAAAATGTAAAAAATCTGTTTGAAACTAGTTAGAAGCTGTTTAACAGGCTTAAGTCCGTAAATAGTCTACTTCACTATAGAATTTACTTTTATAGTGAATCAGACTATTTACGGACCCTTGCCTGGTTTGAAACCTATGTGGAACTAGTTCGAAGTTATTTAAAACTAATTTGAAACTTTTTAAAACGAAACTATTTGGAACAAATTTTAAAATGTTGAAAAATACTTCAAAACTGTTTAGAACACGTTTAAAACTATTTTAAACTAGTTTGAAACCATTTGAAAATAGTTTGGAATGTTTGAAATCTGTGTGGAACTAGTTCGAAACTATTTAAAACTAATTTGAAACTTTTTAAAACGAAACCATTTGGAACTAATTTAAAAATGTTGAAAAATACTGCAAAACTGTTTAGAACATGTTTAAAACTATTTTAAACTAGTTTGAAATCAATTGAAAATAGTTTGGAACTGTTCAAAATCTGTTTTAAACTAGTTAAAAGCTCTTAAAAACTAGTTTGGTGCTGTTTGAAACCTATGTGGAACTAGTTCGAAGTTATTTAAAACTAATTTGAAAATTTTCAAAACGAAACTATTTGGAACAAATTTTAAAATGTTGAAAAATACTTCAAAACTGTTTAGAACACGTTTAAAACTATTTTAAACTAGTTTGAAACCATTTGAAAATAGTTTGGAATGTTTGAAATCTGTGTGGAACTAGTTCGAAACTATTTAAAACTAATTTGAAACTTTTTAAAACGAAACCATTTGGAACTAATTTAAAAATGTTGAAAAATACTGCAAAACTGTTTAGAACATGTTTAAAACTATTTTAAACTAGTTTGAAATCAATTGAAAATAGTTTGGAACTGTTCAAAATCTGTTTTAAACTAGTTAAAAGCTCTTAAAAACTAGTTTGGTGCTGTTTGAAACCTATGTGGAACTAGTTCGAAGTTATTTAAAACTAATTTGAAAATTTTCAAAACGAAACTATTTGGAACTAATTTAAAAATGTTGAAAAATACTTCAAAACTGTTTAGAACATGTTTAAAACTATTTTAAACTAGTTTGAAACCATTTGAAAATAGTTTGGAATGTTTGAAATCTGTGTGGAACTAGTTCGAAACTATTTAAAACTAATTACAACATTTTTAAAACGAAATTATTTATAACTAATTTAAATCTGTTGAAAAATACACCGAAACATTCCAAACTGTTAAGAATATGTTTAAAACTATTTGCAACTAGTTTGGAAATAGTTCATAAATGCCTAAAAATAGTTGGAAGCTATAGTCCAAAACTGTATGAAAATAGTTCAAATCTGTTTAAAAACCAAGTTAAAAATAGTTTGTTACTATTTTCGAACAAGTTCGTATTTATTTGGAACAAATTTGAAACTATTTGTAACTAATTTGAAACCTTTTGAAAACTATACGAAACTTGTTTGGAACTAGTTCGAAACTGTTTAAAAATAGTTCGCAATTGTTTTTTAAACAATTTAAACAATATTTGTAACTAATTCCAAACCGTTTAAAAAACAAAGTTCAAAACTGTTTGTAAATAGTTCGAAACTGTTTAAAATTAGTTTGGAATTGTTTTAAGATAATTTGAAACTGTTTAAAAATAGTACGCAACTTGTTCAAAACTGTTAGAAAAAGTTCGTAACTGTATAAAAAACAAGTTTAAAACAATTTATAACTAGTTTAAAATAGTTAGGGACTGTTTAAAAAAAATTAAAAACTGTTCAAAAATAGTTTGAAACTAATAAAAATTTTTAAATATAGTTCAAATTTAAGGAACTTTCCTGAAAGGATTAACAAAACCCGTATGATTAAAAATAATTAAGCTATGTATTTATTAATTATTGATTGTTTAAACTATGCTTATAGTTTGAAAACAGTACGAAACTAGTTTGGAACTGGTTAAAAACTGTTTAAAAATAGTTGAAATTGTTTTTTAAACAATTTAAAAAATATTTGTAACTAGTTCCAAATCATTTAAAAAACAAGTTCAAAGCTGTTTGCAACTAGTTCAAAACTGTTAGAAAATGTTTGTAACTGTTAAAAAAACAAGTTTAAAACAATTTACAACCTGTTTGAAATAGTTTGGGACTGTTTAAAAACAATTCAAAACTGTTTAAAAATAGTTTGAAACTAGTTAAAAACTGTTGAAAAGTAGTTTGAAATTGTTTAAAAACAATTTAAAATCTATTACTAGTTTTTAACCATTTAAAAAGCAAGTTCAAAACTGTTTATAACTAGTTCGAAACTGTTTGAAAATAGTTTCTAATTGATTTAAGATAATTCGAAACTTTTGAAAAATAGTTCGCAACTAGTTCAAACCTGTTAGAAAAAGTTCGTAACTGTATAAAAAACAAGTTAAAACAATTTATAATTAGTTGGAAATAGTTTAGGACTGTTTCAACAGAAATTAAAAACTGTTTAAAAATAGTTTGAAACTGTTTAAAGACAAGTTAAAAACTTTTTGTTACTATTTTGGAACGAGTTTGAAACTACTTGGAAAAACTTTGAAACTTTTTGTAACTAGTTTGAAACTGTTTGAAAACAGTATGAAACTAGTTTGGAACTAATTAGAAACGCACTATTTAAAAATAATTCGAAACTGTTTAAAAATAGTTTGGAACTAGTTAAAAACTGTTTAAAAATAGTTCGAAAATATTTTTTAAACAATTTAAAAAATAGTTGTAACTAGTTCCAAATCGTTTAAAAAACAAATTTTAAACTGTTTATAATTATTTCGAACCTGTTTACAAATAGTTTGCAACTAGCTAGAAAAAGTTTGTAACTGGAAAAAAACAAGTTTGAAAGAATTTATGACTAGATTGAAATAGTTTGAAACTGTTTAAAAACAATTCGAAACTGTTTAAAAATAGTTTGGAACTAATTCAAAACTTTTTGAAAATTGTTTGAAACTGTTTAAAACCTAATTGATAACATATTGTTGCAAATTTAATAATTCTGTTGTTTAGACAACATTTAATATGCTTAAAACCCGTTTAGAATTTTTTTGAAATTAGTTAAAACTAGTTCGAAATTGTTTGAAACTCGTTGGAAACTAATTTGGAACTTTTTGAAACTAGTTAAAGATTGTTTAAAAATAATTCGAAATTGTTCGAAAATAGTTTAAAACTAGTTCAAAACTGTTTGTATTTTTTTTTGTAACCGTGTTACAATTGTTTGGAACTTTTTCGTTATACTGTTTGGTTATTGTTTATGACAAAATAATTTAATTAATTAAAATTAAGCAAGTATAAACATAAAATAGAAATAAACTAACTGAAAGGAAACTGATATAAAAATGAACTTAATTAAATAAAACAAAAAATATACGAAATCCAGGGATATAAATATTTAGAAAAAAAAGGGTAAATTTTGAGTAGACACACCTGAACACCTGCGTAGCCAGCTGGGCCAAGAAAGCGCTCACATTCTTTGGCAATATCGTCAAATTTCCATTCGAACAGGTGAACCATTGTCGTGCGATCATCCACATAGTGTGGATTCTTTTGTGCTCGAACGACATTAAAGACAAGTACGAAAAATATGAAAAACTTAGTCATGTTGATTAGTTGTTGGCAAACTGACACATGAAGCTATTCGACTTCCTCAGAAGTTTATATTTCATCGACATTGTCATTATTCTTCAAACATGTCAGATCTTTCATTATTAAAATTAAATAATGTCCCGTTATGAGAATAATATTTTCCTACGTACCATATGTGTCGCAGTTAAACAAACATGATAAATAAAGTTTTACTAACCTAGTATCCTAGAGGTACGTTGTTTAGTCAATCGAGTATATTCACGATAATAAAAATAATCAACAAAGTAATAATTATCTACTAATTACAATGTTACGTTATTTCTTTTTATTTTAAGTGTTGTTTCTATTTTTTTTTTAAATTTACCTTATTTTAATTTTAATCGGTTCAAATTAAAATTAGACCAAACATTAAAACTGCAAATTTTAATTAATTTAAACCTCATCATCCAAATTTTTATTCATCAATATTTTAAATAATCAAAACTGATGTTTAATTATTTTTTCAATTAATTCAAACTACGATTCAATTATTTAAAAAATTTCCTGACACTAAATGATCCAAATGTTAATTGATATAAATTTCAATTCATCGCAATTTCCATTTATTTCAACTTTATTTCATCCAAATTTTCGTTAATTCAAACTTTAGTTGATGAGTATTTGATAATTCAAATTTTTATTAATTCAAAATCCAATATAATTAATATTTCAAATTGATCGAAACATTCAAATTTTAATTGATCCGATCCTCAAATTAAAAAAATTCCAATTGATTCAAATTGCAAAGTAATTAATATTTATAAATTATCAAAATTCAAATTCAACATGTTTTCACCCGCAGCTTTGAATTAATTCAAATTTTAATTCTTCCAAATTTTTATCGATTTAAACTCCAAATTTATCCACATTAAAAAAAAATCAAATTTCCATTTAAACTTATTTCTCGAAGCTGATTTTTAGCTTCAAATCATTCAAACTTTCAAAACCCATTTAACCAAATTTCAATTTTCTAAATTGTAATTCAACCAAAATTGCAATTTACGTTTTAATTGATCCAAATTTCAATTAATTCAAACTTTAATTCAACCAAATATAATTAATTTATTAATTCCAATTAATCAAAATTTGTATTGATTAAAACTTCAATTCATTAAAATTTCAAATGATCCAAACAAATTTCAATTTTTTAAATTGTAGTTCAACCAAATTTAAAATTTATTCATATTTTAATTGATCCAAATTTTAATTGATCCTAAAGTCAATTTATCAAAATTTTGTTTGTCTCTAATATTTCTTTCGATACTAATTTCGTTTTATCCAAATGTCAGTCGTTCAAAAATTTATTTTATGCAAATTCAATTGATTTAAACTTCAATTCATCCAAATATAATTAATTTATTAATTACAATTCATTAAAATTTTTATTGATCCAAACTTCAATTCATTAAAATCCCCAATAATCTAAATTTCTATTCAATAAAATTTCAATTTTTTTATTTGTAATTCAACAAAATTTCAATTAATTTATATTTTTATTGATCCAAATTTCAATTGATTTAAACTTCAATTCATGCAAATTTTCGTCTATCCTAAATTTCATTTGATTCAGACTGCAATTTAATCCATATTTTTAAAAAATTCAAATGTTAAATCTTCCAAATTTTAGTTGATCCAAAATTTGATTCAAACTTGAAATAAATTTTTTCAGAACTTGAATTCATTCAAACTTTAATTCATTCAAATTTCTGTCGATCTTACCTCAATTTTCATTGATCCAAGCTTTAATCATTTCAAATATTCGAAATTTTTTTAATTCTAATTTTAATTCATTGAAAATGAAATTTAATTAATATTTTAAATTTATCTAACTATTGAAAACATTTAAATTTCAATTGAGCAAAATTTTACTTGATTCAAATTGTAAATCAAACAAATTAAAAATGATTTATCTTTTCATTAATTTTAATCCAATTTTTATCCAAATTTTATTTGCCAAATTTTATTTGCCAAATTTTATTGTATTTCCTATTTTTCTAAATTTCAATCGGTTCAAAATATTTCATTCAAACTCCAATTGATTCAATCTTAATTTTACAAATTTTCAATTCATTCAACAAAATTTTATTTGATTCAACCCAAATTTCAAATTGATTTATATTTTTACTCCTCCAAATTTCAATTGATTTAAACTTCAATTCATGCAAATTTTCGTCTATCCTAAATTTCATTTGATTCAGACTGCAATTTAATCCATATTTTTAAAAAATTCAAATGTTAAATCTTCCAAATTTTAGTTGATCCAAAATTTGATTCAAACTTGAAATAAATTTTTTCAGAACTTGAATTGATTCAAACTTTAATTCATTCAAATTTCTGTCGATCTTACCTCAATTTTCATTGATCCAAGCTTTAATCATTTCAAATATTCGAAATTTTTTTAATTCTAATTTTAATTCATTGAAAATGAAATTTAATTAATATTTTAAATTTATCTAACTATTGAAAACATTTAAATTTCAATTGAGCAAAATTTTACTTGATTCAAATTGTAAATCAAACAAATTAAAAATGATTTATCTTTTCATTAATTTTAATCCAATTTTTATCCAAATTTTATTTGCCAAATTTTATTTGCCAAATTTTATTGTATTTCCTATTTTTCTAAATTTCAATCGGTTCAAAATATTTCATTCAAACTCCAATTGATTCAATCTTAATTTTACAAATTTTCAATTCATTCAACAAAATTTTATTTGATTCAACCCAAATTTCAAATTGATTTATATTTTTACTCCTCCAAATTTCAATTGATCATAAAGTCAATTTATCTAAATTTTATTCGTTTTACATTTATTTTTTTCAATACTAATTTCCTTCTATCCAAAAATACCAATCAATCCAAAATTATTTTAATTTAAACTCCAATAAATTCAAACTTCAATTTATCTAAATTTAATACATCCTAAAATAACTTTCATCAAAATATTATTTATACTTCGTCTCATATTACAATTAATTCACAAAAATAAGGTAAATGATTTCGTAACAAAATTTCTATTTAACGAAAATTCAGTTACAAAAATTTTTGTCAAATAAGAATTTCATTACGTAGATATTTGGTGATTTTGATGAGGGAAAATAAAAAAAAAAATGGAAAAATGCGACATTTATAAATTATCTATCTACATTCACACCATTTACAAGTTTGATTATGATCAGATAAAAAAATCGAAATAAAGCGACTCGCAATGATAACGAGAATAAAAATGAAGGGATAATTGATTTTACAAGGAAGGCAATTCAAGGAAGAAATAAATATATCCGCAAGAAGTGGAGTTTCAAGTGCATCTTTTATCTGTAATAAGAGATAAAAAGTTTTCCCTTAGAATATTAATTTGAATTCACAGAAATTCACAGGAAGCCATCTGTAAGATGACTAGTGCTAAACCAACAAGTTACAGAAGGCTGAACAACTGGAACAGTTTATTAGTACTGATCGCAATCAATGGGTAGTCTATGAATATGCTTAAACTTTTGCTTCAAGCAACTAAATGACGATTCTAACAGATATTACCTATTAAAACTAAATTATTGCTAACTTTCTTCAAGCAATTTGTACTGAAATGTGAACTAGACATTTTCCAAAAAGTTCCATTTTATTTCATAAATATAGTCAGAAGAGATTTCCTTCTACGTCAATTTTATTTTTCATGCGTCTCAAATATCTTTTACTTTAATTATATTTAGGAGAGGAAATTGTTAATTAATTTTAATTCTGTTAATATGCTAATATTAATGATTCTGATGTATTTTTAGTTCCTATTTTATTTCCTGGGTTTTGATTCTAATTGCTTTATTTATTACTGTTTATTTATAACATATATTTACAGTTTATGTTTTATGTTCAGTCTTTCAAATGATAAAAAGAATAAAGAGAAAAAAATTTCTCTGATATATAATTGGTACTATTTATAATAACAGACAACTTCAATTCATCAGTATTTAAAATGATCCAAATTTACAAATTTAACCAAATTTCTATTTTATACAGACTTTGTTTTAAATCAGTTATTTTTGAAATTAAATTGTTTGATAATTACTTATATCTCATTATTATTTAATAAATGCTCAATGTGGACATTTCAGAATTTAAAAATTTTAAAAAACAGTTTTATTACTTCAATTATTTCATTTAATTTTTATTTATTTTCTTGCAATGTCAATTGTCTTTCAAATTTTTTCTATGATTTTCTTCAATATAATCTTTAATAATTATTTACTTCTATTTTAAAAATAATCTTCAGTTTTTCAAATTATTCTTTCAAAATTCTCAATTATTTTCTACAAATAACAGTTATAAGCTTCAGTTTTTTCAATTAACTTTAATATAACTTAATTTTAGTAAATTTTAATTAGTATCGTAATTTTTCAATTATTTTTTTCAAATAATTTCTGTAATATTGAATTATTATTCAACTTCCTTTATCCATTTCAATATTTTCATCTATATTCATTTTTTTCATTTTAAAATTCTAGTTTTTTGTTCAGGAATTTTACTAAATTTTTGATTTATTTTCTTGAAATGTCAAATATCGCCAATTATAAATTATGTTTTTCACTTTTTTTCAATTATTTTTCAGATTTTTATTACTTTCTATAATTTTCAATAATGTTGTACAGTTTTTGAATTATTTTCTTTTAAATTTTAATTATTTTTGTCAATGTTCAATTACATTCTTCAATTTTAAATTGATTTCTTAATTTAAAGTATTTTACACTTTAAAAATGTCCTTTAATTTTCAATAATACCCTTTGAATCTTTCTATTATTTCTTTCAATTATTCCTTCAATGTTAAATATTTAATTGATTTTCTGTTATTAATTTTCTGTTTTTTCGTAATTATTCATTTCTTTTCTTCAAATTAAAATTACATTCCTTAATTTTTTCAATTAATTTTTTCAACAGTTACTTTTTTTTAGTAATTCTTAATTAGTTTCATCATTTTTAATGTTTTTTTTTAATATAATTTTTTCAATTTCTAATCAATAATACAAGTTTTAGTTATCCACATCAATATTTCGAATTCTTATCACCTATGTGCACTTTTTCATTTTTTCATTTTAAAGTTGTATTTTTTTTTGTTTTCATTATTTTATTAAATTTTTATTTAATTTCTCAAAATTTCAAATATATTTTTTAATTTTCTCAATGATCTCAGGCCTCGTACTCTCCTACTATTTGCTACTATTTGCTACTTTTTTTGTATGAGGCTACTATTTGGCTACTTTTTTTCAGCCTAATGCTACTAAAAGCTACTTTTTTTGGTGAAATAGTCAATAGTAAATAATTTTATTATTTAAGTTTCTCTTTCAAAACAGCGTAAACATAAAAAGCGTCAACGAAAAACGGTTTTGTACATAGTCAATAAAACAGGAAATAATTTTACCAACTCTTGCTCAAAAATAATTAAGTTACCGTAAAAAGTTATTTTTTAAAGAAAATCTGACTTAATATAATTCCTACTACACTTCTTGAGTTATTTTAAGGGCATGTGATGGATTATGACGTCACTGGTATAGGCAAAATTGTCCGTAACTTTTCTCTTAAAATATTGAATATTTTTTTATGAAACTTGGTAGAATTACTTAAAATGTCATTAGGAAGGTCTCTCAGACCCGAGTTTGTTTAAATTTTGTCTCAAAATTGATTTTTAAAAAAGTTTCCAATTTTTCGAAAATTTCCAAAAATTAAGTTTGGGCCAAAATTTAAACAAATTCGGGTCTGAGAGACCTTCATAATGACATTTTAAGAAATTCTACCAAGTTTTATGAAAAAATAGTCAATATTTTAAAAGAAAAGTTGCGGACAAATTTTGCCTATACCAATGACGTCATAATCCATCACATGCCCTTAAAATAACTCAAGAAGTGTAGTAGGAATTATATTAAGTCAGATTTTCTTTAAAAAATAACTTTTTTTTTGTAAATCTACATTTTTGTGAAATTTTAGTGTTTTACTTTCAAATTAGTTAAACAATTCCTACAAAAAGAAATAAATTTTTAGCTTTGGTTTTATTTATTGTACTCTAGAACATCTAGAAAAAATACTTTATGCAGTAAAAACGATAAAAAACATTATTACACATAAAAAAATCAGAAACTGATCGTGATTTACATTTGGAACAAAATAAGGAAGACAAAATAAAACAAAATTAGTTAAAAAGAATTCAAAAGAAAGTACCTAAAAAAATAGAATTATTAAAAAAAAAAACAGAAACAAACAAACTAATAAAACAATACCTGTGAATAAATCAAGTTTATATTTAGAAAAAATTGAAGCTTCTCATGCTGAAGAAATTATAAAAGAAAGTCTAGTTCTGTACCTAATAGTTACTATTTCACAAAATAAAAAAAATAAATTTTCAAAGCAAATTATATTATTTTCTAAATAATAAATCTGAACAAAACGATACTAACAATATAGTTAGAATGATTGATTATGTTCATCATAACGTCAATTCTATCATTTTTAAAAAAGTACAGGGTGTCTAGCGATCCGGGAAATCCGGGATATCCGGGAATTTTTTGAAAATGTCAGCTCTTCTTCTTACCTACCTTCCTCTCATCGTATAACAATTACAAATTGATCATGCTCCTTCTTCCACCAACTTAATCATCTTTTTTCCCTCTTTTTCGAAACCGCGAAGACCGCGAATACCGCGAAAACCGTGTAATCGCGAAAACCTTGTGTCCGCGAAACCTTGTAACCGTGAAAACCGTGTTAACTCGAAAACCGCGAAAACCGTATAACAGCGAAAACCGCGAAAACCGTGTAACCGCGAAAACCGTGAAACCGCGAATACCGCGAAAACCGTGTAACCGCAAAAACCGCGAGAACCGTGTAACCCCGAAACCCGTGTAACCGCGAAAACCGTGTTACCTCGAAAACCGCGAAACCGCGAAAACCGTATAACCGCGAAAACCGCGAAACCGCGAAAATCGTTTAACCGCGAAAACCGTGAAAACCGTGTAACCTCGAAAACCATGTAACCGCGAAAACCGTGAACCCCGAAAACCGTGTAACCGTGTAACCGCGAAAACCGTGAAACCGCGAAAACAGCGAAACCGCGAAAACCGTGTAACCGCGAAAACCGTGTAACAGCGAAAAGCGTGTAAACGCGAACCTGCGAAAACCACGAACACTGTGTAACCGCGAAACGGTTTCGCGGTAACACGGTCTTCGTGGTTTTCGCAGGTTCGCGGTTTTCGCGGTTTTCGCGGTTACACGCGTTTCGCATTTACACGGTTTTCGCGGTTACACGGTTTTCGCGATTACACGGTTTTCGCGGTTGCACGGTTTCCGCGGTTACACGGTTTTCGCGGTTACACGGTTTTCGCAGATTTTGCTGTTTTCGCGGTTTTGCGGTTTCACGATCTCACGGCCTTGCTTTTTCGCGGCTACCCAAACTGCAGTAGCTCTGTACTGGGACAGTAAACCCTTTTTCTTAAAACTTGTTACTTGAGGTTTTTTGGGGTCGCTGATTACGAATCCGGCGTCGGATCTACACGTTTATATACATATTGTAACAAATTAGAGCTCTCTGTACGGAACCCTTAATTTTGTTACGCACGGGGAAACGTTTGAGGTAATCTTTCCCATATTACATGCAGGACCTCGGATCAAAGTTACAATTGAGATATTGTGTTCAAAATTCTGATAGTTCCCTCACAACAAAAGGATATCCCTAGGATATCCTCAGGATATCGGAAATAATGTCAGGATATCCTGAAAATGTCCCCAGGATATCCTCAGGATATCAAAAGGATATCCTGCGGATATCCAAGCCGCCGCAATAAGGATATTCTCAGGATATCCTCAGGATATCCCTAGGATATCCCCAGGATATCCTTAGGACATCCTCAGGATATCCCCAGAAATGTTTAAAAGGATATCCCAGGATATCCCAAGGATATCCCTAGGATATCCTTAGGATATCCCAAGGATGTCCTCAGGATATCCCAAGGATATTTTTGAAAAAAAAATTATAATAAAGTAGATATTAATTTACTTATTTATAATTTTTTATGTCCTTCCTTATATATAATAATTTAATGGTTAAACGCATCGGAAAAATCTTATGGGATACGGGGATCGAACCTACTTAACTATGATGGATGCCAAGCTTACGCGTAGCCTTAAACCTCTCGGCTACTTAGCACTTGCTATTCAAATGCAATGAATCTTTGTTACTCTTCCGTAAAGTTTAGTGGCCTTCCTCAAAACCAAAGGATATCCTACGGATATCCTTCAGGATATCCTCAGGACATCCTGAAATAATGTTAAAATAACCTGAAAACGTCCCTAGGATATCCCTAGGATGTCCTGAGGATATCCTAAGGATATCCCTAGGACATCCTAAGGATATTGTTAGAACATCCTAAGGATATCCTCAGGACATCCTCAGGATATATTCATGCTTTTACAGGGATGATGCGTATAAATACTTTATGAATATTTATAGGCTAAAAACTATGCTATTCCTTAGGCTCTAAAACATTTTGCATACTTATGGCTATTGGTCACGTGCAGGTATCTCTTAGACGCCTTGAGGGGAATTGGTATACCCCCACCACTTGCTTAAATTTAGTTTCTACGGAATACCGGGAGGTTCTTCTGGGTTTTAAGTTGTAACGTATTGGGGGCATACCGTTTCTTTTCATCACGTCCATGCGCAATGTGATAAAAGCCCGTTGGTCACAGCAACAAATTACAAATTATACCTGCTATTGGTTATAGTATTCTTTTAATTAGTTTTAGTATAGTTTTTCAACAATTTGTTTAAACAATAATTTTTTTAATTACAACTTTTTATCTGATAATTTTTTAATGTTGTTTTTAATATGAAGATAGTGATAACTTGAGACATTGCTTTTTCCTCCTGATGTAGCTTATAATGATAGTTCACGAGCGTATAGCATAGTGGTTGGAGCGTTGCGTTGGGCTTTAGGCCCAGAAGTTGCGAGTAGTTCGAGATCTCTTAGCGTTAAATAGATTTTGGTAAAAATACACAATCCGTTTGTTAAATTTACGTACAATTGCCTGTGAGGGTAGTTGTGAGTTACCAAAAAGCTTGTGTATTTTTATCTAAATATCATTGGGTAGTTGTTTAAAAGGCTTTAGGTAAAATTACTGAAAATCTTGTGTACTTTAATCCATAAAATCTTTGGGTTTTTTGGTTCAAAAACATTATAGGTAAAATTACCCAAGTAATTTCTTTCAGTGATAGTGTAGCTCGCCAACACAAAGGTACCCTTGTACAAAAAATTATATTTGGTTATTAATTTGCATAAGTATAAGATATTTTAAAATTTCTAACGTGTGGTAATCTAAATTCCATGTGTCAAACTTGTGGAAACATCTGAGTATTTGTGGATCTATAGATTATTGATTTTCATGAACACCATTACAATTATCAAAATATTGTAGATATATATAACAATATTGTGAATTGTTATCCCTTGCAAAAAAGTAGTACTGTATTCAGTACTGGGAAGAAGTACTGGGTTAAGTACTGTAAAATCAGTACTTTTTCGCGCAATATAATTTTTTAAGCACAATAACACATTTTTTCTCAAATTTTAGTGCAATTGTGATTTTGCGTTCAATGTATTCCTCTCTATTTAATTTACAACGAAAAACTATTGCCCAGCCGTAGCACCCATACAAACTTAGTGCGCAGCATGAAAAAATTATTAACAATCCATGGTGAAAAAAGTACTGACTTTCCAGTACTGAACCCAGTACTTGTCTCAGTACTGAACCCAGTACTTCTTCCCAGTCCTTAACCCAGAACTAAATCCAGTACTTCTTTTTGTAAGGGATAAAGACTACCACTTTTGTACAAATCAATTATTGACATTTTTAATATTTTAATATTTTTAATCAGTGGATATTTTTATTATTATTTTCATAAACAGTGCATTAAAATATGTAATTATATGTAATTTCAATAAAATTTAAATTTTGTGCTTTTCGGAATTTCAAGCCAAAAAAGATGTCCTGGTTTAAGAAACAACATTTTTCTTTCTAAATTTGAAGAAATGAATATTTACTTATTCAGAAGTCAAAAGTGTTACACTTTTTAATAAGTGTATACATGTACACTTCCAAATAAGTGACATTTCTCTCTAAATAAGGGGCTGTTCAAGTATTACGTGAGCATATTTTAAGAGGTTTTTGGCCCCCTCCCCTCCCTCATGTCAGCATTTTTCAATGGATGAAAAAATAATTTTGTATGGAGAGTCAGCATTTTGGAACCCCCTTCCCCCTCATTGATGCTTAAATAATACTTAAATGGCCCCTAAGTGATATTTTCACTTATTTTAAGTGCATATACACCAGACCCGTAGTGAACTTTTCTGGCGCCCGAGTCAAACTTAAAAATTTTCGCCCCCCTCCCCTACTCATTTATAAAAAATTTTGCAACCTTGGTTTTATTTGATTTAATTTTACATTGCTAATTTTTTTTTTTTTTGCAAATGTATTTATACTTTATAGAGAAAAATTGATAGACTTATTCACCCACTTTTTTTATTTTTAAACATTTTGCTTCCTCATTGAAGAAGCTTTGTGATCGTTAAAATTTTTGAGTTTTAAAAATAATCTAAATCGACTTATGTTTATCACACTTAAAATACAACTTAACAAATAAAAAATCATATTGTCTCAAAACGAATCGATTGACCTATATAAAGTCTATAATGGACCGAAAATTCGCATAATAATAAATCATGAGTTTTAATTTTTTTTTTCATTGAAAATTCTTTTTCTTTTTACACCTTCTCCAATTTTTATTTTATAATCATAGATCCTTTGGACAAAATATTCTATATGTAAAAATGGATCAATTTAATTATGTATAAAGTATACATTTTATTCTCAATTTGAAGAAATAATGGGGATTTTTAATTTTTAATAAAATTTTAATTTTGACGTCTTTAATATAACTACTCTAATTGGCATTTTTAAGTAATGATTCCTTTATAAAAATTTTAAAAAATGTTTTACAATGAAAAACGAATTTAGCTTCCTTTTTGAGAAAGCAAATATTTTTTTTACATAAAAGCGAAATCTTCAAAAATGAACATAATTTTCACATAGTTTTGTAATTTCTTCATATCTTCATAGTTTGCTGCATTTATTTTTTAAAGATTATATCTCCGTTTTTCAAATAATTTTCATTTTGTATTAAATGTTCTTAGTTTCCTACATTTTTTCAGTTCTTTTACTTATTGTCTTTAAATTAATATCTTCACATTTTTATCAAGTTATTCGTTCTTTCATCATATTTTTTATTCTTTAAGCTTTTAATTAATTTAATATTTTTAACTTTTTATCTTATAGCTTAAAATTTTTATGTTCTGTAGGTTTTCCAATGTTCATCATAATTTCTTAATCTTTATAATTTTTTACAGAATTTCATCTATTATTTTTTAAATGTAAATTTGCTACTAAATTTTTATCAATTTGCAAGGAAAATAAAAATGATAATTCGCTAGACACCCTGTAAATTTCTTTAAATTTTACATGTTGAAAAAGGTTAATTTTTTAAGTAATTGGATTCTCAAAATTATTACGTATTTTAAATTAATTATCTTTATAAAAGGGAATAAAAATTATATGACCTTTAAGTTCTGAACGTTTAAATCAACGAAATTATTATTTTAATATTTTACAAATTCAAATTTGACCAAAAATAAAGTTTTGCTTACCAAAAAAATGATTTTGATATTTTAAGAATTAAATTCTTCTTTTATATTTTGCGTTGCAAAAGTTATTCTTGAAAATATTTCCATGTAACAAAAATTTCATTTAAATGAACGTTCAGAACTTCAGGGACATAAATTATTATTTTAAATTTTTATTCAATTCTCTAAAAGAAAAATATAGGTACTAGGTATTTATTTCATTTTTTCATTATTTATTAAATTCTACATTTCAAAAGGAATACATTTTTTATTTAATATTTTAATTAATTAATATTAAAACAAATTTATAATTTTATATTCGATTTAGCTCCTAGTTTTGTTCTAGGATTAGATTTAATTAAATACTTTTGTATGAAAGGGCATTGCCCGTTAAATTGAAATAAATAAATAAATAAATAATTGAATTGAATTCTATTTAAATCTTTCTATGGGGCATTATTCCTGAACTACCCCAGTCAAAAATGAGAATATCCTATAACTTTAGTAAATTGTTGCCCTACATGATAATATCAAATCTCTGCAATATTAGCTCTTTTGAAAAAAATTTGTATGAAGTAGAGAGGGTTGAAGTTTTGACTTTTTGAAAGACACCGTCATTTTCAAGTTCGTATAATTATGGAACAACTTAATAGATTTTAATTTATATATAGTGAATTTTAAAGCTTTTTCATGCACTTTTTAAATAAAGAATAATTTAAAAAAAAAATGTTAACCCTTCATTTTTCCAAATTAAGTTTTATTTTTCACTTTTGAGGTCTTTCGGCGGTTTTTGGATTTTTTTTATTTTTTTCAATCGAAAGCTGAGATTTTTTCCAACGAAATACGTAAAACTGGAAATGGGCCAATAATGGGTTTTCAAGAGAATGTAAAAAAACCTACTTTTTTGCTTATTTTTTACATTTTCTCGAAAACCCATTATTGGCCCATTTCCATTTTTACATATTTCGTTGGAAAAAATCTCAGCTTTCGATTGAAAAAAATAAAAAAAATCCAAAAACCGCCGAAAAACCTCAAAAGTGAAAAATAAGACTTAATTTTGAAAAAAGAAGGGTTACAATCTTTTTTTAAAATTATTTTTTATTTAAAAAGTGCTTGAAAAAGGCTTTTAAATTCACTATATTTAAATTAAAATCTATTAAGTTGTTACGTAATTATATGAACTCGAAAATGACGGTGTCACTCAAAAAGTCAAAACTTCAACCCCCTCTACTTTATACAAATTTTTTTCAAAAAAGCTAATATTGCGGGGATTTGATATTATCATGTAGGGCAAAAATTTACCAAAGTTATAGGACATTCTAATTTTTGACTGGGGCAGTTCAGAAATAATGCCCCCTATGTACTTTAATTTCTTTTAAATAATTGATTTGTATTATCAAGCATTTAACAGGGACTTTTACGAAATGTGACTTTTGTTTTGTTTTAAAATTAATACTATTGCAGTTCCCGTGTGGAAAAGTTCCCAGTATTTCCCAGTTTGTAAGTGGGCGCCAGTTGGGGCCTACCTAGCCCAGGTGGGCCCCACCTAGCCCCCAACTGGTGCCCACTTACACTGCGAAATACTCGGAACTTTCCACACGGGTTGAAACGCAAAGTGAGGTAAGTCATAATGTATAAAATTCCTCTTTTGGTGCAAATGATATGTTCATTTTTATGGCTCCCAACTACAAAAACATTTTTTTTTTGATAATTTAAAAATTATTATTCTGTTTTAATTTCGTTAAATTTTGGCGCCCCCATGCGTTTGCGCCAGCAGCAAGCGCCTCAGTCACCTAACTCTCAATACGGCACTAGCTAGTAATTCTGTTTGTGCTGGGTATATCCTGAGGATGTCCTGAGGATATCCTAAGGATGTCCTAAGGATGTCCTGAGGATGTCCTGAGGATGTCCTGAGGATGTCCTAAGGATGTCCTGAGGATGTCCTGAGGATGTCCTGAGGATGTTCTGAGGATGTCCTGAGGATGTTCTGAGGATGTCCTGAGGATGTCCTGAGCATGTCCTGAGGATGTCCTGAGGATGTCCTGAGGATATCCTGGGGATATCCGGGGGATATCCTGGGGATATCCGGGGGATATCTTAAATTTCATTTTATGAATATCCATGGGATATCCCTAGGATATCCCCAGGATATCGGCGGATATCCTTAGGATATCCCTAGGATATCCAAACCGCCGCTTTTAGGATATCCTGAAAATATCCTTGGATATCCCTGGGATATCCTAGGGATATCCACGGGACATTTTTAGGATATCCCGGGATATCCGGTGCTGTGAGGGTTATTTCAAAAAATAAGAAATATTTTCCAATATACGTGGTACTTGAGGGTCAAAAGTAGACTGAAAAATACTACTCGCTTAAAGCTGTAAAATGTGCATTAAAGTTGAAAAGAGTTTGCCGAGAAATGTGCAGAAGTTTACAATGCTGCGGGTAATCGGACATCGGGCTCAGCGTTAAGTCCAATGACTCTCCAGCATGGTAAACTCTGCTCAAAACGCAGAATTTATTCCTATCGCATTGTAAATCAAAATTTTCCCCTTTTTTTACATTTTTAATTTGCAGATGCAGATCATTTGTCTGTTAATTCCACAAGAACTTTTTCTATTAAAAACGAAGCAAAATGATTTTTAAATTCTTAGTTTTAATACTTATATTAGAGGCTAGCCTAGCTTACTTTGAATTATAACATGAAACTATGACAAAAAAATTTTAAACGAAAACTTGTTAGATATTTCATATTTTACTGACTACTCTTTCAATTAGTTTATTTTTTAAATTCTTAGAATATTTTGATTCTTTTGTTATGTGTCAAAGACTCATAACCTCGTGGAGTCTAAACGGAGAACCCCTGCACGGCTCCTCCGTTTGAGAGCCTTTTTTTTTTCGCGCCAGATTTTCGGCCAGCTTTTGCCGCCAGCAGAAACCGGTTTCACCGGTACTCCCCTCTAAGTTTTTTCCCCCCGCAGCAGCCAATGAGTTCAGAGAGGCCGGCGCCTACTCCCCTCAGAGTTTTCGCCCCCCGCAAAGGCCAACGAGCGAGTTCCAGCAGGCGCTCGCCGGAGTAAGCGAGTTTGTGCATTTTTCGTGTAGTTTTAATTATGTACAATTATTTTAGGTTAATTATATTGTAATTAGGGCAGTAATTTTTAGTATTAATTAATGTTTTTCTATTATTATCATTATTATTATTAGTGTTATTATTAACCGTATTATTCTAATTGCTATTATTCTTATTATTATTATTAATATTATTATAATTAGTATTATTATTATTATTACAATTATTATTATTATTATTATTATTGTATTATTATTATTATTGTCATTTATGTATTTTGTGTTTTGTGGCTGACACTCTGGAAAGAGTCTAGAAGCTTCTAGAAATTTCTAGAAACTTGGAGGGCTGGGAAGGGGTAACTTTCTGTGTAAGTTTTTTTACACAGAGCGTTTCCCTATATAAACTGCCCTCTCAGAGCTGTTAGCCAGTCCTCTCCGGTTCGCCAAACCGGACGCGTCGACTCTCGTTTTTAATAAAGTTAGCTCCTCCAAACTTTGACTATTTCTTTAAAGCCGGCACCCAATCCTCCGTTCCCATTAAAACGCGTTCCCCTGTGTCGTGAGCTGCCGCGCCACTGTGCGTGTGAAGAACAGACACGAGGACGCCGAGAGCGCCACGAATACCGCGCCAACAAGCGTGTGAATTCGGCTCAAATCTAACCGCGAATCAAACCCGCGAATTAGGTCGCGTTCCTCTGTATCGTGAGCTACCGCGCCCTAGAGCGTGTGAAGAACAGATACGAGGACGCCGAGAGCGCCACGAATACCGCGCCACCAAGCGTGTGAGTTCGGCTCGAATTAAACCGCGAATCACCCCGCGAATCATACCCGCGAATTAGGTCGCGTTCCGTAGTGTTGTGAGCTGCCGCGCCATTGTGCGTGTGAAGAACAGACACGAGGACGCCGAGAGCGCCACAAATACCGCGCCACCAAGCGTGTGAGTTCGGCTCGAATCTAACCGCGAATTAACCCGCGAATCAAACCCGCGAATTAAGTCGCGTTCCTCTGTATCGTGAGCTACCGCGCCCTAGAACGTGTAAAGAACAGATACGAGGACGCCGAGAGCGCCACGAATACCGCGCCACCAAGCGTGTGAGTTCGGCTCAAATCTAACCGCGAATTAACCCGCGAATCAAACCCGCGAATTACGTCGCGTTCCTCTGTATCGTGAGCTACCGCGCCCTAGAGCGTGTGAAGAACAGATACGAGGACGCCGAAAGCGCCACGAATACCGCGCCACCAAGCGTGTGAATTCGGCTCAAATCTAACCGCGAATTAACCCGCGAATCAAACCCGCGAATTAGGTCGCGTTCCTCTGTTTTGGGAGCTACCGCGCCCTAGAGCGTGTGAAGAACAGATACGAGGACGCCGAGAGCGCCACGAATACCGCGCCACCAAGCGTGTGAATTCGGCTCAAATCTAACCGCGAATTAACCCGCGAATCAAACCCGCGAATTAGGTCGCGTTCCTCTGTATCGTGAGCTACCGCGCCCTAGAGCGTGTGAAGAACAGATACGAGGACGCCGAGAGCGCCACGAATACCGCGCCACCAAGCGTGTGAGTTCGGCTCGAATTAAACCGCGAATCACCCCGCGAATCATACCCGCGAATTAGGTCGCGTTCCGTAGTGTTGTGAGCTGCCGCGCCATTGTGCGTGTGAAGAACAGACACGAGGACGCCGAGAGCGCCACAAATACCGCGCCACCAAGCGTGTGAGTTCGGCTCGAATCTAACCGCGAATTAACCCGCGAATCAAACCCGCGAATTAAGTCGCGTTCCTCTGTATCGTGAGCTACCGCGCCCTAGAACGTGTAAAGAACAGATACGAGGACGCCGAGAGCGCCACGAATACCGCGCCACCAAGCGTGTGAGTTCGGCTCAAATCTAACCGCGAATTAACCCGCGAATCAAACCCGCGAATTACGTCGCGTTCCTCTGTATCGTGAGCTACCGCGCCCTAGAGCGTGTGAAGAACAGATACGAGGACGCCGAAAGCGCCACGAATACCGCGCCACCAAGCGTGTGAATTCGGCTCAAATCTAACCGCGAATTAACCCGCGAATCAAACCCGCGAATTAGGTCGCGTTCCTCTGTTTTGGGAGCTACCGCGCCCTAGAGCGTGTGAAGAACAGATACGAGGACGCCGAGAGCGCCACGAATACCGCGCCACCAAGCGTGTGAATTCGGCTCAAATCTAACCGCGAATTAACCCGCGAATCAAACCCGCGAATTAGGTCGCGTTCCTCTGTATCGTGAGCTACCGCGCCCTAGAGCGTGTGAAGAACAGATACGAGGACGCCGAGAGCGCCACGAATACCGCGCCACCAAGCGTGTGAGTTCGGCTCGAATTAAACCGCGAATCACCCCGCGAATCATACCCGCGAATTAGGTCGCGTTCCGTAGTGTTGTGAGCTGCCGCGCCATTGTGCGTGTGAAGAACAGACACGAGGACGCCGAGAGCGCCACAAATACCGCGCCACCAAGCGTGTGAGTTCGGCTCGAATCTAACCGCGAATTAACCCGCGAATCAAACCCGCGAATTAAGTCGCGTTCCTCTGTATCGTGAGCTACCGCGCCCTAGAACGTGTAAAGAACAGATACGAGGACGCCGAGAGCGCCACGAATACCGCGCCACCAAGCGTGTGAGTTCGGCTCAAATCTAACCGCGAATTAACCCGCGAATCAAACCCGCGAATTACGTCGCGTTCCTCTGTATCGTGAGCTACCGCGCCCTAGAGCGTGTGAAGAACAGATACGAGGACGCCGAAAGCGCCACGAATACCGCGCCACCAAGCGTGTGAATTCGGCTCAAATCTAACCGCGAATTAACCCGCGAATCAAACCCGCGAATTAGGTCGCGTTCCTCTGTTTTGGGAGCTACCGCGCCCTAGAGCGTGTGAAGAACAGATACGAGGACGCCGAGAGCGCCACGAATACCGCGCCACCAAGCGTGTGAATTCGGCTCAAATCTAACCGCGAATTAACCCGCGAATCAAACCCGCGAATTAGGTCGCGTTCCTCTGTATCGTGAGCTACCGCGCCCTAGAGCGTGTGAAGAACAGATACGAGGACGCCGAGAGCGCCACGAATACCGCGCCACCAAGCGTGTGAGTTCGGCTCGAATTAAACCGCGAATCACCCCGCGAATCATACCCGCGAATTAGGTCGCGTTCCGTAGTGTTGTGAGCTGCCGCGCCATTGTGCGTGTGAAGAACAGACACGAGGACGCCGAGAGCGCCACAAATACCGCGCCACCAAGCGTGTGAGTTCGGCTCGAATCTAACCGCGAATTAACCCGCGAATCAAACCCGCGAATTAAGTCGCGTTCCTCTGTATCGTGAGCTACCGCGCCCTAGAACGTGTAAAGAACAGATACGAGGACGCCGAGAGCGCCACGAATACCGCGCCACCAAGCGTGTGAGTTCGGCTCAAATCTAACCGCGAATTAACCCGCGAATCAAACCCGCGAATTACGTCGCGTTCCTCTGTATCGTGAGCTACCGCGCCCTAGAGCGTGTGAAGAACAGATACGAGGACGCCGAAAGCGCCACGAATACCGCGCCACCAAGCGTGTGAATTCGGCTCAAATCTAACCGCGAATTAACCCGCGAATCAAACCCGCGAATTAGGTCGCGTTCCTCTGTTTTGGGAGCTACCGCGCCCTAGAGCGTGTGAAGAACAGATACGAGGACGCCGAGAGCGCCACGAATACCGCGCCACCAAGCGTGTGAATTCGGCTCAAATCTAACCGCGAATTAACCCGCGAATCAAACCCGCGAATTAGGTCGCGTTCCTCTGTATCGTGAGCTACCGCGCCCTAGAGCGTGTGAAGAACAGATACGAGGACGCCGAGAGCGCCACGAATACCGCGCCACCAAGCGTGTGAGTTCGGCTCGAATTAAACCGCGAATCACCCCGCGAATCATACCCGCGAATTAGGTCGCGTTCCGTAGTGTTGTGAGCTGCCGCGCCATTGTGCGTGTGAAGAACAGACACGAGGACGCCGAGAGCGCCACAAATACCGCGCCACCAAGCGTGTGAGTTCGGCTCGAATCTAACCGCGAATTAACCCGCGAATCAAACCCGCGAATTAAGTCGCGTTCCTCTGTATCGTGAGCTACCGCGCCCTAGAACGTGTAAAGAACAGATACGAGGACGCCGAGAGCGCCACGAATACCGCGCCACCAAGCGTGTGAGTTCGGCTCAAATCTAACCGCGAATTAACCCGCGAATCAAACCCGCGAATTAGGTCGCGTTCCTCTGTTTTGGGAGCTACCGCGCCCTAGAGCGTGTGAAGAACAGATACGAGGACGCCGAGAGCGCCACGAATACCGCGCCACCAAGCGTGTGAATTCGGCTCAAATCTAACCGCGAATTAACCCGCGAATCAAACCCGCGAATTAGGTCGCGTTCCTCTGTATCGTGAGCTACCGCGCCCTAGAGCGTGTGAAGAACAGATACGAGGACGCCGAGAGCGCCACGAATACCGCGCCACCAAGCGTGTGAGTTCGGCTCGAATTAAACCGCGAATCACCCCGCGAATCATACCCGCGAATTAGGTCGCGTTCCGTAGTGTTGTGAGCTGCCGCGCCATTGTGCGTGTGAAGAACAGACACGAGGACGCCGAGAGCGCCACAAATACCGCGCCACCAAGCGTGTGAGTTCGGCTCGAATCTAACCGCGAATTAACCCGCGAATCAAACCCGCGAATTAAGTCGCGTTCCTCTGTATCGTGAGCTACCGCGCCCTAGAACGTGTAAAGAACAGATACGAGGACGCCGAGAGCGCCACGAATACCGCGCCACCAAGCGTGTGAGTTCGGCTCAAATCTAACCGCGAATTAACCCGCGAATCAAACCCGCGAATTAGGTCGCGTTCCTCTGTTTTGGGAGCTACCGCGCCCTAGAGCGTGTGAAGAACAGATACGAGGACGCCGAGAGCGCCACGAATACCGCGCCACCAAGCGTGTGAATTCGGCTCAAATCTAACCGCGAATTAACCCGCGAATCAAACCCGCGAATTAGGTCGCGTTCCTCTGTATCGTGAGCTACCGCGCCCTAGAGCGTGTGAAGAACAGATACGAGGACGCCGAGAGCGCCACGAATACCGCGCCACCAAGCGTGTGAGTTCGGCTCGAATTAAACCGCGAATCACCCCGCGAATCATACCCGCGAATTAGGTCGCGTTCCTCAGTGTTGTGAGCTGCCGCGCCACTGTGCGTGTAAAGAACAGACACGAGGACGCCGAGAGCGCCACAAATACCGCGCCACCAAGCGTGTGAGTTCGGCTCGAATCTAACCGCGAATTAACCCGCGGATCAAACCCGCGAATTAGGTCGCGTTCCTCTGTATCGTGAGCTACCGCGCCCTAGAACGTGTAAAGAACAGATACGAGGACGCCGAGAGCGCCACGAATACCGCGCCACCAAGCGTGGGAATTCGGCTCAAATCTAACCGCGAATTAACCCGCGAATCAAACCCGCGAATTAGGTCGCGTTCCTCTGTATCGTGAGCTACCGCGCCCTAGAACGTGTAAAGAACAGATACGAGGACGCCGAGAGCGCCACGAATACCGCGCCACCAAGCGTGGGAATTCGGCTCAAATCTAACCGCGAATTAACCCGCGAATCAAACCCGCGAATTAGGTCGCGTTCCTCTGTTTTGGGAGCTACCGCGCCCTAGAGCGTGTAAAGAACAGACACGAGGACGCCGAGAGCGCCACAAATACCGCGCCACCAAGCGTGTGAGTTCGGCTCGAATCTAACCGCGAATTAACCCGCGGATCAAACCCGCGAATTAGGTCGCGTTCCTCTGTATCGTGAGCTACCGCGCCCTAGAACGTGTAAAGAACAGATACGAGGACGCCGAGAGCGCCACGAATACCGCGCCACCAAGCGTGGGAATTCGGCTCAAATCTAACCGCGAATTAACCCGCGAATCAAACCCGCGAATTAGGTCGCGTTCCTCTGTATCGTGAGCTACCGCGCCCTAGAACGTGTAAAGAACAGATACGAGGACGCCGAGAGCGCCACGAATACCGCGCCACCAAGCGTGTGAGTTCGGCTCAAATCTAACCGCGAATTAACCCGCGAATCAAACCCGCGAATTACGTCGCGTTCCTCTGTATCGTGAGCTACCGCGCCCTAGAGCGTGTGAAGAACAGATACGAGGACGCCGAAAGCGCCACGAATACCGCGCCACCAAGCGTGTGAATTCGGCTCAAATCTAACCGCGAATTAACCCGCGAATCAAACCCGCGAATTAGGTCGCGTTCCTCTGTTTTGGGAGCTACCGCGCCCTAGAGCGTGTGAAGAACAGATACGAGGACGCCGAGAGCGCCACGAATACCGCGCCACCAAGCGTGTGAATTCGGCTCAAATCTAACCGCGAATTAACCCGCGAATCAAACCCGCGAATTAGGTCGCGTTCCTCTGTATCGTGAGCTACCGCGCCCTAGAGCGTGTGAAGAACAGATACGAGGACGCCGAGAGCGCCACGAATACCGCGCCACCAAGCGTGTGAGTTCGGCTCGAATTAAACCGCGAATCACCCCGCGAATCATACCCGCGAATTAGGTCGCGTTCCTCAGTGTTGTGAGCTGCCGCGCCACTGTGCGTGTAAAGAACAGACACGAGGACGCCGAGAGCGCCACAAATACCGCGCCACCAAGCGTGTGAGTTCGGCTCGAATCTAACCGCGAATTAACCCGCGAATCAAACCCGCGAATTAAGTCGCGTTCCTCTGTATCGTGAGCTACCGCGCCCTAGAACGTGTAAAGAACAGATACGAGGACGCCGAGAGCGCCACGAATACCGCGCCACCAAGCGTGTGAGTTCGGCTCAAATCTAACCGCGAATTAACCCGCGAATCAAACCCGCGAATTACGTCGCGTTCCTCTGTATCGTGAGCTACCGCGCCCTAGAGCGTGTGAAGAACAGATACGAGGACGCCGAAAGCGCCACGAATACCGCGCCACCAAGCGTGTGAATTCGGCTCAAATCTAACCGCGAATTAACCCGCGAATCAAACCCGCGAATTAGGTCGCGTTCCTCTGTTTTGGGAGCTACCGCGCCCTAGAGCGTGTGAAGAACAGATACGAGGACGCCGAGAGCGCCACGAATACCGCGCCACCAAGCGTGTGAATTCGGCTCAAATCTAACCGCGAATTAACCCGCGAATCAAACCCGCGAATTAGGTCGCGTTCCTCTGTATCGTGAGCTACCGCGCCCTAGAGCGTGTGAAGAACAGATACGAGGACGCCGAGAGCGCCACGAATACCGCGCCACCAAGCGTGTGAGTTCGGCTCGAATTAAACCGCGAATCACCCCGCGAATCATACCCGCGAATTAGGTCGCGTTCCTCAGTGTTGTGAGCTGCCGCGCCACTGTGCGTGTAAAGAACAGACACGAGGACGCCGAGAGCGCCACAAATACCGCGCCACCAAGCGTGTGAGTTCGGCTCGAATCTAACCGCGAATTAACCCGCGAATCAAACCCGCGAATTAAGTCGCGTTCCTCTGTATCGTGAGCTACCGCGCCCTAGAACGTGTAAAGAACAGATACGAGGACGCCGAGAGCGCCACGAATACCGCGCCACCAAGCGTGTGAGTTCGGCTCAAATCTAACCGCGAATTAACCCGCGAATCAAACCCGCGAATTACGTCGCGTTCCTCTGTATCGTGAGCTACCGCGCCCTAGAGCGTGTGAAGAACAGATACGAGGACGCCGAAAGCGCCACGAATACCGCGCCACCAAGCGTGTGAATTCGGCTCAAATCTAACCGCGAATTAACCCGCGAATCAAACCCGCGAATTAGGTCGCGTTCCTCTGTTTTGGGAGCTACCGCGCCCTAGAGCGTGTGAAGAACAGATACGAGGACGCCGAGAGCGCCACGAATACCGCGCCACCAAGCGTGTGAATTCGGCTCAAATCTAACCGCGAATTAACCCGCGAATCAAACCCGCGAATTAGGTCGCGTTCCTCTGTATCGTGAGCTACCGCGCCCTAGAGCGTGTGAAGAACAGATACGAGGACGCCGAGAGCGCCACGAATACCGCGCCACCAAGCGTGTGAGTTCGGCTCGAATTAAACCGCGAATCACCCCGCGAATCATACCCGCGAATTAGGTCGCGTTCCTCAGTGTTGTGAGCTGCCGCGCCACTGTGCGTGTAAAGAACAGACACGAGGACGCCGAGAGCGCCACAAATACCGCGCCACCAAGCGTGTGAGTTCGGCTCGAATCTAACCGCGAATTAACCCGCGGATCAAACCCGCGAATTAGGTCGCGTTCCTCTGTATCGTGAGCTACCGCGCCCTAGAACGTGTAAAGAACAGATACGAGGACGCCGAGAGCGCCACGAATACCGCGCCACCAAGCGTGGGAATTCGGCTCAAATCTAACCGCGAATTAACCCGCGAATCAAACCCGCGAATTAGGTCGCGTTCCTCTGTATCGTGAGCTACCGCGCCCTAGAACGTGTAAAGAACAGATACGAGGACGCCGAGAGCGCCACGAATACCGCGCCACCAAGCGTGTGAGTTCGGCTCAAATCTAACCGCGAATTAACCCGCGAATCAAACCCGCGAATTAGGTCGCGTTCCTCTGTATCGTGAGCTACCGCGCCCTAGAACGTGTAAAGAACAGATACGAGGACGCCGAGAGCGCCACGAATACCGCGCCACCAAGCGTGTGAGTTCGGCTCAAATCTAACCGCGAATTAACCCGCGAATCAAACCCGCGAATTAAGTCGCGTTCCTCTGTATCGTGAGCTACCGCGCCCTAGAACGTGTAAAGAACAGATACGAGGACGCCGAGAGCGCCACGAATACCGCGCCACCAAGCGTGTGAGTTCGGCTCAAATCTAACCGCGAATTAACCCGCGAATCAAACCCGCGAATTACGTCGCGTTCCTCTGTATCGTGAGCTACCGCGCCCTAGAGCGTGTGAAGAACAGATACGAGGACGCCGAAAGCGCCACGAATACCGCGCCACCAAGCGTGTGAGTTCGGCTCAAATCTAACCGCGAATTAACCCGCGAATCAAACCCGCGAATTACGTCGCGTTCCTCTGTATCGTGAGCTACCGCGCCCTAGAACGTGTAAAGAACAGATACGAGGACGCCGAGAGCGCCACGAATACCGCGCCACCAAGCGTGTGAGTTCGGCTCAAATCTAACCGCGAATTAACCCGCGAATCAAACCCGCGAATTACGTCGCGTTCCTCTGTATCGTGAGCTACCGCGCCCTAGAACGTGTAAAGAACAGATACGAGGACGCCGAGAGCGCCACGAATACCGCGCCACGAAGCGTGTGAATTCGGCTCAAATCTAACCGCGAATTAGGTCGCGTTCCTCTGTATCGTGAGCTACCGCGCCCTAGAGCGTGTGAAGAACAGATACGAGGACGCCGAGAGCGCCACGAATACCGCGCCACCAAGCGTGTGAATTCGGCTCAAATCTAACCGCGAATTAACCCGCGAATCAAACCCGCGAATTAGGTCGCGTTCCTCTGTATCGTGAGCTACCGCGCCCTAGAACGTGTAAAGAACAGATACGAGGACGCCGAAAGCGCCACGAATACCGCGCCACCAAGCGTGTGAATTCGGCTCAAATCTAACCGCGAATTAACCCGCGAATCAAACCCGCGAATTAGGTCGCGTTCCTCTGTATCGTGAGCTACCGCGCCCTAGAGCGTGTGAAGAACAGATACGAGGACGCCGAGAGCGCCACGAATACCGCGCCACCAAGCGTGTGAGTTCGGCTCGAATTAAACCGCGAATCACCCCGCGAATCATACCCGCGAATTAGGTCGCGTTCCGTAGTGTTGTGAGCTGCCGCGCCACTGTGCGTGTGAAGAACAGACACGAGGACGCCGAGAGCGCCACAAATACCGCGCCACCAAGCGTGTGAGTTCGGCTCGAATCTAACCGCGAATTAACCCGCGAATCAAACCCGCGAATTAAGTCGCGTTCCTCTGTATCGTGAGCTACCGCGCCCTAGAACGTGTAAAGAACAGATACGAGGACGCCGAGAGCGCCACGAATACCGCGCCACCAAGCGTGTGAGTTCGGCTCAAATCTAACCGCGAATTAACCCGCGAATCAAACCCGCGAATTACGTCGCGTTCCTCTGTATCGTGAGCTACCGCGCCCTAGAGCGTGTGAAGAACAGATACGAGGACGCCGAAAGCGCCACGAATACCGCGCCACCAAGCGTGTGAATTCGGCTCAAATCTAACCGCGAATTAACCCGCGAATCAAACCCGCGAATTAGGTCGCGTTCCTCTGTTTTGGGAGCTACCGCGCCCTAGAGCGTGTGAAGAACAGATACGAGGACGCCGAGAGCGCCACGAATACCGCGCCACCAAGCGTGTGAATTCGGCTCAAATCTAACCGCGAATTAACCCGCGAATCAAACCCGCGAATTAGGTCGCGTTCCTCTGTATCGTGAGCTACCGCGCCCTAGAGCGTGTGAAGAACAGATACGAGGACGCCGAGAGCGCCACGAATACCTCGCCACCAAGCGTGTGAGTTCGGCTCGAATTAAACCGCGAATCACCCCGCGAATCATACCCGCGAATTAGGTCGCGTTCCTCAGTGTTGTGAGCTGCCGCGCCACTGTGCGTGTGAAGAACAGACACGAGGACGCCGAGAGCGCCACAAATACCGCGCCACCAAGCGTGTGAGTTCGGCTCGAATCTAACCGCGAATTAACCCGCGGATCAAACCCGCGAATTAGGTCGCGTTCCTCTGTATCGTGAGCTACCGCGCCCTAGAGCGTGTGAAGAACAGATACGAGGACGCCGAGAGCGCCACGAATACCGCGCCACGAAGCGTGTGAATTCGGCTCAAATCTAACCGCGAATTAGGTCGCGTTCCTCTGTATCGTGAGCTACCGCGCCCTAGAGCGTGTGAAGAACAGATACGAGGACGCCGAGAGCGCCACGAATACCGCGCCACCAAGCGTGGGAATTCGGCTCAAATCTAACCGCGAATTAACCCGCGAATCAAACCCGCGAATTAGGTCGCGTTCCTCTGTATCGTGAGCTACCGCGCCCTAGAACGTGTAAAGAACAGATACGAGGACGCCGAGAGCGCCACGAATACCGCGCCACCAAGCGTGTGAGTTCGGCTCAAATCTAACCGCGAATTAACCCGCGAATCAAACCCGCGAATTAGGTCGCGTTCCTCTGTATCGTGAGCTACCGCGCCCTAGAGCGTGTGAAGAACAGATACGAGGACGCCGAGAGCGCCACGAATACCGCGCCACCAAGCGTGTGAGTTCGGCTCAAATCTAACCGCGAATTAACCCGCGAATCAAACCCGCGAATTAGGTCGCGTTCCTCTGTATCGTGAGCTACCGCGCCCTAGAATGTGTAAAGAACAGATACGAGGACGCCGAGAGCGCCACGAATACCGCGCCACCAAGCGTGTGAGTTCGGCTCAAATCTAACCGCGAATTAACCCGCGAATCAAACCCGCGAATTACGTCGCGTTCCTCTGTATCGTGAGCTACCGCGCCCTAGAACGTGTAAAGAACAGATACGAGGACGCCGAGAGCGCCACGAATACCGCGCCACGAAGCGTGTGAATTCGGCTCAAATCTAACCGCGAATTAGGTCGCGTTCCTCTGTATCGTGAGCTACCGCGCCCTAGAGCGTGTGAAGAACAGATACGAGGACGCCGAGAGCGCCACGAATACCGCGCCACCAAGCGTGTGAATTCGGCTCAAATCTAACCGCGAATTAACCCGCGAATCAAACCCGCGAATTAGGTCGCGTTCCTCTGTATCGTGAGCTACCGCGCCCTAGAACGTGTAAAGAACAGATACGAGGACGCCGAAAGCGCCACGAATACCGCGCCACCAAGCGTGTGAATTCGGCTCAAATCTAACCGCGAATTAACCCGCGAATCAAACCCGCGAATTAGGTCGCGTTCCTCTGTATCGTGAGCTACCGCGCCCTAGAGCGTGTGAAGAACAGATACGAGGACGCCGAGAGCGCCACGAATACCGCGCCACCAAGCGTGTGAGTTCGGCTCGAATTAAACCGCGAATCACCCCGCGAATCATACCCGCGAATTAGGTCGCGTTCCGTAGTGTTGTGAGCTGCCGCGCCACTGTGCGTGTGAAGAACAGACACGAGGACGCCGAGAGCGCCACAAATACCGCGCCACCAAGCGTGTGAGTTCGGCTCGAATCTAACCGCGAATTAACCCGCGAATCAAACCCGCGAATTAAGTCGCGTTCCTCTGTATCGTGAGCTACCGCGCCCTAGAACGTGTAAAGAACAGATACGAGGACGCCGAGAGCGCCACGAATACCGCGCCACCAAGCGTGTGAGTTCGGCTCAAATCTAACCGCGAATTAACCCGCGAATCAAACCCGCGAATTACGTCGCGTTCCTCTGTATCGTGAGCTACCGCGCCCTAGAGCGTGTGAAGAACAGATACGAGGACGCCGAAAGCGCCACGAATACCGCGCCACCAAGCGTGTGAATTCGGCTCAAATCTAACCGCGAATTAACCCGCGAATCAAACCCGCGAATTAGGTCGCGTTCCTCTGTTTTGGGAGCTACCGCGCCCTAGAGCGTGTGAAGAACAGATACGAGGACGCCGAGAGCGCCACGAATACCGCGCCACCAAGCGTGTGAATTCGGCTCAAATCTAACCGCGAATTAACCCGCGAATCAAACCCGCGAATTAGGTCGCGTTCCTCTGTATCGTGAGCTACCGCGCCCTAGAGCGTGTGAAGAACAGATACGAGGACGCCGAGAGCGCCACGAATACCGCGCCACCAAGCGTGTGAGTTCGGCTCGAATTAAACCGCGAATCACCCCGCGAATCATACCCGCGAATTAGGTCGCGTTCCTCAGTGTTGTGAGCTGCCGCGCCACTGTGCGTGTGAAGAACAGACACGAGGACGCCGAGAGCGCCACAAATACCGCGCCACCAAGCGTGTGAGTTCGGCTCGAATCTAACCGCGAATTAACCCGCGGATCAAACCCGCGAATTAGGTCGCGTTCCTCTGTATCGTGAGCTACCGCGCCCTAGAGCGTGTGAAGAACAGATACGAGGACGCCGAGAGCGCCACGAATACCGCGCCACGAAGCGTGTGAATTCGGCTCAAATCTAACCGCGAATTAGGTCGCGTTCCTCTGTATCGTGAGCTACCGCGCCCTAGAGCGTGTGAAGAACAGATACGAGGACGCCGAGAGCGCCACGAATACCGCGCCACCAAGCGTGTGAATTCGGCTCAAATCTAACCGCGAATTAACCCGCGAATCAAACCCGCGAATTAGGTCGCGTTCCTCTGTATCGTGAGCTACCGCGCCCTAGAACGTGTAAAGAACAGATACGAGGACGCCGAAAGCGCCACGAATACCGCGCCACCAAGCGTGTGAATTCGGCTCAAATCTAACCGCGAATTAACCCGCGAATCAAACCCGCGAATTAGGTCGCGTTCCTCTGTTTTGGGAGCTACCGCGCCCTAGAGCGTGTGAAGAACAGATACGAGGACGCCGAGAGCGCCACGAATACCGCGCCACCAAGCGTGTGAATTCGGCTCAAATCTAACCGCGAATTAACCCGCGAATCAAACCCGCGAATTAGGTCGCGTTCCTCTGTATCGTGAGCTACCGCGCCCTAGAACGTGTAAAGAACAGATACGAGGACGCCGAAAGCGCCACGAATACCGCGCCACCAAGCGTGTGAGTTCGGCTCGAATCTAACCGCGAATTAACCCGCGAATCAAACCCGCGAATTACGTCGCGTTCCTCTGTATCGTGAGCTACCGCGCCCTAGAGCGTGTGAAGAACAGATACGAGGACGCCGAAAGCGCCACGAATACCGCGCCACCAAGCGTGTGAATTCGGCTCAAATCTAACCGCGAATTAACCCGCGAATCAAACCCGCGAATTAGGTCGCGTTCCTCTGTTTTGGGAGCTACCGCGCCCTAGAGCGTGTGAAGAACAGATACGAGGACGCCGAGAGCGCCACGAATACCGCGCCACCAAGCGTGTGAATTCGGCTCAAATCTAACCGCGAATTAACCCGCGAATCAAACCCGCGAATTAGGTCGCGTTCCTCTGTATCGTGAGCTACCGCGCCCTAGAGCGTGTGAAGAACAGATACGAGGACGCCGAGAGCGCCACGAATACCGCGCCACCAAGCGTGTGAGTTCGGCTCGAATTAAACCGCGAATCACCCCGCGAATCATACCCGCGAATTAGGTCGCGTTCCTCAGTGTTGTGAGCTGCCGCGCCACTGTGCGTGTAAAGAACAGACACGAGGACGCCGAGAGCGCCACAAATACCGCGCCACCAAGCGTGTGAGTTCGGCTCGAATCTAACCGCGAATTAACCCGCGGATCAAACCCGCGAATTAGGTCGCGTTCCTCTGTATCGTGAGCTACCGCGCCCTAGAACGTGTAAAGAACAGATACGAGGACGCCGAGAGCGCCACGAATACCGCGCCACCAAGCGTGGGAATTCGGCTCAAATCTAACCGCGAATTAACCCGCGAATCAAACCCGCGAATTAGGTCGCGTTCCTCTGTATCGTGAGCTACCGCGCCCTAGAACGTGTAAAGAACAGATACGAGGACGCCGAGAGCGCCACGAATACCGCGCCACCAAGCGTGTGAGTTCGGCTCAAATCTAACCGCGAATTAACCCGCGAATCAAACCCGCGAATTAGGTCGCGTTCCTCTGTATCGTGAGCTACCGCGCCCTAGAACGTGTAAAGAACAGATACGAGGACGCCGAGAGCGCCACGAATACCGCGCCACCAAGCGTGTGAGTTCGGCTCAAATCTAACCGCGAATTAACCCGCGAATCAAACCCGCGAATTAAGTCGCGTTCCTCTGTATCGTGAGCTACCGCGCCCTAGAACGTGTAAAGAACAGATACGAGGACGCCGAGAGCGCCACGAATACCGCGCCACCAAGCGTGTGAGTTCGGC
The DNA here is from genome assembly GCA_037103525.1 of Ganaspis brasiliensis. NCBI lineage: Eukaryota > Metazoa > Arthropoda > Insecta > Hymenoptera > Figitidae > Ganaspis > Ganaspis brasiliensis. The sequence continues at coordinate 4,548,269 of JAZKLR010000294.1, forward strand.
TCAAATCTAACCGCGAATTAACCCGCGAATCAAACCCGCGAATTACGTCGCGTTCCTCTGTATCGTGAGCTACCGCGCCCTAGAGCGTGTGAAGAACAGATACGAGGACGCCGAAAGCGCCACGAATACCGCGCCACCAAGCGTGTGAGTTCGGCTCAAATCTAACCGCGAATTAACCCGCGAATCAAACCCGCGAATTACGTCGCGTTCCTCTGTATCGTGAGCTACCGCGCCCTAGAACGTGTAAAGAACAGATACGAGGACGCCGAGAGCGCCACGAATACCGCGCCACCAAGCGTGTGAGTTCGGCTCAAATCTAACCGCGAATTAACCCGCGAATCAAACCCGCGAATTACGTCGCGTTCCTCTGTATCGTGAGCTACCGCGCCCTAGAACGTGTAAAGAACAGATACGAGGACGCCGAGAGCGCCACGAATACCGCGCCACGAAGCGTGTGAATTCGGCTCAAATCTAACCGCGAATTAGGTCGCGTTCCTCTGTATCGTGAGCTACCGCGCCCTAGAGCGTGTGAAGAACAGATACGAGGACGCCGAGAGCGCCACGAATACCGCGCCACCAAGCGTGTGAATTCGGCTCAAATCTAACCGCGAATTAACCCGCGAATCAAACCCGCGAATTAGGTCGCGTTCCTCTGTATCGTGAGCTACCGCGCCCTAGAACGTGTAAAGAACAGATACGAGGACGCCGAAAGCGCCACGAATACCGCGCCACCAAGCGTGTGAATTCGGCTCAAATCTAACCGCGAATTAACCCGCGAATCAAACCCGCGAATTAGGTCGCGTTCCTCTGTATCGTGAGCTACCGCGCCCTAGAGCGTGTGAAGAACAGATACGAGGACGCCGAGAGCGCCACGAATACCGCGCCACCAAGCGTGTGAGTTCGGCTCGAATTAAACCGCGAATCACCCCGCGAATCATACCCGCGAATTAGGTCGCGTTCCGTAGTGTTGTGAGCTGCCGCGCCACTGTGCGTGTGAAGAACAGACACGAGGACGCCGAGAGCGCCACAAATACCGCGCCACCAAGCGTGTGAGTTCGGCTCGAATCTAACCGCGAATTAACCCGCGAATCAAACCCGCGAATTAAGTCGCGTTCCTCTGTATCGTGAGCTACCGCGCCCTAGAACGTGTAAAGAACAGATACGAGGACGCCGAGAGCGCCACGAATACCGCGCCACCAAGCGTGTGAGTTCGGCTCAAATCTAACCGCGAATTAACCCGCGAATCAAACCCGCGAATTACGTCGCGTTCCTCTGTATCGTGAGCTACCGCGCCCTAGAGCGTGTGAAGAACAGATACGAGGACGCCGAAAGCGCCACGAATACCGCGCCACCAAGCGTGTGAATTCGGCTCAAATCTAACCGCGAATTAACCCGCGAATCAAACCCGCGAATTAGGTCGCGTTCCTCTGTTTTGGGAGCTACCGCGCCCTAGAGCGTGTGAAGAACAGATACGAGGACGCCGAGAGCGCCACGAATACCGCGCCACCAAGCGTGTGAATTCGGCTCAAATCTAACCGCGAATTAACCCGCGAATCAAACCCGCGAATTAGGTCGCGTTCCTCTGTATCGTGAGCTACCGCGCCCTAGAGCGTGTGAAGAACAGATACGAGGACGCCGAGAGCGCCACGAATACCTCGCCACCAAGCGTGTGAGTTCGGCTCGAATTAAACCGCGAATCACCCCGCGAATCATACCCGCGAATTAGGTCGCGTTCCTCAGTGTTGTGAGCTGCCGCGCCACTGTGCGTGTGAAGAACAGACACGAGGACGCCGAGAGCGCCACAAATACCGCGCCACCAAGCGTGTGAGTTCGGCTCGAATCTAACCGCGAATTAACCCGCGGATCAAACCCGCGAATTAGGTCGCGTTCCTCTGTATCGTGAGCTACCGCGCCCTAGAGCGTGTGAAGAACAGATACGAGGACGCCGAGAGCGCCACGAATACCGCGCCACGAAGCGTGTGAATTCGGCTCAAATCTAACCGCGAATTAGGTCGCGTTCCTCTGTATCGTGAGCTACCGCGCCCTAGAGCGTGTGAAGAACAGATACGAGGACGCCGAGAGCGCCACGAATACCGCGCCACCAAGCGTGGGAATTCGGCTCAAATCTAACCGCGAATTAACCCGCGAATCAAACCCGCGAATTAGGTCGCGTTCCTCTGTATCGTGAGCTACCGCGCCCTAGAACGTGTAAAGAACAGATACGAGGACGCCGAGAGCGCCACGAATACCGCGCCACCAAGCGTGTGAGTTCGGCTCAAATCTAACCGCGAATTAACCCGCGAATCAAACCCGCGAATTAGGTCGCGTTCCTCTGTATCGTGAGCTACCGCGCCCTAGAGCGTGTGAAGAACAGATACGAGGACGCCGAGAGCGCCACGAATACCGCGCCACCAAGCGTGTGAGTTCGGCTCAAATCTAACCGCGAATTAACCCGCGAATCAAACCCGCGAATTAGGTCGCGTTCCTCTGTATCGTGAGCTACCGCGCCCTAGAATGTGTAAAGAACAGATACGAGGACGCCGAGAGCGCCACGAATACCGCGCCACCAAGCGTGTGAGTTCGGCTCAAATCTAACCGCGAATTAACCCGCGAATCAAACCCGCGAATTACGTCGCGTTCCTCTGTATCGTGAGCTACCGCGCCCTAGAACGTGTAAAGAACAGATACGAGGACGCCGAGAGCGCCACGAATACCGCGCCACGAAGCGTGTGAATTCGGCTCAAATCTAACCGCGAATTAGGTCGCGTTCCTCTGTATCGTGAGCTACCGCGCCCTAGAGCGTGTGAAGAACAGATACGAGGACGCCGAGAGCGCCACGAATACCGCGCCACCAAGCGTGTGAATTCGGCTCAAATCTAACCGCGAATTAACCCGCGAATCAAACCCGCGAATTAGGTCGCGTTCCTCTGTATCGTGAGCTACCGCGCCCTAGAACGTGTAAAGAACAGATACGAGGACGCCGAAAGCGCCACGAATACCGCGCCACCAAGCGTGTGAATTCGGCTCAAATCTAACCGCGAATTAACCCGCGAATCAAACCCGCGAATTAGGTCGCGTTCCTCTGTATCGTGAGCTACCGCGCCCTAGAGCGTGTGAAGAACAGATACGAGGACGCCGAGAGCGCCACGAATACCGCGCCACCAAGCGTGTGAGTTCGGCTCGAATTAAACCGCGAATCACCCCGCGAATCATACCCGCGAATTAGGTCGCGTTCCGTAGTGTTGTGAGCTGCCGCGCCACTGTGCGTGTGAAGAACAGACACGAGGACGCCGAGAGCGCCACAAATACCGCGCCACCAAGCGTGTGAGTTCGGCTCGAATCTAACCGCGAATTAACCCGCGAATCAAACCCGCGAATTAAGTCGCGTTCCTCTGTATCGTGAGCTACCGCGCCCTAGAACGTGTAAAGAACAGATACGAGGACGCCGAGAGCGCCACGAATACCGCGCCACCAAGCGTGTGAGTTCGGCTCAAATCTAACCGCGAATTAACCCGCGAATCAAACCCGCGAATTACGTCGCGTTCCTCTGTATCGTGAGCTACCGCGCCCTAGAGCGTGTGAAGAACAGATACGAGGACGCCGAAAGCGCCACGAATACCGCGCCACCAAGCGTGTGAATTCGGCTCAAATCTAACCGCGAATTAACCCGCGAATCAAACCCGCGAATTAGGTCGCGTTCCTCTGTTTTGGGAGCTACCGCGCCCTAGAGCGTGTGAAGAACAGATACGAGGACGCCGAGAGCGCCACGAATACCGCGCCACCAAGCGTGTGAATTCGGCTCAAATCTAACCGCGAATTAACCCGCGAATCAAACCCGCGAATTAGGTCGCGTTCCTCTGTATCGTGAGCTACCGCGCCCTAGAGCGTGTGAAGAACAGATACGAGGACGCCGAGAGCGCCACGAATACCGCGCCACCAAGCGTGTGAGTTCGGCTCGAATTAAACCGCGAATCACCCCGCGAATCATACCCGCGAATTAGGTCGCGTTCCTCAGTGTTGTGAGCTGCCGCGCCACTGTGCGTGTGAAGAACAGACACGAGGACGCCGAGAGCGCCACAAATACCGCGCCACCAAGCGTGTGAGTTCGGCTCGAATCTAACCGCGAATTAACCCGCGGATCAAACCCGCGAATTAGGTCGCGTTCCTCTGTATCGTGAGCTACCGCGCCCTAGAGCGTGTGAAGAACAGATACGAGGACGCCGAGAGCGCCACGAATACCGCGCCACGAAGCGTGTGAATTCGGCTCAAATCTAACCGCGAATTAGGTCGCGTTCCTCTGTATCGTGAGCTACCGCGCCCTAGAGCGTGTGAAGAACAGATACGAGGACGCCGAGAGCGCCACGAATACCGCGCCACCAAGCGTGTGAATTCGGCTCAAATCTAACCGCGAATTAACCCGCGAATCAAACCCGCGAATTAGGTCGCGTTCCTCTGTATCGTGAGCTACCGCGCCCTAGAACGTGTAAAGAACAGATACGAGGACGCCGAAAGCGCCACGAATACCGCGCCACCAAGCGTGTGAATTCGGCTCAAATCTAACCGCGAATTAACCCGCGAATCAAACCCGCGAATTAGGTCGCGTTCCTCTGTTTTGGGAGCTACCGCGCCCTAGAGCGTGTGAAGAACAGATACGAGGACGCCGAGAGCGCCACGAATACCGCGCCACCAAGCGTGTGAATTCGGCTCAAATCTAACCGCGAATTAACCCGCGAATCAAACCCGCGAATTAGGTCGCGTTCCTCTGTATCGTGAGCTACCGCGCCCTAGAACGTGTAAAGAACAGATACGAGGACGCCGAAAGCGCCACGAATACCGCGCCACCAAGCGTGTGAGTTCGGCTCGAATCTAACCGCGAATTAACCCGCGAATCAAACCCGCGAATTACGTCGCGTTCCTCTGTATCGTGAGCTACCGCGCCCTAGAGCGTGTGAAGAACAGATACGAGGACGCCGAAAGCGCCACGAATACCGCGCCACCAAGCGTGTGAATTCGGCTCAAATCTAACCGCGAATTAACCCGCGAATCAAACCCGCGAATTAGGTCGCGTTCCTCTGTTTTGGGAGCTACCGCGCCCTAGAGCGTGTGAAGAACAGATACGAGGACGCCGAGAGCGCCACGAATACCGCGCCACTAAGCGTGTGAATTCGGCTCAAATCTAACCGCGAATTAACCCGCGAATCAAACCCGCGAATTAGGTCGCGTTCCTCTGTATCGTGAGCTACCGCGCCCTAGAGCGTGTGAAGAACAGATACGAGGACGCCGAGAGCGCCACGAATACCGCGCCACCAAGCGTGTGAGTTCGGCTCGAATTAAACCGCGAATCACCCCGCGAATCATACCCGCGAATTAGGTCGCGTTCCTCAGTGTTGTGAGCTGCCGCGCCACTGTGCGTGTAAAGAACAGACACGAGGACGCCGAGAGCGCCACAAATACCGCGCCACCAAGCGTGTGAGTTCGGCTCGAATCTAACCGCGAATTAACCCGCGGATCAAACCCGCGAATTAGGTCGCGTTCCTCTGTATCGTGAGCTACCGCGCCCTAGAACGTGTAAAGAACAGATACGAGGACGCCGAGAGCGCCACGAATACCGCGCCACCAAGCGTGGGAATTCGGCTCAAATCTAACCGCGAATTAACCCGCGAATCAAACCCGCGAATTAGGTCGCGTTCCTCTGTATCGTGAGCTACCGCGCCCTAGAACGTGTAAAGAACAGATACGAGGACGCCGAGAGCGCCACGAATACCGCGCCACCAAGCGTGTGAGTTCGGCTCAAATCTAACCGCGAATTAACCCGCGAATCAAACCCGCGAATTAGGTCGCGTTCCTCTGTATCGTGAGCTACCGCGCCCTAGAGCGTGTGAAGAACAGATACGAGGACGCCGAGAGCGCCACGAATACCGCGCCAACAAGCGTGTGAATTCGGCTCAAATCTAACCGCGAATCAAACCCGCGAATTAGGTCGCGTTCCTCTGTATCGTGAGCTACCGCGCCCTAGAGCGTGTGAAGAACAGATACGAGGACGCCGAGAGCGCCACGAATACCGCGCCACCAAGCGTGTGAGTTCGGCTCGAATTAAACCGCGAATCACCCCGCGAATCATACCCGCGAATTAGGTCGCGTTCCGTAGTGTTGTGAGCTGCCGCGCCATTGTGCGTGTGAAGAACAGACACGAGGACGCCGAGAGCGCCACAAATACCGCGCCACCAAGCGTGTGAGTTCGGCTCGAATCTAACCGCGAATTAACCCGCGAATCAAACCCGCGAATTAAGTCGCGTTCCTCTGTATCGTGAGCTACCGCGCCCTAGAACGTGTAAAGAACAGATACGAGGACGCCGAGAGCGCCACGAATACCGCGCCACCAAGCGTGTGAGTTCGGCTCAAATCTAACCGCGAATTAACCCGCGAATCAAACCCGCGAATTACGTCGCGTTCCTCTGTATCGTGAGCTACCGCGCCCTAGAGCGTGTGAAGAACAGATACGAGGACGCCGAAAGCGCCACGAATACCGCGCCACCAAGCGTGTGAATTCGGCTCAAATCTAACCGCGAATTAACCCGCGAATCAAACCCGCGAATTAGGTCGCGTTCCTCTGTATCGTGAGCTACCGCGCCCTAGAACGTGTAAAGAACAGATACGAGGACGCCGAGAGCGCCACGAATACCGCGCCACCAAGCGTGGGAATTCGGCTCAAATCTAACCGCGAATTAACCCGCGAATCAAACCCGCGAATTAGGTCGCGTTCCTCTGTTTTGGGAGCTACCGCGCCCTAGAGCGTGTGAAGAACAGATACGAGGACGCCGAGAGCGCCACGAATACCGCGCCACCAAGCGTGTGAGTTCGGCTCAAATCTAACCGCGAATTAACCCGCGAATCAAACCCGCGAATTAGGTCGCGTTCCTCTGTATCGTGAGCTACCGCGCCCTAGAACGTGTAAAGAACAGATACGAGGACGCCGAAAGCGCCACGAATACCGCGCCACCAAGCGTGTGAATTCGGCTCAAATCTAACCGCGAATTAACCCGCGAATCAAACCCGCGAATTAGGTCGCGTTCCTCTGTATCGTGAGCTACCGCGCCCTAGAGCGTGTGAAGAACAGATACGAGGACGCCGAGAGCGCCACGAATACCGCGCCACCAAGCGTGTGAGTTCGGCTCGAATTAAACCGCGAATCACCCCGCGAATCATACCCGCGAATTAGGTCGCGTTCCGTAGTGTTGTGAGCTGCCGCGCCACTGTGCGTGTGAAGAACAGACACGAGGACGCCGAGAGCGCCACAAATACCGCGCCACCAAGCGTGTGAGTTCGGCTCGAATCTAACCGCGAATTAACCCGCGAATCAAACCCGCGAATTACGTCGCGTTCCTCTGTATCGTGAGCTACCGCGCCCTAGAGCGTGTGAAGAACAGATACGAGGACGCCGAAAGCGCCACGAATACCGCGCCACCAAGCGTGTGAATTCGGCTCAAATCTAACCGCGAATTAACCCGCGAATCAAACCCGCGAATTAGGTCGCGTTCCTCTGTTTTGGGAGCTACCGCGCCCTAGAGCGTGTGAAGAACAGATACGAGGACGCCGAGAGCGCCACGAATACCGCGCCACCAAGCGTGTGAATTCGGCTCAAATCTAACCGCGAATTAACCCGCGAATCAAACCCGCGAATTAGGTCGCGTTCCTCTGTATCGTGAGCTACCGCGCCCTAGAGCGTGTGAAGAACAGATACGAGGACGCCGAGAGCGCCACGAATACCGCGCCACCAAGCGTGTGAGTTCGGCTCGAATCTAACCGCGAATTAACCCGCGGATCAAACCCGCGAATTAGGTCGCGTTCCTCTGTATCGTGAGCTACCGCGCCCTAGAACGTGTAAAGAACAGATACGAGGACGCCGAGAGCGCCACGAATACCGCGCCACCAAGCGTGGGAATTCGGCTCAAATCTAACCGCGAATTAACCCGCGAATCAAACCCGCGAATTAGGTCGCGTTCCTCTGTATCGTGAGCTACCGCGCCCTAGAACGTGTAAAGAACAGATACGAGGACGCCGAGAGCGCCACGAATACCGCGCCACCAAGCGTGTGAGTTCGGCTCAAATCTAACCGCGAATTAACCCGCGAATCAAACCCGCGAATTAGGTCGCGTTCCTCTGTTTTGGGAGCTACCGCGCCCTAGAGCGTGTAAAGAACAGACACGAGGACGCCGAGAGCGCCACAAATACCGCGCCACCAAGCGTGTGAGTTCGGCTCGAATCTAACCGCGAATTAACCCGCGGATCAAACCCGCGAATTAGGTCGCGTTCCTCTGTATCGTGAGCTACCGCGCCCTAGAACGTGTAAAGAACAGATACGAGGACGCCGAGAGCGCCACGAACACCGCGCCACCAAGCGTGGGAATTCGGCTCAAATCTAACCGCGAATTAACCCGCGAATTAGGTCGCGTTCCTCTGTATCGTGAGCTACCGCGCCCTAGAACGTGTAAAGAACAGATACGAGGACGCCGAGAGCGCCACGAATACCGCGCCACCAAGCGTGTGAGTTCGGCTCAAATCTAACCGCGAATTAACCCGCGAATCAAACCCGCGAATTAGGTCGCGTTCCTCTGTATCGTGAGCTACCGCGCCCTAGAGCGTGTGAAGAACAGATACGAGGACGCCGAGAGCGCCACGAATACCGCGCCAACAAGCGTGTGAATTCGGCTCAAATCTAACCGCGAATCAAACCCGCGAATTAGGTCGCGTTCCTCTGTATCGTGAGCTACCGCGCCCTAGAGCGTGTGAAGAACAGATACGAGGACGCCGAGAGCGCCACGAATACCGCGCCACCAAGCGTGTGAGTTCGGCTCGAATTAAACCGCGAATCACCCCGCGAATCATACCCGCGAATTAGGTCGCGTTCCGTAGTGTTGTGAGCTGCCGCGCCATTGTGCGTGTGAAGAACAGACACGAGGACGCCGAGAGCGCCACAAATACCGCGCCACCAAGCGTGTGAGTTCGGCTCGAATCTAACCGCGAATTAACCCGCGAATCAAACCCGCGAATTAAGTCGCGTTCCTCTGTATCGTGAGCTACCGCGCCCTAGAACGTGTAAAGAACAGATACGAGGACGCCGAGAGCGCCACGAACACCGCGCCACCAAGCGTGGGAATTCGGCTCAAATCTAACCGCGAATTAACCCGCGAATTAGGTCGCGTTCCTCTGTATCGTGAGCTACCGCGCCCTAGAACGTGTAAAGAACAGATACGAGGACGCCGAGAGCGCCACGAATACCGCGCCACCAAGCGTGTGAGTTCGGCTCAAATCTAACCGCGAATTAACCCGCGAATCAAACCCGCGAATTAGGTCGCGTTCCTCTGTATCGTGAGCTACCGCGCCCTAGAGCGTGTGAAGAACAGATACGAGGACGCCGAGAGCGCCACGAATACCGCGCCACCAAGCGTGTGAGTTCGGCTCGAATTAAACCGCGAATCACCCCGCGAATCATACCCGCGAATTAGGTCGCGTTCCGTAGTGTTGTGAGCTGCCGCGCCATTGTGCGTGTGAAGAACAGACACGAGGACGCCGAGAGCGCCACAAATACCGCGCCACCAAGCGTGTGAGTTCGGCTCGAATCTAACCGCGAATTAACCCGCGAATCAAACCCGCGAATTAAGTCGCGTTCCTCTGTATCGTGAGCTACCGCGCCCTAGAACGTGTAAAGAACAGATACGAGGACGCCGAGAGCGCCACGAATACCGCGCCACCAAGCGTGTGAGTTCGGCTCAAATCTAACCGCGAATTAACCCGCGAATCAAACCCGCGAATTACGTCGCGTTCCTCTGTATCGTGAGCTACCGCGCCCTAGAGCGTGTGAAGAACAGATACGAGGACGCCGAAAGCGCCACGAATACCGCGCCACCAAGCGTGTGAATTCGGCTCAAATCTAACCGCGAATTAACCCGCGAATCAAACCCGCGAATTAGGTCGCGTTCCTCTGTTTTGGGAGCTACCGCGCCCTAGAGCGTGTGAAGAACAGATACGAGGACGCCGAGAGCGCCACGAATACCGCGCCACCAAGCGTGTGCATTCGGCTCAAATCTAACCGCGAATTAACCCGCGAATCAAACCCGCGAATTAGGTCGCGTTCCTCTGTATCGTGAGCTACCGCGCCCTAGAGCGTGTGAAGAACAGATACGAGGACGCCGAGAGCGCCACGAATACCGCGCCACCAAGCGTGTGAGTTCGGCTCGAATTAAACCGCGAATCACCCCGCGAATCATACCCGCGAATTAGGTCGCGTTCCTCAGTGTTGTGAGCTGCCGCGCCACTGTGCGTGTAAAGAACAGACACGAGGACGCCGAGAGCGCCACAAATACCGCGCCACCAAGCGTGTGAGTTCGGCTCGAATCTAACCGCGAATTAACCCGCGGATCAAACCCGCGAATTAGGTCGCGTTCCTCTGTATCGTGAGCTACCGCGCCCTAGAACGTGTAAAGAACAGATACGAGGACGCCGAGAGCGCCACGAATACCGCGCCACCAAGCGTGGGAATTCGGCTCAAATCTAACCGCGAATTAACCCGCGAATCAAACCCGCGAATTAGGTCGCGTTCCTCTGTATCGTGAGCTACCGCGCCCTAGAACGTGTAAAGAACAGATACGAGGACGCCGAGAGCGCCACGAATACCGCGCCACGAAGCGTGTGAATTCGGCTCAAATCTAACCGCGAATTAGGTCGCGTTCCTCTGTATCGTGAGCTACCGCGCCCTAGAGCGTGTGAAGAACAGATACGAGGACGCCGAGAGCGCCACGAATACCGCGCCACCAAGCGTGTGAATTCGGCTCAAATCTAACCGCGAATTAACCCGCGAATCAAACCCGCGAATTAGGTCGCGTTCCTCTGTATCGTGAGCTACCGCGCCCTAGAACGTGTAAAGAACAGATACGAGGACGCCGAAAGCGCCACGAATACCGCGCCACCAAGCGTGTGAATTCGGCTCAAATCTAACCGCGAATTAACCCGCGAATCAAACCCGCGAATTAGGTCGCGTTCCTCTGTATCGTGAGCTACCGCGCCCTAGAGCGTGTGAAGAACAGATACGAGGACGCCGAGAGCGCCACGAATACCGCGCCACCAAGCGTGTGAGTTCGGCTCGAATTAAACCGCGAATCACCCCGCGAATCATACCCGCGAATTAGGTCGCGTTCCGTAGTGTTGTGAGCTGCCGCGCCACTGTGCGTGTGAAGAACAGACACGAGGACGCCGAGAGCGCCACAAATACCGCGCCACCAAGCGTGTGAGTTCGGCTCGAATCTAACCGCGAATTAACCCGCGAATCAAACCCGCGAATTAAGTCGCGTTCCTCTGTATCGTGAGCTACCGCGCCCTAGAACGTGTAAAGAACAGATACGAGGACGCCGAGAGCGCCACGAATACCGCGCCACCAAGCGTGTGAGTTCGGCTCAAATCTAACCGCGAATTAACCCGCGAATCAAACCCGCGAATTACGTCGCGTTCCTCTGTATCGTGAGCTACCGCGCCCTAGAGCGTGTGAAGAACAGATACGAGGACGCCGAAAGCGCCACGAATACCGCGCCACCAAGCGTGTGAATTCGGCTCAAATCTAACCGCGAATTAACCCGCGAATCAAACCCGCGAATTAGGTCGCGTTCCTCTGTTTTGGGAGCTACCGCGCCCTAGAGCGTGTGAAGAACAGATACGAGGACGCCGAGAGCGCCACGAATACCGCGCCACCAAGCGTGTGAATTCGGCTCAAATCTAACCGCGAATTAACCCGCGAATCAAACCCGCGAATTAGGTCGCGTTCCTCTGTATCGTGAGCTACCGCGCCCTAGAGCGTGTGAAGAACAGATACGAGGACGCCGAGAGCGCCACGAATACCGCGCCACCAAGCGTGTGAGTTCGGCTCGAATTAAACCGCGAATCACTCCGCGAATCATACCCGCGAATTAGGTCGCGTTCCTCAGTGTTGTGAGCTGCCGCGCCACTGTGCGTGTGAAGAACAGACACGAGGACGCCGAGAGCGCCACAAATACCGCGCCACCAAGCGTGTGAGTTCGGCTCGAATCTAACCGCGAATTAACCCGCGGATCAAACCCGCGAATTAGGTCGCGTTCCTCTGTATCGTGAGCTACCGCGCCCTAGAGCGTGTGAAGAACAGATACGAGGACGCCGAGAGCGCCACGAATACCGCGCCACGAAGCGTGTGAATTCGGCTCAAATCTAACCGCGAATTAGGTCGCGTTCCTCTGTATCGTGAGCTACCGCGCCCTAGAGCGTGTGAAGAACAGATACGAGGACGCCGAGAGCGCCACGAATACCGCGCCACCAAGCGTGTGAGTTCGGCTCGAATTAAACCGCGAATCACCCCGCGAATCATACCCGCGAATTAGGTCGCGTTCCTCAGTGTTGTGAGCTGCCGCGCCACTGTGCGTGTAAAGAACAGACACGAGGACGCCGAGAGCGCCACAAATACCGCGCCACCAAGCGTGTGAGTTCGGCTCGAATCTAACCGCGAATTAACCCGCGGATCAAACCCGCGAATTAGGTCGCGTTCCTCTGTATCGTGAGCTACCGCGCCCTAGAACGTGTAAAGAACAGATACGAGGACGCCGAGAGCGCCACGAATACCGCGCCACCAAGCGTGGGAATTCGGCTCAAATCTAACCGCGAATTAACCCGCGAATCAAACCCGCGAATTAGGTCGCGTTCCTCTGTATCGTGAGCTACCGCGCCCTAGAACGTGTAAAGAACAGATACGAGGACGCCGAGAGCGCCACGAATACCGCGCCACCAAGCGTGTGAGTTCGGCTCAAATCTAACCGCGAATTAACCCGCGAATCAAACCCGCGAATTACGTCGCGTTCCTCTGTATCGTGAGCTACCGCGCCCTAGAGCGTGTGAAGAACAGATACGAGGACGCCGAAAGCGCCACGAATACCGCGCCACCAAGCGTGTGAATTCGGCTCAAATCTAACCGCGAATTAACCCGCGAATCAAACCCGCGAATTAGGTCGCGTTCCTCTGTATCGTGAGCTACCGCGCCCTAGAGCGTGTGAAGAACAGATACGAGGACGCCGAGAGCGCCACGAATACCGCGCCACCAAGCGTGTGAGTTCGGCTCGAATTAAACCGCGAATCACCCCGCGAATCATACCCGCGAATTAGGTCGCGTTCCTCAGTGTTGTGAGCTGCCGCGCCACTGTGCGTGTAAAGAACAGACACGAGGACGCCGAGAGCGCCACAAATACCGCGCCACCAAGCGTGTGAGTTCGGCTCGAATCTAACCGCGAATTAACCCGCGGATCAAACCCGCGAATTAGGTCGCGTTCCTCTGTATCGTGAGCTACCGCGCCCTAGAACGTGTAAAGAACAGATACGAGGACGCCGAGAGCGCCACGAATACCGCGCCACCAAGCGTGGGAATTCGGCTCAAATCTAACCGCGAATTAACCCGCGAATCAAACCCGCGAATTAGGTCGCGTTCCTCTGTATCGTGAGCTACCGCGCCCTAGAACGTGTAAAGAACAGATACGAGGACGCCGAGAGCGCCACGAATACCGCGCCACGAAGCGTGTGAATTCGGCTCAAATCTAACCGCGAATTAGGTCGCGTTCCTCTGTATCGTGAGCTACCGCGCCCTAGAGCGTGTGAAGAACAGATACGAGGACGCCGAGAGCGCCACGAATACCGCGCCACCAAGCGTGTGAATTCGGCTCAAATCTAACCGCGAATTAACCCGCGAATCAAACCCGCGAATTAGGTCGCGTTCCTCTGTATCGTGAGCTACCGCGCCCTAGAACGTGTAAAGAACAGATACGAGGACGCCGAAAGCGCCACGAATACCGCGCCACCAAGCGTGTGAATTCGGCTCAAATCTAACCGCGAATTAACCCGCGAATCAAACCCGCGAATTAGGTCGCGTTCCTCTGTATCGTGAGCTACCGCGCCCTAGAGCGTGTGAAGAACAGATACGAGGACGCCGAGAGCGCCACGAATACCGCGCCACCAAGCGTGTGAGTTCGGCTCGAATTAAACCGCGAATCACCCCGCGAATCATACCCGCGAATTAGGTCGCGTTCCGTAGTGTTGTGAGCTGCCGCGCCACTGTGCGTGTGAAGAACAGACACGAGGACGCCGAGAGCGCCACAAATACCGCGCCACCAAGCGTGTGAGTTCGGCTCGAATCTAACCGCGAATTAACCCGCGAATCAAACCCGCGAATTAAGTCGCGTTCCTCTGTATCGTGAGCTACCGCGCCCTAGAACGTGTAAAGAACAGATACGAGGACGCCGAGAGCGCCACGAATACCGCGCCACCAAGCGTGTGAGTTCGGCTCAAATCTAACCGCGAATTAACCCGCGAATCAAACCCGCGAATTAGGTCGCGTTCCTCTGTATCGTGAGCTACCGCGCCCTAGAGCGTGTGAAGAACAGATACGAGGACGCCGAGAGCGCCACGAATACCGCGCCACCAAGCGTGTGAGTTCGGCTCGAATCTAACCGCGAATTAACCCGCGGATCAAACCCGCGAATTAGGTCGCGTTCCTCTGTATCGTGAGCTACCGCGCCCTAGAACGTGTAAAGAACAGATACGAGGACGCCGAGAGCGCCACGAATACCGCGCCACCAAGCGTGGGAATTCGGCTCAAATCTAACCGCGAATTAACCCGCGAATCAAACCCGCGAATTAGGTCGCGTTCCTCTGTATCGTGAGCTACCGCGCCCTAGAACGTGTAAAGAACAGATACGAGGACGCCGAGAGCGCCACGAATACCGCGCCACCAAGCGTGTGAGTTCGGCTCAAATCTAACCGCGAATTAACCCGCGAATCAAACCCGCGAATTAGGTCGCGTTCCTCTGTTTTGGGAGCTACCGCGCCCTAGAGCGTGTAAAGAACAGACACGAGGACGCCGAGAGCGCCACAAATACCGCGCCACCAAGCGTGTGAGTTCGGCTCGAATCTAACCGCGAATTAACCCGAGGATCAAACCCGCGAATTAGGTCGCGTTCCTCTGTATCGTGAGCTACCGCGCCCTAGAACGTGTAAAGAACAGATACGAGGACGCCGAGAGCGCCACGAACACCGCGCCACCAAGCGTGGGAATTCGGCTCAAATCTAACCGCGAATTAACCCGCGAATTAGGTCGCGTTCCTCTGTATCGTGAGCTACCGCGCCCTAGAACGTGTAAAGAACAGATACGAGGACGCCGAGAGCGCCACGAATACCGCGCCACCAAGCGTGTGAGTTCGGCTCAAATCTAACCGCGAATTAACCCGCGAATCAAACCCGCGAATTAGGTCGCGTTCCTCTGTATCGTGAGCTACCGCGCCCTAGAGCGTGTGAAGAACAGATACGAGGACGCCGAGAGCGCCACGAATACCGCGCCAACAAGCGTGTGAATTCGGCTCAAATCTAACCGCGAATCAAACCCGCGAATTAGGTCGCGTTCCTCTGTATCGTGAGCTACCGCGCCCTAGAGCGTGTGAAGAACAGATACGAGGACGCCGAGAGCGCCACGAATACCGCGCCACCAAGCGTGTGAGTTCGGCTCGAATTAAACCGCGAATCACCCCGCGAATCATACCCGCGAATTAGGTCGCGTTCCGTAGTGTTGTGAGCTGCCGCGCCATTGTGCGTGTGAAGAACAGACACGAGGACGCCGAGAGCGCCACAAATACCGCGCCACCAAGCGTGTGAGTTCGGCTCGAATCTAACCGCGAATTAACCCGCGAATCAAACCCGCGAATTAAGTCGCGTTCCTCTGTATCGTGAGCTACCGCGCCCTAGAACGTGTAAAGAACAGATACGAGGACGCCGAGAGCGCCACGAATACTGCGCCACCAAGCGTGTGAGTTCGGCTCAAATCTAACCGCGAATTAACCCGCGAATCAAACCCGCGAATTACGTCGCGTTCCTCTGTATCGTGAGCTACCGCGCCCTAGAGCGTGTGAAGAACAGATACGAGGACGCCGAAAGCGCCACGAATACCGCGCCACCAAGCGTGTGAATTCGGCTCAAATCTAACCGCGAATTAACCCGCGAATCAAACCCGCGAATTAGGTCGCGTTCCTCTGTTTTGGGAGCTACCGCGCCCTAGAGCGTGTGAAGAACAGATACGAGGACGCCGAGAGCGCCACGAATACCGCGCCACCAAGCGTGTGAATTCGGCTCAAATCTAACCGCGAATTAACCCGCGAATCAAACCCGCGAATTAGGTCGCGTTCCTCTGTATCGTGAGCTACCGCGCCCTAGAGCGTGTGAAGAACAGATACGAGGACGCCGAGAGCGCCACGAATACCGCGCCACCAAGCGTGTGAGTTCGGCTCGAATTAAACCGCGAATCACCCCGCGAATCATACCCGCGAATTAGGTCGCGTTCCTCAGTGTTGTGAGCTGCCGCGCCACTGTGCGTGTAAAGAACAGACACGAGGACGCCGAGAGCGCCACAAATACCGCGCCACCAAGCGTGTGAGTTCGGCTCGAATCTAACCGCGAATTAACCCGCGGATCAAACCCGCGAATTAGGTCACGTTCCTCTGTATCGTGAGCTACCGCGCCCTAGAACGTGTAAAGAACAGATACGAGGACGCCGAGAGCGCCACGAATACCGCGCCACCAAGCGTGGGAATTCGGCTCAAATCTAACCGCGAATTAACCCGCGAATCAAACCCGCGAATTAGGTCGCGTTCCTCTGTATCGTGAGCTACCGCGCCCTAGAACGTGTAAAGAACAGATACGAGGACGCCGAGAGCGCCACGAATACCGCGCCACCAAGCGTGTGAGTTCGGCTCAAATCTAACCGCGAATTAACCCGCGAATCAAACCCGCGAATTAGGTCGCGTTCCTCTGTTTTGGGAGCTACCGCGCCCTAGAGCGTGTAAAGAACAGACACGAGGACGCCGAGAGCGCCACAAATACCGCGCCACCAAGCGTGTGAGTTCGGCTCGAATCTAACCGCGAATTAACCCGCGGATCAAACCCGCGAATTAGGTCGCGTTCCTCTGTATCGTGAGCTACCGCGCCCTAGAACGTGTAAAGAACAGATACGAGGACGCCGAGAGCGCCACGAACACCGCGCCACCAAGCGTGGGAATTCGGCTCAAATCTAACCGCGAATTAACCCGCGAATTAGGTCGCGTTCCTCTGTATCGTGAGCTACCGCGCCCTAGAACGTGTAAAGAACAGATACGAGGACGCCGAGAGCGCCACGAATACCGCGCCACCAAGCGTGTGAGTTCGGCTCAAATCTAACCGCGAATTAACCCGCGAATCAAACCCGCGAATTAGGTCGCGTTCCTCTGTATCGTGAGCTACCGCGCCCTAGAGCGTGTGAAGAACAGATACGAGGACGCCGAGAGCGCCACGAATACCGCGCCAACAAGCGTGTGAATTCGGCTCAAATCTAACCGCGAATCAAACCCGCGAATTAGGTCGCGTTCCTCTGTATCGTGAGCTACCGCGCCCTAGAGCGTGTGAAGAACAGATACGAGGACGCCGAGAGCGCCACGAATACCGCGCCACCAAGCGTGTGAGTTCGGCTCGAATTAAACCGCGAATCACCCCGCGAATCATACCCGCGAATTAGGTCGCGTTCCGTAGTGTTGTGAGCTGCCGCGCCATTGTGCGTGTGAAGAACAGACACGAGGACGCCGAGAGCGCCACAAATACCGCGCCACCAAGCGTGTGAGTTCGGCTCGAATCTAACCGCGAATTAACCCGCGAATCAAACCCGCGAATTAAGTCGCGTTCCTCTGTATCGTGAGCTACCGCGCCCTAGAACGTGTAAAGAACAGATACGAGGACGCCGAGAGCGCCACGAATACTGCGCCACCAAGCGTGTGAGTTCGGCTCAAATCTAACCGCGAATTAACCCGCGAATCAAACCCGCGAATTACGTCGCGTTCCTCTGTATCGTGAGCTACCGCGCCCTAGAGCGTGTGAAGAACAGATACGAGGACGCCGAAAGCGCCACGAATACCGCGCCACCAAGCGTGTGAATTCGGCTCAAATCTAACCGCGAATTAACCCGCGAATCAAACCCGCGAATTAGGTCGCGTTCCTCTGTTTTGGGAGCTACCGCGCCCTAGAGCGTGTGAAGAACAGATACGAGGACGCCGAGAGCGCCACGAATACCGCGCCACCAAGCGTGTGAATTCGGCTCAAATCTAACCGCGAATTAACCCGCGAATCAAACCCGCGAATTAGGTCGCGTTCCTCTGTATCGTGAGCTACCGCGCCCTAGAGCGTGTGAAGAACAGATACGAGGACGCCGAGAGCGCCACGAATACCGCGCCACCAAGCGTGTGAGTTCGGCTCGAATTAAACCGCGAATCACCCCGCGAATCATACCCGCGAATTAGGTCGCGTTCCTCAGTGTTGTGAGCTGCCGCGCCACTGTGCGTGTAAAGAACAGACACGAGGACGCCGAGAGCGCCACGAATACCGCGCCACCAAGCGTGTGAGTTCGGCTCGAATTAAACCGCGAATCACCCCGCGAATCATACCCGCGAATTAGGTCGCGTTCCGTAGTGTTGTGAGCTGCCGCGCCATTGTGCGTGTGAAGAACAGACACGAGGACGCCGAGAGCGCCACAAATACCGCGCCACCAAGCGTGTGAGTTCGGCTCGAATCTAACCGCGAATTAACCCGCGGATCAAACCCGCGAATTAGGTCACGTTCCTCTGTATCGTGAGCTACCGCGCCCTAGAACGTGTAAAGAACAGATACGAGGACGCCGAGAGCGCCACGAATACCGCGCCACCAAGCGTGGGAATTCGGCTCAAATCTAACCGCGAATTAACCCGCGAATCAAACCCGCGAATTAGGTCGCGTTCCTCTGTATCGTGAGCTACCGCGCCCTAGAACGTGTAAAGAACAGATACGAGGACGCCGAGAGCGCCACGAATACCGCGCCACCAAGCGTGTGAGTTCGGCTCAAATCTAACCGCGAATTAACCCGCGAATCAAACCCGCGAATTAGGTCGCGTTCCTCTGTATCGTGAGCTACCGCGCCCTAGAGCGTGTGAAGAACAGATACGAGGACGCCGAGAGCGCCACGAATACCGCGCCACCAAGCGTGTGAGTTCGGCTCGAATTAAACCGCGAATCACCCCGCGAATCATACCCGCGAATTAGGTCGCGTTCCGTAGTGTTGTGAGCTGCCGCGCCATTGTGCGTGTGAAGAACAGACACGAGGACGCCGAGAGCGCCACAAATACCGCGCCACCAAGCGTGTGAGTTCGGCTCGAATCTAACCGCGAATTAACCCGCGAATCAAACCCGCGAATTAAGTCGCGTTCCTCTGTATCGTGAGCTACCGCGCCCTAGAACGTGTAAAGAACAGATACGAGGACGCCGAGAGCGCCACGAATACCGCGCCACCAAGCGTGTGAGTTCGGCTCAAATCTAACCGCGAATTAACCCGCGAATCAAACCCGCGAATTACGTCGCGTTCCTCTGTATCGTGAGCTACCGCGCCCTAGAGCGTGTGAAGAACAGATACGAGGACGCCGAAAGCGCCACGAATACCGCGCCACCAAGCGTGTGAATTCGGCTCAAATCTAACCGCGAATTAACCCGCGAATCAAACCCGCGAATTAGGTCGCGTTCCTCTGTTTTGGGAGCTACCGCGCCCTAGAGCGTGTGAAGAACAGATACGAGGACGCCGAGAGCGCCACGAATACCGCGCCACCAAGCGTGTGCATTCGGCTCAAATCTAACCGCGAATTAACCCGCGAATCAAACCCGCGAATTAGGTCGCGTTCCTCTGTATCGTGAGCTACCGCGCCCTAGAGCGTGTGAAGAACAGATACGAGGACGCCGAGAGCGCCACGAATACCGCGCCACCAAGCGTGTGAGTTCGGCTCGAATTAAACCGCGAATCACCCCGCGAATCATACCCGCGAATTAGGTCGCGTTCCTCAGTGTTGTGAGCTGCCGCGCCACTGTGCGTGTAAAGAACAGACACGAGGACGCCGAGAGCGCCACAAATACCGCGCCACCAAGCGTGTGAGTTCGGCTCGAATCTAACCGCGAATTAACCCGCGGATCAAACCCGCGAATTAGGTCGCGTTCCTCTGTATCGTGAGCTACCGCGCCCTAGAACGTGTAAAGAACAGATACGAGGACGCCGAGAGCGCCACGAATACCGCGCCACCAAGCGTGGGAATTCGGCTCAAATCTAACCGCGAATTAACCCGCGAATCAAACCCGCGAATTAGGTCGCGTTCCTCTGTATCGTGAGCTACCGCGCCCTAGAACGTGTAAAGAACAGATACGAGGACGCCGAGAGCGCCACGAATACCGCGCCACGAAGCGTGTGAATTCGGCTCAAATCTAACCGCGAATTAGGTCGCGTTCCTCTGTATCGTGAGCTACCGCGCCCTAGAGCGTGTGAAGAACAGATACGAGGACGCCGAGAGCGCCACGAATACCGCGCCACCAAGCGTGTGAATTCGGCTCAAATCTAACCGCGAATTAACCCGCGAATCAAACCCGCGAATTAGGTCGCGTTCCTCTGTATCGTGAGCTACCGCGCCCTAGAACGTGTAAAGAACAGATACGAGGACGCCGAAAGCGCCACGAATACCGCGCCACCAAGCGTGTGAATTCGGCTCAAATCTAACCGCGAATTAACCCGCGAATCAAACCCGCGAATTAGGTCGCGTTCCTCTGTATCGTGAGCTACCGCGCCCTAGAGCGTGTGAAGAACAGATACGAGGACGCCGAGAGCGCCACGAATACCGCGCCACCAAGCGTGTGAGTTCGGCTCGAATTAAACCGCGAATCACCCCGCGAATCATACCCGCGAATTAGGTCGCGTTCCGTAGTGTTGTGAGCTGCCGCGCCACTGTGCGTGTGAAGAACAGACACGAGGACGCCGAGAGCGCCACAAATACCGCGCCACCAAGCGTGTGAGTTCGGCTCGAATCTAACCGCGAATTAACCCGCGAATCAAACCCGCGAATTAAGTCGCGTTCCTCTGTATCGTGAGCTACCGCGCCCTAGAACGTGTAAAGAACAGATACGAGGACGCCGAGAGCGCCACGAATACCGCGCCACCAAGCGTGTGAGTTCGGCTCAAATCTAACCGCGAATTAACCCGCGAATCAAACCCGCGAATTACGTCGCGTTCCTCTGTATCGTGAGCTACCGCGCCCTAGAGCGTGTGAAGAACAGATACGAGGACGCCGAAAGCGCCACGAATACCGCGCCACCAAGCGTGTGAATTCGGCTCAAATCTAACCGCGAATTAACCCGCGAATCAAACCCGCGAATTAGGTCGCGTTCCTCTGTTTTGGGAGCTACCGCGCCCTAGAGCGTGTGAAGAACAGATAGGAGGACGCCGAGAGCGCCACGAATACCGCGCCACCAAGCGTGTGAATTCGGCTCAAATCTAACCGCGAATTAACCCGCGAATCAAACCCGCGAATTAGGTCGCGTTCCTCTGTATCGTGAGCTACCGCGCCCTAGAGCGTGTGAAGAACAGATACGAGGACGCCGAGAGCGCCACGAATACCGCGCCACCAAGCGTGTGAGTTCGGCTCGAATTAAACCGCGAATCACTCCGCGAATCATACCCGCGAATTAGGTCGCGTTCCTCAGTGTTGTGAGCTGCCGCGCCACTGTGCGTGTGAAGAACAGACACGAGGACGCCGGGAGCGCCACAAATACCGCGCCACCAAGCGTGTGAGTTCGGCTCGAATCTAACCGCGAATTAACCCGCGGATCAAACCCGCGAATTAGGTCGCGTTCCTCTGTATCGTGAGCTACCGCGCCCTAGAGCGTGTGAAGAACAGATACGAGGACGCCGAGAGCGCCACGAATACCGCGCCACGAAGCGTGTGAATTCGGCTCAAATCTAACCGCGAATTAGGTCGCGTTCCTCTGTATCGTGAGCTACCGCGCCCTAGAGCGTGTGAAGAACAGATACGAGGACGCCGAGAGCGCCACGAATACCGCGCCACCAAGCGTGTGAGTTCGGCTCGAATTAAACCGCGAATCACCCCGCGAATCATACCCGCGAATTAGGTCGCGTTCCGTAGTGTTGTGAGCTGCCGCGCCACTGTGCGTGTGAAGAACAGACACGAGGACGCCGAGAGCGCCACAAATACCGCGCCACCAAGCGTGTGAGTTCGGCTCGAATCTAACCGCGAATTAACCCGCGAATCAAACCCGCGAATTACGTCGCTTTCCTCTGTAGCGTGAGCTACCGCGCCCTAGAGCGTGTGAAGAACAGATACGAGGACGCCGAAAGCGCCACGAATACCGCGCCACCAAGCGTGTGAATTCGGCTCAAATCTAACCGCGAATTAACCCGCGAATCAAACCCGCGAATTAGGTCGCGTTCCTCTGTATCGTGAGCTACCGCGCCCTAGAGCGTGTGAAGAACAGATACGAGGACGCCGAGAGCGCCACGAATACCGCGCCACCAAGCGTGTGAGTTCGGCTCGAATTAAACCGCGAATCACCCCGCGAATCATACCCGCGAATTAGGTCGCGTTCCTCAGTGTTGTGAGCTGCCGCGCCACTGTGCGTGTAAAGAACAGACACGAGGACGCCGAGAGCGCCACAAATACCGCGCCACCAAGCGTGTTAGTTCGGCTCGAATCTAACCGCGAATTAACCCGCGGATCAAACCCGCGAATTAGGTCGCGTTCCTCTGTATCGTGAGCTACCGCGCCCTAGAACGTGTAAAGAACAGATACGAGGACGCCGAGAGCGCCACGAATACCGCGCCACCAAGCGTGTGAATTCGGCTCAAATCTAAACGCGAATTAACCCGCGAATCAAACCCGCGAATTAGGTCGCGTTCCTCTGTATCGTGAGCTACCGCGCCCTAGAACGTGTAAAGAACAGATACGAGGACGCCGAGAGCGCCACGAATACCGCGCCACGAAGCGTGTGAATTCGGCTCAAATCTAACCGCGAATTAACCCGCGAATCAAACCCGCGAATTAGGTCGCGTTCCTCTGTATCGTGAGCTACCGCGCCCTAGAGCGTGTGAAGAACAGATACGAGGACGCCGAGAGCGCCACGAATACCGCGCCACCAAGCGTGTGAGTTCGGCTCGAATTAAACCGCGAATCACCCCGCGAATCATACCCGCGAATTAGGTCGCGTTCCGTAGTGTTGTGAGCTGCCGCGCCACTGTGCGTGTGAAGAACAGACACGAGGACGCCGAGAGCGCCACAAATACCGCGCCACCAAGCGTGTGAGTTTGGCTCGAATCTAACCGCGAATTAACCCGCGAATCAAACCCGCGAATTACGTCGCGTTCCTCTGTATCGTGAGCTACCGCGCCCTAGAGCGTGTGAAGAACAGATACGAGGACGCCGAAAGCGCCACGAATACCGCGCCACCAAGCGTGTGAATTCGGCTCAAATCTAACCGCGAATTAACCCGCGAATCAAACCCGCGAATTAGGTCGCGTTCCTCTGTTTTGGGAGCTACCGCGCCCTAGAGCGTGTGAAGAACAGATACGAGGACGCCGAGAGCGCCACGAATACCGCGCCACCAAGCGTGTGAATTCGGCTCAAATCTAACCGCGAATTAACCCGCGAATCAAACCCGCGAATTAGGTCGCGTTCCTCTGTATCGTGAGCTACCGCGCCCTAGAGCGTGTGAAGAACAGATACGAGGACGCCGAGAGCGCCACGAATACCGCGCCACCAAGCGTGTGAGTTCGGCTCGAATTAAACCGCGAATCACCCCGCGAATCATACCCGCGAATTAGGTCGCGTTCCTCAGTGTTGTGAGCTGCCGCGCCACTGTGCGTGTAAAGAACAGACACGAGGACGCCGAGAGCGCCACAAATACCGCGCCACCAAGCGTGTGAGTTCGGCTCGAATCTAACCGCGAATTAACCCGCGGATCAAACCCGCGAATTAGGTCGCGTTCCTCTGTATCGTGAGCTACCGCGCCCTAGAACGTGTAAAGAACAGATACGAGGACGCCGAGAGCGCCACGAATACCGCGCCACCAAGCGTGTGAATTCGGCTCAAATCTAAACGCGAATTAACCCGCGAATCAAACCCGCGAATTAGGTCGCGTTCCTCTGTATCGTGAGCTACCGCGCCCTAGAACGTGTAAAGAACAGATACGAGGACGCCGAGAGCGCCACGAATACCGCGCCACGAAGCGTGTGAATTCGGCTCAAATCTAACCGCGAATTAACCCGCGAATCAAACCCGCGAATTAGGTCGCGTTCCTCTGTATCGTGAGCTACCGCGCCCTAGAGCGTGTGAAGAACAGATACGAGGACGCCGAGAGCGCCACGAATACCGCGCCACCAAGCGTGTGAGTTCGGCTCGAATTAAACCGCGAATCACCCCGCGAATCATACCCGCGAATTAGGTCGCGTTCCGTAGTGTTGTGAGCTGCCGCGCCACTGTGCGTGTGAAGAACAGACACGAGGACGCCGAGAGCGCCACAAATACCGCGCCACCAAGCGTGTGAGTTCGGCTCGAATCTAACCGCGAATTAACCCGCGAATCAAACCCGCGAATTACGTCGCGTTCCTCTGTATCGTGAGCTACCGCGCCCTAGAGCGTGTGAAGAACAGATACGAGGACGCCGAAAGCGCCACGAATACCGCGCCACCAAGCGTGTGAATTCGGCTCAAATCTAACCGCGAATTAACCCGCGAATCAAACCCGCGAATTAGGTCGCGTTCCTCTGTTTTGGGAGCTACCGCGCCCTAGAGCGTGTGAAGAACAGATACGAGGACGCCGAGAGCGCCACGAATACCGCGCCACCAAGCGTGTGAATTCGGCTCAAATCTAACCGCGAATTAACCCGCGAATCAAACCCGCGAATTAGGTCGCGTTCCTCTGTATCGTGAGCTACCGCGCCCTAGAGCGTGTGAAGAACAGATACGAGGACGCCGAGAGCGCCACGAATACCGCGCCACCAAGCGTGTGAGTTCGGCTCGAATTAAACCGCGAATCACCCCGCGAATCATACCCGCGAATTAGGTCGCGTTCCTCAGTGTTGTGAGCTGCCGCGCCACTGTGCGTGTAAAGAACAGACACGAGGACGCCGAGAGCGCCACAAATACCGCGCCACCAAGCGTGTGAGTTCGGCTCGAATCTAACCGCGAATTAACCCGCGGATCAAACCCGCGAATTAGGTCGCGTTCCTCTGTATCGTGAGCTACCGCGCCCTAGAACGTGTAAAGAACAGATACGAGGACGCCGAGAGCGCCACGAATACCGCGCCACCAAGCGTGGGAATTCGGCTCAAATCTAACCGCGAATTAACCCGCGAATTAGGTCGCGTTCCTCTGTATCGTGAGCTACCGCGCCCTAGAACGTGTAAAGAACAGATACGAGGACGCCGAGAGCGCCACGAATACCGCGCCACCAAGCGTGTGAGTTCGGCTCAAATCTAACCGCGAATTAACCCGCGAATCAAACCCGCGAATTAGGTCGCGTTCCTCTGTATCGTGAGCTACCGCGCCCTAGAGCGTGTGAAGAACAGATACGAGGACGCCGAGAGCGCCACGAATACCGCGCCAACAAGCGTGTGAATTCGGCTCAAATCTAACCGCGAATCAAACCCGCGAATTAGGTCGCGTTCCTCTGTATCGTGAGCTACCGCGCCCTAGAGCGTGTGAAGAACAGATACGAGGACGCCGAGAGCGCCACGAATACCGCGCCACCAAGCGTGTGAGTTCGGCTCGAATTAAACCGCGAATCACCCCGCGAATCATACCCGCGAATTAGGTCGCGTTCCGTAGTGTTGTGAGCTGCCGCGCCATTGTGCGTGTGAAGAACAGACACGAGGACGCCGAGAGCGCCACAAATACCGCGCCACCAAGCGTGTGAGTTCGGCTCGAATCTAACCGCGAATTAACCCGCGAATCAAACCCGCGAATTAAGTCGCGTTCCTCTGTATCGTGAGCTACCGCGCCCTAGAACGTGTAAAGAACAGATACGAGGACGCCGAGAGCGCCACGAATACCGCGCCACCAAGCGTGGGAATTCGGCTCAAATCTAACCGCGAATTAACCCGCGAATCAAACCCGCGAATTAGGTCGCGTTCCTCTGTATCGTGAGCTACCGCGCCCTAGAACGTGTAAAGAACAGATACGAGGACGCCGAGAGCGCCACGAATACCGCGCCACCAAGCGTGTGAGTTCGGCTCAAATCTAACCGCGAATTAACCCGCGAATCAAACCCGCGAATTACGTCGCGTTCCTCTGTATCGTGAGCTACCGCGCCCTAGAGCGTGTGAAGAACAGATACGAGGACGCCGAAAGCGCCACGAATACCGCGCCACCAAGCGTGTGAATTCGGCTCAAATCTAACCGCGAATTAACCCGCGAATCAAACCCGCGAATTAGGTCGCGTTCCTCTGTATCGTGAGCTACCGCGCCCTAGAGCGTGTGAAGAACAGATACGAGGACGCCGAGAGCGCCACGAATACCGCGCCACCAAGCGTGTGAGTTCGGCTCGAATTAAACCGCGAATCACCCCGCGAATCATACCCGCGAATTAGGTCGCGTTCCGTAGTGTTGTGAGCTGCCGCGCCATTGTGCGTGTGAAGAACAGACACGAGGACGCCGAGAGCGCCACAAATACCGCGCCACCAAGCGTGTGAGTTCGGCTCGAATCTAACCGCGAATTAACCCGCGAATCAAACCCGCGAATTAAGTCGCGTTCCTCTGTATCGTGAGCTACCGCGCCCTAGAACGTGTAAAGAACAGATACGAGGACGCCGAGAGCGCCACGAATACCGCGCCACCAAGCGTGTGAGTTCGGCTCAAATCTAACCGCGAATTAACCCGCGAATCAAACCCGCGAATTACGTCGCGTTCCTCTGTATCGTGACCTACCGCGCCCTAGAGCGTGTGAAGAACAGATACGAAGACGCCGAAAGCGCCACGAATACCGCGCCACCAAGCGTGTGAATTCGGCTCAAATCTAACCGCGAATTAACCCGCGAATCAAACCCGCGAATTAGGTCGCGTTCCTCTGTTTTGGGAGCTACCGCGCCCTAGAGCGTGTGAAGAACAGATACGAGGACGCCGAGAGCGCCACGAATACCGCGCCACCAAGCGTGTGAATTCGGCTCAAATCTAACCGCGAATTAACCCGCGAATCAAACCCGCGAATTAGGTCGCGTTCCTCTGTATCGTGAGCTACCGCGCCCTAGAGCGTGTGAAGAACAGATACGAGGACGCCGAGAGCGCCACGAATACCGCGCCACCAAGCGTGTGAGTTCGGCTCGAATTAAACCGCGAATCACCCCGCGAATCATACCCGCGAATTAGGTCGCGTTCCTCAGTGTTGTGAGCTGCCGCGCCACTGTGCGTGTAAAGAACAGACACGAGGACGCCGAGAGCGCCACAAATACCGCGCCACCAAGCGTGTGAGTTCGGCTCGAATCTAACCGCGAATTAACCCGCGGATCAAACCCGCGAATTAGGTCGCGTTCCTCTGTATCGTGAGCTACCGCGCCCTAGAACGTGTAAAGAACAGATACGAGGACGCCGAGAGCGCCACGAATACCGCGCCACCAAGCGTGGGAATTCGGCTCAAATCTAACCGCGAATTAACCCGCGAATCAAACCCGCGAATTAGGTCGCGTTCCTCTGTATCGTGAGCTACCGCGCCCTAGAACGTGTAAAGAACAGATACGAGGACGCCGAGAGCGCCACGAATACCGCGCCACGAAGCGTGTGAATTCGGCTCAAATCTAACCGCGAATTAGGTCGCGTTCCTCTGTATCGTGAGCTACCGCGCCCTAGAGCGTGTGAAGAACAGATACGAGGACGCCGAGAGCGCCACGAATACCGCGCCACCAAGCGTGTGAATTCGGCTCAAATCTAACCGCGAATTAACCCGCGAATCAAACCCGCGAATTAGGTCGCGTTCCTCTGTATCGTGAGCTACCGCGCCCTAGAACGTGTAAAGAACAGATACGAGGACGCCGAAAGCGCCACGAATACCGCGCCACCAAGCGTGTGAATTCGGCTCAAATCTAACCGCGAATTAACCCGCGAATCAAACCCGCGAATTAGGTCGCGTTCCTCTGTATCGTGAGCTACCGCGCCCTAGAGCGTGTGAAGAACAGATACGAGGACGCCGAGAGCGCCACGAATACCGCGCCACCAAGCGTGTGAGTTCGGCTCGAATTAAACCGCGAATCACCCCGCGAATCATACCCGCGAATTAGGTCGCGTTCCGTAGTGTTGTGAGCTGCCGCGCCACTGTGCGTGTGAAGAACAGACACGAGGACGCCGAGAGCGCCACAAATACCGCGCCACCAAGCGTGTGAGTTCGGCTCGAATCTAACCGCGAATTAACCCGCGAATCAAACCCGCGAATTAAGTCGCGTTCCTCTGTATCGTGAGCTACCGCGCCCTAGAACGTGTAAAGAACAGATACGAGGACGCCGAGAGCGCCACGAATACCGCGCCACCAAGCGTGTGAGTTCGGCTCAAATCTAACCGCGAATTAACCCGCGAATCAAACCCGCGAATTACGTCGCGTTCCTCTGTATCGTGAGCTACCGCGCCCTAGAGCGTGTGAAGAACAGATACGAGGACGCCGAAAGCGCCACGAATACCGCGCCACCAAGCGTGTGAATTCGGCTCAAATCTAACCGCGAATTAACCCGCGAATCAAACCCGCGAATTAGGTCGCGTTCCTCTGTTTTGGGAGCTACCGCGCCCTAGAGCGTGTGAAGAACAGATACGAGGACGCCGAGAGCGCCACGAATACCGCGCCACCAAGCGTGTGAATTCGGCTCAAATCTAACCGCGAATTAACCCGCGAATCAAACCCGCGAATTAGGTCGCGTTCCTCTGTATCGTGAGCTACCGCGCCCTAGAGCGTGTGAAGAACAGATACGAGGACGCCGAGAGCGCCACGAATACCGCGCCACCAAGCGTGTGAGTTCGGCTCGAATTAAACCGCGAATCACCCCGCGAATCATACCCGCGAATTAGGTCGCGTTCCTCAGTGTTGTGAGCTGCCGCGCCACTGTGCGTGTGAAGAACAGACACGAGGACGCCGAGAGCGCCACAAATACCGCGCCACCAAGCGTGTGAGTTCGGCTCGAATCTAACCGCGAATTAACCCGCGGATCAAACCCGCGAATTAGGTCGCGTTCCTCTGTATCGTGAGCTACCGCGCCCTAGAGCGTGTGAAGAACAGATACGAGGACGCCGAGAGCGCCACGAATACCGCGCCACGAAGCGTGTGAATTCGGCTCAAATCTAACCGCGAATTAGGTCGCGTTCCTCTGTATCGTGAGCTACCGCGCCCTAGAGCGTGTGAAGAACAGATACGAGGACGCCGAGAGCGCCACGAATACCGCGCCACCAAGCGTGTGAGTTCGGCTCGAATTAAACCGCGAATCACCCCGCGAATCATACCCGCGAATTAGGTCGCGTTCCGTAGTGTTGTGAGCTGCCGCGCCACTGTGCGTGTGAAGAACAGACACGAGGACGCCGAGAGCGCCACAAATACCGCGCCACCAAGCGTGTGAGTTCGGCTCGAATCTAACCGCGAATTAACCCGCGAATCAAACCCGCGAATTACGTCGCGTTCCTCTGTATCGTGAGCTACCGCGCCCTAGAGCGTGTGAAGAACAGATACGAGGACGCCGAAAGCGCCACGAATACCGCGCCACCAAGCGTGTGAATTCGGCTCAAATCTAACCGCGAATTAACCCGCGAATCAAACCCGCGAATTAGGTCGCGTTCCTCTGTTTTGGGAGCTACCGCGCCCTAGAGCGTGTGAAGAACAGATACGAGGACGCCGAGAGCGCCACGAATACCGCGCCACCAAGCGTGTGAATTCGGCTCAAATCTAACCGCGAATTAACCCGCGAATCAAACCCGCGAATTAGGTCGCGTTCCTCTGTATCGTGAGCTACCGCGCCCTAGAACGTGTAAAGAACAGATACGAGGACGCCGAGAGCGCCACGAATACCGCGCCACGAAGCGTGTGAATTCGGCTCAAATCTAACCGCGAATTAGGTCGCGTTCCTCTGTATCGTGAGCTACCGCGCCCTAGAGCGTGTGAAGAACAGATACGAGGACGCCGAGAGCGCCACGAATACCGCGCCACCAAGCGTGTGAATTCGGCTCAAATCTAACCGCGAATTAACCCGCGAATCAAACCCGCGAATTAGGTCGCGTTCCTCTGTATCGTGAGCTACCGCGCCCTAGAACGTGTAAAGAACAGATACGAGGACGCCGAAAGCGCCACGAATACCGCGCCACCAAGCGTGTGAATTCGGCTCAAATCTAACCGCGAATTAACCCGCGAATCAAACCCGCGAATTAGGTCGCGTTCCTCTGTATCGTGAGCTACCGCGCCCTAGAGCGTGTGAAGAACAGATACGAGGACGCCGAGAGCGCCACGAATACCGCGCCACCAAGCGTGTGAGTTCGGCTCGAATCTAACCGCGAATTAACCCGCGAATCAAACCCGCGAATTAAGTCGCGTTCCTCTGTATCGTGAGCTACCGCGCCCTAGAACGTGTAAAGAACAGATACGAGGACGCCGAGAGCGCCACGAATACCGCGCCACCAAGCGTGTGAGTTCGGCTCAAATCTAACCGCGAATTAACCCGCGAATCAAACCCGCGAATTACGTCGCGTTCCTCTGTATCGTGAGCTACCGCGCCCTAGAGCGTGTGAAGAACAGATACGAGGACGCCGAAAGCGCCACGAATACCGCGCCACCAAGCGTGTGAATTCGGCTCAAATCTAACCGCGAATTAACCCGCGAATCAAACCCGCGAATTAGGTCGCGTTCCTCTGTTTTGGGAGCTACCGCGCCCTAGAGCGTGTGAAGAACAGATACGAGGACGCCGAGAGCGCCACGAATACCGCGCCACCAAGCGTGTGAGTTCGGCTCGAATTAAACCGCGAATCACCCCGCGAATCATACCCGCGAATTAGGTCGCGTTCCTCAGTGTTGTGAGCTGCCGCGCCACTGTGCGTGTGAAGAACAGACACGAGGACGCCGAGAGCGCCACAAATACCGCGCCACCAAGCGTGTGAGTTCGGCTCGAATCTAACCGCGAATTAACCCGCGGATCAAACCCACGAATTAGGTCGCGTTCCTCTGTATCGTGAGCTACCGCGCCCTAGAGCGTGTGAAGAACAGATACGAGGACGCCGAAAGCGCCACGAATACCGCGCCACCAAGCGTGTGAATTCGGCTCAAATCTAACCGCGAATTAACCCGCGAATCAAACCCGCGAATTAGGTCGCGTTCCTCTGTATCGTGAGCTACCGCGCCCTAGAGCGTGTGAAGAACAGATACGAGGACGCCGAGAGCGCCACGAATACCGCGCCACCAAGCGTGTGAGTTCGGCTCGAATTAAACCGCGAATCACCCCGCGAATCATACCCGCGAATTAGGTCGCGTTCCTCAGTGTTGTGAGCTGCCGCGCCACTGTGCGTGTGAAGAACAGACACGAGGACGCCGAGAGCGCCACAAATACCGCGCCACCAAGCGTGTGAGTTCGGCTCGAATCTAACCGCGAATTAACCCGCGGATCAAACCCGCGAATTAGGTCGCGTTCCTCTGTATCGTGAGCTACCGCGCCCTAGAGCGTGTGAAGAACAGATACGAGGACGCCGAGAGCGCCACGAATACCGCGCCACGAAGCGTGTGAATTCGGCTCAAATCTAACCGCGAATTAGGTCGCGTTCCTCTGTATCGTGAGCTACCGCGCCCTAGAGCGTGTGAAGAACAGATACGAGGACGCCGAGAGCGCCACGAATACCGCGCCACCAAGCGTGTGAGTTCGGCTCGAATTAAACCGCGAATCACCCCGCGAATCATACCCGCGAATTAGGTCGCGTTCCGTAGTGTTGTGAGCTGCCGCGCCACTGTGCGTGTGAAGAACAGACACGAGGACGCCGAGAGCGCCACAAATACCGCGCCACCAAGCGTGTGAGTTCGGCTCGAATCTAACCGCGAATTAACCCGCGAATCAAACCCGCGAATTACGTCGCGTTCCTCTGTATCGTGAGCTACCGCGCCCTAGAGCGTGTGAAGAACAGATACGAGGACGCCGAAAGCGCCACGAATACCGCGCCACCAAGCGTGTGAATTCGGCTCAAATCTAACCGCGAATTAACCCGCGAATCAAACCCGCGAATTAGGTCGCGTTCCTCTGTTTTGGGAGCTACCGCGCCCTAGAGCGTGTGAAGAACAGATACGAGGACGCCGAGAGCGCCACGAATACCGCGCCACCAAGCGTGTGAATTCGGCTCAAATCTAACCGCGAATTAACCCGCGAATCAAACCCGCGAATTAGGTCGCGTTCCTCTGTATCGTGAGCTACCGCGCCCTAGAGCGTGTGAAGAACAGATACGAGGACGCCGAGAGCGCCACGAATACCGCGCCACCAAGCGTGTGAATTCGGCTCAAATCTAACCGCGAATTAACCCGCGAATCAAACCCGCGAATTAGGTCGCGTTCCTCTGTATCGTGAGCTACCGCGCCCTAGAGCGTGTGAAGAACAGATACGAGGACGCCGAGAGCGCCACAAATACCGCGCCACCAAGCGTGTGAGTTCGGCTCGAATCTAACCGCGAATTAACCCGCGGATCAAACCCGCGAATTAGGTCGCGTTCCTCTGTATCGTGAGCTACCGCGCCCTAGAACGTGTAAAGAACAGATACGAGGACGCCGAGAGCGCCACGAATACCGCGCCACCAAGCGTGTGAATTCGGCTCAAATCTAAACGCGAATTAACCCGCGAATCAAACCCGCGAATTAGGTCGCGTTCCTCTGTATCGTGAGCTACCGCGCCCTAGAACGTGTAAAGAACAGATACGAGGACGCCGAGAGCGCCACGAATACCGCGCCACGAAGCGTGTGAATTCGGCTCAAATCTAACCGCGAATTAACCCGCGAATCAAACCCGCGAATTAGGTCGCGTTCCTCTGTATCGTGAGCTACCGCGCCCTAGAGCGTGTGAAGAACAGATACGAGGACGCCGAGAGCGCCACGAATACCGCGCCACCAAGCGTGTGAGTTCGGCTCGAATTAAACCGCGAATCACCCCGCGAATCATACCCGCGAATTAGGTCGCGTTCCGTAGTGTTGTGAGCTGCCGCGCCACTGTGCGTGTGAAGAACAGACACGAGGACGCCGAGAGCGCCACAAATACCGCGCCACCAAGCGTGTGAGTTCGGCTCGAATCTAACCGCGAATTAACCCGCGAATCAAACCCGCGAATTAGGTCGCGTTCCTCTGTTTTGGGAGCTACCGCGCCCTAGAGCGTGTGAAGAACAGATACGAGGACGCCGAGAGCGCCACGAATACCGCGCCACCAAGCGTGTGAATTCGGCTCAAATCTAACCGCGAATTAACCCGCGAATCAAACCCGCGAATTAGGTCGCGTTCCTCTGTATCGTGAGCTACCGCGCCCTAGAGCGTGTGAAGAACAGATACGAGGACGCCGAGAGCGCCACGAATACCGCGCCACCAAGCGTGTGAATTCGGCTCAAATCTAACCGCGAATTAACCCGCGAATCAAACCCGCGAATTAGGTCGCGTTCCTCTGTATCGTGAGCTACCGCGCCCTAGAGCGTGTGAAGAACAGATACGAGGACGCCGAGAGCGCCACGAATACCGCGCCACCAAGCGTGTGAATTCGGCTCAAATCTAACCGCGAATTAACCCGCGAATCAAACCCGCGAATTAGGTCGCGTTCCTCTGTATCGTGAGCTACCGCGCCCTAGAGCGTGTGAAGAACAGATACGAGGACGCCGAGAGCGCCACAAATACCGCGCCACCAAGCGTGTGAGTTCGGCTCGAATCTAACCGCGAATTAACCCGCGGATCAAACCCGCGAATTAGGTCGCGTTCCTCTGTATCGTGAGCTACCGCGCCCTAGAACGTGTAAAGAACAGATACGAGGACGCCGAGAGCGCCACGAATACCGCGCCACCAAGCGTGTGAATTCGGCTCAAATCTAAACGCGAATTAACCCGCGAATCAAACCCGCGAATTACGTCGCGTTCCTCTGTATCGTGAGCTACCGCGCCCTAGAGCGTGTGAAGAACAGATACGAGGACGCCGAAAGCGCCACGAATACCGCGCCACCAAGCGTGTGAATTCGGCTCAAATCTAACCGCGAATTAACCCGCGAATCAAACCCGCGAATTAGGTCGCGTTCCTCTGTTTTGGGAGCTACCGCGCCCTAGAGCGTGTGAAGAACAGATACGAGGACGCCGAGAGCGCCACGAATACCGCGCCACCAAGCGTGTGAATTCGGCTCGAATTAAACCGCGAATCACCCCGCGAATCATACCCGCGAATTAGGTCGCGTTCCTCTGTATCGTGAGCTACCGCGCCCTAGAGCGTGTGAAGAACAGATACGAGGACGCCGAGAGCGCCACGAATACCGCGCCAACAAGCGTGTGAATTCGGCTCAAATCTAACCGCGAATCAAACCCGCGAATTAGGTCGCGTTCCTCTGTATCGTGAGCTACCGCGCCCTAGAGCGTGTGAAGAACAGATACGAGGACGCCGAGAGCGCCACAAATACCGCGCCACCAAGCGTGTGAGTTCGGCTCGAATCTAACCGCGAATTAACCCGCGGATCAAACCCGCGAATTAGGTCGCGTTCCTCTGTATCGTGAGCTACCGCGCCCTAGAACGTGTAAAGAACAGATACGAGGACGCCGAGAGCGCCACGAATACCGCGCCACCAAGCGTGTGAATTCGGCTCAAATCTAAACGCGAATTAACCCGCGAATCAAACCCGCGAATTAGGTCGCGTTCCTCTGTATCGTGAGCTACCGCGCCCTAGAACGTGTAAAGAACAGATACGAGGACGCCGAGAGCGCCACGAATACCGCGCCACGAAGCGTGTGAATTCGGCTCAAATCTAACCGCGAATTAACCCGCGAATCAAACCCGCGAATTAGGTCGCGTTCCTCTGTATCGTGAGCTACCGCGCCCTAGAGCGTGTGAAGAACAGATACGAGGACGCCGAGAGCGCCACGAATACCGCGCCACCAAGCGTGTGAGTTCGGCTCGAATTAAACCGCGAATCACCCCGCGAATCATACCCGCGAATTAGGTCGCGTTCCGTAGTGTTGTGAGCTGCCGCGCCACTGTGCGTGTGAAGAACAGACACGAGGACGCCGAGAGCGCCACAAATACCGCGCCACCAAGCGTGTGAGTTCGGCTCGAATCTAACCGCGAATTAACCCGCGAATCAAACCCGCGAATTAGGTCGCGTTCCTCTGTTTTGGGAGCTACCGCGCCCTAGAGCGTGTGAAGAACAGATACGAGGACGCCGAGAGCGCCACGAATACCGCGCCACCAAGCGTGTGAATTCGGCTCAAATCTAACCGCGAATTAACCCGCGAATCAAACCCGCGAATTAGGTCGCGTTCCTCTGTATCGTGAGCTACCGCGCCCTAGAGCGTGTGAAGAACAGATACGAGGACGCCGAGAGCGCCACGAATACCGCGCCACCAAGCGTGTGAATTCGGCTCAAATCTAACCGCGAATTAACCCGCGAATCAAACCCGCGAATTAGGTCGCGTTCCTCTGTATCGTGAGCTACCGCGCCCTAGAGCGTGTGAAGAACAGATACGAGGACGCCGAGAGCGCCACGAATACCGCGCCACCAAGCGTGTGAATTCGGCTCAAATCTAACCGCGAATTAACCCGCGAATCAAACCCGCGAATTAGGTCGCGTTCCTCTGTATCGTGAGCTACCGCGCCCTAGAGCGTGTGAAGAACAGATACGAGGACGCCGAGAGCGCCACAAATACCGCGCCACCAAGCGTGTGAGTTCGGCTCGAATCTAACCGCGAATTAACCCGCGGATCAAACCCGCGAATTAGGTCGCGTTCCTCTGTATCGTGAGCTACCGCGCCCTAGAACGTGTAAAGAACAGATACGAGGACGCCGAGAGCGCCACGAATACCGCGCCACCAAGCGTGTGAATTCGGCTCAAATCTAAACGCGAATTAACCCGCGAATCAAACCCGCGAATTAGGTCGCGTTCCTCTGTATCGTGAGCTACCGCGCCCTAGAACGTGTAAAGAACAGATACGAGGACGCCGAGAGCGCCACGAATACCGCGCCACGAAGCGTGTGAATTCGGCTCAAATCTAACCGCGAATTAACCCGCGAATCAAACCCGCGAATTAGGTCGCGTTCCTCTGTATCGTGAGCTACCGCGCCCTAGAGCGTGTGAAGAACAGATACGAGGACGCCGAGAGCGCCACGAATACCGCGCCACCAAGCGTGTGAGTTCGGCTCGAATCTAACCGCGAATTAACCCGCGAATCAAACCCGCGAATTACGTCGCGTTCCTCTGTATCGTGAGCTACCGCGCCCTAGAGCGTGTGAAGAACAGATACGAGGACGCCGAAAGCGCCACGAATACCGCGCCACCAAGCGTGTGAATTCGGCTCAAATCTAACCGCGAATTAACCCGCGAATCAAACCCGCGAATTAGGTCGCGTTCCTCTGTTTTGGGAGCTACCGCGCCCTAGAGCGTGTGAAGAACAGATACGAGGACGCCGAGAGCGCCACGAATACCGCGCCACCAAGCGTGTGAATTCGGCTCAAATCTAACCGCGAATTAACCCGCGAATCAAACCCGCGAATTAGGTCGCGTTCCTCTGTATCGTGAGCTACCGCGCCCTAGAGCGTGTGAAGAACAGATACGAGGACGCCGAGAGCGCCACGAATACCGCGCCACCAAGCGTGTGAGTTCGGCTCGAATTAAACCGCGAATCACCCCGCGAATCATACCCGCGAATTAGGTCGCGTTCCTCTGTATCGTGAGCTACCGCGCCCTAGAGCGTGTGAAGAACAGATACGAGGACGCCGAGAGCGCCACGAATACCGCGCCAACAAGCGTGTGAATTCGGCTCAAATCTAACCGCGAATCAAACCCGCGAATTAGGTCGCGTTCCTCTGTATCGTGAGCTACCGCGCCCTAGAGCGTGTGAAGAACAGATACGAGGACGCCGAGAGCGCCACGAATACCGCGCCACCAAGCGTGTGAGTTCGGCTCGAATTAAACCGCGAATCACCCCGCGAATCATACCCGCGAATTAGGTCGCGTTCCGTAGTGTTGTGAGCTGCCGCGCCACTGTGCGTGTGAAGAACAGACACGAGGACGCCGAGAGCGCCACAAATACCGCGCCACCAAGCGTGTGAGTTCGGCTCGAATCTAACCGCGAATTAACCCGCGAATCAAACCCGCGAATTAGGTCGCGTTCCTCTGTTTTGGGAGCTACCGCGCCCTAGAGCGTGTGAAGAACAGATACGAGGACGCCGAGAGCGCCACGAATACCGCGCCACCAAGCGTGTGAATTCGGCTCAAATCTAACCGCGAATTAACCCGCGAATCAAACCCGCGAATTAGGTCGCGTTCCTCTGTATCGTGAGCTACCGCGCCCTAGAGCGTGTGAAGAACAGATACGAGGACGCCGAGAGCGCCACGAATACCGCGCCACCAAGCGTGTGAATTCGGCTCAAATCTAACCGCGAATTAACCCGCGAATCAAACCCGCGAATTAGGTCGCGTTCCTCTGTATCGTGAGCTACCGCGCCCTAGAGCGTGTGAAGAACAGATACGAGGACGCCGAGAGCGCCACAAATACCGCGCCACCAAGCGTGTGAGTTCGGCTCGAATCTAACCGCGAATTAACCCGCGGATCAAACCCGCGAATTAGGTCGCGTTCCTCTGTATCGTGAGCTACCGCGCCCTAGAACGTGTAAAGAACAGATACGAGGACGCCGAGAGCGCCACGAATACCGCGCCACCAAGCGTGTGAATTCGGCTCAAATCTAAACGCGAATTAACCCGCGAATCAAACCCGCGAATTAGGTCGCGTTCCTCTGTATCGTGAGCTACCGCGCCCTAGAA
The DNA here is from genome assembly GCA_037103525.1 of Ganaspis brasiliensis. NCBI lineage: Eukaryota > Metazoa > Arthropoda > Insecta > Hymenoptera > Figitidae > Ganaspis > Ganaspis brasiliensis. Next base: position 4,586,165 of record JAZKLR010000294.1, read on the forward strand.
CGTGTAAAGAACAGATACGAGGACGCCGAGAGCGCCACGAATACCGCGCCACGAAGCGTGTGAATTCGGCTCAAATCTAACCGCGAATTAACCCGCGAATCAAACCCGCGAATTAGGTCGCGTTCCTCTGTATCGTGAGCTACCGCGCCCTAGAGCGTGTGAAGAACAGATACGAGGACGCCGAGAGCGCCACGAATACCGCGCCACCAAGCGTGTGAGTTCGGCTCGAATCTAACCGCGAATTAACCCGCGAATCAAACCCGCGAATTACGTCGCGTTCCTCTGTATCGTGAGCTACCGCGCCCTAGAGCGTGTGAAGAACAGATACGAGGACGCCGAAAGCGCCACGAATACCGCGCCACCAAGCGTGTGAATTCGGCTCAAATCTAACCGCGAATTAACCCGCGAATCAAACCCGCGAATTAGGTCGCGTTCCTCTGTTTTGGGAGCTACCGCGCCCTAGAGCGTGTGAAGAACAGATACGAGGACGCCGAGAGCGCCACGAATACCGCGCCACCAAGCGTGTGAATTCGGCTCAAATCTAACCGCGAATTAACCCGCGAATCAAACCCGCGAATTAGGTCGCGTTCCTCTGTATCGTGAGCTACCGCGCCCTAGAGCGTGTGAAGAACAGATACGAGGACGCCGAGAGCGCCACGAATACCGCGCCACCAAGCGTGTGAGTTCGGCTCGAATTAAACCGCGAATCACCCCGCGAATCATACCCGCGAATTAGGTCGCGTTCCTCTGTATCGTGAGCTACCGCGCCCTAGAGCGTGTGAAGAACAGATACGAGGACGCCGAGAGCGCCACGAATACCGCGCCAACAAGCGTGTGAATTCGGCTCAAATCTAACCGCGAATCAAACCCGCGAATTAGGTCGCGTTCCTCTGTATCGTGAGCTACCGCGCCCTAGAGCGTGTGAAGAACAGATACGAGGACGCCGAGAGCGCCACGAATACCGCGCCACCAAGCGTGTGAGTTCGGCTCGAATTAAACCGCGAATCACCCCGCGAATCATACCCGCGAATTAGGTCGCGTTCCGTAGTGTTGTGAGCTGCCGCGCCATTGTGCGTGTGAAGAACAGACACGAGGACGCCGAGAGCGCCACAAATACCGCGCCACCAAGCGTGTGAGTTCGGCTCGAATCTAACCGCGAATTAACCCGCGAATCAAACCCGCGAATTAAGTCGCGTTCCTCTGTATCGTGAGCTACCGCGCCCTAGAACGTGTAAAGAACAGATACGAGGACGCCGAGAGCGCCACGAATACCGCGCCACCAAGCGTGTGAGTTCGGCTCAAATCTAACCGCGAATTAACCCGCGGATCAAACCCGCGAATTAGGTCGCGTTCCTCTGTATCGTGAGCTACCGCGCCCTAGAGCGTGTGAAGAACAGATACGAGGACGCCGAGAGCGCCACGAATACCGCGCCACCAAGCGTGTGAGTTCGGCTCGAATTAAACCGCGAATCACCCCGCGAATCATACCCGCGAATTAGGTCGCGTTCCTCAGTGTTGTGAGCTGCCGCGCCACTGTGCGTGTAAAGAACAGACACGAGGACGCCGAGAGCGCCACGAATACCGCGCCACCAAGCGTGTGAGTTCGGCTCGAATTAAACCGCGAATCACCCCGCGAATCATACCCGCGAATTAGGTCGCGTTCCGTAGTGTTGTGAGCTGCCGCGCCATTGTGCGTGTGAAGAACAGACACGAGGACGCCGAGAGCGCCACAAATACCGCGCCACCAAGCGTGTGAGTTCGGCTCGAATCTAACCGCGAATTAACCCGCGGATCAAACCCGCGAATTAGGTCACGTTCCTCTGTATCGTGAGCTACCGCGCCCTAGAACGTGTAAAGAACAGATACGAGGACGCCGAGAGCGCCACGAATACCGCGCCACCAAGCGTGGGAATTCGGCTCAAATCTAACCGCGAATTAACCCGCGAATCAAACCCGCGAATTAGGTCGCGTTCCTCTGTATCGTGAGCTACCGCGCCCTAGAACGTGTAAAGAACAGATACGAGGACGCCGAGAGCGCCACGAATACCGCGCCACCAAGCGTGTGAGTTCGGCTCAAATCTAACCGCGAATTAACCCGCGAATCAAACCCGCGAATTAGGTCGCGTTCCTCTGTATCGTGAGCTACCGCGCCCTAGAGCGTGTGAAGAACAGATACGAGGACGCCGAGAGCGCCACGAATACCGCGCCACCAAGCGTGTGAGTTCGGCTCGAATTAAACCGCGAATCACCCCGCGAATCATACCCGCGAATTAGGTCGCGTTCCGTAGTGTTGTGAGCTGCCGCGCCATTGTGCGTGTGAAGAACAGACACGAGGACGCCGAGAGCGCCACAAATACCGCGCCACCAAGCGTGTGAGTTCGGCTCGAATCTAACCGCGAATTAACCCGCGAATCAAACCCGCGAATTAAGTCGCGTTCCTCTGTATCGTGAGCTACCGCGCCCTAGAACGTGTAAAGAACAGATACGAGGACGCCGAGAGCGCCACGAATACCGCGCCACCAAGCGTGTGAGTTCGGCTCAAATCTAACCGCGAATTAACCCGCGAATCAAACCCGCGAATTACGTCGCGTTCCTCTGTATCGTGAGCTACCGCGCCCTAGAGCGTGTGAAGAACAGATACGAGGACGCCGAAAGCGCCACGAATACCGCGCCACCAAGCGTGTGAATTCGGCTCAAATCTAACCGCGAATTAACCCGCGAATCAAACCCGCGAATTAGGTCGCGTTCCTCTGTTTTGGGAGCTACCGCGCCCTAGAGCGTGTGAAGAACAGATACGAGGACGCCGAGAGCGCCACGAATACCGCGCCACCAAGCGTGTGCATTCGGCTCAAATCTAACCGCGAATTAACCCGCGAATCAAACCCGCGAATTAGGTCGCGTTCCTCTGTATCGTGAGCTACCGCGCCCTAGAGCGTGTGAAGAACAGATACGAGGACGCCGAGAGCGCCACGAATACCGCGCCACCAAGCGTGTGAGTTCGGCTCGAATTAAACCGCGAATCACCCCGCGAATCATACCCGCGAATTAGGTCGCGTTCCTCAGTGTTGTGAGCTGCCGCGCCACTGTGCGTGTAAAGAACAGACACGAGGACGCCGAGAGCGCCACAAATACCGCGCCACCAAGCGTGTGAGTTCGGCTCGAATCTAACCGCGAATTAACCCGCGGATCAAACCCGCGAATTAGGTCGCGTTCCTCTGTATCGTGAGCTACCGCGCCCTAGAACGTGTAAAGAACAGATACGAGGACGCCGAGAGCGCCACGAATACCGCGCCACCAAGCGTGGGAATTCGGCTCAAATCTAACCGCGAATTAACCCGCGAATCAAACCCGCGAATTAGGTCGCGTTCCTCTGTATCGTGAGCTACCGCGCCCTAGAACGTGTAAAGAACAGATACGAGGACGCCGAGAGCGCCACGAATACCGCGCCACGAAGCGTGTGAATTCGGCTCAAATCTAACCGCGAATTAGGTCGCGTTCCTCTGTATCGTGAGCTACCGCGCCCTAGAGCGTGTGAAGAACAGATACGAGGACGCCGAGAGCGCCACGAATACCGCGCCACCAAGCGTGTGAATTCGGCTCAAATCTAACCGCGAATTAACCCGCGAATCAAACCCGCGAATTAGGTCGCGTTCCTCTGTATCGTGAGCTACCGCGCCCTAGAACGTGTAAAGAACAGATACGAGGACGCCGAAAGCGCCACGAATACCGCGCCACCAAGCGTGTGAATTCGGCTCAAATCTAACCGCGAATTAACCCGCGAATCAAACCCGCGAATTAGGTCGCGTTCCTCTGTATCGTGAGCTACCGCGCCCTAGAGCGTGTGAAGAACAGATACGAGGACGCCGAGAGCGCCACGAATACCGCGCCACCAAGCGTGTGAGTTCGGCTCGAATTAAACCGCGAATCACCCCGCGAATCATACCCGCGAATTAGGTCGCGTTCCGTAGTGTTGTGAGCTGCCGCGCCACTGTGCGTGTGAAGAACAGACACGAGGACGCCGAGAGCGCCACAAATACCGCGCCACCAAGCGTGTGAGTTCGGCTCGAATCTAACCGCGAATTAACCCGCGAATCAAACCCGCGAATTAAGTCGCGTTCCTCTGTATCGTGAGCTACCGCGCCCTAGAACGTGTAAAGAACAGATACGAGGACGCCGAGAGCGCCACGAATACCGCGCCACCAAGCGTGTGAGTTCGGCTCAAATCTAACCGCGAATTAACCCGCGAATCAAACCCGCGAATTACGTCGCGTTCCTCTGTATCGTGAGCTACCGCGCCCTAGAGCGTGTGAAGAACAGATACGAGGACGCCGAAAGCGCCACGAATACCGCGCCACCAAGCGTGTGAATTCGGCTCAAATCTAACCGCGAATTAACCCGCGAATCAAACCCGCGAATTAGGTCGCGTTCCTCTGTTTTGGGAGCTACCGCGCCCTAGAGCGTGTGAAGAACAGATAGGAGGACGCCGAGAGCGCCACGAATACCGCGCCACCAAGCGTGTGAATTCGGCTCAAATCTAACCGCGAATTAACCCGCGAATCAAACCCGCGAATTAGGTCGCGTTCCTCTGTATCGTGAGCTACCGCGCCCTAGAGCGTGTGAAGAACAGATACGAGGACGCCGAGAGCGCCACGAATACCGCGCCACCAAGCGTGTGAGTTCGGCTCGAATTAAACCGCGAATCACTCCGCGAATCATACCCGCGAATTAGGTCGCGTTCCTCAGTGTTGTGAGCTGCCGCGCCACTGTGCGTGTGAAGAACAGACACGAGGACGCCGGGAGCGCCACAAATACCGCGCCACCAAGCGTGTGAGTTCGGCTCGAATCTAACCGCGAATTAACCCGCGGATCAAACCCGCGAATTAGGTCGCGTTCCTCTGTATCGTGAGCTACCGCGCCCTAGAGCGTGTGAAGAACAGATACGAGGACGCCGAGAGCGCCACGAATACCGCGCCACGAAGCGTGTGAATTCGGCTCAAATCTAACCGCGAATTAGGTCGCGTTCCTCTGTATCGTGAGCTACCGCGCCCTAGAGCGTGTGAAGAACAGATACGAGGACGCCGAGAGCGCCACGAATACCGCGCCACCAAGCGTGTGAGTTCGGCTCGAATTAAACCGCGAATCACCCCGCGAATCATACCCGCGAATTAGGTCGCGTTCCGTAGTGTTGTGAGCTGCCGCGCCACTGTGCGTGTGAAGAACAGACACGAGGACGCCGAGAGCGCCACAAATACCGCGCCACCAAGCGTGTGAGTTCGGCTCGAATCTAACCGCGAATTAACCCGCGAATCAAACCCGCGAATTACGTCGCTTTCCTCTGTAGCGTGAGCTACCGCGCCCTAGAGCGTGTGAAGAACAGATACGAGGACGCCGAAAGCGCCACGAATACCGCGCCACCAAGCGTGTGAATTCGGCTCAAATCTAACCGCGAATTAACCCGCGAATCAAACCCGCGAATTAGGTCGCGTTCCTCTGTATCGTGAGCTACCGCGCCCTAGAGCGTGTGAAGAACAGATACGAGGACGCCGAGAGCGCCACGAATACCGCGCCACCAAGCGTGTGAGTTCGGCTCGAATTAAACCGCGAATCACCCCGCGAATCATACCCGCGAATTAGGTCGCGTTCCTCAGTGTTGTGAGCTGCCGCGCCACTGTGCGTGTAAAGAACAGACACGAGGACGCCGAGAGCGCCACAAATACCGCGCCACCAAGCGTGTTAGTTCGGCTCGAATCTAACCGCGAATTAACCCGCGGATCAAACCCGCGAATTAGGTCGCGTTCCTCTGTATCGTGAGCTACCGCGCCCTAGAACGTGTAAAGAACAGATACGAGGACGCCGAGAGCGCCACGAATACCGCGCCACCAAGCGTGTGAATTCGGCTCAAATCTAAACGCGAATTAACCCGCGAATCAAACCCGCGAATTAGGTCGCGTTCCTCTGTATCGTGAGCTACCGCGCCCTAGAACGTGTAAAGAACAGATACGAGGACGCCGAGAGCGCCACGAATACCGCGCCACGAAGCGTGTGAATTCGGCTCAAATCTAACCGCGAATTAACCCGCGAATCAAACCCGCGAATTAGGTCGCGTTCCTCTGTATCGTGAGCTACCGCGCCCTAGAGCGTGTGAAGAACAGATACGAGGACGCCGAGAGCGCCACGAATACCGCGCCACCAAGCGTGTGAGTTCGGCTCGAATTAAACCGCGAATCACCCCGCGAATCATACCCGCGAATTAGGTCGCGTTCCGTAGTGTTGTGAGCTGCCGCGCCACTGTGCGTGTGAAGAACAGACACGAGGACGCCGAGAGCGCCACAAATACCGCGCCACCAAGCGTGTGAGTTTGGCTCGAATCTAACCGCGAATTAACCCGCGAATCAAACCCGCGAATTACGTCGCGTTCCTCTGTATCGTGAGCTACCGCGCCCTAGAGCGTGTGAAGAACAGATACGAGGACGCCGAAAGCGCCACGAATACCGCGCCACCAAGCGTGTGAATTCGGCTCAAATCTAACCGCGAATTAACCCGCGAATCAAACCCGCGAATTAGGTCGCGTTCCTCTGTTTTGGGAGCTACCGCGCCCTAGAGCGTGTGAAGAACAGATACGAGGACGCCGAGAGCGCCACGAATACCGCGCCACCAAGCGTGTGAATTCGGCTCAAATCTAACCGCGAATTAACCCGCGAATCAAACCCGCGAATTAGGTCGCGTTCCTCTGTATCGTGAGCTACCGCGCCCTAGAGCGTGTGAAGAACAGATACGAGGACGCCGAGAGCGCCACGAATACCGCGCCACCAAGCGTGTGAGTTCGGCTCGAATTAAACCGCGAATCACCCCGCGAATCATACCCGCGAATTAGGTCGCGTTCCTCAGTGTTGTGAGCTGCCGCGCCACTGTGCGTGTAAAGAACAGACACGAGGACGCCGAGAGCGCCACAAATACCGCGCCACCAAGCGTGTGAGTTCGGCTCGAATCTAACCGCGAATTAACCCGCGGATCAAACCCGCGAATTAGGTCGCGTTCCTCTGTATCGTGAGCTACCGCGCCCTAGAACGTGTAAAGAACAGATACGAGGACGCCGAGAGCGCCACGAATACCGCGCCACCAAGCGTGTGAATTCGGCTCAAATCTAAACGCGAATTAACCCGCGAATCAAACCCGCGAATTAGGTCGCGTTCCTCTGTATCGTGAGCTACCGCGCCCTAGAACGTGTAAAGAACAGATACGAGGACGCCGAGAGCGCCACGAATACCGCGCCACGAAGCGTGTGAATTCGGCTCAAATCTAACCGCGAATTAACCCGCGAATCAAACCCGCGAATTAGGTCGCGTTCCTCTGTATCGTGAGCTACCGCGCCCTAGAGCGTGTGAAGAACAGATACGAGGACGCCGAGAGCGCCACGAATACCGCGCCACCAAGCGTGTGAGTTCGGCTCGAATTAAACCGCGAATCACCCCGCGAATCATACCCGCGAATTAGGTCGCGTTCCGTAGTGTTGTGAGCTGCCGCGCCACTGTGCGTGTGAAGAACAGACACGAGGACGCCGAGAGCGCCACAAATACCGCGCCACCAAGCGTGTGAGTTCGGCTCGAATCTAACCGCGAATTAACCCGCGAATCAAACCCGCGAATTACGTCGCGTTCCTCTGTATCGTGAGCTACCGCGCCCTAGAGCGTGTGAAGAACAGATACGAGGACGCCGAAAGCGCCACGAATACCGCGCCACCAAGCGTGTGAATTCGGCTCAAATCTAACCGCGAATTAACCCGCGAATCAAACCCGCGAATTAGGTCGCGTTCCTCTGTTTTGGGAGCTACCGCGCCCTAGAGCGTGTGAAGAACAGATACGAGGACGCCGAGAGCGCCACGAATACCGCGCCACCAAGCGTGTGAATTCGGCTCAAATCTAACCGCGAATTAACCCGCGAATCAAACCCGCGAATTAGGTCGCGTTCCTCTGTATCGTGAGCTACCGCGCCCTAGAGCGTGTGAAGAACAGATACGAGGACGCCGAGAGCGCCACGAATACCGCGCCACCAAGCGTGTGAGTTCGGCTCGAATTAAACCGCGAATCACCCCGCGAATCATACCCGCGAATTAGGTCGCGTTCCTCAGTGTTGTGAGCTGCCGCGCCACTGTGCGTGTAAAGAACAGACACGAGGACGCCGAGAGCGCCACAAATACCGCGCCACCAAGCGTGTGAGTTCGGCTCGAATCTAACCGCGAATTAACCCGCGGATCAAACCCGCGAATTAGGTCGCGTTCCTCTGTATCGTGAGCTACCGCGCCCTAGAACGTGTAAAGAACAGATACGAGGACGCCGAGAGCGCCACGAATACCGCGCCACCAAGCGTGGGAATTCGGCTCAAATCTAACCGCGAATTAACCCGCGAATTAGGTCGCGTTCCTCTGTATCGTGAGCTACCGCGCCCTAGAACGTGTAAAGAACAGATACGAGGACGCCGAGAGCGCCACGAATACCGCGCCACCAAGCGTGTGAGTTCGGCTCAAATCTAACCGCGAATTAACCCGCGAATCAAACCCGCGAATTAGGTCGCGTTCCTCTGTATCGTGAGCTACCGCGCCCTAGAGCGTGTGAAGAACAGATACGAGGACGCCGAGAGCGCCACGAATACCGCGCCAACAAGCGTGTGAATTCGGCTCAAATCTAACCGCGAATCAAACCCGCGAATTAGGTCGCGTTCCTCTGTATCGTGAGCTACCGCGCCCTAGAGCGTGTGAAGAACAGATACGAGGACGCCGAGAGCGCCACGAATACCGCGCCACCAAGCGTGTGAGTTCGGCTCGAATTAAACCGCGAATCACCCCGCGAATCATACCCGCGAATTAGGTCGCGTTCCGTAGTGTTGTGAGCTGCCGCGCCATTGTGCGTGTGAAGAACAGACACGAGGACGCCGAGAGCGCCACAAATACCGCGCCACCAAGCGTGTGAGTTCGGCTCGAATCTAACCGCGAATTAACCCGCGAATCAAACCCGCGAATTAAGTCGCGTTCCTCTGTATCGTGAGCTACCGCGCCCTAGAACGTGTAAAGAACAGATACGAGGACGCCGAGAGCGCCACGAATACCGCGCCACCAAGCGTGGGAATTCGGCTCAAATCTAACCGCGAATTAACCCGCGAATCAAACCCGCGAATTAGGTCGCGTTCCTCTGTATCGTGAGCTACCGCGCCCTAGAACGTGTAAAGAACAGATACGAGGACGCCGAGAGCGCCACGAATACCGCGCCACCAAGCGTGTGAGTTCGGCTCAAATCTAACCGCGAATTAACCCGCGAATCAAACCCGCGAATTACGTCGCGTTCCTCTGTATCGTGAGCTACCGCGCCCTAGAGCGTGTGAAGAACAGATACGAGGACGCCGAAAGCGCCACGAATACCGCGCCACCAAGCGTGTGAATTCGGCTCAAATCTAACCGCGAATTAACCCGCGAATCAAACCCGCGAATTAGGTCGCGTTCCTCTGTATCGTGAGCTACCGCGCCCTAGAGCGTGTGAAGAACAGATACGAGGACGCCGAGAGCGCCACGAATACCGCGCCACCAAGCGTGTGAGTTCGGCTCGAATTAAACCGCGAATCACCCCGCGAATCATACCCGCGAATTAGGTCGCGTTCCGTAGTGTTGTGAGCTGCCGCGCCATTGTGCGTGTGAAGAACAGACACGAGGACGCCGAGAGCGCCACAAATACCGCGCCACCAAGCGTGTGAGTTCGGCTCGAATCTAACCGCGAATTAACCCGCGAATCAAACCCGCGAATTAAGTCGCGTTCCTCTGTATCGTGAGCTACCGCGCCCTAGAACGTGTAAAGAACAGATACGAGGACGCCGAGAGCGCCACGAATACCGCGCCACCAAGCGTGTGAGTTCGGCTCAAATCTAACCGCGAATTAACCCGCGAATCAAACCCGCGAATTACGTCGCGTTCCTCTGTATCGTGACCTACCGCGCCCTAGAGCGTGTGAAGAACAGATACGAAGACGCCGAAAGCGCCACGAATACCGCGCCACCAAGCGTGTGAATTCGGCTCAAATCTAACCGCGAATTAACCCGCGAATCAAACCCGCGAATTAGGTCGCGTTCCTCTGTTTTGGGAGCTACCGCGCCCTAGAGCGTGTGAAGAACAGATACGAGGACGCCGAGAGCGCCACGAATACCGCGCCACCAAGCGTGTGAATTCGGCTCAAATCTAACCGCGAATTAACCCGCGAATCAAACCCGCGAATTAGGTCGCGTTCCTCTGTATCGTGAGCTACCGCGCCCTAGAGCGTGTGAAGAACAGATACGAGGACGCCGAGAGCGCCACGAATACCGCGCCACCAAGCGTGTGAGTTCGGCTCGAATTAAACCGCGAATCACCCCGCGAATCATACCCGCGAATTAGGTCGCGTTCCTCAGTGTTGTGAGCTGCCGCGCCACTGTGCGTGTAAAGAACAGACACGAGGACGCCGAGAGCGCCACAAATACCGCGCCACCAAGCGTGTGAGTTCGGCTCGAATCTAACCGCGAATTAACCCGCGGATCAAACCCGCGAATTAGGTCGCGTTCCTCTGTATCGTGAGCTACCGCGCCCTAGAACGTGTAAAGAACAGATACGAGGACGCCGAGAGCGCCACGAATACCGCGCCACCAAGCGTGGGAATTCGGCTCAAATCTAACCGCGAATTAACCCGCGAATCAAACCCGCGAATTAGGTCGCGTTCCTCTGTATCGTGAGCTACCGCGCCCTAGAACGTGTAAAGAACAGATACGAGGACGCCGAGAGCGCCACGAATACCGCGCCACGAAGCGTGTGAATTCGGCTCAAATCTAACCGCGAATTAGGTCGCGTTCCTCTGTATCGTGAGCTACCGCGCCCTAGAGCGTGTGAAGAACAGATACGAGGACGCCGAGAGCGCCACGAATACCGCGCCACCAAGCGTGTGAATTCGGCTCAAATCTAACCGCGAATTAACCCGCGAATCAAACCCGCGAATTAGGTCGCGTTCCTCTGTATCGTGAGCTACCGCGCCCTAGAACGTGTAAAGAACAGATACGAGGACGCCGAAAGCGCCACGAATACCGCGCCACCAAGCGTGTGAATTCGGCTCAAATCTAACCGCGAATTAACCCGCGAATCAAACCCGCGAATTAGGTCGCGTTCCTCTGTATCGTGAGCTACCGCGCCCTAGAGCGTGTGAAGAACAGATACGAGGACGCCGAGAGCGCCACGAATACCGCGCCACCAAGCGTGTGAGTTCGGCTCGAATTAAACCGCGAATCACCCCGCGAATCATACCCGCGAATTAGGTCGCGTTCCGTAGTGTTGTGAGCTGCCGCGCCACTGTGCGTGTGAAGAACAGACACGAGGACGCCGAGAGCGCCACAAATACCGCGCCACCAAGCGTGTGAGTTCGGCTCGAATCTAACCGCGAATTAACCCGCGAATCAAACCCGCGAATTAAGTCGCGTTCCTCTGTATCGTGAGCTACCGCGCCCTAGAACGTGTAAAGAACAGATACGAGGACGCCGAGAGCGCCACGAATACCGCGCCACCAAGCGTGTGAGTTCGGCTCAAATCTAACCGCGAATTAACCCGCGAATCAAACCCGCGAATTACGTCGCGTTCCTCTGTATCGTGAGCTACCGCGCCCTAGAGCGTGTGAAGAACAGATACGAGGACGCCGAAAGCGCCACGAATACCGCGCCACCAAGCGTGTGAATTCGGCTCAAATCTAACCGCGAATTAACCCGCGAATCAAACCCGCGAATTAGGTCGCGTTCCTCTGTTTTGGGAGCTACCGCGCCCTAGAGCGTGTGAAGAACAGATACGAGGACGCCGAGAGCGCCACGAATACCGCGCCACCAAGCGTGTGAATTCGGCTCAAATCTAACCGCGAATTAACCCGCGAATCAAACCCGCGAATTAGGTCGCGTTCCTCTGTATCGTGAGCTACCGCGCCCTAGAGCGTGTGAAGAACAGATACGAGGACGCCGAGAGCGCCACGAATACCGCGCCACCAAGCGTGTGAGTTCGGCTCGAATTAAACCGCGAATCACCCCGCGAATCATACCCGCGAATTAGGTCGCGTTCCTCAGTGTTGTGAGCTGCCGCGCCACTGTGCGTGTGAAGAACAGACACGAGGACGCCGAGAGCGCCACAAATACCGCGCCACCAAGCGTGTGAGTTCGGCTCGAATCTAACCGCGAATTAACCCGCGGATCAAACCCGCGAATTAGGTCGCGTTCCTCTGTATCGTGAGCTACCGCGCCCTAGAGCGTGTGAAGAACAGATACGAGGACGCCGAGAGCGCCACGAATACCGCGCCACGAAGCGTGTGAATTCGGCTCAAATCTAACCGCGAATTAGGTCGCGTTCCTCTGTATCGTGAGCTACCGCGCCCTAGAGCGTGTGAAGAACAGATACGAGGACGCCGAGAGCGCCACGAATACCGCGCCACCAAGCGTGTGAGTTCGGCTCGAATTAAACCGCGAATCACCCCGCGAATCATACCCGCGAATTAGGTCGCGTTCCGTAGTGTTGTGAGCTGCCGCGCCACTGTGCGTGTGAAGAACAGACACGAGGACGCCGAGAGCGCCACAAATACCGCGCCACCAAGCGTGTGAGTTCGGCTCGAATCTAACCGCGAATTAACCCGCGAATCAAACCCGCGAATTACGTCGCGTTCCTCTGTATCGTGAGCTACCGCGCCCTAGAGCGTGTGAAGAACAGATACGAGGACGCCGAAAGCGCCACGAATACCGCGCCACCAAGCGTGTGAATTCGGCTCAAATCTAACCGCGAATTAACCCGCGAATCAAACCCGCGAATTAGGTCGCGTTCCTCTGTTTTGGGAGCTACCGCGCCCTAGAGCGTGTGAAGAACAGATACGAGGACGCCGAGAGCGCCACGAATACCGCGCCACCAAGCGTGTGAATTCGGCTCAAATCTAACCGCGAATTAACCCGCGAATCAAACCCGCGAATTAGGTCGCGTTCCTCTGTATCGTGAGCTACCGCGCCCTAGAACGTGTAAAGAACAGATACGAGGACGCCGAGAGCGCCACGAATACCGCGCCACGAAGCGTGTGAATTCGGCTCAAATCTAACCGCGAATTAGGTCGCGTTCCTCTGTATCGTGAGCTACCGCGCCCTAGAGCGTGTGAAGAACAGATACGAGGACGCCGAGAGCGCCACGAATACCGCGCCACCAAGCGTGTGAGTTCGGCTCGAATTAAACCGCGAATCACCCCGCGAATCATACCCGCGAATTAGGTCGCGTTCCTCAGTGTTGTGAGCTGCCGCGCCACTGTGCGTGTGAAGAACAGACACGAGGACGCCGAGAGCGCCACAAATACCGCGCCACCAAGCGTGTGAGTTCGGCTCGAATCTAACCGCGAATTAACCCGCGGATCAAACCCGCGAATTAGGTCGCGTTCCTCTGTATCGTGAGCTACCGCGCCCTAGAGCGTGTGAAGAACAGATACGAGGACGCCGAGAGCGCCACGAATACCGCGCCACGAAGCGTGTGAATTCGGCTCAAATCTAACCGCGAATTAGGTCGCGTTCCTCTGTATCGTGAGCTACCGCGCCCTAGAGCGTGTGAAGAACAGATACGAGGACGCCGAGAGCGCCACGAATACCGCGCCACCAAGCGTGTGAGTTCGGCTCGAATTAAACCGCGAATCACCCCGCGAATCATACCCGCGAATTAGGTCGCGTTCCGTAGTGTTGTGAGCTGCCGCGCCACTGTGCGTGTGAAGAACAGACACGAGGACGCCGAGAGCGCCACAAATACCGCGCCACCAAGCGTGTGAGTTCGGCTCGAATCTAACCGCGAATTAACCCGCGAATCAAACCCGCGAATTACGTCGCGTTCCTCTGTATCGTGAGCTACCGCGCCCTAGAGCGTGTGAAGAACAGATACGAGGACGCCGAAAGCGCCACGAATACCGCGCCACCAAGCGTGTGAATTCGGCTCAAATCTAACCGCGAATTAACCCGCGAATCAAACCCGCGAATTAGGTCGCGTTCCTCTGTTTTGGGAGCTACCGCGCCCTAGAGCGTGTGAAGAACAGATACGAGGACGCCGAGAGCGCCACGAATACCGCGCCACCAAGCGTGTGAATTCGGCTCAAATCTAACCGCGAATTAACCCGCGAATCAAACCCGCGAATTAGGTCGCGTTCCTCTGTATCGTGAGCTACCGCGCCCTAGAGCGTGTGAAGAACAGATACGAGGACGCCGAGAGCGCCACGAATACCGCGCCACCAAGCGTGTGAATTCGGCTCAAATCTAACCGCGAATTAACCCGCGAATCAAACCCGCGAATTAGGTCGCGTTCCTCTGTATCGTGAGCTACCGCGCCCTAGAGCGTGTGAAGAACAGATACGAGGACGCCGAGAGCGCCACAAATACCGCGCCACCAAGCGTGTGAGTTCGGCTCGAATCTAACCGCGAATTAACCCGCGGATCAAACCCGCGAATTAGGTCGCGTTCCTCTGTATCGTGAGCTACCGCGCCCTAGAACGTGTAAAGAACAGATACGAGGACGCCGAGAGCGCCACGAATACCGCGCCACCAAGCGTGTGAATTCGGCTCAAATCTAAACGCGAATTAACCCGCGAATCAAACCCGCGAATTAGGTCGCGTTCCTCTGTATCGTGAGCTACCGCGCCCTAGAACGTGTAAAGAACAGATACGAGGACGCCGAGAGCGCCACGAATACCGCGCCACGAAGCGTGTGAATTCGGCTCAAATCTAACCGCGAATTAACCCGCGAATCAAACCCGCGAATTAGGTCGCGTTCCTCTGTATCGTGAGCTACCGCGCCCTAGAGCGTGTGAAGAACAGATACGAGGACGCCGAGAGCGCCACGAATACCGCGCCACCAAGCGTGTGAGTTCGGCTCGAATTAAACCGCGAATCACCCCGCGAATCATACCCGCGAATTAGGTCGCGTTCCGTAGTGTTGTGAGCTGCCGCGCCACTGTGCGTGTGAAGAACAGACACGAGGACGCCGAGAGCGCCACAAATACCGCGCCACCAAGCGTGTGAGTTCGGCTCGAATCTAACCGCGAATTAACCCGCGAATCAAACCCGCGAATTAGGTCGCGTTCCTCTGTTTTGGGAGCTACCGCGCCCTAGAGCGTGTGAAGAACAGATACGAGGACGCCGAGAGCGCCACGAATACCGCGCCACCAAGCGTGTGAATTCGGCTCAAATCTAACCGCGAATTAACCCGCGAATCAAACCCGCGAATTAGGTCGCGTTCCTCTGTATCGTGAGCTACCGCGCCCTAGAGCGTGTGAAGAACAGATACGAGGACGCCGAGAGCGCCACGAATACCGCGCCACCAAGCGTGTGAATTCGGCTCAAATCTAACCGCGAATTAACCCGCGAATCAAACCCGCGAATTAGGTCGCGTTCCTCTGTATCGTGAGCTACCGCGCCCTAGAGCGTGTGAAGAACAGATACGAGGACGCCGAGAGCGCCACGAATACCGCGCCACCAAGCGTGTGAATTCGGCTCAAATCTAACCGCGAATTAACCCGCGAATCAAACCCGCGAATTAGGTCGCGTTCCTCTGTATCGTGAGCTACCGCGCCCTAGAGCGTGTGAAGAACAGATACGAGGACGCCGAGAGCGCCACAAATACCGCGCCACCAAGCGTGTGAGTTCGGCTCGAATCTAACCGCGAATTAACCCGCGGATCAAACCCGCGAATTAGGTCGCGTTCCTCTGTATCGTGAGCTACCGCGCCCTAGAACGTGTAAAGAACAGATACGAGGACGCCGAGAGCGCCACGAATACCGCGCCACCAAGCGTGTGAATTCGGCTCAAATCTAAACGCGAATTAACCCGCGAATCAAACCCGCGAATTACGTCGCGTTCCTCTGTATCGTGAGCTACCGCGCCCTAGAGCGTGTGAAGAACAGATACGAGGACGCCGAAAGCGCCACGAATACCGCGCCACCAAGCGTGTGAATTCGGCTCAAATCTAACCGCGAATTAACCCGCGAATCAAACCCGCGAATTAGGTCGCGTTCCTCTGTTTTGGGAGCTACCGCGCCCTAGAGCGTGTGAAGAACAGATACGAGGACGCCGAGAGCGCCACGAATACCGCGCCACCAAGCGTGTGAATTCGGCTCGAATTAAACCGCGAATCACCCCGCGAATCATACCCGCGAATTAGGTCGCGTTCCTCTGTATCGTGAGCTACCGCGCCCTAGAGCGTGTGAAGAACAGATACGAGGACGCCGAGAGCGCCACGAATACCGCGCCAACAAGCGTGTGAATTCGGCTCAAATCTAACCGCGAATCAAACCCGCGAATTAGGTCGCGTTCCTCTGTATCGTGAGCTACCGCGCCCTAGAGCGTGTGAAGAACAGATACGAGGACGCCGAGAGCGCCACAAATACCGCGCCACCAAGCGTGTGAGTTCGGCTCGAATCTAACCGCGAATTAACCCGCGGATCAAACCCGCGAATTAGGTCGCGTTCCTCTGTATCGTGAGCTACCGCGCCCTAGAACGTGTAAAGAACAGATACGAGGACGCCGAGAGCGCCACGAATACCGCGCCACCAAGCGTGTGAATTCGGCTCAAATCTAAACGCGAATTAACCCGCGAATCAAACCCGCGAATTAGGTCGCGTTCCTCTGTATCGTGAGCTACCGCGCCCTAGAACGTGTAAAGAACAGATACGAGGACGCCGAGAGCGCCACGAATACCGCGCCACGAAGCGTGTGAATTCGGCTCAAATCTAACCGCGAATTAACCCGCGAATCAAACCCGCGAATTAGGTCGCGTTCCTCTGTATCGTGAGCTACCGCGCCCTAGAGCGTGTGAAGAACAGATACGAGGACGCCGAGAGCGCCACGAATACCGCGCCACCAAGCGTGTGAGTTCGGCTCGAATTAAACCGCGAATCACCCCGCGAATCATACCCGCGAATTAGGTCGCGTTCCGTAGTGTTGTGAGCTGCCGCGCCACTGTGCGTGTGAAGAACAGACACGAGGACGCCGAGAGCGCCACAAATACCGCGCCACCAAGCGTGTGAGTTCGGCTCGAATCTAACCGCGAATTAACCCGCGAATCAAACCCGCGAATTAGGTCGCGTTCCTCTGTTTTGGGAGCTACCGCGCCCTAGAGCGTGTGAAGAACAGATACGAGGACGCCGAGAGCGCCACGAATACCGCGCCACCAAGCGTGTGAATTCGGCTCAAATCTAACCGCGAATTAACCCGCGAATCAAACCCGCGAATTAGGTCGCGTTCCTCTGTATCGTGAGCTACCGCGCCCTAGAGCGTGTGAAGAACAGATACGAGGACGCCGAGAGCGCCACGAATACCGCGCCACCAAGCGTGTGAATTCGGCTCAAATCTAACCGCGAATTAACCCGCGAATCAAACCCGCGAATTAGGTCGCGTTCCTCTGTATCGTGAGCTACCGCGCCCTAGAGCGTGTGAAGAACAGATACGAGGACGCCGAGAGCGCCACGAATACCGCGCCACCAAGCGTGTGAATTCGGCTCAAATCTAACCGCGAATTAACCCGCGAATCAAACCCGCGAATTAGGTCGCGTTCCTCTGTATCGTGAGCTACCGCGCCCTAGAGCGTGTGAAGAACAGATACGAGGACGCCGAGAGCGCCACAAATACCGCGCCACCAAGCGTGTGAGTTCGGCTCGAATCTAACCGCGAATTAACCCGCGGATCAAACCCGCGAATTAGGTCGCGTTCCTCTGTATCGTGAGCTACCGCGCCCTAGAACGTGTAAAGAACAGATACGAGGACGCCGAGAGCGCCACGAATACCGCGCCACCAAGCGTGTGAGTTCGGCTCGAATTAAACCGCGAATCACCCCGCGAATCATACCCGCGAATTAGGTCGCGTTCCTCTGTATCGTGAGCTACCGCGCCCTAGAGCGTGTGAAGAACAGATACGAGGACGCCGAGAGCGCCACGAATACCGCGCCAACAAGCGTGTGAATTCGGCTCAAATCTAACCGCGAATCAAACCCGCGAATTAGGTCGCGTTCCTCTGTATCGTGAGCTACCGCGCCCTAGAGCGTGTGAAGAACAGATACGAGGACGCCGAGAGCGCCACGAATACCGCGCCACCAAGCGTGTGAGTTCGGCTCGAATTAAACCGCGAATCACCCCGCGAATCATACCCGCGAATTAGGTCGCGTTCCGTAGTGTTGTGAGCTGCCGCGCCATTGTGCGTGTGAAGAACAGACACGAGGACGCCGAGAGCGCCACAAATACCGCGCCACCAAGCGTGTGAGTTCGGCTCGAATCTAACCGCGAATTAACCCGCGAATCAAACCCGCGAATTAAGTCGCGTTCCTCTGTATCGTGAGCTACCGCGCCCTAGAACGTGTAAAGAACAGATACGAGGACGCCGAGAGCGCCACGAATACCGCGCCACCAAGCGTGTGAGTTCGGCTCAAATCTAACCGCGAATTAACCCGCGGATCAAACCCGCGAATTAGGTCGCGTTCCTCTGTATCGTGAGCTACCGCGCCCTAGAGCGTGTGAAGAACAGATACGAGGACGCCGAGAGCGCCACGAATACCGCGCCACCAAGCGTGTGAGTTCGGCTCGAAAATAACCGCGAATCACCCCGCGAATCGAACCCGCGAATTAAACCGCGGAATCACTCGCGCATCGAACAGCGGGTCTTACCACGAATAGAAGCGTAACACTTTAATTTTCTATTTCTATAAATAGTGTAATTCTTAATATTTATTTACATTTAATAGGTACTAAAATGATAAATTGTATAATAAATTAAACAATATTTGTATTTGACATTAATTAAAAAGGAAATTACCTAAATATGTTTTGATATGATGCTCTACTTGGTTTTTTTATCATTGTAAAATTAAACTATCAAACATATATTTTACAACTTCTAAACTTCTATGTTTGTAAATTTTTTTAAATAAAAATTTCTTGTAATTATATATTATATATATATATAATAATTATATATTATATATTAATTATATATTAAATAACATTTATATTAATATTTTTATATATAATACATATAATATATTTTTAATAAATGAATATTTGGTTTTTTAAACATTGTAAGAATTAAAATTTTGATAAATGAGAATTTTCTGTTTAATTATTAAATTACTTTATTTAAAAATTTTACAATACGTGAGTCTCGGAAATCGAAATTAACACAAGTGAAATTGATCTAAAGTGAATAAAAGATAAAGTCAAAGATTTTGTTAATTATACCTATTTTTGAAGTTTAGATACCGTAAAACAGGGTAATGTCGCTCAAATTTTCATGTTTTTTTTAAAAAAGTATACGAAAAAGTTAATAATAAATTTTGGTACTGAAAATATATAATCTCTGACTCTTCCTTTTTAATATTCTTTTTAATTTTCTAAATCATGTTAGGGATATAGGAAATAAGATTATTAGATGATTTTAACATAAAATATTTTAAATATAGGTTTCACAAGCGACTTTTACACACTACTTGTTCAATGAGCAAAATAGACATCTTTAAATAAATATTATTTTTATTAAAACTTGACTATAATTCTACTTTAAAATACCCTTGAGACATATTTTGATACTTTTCTTAACATTAGCAATTGCAAATTTTATATTTTTCTTCCTAGAAATAACAATAAATAATTTTTGAAAAAAAAAGTTTCCACTGAGCGAAGTTACACTACATGAGCGAAGTTAATTGTTAAATTTGTAGACATTATATATAATAATTTTTAAAATATCTACAAGTTATTTTCATAACAAGACCTTTAAGTTTTATTTAATTAATGAACTGCATAATTATAACTTTATACATTAAATAAAACTTTTTTTTAAATTAAAAAACTATTTGACATTAATATAATATTTTGGTCATACTTTTTAGAATTTAAAATACAAAATAAGTTCTAAATTAACATTTTGAATTTGATTCACAGATTATTGCAAGACAAAAAAGAAAGATTTAATAGAGATTACCAAAATTTTGAAACTTGATTTATATAAAAAATTGATCAAGGAAGGAAGCAATAATTATATTGCGGCGTAAGAGTTTAGTTTAGGTAAAATCGCGTCTTGTATATTTCAAAAGAATATTAAATTAATCTTAAGGTTAAAACTATGATCGTGATTGTATCGTTAAATGTAATTATAATTAGCGAAATAAGTAAACTCTATAGGAAATAAATCTGTAATTAATATGAAGGAAATCTTTTTATTTTTTGGTTGAATAGAAAATATCATCTAGTTGGCAAAACTTTACCATGCTGGTTGTCGAGGCGCGCTGATCTCAAGAATTCGAGCTCAGCGCCTTGTCATCCAGCATGGTAAAGTTTTTCCACGTGCTATGTATAATACTACTCAACTTTCTGGCAATCGAGGAATCGCCCTCCAACCATCAAATTACCATGCCAATTACCATTACCATAATAATTGATAAAAAATTATTATTGATAAATGGAAAAAAATGTATGTTGAAGAAAATAATTACAAATTTGTTTAATCTTCTATGTCTTCGTAATTATTCATTTATTTTCTTTAAATTACATTTTTTCAAATAATAATTTGATCAATATTCAAATATTTTTTAATTGTTTCTTTCGTTCTATTAATTTTTTTAATGTCTAATTATATTAATGCAAATCTCAATTATCCATTTTAATATTTTAAATTATTCTTATTATTATTATTATTAATTATTATTTTAATAATTTTAAATTTATTTTGTTGAAATATTAATTTTATTGTTCAATTATTCTCTTTATTTTTTAAATGAATTCTTTTTTAATTTATTTCTTCTTGAATTAATTTTTCTAATTCTTATTTATTTTCTCAAAATTTAAATCACATTTTGCTTTCTTTGTTTCAATCATTTTATTAAATTTTAATTTTCTTTCTGAATTGGCAACTGTACTTTTCAATATATTTCCAATGATTGTCTTCGATTTTCAATTATTTTCTTCAATTTTCCAATCATTTCCTTAGTTTTTAATTATTTACGCTATTTTGTTCATTTATAAAACTTGTTTTAATCTACATTAGCTCTAAATGGTCACTAGAAACTTTTTAACATTTAGAACTAGTTTTTAAATTCTTCAATAATTTTTCGTGTCTGTTCCGAATTTTTTACAATCAAAAACTTTCAAAATTAATCGAATACAAAATTTGTCGCTTTAAAAAATTATAGGATTCAAAAATGTTCTTCTTTTTAATTATTATTTTCTTGTTAATTCATATTATTTATTGAGTTTTAGTGTCATTTGTCATTTATTGACTTCTTAGTATTAAAAAAAAAATAATAAAAAGAGAAGAATTACATTATTGCGAATGTGCACTGTTGATTATTGTTTTTTATTGGTTAAAAGATACAAGTGAGAGTCTCCATTGGGCCAATTAGTATGAAGATTGATAAATGGTTTGCTTAGGGCTGCAATTTAAAACAAGCTTTTGCACAGTGACAGGTGTTTAGAAGTGTTCTTAATACTCAGTTGTTTAAAGTGACAATTATAAATTAACTGACATGTTTGCACGACCCTGATGAATTGTCATTTTATTATATTAATAACTCACTCGGAAAAATAGTTCTGGAATCGGACTCTTTATAAAGAGTCATTTTTTAATGGTTCTAAATTCAATTATCCCACACAGCACCAGAAATTCCCTGAATTTCCCCTGAATATTGGTCCACATTTCCCGAATATTCGAACCTTATATTCAGGGAAGTTTCGTGGAAGCATCAAAATGTCCGCCATAAAGAATATTGGACGCTAAATTTCCCTGAAAATGTATTTCTAATTTTCAGGAAATTTCCGCATCTAATATTCCTAGAATATTCAGCGAAAGTTAAAAAAAATTTCCAAAATTTTTTTGACCTGGTAATTGATAAAAATTGTATGTCATATTTGGCACCCGTAGGATTTTAGAACATTAAAAACTACTGCGCAGCCGTAAGTGTCACAGAAACCAAGTTCGACCATTGCGCATCTTGTACAGAAGATTTACGAATACTGTGAATATTGAAGGGATATTAGATGCGGAAATTCCCTGAAAATTAGAAATACATTTTCAGGGAAATTTAGCGTCCAATATTCTTTATGGCGGACATTTTGATGCTTCCACGAAACTTCCCTGAATATTAGGTTCGAATATTCGGGAAATGTGAACCAATATTCAGGGGAAATTCAGGGAATTTCTGGTGCTGTGTGGGATTCTTATTTTATTTAAATTTTCTTAATTTGATTCCAATAGTTCCAACTTAATTTTAATAGACCCCACTTTAATTTTAATAGTCCCATCTTAATTTTAATAGTTTCAATTCAATTTGAATTAACAATCGATTTGGCTCATTATAGAAATGTCAGAAGTTGAGGTTATGTTTTGATATCATTTTCTTGTTTTCAAAAACTGTAATCTAATTTGAATACTTTTTATATAAACTAACCAGAACCAGTTTATTGCCATTAGAGAAAAATTTAAAAAACATTTTTAAATATAAATAAGTTTATATACAATAGATTCAAGAATTTTTTTGATTTTCTTCGTTTCAAAATTCCCGCTATTTTATCCTAGGTTCGCATTATTCAATCAGGTTTGGTTAGGCGTGTAACAAAAGTGACAAGGTTTCTCATTTATTTCTAATATTTCATTTAAATTACTATTAAAGAATAAACTACTTTTGTGTTAAAATATATTTAATTTAAAAAATACATATCAAGGAATTATATAACGAGGAGAAAAATTACGGGATTCCACAATTTATATTCTTTGAATAGGAAACGATTATCTATTATTGGCATGTGGTAATTTTTACGTAAATTTTTATCTTTAGTACAAAAATACTTATAGTAAATAAGAGGGTAATTTTACGCTCATTTTTCTGATTGTGTTAATTAATTGAATAGGTTAGCTTCGTTTTAGTGTTAAACATTTTATTAATTATTTCAGCCTGAAATAATTACTTGAAAATTTTTTCCATCTACTATTGGTCGGCCTCCATCTTATTTTATTAGTATAAAAAATCTCAAACAATCACATTTGCTTTTAATTGCGCAGACAATTTTCCGAGAAAATTTCATTCTTAAATTCGAGCCGATTGACACAAGAATCGACTTGTATCAATGAAGTGTCAATGATAATGTGCATTCGGCGAAATCAACAAGAATCTAATTGTACGTTCCCATTATCTTGCGTCACTTTTAACCCCGCTGTGATCTAGAAACGACTATTAATGAGAAGTGAGCCGATTCAAAGACATAATATGCATGCATGCTTATTATTGCATGCCAGTGAATTGCAGTAATTAGGACAGTTCTTCGCGATATGTAAATGCAATTGTCGAATTCTAAGTAATTGCGTGCACACATTAATTATTTCAAAGAAATTTCATCACTTGTAAACCAGGGAAAATAATAACACTTAAATAATCATTTCTTGGCATTGGATGCAATTTTCAAAATCAATCTCTGTCGATTGATTCATTAATACTTTAAAATAGTTTTTTCTCGCAGAACTATATATACTGAATCAAAAGGAATATCTTGATAAAAAGTTCATTTGTAACTAGATGACATTGTGTTTTTTATAATTTGATACATGTCAAAACTAAAGAAATATTACCGAGACTTACTCATGAGAAGAATGCATTCATAGGATCCCAGAGAAACATGCCATACGATATCTGAGTTGTTGATTCGAAGAAAATTTAATTCGTACGTGACCATACCATTAACAAGTTTAACCTGAGGCACCAATTATAAGAAAATTGTGTAATTTTTAAATATTGATCATTATGGAGAAAATGTAAATAATTGGTATTTTTTCTTATTTTGAATCATTTTTATTATTGAATTTATTTTCGGAACCTAAAGCTCACACAACACTAGTATATTATTCCTAAACAAAATCAAGTTGTTAACGCAAATATAATTTTTAAAATTAACATGTTTAACATTAAGGAGAAGATTATTAATAAAATAATGCCAATCGCACTGAAACGTTTTAATCCATTTCAATCATCTTTCTTAATAGAAGTCACCTGCTAAATTTCTGACTGGTCCAATACCGAAACTTGGGTTCCATGAAGATACACACTTCATAATTACAAGCTTTTTTGATTCGTCGACCTTGAATGTCATACAATTTTGGCTGCAGCAATCAGAATTATTTTTACACTAGAAATTCAACAAATAATTAATTTAATTTAATTAGTGAAACAACTTTTATACTTAAAACTTAATTTGGTCAAACAATGTCCTGCAAGAAGGCTAATATTGAAAAGAATTAAAAAATATGAATAATATACAGGCTGCGCAGTGACACACTTTTTTACTTCTTTGATACTTTTTTTTGGTCAAGGCTACTTATTTACTACTAATTTTGGACTAAAGATACCAAATGCTACTTTTTTTTAAGAATAATGTAAAAAGATTAACAGAATTCAAGAATTTCAGTTTCTTAGTCAATTTTTTAATTTCTAAAAGCCCGCCAAGTATCAAATAAACCGAGAATATTCTCCTAACGGAAAATTATGAACAGCGTTTTATATAAATTATAAAAATTGTTATTTCTTATATCCAAGTTATCAATAATTGTCAATATTTTAACTATAATATTTAAAAAAAATATAGGCAAATTTGACAAATTAATTACAAAAAAAATAATGAAAACGATTAAAAGTGTCAAAAGTAATTTAAGAAATCATAGAAATGTTTTAAAACTAAAAAAAATAATTTAAATTTGAGAAAAAAACTGCAAAATCTTAGAAATAAATTTAAAAAAAATGATAATAATGAAAAATTGGAGAAAGTAGTTGGAAATTGAAAAAAATTATTGTGATTGAGATAAATCATTAAAAGTTTAGAAAATTAATTAAAAAATGATAATAATGATTAATATTTTAAGTAATTAATGAAAAAGTACAATAAATAATTTAAAATTGAAGAAAACAATTAAAATGTGAGAAAATAATTGAAAAAATTATATATAATATATTTTAAAAGAAGGAAAATTAAAGAAAATTCCAGGTAAATAATTAAAGCTTTTAGAAGTTCATTGTCCCTAAAAGTAATAAAAAGAAAATATTTAAAAATTAAAGAAAATAAATGAAAAAAAATGATTATTAAAATTAAAATTGAAAAAAACGAATTTTACTTTAAGGAAAATAATTACAAAAAATACAGAATATAGGTATATACCTATTTTATATATATAAAATACAAGAAAATCCTAGATGTAATTGAAAATTAAGTAGAAAAATGAAAATTTTTAAACAATTAAAAAAATTTTTAAACTATGAAAAAGAACGTAAGTAATTGAAGAAAATAATTAAAATTTGAGAAAAATACTTGAAAACCTTTAAACATAATTTTACAAAATGAAAATTATGCCTAAGAATATAAAGAAATAATTGAAAAATGATAAGAATAATTTAAAATTTAAAAAAATAGTTTAAATATGATGAAAATAATTTTAAATTTGAAAAAATCATTGAAATATGATGAAAATAATTAAAACTTCAGATAAATAACTGCAATTACTGAAAATTATGCAAAAAGAATGAAAATAATTAGAAAATGGAGAAAATAATAGAAAAATTACAGAATTTATTTTTAAGCAAAAGAAAATAATTGAAAAACTGGTTAAAAAATTGAAAGTTGAAGACAATAATCTGAATTTAAGATAAAAATTGAAAATTTTAAAAATTTATTAAAAAAATGATAAATAGAATTGAGAGATGAAGAAAACAATTGCAAACGGATGAAAAGAAATAAATATTGAACAAAATAATTGAAAATATTGTGATATGTAAGTGAAAGTTCAGAATATTAATTCAGAAATAATGAAAATGATTAGAAATTGAAGATAATAATTAAAAATTTTATAATAATTAAGAAAATTAATTTAAAATTGCGATAAATATTATAACATTTAGCAAAAAAATAATGGAATTGTTTTATTTTCAAAGATGGAATAATTTAAATTCTAAAAGTTATTGAGAAAATTAAAGAAAATAATTGAAATTTTAGAAAAATATTTGAAAATCTGGAAAATTAATTAAAAAAACTAAATTAATCAAAAAATGAAGAAAAGAATTAGAGAAAACTTAAAATAATTGAAATTAAGAGAATTAATCAATATTTTTGGAAATTATAAAAACAAATCAAAATAAATAAAAATTGAAGAAAATAATTGAAATTTGAGAAAAATACTTAAAAATTTTAAAAAATAATTTTACAAAATTGGAATAATATTTAAAAATTAAGGGAAACAGTTGAAAAATATGATGATAACAACGAAAATTTCAGATAAATAATTGAAATTTTTGAAAATGACAAAAGAGTGACAGTAATTGAAAACTGAAGAAAATAATTATAGATAAGTAAATTACAGAATTTATGTAAAAAAAAAAAAAAATTCAAGACCATAATCTAAATATGCGATAATAACTGAAAATTTATGAAATTAATTGAAAAATAATTAAAAGATAAAGAAAAAATTGCATAATGATAAAAACAAATTAATAATAAACAAAATACTTTAAAATTGATGAAAATAATTTAAAATGTTTAAAAATATTGAGGCTACTTTTATTTTATAAGAAGGCTACTTTTTTATATTTTTTTTAGTCTCTTACTACGCTTCAGAGCCTGAATATATTCTGGCATTTAAAAATTCGACTTACTTACAAATTATGTGAAATGAGAATTTTGCTAAATTAAAATTCGGTTAATTTCGTTTTCTTTTAAATAAAAATTGGGTCAAAAAGAAATTTTCTAAAATGAAATCTCTATTTAGGTATGAATTCGGCGACCTGCAAATTATGTTAATTAGCAAATAGTGAAAATAGAAATTGAAATAAATGAAAATTAATTTAACCAACAAATTAAATAAATAAAGAAAATTGGAAATCATGAAAAAAATAAGAAACAAATTATTCAATAAATAAATGACTTGAAATAATCTAATTAAAATCTCGATTAGAATTAAATTCTAATATAGTAAAAATAATAAACAGTAATTTTATTTGTTTTATAATAGTAAATAGTAAAATATAACAAATTAACATTTTAAATATTAATTCCTTATTTCTCAAAATGAAATAAAATAGGTAGTTTAAATAAAATTGACTTTTTATTAATTAAATTCTAATTCTTTAAAAAACTTACGTCTTGTTTTAATTCACGGCATACTTTTTCCTCTCCATTTATAATCATGACGAATAATAATAATAATAATGCAGAAGATAAAAATAATAGCGGCATTATTTTTGCCATTTTTCTTAATTTGTCAGAGTTTTCCTGATTTCTGTAAAAATAAAATTGATTAGAGTTTTCAGCTTTTAATTAAATACGTATGTTAAAAAAAGTATAAAAAGGATATTTTTTAAGAGAACATACCTAGACTGTAGAAGGTTTCCATTACACTGAGTTCTAAGTAAAATAATACAGACGTATTTATATTCTATTTGATGCTAAAATTCCCATTTTCTCTATCTTTTTTTCCTTTTAAAGAAAAAAAAAAAATAGCGTTCAAGTTTATTTAAAATCAATTTGATTCGTCATTAAATTTTACCTAAATGCTAGTATTATATTCTTGATTTATTAATTAATTTTAAATTAAAGAAAATAATTATAATACTCTTTCAAAATTTTATAACGATTTTCTTGTTTTATACACATTTTTTTAAATAAAATTTCTCTTTTTTTTGTCATTTCTTGTCAATCATTTTCATTCAATTCATAAAGTTCTGAAATAATTCGTGAAATATTGTCATTTTTTCAAAATTTGATTATAGTTTTTAAACATTTTCTTAATATTCTAAATAGTTTTCAAAATTTTTTTATTAAATACTCGCAAATTTTCTTATTATTTTTAGACTTTTTGAATTTTTAAAACTTCTTTTATTTTTTGTAGATTGCTTAATTTTTTCATAGACGTTTTGATGTTAAAATTGGAAATAACTTTTTCAATCGATAAAGCAGTTTTATCTTGACTTATTTTTTCTTAAAATTTATTTATAACCTCTTATATTTCTGCACATAGTTTAATAATTCATTAATTATTCAAGAAAAAAATCTGAAAAGATTATAATTTGGATCCTGGATTTTGAAAATGATAAAAAATAATAATATGCAATTTTTAAACAATTTTCATTACACTTTTCACAACCTTTTTTTATTTCAGGAAATTGAGTCCAAAGTTCGCAATTAAAATTTAAAATCTATTTTTAAATTTGGTTTGATTAAAATGTTAATTAATTAATTGTTTTCGAAAACTGGTCAAGATTGCAATTCACTTGTTCTAAACTAGAGATTTTTGTCAATATAACCTCAAATTGACAAGAAATTTAAAAAACTTGTGTAATTTTGACAAAATGAGAAAATGCTGCTCAAAAATGGATTTTGGAGAGGCGGCAATTTACTCTTCAAGAATTTTGAAATTTTTAAAAAGACCACTCAATGTCGATTTTTCAGGAAGTCAGCAATTGTTGAAAGTAAAGCTCTAAAAGTAGCTTTACTTGGTTGTAATGGAAAAACAGGTAATTAACCAATAAATCGATATTAAAAATTTAAAAAGTTGTTTTTAAACCCCTTTTTATTTTTCTACAATTATTTATACTGTCCGTTAATAAAGAATTAGTGTATTCATTCAAATATATATGATTATTGATATTAAAATATAATTTCAAGAGTTTTTTTTTAACTTTTCCATATTATTTGATGAAATCGTTTAAAATAAGTAATTACAATAAATTGATTAATGAATTATAATGAATAAATAATTTAATAATAACTAAATAAATAATTAATCTTCTTAATTATTTAAATCTAGGAACATGTTTGTCCTTGTTTTTAAAGCAGTCTGCCTTGATCGATGAATTAGCTATATATGATAAAAATTCGTTTCGCAAATTAGCAATGGAATTAGATTCAATTGACACAAACTCTAAAGTGTATTACAATGAAAATGAAGAACCTTCTTTGCAAGAAGTTTTAGAAGATGCAAAAATCGTCATGATCACTTCCGGCAAATCATTTTCCAAAACCTCTTCATACGAAGACATTCTTCAAGAAAATGCCCTTATTGTTGTGGATTTTATTCCCGAAATTGTAAATCACTGTCCAGATGTAAGTGAAACTTTAAACAGTATTTTATCATCATTATTCGCTTTTAAGGAATTTAATTTTTTTTCAAATCTTTTTTTTTAAATAATATTTTTTATTATGAATTTTTCCAGTGTTGGGTAATATACTGTTTAAAAAGTAACTCATTATGCTACTGGGTTCAAAAAAGTAAAGAGTTACTTCAGTAACTTAAGTTAATTTTTTAAGCTACTTTAAAAGTTACTTTCAAGATAGATTGAATTACGCAATAAATTGCATAAGAATAAATTAAATAAGAGCAACTAAATATATGTAAATTTGTATTTCGAAAATATTGTGAAAAATGTGTAAATTGCAGTGTTTTTTCAAATTTCAAATAACTTTTGAAATAATAGAGATTTTTTAATGTTCTTGGTGTGATTTAAAAAAAAAAATTCAATAGAGTGTAAAAAATGTATCATTATTCAAATCGGTCAAATAATTCAATTCAATTTTCTCAATACTTTTATTCTCAATTGCTTTATGCAAAATGTATAAGAAAAAAATTGTGCAACAATAATGATAACTTTTTTCAATTCTCTAGAAAATTATCTTTTAAATCACATCAGGAACATTAAAAAATCTCTATTATTTCAAAAGTTGTTTGAAATTTAAAGAAACACTGAAAATTACATTTTCCCTAACAATATATATGTTTTCAAAATTGACAAAACAACTTGGTCTGGGGCTTATTATATTTAGAATTTAGATAGTTTTAAATAAATTATAGTGAAAAAATTTTATTTTCTAATTCCGAAGAAAAAAAATTTATTAATTAGAATTACTCTAAGTCACTTTTTAACTATTTCCTTCATCTATTAATTATTTTTCGGAATTTTGAATTATTTCCTACATTTTTTCAATTTTCAATTATTGTCTTAAATTTTATAATTATTATTTAATTTTTTAAGTTATTTTGTTCGATTGTGTATTAATTAAACTGTTTTTTGAATTTTGTTTTAAAATTATCTATTATCTTCGTCATTTTGCAATTTTTTTTCAATTATCAATTATTTTTCAAATTTTAATTTAATTCTTAAATTTTAAATTTATTTCCTCAAATTTTGTTAATTACTTCAATTTCAACTATTTTGTTCTATTAAATGAATTTAATTTGATAAATATCAGTTCAAATAATTTTAATTTAACTAATAAATAAATCTATATATACATTTTTATTTTATTTTTTATCTTTATCTATATTTTTTCTACAATTTTCAACCGTGTTCAATATACAATTATTATTTTTAAATTTCATAATTACTCTTTAATTTTTTTTTAATTACTTTGGTCTATTGTTTATTATTCTCGACAGTTTTTTACTGTTACTGTTGTTTTACTGTTTGTACTGTTATCAATTAATTTGCTGAAATTTCCATTTAATTATTTAATTTCCAATTTAGTTTTAAAAATTTTAATTATTTAGGTACTTCAGTTATCAAATATTTTCTTTAATTTTCGATTATGTTTATCAATTTTCAATTAATTCCGCAAAATTAAATAATTCTCGGATTTTTTCAATTATTTTTTTTACTCATAAAATTGTTTTTAAATTTCAATTAAATTCTAGAACCATTCTCTTCAATTCTCAGTTATTTTCTTTATATTTAAATTCCATTTTTCAATTTTCAATTATTTTCTTTAATATTAAAAAATTATCGCCTTTTTTCTATTATTCTTTTTGATTATCATTAAGTTTCTTTAATT
Organism: Ganaspis brasiliensis; assembly: GCA_037103525.1. Taxonomy (NCBI): domain Eukaryota; kingdom Metazoa; phylum Arthropoda; class Insecta; order Hymenoptera; family Figitidae; genus Ganaspis; species Ganaspis brasiliensis. The sequence goes on from JAZKLR010000294.1 coordinate 4,617,043, forward strand.
ATTCAATTATTTTCTTTAATTTTTAATTCCATTCTTCAGTTTTCAATTATTTCATTCTATATTAATTAATTTTCAGCTTTTTCATTTACTTTTTTTGAATTTTTAAGTATATTCTTTAAATTTTAATTCAATTCTTCAATTATTAATTGCTTTCTTCAATTTTCAATTATTTTTTTTAATTTTAATTATTTTTTTCGTTTTTCAATCCAGTTGTTAAATGTGCAATTATTCCCAACAATTATTCCCATAATTTTCTTAATTTTTCAATTTGCGATTTTTTTCTTTAAATTTAATATGTCTGATTTAATTTTTTCAATTATTTTTTCAAGTTGTCTATTAATCTAGACATTTTTCAAATTTTGTTTCCAATTGATAATTATTTTTGTCATTTTTAAATTATTCTTGTCATTTTTCAATTATTTCCTGAATTTATTAATTATTTTTCGCAATTTTCAATTATTTACTACATTTTTCAATTTTTATCTTAAAATTTCATATATATTCTTTGATTTTTTAAATTATTTTGTTCGATTGTGTATTAATTAAGCCATTTTTTAAATTTTGTTTTCAATTGTCTATTATTTTCGTCATTTCGTAATTTTTTTTTCAATTATCAATCATTTTTTAAAATTTTAATTCAATTCTTAAATTTTGAATTTATTTCCTCAATTGTTTATTATTGTCTTCAATTTAATTATTTTCTTCGATTTTCAATCCAGTTACTAAATGTGCGATTTTTGCCAAAAATTATTCCTATTATTTCTTTAATTTTTCAATTTGCAATTATTTTCTTTAAATTAAATATTGCTTGCATAAGTTTTTCAATTATCTTTTTCAGTTATCTATTAATCTAATCATTTTTTACATATTTTCTTCAATTTATTAATTATTCTCGTCATTTTTCAATTTCCTTCATTTATTAATTATTTTCCGCAATTTTCAGTTATTTCCTACACTTTTTCAATTTTTAATTATTATCTTAAAATTTTTAATAATTATTTGATTTTTTAAATTATTTTGTTTGATTGTGTATTAATTAAGCAGTTTTTTGTATTTTGTTTTCATTTTTCAATTATTATCGTCATTTTATAATTTTTTTTTCAATTAGGTATCAATTATTTTTTCAAATTTTAATTAAATTTTTAAATTTTCTATTTATTTTCTTAATTTTTTATTATTTTTTTCAATTTTAATTATTTTTTTCGATTTTCAATTCAGTTGTTAAATGTGCAATTATTTCTCTTAATTCTATAATTTATTCAATTTCTCAATCTGCAATTATTTTCGTAATTTTTCTCATATTTTCTTCAATTTTTCAATTATTCTCGTCATTTTTCAACTATTTTCTTCAATTATTAATTATTTCCCTTAATTTTCAATTATTTCCTACAATTTTTTCAATTTTCATTTATTATCTTAAAATATGATAATTATTTTTGGATTTTTTGTATAACTTTGTTCGGTTGTGTAATAATTTAGGTTTAAATTTATACCATTATATCAAATTGCTTTTTTTTTTAAGCTGTTCTCTTGTAACCCATTTATGGTCCTTTTGGACCGCGGGATAATTTTTGCAAAATAAATAAATAAAATCCAGCCATTTTTTGAATTTTGTTTTCAATTGTCAATTATTGTCGTCATTTTGTAATTTTTTTTTCAATTATCAGTTATTTTTTCAAATTTTAACTTAGTTCTTACATTTTCAATTCACTTCCTCAAATTTCTTATTATTTTCTTTAATTTCAATTATTTATTGTTTATTTTTAATCCAGTTGTTAAATGTGCAATTATTTCCAACAGTTATTTCTATAATTTTATATATTTTTCAATTTGCAATTATTGTCTTTTAATTTACTATTTCTTGTTTAATTTTTCAAATAAGTTTTTTCAATTGTCTATTAATCTAGTCATTTTTTGAATTTTGTCCCCAATTGACAATTATTTTCGTCATTTTTCACATATTTTCTTCAATTTTTCAATTATTCTAGTCATTTTTCAACTATTTCCTGAAATTTTTAATTAGTTTCCGCAATTTTGAATTATTTCCTACATTTTTTAAATTTTCAATTATTGTCTTAAATTTTATAATTATTATTTGGTTTTTAAAATTATTGTTTGATTGTTTATTAAATTATTAATCAAGCTGTTTTTTGAATTTTGTTTTAAAATTCTTTATTATTTTCGTCATTTTGCAATTTTTTTTCAATTATCAATTATTTTTTCAAATTTTAATTTAATTCATAAATTTGAAATTTATTTCCTCAAATTTTGTTTTTTTCTTCAATTTTAACTATTTTGTTCGATTTTCAATCCAGTTGTCCAATTTGCAATTATTTCTAACAGTTATTCTGATATTTTTTTTAAAATTATGTTTAAAATGTTTAAATTAATTATTTATTGTTTAATTTTTTAAATTATTCTTTTCAATTGTATAATTATGTAGCCATGCTTCGTTTTTTCTGTCAATTATTTTCGTCATTTTTCAAATATATTCTTCAATTTCGTAATTTTTATTAGTTGAATTTGCAAATATTTATAGTTTTAAATGCCCAATAACAATGTAAAGTTTGTCACGCGCTTGGACGTGCGTTAATATTGCTAGTGGAATTTTTTCAAATGTTTAAGATAAATTATTGTCCAAAAATTGAGATTTTAATATTTTGTGATAATAAAACTTTTTAAGTAACTAAGTTACGTTAAAGTTACTTTTTACAAAAAGTAACAAAGTTACCCAAAAAGTTACAAATATCTGTAACTTTTTTTTTTTTTTTACCCATCACTTAATTTTTCATACCAATTATTTCATAAACTGTCTACAATTACTCAAATCGACTAATTTCGCGTCTCGGGGAAAAATGAAAAATTACCGATTAGTAATGGAGTAGGATAATTTTTGTAATGGATTTAATGTGATCTACAATAATGTAGATAATTGGAAATAACGATATAATTTGCGTAATATATTCCGAGTGCGCGTGATTCCCTGGAGCATCTGGTTGGTGCACGTACAGAAAACAGTACGTATCTTTGATATGGGACTCTATGTCGCGTAGAAGTTGCAAGGCAGATAAATAGTGGATAAGCGCGTGCATGTACTCTCAACAGATGCGGTTGGCCTCGTCTCCTTTATGCGTTTTCATTAATTTTGATTCTGCTATTTTAACACCCACCCTCAAGGCCAAATCGCAAGGCGATTTTACTTACGGGTAATTGTTTTGCATTCCGGGGATCTGCTTGATAATTTATCACTGATAAAATGCAAGCTCTATCTAAATCTATACTCTTGTACAAGTAACAATGATTTATTCTCCTATTTTGAAACTATGAACCTCATAATGGTTTCTGTTGACGTTCATTTATCATATTTAAACGAGAAAAGAAAAATGATAAGTACACTTTTGCTCTATACTCTTCATTGGGCTCTGAAAGTATTGGCGTTTTTTTTGGTAATTTTCGTATATTTGTAATTTTTGTGAAAAGATGGATCGAAAAAAAATAAAAGTTAGAAGTCGGTTCGATGTTCAAAAGTTGAGGGATTTAGATTCAGACTCCGAATGGCGATTCTAATCAATTTCTAAAAAAAATTTAAGAAATAATGAAACAGTTTTAAACTAGTTCTAAACAGCTTTAGACAAGCTCTAAGAGTATTTAAGTAGGTTCCAAGACAGATTTGAAAAGTTTTAAAGAATTTTGAAATAGATCTAAAAAGTTTTAAACAAATTCTAAACAATGATAAGTTATCAATAGTTCTAAACAAATAGTCATTAATATTTCTAATCAGTTATAACAATTTTAAAGTAGTTGTCAACAGTTTTATACAGTTATGAAAAAGTTACAAACAGTTTAAAGTAATTTTGTAATCAGTTTCAAATAGTTTAAAACCAGTTCCAAAGACTTTAAAACAAGGTCTAAACAATTAAAATTAGGTAAAGCTAGTTTTACACAATTATAAGGTAGTTAAGGGGAGGTTCTCATTGCGGAGACGAAAAACAGCAAAAATTTTGACATTCGTTTGCGTGGAACAGTTAAGACTTAGAGATCTAGATTTTTTTTGCAAATATACACGTGTTTTTGAACTTTAAAAAAATATTTTTTATTTTGATAAAACTTAAAAATGGCGGCTAATAAAGCGAATCTCCTGAGCGATGTTTTTCAAAATGATACATGTGGTGGGCACTCTCTACTCTGCAATTTCTATCCTATTTCAATAAACCAAAAATTTTTAGAAAGTAGACATCCTAAAGAATAGGTTATACCTAAAATATAGTAAAAAATTAGAAAAATAATAAAATACCGGATACTTTCAAACAAATAGCCGTTTTTCACATCACTTTTTTATCTTTGACCCCTAGTAAAAAATCTTCAATGTTAACAAATATAACATATTATAGGTATAACCCCAGTAGAAAATAGTTATGTGTAAGTACCCAAAAGGCTAATTTTATTGGTTGAAAAGTTTAGATGCTAGAATGCCCACCAGTTTGAGAAACCTGGTTTCGAGAAAAATGCGTTTTATTTTGTGAACGCACGGGCTATTGATGTTTTCAAAATTCTGGTGCATCGTTATTATTTGTTGGACTAAAATATCCTTTTAGCCTCATATTCTAGACACATATAGCTTTCAAATTATGGAATAGTAAAAAAACTTGTTTCGAGAAAAGCATGTTTAAACCTTTGAAACCACGTAAATATACGTACAGGACGTTGGTGCGATCCAAACATTTTAAAAACGTAAATATTTTATGGACTCAAATACCCTTTTACTGACATATTCTAAACACATATAGCTTTCAAAATACGGAAAAAATAAAAATCGAATTTTTAATCAACGGCAATGAGAACCTCCCCTTAAAAACAGATTAAAGCTGTTATGAACAGTTTTAGAAAAATTTAAACATTAATTTTAATAGGTGAGTTTTAAACAGTTCCAAGTAGTTCTAAATAGTTCTGATTGGTAACGAATGAATTATAAATAATTCTATCCAGTTCTAAAGAGTTTGAAGTAAGTTTTAAACAGTTTTAAGTAGTTCTAAGCAGTACCAAACAATTTTAAACCAGTTTTAAACAGATTAAAGAGGTTATAAACAGTTCTTGTTACATTTAAAGTGTTATAAACAATTTTGAACCAGTTATAACAAGTTTTAAACACGTTCTGACCAATTATAAAAAGTTTAAATCAAGTTTTAACTAATAATACAATGTTTAAATCAAGTTTAAAACCAGTTATAACAAGTTTTAAACCAGTTATAACAAGTTTTAAACATGTTCTATACAATTTTAAGTAGTTTTAAATAGTTATTCATCGAAAAACAAGTTATAACCAGTTTTAACCACTTCTAATCAATTATAAAAAGTTTAAATCAAGTTCTAAACAGTTTAAAGAAATAATGAAACAGTTTTAAAACAATTCTACACAGTTAAAAACTTGTTATAAACAGTTCTAACCGGTTTTAAATAGTTCTAAAGAATTTAAAACACAGTTAAAAACTTGTTATAAACAGTTCTAACCAGTTTTAACCAGTTCTAAAGAATTTAAAACATGTTAAAACCAGTTTAAAGCAGCTCTAAGCAGTACCAAACAGTTAAAAACCAGGTTTACCTTTTTAAGTAATTTTACACTGTTCTAAATAGTTATGAACTAGTTACAAACAGTTTTAATACAATTCTACACAGATAAAAGTAGTTCTAAAAAGTTTTTAACAAGTTTTTTACAAGTTTGGTTGGCTATAAGTAGTTCTACACAATTATAAACTAGTAATTAAAAGTTTTACACAAGTTTTAAACAGATTAAAAGGGTTATAAACAGTTCTTGGAACATTAAACAGTTTTAAACAATTTTCAACCAGTTATAACAAGTTTTGAGCATGTTCTAAACAATTGTATAATTGTATAAATTGTATATAGAGTACTTACTTATGTACTAAAGGGTCTTTTTGTTGTACATGGCCCGTTTATATTTCAATAAATAAATAAATAAATTTTAAGTAGTTTCCAACAGTTGTGCGCTTTGAAAAATAAGTTCTAACCAATTATAAAAGGTTTAAATTAAGTTCTAAACCATTCTAAACCATTCTAAACCAGTTATAACAAGTTTAAAACATGTTCTAACCAATTTTAAGTAGTTTCAAACAGTTATGGGCTTCAAAAAACAAGTTCTAACCAGTTTTAAATAGTTCTCACAGATTATTAAAAGTTTAAATCAGATATTAAACAATTTAAAGAAATAATGACATAGTTTAAGAATAGTTCTAAACACTAAAGAACTTGTTAAAAATAGTTTTAAGTTCGAACAGGTTCTAACTATTTCTAAAGTGTTTAAAACACGTTCTAAACAGTTATAAACTAGTTACAAACAATTTTAATAAAATTCTACACAAATAAAAAGAGTTCTAACGAGCTTTAAATAAGTTTTCTACAAGTTTGGTTGGTTATAAGTAGTTCTACACAGTTATAAACTAGTTATAAAAAGTTTTACACAAGTTTTAAACAGATTAAAGAGGTTCTAAACAGTTCTTGGCACATTTAAAGAGTTTTAAACAATTTAAAACAAGTTATAACAAGTTTTGAACATGTTCTAAAAAATTTTAAGTAGTTTCAAACATTTCTGCGTATCTAAAAACAAGCTTTAACCAGTTTTAACTGTTTAAAACCATTTTTAACATTTTTGTTAGTAGTTATAAGATGTTCTAAATAGTTATGAACTAGTTGAAAACTTTTTTTATTCTATTTTTACACAGATAAAAGTAGTTCTAAACTGTTTTCACAATTTTTAACGAGTTTTAAGTGGTTTAAAACAATTCTAAACAGTTTTAAACCGGTTTCAAATGGATTATAGCAGTTGCAGTTCTAAGAACAATTAATAAGTTATAACCAATTTTAAATCAGTTATAAGAAGTTTTAAACATGTGACGCGATATGAAGAAACGGACCTAAGAAGGAAAAAGTTTTAGCTTATGTTCAGTGATAGTGATATCTTCATTATATGTTCCTTTTTACAGTCACGTAATAAAAATGTAAATAAAAATAAAATAGTTTAAAACTAGTTTTAATGAGTTCTAAGTGGTTCGAAACAATTCTAAACAGTTTGCAACCAGTTTTGACGAATTCAAAAAAAAATTTCTACTATTTTAGTTGATTAAGAACTCTTCTACAGAGTTATAAACTTGTTATAGGCAGACTTAAACTAGTTTTAAACAGATCAAAGCAGATATGAATAGTTCTAGACACATCTAACTGTTATAAACAATTTAAAACCTGTTATAAAAAGTTGGAAACAAATTCCGAACAACTGCAAGTAGTTTTAAAAACTACTGGCCAATGAGGAGATAGTTATAATCAGTTTTAACCAGTTCCAACCGGTTCTTAAAAGTTTTAAACAAGTTTTCAACTATTTAAAGTAGTTCTAAGCAGTATCAAACAGTTTTAAGCCTGTTTTAACAATTCTAAAATAGTTATTTGCTGTTCTAAATAGTTATGAACTAGTTACAAGCAGCTTTAATGCAATTTTGCTCAGTTCAAAGTATTTCTAAACAGTTTTAAATTTGTTTTAAAAAAGTCTAAGTGGTTCAAAAAAATTCTATACAGTTTTCAACCAGTTTTAAAATATATTAAACCAGTTTTCTACAGTTTTAGTTAGTTATAAACAGATTTAAACTAGTTTTAAACGTATTGGAGCGGTTATGAACAGTTCTACATACATTTAAACTGTTATAAACAATTTAAAACCAGTCATATAAAGTTTCAAACAAGTTCTAAACTACTGTAAGTAGTTTTAAAAAGTTATGAAAAGTGAAGAAATAGTTTTTATCAGTTTCAACCAGCTCCAAGCGATTCTAAAATTTTTAAAACAAGTTCTGAAGTATTTAAAGTAGTTCTAAGCAGTATCATGTCAGTTTTAAACCAGTTCTAGCCAATTTTAAGTAGTTATACACAGTTCTAAATAGTTATGAATTTGTTAAAAACAGTTTTTTGCACTTCAAGGCAGTTTTAAACAGATTTAAACTTGTTTTAAAGAGTTCTAAGTGATTTGAAACAATAAGGTAAATGTCCCAATTAGTGTCCTACTTAAAATTTTTCGGGAATTTATCAAGAAAATATTCTTATACTTTTTTATGGAAATAATTTTTTACATTTACATGAAGCTTTTCTTTTTCTGAATTGAAAATGATTTTTATTCAAGTTTCATTATAAAAATGTAATAAATTATCGTTTTTTAAAAATATAATGTTATTGTACCAATGTGTGTTCACACATGAAAAATGAATGGCGATTTTCATTTTTTTCTTGTTTTTTCAAAATAGACAACAAGACTATATGGTTTTTCTGTGAAATTTTATATTTTTAAGTGAACCAGGATCATAAAACACAAATCAACACGAAGAATATAAAAAATTAAATTGAAAATATATATATTTTTTACACTATTTTCGTATTATTTTTATTTTATTTTGAGCATTTAAATTCAGTTGAGTACAAATTAGTACATGGACACAAATTGGGACATTTACCTTAGTGAACAGTTTTCAACCAGTTTTAAAGAATTTTAAACAAGTTTTCTTCAATTTCAGTTAGGTATAAACAGTCCTACAGAGTCGTAAACTTGTTATAAACAGTTTTAGACAATTTTAAACAGATATAAACAATTTAAAAACAGTTATAAAAAGTTTTTAAACAGGTTGTAAACAAATCGAATAAATTTTAAGCAGTTTTCAATATGACTACATGTTGAGGAACTGGTTATAATTAGTTTTAACCAGACTTAACCGGTTCTTAAAACTTTTAAAGGATTTCTTAACTGTTTTAAGTAATATTAAGCAATGCCAAACAGTTTGGAACCAGTTTTAATCGGTTTAAAGTTATAAACTATTTTAGACAAATTTAAAGAGATATAAACAATTTTAGGCCAATTTTAAAAGATTTTAAACAAGTTCTAAACAATTTTAAATTGTACAGTAAAAACTAGTTTTAACCAGTTTTAATCAGTACGAAGCAGTTTTAGACAAGTTTTAAACAAATTCTAAATTTTTGGTTTAGTACTAAACTATTGTGAGAATTTCTAAATAGTTGTAAACAGTTTTAAACGTGTCTTCAATATGATTAAGTGGTTGTAAACAGTTTTGAACTGGTGACAAAACAGTTTTAAACAAGTTCTAAACAGTCTTACATAGTTTTAAAAAATTGTACCCAATTTCTGACTAATTTTATGTAGTTTTAAACAGTTGCAAATAGTTTTGAACTAGTTATAAACAGTTTTCAACAAATTTTAAATAAATTTAGGCATTTTTATGTAGTTGCAAAGTTTTGAACAAATTCTAAATAGTTTTACGCATGTTCTAAAGAATTTTAAACAGTTTCAAACTAGGTATAAACTGTTTTAAGTATTTTTAAACTATTTTTAAATTTGGATATTTCATTCATATCTTAAAATCTTAATATTAATGTCTGCTTCAAAGGCTTTAGTAGCATTGACAACCAGTCCGATAAATATTATGATACCACTGGCAGCAGAATTATTAAAAATGGCCGGAATTTCAAATTTAAATCGTCTTTTTGGAATCACGACTCTAAACAGCATTAGAGCGAATACTTTAACAGCAGAAATTCTTGGTGTCGATCCAGAGTGTGTGTTTATTCCAATCATTGGTGGTAATAGTCCCGAAACCTGTGTACCTTTATTTTCAAACGCAAAACCATGCAACACCTTTTCTCACGTGAGTTATCTGTAGAATTTTCATTATTTTTAAATAATAAAAGACTTACACTTAATTTATATTTATATATTTAACACTTGTATATTTTAATTTTGTTTTTTTTTCATTTTATAATTCTTTGGTTCTATTTTCTATTTTTTTTTGTCTTTTTCATTCTACATACTTCCTTCTGAATCACGACGTTCAAACCTTAAAGTTAATTTATTGATTAATAATAATAATTATCTTTTACTTCTCTAAGTTTCACAATTTCCAAATTTTCAGATTTCTAAACAATTTTTCATTCTTTTTTATTTGATTTATATTTTTTTACTTTCAGGAAGAAATTAATAAACTAACGTTCGCCGTAAGAAACGCCGATAAGGATTTTGAGAAAAAATTCTCTGATCCGGAAAAATCGTTACATTTGATGGAGGCATATTCTGCTGCCAGATTTTGCATGTCATTATGTAAAGGTAATTTTTGCAGGAAAAAAAAAGTTTTTATAATTTTTATTATTTTTTAAAATTTTTTACCAGAATTTTTAGTTTTTGTAATTTATAATCGGATTTTATTATTATTATATATTTCTTTATTGTTCAAAACTTAACTTCCTAGAATTTTTTCCATTCAAATTAATTATTATTAATCACAATTTTTATTTCCCTGGCTTTTTAAATGTTGGATTCTTTTTCTGATTTAACTATTTTCATTTGACAAAATAATCAAGAAATATGATCCACACCTAACAAAACTTGAATTTGGTACAATTTTTCTCTAAATTAAATTTTATTTAGAAAAATAAATATTTTCTTATTTTACAAAAAATTGAAAAAATAAAATTTGTTTCACTTATAATTCGAATGAGAGAAATTTTATTGACTTTTTTTCTCTATTTTATAGAATTTGTAGAGTTTCAAAATTTTAAAATAATTTTCTTCCGTTTTTTGTGGTTATTAATTTTTAAAATAATTTTAGTATTTCATTTAAACTACTTTATATTTAATTAGTACAGTTATTTGTCATTATTTATAAAGGAACAAATCCCAGAAAATTGAAGTTTACGATCAATTCAATTTTTAATCAATCTTTTCTATTATGATTTAAACTACAAATTTTAACAATTTTCATCATTTTTTAATTATTTTCTTCAATTTTCAATTATTTTTATTATTTTTCAATTTCTTCGTTAAATTTTTAATTTATTTTTAGCAAAATTCAATTCCTTTTTGTATTTATTACTATTTGTATTATAATGCAATTATTTTTTTTACTTGAAATATATTTTGTAACTTTTTCAATTATTATATGTTTCAAATTAAAATTATTTTCTTGAATTTTCAAATTATTTATATCATCTTACAATGATTTTATTTATTTTCCCCAATTAATAATTATTTTCATTATATTTTAATTCATTTTTTCAAATTTCAATTATTATTAAAATTTTTAATTAATTATTTCAACTTTTCATTCATTTATTTTGAAAGTATTTTCTCCAATTTTCAAACATTTTATTATTTTTCGATTAATTTCTTAAATTTTCAAAAATTTATCAGAATTTTAAATTATTAATTTCAATTTATTTATATCATTATTTTCTCAACTTTTTAATTATTTTAGTTATTTTTTAATTAGTTTTTAAACATTTCAATTATTTATTTTTTATTCGCGTATTCATAAGTAAAATAAAAGTCTCAAAGCCCTTTATTATTTCAAATCTAAGCTATTGTCTTCTATTTTCAATTTTTAAAATCATTTTTAAACTATATATTTTATTTTAAAAATAAATTTTGTAATTTTTCAATTATATGTTTCTAATTAAAATTATTTTCTTGAATTGTCAAATTATTGTTATCATCATACAATTATTTTATTTATTTTCTCCATTTTGTAGTTATTTTCATTATACTTCAATTCATTTTTTCAAATTTCAATTATTTTAGAAAATTTTAATTAATTATCTCCATTTTAAATTGTTTTCTTCCATTTTTAATTATTTTGCAAATATTTCATTTTGCACGTATTTTCTCCATTTCTTAAAGATTTATATATTTTTCGATTAATTTCCTAAAATTTCAATTATTTTTTTAAATTTACATTTATTTTTATCATTATTTTCTCAACTTTTTAATTAGTTTTTTAAATTTTTAATTATTTATTTTTTATTCATTTATTCATTAGTAAAATTATGGTCTCAAAGTTCTTTATTATCTTAAATCTAAGTAATTGTCTTCAATTTATAAAATTATTTTTGAATTATTCCTTGTATTTTACTAATATATTTTGTAGGATTTTTTCAATTATTTCCCTCAAACTTTATTTAGTTTTAAATGGTTTTTTATTAATTTTCTTCTTATATAATGTCATTTTCTTCAATTTTCTATTCTTTTTATTCATTTTCAACTATTTTCCCAATTTTTCCGTATAGTGATAACATTTTCTTCTCCAATTTTTTTAATTTTCAAATTTATTTTCATTCTTAATCGTAATTTTAAAAAATTTTGTCTGAATTTCAATTTATTTAGCTATTATTTAATACATATTCAGTGATTTTTTAAAATTAATTTATGAGATTTTCAATTATTTTTCTGACAATTTAATTATTTTCTTTAATTTCAATTATTTTTCCATTATTTTGTTTTATTTAGTAGATATTCTGTAATTTTTTCAAATTTTCACTATCATATTTAATTTTGAATTATTATCTTTTTTCAATTATTTTCCCACATTTTTAATTATTTTAATTTTTTCAATTATTTTCCAAGATTTTAAATTATTTCCCTCAACTTTTAATTATTCTCATTTTTTCAAATAATTTATAAGATTTTCAATTATTGTTCTCAACTTTCAATTAGTACCTTCAATTTAGAAATAATTCTCTGATTTTTTAAAAATTATATTCCCCAATTTTTAAATGTTTTAATTATTTTTCAATTAATTTGCAAAATTGGCAATTTTATTCTTTTAAATTTCATTTATAGTTTCTTGAATTTTTTTTTCAATCCTAAAATTTTATATATTTTGCTCTGAAAAAATAAAACTTGTTTATATTTAAATATTATATTAAAAATATTTATAATTGACGATAACACAAGCCTCAGAAACTAATCGTGCGCTAGCGCGCGTTGTATAATCTACTTTAATATTAATTTAATATTAATAGTTAATATTTTAATATTTAGCTATACGGGATCAGTCGGAGGTGGTTGAATGTGCTTATGTTCGATCCTGTGTTATACCGGAAGTGACGTATTTTGCCTCGCCTTTGAGGCTAGGTCCATGCGGAATTCAGATGCATTTAGGTGTGCCACCTCTTTCTGATTCAGAATGCAAATTACTTGAAGTCGCTGTTCCTGAATTGAGGGAAGCAATTAAAATAGGAGAGGTAATTTACATTACACACCTACACAATCTGACCTTGAAAAAATCGTATTTCCGTTTTTTGAAAATTTCATTTAATCTTAACTCAACTGTTAAAAATGAGTTTTAAATAATCCACATTCTTTAATTTGTTGTTCCTGTATTTTCAATTTCTTATTTTTTAAAAAGGCTATTTTAAACTGTTTTTAAAATTCGACTGTTTTTGAAAAAACAGTTCTGAACTAGCCTTTTAAAAACTCATAGCAATTGGGAGTTTTTAAGTTAGTTAGGTTAGGTTTTAAAATGATATTTGTTTACGTATAGAAAATTCCGGTCATATTTCAAGAATCTATAACTGCCGGATTTGTCATTTTAAAACAATTTTAGTTATTTTTCGTCTTGTAAGAAATGAAATAATTTTCTTTGAAAACCCGATTGTAATTTAGATTTCGCACTTTTGTTATTAATTAGTAGCACGTAGAAACGTGAGGTTATGAAAAAGTTTTAAGTAGACACTTTTTTTTTTTAAGACACTGGCTCTTGGAAGTGAAGCTGCCTCAACCGAGATGTGTCCACCGGAACCTGAACATTGTCCCGAACAAGTTCATTTCAAAGGTGTTAATGAAAGTTCCCCCACTCCAAGAAATGAATAATTTTTAAGAGAAAAAAGTCCCGTTATAATTCATTTTTCAATAAAATTCAGTTTTTCAATAATCAACACATTAAAATTCTTTAAAAGGTAATTTTACAGATGTTCAAGTGCAAAAATTGAAAATTACATCTAAATTCTAAAGCCACATTTACATTTATTTGAAATTGGTGTATTTAATGATAACTACAATAAAAAAGAGAGTAAATCTTTTATAAGAAAATATCGCAAAAACTTGTGATTAAAAGGAAAAATACCAGCGAACGATAAAGTTAATAGATGATGTGGAAGCAGATGCTAGAACAGTCTAGTATTTCTCGAACACCCGAGTGAAAGCTGGAAGGCAAATCTGCACGTCAATATTGAATATTAGAAGCATTTAATATCAGGATATTATCGATGCTGTCGATGCTCTAAACATTATTTATGCCAGCTACTTCTTTTGATACCGCGAGGTTTATTCAATGACGTGGGAAAAATATTGAGAAACGTGCTCCTCTATTTCTAGGTCTTGTTATATTTAAATCGACTTGTTTGTAAACGAGAAAACGAGTGTAATAATACTTAAAGCAAGACAAGATCGTTGTCATGCGAGAATTTAGAATAGAGTTGTAAACTTCACGACGTCGAAGCATGAAATAACCGAACGTACCATCTTCCAATGAAACAATTAATTAAACGGCTGATTATAATCTGGATGTTGTAAGAAGTACATTTTTTGGATTTTATGTTATAAATGTTGAGAGACAGGAACATTGTATTAAGAAACTTCAAGAGAATTAGTAATTTGATGTCGAAAATTTTTTCTGTTTTTTTTTTGCCTCTTCGTGACATAAATACGTGTATCTGATGAATTTTAGAGCTCTTCTTGATCATTTTTCAGTGCGATTTTTATTTCATTCGACGCTAATTAAAATTGATTTAAGTACCAATTTATCAAAAGTTCAATTTATCTTTTGGATTAAATTTTTAGAGGCCAATTAATTAATAGAATTTAAATTTATTTTGATTTCAATGAAAGCAAATAACAGTTGAGACAAAATTTTTCAATTGGTCCGAATTTGAATTTGTACAATTTTAAAAATCCGGATGTAAATTTACCCAATTTGTAATTTTTTGATGGATATTTATCCATTTTTTTAATTTCCAAACGTAAATTTATCCAATTTTTAATTTCTAATTATTTCTAATCATCAGTTTCTAAATGTTAATGCAAACAATTTTCAATTGTCCCATATCTAAACGCGGAAGATTTTTAAATTTAAATTTACCCAAATTGGAATTTAACCAGATTTTAATGAACCATTATTTAAATTTATTTACTTTTCAATGGACTAAAATATAAACTTATTCATTTTCGAAATTACCAAAAATATTCAATTTTTCATTTGATCGATTAAAAATTTATCTAATTTTCGGCTCAGCAATATTTAAATTTATCCAAATTCATAATATTCATTTTTTAATTGATCCAAAGTTTTATTCATTTTTAATATTCCAATTGTAAATTTACCGTTTTTTTTTTTGTTAAATTTCTAAATGAAAATTCATGTCAATTTCAGATTTGAATGAATCTTCCATAGATCGAAATGTTAAATTACGGAATTTTAAGTTTCCAAATGTAAATTTATCCAAATTTAAATTAATTAATCTATGTTAAAACTAATTCAATTTTTAATGTACCAAAATGTAAAGTAATCTAATTTCTAGTTAACAAAGATGTCAATTTACAAATTACCAAAATGTAAATTTATCCAATTTCCAGTTTTAACAAAAATTTAAATTTATCTATATGTATAAAATTATTCAATTTCAATGTATTTTTATAGAATTTTCAAATAAATGTTTACTTTAAATTTTCCAATTGATCTAAGTTTAAATGTTTTCTAATTTAAAATATCCAATTTTCAATTGACTCAAATGTAATATAATTTTATTTTTAATTCACCATCCAATAGCAAATTTTAAAAATTTCAAATTGATTAAAATTTAAATACATCGAATCTTACATTGATCTGAATTTAAATTTATGCAATTCTCGATTTTAAGGAGGGTGGTGACCGTAAATATAAACAATACAAATTTTATTTATTTAATAATTTTTCAACAACAAACTTTTAATAATATTAAAATGTTTACGATTGTAGAGAATATTTCAAAGAGTAGAATAAGCTATTGTTTATCAAAATTTGATAAAAATGCGAATTTTCTCTGAGCTGTAAGAAAAAACACAAAATGTAATATAATTATTATTTGACAACAAATTTAGGCTAAATCTATTTTTTTCTGACAATTGTACAACTAGATCTTTCAAAATTGTATAAAATTAAATTTAATTATATTTTTTTTAAAAAGCATTACTTAGTTTGAGGTTATTTTACGGTCACCACCCTCCTTAAAAATAAAAAAGAATATGAATTTAAAATCTCCTGGTGATTTTTAACTTGGTAAATAATTTTTACAGTGCCTTTTGCAGTTAAATTTTTTTATTGCTGTTTAAAAATTAGTAATATTGGTTTCTAAAACAAAAAAAGAAAAGTATTCATCTATCTTACTTGTAAGGGCGTATATTCTGAAATTTTTCCATTATCCCATAAAGAACTCTAAACAAACTTTTTTTAAGAAGGTTTATCCAAAAAACCAATTTCTACAGATTCTTATAAAATTTTAATCACACATTCAATGCATTACTTCACATGTACTGTTACAATTTTATTGAATTTTACCGTTCTGTTTTTAAGATATAAATTTATAAAGTTGGGACTTTTACATGGAAGCAGTAACAAAACGCGAGAAATGACTATAATTTAATAAATTAAAAAAGCACGGTTCTACAAATTTTTAATAAAAACTAATATATTTTAAACTGTAACATAATACAACTTTTACAATAATATTTAATTTATTTACCGTACCGTTGTTGTGAAAATTTTATTTAAGGTAATAGAATGAGAACCGCTTGAGGGTATAAACGTCCTTAACTATAGTTTTACCGATTTTGGTTATTAGTATTCCGTTTTTTGTGATTGGATCACTTTGCAGAAATTTTTCCAGGTTTTCTCATAAAAACAGCTTTTACAAAATATACATATCTCAGGTAACAGATATTAATGAATCAAATTCGTCTTGTAGTTTTCTATCACTGATGCACCTTGTACAAATTTTTCGATTGTTCTGCAAATAACTCTTGACAAACTTTTAAAAATTAATTTTACCGATTTCAGTTTTCGTATTCCGTTTTTTGTGACTAGATCATTTTGCAGAAATTTTTCCAGGTTTTCTCATAAAAACAGTTACATACAAAATGTACATACCTCAGCTAATAAATAATAATAAACCAAATTCGTGTTGCAGTTTTCTGTCACTGAAGCATCTTGTAGAAATTTTTCCATTATTCCGAAAAGAACTGTTGACAAATTTCCGAAACTAATTTTACCGATTCCGGTTTCAATATTCCTTTTTCTTTTACTATGGACTTCTTCTTCTTCTTCTTCTATTTTTGTGGCCAGGTGTAGCGACTGTTTGATGTAACACTGGATATTATGTGGATATTCGTAAAACTGCGAGTGACGTTTTAAGGTTAGGTAAAATCGATAGTGGTGCACCGATGCATTATGGGGAATTATGAAGACGTAGTATTGAGAGCGCGCGGTTTTTGTTGAAGTTTGAAAATTACAAAATGACAAGTAATTATTATTCGTATATATACAATTAATAATATATACATTTTTCGAGGCAAAAGCACGCCACATTGTTGCCATTACACTTATTGAGTTATTATCGAGCGTCTCAAGAGGTTAGTCAATTTTATAATTTCTAAATTCGCACGATTTTATGTGAAAGGGGTCGTTCACAAACTACGTCACGTTATTTTTCACTATTTTCGACACCCCCCCCCCCCCCCCCACCCCTACGTCACACATGGTTGCATACATTAGCGCCATTTTTTCTTCAGGTCGTCACACAATACTTGACCCCCTCCCACCCCTATATGTGTGACGTAGTTTGTGAACGACCTCAAAGTTGATTGATGAAGTTAATTATACACTTCAATATATATTACAATGTAAGTTTTTACTATATTTATAGATTCTTATACTTCTAATTTTCAATATATTCGAACCAAACTTTGCAATTTTTCTAATTCTCTTTTGTTTTAAATAATTTTATCCATTAGCTTTTTACCATTTCAATTTCAATCGAACTTCTCCGTTTTAAAATAAATTAAAGCTACTTTATTATAAAAAACATCTTTATTCTTTTCATTATGAAGTGATTGTTGTATAAGTTATTAAAGGATTTTGCACTGAAAAAAATAATTCCATGGTACTGCCATAATTATGGATAAATCACCTATAATATATTGCTAATATAGATACTGCTATAGGATATTTGTCTTTTAGCCATATGACTGGTGAAACTGCGATGTATATTTTTAGGTTAGGTATAGAACTGTCAGTGGCGCACCGATGCATCATGGGATATATTCATTCATATAGTATTCGAAGTTCTAGAAAAACTGTCAACAATAATCATATGGCTAATACGACTAGAGTATTTTTTTCAGTGTGTAAATGCCTTAGTAAATTTTATTCACGATTTTTTTTTTGCTTCAGCATTCTGTAACATATTACAAGAAAACGACCAAATTGGATATATTTTTTTCGGGAGGTGTTAGATCTCTATACAAACTTTAACGAAATAATGTCAACCATAGTTAAATATCTAATTTAAACACAGTGTTTTTTTCACTTTATCTTAGTTGACATTTTATTATTATTTATTTATTTATTTATATACATCCCTGCAGTCCAAAATTGGACCATAAACCATTATTATTATTTATTGGTTTGAAATGAATTTAGTCTACTGTGAACGTGAAAGGGATAAAAAAAACTGCCGTATTAATGGTAGAGTAAAACCAGTAGCTGTTCTATAACTTTTTATGGGTAAAATAAAGCAACGGTATCGGAATTATTGCCAGTGATGTTTATAAATCACGAGATTCCGTGCATATAACCTGTGGTATCATCGATGTAGGAGTGCGATTCAGATGAAATTCCATGGTGCATTATGGTTTCCAGAGAAGTCGCCTGCAAGCTACGAAGGTCCAAGGTGTTATTTATAGACTTGGTTGCATTACTTATAAGAACAAACCGGCAGTACCAGCGAAGAATTGCTGATGTGAGTCGGTTAAGCGGTTAACTCCCCAGGTCGAGTCTTAGTAAAGGTTACCTATGATGGCGCCATAGGCACGCAAATCCAACGGTCCCTTCGATGTTCCGCCTCATCCAAGTCTCGAGATTTTAAATCTTATCTTTCTGTCGATAAATCCTCCTGCCAATAATGCATTATAAATTCCAAAGAATCAACTTCACAATTCTAATGCGTCATTAATAATAATCCCGACATTTGTAAAAATATTGAATTATTAATTCGCAAAACTGGTAATAATTAATTTTTGTTATTTTCAATTTACCGTTTGTTGATGACTCGAAAACGAGTCACGTATACGTATATTTTTGGCAGAACAACTCTCAGTTGAGTTTTATTGGGTCTCGGAGAGAAAGAAAGATCACGGTCGCGACATCACATATATAAACGAAATAAAATGCTCTTTATTCTTCTGCTCGCGAATGAAGGCCCTGAACTTCCGGTTGAGAGAAAAAGCGAGGACAGGCCAAACAAAGGGAAAGCCAGGCATTGCCAACTTTTTAAAAACTTTCGTCCTCGGACCTTTATGGTACCGGGGTCAAAGTTCAGCCTAAACGAGGAACGAATGCAAGATACGGATTCGAAACATCTTTTATCACAAAGGAATGGCCTCAGGGCTTTAAAACTCAATTAGCCATTGTACCATCAAGACAAAAGATAAAACAACCTGGAGTAGACTTTATAAGGAATAAGGATGCTCAAGATCTCTTCTGGCTCTTCATCATGCCTGTTTTAATGCTGGCATTTAAATTTATCATTATATTAATATATTTACATTTTTCTCGTTGATTGTCTAGGTAGGTTCAATTGATGATTTTTTTCACCATCACAACCATTATCTATTTTTTTGTTAATATTTATATTTATAAGATTGAATAAATATTGCAAAATTCCAAACTTTCCGAGGGATATTTCGAAAAAGTTTCGTGCCATTTGAGAAGTGTCATGATATTAAATTTCAGCAGGCAATTTTGATATAAAATCTTCGCAATAATGTTTCCGGAGAAGGACGTATGTAATGGGAAACTGTGATATGGTGTTCCATGGTTCATCCATGCTTCGTCATGAGATGGACGTTCTCCCTCTCATAGATGTACCTTTGCAACAGCAACAAAAACCAAGAAACTGGTCTTTTCCGCATTCTTAGTGTGCAGTGGTTCTGAAGTCTTGGAGCTACAGATAAGGGAGGATGAGCATCATTTCAGGGCTGCACACTACGAGAAATTTTAAAATTGTTTTATGGCATTATTGAAACGTTATAAATTTTTTGTAAAACAATTTAAATCAATTGGTAAATTTTTCCCAAATTGAGAATAAGGGAATATTAGGGAATAATTAATAAGAGGAACATGTTATAGATAGTTATAAACAGTTAACAAACCTGATTTTAAATTGGGAAAATATGATAGAACTATAACAAATGAAGATAATATTAATGCAAGTGTGATAGTGGTGTTAAAAATGATTAAGAATGATGTATTATGATTGATGACGGTGTATAACTGATATAGGTATTAAGAATCATTTTGTATGAAAAATGGTATTAATATTAATAACCATATGTTATGAAGAGTGATATAAATATTAATAATCACATGATATGAAAGATGATATAAGTATTAGGAATCATATAATATAAACTATATCCGGAATAATAGTACGAAGAATGATATATTCATTGATTCGCAGTAAAATAAAAATGGTCCCGTCGATTGGAAGATAAGGATTCAAAGTACTTTGCATCGTCAACTAGGCAACGGTAGTTTGAGTTCTAATTTTTTTAAAGGAATACCATCATAGGCAATTCGTAGGTGAAGGTTAAGGTGTAGGTGTCTTTTTATTCTAACAGATAACTGATTGTGCCAGTGGCATATCCTAAAGAAAAGTAGTATAAGCCATGTGGCAATCTTGATGTAACTGTATCGTTTTGTGATGACTCGAGAATAATAAGCTTCGGGGCTTTACAATTTCAATTGCTTTCATTACAAGTTTTCCATTTTCACTAATGCCACACATGAATCTGTACATTCAAGCATCTATACATTTATCCATACATCTATCTGTACATACCATCTTATTTTATAAAAATTCCAACTGCCAAAATATAATCATAAAAATTAATGAATGTATTAAGAAACATTAAAAATTGATCTGGACAGAAATAACAGCAGAATTTTTAATTAATTAAAGTCGAAGTTAAATCTAGTAGACACTGTCGAAGTTATAAAGAACAAAAATACAAAATGTTGAAGGACAGTTGAGTTGAAATGAAAAATGAAACACGTTTTCTATAGGAAACTGTAAACTTGGACTATTCTTTGGAAAGAAATCGAGAGCCCTGCTGGTAATTGAAGGTAGGATTCCTAATGAGACACTGATGACAGCTATTTGAATAGCTTGAATAGCATTCGTCGCAGTGCATCATCTATCTTCCCTTTCTTCTGGTGCACGAGTCTCACGCTTAAACACTGGTTGACCTTCACAAATAGCTAGATTCGGCTCTTCGCATAATAATTGTCCAGTACACATGCTAAAAGTAGCTTCTTCGACGCGAGCATAACATCAATCATAGTTTATTGACCCGACGCGGAAAAAAGTTACCTCAAACTTACCAAAACCCGTTTTCTTAAAAAGTGCCTATTCCACAATATATTTTAAACCAATTAGACTAGCCTTTCAGGAAATATTTTAATATTACCGCCATTCCATCACGAAATTGTAAAAGTTAGAAAAATCGTTTTTTACGGAAACAAATTGTTGTGGAAAAAATGGTTGTAGGCAGGGGCGACGACTTGTGTATGATACGTCTACAATATTCCATAGGGCAAAAAAGCCGCCCTGTGGAATTCCATATCGACGCCACCCGTTCATAAAACTATAACATTATCCTCAATGCGAAATAATTTTTAGTTAAAAACAAGTGCAATATCAATTTAACAAAAACAAGCGTGCAAGAGAATTTTATCCTCATATCCAGTGCAAGACAATTATAAGATAAAGTTGCGTGTAATTTAATAATATTATGTGAAGCAGGGTGCAAAATGATTTTATAAAAAACTTGAATGCAAGACAATTTTAACTTTTAATTCAATGGAAAACAATTATTATCTAAATCTAAAAACAAAATTACAACGATTTTTTATAGCGGTTATGTCCAATATCAATTAAAAAAGTTTTATTCATATTAAAATTATGAGCCCATTTACGCGACATTACTTCAGTAATATATTTTTAATCTCATATATTTCAATTTGTTAAAATATTACATATTGGATGCTTTACTTATATTTTTAATCATCGTTTAAAACAATATAAGTATTATTAAAAAATTAATTAAAATAGTACTTATTTTTTCTATTTATTAAACTACTATTGAGTAATTATTTCTACATAAATATGCATATAAATATACATATATCTTAATTAAAATAATTAATTGATTATTTACTTATGAGTAAAATTGTGAAGTAAGGAAAAATAGTAATCTTTTATTTATTACCTTTTTAATCTCATTTTTTATTAAACTATCTTTTAATAACCAATTATCAAACTCAATTATATAGAATTTTAAGAAATATATGAAAATTATCGAACTTAAAACTATAATTCGCTTTCACGTTGTGACATTTATTTATAAAATAAATGTAATAAATGTATTTTTTAACACAAAAATTCGTTTTTCGGTTTAAAAAATCAGGAGTGTTGGTTTTCGTGGAAACTTATGATTGAAATGTTTTTTTTTTCGTAACACAATACAAAATTTTTTAACAGTAATAGGTACATCTTTTGCATTTATCAATTAGTTTGATTCCAAAATAAATAATTAAATAATTTTAGTTAGTGATATTTTTAATTATCAATAATACTTATATTATTTTAAAAAATAATTAAAACTTAAGTAAAACATTCAATATGTTATATTCTAACAAATTGGAATATATAAGATTAAAAATTCATTACTAAAATAATGTGACATAAATGAGCTGAGAATAATTTTAGAATTAATAAAAATTTTATAACTAATATTGGACATAACCGCTATAAAAAAATCGTTGTAATTTTGTTTTTAGATTTAGATAATAATTGTTTTCCATTGAATTAAAAGTTAAAATTGTCTTGCATTCAAGTTTTTTATAAAATCATTTTGCACCCTGCTTCATAATATTATTCATAATATTATTCACATAATATTATTAAATTGCACGCAACTTTATCTTATAATTGTCTTGCACTGAATAAGAGGATAAAATTCTCTTGAACGCTTGTTTTTGTTAAATTTATATTGCACTTGTTTTTAACTTAAAATTATTTCGCATTAAGGATAATGTTATAGTTTTATGAACGGGAGGCGTCGATATGGCAAAATTACAGATAAAAAATAAATTTCTTACTAAGAATTTGGATAAATGAATTTTAAACTATATATTATAATTTACAAGTTTCTTTCATTCATTCTGTCCCCACCTGAAGTTTCGTACAAGATGTTTTTTCTTTTAAATTTTAAATCACTTCCAACCTAGGTAAAATTTTGTCAAGTTTATAACTTATAACAATTTTAATTTCTTCGAATTTCAATTAATTTGAACTTTCATTGATTAAAGATTTAATTAATCAGCGCTTTGAAAATATTAAACTTGAATTTATTTAAAAATTTCTTTAATTTTTAACAATTTTTTTCTATTATGATTTCAATCATTTGCTACAAGTTTTAACTATTTTTATCATTTTTAAAAAATTGTCTAATCATTTTCATTATTTTTCAATTTTTCCCCTATATTTTAAATCCAAATTTCCGCAAGTTTTAATTATTTTCTTTAACTTTTCCAAGTAAAACTTTTTCAATTTTAATATTATTTCCTTCAATATCAAATTAGTTTCATTATTTATTAAATAATTTTCAATTTCTTTTGTCATTTTTCAATTATTTTTATAAAATATGATTTTTATTTTTCAAATTGTGATTTTTTTTCTTCAAAATACAATTAATTTCTTCAATATCGAATTAATATCAATTTGTAATGTCACTTAGATAAATCTCATTAAATTTGTTAATTGAATTATCAGTTTCATTATTTTCATCGTATTACATAATCATTTTCCAAATATTTTTCAATTTAAAAAAACTTTTTTCATGCTTCATCAATTTTTATTAAAAAAACTAAATTATTAAATTTTTAATTATTGTTTTTAAATTTTAGTTCTTCGATTTTCAATAACTTTATGTTATATCAAATAAATTTTGTAATTTTCTCAATATTTTTTCCTAAACTTCCTTAACTATCATTAATTTCCAAAATTTTTTATCATTTTTTAAAGTAGTATTATTTATCTCAAATATATTCTGTAGTTTTTTCAATTATTTTTTTCAATTAATTTTTACAAATTTTTATCATTTTCTTCAATTTTCAATTATTATTGTTATTATTTTGCAATCAATTTCTCCAACTTTTAATTATTTTTACTAATTCTCAATTAAATTCGTAATTTTTGAATTATTAATTCATTTTTCAATTTTAATTTTCTTTTATCTTTTTGCAATAATTTCTCCACCTTTTAATTTCAATTATTTTTCAAATTTCACTGCATTACAAAAAAAAAAAACCAAAAAAAATTCTTTTAATCGGACCTAGCCTATGTTGTTGGTCATGAAAAACGTCAAAAAAAGGTATATATTAAATCTCCCACCACACTAAAATTGTATTTTAGAGATAAAAACAGTGTTTTTTGCAGTTTTTGTATAAAGTATATGTTACTTCGTCATTCTTGGTCTGATTTCAATTTTTTAGTTTTGAATTTAATGATGAAAAACAAGGCTTTTGATGCCTAATAGGGGTTTTATGTTCCAAGTGAAATTTACGGTAAAATAGAGAAAAAAATTTCGAAAATTATCAAATTTTTTGAATTTTTTTAACTTTGTCAATGATTTACGTTCCAATTTTATTCAGAATGTTTTTTTCTTTGCTAAATTATTTAAAGTGTATTTAATTCTGCGTCGAATAAGCTTTTTTTTTAAATTTAATTGGTGATAAATTGACTGAGTTATTGCATTTTATGTCTTTACTATTGCAGTACTTTATTTAAGCAATAACCAGTACTTTTTTTTCTATATTTAAAAAAAAATAATCATCTAACAAATTTTTTTTAGTAAATTTCGGTAAAATATTGAAAATTAAAAATGGCATCTAAATTTTTGAAAATTGATTTTCCCGAAAAATACTGTAATTATAAATACAAAAAATGCAATAACTCAGACATTTTTTCACCAATTTATTTCAAAAAAAGCTCATTTGACGCAAAATTAAATATACTTTAAATAATTCAACACAGCAAAAAAAATTCTAAATAAAATTGGGCCGTAAATTACTGACAAAGTTAAAAAATACAGAAAAAAGCTAATTTTCGAACTTTTTTACTCTTTTTATATCAAAAATTTTATTTAAAACATAAAACTTCCATTAAGTATAAAAAGTCTAGTTTCTCATCTTTAATATGAAAAAAATAAAATTTTGAAATTGGATAAAAAATGACCAAGTAACAGTATATTATATACAAAAACTCCAGAAAAATGTATTTTAGCTCTAAATGCAATTGGGGGGGGGGGGGGGAGGTACATTTAATACACTTTTTTTTTAGTTTTTCACTGTTACACAGTGTAATTTTCTAAATTTTCATTTATTATCTCAAATCTGAGTCATTGTATCCACATTTCAATGTTTTAATCATTCCACTCAGATTTCAACTACGTTCGTAAAATTTTAATTATTTTTTTTAATTTTCAATGATTTTCACAAATTTGATATTATTTTGATTATTTGTTAATTAATTCCGAAAATTTCAATTATTTCTTATCTCAAATTTTTTTTTTTTCAATTTTCGATTATTTCTGTAATATTTTAATTATTTTCGTCAATTTAAAAATTTTGTAATTAGGTAGGTACTTTCTTTTACTGCACATAAATTCTGTATTTTTTTCAATTATTTTTCTAAAATTGCAATAATTATCTTCAATTTTCTATCATTTTTATCATTTTTCAATTGTTTCACCCAATTTAAATTATTCTCATTTTTATCCAATCAATTGCCCCTCGGTTAACATGAAGTGTACAGATGGCAAAAATTTACAAGTTGCCGCCCTGTGTAGGAAATTGTTGTAGGATCAAATTTGTACAGAAAAAAATTGCCCTAAACCAAGGTTATTGATGAAAAGTTCTGTTTTTGTGTTTCAAGAATAGAATACTATGGTAAAAGTGATGCTAGTTGGTATTGACTGTACAGTGCTGCCAGCAGGTGGTGTCCTTGCGAAACTGAGGACGCGAAGAAACGAGGAGAGACGCCGATTTCTTTTAGTATTATGAATGTAAACATCGAATCGACGATGCAGACATCATACGCCTCGGTGAGATTGCTAGTGACGTTTTGTAAAATGCAAGCAGCGTATGTATGATTATCCAGGCATAGATTGTGTAAAACTATGAATCATGATGAATTAAAGGTGGCAATTATAGAATATTGTGCCACCGCTTTCTTCTTCCGCAGCTAAATCGAACATTTGCATACTCACCCATTCTCATTACCAAGATTGGGTAACAGAGACATTTTTATGATACACAACACCTTATGATTCATACGTAAGCCTTAAACATCACTTTTTTTAAAATAAATATCCCTCTTTTCAATTATGGAATAATCTTCATTTTTTTTAAATTACTAATTAATAGTTTTTTAAGGATTTTTCAACAAGATTGTTACATATCGTCAAGTTATGAATGTTTACAGATATTTTTATGTATTTTTCATTTGTTTAAATAATTTGTTATTGTTAATTTATAACTTTTATCCTAAAACACCTAGCGAGTTGCAATTTCTTTTTAAACTATTAATTTTTTATATTTAAAACCCTAACATATTCAGAATTCTGTGCGTGTAATTTATTTTTAGCTTTTTTTATTTCAAAATCCTCTGTTATTCTATATTCATCTAAATTATTATTCATCTATAGATAAAAATTTAACCAAATAAAAAGTGTACATTTCTTAGAGAATCGATTGGCAAATTATTGCTGAAAAACCGATTTCGAGAAGAGCATTACCCTTGTTTATCGTTTGGTCTTGAGAAAATATTTCCGGCGCCTTTAGCATCAGACTTGGCACGCGGTTCTCCGAAAGCGCAA
This sequence comes from Ganaspis brasiliensis, assembly GCA_037103525.1. Taxonomy (NCBI): domain Eukaryota; kingdom Metazoa; phylum Arthropoda; class Insecta; order Hymenoptera; family Figitidae; genus Ganaspis; species Ganaspis brasiliensis. Next base: position 4,644,128 of record JAZKLR010000294.1, read on the forward strand.
GTTCTTTATGCGCTGCCAGCCTATTCCCTTCCCTCTCGGTGAGTTTTTACTCTCGGATCATACATCCTCATAGATAGAAACGGCATCAGACGCGCGTGGTTCTAGCGAATTAATTGCATAGTTTCTCACAATATGATGGCGGAGGCCCGCCTGCAGGCTTTTCAGTCAGGATTATGCCAAGGATCGATGAGAGAATCCGTGTAATAGAGAATCGCGGCGATCCCTATCGTAGTCTCGTCAGAACGTTTTTTTTCTACACGCACCGGATCTTTTCAGACTTCCTGGTGAGATGAAGCGAGAGCAAATTTCGAAAACGGAATATTTCTTATTACTCTGCTGTCAAAATTATTTTTCCCGTCACTTTTTGACCTTTACCAAGATTTCAAATTTATTAATTAACTGCCTGTGGGTATTGGATTGTTGGTGATGTTTTGCTTTTTTTCTGTTAAATCAGAATATGTAATGTAAGAAATGTGTTGGATGATAAACAAAAATAAAATAACTTCAACATGGTGGCTAAGCCATTTTTCAAGATTTACGGAAGTTTACAAAAAGTGCGCCTGACTAAAATCCACGGTAATCGTTCCCTATCAAAAAAATCCGAGTAAAACCCCTGGTGATAATTCTGTAGGTACAAAATATGGTTTAAGTGCAAAATCCGCCGAAAATTCTACGTAAAAATCCTCGAGAATTTGTCCAAAAAACGATCGACGATTTCTTCGCTGATTTTTTTTATTATTTTCGAGCCACAAAGCAAGTCTTTTCATTTCACAAAATCCTATAATTACTAAACGATCATCATCATGGATTATACTCGACTCTTCCTTTCATTTCATTTAAATCACAAAAATTCATTTTTCTCCCCGCAAATCTAATTTTCTTATTGGCTGATGGAGGCGCATGATTTGAATCTTCGTTTATAACTATACGTTTTATTTGGTTCGAAGCTGAAGGGAAAGCAATAAAACAAGATATTATCAAATCATCAAAATTTTCTATGGCGCCTGCAACACTTAGAGATGCCGTCAGTTATAAGACAGAGTTGGCGCCAGGATCCTTAAGGGCACGGGTGCAACTCATGATGTTGTTTACAGCGTCGAGAGTTAACGAGATTTCGTGCGCGATTAAAGGCGCGAAATGTGATCTTCGCAATTTAGTGAGTCGTGATTGGTCATAGAGGATCTCTGATTTCCAATCGATTTCGGAGGAAAGTTGAGCTAATAGGCTTTTTCTACTCCACTAGATTTAGGAGAAAGAACCGGACACTGAGATTTACGAGTGAAGAAAGTCACGACCAAATGACATATCGTGTAGTTTATCGTTATTGGTGAGTCTAAACGATTATAATTGCAGATATAATAGTGAGTAATGATAAAACGTCACTGCTATCAGTTTCCGCCAATCAGCTCACAACTCTCGTGTAAATATAGTAGAGTTTCGACCTGATTGGTGAAATTTCAAAATTCTTCAAAAAAAAAAAGAACGAGGTAGACAAATTATCTACACGATGTTGACTAGCGCAAAAAATAAATAATGACCTCATCGCTCGAAAATTCAGATTCACTTTATTAAAGCATAATGTCACCAAACCATTGACTTGTAAAACTGAAGAAAGAGAAAATGTAATTTGTTTGCCGTGCAATTGTTACGCAAGAGTTTTCACATTTGAGTGGAGCATGCAAGAAACTTTGTAATTGACAGGTCGAATATAAATCATAACTTTAGCATTTTTTCTTTGCGCAATAGGAAAAGACAATTTTATTTATTTAGAGAACTATTCTAAAATTAGGTAATATTTTTTCCGGGTCATCGCGCCTGATAAAACGTGTATTTTTAAAGGATGTGAAAAATTAACCCTCTTTCCCGCAGAAAATCTTACGCAATTTATGAACGACTCCTAATCACGGTTCTTGTGATTCGTAACGGACATTGATTTATAATGTGTATTTAACGTCGACAGGGAGCAAACTTTTTGGACGTGCTATAAATTACTTTATTAATTATACTGAAGAAATATTTATATAAAGGTGTTTTTATCAGGGATGGCGGAACGAATTTTCCCGGATGTAGAGATGTTAACGTAAGTGAAAAGAAAAAAATCTTACCTTGTGGGGTAAAAACCAATTTCCTTAACTGCGCCAGCAAAATGTGTCTTTTCAGGTTTAAAAAACTATTTTAACTTAAATCTATCAGAGGTAATTAAAATGTGCTTACCTTCATTTATGTAATTCTGTTCAGAATATAAATCCTCTATTCGTTTTCAAAACTGAGTTTTCTAAAAATAAAAACATAATGTGAGTATGAAATTTATGTATAAAGTAAAATTCATGTATGTATTGCATATGAATAAAAATAATCAAAATAAATATGAAAGTGAATGAAATATTGGCTGTGAGTCAAATGTGGATATGTTAATAGTTCCTTAACATTATTGAAGAACCATCCATATCAAATCGAAAGTGCATCGAGAGCTAGTTGCATTCTTAAGATGGCATTACTCGTGCACGTACGTGAAAGATGTGAGTGACCAGATAGATAAAGATAGTAGAAACTATTATTAGAGGTATATCGCAGCAGGAAGCCCATCCCCGCAAAGCTTACTCCTTTTTATTTTTCTCCTTCCTCTTATCCTTTTATCCAAGTGTCAGGGCCGCATCTTCAAGTATAGCATTATTACCTTTGAATCCACAATGTTGATCTTGTCTTTGTTATTTAGATAAAGTCAGTCCGAACAGTTCATTTCATAATAACCAACATTATTACAATGCTTATGGTTGTTAAGCATGTACAGTCAACTTACAAATTACTCAATCTAATTTGCATCATATTTCAAATACAAATTCAACTTTTTTCACAAACTGCTCAACGTTTTCGAAATTTGTCTATTTAATTTTTGTTACTTTTTGGTTGCTTCTTGATTTCTTTTTTGGTTTTACCACACCCAGAAAACAATTTGTTTTGAATGATAAAATGTTTGGTTGATACAGAAGCAACAAATCATTGCTAAAAATGTACGTAATTTATGTATAGGGCTACATTGTGCTGTGGACCAACTGCACAAGTGAGGCGAGAACTTCAAGTGCACCAGCAGAAGAGTGAAAAATTCTTACGGGAAACCCTTACGCGTAGAATCCTAAAAGTAACCCTGCAACCCGTATAGCAGGTGTCAGACAATCTTTATGTATCTTGTGCCTTGGCCAATCGTTGTGTCTTGTTGCAGGGAGAATTTACAGCCGGTTTATGTTGGAAGAACGAGCACTGGCATCTCTTTGCACAGGTACAGGGTTTACGTACCACCCTGCACAAAAGTCTTTCGTAAAAGATGGAGAATTGAATTATACGAAAAAGTGCGTAAAATAACGATTTACCTGATACCTTATGGAGTTGAAATGACAAAAAAAACGAGTTACCCATTCGTTCTTGTCATTTGTAACTTTATTATGCCAAAGGACTTTATTTTAACACTTTAGAAAATATTTTTAAAAAAAGTTGTCATGAGTGCCTATTTCATCAACATATTTTATTAAAATATTTTCCCAAACAAAGCAAATTTAATAACATTTCTTAATTATTCTTTCGTTGTTTTTGTTCTTGACCGTACATACGTAACTATCCTAGATGTCTATCCCACGAGTGTGCAGGTGGTTCGTCGTTTATCATCCATTCGTTCGTCAAGAATACATTCTACTAGAATGGCGAATTTTTCCGGATCGTTTGACATGGGTATTTTTTACTCTAATAGGAAAAACATTTCGTGTAAAGAGAAAATCACTTATTTTTTTATTATCCTTTAAGAATTTTTACTCTTTTATTATCTCAGTACACTTTTATTTATAAATTTATTTATGCCTAGAAAAATTTAATTATCAAGAAACAAGATCGTTTACGAATTATTTTAATAAAAAAAAGACTTAGTGATAAGAAGTAATCAAGATTGGTGAGCTTCGTGGAGAGCTTAACACTGATGCACGTTGAACCTTGGCCCCAAGGCATCCTTGAACTTGAACGACTTGAGGTAAGGGCCGCGGCGTTTGTTGCAATAAGCTATTTTTGTTTGCCCCGGTAAGTTCATCATCCCGAAACACTGATTCGTAAATAGACTGATAGTGACAGAGTGAAGGAAATAATTTCACACTTGAAATACCTTCTTGGAAATGAGCCAATTTCCGTTAAATTATGCCAATTATTTTCTTCATTTTCAGAAATTCTTTAATACTGGATAATCGATTTTTTTTACTAAATGACAATATCTAAAATCGATCAGTGTAAAATGTTTATAAAATTGTAATTTAGACTAAAAAAGAATCAAATTTATTATATTTAAATAATTAAATAAAGTTTTTAATTTTAAATTGCAAATAAATTAAGTCCTTAAATCAAACGTTATTTGGGCATTAATTTGTACTTGTCACAAGTTGTACAATAGTTCAGTCTAACCAACAAATTTTAGGTTATGATGAATAAAATTACTTTAATATAAATTGTCTATTCTTATAATGAAATTTAATGCTATTTAATTTATTTTACTTATTTGATTGCTATAATCAAGAGTCTTAGTTACCATTCTGATATTTCTCTTAAGTGGAACTTTCTGAGATTTATTTCATATTAAAACAATTGAAGTCTTTTAAGTGTATAAAAGCAACTTCTGTGAAGATATTTCCAAATTATTATCTTCGAGATGATGTGAAGGATCCCCTTTTTATGAAAAAGTAATTTTTAGTTTAACCTGCCATTTTACTCTAGAATGTGTAAAATAACAGATATTTGATTTCTGTTATTGGAAGTTTAAAATTTAAGGTAATATTACAGAAGAAGGTAATACGAATTTTTAAGTTTTTTAATCTGGACCAAGCCTAAGTGCCTAATATAATCCGTACGGTAATTATTAATTTTTAAAATAGATTTTACTTTCTTTAAATTGTTAAAATGGAACTTTTTATGGGACAAAGAAACTGCTCTTTCTACTAGGTTAAAAACAATGTTCTTTTTTTGTTGTAAAGGATGATCAGAGAGGTAATTCATTATTTCTTCTGATGGTAATTATTCTAGTCGACACGTCAAGAATAAAATATATTAACTGTTACCATCATTATACTACCATATATTTTCCGTGGATTTTTCTAGTTTGGTACACGCCACTGTTTTGGAAATCGTGGAGTTCTCTTGCCTCCCACGCAGAATCATTCATACGAGAATATTGTTGAAACTTGGTCGCGTAGAATATGGTTGCGTTGCTCCTGTTGGTCACGGGATTGTAACGCTATACCTTCCTCTCGACCTGCTTTGCCTTCTGTGAGGTCTCCTCTATTCTTCGGTGTCTTACAACCAGCCTAGCGCCAATCCAATGTCACCATTTACACAGCTATTCCTTCAGACTTTGTTAATTCCCGAGTCACCGACCTTTGGAAAAGCGTTTTATTTATTTTTTGTTAAATAAAGTTATGTATTTTTCTATTCCCGCTCTTCTGCAGCATTTTCTGTGTTCAGTAAATTTTTTATTAAAAAAATATATATATCTACTTTTGAAATAAAATATCCCCGTATTGGAAATTGTTTAAACTTTTTTTTAAAAAAATTATCAAAACGTTTAGCAGTTTATGAAAAATAGTGATTTTTCGAAAGACACGCGAATGCGGTTGGTCTTAACAGTTGAAACCTGAGAGTGTTTTCGCCGAGGATTATAAATTGTTTGCCTCGAGACTGGTTCAGAAACGGGCGTTATAAAATGTTTAATATGGCTACTATTTTTGCAAAATCTCCAACTCACCGAAGAGTCTCTCTTATTCCCAAGTTATAAACATTCATTTTTTCATCCAAGTCACACAGTCATTGAGGCTCGTTTGCAATTTTTTCTCACCAATAGTAAAATCCTTTAAGATACATTTATCTCCGTGGAAGGTGTAGTAAATTGCATTTAAATGCTGCAAATATGTTTCAATTTGTATTGTATTTCACACTATTGTTTGAAACACAATGAGAATATTGGCAGTTAAAAGAAACTTGGAATTGGAAATACGTAAAATAGGAGAAATTTGATAAATAAAATAAAAGTACATTTGAGGAGCAAGTTTTCAGAACTTGACAATTCGTATTTTGTTATTTCGAGAAAATTATACAAATGTAGTTTAACGCACATAACCTCTGAAGTTAATTATACTGTTGAAGAATTATACCAAAGTGCTTAAATAAGAATGTTTTTTGGATTTGTTCTAAATTAACCCTTTGTGTCACGTTTTTTTCAGAAAGAATTGATTTCTTGAAACATGTGCTATATATAGTTTTCGGGGTCGCTGATTACGAATCTGAAGTCCGTTTTCAAAAATTCAAAATGGCGGATCCAATATGGCGGACGAAAAATTAAAAATTGATCGGATTGGCTTGAAACTTGTTACTCGGGGGTTTTTGGGGTCGCTGATTACGAATCTGAAGTCCGTTTTCAAAAATTCAAAATGGCGGATCCAATATGGCGGACGAAAAATTAAAAATTGATCGGATTGGCTTGAAACTTGTTACTCGGGGGTTTTTGGGGTCGCTGATTACGAATCTGAAGTCCGTTTTCAAAAATTCAAAATGGCGGATCCAATATGGCGGACGAAAAATTAAAAATTGATCGGATTGGCTCGAAACTTGTTACTCGGGGGTTTTTGGGGTCGCTGATTACGAATCTGAAGTCCGTTTTCAAAAATTCAAAATGGCGGATCCAATATGGCGGACACAGAAATCAAAATCGGTCGGCTTGTCTTGAAACTTGTTACTCGGGGGTTTTTGGGGTCGCTGATTACGAATCTGAAGTCCGTTTTCAAAAATTCAAAATGGCGGATCCAATATGGTGGACACAGAAATCAAAATCGGTCGGCTTGTCTTGAAACTTGTCATTCGGAGGTTTTTGGGGACGCTGATAACGAATTTAGTGAAATATTTTTAAAATTTAAAACGTCAGAGTCAATATGATGGACACAAAATCATAAATTGATTGAATTATCTTGAAACATGTTATTCAGGGGTGTTCGGAGTCGCTAATGACGAATTTTTTGACACTTTATGAAATTAAAAATAAAAAGTTTACCACAGTTGACACTAAATTTAAAGTGCATTTAGAATAGACTGCTGTATAATAATAAGGATAATAATGATATAAAAGGTATAATCATATTTTTTTAAGTTACTGGAAAACAAAAATTTATAATTGTTATTATGTTAATTTTATTAGTCAGAGTGTAATAACTACATATTTAATCAATTTTAGCACAATAAATTAAAATTTTTTTAGTGATGTAATTAATTACTTATTATGACTTTCTGCGAAGAAAGGAACCTTAGAAGCGATTCTCCGATTTTACAGGACTGTAAAAAGAAAAGACGAGCGTGCATAGCAATCTGTGCAATCCGCCGATGTTTGATTTCTCATAGTTCGAAAAATATTCAATTAAAACATTATCTGATTTTAGAGTATGAAAAAATAACCTTCAAAAGAAGAAAACACCTTGCATTCTCTACTTAGGGTAATTTACATTTCGAAGAAGCAGGTTGTAAACAATTTAGAGTCTAACATCCTTCTTCTTTACAACCAAGCAAATAGGTAGAATGATAAACTAAGAAGCAATAATAGATCATAGGATTATAAAAATATATATGTATAACAATTGATGTTGCATTGCAGCCTTATTTATGTAACATGGCTGTAGATTGATAGAGAGAGCATTGAGACAACATAACTGAATTATTGTTAGAATATAACTCCATCATTTCTGCAAGGTACATCATTGATACATTGATGCATAATTGATAAACTATTGATGCAACATTATTGAGTTATTGCGACAACATTACTCTATCATTTCTGCAAAATACATTATTGGTACATTGAAACATAATTGACAGAGCATTGAAACAACATTACTGAATTATTGTTACAATGTTACTGCATCATTTCTCAAGATACATTATTGATACATTGATACACAATTGACAAAATATTAATGGAACATGACTGAATCACTGCTGCAATATTACTGCATCATTTCTGCAACATCAGTACATTAATACTGCATCCTTCTTAGCACATTGCTGAATAATTTATGTGTCATATCTGCATCACTCCTACAACATTACACTCTACTCTAGTAGTCTCATTTTCAAACAAACTTATGACTCGACAGTAATTACATTTTAAAGAACACAATTCTTCAATGAAAGTGTTTCCTGCTGTTTTGACTAGATATAGGAGTCAGTACTAAAAGTTAACACTTTGAGACTATTTTGGCTTGGTACATATCAAGTTACATTTTCTGAACTTGAGCTGCATCTACTCAAAATGGATGATGATACAGAGTTGGTAGAAATACCAAGTGATTGCGAATCAGAGGATGACCTTTGCGATGATGTCAATGATGCAGATGAAGATACTCATTCTGAAAATTCCACAAAATATCAATACAATGACGATCATCTTGTGGAAGTTTTAAGCAGTGAGCAAGATGATTATGATGATTTACCTTACAATCAGCGTTTATCCGACTTGGATCAGATTTGGGAACAATGCAGTAGAAAAAAAGCTGACATTGAATTCGCCAAAACTGTAGGATCTAATTTAACAACTGACATTAAATCTCCCCTTGATATATTTCTTTCCTTATTCCCTGAAAGTTTGATTCAACATATTGTTGATCAAACAAATTTATATTGTTCTCAAACAAAAGGAGAAAATAATTTTACGCCTGTAACTATGTCTGAAATGCAAACATTTCTGGGAATTAATATAATGATGGGGATAAAACGATTGCCCTCTTATAAAGATTATTGGTCAAATAATGTTCAATTGAAAGATCCCTACATTAGCAGTTTGATGTCTGTAAATCGTTTCAGTTTTTTGCTGGGAAATTTTCATTTGAATGATAATACGAAAGAGGCAAAGAAAGGGGATCCAGCATATGATAAGCTCTATAAGTTACGTTTTGTAATTGATAAATTGAATGAAAATTATAAAAAAATGTGGAATCCTCACAAACATCAATCTATTGACGAAACTATGGTAAAATTTAAAGGCAGAAGTTCCATAAAGCAATATATGCCTGCCAAACCTGTCAAACGTGGGTACAAAGTATGGATTCGTGCTGACGAGAAAGGATTTGTTTGCGAATTTCAAATCTATACTGGGAAATCTGAAGGTAATAATTCTTATGGATTAGGCGAACGAGTTGTCCTTGATTTAACAAGAGAATTAGTAGATGGAAATTACCACGTCTATTTCGATAATTTTTTTACGAGTGTCAATCTTATGCACTCTCTGAAAGAAGATAAAATTTTTGCGTGTGGAACAGTTCGCAAAAATCGTAAACTTTTACCAAAGAAACAAGTGCGAGACAACAGTATGGCAAGAGGAGAAAGTGAATATAGAACTTCATTTACAGGCTTACGTTGGGTCAAGTGGAAAGATAATCGTGCAGTACAATTTTTGTCTAACTTTCATGATCCAGGAATTATGGGTCTAGTAAATAGGAGGCAAAAAAATGGCACGTTGCAATCTTTAAAATGTCCACTGATGGTGTACGATTATAATAAGAATATGGGGTTTGTAGATAAGGCGGATCAAATGAGATCAACATATTCGATAAATCGAAAATCCAAAAAGTGGTGGCCTAGACTTTTCTTCTTTATGCTTGACACAGCTGTCCTGAATGCTTTTATAATTTATAAAGATCTGCATAAAAATTCACTCCAAACATCCAAAGACTTCAGACTACATCTTGTTGGGGAGTTGGTTGATTACAGCCTAAAAGGTAAGAACGGAAGAAAGTCTAATCCAACTGAGATTCCTTCTTCAAAGCCACAGATTCCAGAAAAAATGCGACGTGAAAACGCTAAACACATGCCTTTGAGCATACAAAGCCACAGACGTTGTACTAATTGCAGTACAAAAGAAAAACCAAATTTTACTAACTGGATGTGCAAAACTTGTGATGTTCCTCTTTGCTTGTCGTCAAAGAGAAATTGCTTCATACTTTACCATAAGTAGGCAGTTTTTACGATATACATTGTTATTTATTGTCATAAATAAATGTATAAAATTGTTTAGTAATGTACCAATCGTTGTTGTGATAGGTACATAAAATAATATTTATAGAATTTTTTTGAACGCATGATTAACAATTTTAAAAATAGTAAGTAGAAATAACATTTTTTAAAAAAACAAAACAAAAAACAAAAAAAAATTTAAAAATTAAAAATTAAAAAAAAAATTTAAAAATTTAAAAATTAAAAAAAAAGAAAAAGAAGGGACTAGAAGCTTGCCACATCCACGTTGTTAGTTCCGGGTAACGCAAAGAGCAAGCAAACAACAAAATTAAAATTTTCATATCGCATATTAAAGTTTAAAATCTAGACTTAGAGTTGGTAATTACTGCCTCCACGAGCGATATTGAATCTGACATTTCGAATTTTAAAAATATTTCATCAGATTCGTTATCGACGATCCCAAAAACGCCCCAGTAACAAATTACAATACGATCTAATCGACTTTTGATTTTTGTATCCGCCATCTTGGATCCGCCATTTTGAATTTTTAAAATCTGACTTGTAATTCGTAATCAGCGACCTCAAAAACCCTTTAGTAACAAGTTTCAAGAGGATCTGATCGATCTTTGATTTTTTTTTTATTTCGCAATTTTCAATCCGCCATTTTGGATCCGCCATTTTGAATTTTTTAAATCTGACTTGTAATTCGTAATCAGCGACCTCAAAAACCCCCTGGTAACAAGTTTCAAGAGGATCTGATCGATCTTTGATTTTTTTTTTATTTCGCAATTTTCAATCCGCCATTTTGGATCCGCCATTTTGAATTTTTTAAATCTGACTTGTAATTCGTAATCAGCGACCTCAAAAACCCCCTGGTAACAAGTTTCAAGAGGATCTGATCGATCTTTGATTTTTTTTTTATTTCGCAATTTTCAATCCGCCATTTTGGATCCGCCATTTTGAATTTTTTAAATCTGACTTGTAATTCGTAATCAGCGACCTCAAAAACCCCCTGGTAACAAGTTTCAAGAGGATCTGATCGATCTTTGATTTTTTTTTTATTTCGCAATTTTCAATCCGCCATTTTGGATCCGCCATTTTGAATTTTTTAAATCTGACTTGTAATTCGTAATCAGCGACCTCAAAAACCCCCTGGTAACAAGTTTCAAGAGGATCTGATCGATCTTTGATTTTTTTTTTATTTCGCAATTTTCAATCCGCCATTTTGGATCCGCCATTTTGAATTTTTTAAATCTGACTTGTGATTCGTAATCAGCGACCTCAAAAACCCTTTAGTAACAAGTTTCAAGAGGATCTGATCGATCTTTGATTTTTTTTTATTTCGCAATTTTCAATCCGCCATTTTGGATCCGCCATTTTGAATTTTTTAAATCTGACTTGTAATTCGTAATCAGCGACCTCAAAAACCCCCTGGTAACAAGTTTCAAGAGGATCTGATCGATCTTTGATTTTTTTTTTATTTCGCAATTTTCAATCCGCCATTTTGGATCCGCCATTTTGAATTTTTTAAATCTGACTTGTAATTCGTAATCAGCGACCTCAAAAACCCCCTGGTAACAAGTTTCAAGAGGATCTGATCGATCTTTGATTTTTTTTTTATTTCGCAATTTTCAATCCGCCATTTTGGATCCGCCATTTTGAATTTTTTAAATCTGATTTCAAATTTTTAATCAGTGATCCCAAAAACATCGATTACATAAGTAATTGATAGCTGTTAATGACCTACATTTTTCACAAACGATTTTTTTTTAAAAAAACATCATTTTTTTCACTTTATTTGTTTATAATTATTTATTTATGCATAATTAAATTGTAATAATAACTTTGATCGTTAGATACATGCCTGCTATGTAGGAAAATGTGAAAATTTACAAATAATATCTTAAATTACTTTATTTATAATAAATATACTGTACTGTTACAGGTGTTACTTATACGTAACACTGTGACGCAAAGGGTTAAAGTCTATAATAATTACAGAATTTAAACGATTCTGTAATTTTTACTAATAAACAGAGAAGTAATAGTATTGTTTATTTTAGATTTATAACAGTAGTAACAGATCGTTTTATAAGGTTCATATATTTTAGTTTTTATTTCTTCGTTTTTGGAAAATGGATTTATCAACTTTTAAAAACTTGCTCCTTACTTATATAAGTCAAAAAGATTTTATATCAGTTTCTTTTCTGCAGATGTTTTTCAAAATAAACTTCAAAATAGAAAAATCAGGGTGTCTACTAATTTCGTCCCACAAAATTCCCGGTCATTTGCCGATTTTTCCCAGTTTTTGTTCCTATTTTTCCCGGTTTTGTCTCTTGTTAACTTAAAATATATTTTAACTATAAATAGACCTACAAATGGCTACAAAAATTGCAGATAACAGTTGACAATTGAAGAAAATAATTGAAATTTAAAAAAAATAATTGAGATTTAAAGAATTAAATATTAAACTTTACAAAAAATAATAATTAAGAATTAAAAGAAACAATTAATAATGAAAAGAAATAATTAATAATGGAAAGAAATAATTGAACAATGACAAAGACATTTGACAATTAGAAACAAAATTAAAAAAAAAGGAAATATTAAATGACAATTGAACAATAATTAAAAAAATTGAACAATGGTTATTAAATTCAAAGAATATAATTGAAAATTGGCCAACTAGATAGAAAATCAAAAAAAAATAATAAAAAATTTAAGTTAATAATTCAAAATTGAAGAAATAAATTTAAAATTAAATAATCAAATTGAAATCAGAAAAATACAGAATTATTGAATATTAAGAAAAAACAATTGAAAATTCAGAAATAAAATTGAAATTCGAATACAATAATTGAGAATTAAAGAAAATTACTGAATAATTGGATTGAAAAAAGAAGAAAATAATTTATAATTAAAAAAAATGGAAAATGACAGGAATTATTTAATATTGAAGACAACATTTAAAATTGAAGAATAGAATTGTTATTTGAAGAAATTAATTGAGAATTGAAAAACATAATTGAACAATTAAATTGAAAATAGAAGAAAACTATTGAAAATTGAAGGAGGTTTTGAAACATGAAATAAATAACTGATAATTGAAAAAAGTCGAGATTACTGAATATTGAAACAAACAATTGAAAATTGAACAAAATAATTAAAAATTAAAGAAAATAATTGAAAATTGAAGAAAATAATTAAAAATTGAAGAAGATACGTAAAAATTAAATACAATATTTGGAAACAACAGAAAAACTTAGAAATCGACGGAAATAATTGCGAATTGATGTAAATAATTTAAAAATTCTCAATTTAAATAAAAATTTAAAGAAAAACATAATTTAAAAAAGCTGAGAAATGTTTAATATTTAAGAAAATTGAGAAAAAATTGAAAATTTAAAGAAATTGAGAAATTGAAAGAAATATGAAAAAATAATTGGAAATTGAAGAAAATAATTAAAATTCAAGAAAAAAATTGGAATTTGAAGAAAATAATTGAGAATTAAGAAAAAACCATTGTAAAAAGCCTAGAGTTATTGAATATTAAAAAAAAAAATTGAATGTCGAAAATTATAATTGAGAATTAAAGAAAATAATTCAAGAATTGAAAAATGGGATTGAAAGTAGAAGACAATAAGTGATAATTGAAGAAAAAAGAAATTTAACAACACAGGAATTATAGAATTTGAAAAAAAAAATTAAGAATGTAATTGTAATTTGAAGAAATTAATTAAAAATTGTACAAAATAATTTGAAATTGAAGAAAATGTGATTTTATAAAAATTGTTGAATAATAATTGATGAATTGAATTCAAGTTTCAAAAACATAATTGATAATTGAAAAAAAATATTGAAAAAAGCGGAGAATTATTGATTATAGAAGAAAATAATTGAAAAATGGAGGAGTTATTGAGATGTGAAATAAATAAATGATAATTGAAAAAAATAGTTGAAACAAGTCGAGAATTATTGAATATTAAATTAAATAATTAAAAATTGATGAAATTAATTAAAAATCGAAGAAAATAATTAAAAATTGAATCAAATAATTGGCAGTTCAAAAAAAAAAATTTACAATTGTAGAAAATAATTAAAAATTGATTAAAATAACTGAAAATTGTAGAAAATATTTCAGAATTAAAGAAATTAATTAGAAATTGATGAAAATAATTGAAAATTGAAGAAAATAATTGGCAATTGAAGAAAATAGTAGAAAATCGAAAAAAATAATTGAGAAATGAAGAAATAATTTCAAATCAATGAAAATAATTCAAAATGGAAGAAAATAATTATCAATTGTAGAAAATAATTGGAAATTGAAGAAAATAATTGAAAAGAATTTATTATTCCAGAAAAAAAATTCTCGGTTTGACGGAAAATGATTCTAAATGGAAGAAAATAATTGAGAATAGTAGAAAATAATTGCAAATTGAAGAAAATAATTGAAAATTGAAAAGAATTTATTATCCCCGAAAAAAAATTCCCGGTTTGACGGAAAATTCCCGGTTTTCCCGGTTACTAGACACCCTGAAAAATTCTTTTCGATTGGAAATCATCCGGAATGTAATATAAATTTCATTTCAAACAGTTTGACACAAAAACGTCAAATTTTGCTTTAAAAGTATCAATTGTTTTTTTCCGTTGATAAACAAAGTAACAATTTCCTGGCTTCACAGCAATTTTTGATTTTTTTTGCATTGCTTAAGTAAAAAAATAAAAATTATTTTAAACTCAAGTAAATCTTAAATAGTTTTTTTTAGTGGAAGATAATTGTATAAAATACTAATAAAATTTTTCTATGCCGATCCTTCGTAGATATATACATGCAAAACAAAAAGATACAAAATACAATACTCACATATTGAAATAATAATTAATTAATAACTGAAACATAGACTGAACACACATTGTCAATAATTTAAAAAATAATAGCAAAATAATTCATATATTTGTTAATTTAACGTTTAGAATTAATATTTGTACATATTATGACATGCGGTGATTTTATAACAGGGTTCGATCGCTCTTCGCGGTTTTATGTAACACTTTGTCAGGGCTGGGATGCACTATTACGAAATCTTAATGTGTCTAACGTTACATACCTAACAGTTGTAAGGGTATTTACATAATATTACATATTATTAGCTACAATTGAGTGAATATGTGTCAGTTCTATTGATAGTTTTTTATTTTTATTTATATGTAATACTTCTAAAAATTGTCTTTTGTTTCTGTTCGCTTCCACGGATAGAATTCGAGCCTCATCGAATTTAGAAAGATATTTTGAAAGATACTAATCGAAAATTTGTTTGATATCCAAAATAGAAGCAATTTAATAAGTAAAAAGGAATAAAGAAATAAAGAAAAACACGTGTAACTTTACAAAAAATAATTATTATGCATGTTTTGGTGCATCTTTTTCTGCACTAACTCTGATAACGGAATCTTTCTCAAAAGTAGGAATACAATATCTTGTACAGATCTCTATTGCATAAGGAAGTAGATTATCTTTCTGGTGCAAAACATAAGAGAAAATGTGTATAAAAGCCATAACATACTTTAATAACATCTCACAAGAATATGTTAGGACTTTTTTGCCATTGCATGTAATAAAGTTTGTATCGTGCGATACTTAAATTGTTATATTATTGCGTAATACATTTATATCTGTATAGTTTTATAATATAACATTCGATTTAGGAAAAATCGGGTAAAACTTAATGGGAATATTAAAAAGTACATGAAACATATTGGACGCCAAATTTGACGTTAAATGATAAATTTCAAAATATCTAAGTACGTAATAATCATTTCGTAAAATTGTGTAACATATAAGGTCTATTTAAGATAATTCGCCTAGATCCGTTAAGGGTCCTGGTGGCATGTGGACTAACTTAAAAAGTTTCTTGGGTAAGAAATAGATGGAGGTATATTTCTCTCTTTGTCTTACTAATGGAATTTTTTAGTTATAGTTCACATAACACTAGGACCCTTTATCAGATCTAGGTGAGTTATCTTACTGTCTCTGAAAAATGACGAATTTTTAGGATATAATGGAACATTCTTTTTGCATTAGAGTAAAAAGGACAGACTAAGTATCTCTCCTTTTCACTCCAATGCAAAAAAAAAAATTACCGAAGGTGTGAATGTACCATAATGCAATATAATTTAATATAACGTACTTTAATGTAACAAAATGTAACGTAATGTATTATAATGTAATGCAATGTATTGTAAAGTAATGTAATGTAATGTAATGCAAAGAAATATTTGCAAAAATGCCAGAAACAAATAAAATTATTTTCCGAGGCGACAACAAATCGCTCACCACTGTAGAACATTAATTTTACATTTTTTTCCCTTCATAAGTAATTTCTTCCTTGACATGAAAATTTTTCATGCACCTGGCGAACTTTTCACTGCAGTTATAGTAATTCAGACGGAATCACGAGAATGTGGAAGTAACTAAAGTAAAAGTGATTTTTTCTAGTGAAATTATTCAGTTTACTTGAAACATTTGATCAAGTGCACACATGGAGACCAGTTACTCGGGCAGGTAACAATGGTGCTTATATTGTCAGGACAGCGACTTGGGTGTAACTTTTATGTAACCAGGCTTGATAGAAAGGAAAATCATTTTACAATAATCATTCGTCAAGTCACCCGTTCCATTATGCCAGCAGCATTCTCCTTGTTTCATGTGGAGCGAAAGAATGAGCAGGTCGTGGGTGTGTTCCTTGTAATTCGCATGCTCGGGAACAATGTGACTTTATGCTAAATAACCAGACGTTATTTTTCTTAAACTCACTGACAATAACGGTCCTCGTTACAAAATGTAACGTACAGCAATTTCCATTTCTTCAGATACTGAGAGACTATGATATTTTGGTGTCCGATCATAGTGTGCGTCGACTACTGAAAATATTCTCACCAACAAAAAAAAAAAATAATACGGGTTATTTTTTCAATTTTGAAAAATACTGTGAGGATTAAGGCTGGTCTACCTTAAGGGCGCAGTCACATGGAGCAGAATAAACTTTAGCCAATCAAAAATTAGTCTCTAGCGGTAGAGTAATATTTGCCGCTAGAGACTTAATTCACGTGCTTCTCGCACCAAATTCAAGTTACTCCATTTACTTTAAGTATACAAATTTATAATTTCAATATTACAAATCAATTAATTAAATACTATATTTATTCAAAAGTCAATTAACTTAATTTCTCAGGATCGAAAGTTAGCAAACCCCAAAAACCACCCCTAAGGAAAATAATAGAAAAGAAATAATCTAAAAAAATTTACCAAATTCTACACAAAAAAATTAGAATAAAGTTCTAAAATGATGAAACATACTTAAGAATATGCTAATGGACAGAAAAAGTTACCAACCCCTAAATACCACCACTCAGGAAAATAATAGAAAGGATATCAGAAAAGATTACTTAAAGTCTACAAAAAAATTACAATCAAGTTCTAAAATGATGAAACATACTCTGTAATATTCCCCGCAAATTTTTCCATATAATAAAAAGAATTATAAACCCCTAAAAACCACCACTCAGGAAGCTAATAAAAAAAATATCAGAAAAGATTACTTAAATTCTACAAAATAATTATATCCAAGTTTATAAGTGATGGAATATACTCAGGATTGGGCTTCCTAATTTTTCTAATTGACAAAAAGAATTAAAAACCACCCCTAAGAAGAATAATATAAAAAAATCTAAAAAAATAATCAAATTCTACAAAAAAATTATAATTAAATTCTAAAATGATGAAACAGACTCTGAAATGTGTCCCATAATTTTTATAATTATTAAAAAGAATTATCAGTCAGTAAAAGCACCTGTAAGGAAAATAATATAAAAGAAATTTAAAAAAATTAATCAAACTTTGCAAAAAAACTATAATTAAGTTCTAAAATGAAAGAACATACTCAGGAATGTGCCCCCTAATTTATCCAGTTAATAAAAAGAGTTATCACCACCTAAAACCCACCTCTCAGAAAATATAAAAACATATCAGAAAAAAATACTTAAATTCTACAAAAAAAATACATCCTAGTTCTAAAATGATGTAACATTCTCTGCAATATGCCTCGTAATTTTCAATACAATAAAAACAATTATCAACCCCTAAAAACCACCAATCAGGAAACTAATAAAAAAAATATCTGAAAAGATTACTCAAATTCTACAAAATAATTATATCCAAGTTTATAAATGATGGAATATACTAATTTTTATACTAATTTATACTAATTTTTCCAATTGAGAAAAAGAATAATCAATCTCTAAAAACCACCCCTAAGAAAAATAATAGAAAATAAATCTAAAAATTTTCTTCTAATTCTACAAAAAAAATTATAATCAAGTTTTAAAATAAAGGAACATACTCAGAAATATGGCCCGCAATTTTTCCATTTAATAAAAAGAATTATCAACTCCTAAAAACCACCTCTCTAGAAAATAATAGAAAAAATATCAGATAAAATTACTTAAATTCTAAAAAAAAAATTATAATCAAGTTTTAAAATAATGGAATATACTCAGGAATGGGCCCCCTAATTTTCCCAATGGACAAAAAGAATTATTAACCACTAAAAACTACCCGTAAGTATGTTCCATCATTTTAGAACTTAATTATAATTTTTTTGTAGAATTTGATACATTTTTTCAGATTTTTTTTTATTATTTTCCTGTGGGATGATTTTTAGGGGTTATTAATTTTTGTTGTAATAGGGAAACATATTAGAGGCATATTTCAGAGTATGTTCCACCAATTAAAAACTTGATTATAATTTTTTTGTAGAGTTTGAGTAATTTTTTCTCATATCTTTACTGCTATTTTCCTTAGGGGTAGTGTTTAAGGGTTGATAATTCTTTTTGGCAATTTGAAAAATTAGGGGCATATTCCTGAGTATGCACCATCATTTTAGAACTTGATTATAATTTTTTTGTAGAATTTGAGTAATTTTTTCTGATATCTTTTTTATTCTTTTCCTGAGGGGTGGAAAACTTTCGGTCCTGGGAAATTAAGTTAATTCACTGTTTAATGTTATAATAATTAATAAATTAAGTTGTAATATTGAAAATATAAATTTGTATACTTCAAGGGGAGTCACCGGTGAAATTTTAACTCATCCAAATTTATAATGCCTAGAGTTGCTAATTTTTTAGTAGCTTAATTTTGGCATGTAAAATTGTCTTATAATATCGAAAATAAAAAAAAAAAATGAAAATTTGGACATGTTTAAAATTTTTATTTTCGAATAAATGAATTTTTTAAAAAATCTATCTCCTTCCACAATTCTTACTATTTTCTTAAACGCTAATTTTTTTTACTCGCTTTTTCTAGAATTCTGAACAAAATTACGCATGGATACCGAAATAAAATTTTTTATGTCAAAAAATACTTTAATTCTAGATCCAAAATTAAGACAGAAAAAAAATTGACACCTTTCAGGAAAAAGTTGAAATTTTTTTTTCTCTCTCCTTTTCTCTCTCCCTTTTTTGGTTGAAAGCTTAAAATACACGCTTCCGAACTGTACAAGAGTTTCTTCATTATTATCATTTAAATTTATAAAGATATGGACCAAAAATCATTAAATATGTTTATTTTTTCATTAATTTTTCAATTTTGAAGCTAATTTAAATCTATTTTATTAAAAATAAAAATTTTCTCAATGCACATCAAAAGCTTAGTAAATGCAGTTTCAAATGACCCCAAAATGAATAAAAATCGATAAAATTGTCAAAGTTATTCCACTTTTAATTTTCTAGTAACATCATTAAATGTTGACTGTATAAACAGATTTCAGTATTTTTTTCCTCGCATTGATAATTTTCTCAGTTTTTTAATTTTTATTCATTTTTGCAATGCTAAGATACAATTTTTAGAGTTTAAGAATCATCTAATAAATACGTGTAACATTATTTAATAAAATTAATATTAGGTACTATCAGGTAATTCTTAAATTTTAAAAAGTGTTTTTTGTTATTGCAAAAATATATCTAAATTAAAAAATAATCAAAATTATGAATGCAAAGAAGAAAAAAATTAAAAACTGTTCATACTGTCAAAATTTAATGATGTTACTACAAAATTAAAAGTGGAATATCTTTGACAATTTTAATCGAAATTTATTCATTTTGAGGTCATTTGCAACTCCATTTACTAAGCTTTTGCTGTGCATTGAGAAAAAATATAATTTTAATAAGATAAAAGATTTAAATTAGCTTCAAATTTGAAAAATCAATGAAAAAATGAAAATTTTTGATGGTTTTTGGTCTATATCTTCGTGAATTTAAATGATAATAAAGAAATTCTTGTACAATTTAAAAGCGTGTATTTTACGTCGAAGTTTCAAGCTTTTGTAGATGAATGAAAACAGTTTTTTGGATCTAAAACAAGATTTTGGGGGTGAATCAGAGATTTAAAATATACCATTCTTTTTAGTTTTTTATTACCTACAACCTCCACTAGGTCCGATTAGAAGTTCTTTTATTTTTTGTTATTTTGTAACAAAGTGTTATTGATGTAGGAGAGAGTCGGCTAAAATGCCTATAGTAAAGTTTGGAGCAAAAAAAAAGTATTTAATCATAGTTTTGAAAAATATAAACCATCATTTATTTATAAAACAACCATTAAGAATATAAGGTAGATTTGACATTCAATGCCAAATGTGACAGGTTAATCCGCCATGTTTCTTTATAATCACGTGACTCACGTAACTCTCGCACTCGTACGTATTTTTTCTGCACATGCGCACTTGTTTTGATTCATCCCGCGCTTATTTAAAATCATGTTTTAAAAACATATTAAAAATGATTCTTCAATGCACAATTATTATAATTATTATTAATATAAATGCAATAATTAATACAATTAATTTGTTAAAACACTGATTTTCTATGCAGAAGCTGTAACAACTTGACATTTAGTTTCATTCTAAATATACGTAAGCCGAGAGATTTTCCATATCGTACGGATCTTGCTTACAATTAGAAGTTTTATAGTATGTAGGCAATTTAACCCAGGCAATTTACCCAAAAACAAACGATGTAATTAAACTAATTATTTTAATTTTAGAACTCATTTTTATAAATTAAATTATAAATAAAAAAAATAAATTTTATGAATAAATAAGCTTAGAAAGCTAAATTTTTAAGGATGAATTGAAAAAAAAATTATACACGATTGTGAAACAGAAGTATATATTTTCTAAAATTTAAAACTGAAAAAATTATCTTTGGAAAGCATCATTTTCACAATTCTTTAATAAATTCTTTAATAATAAACTATTTTATAGAAATCATCTTTACCTTAAAATACTTCATTAATAAAAATAATTAAGTTTAATATTTATTTTTGGCCAAGTTATTAACGATTGCCAATTTACCCGACTCTTCCCTACTTCATCAATAGTTACATGTCTTCTGGTAATAGTTGATTTTTAAGGCAATTTTCCTATAGTAAGGTAACGGTACCAATACTCGATCAGTACCTATTTCCCGGTTTTTATTCCTATTTTTCCCGGTTTTTCTCTTGTTAACTTAAAATTTATTTCAAGTATAAGTAGACCTACAAATGGCTACAAAAATTGAATATAACAGTTGATTATTGAAGAAAATAATTGAGAATTGAAGAATTAAATATTAAACTTTCCAAAAAATAATAATTAAGAATTAAAAGAAACAATTTATAATGAAAAGAAATAATTAATAATGGAAAGAAATAATTGAACAA
Source organism: Ganaspis brasiliensis (assembly GCA_037103525.1). Lineage (NCBI taxonomy): Eukaryota > Metazoa > Arthropoda > Insecta > Hymenoptera > Figitidae > Ganaspis > Ganaspis brasiliensis. The sequence continues at coordinate 4,665,897 of JAZKLR010000294.1, forward strand.
TGACAAAGATATTTGACAATTAAAAACAAAATTAAAAAAAAAGTAAATATTAATCTACAATTGAACAATAATTGAAAAAACTGAACTCTTGGTTATTAAATTCAAAAAATATAATTGAAAATTGGTCAACTAGATAGAAAATCCAAAAAAATAATTTAAAATTTAAGTTAATAATTCAAAATTGAAGAAATAAATTTAAAATTAAATAATCAAATTGAAATCAGAAAAATACAGAATTATTGAATACTAAGAAAAAACAATTGAAAATTCAGAAATAAAATTGAAATTCGAATACAATAATTGAGAATTAAAGAAAATTACTGAACAATTGGATTGAAAAAAGAAGAAAATAATTTATAATTAAAAAAAAATATGAAAAATGACAGGAATTATTTAATATTGAAGAAAACATTAAAAAGTGAAGAACAAAGTTGTTATTTAAAGAAATTAATTGAGAATTAAAAAAAATAATTGAATAATTAAATTGAAAACAGAAGAAATTTATTGAAAATTGAAGGAGGTTTTGAAATATGAAATAAATAACTGACAATTGAAAAAAATAATTGAAAAAAGTCGAGATTACTGAATACTGAAACAAACAATTGAAAATTGAACAAAATAATTAAAAATTAAAGAAAATAATTAAAAATTGAAGAAAGTACTTGAAAATTTGATACAATATTTAAAAAAGCTGAGAATTGTTAAATATTGAAGAAATTGAAAATTGAAAGAAATTGAGAAACTGAAAGAAAAATGAAAGAATAATTGAAATTTAAGAAAAAAATTGAAATTTGAAGAAAATTATTGAGAATTTAAAAAAATCATTGTTAAATGCCTTGAGTTATTGAATATTAAAAAAAATGAAAATTAAAGAATGGAATTGAATGTCGAAAATTATAATTGAGAATTAAAGAAAATAATTCAAGAATTGAACAATGGGATTGAAAGTAGAAGAAAATAAATGATAATTGAAGAAAAAAGAAATTTAACAACCCAGGAATTATAGAATTTGAAAAAAACAATAAAAATTAAAGAATGTAATTGTAATTTGAAGAAATTAATTAAAAATTGTAGAGAATAATTTGAAATTGAAGAAAATGTGATTTTATAAAAATTGTTGAATAATAATTGATGAATTGAATTCAAGTTTCAAAAACATAATTGATAATTGAAAAAAATATTGAAAAAAGCCGAGAATTATTGATTACACAGGTCTACAAGCTATTTTTTTATTAGATATTGGAGTGGTTTCCAATGTATTTTTGTGCGCTGAACACGATGCCGGTTTCCAAAATTGCGCATCACGTCATGATTTTGAGAAAAGTAGGGGTAAAGACCCCCAAAAACGTGTTTTTGGGGTTTTTCAACATTTTTTTCCTCTTTAACCTGACGTGCTAGAAACTTCAATAAGGTCTTAAATAAAAGCTTAAAATGTGCACTTTAAGATCCATATTTGAAAGACCAAAATAAAAATAAAGGCTTTAGAGAAAAGTGGGGGTAAAGACCTCAAAAAACTCGTTTTTGGACTTTTTCAATATTTTTTTTTCTCTTTAACCTGACGTGCTAGAGACTTTAATAAGGTCTTAAATGAAAGCTTAAAAGGTGCACTTTAGGACTCTAACACCTAAGCTTAAGGAAAAAAAATATTGGAAAATCCCAAACAGACGTTTTTTGAGATATTTACCTTCACTTTTCTTTAAAGCCTCTATTTTTTTTGGTCTTTTAAATATGGATCTTAAAGTGCACATTTTAAGCTTTCATTTAAAACCGTATTGAAGTCTCTAGCACGTCAGGTTAAAGAAAAAAAAATATTGAAAAACCCCAAAAACGAGTTAATTAAGGTTTTTACCCCTACTTTTCTCTAAAGCCTCTATTTTTTTTTGGCCATTCAAATATGGATTTTAAAGTGCACATTTCAAGCTTTAAGTCAAGACCTTATTGAAGTTTCTAGCACGTCAGGTTAACCCAAAAAAAAACACGTTTTTGGGGATCTTTACCCCAACTTTTCTCAAAATCATGACGTGATGCGCTATTTTTGAACCCGGCATCGTGTTCAGCGCGCAAAAATACATCGGAAACCACTCCGATATCTAATAAAAAAAAAAAAAGTCTGATTTTGTAGACCTGTGTTATAGAAGAAAATAACTGAAAAATTTAGGAGTTATTGAGATGTGAAATAAATAAATGATAATTGAAAAAAAAAGTTGAAAAAAGTCGATAATTATTGAATTTTAAATTAAATAATTTAAAATAGAAGAAAATAGTTGAGATCTGAAGAAAATAATTAACAATTTATGAAAATAATTAAAAATTGAAGAAAATAATTGACAATTGAATCAAATAATTGGCAATTCAAAAAAAATAATTTATTGTTGATGAAAATAATTAAAAATTGATTAAAATAATTGAAAATCGTAGAAAATATTTCAGAATTAAATAAATTAATTAGGGGCCATACTTAAATTACGTAACACTTTAGACGGGGGGGGGGGGGGTTCTGAAAAGTTGTTAAACCTGTGCAAACTGTCAAATGTTTACATTATAAAAACTGTCACAGGGGGAGGGGGGGGGTCTAAAAATTCCTGAAAAAGCGTTACGTAATTTAAGTATGGCCCCTTAGAAATTGATGAAAATAATTGAAAATTGAAGAAAATAATTAATAATTGAAGAAAATAGTAGAAAATCGAAGAAAATAATTGAGAAATGAAGAAATAATTTTTAATTAATGAAAATAATTCCAAATGGAAGAAAATAATTGAGAATTGTAGAAAATAATTGGAAATTGAAGAAAATAATTAAAAATTGAAAAGAATTTATTATCCCAGAAAAAAATTCCCGGTTTGACAGAAAATTCCCGGTTTTTCCCAGTTAATTTAAATTCCCGGTTATTTCCCGGTTTTCCCGGTTAGTAGACACCCTGATTAAATAGACAAAATTAACTAATAGTTTTATTACATTGGTCAAAATAAATCTGCTAATATTCGAAGTAGTATTTGGAATCAATATTATTAAACTATTAATTAGTTTTATCCAATTAAATCATCACTGATCGACTATAGGTACTGATCGAGTATAGGTACCGTTACCTTACTTTTATTTTTCACCAAATGACAAAACAGGTACACTTAAAGTGACCCCATATTGTGTCTACTTAGCTGTCACTGGCTTAGGTGCATTTTCTAAATTTCCCTAAAATATGGAAGACGTAACCGGCTTCTATGACATTATATCGAGACATAAATGACCCATTTTCCTTTTTTTCAATAAAACGAGATTAATTTGAAGTGTAAAGAGGCGGAAGGGTTAAAATGCAGTTTACAAAATGGTATTGGAGTTTTTCACCTCCCTGAAGAGGTTGAAAAGAACACCTGAAGATCAGAGCCCGAAGCCACACGGTTCTCGTCTTGCCATTCGTTTGGGCGTGTTCGCGGCGTGAAATCGAGTCGAGATTTATCTTCGACTCGTCTTCAATTTGCTCTTCGTGGCCGACCGTGCTCTGGATCCGCCGCCTGCGTTTTTCTCGCATTCCCCCAGCGTTTTTCCACTCGTAAATCTAGAGCAGAGAATCCCCAGCCTGTGGAAACGGTTCGTAGCCACGAATGCCGTGACCGAGCTACTTCTCGATACATTTGATTAAACAGTTCCTCTGGCAAAACGAATGAGACACATGCAATATCTTCTACATCAATACCAGCCTTTGCACGCATCTCGGTCAAAGTTAACGCTCTTGATAAGCACGCGGCAATCAAAAATTGTTACGGGGAAAAAAGTAGTTTCTCAAAAAGTGAAGCAAGTGAAAACAAAATCGGCAAAAAATTTTAATACATCAAAATAAAAAAGAAATTTAATTAGAAAAATGTGTGTCTTGGACTCGTTTTACATTGATGCTATTAAATCAACATTCTCGACAAAAAGTATTTCTCTTTGCACAGGTGTCGATTGTACGAGTGCCTTTGGCAAAGGAAATGTAGAAGTTTCAGGGGAAAGTTATTGCTCCGGATCGAGTCAAGGTCGTTCGGTAATTGATCCTTTCGTCAGCGAAGAGCGTGAGGAATATGTACCTATACGTTTAAGGTTCAACTATCAATCTCTTCACATCCGCTTTTAAAATGTGATTCTCTTTTGCTCATCATCTTTCGCCGGTGGCTCCTCTTTAAACAACCACCTGTTATCTTCTGTACTTTGTCCACCTAAAGGTATACACTCTTGGCAGATATATAATTATAGTAATAAATTTAGAGTTATAAATAAATTTCAAATAACTGCAATCCTTGTAATTTGTCATTTTTTAAAATTCCCGAATAAAGAATGCTAATTTAAATTCCTTTGAGTTTAAAATCAATTTTTATCTATAATTTTTTTGTTTAGAATGGATTTTTAGTTAAAAGTAGCAACATTAACGCGCGCTCAAACGCAAGGCAAACTTTGCATTGTTGTTGGTCATTTAAAAGTATAGGGGAGAGTCGGGTAGCCCCGGACACACGTGAAATAGAATAAACCAATTACTTTCTAAGTCTAAAATCACATTTGTATCGTTTAAAATGTTCATCAAATGTAATTTTGAAAATATGGTCTATTATCATTAATGGGATTAATAGAAAATCGTATTTTCATGTTAACTCCTTTCAAATCAATGACTTTTTAAGAATTTAAGACCATATTTAATGTACAATTTTTACTTCAAAATGTTAAATATAATCTTCTTTCTTTTCAGCAATGCCTAAATGTACTTTCAGACAATGAAATCTGTTAATATTGTTTGTTCATTTAAAGTTTCTTTCTCTTTATAGCAAATTTACTGAAATATATCATCGTCGGGTAGCCACAGACATATTTTGTCGTATACTACCAGACATGATTTACATAGTAGAAGTCACTTGTTTCTGTCAGAATAAAATTTTAATGTTTATATTTGGTTAATTGCGAAATATATAAAATTAAGAAGAAGTGTTTAATCCATAATAAAAGTATGGGAAATGTATAAATAATAGTTACAATTCAGGTATTCTACTTCAAAAGTACTTTTTAAAATTTTTAATTAACAATTTTCTGAGTGTCCGGAGCTACCCGACACTTTTTTTTTATAACCATTTTTAGCGTAATATATTTCCTTAATTTTATTAATTCCTATATGTTTATTTTTTAAATTTGCTTTTTAAAAGTGTTACTAATGATGTTAAACTTATAAAAAACCTTAAAAATTAGTTTTATGAACATTATTTTACAATTTATAACTAAAAAAGCTTAAGTGTCCGGGGCTATCCGACTCTCCCCTATATAAATTTTTGCAAATTCAAATAATGAAAATTACGAAATTGAAGAATGTATCTGAAAAAGGACAGAAAAAATTGACAGTTGAAAACAAAATTCGAAAAATGGCTACGTAAGTACAAAATGAATAGAATAGTCTACAGAATTAAAGAACAAATATTAAATTTAAACAAATTAGTTGGAAAATTATAGGAATAAATGGAGGAAATAATTGACAATTGAATAACTGGTTTGAAGATCGAAAAAGAAATTTGAAATTGTAAAAAATAATTTAAAAATTAAGGAAATAAATTGCAAATTTAAGAATTAAATTAAAATTTCTAAGAATCTCCCTCGTGGTGTCACCTTGTCGTGGTGAGGGGGCTTAGGACCGGCCAGGCGCTTGTCCTTCGGACGCCATCACTGGACGAGCTGTTCGGCTCTTCCCGGGACTTATCGACTCCCGATGCCTGGCGAGTTTGGGCACAGGGGAATGAACGGGACCCCGTTAATTCGGGTAGTCGCCGTTTTTCGAACCTGTGCACTAGCTATCCTGTGCGGATGATGTTAATTCGGATTCCAAATGGGGGCTAACCATCTTTGTCAGCTGTGGACGACATGGGTTCTGGCAGGAATGGGACACTCCTGCCTTCTTGGTTTCTCTAAGTTGGTGTGGAGTAGCCTCGATCCAGAGTTGGCGCCCGATGGACCGGTTGTCTGTTCGGTCTGACCAACGACACCAAACTAGTAAAAATGGAAAGTGCGGATCAAAACACACTACCCCAGGCAGGCCCCTCTTCTGAGGGTGGTCCTGCCGTTGGTTCCGATCGGGTGAAAGCCCCGATGGCCAACGCTGGCTTCAAGGATTCTGGGGAGAGCCAATCTCACTTGCTGTCTAGTACAGCCGAAAATAATATGGAGATCGATGACCAATTTATGTCGAATACGAGATTTTTGGAAATTATCGCCAACGAGTTGGCCGGTGTTCCAAAGATCTTCGAGGTCATAAAAAAGGGCATCGGAACCCAAAAAAATATAAAAAAAGAGGTCCAAAAAGGCATCCAAGACCTAGCGGACGTTTTTGATAAAATCAGCAAAAATTTGCGATTTGTCCAAATGCCGACCCAGAAGTCGGCAAAAACGTCCGCGAAGAATGGTCCTCAGGAAAAAATAGGAGTAGAAAAAAAGCGCCCGCGTATCGAGGGGGACAGCCCAGATGCTAGTCGCTCGATAGAACGGGAAAAGAAACTTAGACGCAGGGCCCCAGTTGCAGCGAATCTGGAGAGGGGGAAACCGAAAGAGCAGATTACTGCTCTGGCAAAACCTCCTGCCAGGACCTATGCAGATGTGGCACTAGGGTCAGCTCCTATGGAGAGCGACGGCTTTATACCCGTCAGAGATAAGAAGAAAGAGGCCAAGGAAAAGAAGGCTGCTGAGAGAAAGATCCAATTGGCGGAGAAGAAAATATCTTCTAAGCCGAGGATGACGGAGGCCGTCAAAATCTCAGCAGCGTCTTCGGAGGCCTACGACGAGATACTCCGCGCCATGAAATCGTCCATTAATCCGGACCAGTTCGGCGCAGAGGTACTTAAAGTCAGGAGGACCATCAAGAAGGAGGTCCTCATTGTCGTAAAAAAGGGAGGAAAGACCTCAGAACTTGCTGAAGCTCTTACTGCGGTATTGCAGAATAAGGCGGAAGTGTCCGCCCTAATTAACAAAAAAACCGTCGAGATCCGAGATCTCGACGAGACAACCACGGAAGAAGACGTTGTTACTGCTCTAAGGGCTAAGCTTGAGAACGCCCATCCGGACCTGACGTGTCGCCTTATCTCGCGTTTTGGCGGAATGAAGATGGCATTGGTCCGCCTACCAGAAGGAGAGTGTGATACTCTCCTGAAGATAGGCAAAGTCCGGGTTGGCTGGATTAATGCAGCAATTAGGCAACACGTCGAAGTCCCGAGGTGCCAAAAGTGCTTAGGATACGGACACGGGACTCGCGCATGCAAAGGCCCCGACAGGGTTAAAAACTGTCGGAGATGCGGCGGCGCGGGTCACCTCGCCAAGGCCTGTAGCGTAAACGAGCCAAAGTGTATAACGTGCTCGGACTTGGGAAAATCCGACCTCGGACATTGGACTGGTAGCAACGCCTGCCCGGTGTACAAGCAGGAACTACAGAAGCTTAAAAAGGCAAAAGCCTAAAGTTTTTGCAGGTTAACCTGCACACAGCGAAGAAAGCCCAGGACCTGATGCTGGTGACAGCCAGTCAGGAGGGGATCGACGTTCTGTTCTGTAGTGAGCAGAACAAAAGAAACGATCTCGCCTGCTGGTACCAGGATTCATCGGGTAGGGCAGCCATTCAGGTCTACAATCCCGATTTGAGGGTAGACAAGTTCCTGGAGACGAGCAGTGGGTTCGTGTGGGTGGAAATTTCAGGTATACGCATGTATAGCTGCTACTTCTCACCCAACGACCCACTGACAACCTTCGAAGCGGAGATAGACGAACTCGAGTCGAGCCTGCGAGAATCCAGGCTGGATGTTCTCGTCACAGGCGACTTCAATGCGAAGTCGCCAGACTGGGGCGAGACAAGGCTCGACAATAGAGGAATTCTAATCGCAGAAATGGTCTCCAGGAACAATCTGATGGTTGTTAACCAGGGCCATAAATGGACGTTTAGGAGAGACCATAATATCGGATCAATTATCGATCTAACGATAACAACATCTCTCCTAAACAAGCGCATTACAGACTGGCACGTCTCTGAGGATCATACCGAAAGTGATCACCAGTATATTAAGTTTTCAGTCTCAGGAGGAGACACACCTAGAGCAAACAAGCAGGTTGCTTCCTGTAAGAAAGGCCCTAGGTGGAACATTAAGAAACTACACGTCGAAAGGTTCGGTCGGTCCCTTGAAGAATCCCGCCTCATTGAGGAACTTGGATGGGTGAAGAGACCGAACAATCTGGATGGGGAGGTGCGGCCGGTGATGAACATGATAATCGCCGCATGCGACGCGTCAATGCCGCGTCGTAGAAGTACCACTCCCAGAAGACGTAATGTATACTGGTGGTCAGAGGAGCTGGCCTCTTTGCGAAAAGCATGCGTCAGAGCAAGAAGGATATACACCCGCTCTAAGGGAGATCCTATGCTAAAGGACGCATATATAGAGGCCAAGAGGATCCTCAGAAAGGAAATTCGAGCTTCACAGCGAAGGTGTTGGAAGACCCTGATCGAGGATGTCGAGAAGGATCCATGGGGTCTGGGCTATAAACTCGTCACCAAGAAATTGGTAACGAAGCAAAAGACCCCCGGCCTGGACAATCCCGATTGGGTGCGTCAAATAATCAGGGCCTTGTTTCCACCAGCAGAACCATGGCCTAGGATGGACTGGAGTAACTGTCAAGTCCGTGAGGAGGAACTCTTCACTCTTGCAGAGCTCCACCAAGCCGGCAGAAGATTAAAGCCAGGCAAGGCGCCTGGAATCGATGGGATAAGTAACGAGATACTTAAACAAGTGATCGTTGCTTCACCCAAGATTCTCTTAGATTGCTTCAACAATTGCCTAAGAAGAGGAGAGTTCTTCCGGGACTGGAAACGACAGAGGCTGGTCCTCCTAAGAAAAGGTAACAAACCTCTAGATAATGTCTCATCTTACAGGCCAATATGCCTGTTAGATACGATGGGCAAACTTCTGGAGGACATGGTTCTGCAGAGGATGCAGCTCCACTTAAATGGAGAGAATAGTCTATCCGACTTCCAATTTGGTTTCCGTAAAGGCCTGTCCACAGTAGATGCCATACAAAAGGCAGTGGACCTAGCCAAGGAAGGAAAGGACAAATTGGGTCCGGGGAAGAAGAAGAGCTTCTGCGCTTTAGTAGCTATAGATATACGCAACGCGTTTAATACCGCTAAATGGGAAGATCTCATCAAGTCGATGAGAAACAAAGGAATACCGCCCTACCTGTTGCGGATAATGAATAATTATCTTAGCAACAGGTGGGTAATATACGAGGGGGACACCTGCACTCTGAAGGAAGAGATGCAAAGAGGTGCCCCTCAAGGCTCGAGGATAGGACCATTCGTATGGAACGTCTCGTACGATGACTTCTTGCGAATGGGTCTACCCGAAGGTGCGGTGATCATCGGCTTCGCGGACGACGCGTTGATCGTATGCTCTGCCGAAACTGCAGAAGAGCTCGGAATCTTGGTGAACGAATGTCTGCGACGAACAAAGAGCTGGCTGGATGCCAGAGGCCTTCAAATGGCCCTGGACAAAACTGAAGCGCTCATGGTCACAGACAGACGTGGTTACGAACTTCCCCGGATCGAAGTAGACGGATTCGAGGTCAAGTGGAGCACGCATATAAAGTATCTTGGTGTACAACTTGACAAGTTTTTGAACTTTAAGCACCACATTGCTGTGGCTTCCCACAAAGCTGCAGAATGTGCACTAAATTTAGCCCGTATAATGCCGAACGTCGGTGGGCCTTTTGAAAAGAAAAGGAGATTGGTGGCGAGTGTGTTCCACTCAAAGCTGCTTTATGCAGCACCAGTGTGGGCTCCCTCCCTGCGAACAGACAGAAGCAAGACCATCTTGGAGAAGATACTGTCCGTGCAAAGGATTATAACCAAGCGTATAATCTCTGCCTATAGGACAGTATCTGCGAGTGCTGCTCAGGTCCTTGCCAGCGTCCCGCCGGCAGATCTTTTGGCGCAAGAAAGGGAGGAAATTTTCCTCCTTTTCAAAGATAGGATGTCCACCCGTTATACGGATGACAATAGACCCAGCAAGGACCAAATTCGCCGAGATGCGAGAAGCAGACTCGTCGAAAGATGGCAAGCAAGATGGAGCGGGGATGAGAAGGGTCGATGGACACATCGGCTCATACCTACACTCGCCACCTGGATAGATCGAAAACATGGAGTAGTCTCATACTACCTCACCCAAGCGCTCTCAGGTCACGGGTGTTTTAACTCGTACCTAGAGCGCTTCAAAAGACGACAAAGTTCAGAGTGTGCGTACTGCAAATCCCCAAAGGATGACGCAGAGCACACACTCTTTACATGCACACGATGGAACGACGAAAGACGGGTTATGTTCGCCGGTGTAAACTGCGAAGTTACACCGGAGAACATGGTCCTGTTAATGACTCGATCCAAAGAGAATTGGCGGCACATCGAGACCTTCATCCAACATGTTATGAGGGTTAAGGATCTCGATGGCCGCCAACAAAGGTAGTTCCCGTAGGTCGAGGAATGATATCGTTTAGGCGATAGAGGTGGGATATAAGACCACTCCTGAAGGCGATACGTCAGTAAACTGGCTCTACCTGGGAGTGGTCTTAAGGTCCCAAATAAGGGTGTGTTTTTAGCGGGTCGGCAGAACATCGCCACCCCCGCATAACCCTGTAGTACGGGCTACAGGGTACCTGAAGGCAGGTTTTCACATCCTACGCAAAAAAAAAAAAAAAAAAAAAAAAAAAATTTCTAAGAATAATTGATAATTGAAAAAAAAATTGAAAACAACGTAAATAATTATCAATTCATATACAAATTTTAAAAAATAGGCTAGATTAATACACAACCGAACAAAATAATGTAAAAAAATCAAAGGATAATTATAAAGATAATATAATTGGAAATTGAAAAAATTATAAGAAATAATTGAAAATTGCGGAAAATTAATAATAATTAAAGAAAAAAGTTGAAAAATGACGAGAATAAAAAAATAATTAAAAATTGAAGAACGTAATTGAAATTTAAAGAAATACTTAAAAATGAAAAAAAGCAATTGAGAAAAACCGAGATTTAATTAATATAGAAGAAAACAATAAAAACTAAAGAATCTAAATAAAAATTGAAAAATGGAGTTAAAAATTAAAGAAAAAATTTTTAAAAAAATAATTGAAAAAATCGGAGGATTATTGAATATTGAGGAATTAGTTGAAAATTGATAAAAATAATTGAAAGTTATAGAAAATATTTTAGAATGGAAGAAAATAATTAAAAATTGAAGAAATAAATTAGAAATATTAAGGAATTAAATGAAAATTTCAAAAAAATAATAGTTAATTGAAAGAAAAATTACAATATGACGAAAGTAATTAGCTATTAGAAAAAAAAACATTAAAAATTGAAAAAAAATTCGAAATATCGTAAGAATAATAATAATTGGCCTTCAAACAAAAAAAATTTGTATATTATTGAATAATTATATAATTAAAGAAGATCAATAAATTGTCAATTCAAAACTGATGACAATTATGGAAAAAATTGTAGAAAATAAATGAATATTGAAGAAATCAATTAGTAATTGAAAAAATTGTATTAAAATTTCAAGAAAATAATTGATAACTAAGAAAATGGGAGAGTGATTAAATATTGAATAAAATAATTAAAAAACGAAGATGTAATAATTAAAAATTGAAGAAAATAATTGAGATGTGAAGAAAAAAATTAAAAAAGAGGAAATAAGTTGCAAATTTAAGAATTCAATTAAAATTTCAAAAAATAATTGAAAGTTGAAAAAATTATAGAAAATAAATGAAAATTTAAGAAATCAATAGAAATTAAAGAATTGTATTAACATTTCCAAAAAATAATTGATAATTGAGAAAATGCGAGAGTGATTAAATATTGAATAAAATAATTGAAAAACAAAGAATACAATTGAAAATAGAAGAAAATAATTGAGAATTGAAGAAACTAATTAAAAATGGAGGAAATAAATTGCAAATTTGAGAATTAAATTAAAATTTAAAACAATAATTAAAAATTTTTAAAATTGTAGGAAATAATAAAAAATTGCGGAAAATAAATAATAATTGAAGGAAATAGTTGAAAAATGACGAAAATAATTGAAAAATTGAAGAAAATATGTGAAAAATGAAAAAAATAATTGTCAACTTAAAACAAAATTTGAAAAATGACTAGATTCATAATTAAACAACAAAACAAAAAAATTGAAAAAATTAAAGAAGAATTGTAAAATTTTAAGAGAATAAAAAAAATGAAGAAAATGTGTGAAAAATGACGATAATAATTGTCAACTTAAAACAAAATTCGAAAAATGACTTCATTGATAGACAACTGAAAAAAATAATTGAAAAAAAAAAACAAGAAATATAAAATTTAAAGAACATATTTCAACTTGAGAAATTAAGAAAATTATAGGAATAATATTTGCAAATAATTGCGAATTGAACAACTGATTGAAAATCGAAAAAAATAATTGAAATTTGAAGAAAGTAATTAAAAATTGAAGAATGGAATTGAATTTCAAAAAATATACTTACAAATTGAAAAAAAGTACTTGAAAAAAGTCGAGAATTAATTAATATAGAAGAAAACAATTGAAAACTAAAAAATGGAAATATAAATTGAAGAATGGAATTAATAATTTAAAAAAATAATTGAACAATTATATTTCAATTTAAAGAATCTTCAATGATAATCGAAAAAAAAAATAGATTAAGGCGATAATTTTTTCATATTAAAGAAAATAATTGAAAATTCAAAAATGGAATTTGAATTTTAAGAGAATAACCGAGATTTGAAGGGAATAGTTCTAGAATTGAATAATTTAATTGAAATTTTAAAACAATTTTTATAAATGAAAAAAAAAATAATTAAAAAATCGGAGGATTATTGAATATTGAGGAATTAATTGAAAATCGATAAAAATAATTGAATATTAAAGAAAATATTTGAGAATTGAAGAAAATAATTAACAATTGAAGAAATCGATTGGAAATTATAGAATAAAATGGAAATTTGAAGAAAATAATTGCAAATTGAAAGAAAAATTATAACATCGACAACAGAACAAAATAATAAAAAAATAAATAAAGAATATTTATAAAATTTAAAGACAATAATTGTATATTGGAAACTGTTGAAAATTCTAGAAAAAATTCTAGATTTATTTATTAATGAAATTAAAATTATTTGAACTGATATTTATTAATTTAAATTTTGATTAATTTAAATAAATTTTTTAAAAAGTATCTGATTTAAGAGCATGTGATTGAGAATAACGTCACAGGTATAGATAAAATTTGTCCGTAAACTTTCTCATAAAATAATTTATATTTTATCACGAAATTTTGTGGAATTACTTAAAATATTATTAAGGTCTCTCTAACCCAAATTTATTTACATTTTGCCTTACAGTTACTATTTTAATAAAAATTAGCTGATTTTCGAAAAATTAAAATAATTAAGTTTGAGGCAAAATTTAAACAAAATTGGGTCAGAGAGACCTTTTTAATGATATTTTGAGTAATTCCACAAAGTTTGGTGTCAAAATATTTACTATTTTAAGAGAAAGTTTTCGGACAAATTTTGCCTATACTATTGACGTCATTCTCCATCACTTGCCCTTAAAACAAAAAATATCTGTGTCAAACGTCAGGTGTGAACAGACAAAAAAATGAATGAAGGAATGAAAGAACTTGCGGATTATTATTATTATGGATTTGTGATATATGAAAAAATTTGATTTTCGATCAAATTTCTCAGAACTTTTAGATCCACGAAGAAATTCCCGGTTTAGTAACGAATTTCCCAGTTTCCATGTCAAGAGACCATCCGGATTATTATATATTACTTATTATTCTACTTTTATAATAAAAACAATTAATAATTAGATACATAAAATAAAAAATCATATGATTTATAATTTATTTGAAACTAAACCTTTTTTTAAAAGTAACTGATTCAAAAACAAAAAAAAATATCTAATAAGTACCAAACTTCATAGGTGTGGACAAAATAAAAAAAAATGAATAAAAGAATGAATCTTGTGGATTATTATTATAGATTGGTCTTTCAGAATTAATTTTTACCCAGGTATAGTAAATTTCCATTTGAATATAAAAATAGTTAATTACAGTTCAACGTCTCTCGAGTAGTTGAAATTGACAATGACAATGGATTTAATTATGATTTTGCCTCACGCTTTCGTGGTTATCAAGACAGACTTTCTTCTTTTGTTTCTCTTTCTGTCTCTTTCGGTTTGCAGAACAAAGTCAACCCTTTCCGTTGCCTGCTTATTCTTTTACAAGGTATGTAATCAGAATCGTGACTACTGTATGTTCGCACGATGGAAGCCACAAGCGTTGTTCGTTAGTAGATATGAATACGCGACTCAGCTCGTGATTAACTATCGACTAAGATCATAAATTCGTTAAAGTTGCTTTAACACGACTGTCTCTCGCGAAGATTCTCCAATGTGGGTGGTAAAGTCTGAGTAAACAATCGAAACAGATTATTTTGGCGAAGCCATTTTAAAATGATTTTTGCAAAAAGAATTTATTTTGTTTCGTTGCCTTGTCATAGCCGAGTCGTTAGTACACATTATTATAAAATACTTATATTATTTCTAGGAAATACAATGGAACCTGCTTCAATAAAATTGCAAGGGATTGCTCCTTAATTCCCACTTATCCGGTTTCCCACGTATCTGGGTCTAAGAATTGCGTGTCCACTTACAGAGTTAATTTGCCAAGAGCCCAAGAAAACATATTTTAATATTCAAATTAAGTTTATTATATACAAAGTTGAACTATATTATTTACTTTACATGTGTATAATGTAATAGGCGTCTAAGAAACATGACAAGTAAAAATGGGAAGAAATGTGTTTAATGAAATCTGCGATATTCGTTTCATTTTTGAGATCATTTTGATGTAAACTAGAAAAGACTTGGGAAGAATTTTGCTGCAAATGGCGCTCAATTTTGTAATTGAAATAAATTATAAAATAGTACTTTTTACCCAATCCATGATTCGATAATGAATAATATGCCGTTCAACTTGAACGACAAAAGTTCAATTTTTAATTTGAACTTTCTTTTACAAACTCGGTGAAATTATGGTTGTTTATAATAAAACCAAAATTTTAATTCGATACAAACTAGAAAGATCTTAAAAAGAGTATTTTTACTCTTTAACTTGCAAAAGAGTTCAAATTTTTTTTCCAATTTAAACCATCTTTCACAGGTCAATAAAAATCTAGCATATTTTCAATAAAATCAAATGTTTGATTCGATACAAACTAGAAAAGTCTTTAAAATTTTGGGTAAAATTTTACATATTTTACATGTTCCAAATGGTCTACTCAAAACTTTGTGTTAATTCAACTAAAGGAAATATGTTGAATATTTGTACACAAATTTTAACCTCTTATTTTACACATTATAGTGATTCTAACTGAATATAGTTGAAGTTCTTGACGTTTAAATGAACGTAATTTCTGCAAAGTTGAAAATTTTGTTTTAAATTTAATATAAATCACATTTTCCAAATGTTCCACTTAAAATTTGTGTTGATTTTTAATATATATAAGAATTTGTGTTGTTTTGTTTATCAACTGTTCGGTACAAGTACAATTATCATGATATAATTTAAAGCGTATAAATTTTATGCAATTACTATTGTATTTTAACTTTTGGAAATTAAAATGAATTTTCAATAAGAAATTTGGGCTTTACAACAGAAAAATGAACGTAAATTACAGTGTTACTACTTAAAAATTTGAGGTTATATTCAAGAATCGAATGACATTTGAAGAATGTGTAAAATCAACTCTTGAAAAATGTTAAATTTTAACACAAATAATTTAACAAGGACTGTTTTGTACACAAATACACAAAATTTTTAACTGTGTGTGAGCAAGTTTTAAGTAATTTACTGAATTTAAATAATTAATTTAAGAAACTAACTCTGTTTCTGTTACAATTGACATACCAAAAGGAAAAATTAATTTAATTTCAATGAATTATTTTGAAACGAATGAAAGAGCACTTTTATAAAATAAAATTGATCCGGGATCCTAACCTGAAAATTCTTTTAATTAAATTTCCCAATTTAAAACTTTACGAAGTTAAGAGTGTACTTTTGAAAAACAGAAACCTCATCGGTTGTTTACAATAACTTCTCGTGAGAAATTCTCAACAAAATCAGAAATATTTGCAAACAATTAGAGAAAATTTTAATTTTAACCTGATTTTAACTTATTTCTATTTTAGTAGGAACAAGAGTGATGAATAGCAGACTGAAATTCTTGATCCGGATTCTTTTAGCCAATCGCGAAATTTTCCATGAGTCACGTGATGTCAGTCAAAATTCATAAGCCACCAAAGTAGCTAGTGGTTTCGTTGCCCTGGTAATCATTTCATCATTCACTGGAAAAACTGATAAAACTTTGAATTATGATTCTGGAATTAATATTTTCAGTCAAATTAAGAAGCTGGAATGGTTGGAGTCTAAGAACAAAGTCAGGTGTAAATATAATTCAAAAATTTTAATTTAATAGTGGCATCAGTGGCACCCAAACATATAGGGACTTTTTTGCAATTAAATATTAGTCCCTCTAGTGGCTGGCGCGAAATTTGAAAATTAGGAAATTCAACTCGATGCCTCTTCTCTTTTCCACACCCGATTTTTGTGTCTCCTAAAACAATAATACAAACAATAATATTAACATTTCAAAAATGTTTAATGCTATTTTAATACTAAAAAGAGGAAAATTCAAAGTTCTGAAAATATGTCTAGAATATGTTACAGTGATATCTAAGTATTTTATCTTTGGCGATATTTTTGACACCTTATTTTTATCGATATTTTAGGCATTTTACTTTTAGTCATATTTTTTCCATCCTGTTTTTTACCGCTTTGCTATTTTTTTACCCAATTGACTGTAATTAAAATGTTTATATCAAGTTCTAGCATTAATTGAGAATATTTTGGTGCAAAATTCAAAATGCAATTTGCAAAGAATTTCTATATTGCAATAATGGGAACATGTTGTAAATCATTGAATCCCACTCGTTTTACTTATAATATTTATAAAGTAGACGTGACTTACCAAGAGTAGGGAAATAAATAATTCATAAAATCAATTTTGCTTTTAATGAAGCCATTTATTTGATAATATTCAGTCTCGTGATTGAAATCTGGAATTTATACGGCATTAAGTAAGTGATTGCCCCTTCAGCTCACTACTGAATTCGTGCGTATGAATATTAGAATTGCAAATCAGCCACGTATATTTATAAAAAAGAAAAAGTCCTGTCAGCAAATCCAATCCTTCGATTAATATTTCGAACACTCATTCATTTCGCGTGCCTATGCTCATCTACAATTTTAACTATTCTAAATTATTTATGGAACAAATAAACATCGCTAATAATAAAACATTCATGATGCTATCATCACGAAGAATGAAGAGTTATAAACTGAACCCGAAAAGTGTCAAGGTTTAGTTTAACTTTCAGTTTTTTTTCCCTGTGTAATAGTAAAGTAATAATAATAACATTAATAAGGTGTAATAAACCTTTTCACGCGAGGGTACATGAAACCGAATACTAAATATAGAAAGTGATTTGGTTTGAATTAAATAAATTAAGATCATTGTAGGAAGACGTTGATGAAATAGTATTATTGTTGCAATAAAAAAAAAAGGAGCATTGATTTATTTTCTACGCATTAATAAATGCAACCAAGGTCATTGAATGTTGCTGCTTCATCGGATTAAAACGGGAATATTCGAATGAGGTAATACCATAAACGTAAGTCTGAAAAGTCACTGATCATCTGTAATCCACGTCTAGTGAATCAACGATGGATTTCGCCAGCTATTAATCATTTTAGAAGCAGGTGTTTGAGAGGATTACAGCCAGAAACTTTTTAAAATTCTGTTTTTACTATTGAGAAAATTAATAACTCGAGGATAATGATTTATTCCATAGAAATAGTATATAAGTACTTCCTTTTGTAAATTAAATACGCTGTTTTTCGCAAATTAACTACGAATTTATTAATTAATTTACATATGTATAGGATGCCAGGTTTTGAAATTTTTAACACAACTAATTTTTACATTTTCGAGTCTAATTTCCATTTCTTTCAAGCAGAGGCGGCGACTTAACTATGGTACGTCGCCAATATTCCATAGGTCAAAAAAGTCGCCATGTGGAAATTCTATATGGCAAAATTACAGACAAAAAATAAATTTCCACACCAGAAGTTTGTTACTGGGTTAGAATTCGTAAAATAAGCATGCATAAAAAAAATGATTTTTCTCTTTTATCGAAATATTAAAAACATTATTATGTTAGATATTAAAAATGTTTCTACCAGACGAAAAATTTTTAACAATTTGTTAAAAAAATTATTGCAAAATGAAAATTTTAAACACTTTTAAAATAAAAGCTTATATTTCTTAAATGAGTTTTCCGATTTAACTGTACCTTGAATAGAATCAAAAGGCAGAAAACAGACTTCCACTTACAGTTCGAAAATTTGAAAAAAATAATTTTTTTCATAATTTGTTTATAAATTCTTTATAAACAATTAATTTTTTTCAATGTTCTGGGACTTTTAAAAATCGGGAAAAGATATTAAAATACACTTAAAAATTTAAGAAATCGAAATCGATTGAGAAAATTGACGAGCGATTAATTTTTTGGGACATTCCATGAGAAATTCGTTCAATCGAAAGTAGATATTATTTTTTAGTTTTATGTTTTTTTTTAGTATTCTAGGTGCTAAATAAATATGCTAAAAAGTTTCGCAAGATTTTTAATCACTCATTTAGCACCCAAAATACTAACAAATGACAAAATATAAGCAAAAGCTTTATCCGAATTTCACATGGAATGCCCCAAAAAAATAATCGCTCATCAATTTTCTCAATGGATTTTGATTCCTTGGAGTTTTAAGTGTATTTTAATATCTTCTCCTGATTTTTAAAAGATCCAGAACATTAAAAAAAATTGTTTATAAACAATTTATAAACAAATTATGAAAACAATTTTTTTTTTAATTTCCGAACTTAATTGGAAGTCTATTTTATGCGTTTTAATTCTATATAAAGTACACTTAAAACGGAAAACATAATTGAGTTTTCCGAAATACTTTATGAAATATAAGCTTTTATTTAAAAAGTTTAAAAATGTTAATTTTGCAATAACTTTTGTAAAAAGTAATTAAACATTTTTTCGTTTTGTGGAAATATTTTTATGATGAAACAATAATTTTTTCAATATTTCGATAAGAAAGAAAAATCTTTCTTTTATGCTTATTTCACGAGTTCTGACCTTACTAGATGTTTTTTTCTTTCAAATTTTAAATCGTAAAATTTTGTCAAGTTTATATCTTATAACAATTTTAATTTCTTCGAAATTCAATTAATTTGAACTTTCATTGGTTAAAAATTGAATTAATCCACGCTTTGAGAATAGTAAATTTGAAATTATTGAAAAATTTCATCAAATTTTATCAATTTTTTTCTATTACGATTTCAATTATTTTTTACAATTTTCAACTATTTGTATCATTTTTAAACATTTCCTTCAATTTCTAATTATTTTCATTATATTTCAATTTTTTACCTAAATTTTAAATTCAATTTTCGAAAGTTTCAATTTTTTTCTTTCATTTTTACAAATAAAACTTCTTTAGGTTTAAATATTTTCTTCAATATCAAATTAGTTTCATTATTATTATTAATTAATTTTCAATTTCTTTCGTCATTTTTAAATTATTTTTACGAAATTTGATTTTTGTTTTACAAATAGTTTTTTTTTCAAATTACAATTAATTTCTTCAATATCGAATTATCAAATAAATTCTGTAAATTTCAAAATTTTTTTACTTAAATTTCCATAATTATCTTTAATTTCGAATTATTTTTGTCATTTTACAAGTAGTCTTATTTATCTCAAATATATTCTGTAATTTTTTCAATTATTTTTTACAAATTTTCAATCGTTCCTATCATTTTTCAATTAATTTTTTCCAGTTACAATTATTTTTAAATTAATTTTCTAATTTTTTTATTATTCATCTCAAATTCCAGTTATTTTTTCAATTTACAATTATTTTTATCATTCTGCAATTATTTTCTTTTATTACAAATATATGTTGTAATTTTTTCAATTATTTTTCATAAATTAACATTAAAACATTTATCCTAAATTTTAAAATATTTGTCTCAAATTTGAATAATTTTCTTCAATTTTCAATTATTATTGTTATCATTTTACAATCAATTTTTTCAATTTTTAATTATTTTTACTAATCCTCAATTAAATTTCTAAAATTTTAATTATTTATCAATTATTTCTATAATGTTTTTATTATTTTCCTCGAAATTCTGTATTTTTTGCAATTATTTTTCTAAAATTATCGAATTATCTTCTATTTTCTATTATTTTTATCATTTTACCATTTTTTCACCCAATTTTAATTATTCTCAATTGTATCCAATAAATTTCTTAAAATGTTAAGCATTTTGTTTCTCAAATTTCAATTACTTTTTTTCAAATTTTTTTCAATTCTAAAATTATATAAACTTTGTCTTATTCAAATAAATCTTGTTTTATTTATCTTCAAGCATTGTATTTAAAATATTTATAATTTTTGATAACACAAGCCGCAGAAACTAATCGTGCGCTAGCTCACGTTGTATAATCTGGTTATAAATAATTATAAATGAATTTATTACTCGAAATCAAATAAGATTGTCAAGTTTTGGGTTAATAATCACGCTAATTAAGAAAATCCTTAAATTTATTTTTGTTTTAGTTCTCTCCCCCCTCCCCCCTCAGTCAAGTTTAAATGTGTAGATAGCAAAAATTTGCAAGTCGACGCCCCTGCTTTCAAGCCTTTATTTTGAAATAGTTTCTTTGTTAGAAGTATTGTTTTCAGTATTCATAATTTAATTCTTTATAAATGATGTAAATATGAAAAAATCAGTTTCCTTGTCACGTTTTGTTGGCATGATTTGCAGAGTTCTTTCTTCCCTTTCGCAATTTAAAGCATTAGCAAGTACTCTCGAGCTTGACTCACGTTCGCATATAAATTGAACGTGCAAACTATCACTGTGTGAATATGGTCAAGAAATTCAGGGATGAAAGTAAGATTGCTCAATATTTTACAGTCCGAAATGAAGACAAAATTTGAGCTTATTTAAACAATCGATATTCATTATCAAGTTTAATTTCGTAATACCTTGCAAAATAATAAATAAGGAACAACCTAGGGATCTTTTTACGTAAAATACCGTATTTTACCCCCCACTCCCGAAAAATACATTATGAAAAATATTTTTGAGGTTATTTACTAGGTATTTTACTGTAAAGTACCATGTAATTTACCTAAGGTATTTTACTAGCACAACCCTGTGTGCAAATGGTATTCGATTTTGAGCAAAAATCGAATACTGCCTTCGATTAATCGTAATCGAGATTGGATTATGTGTGCAAAATTCGAATATTATACGATTATTATTCGATTTTAATCGATTTTTACATTAAAATAATCGATCGATTAATCGTTAATCGATTTTCAATTATTAATGCACATCCCTAGAACAATGTTTCATTAAATTTATAACATCATTAAGATACAATTTAACTTGAAATAGAAAATTTCCAAAAATATCGAATATATAATTTGATTTCTTCATCATGAATATTCTCTCAAGAATAAAAAGAAAAGATAAATGTTTCGTTTACAATATATATAATGGGACAAGGATTCCGTGTGTGGTTTAAAAAGCAAACTAGCTTTCGTCGTTAAACGCAATTCCATATGATTTTTATTACTTTTCTGCTTAATCAGAAAGATGCCACAAAAGTCTATAAATTATTTTAGAAAAGTTGTTATGCACATTGGAACTCAAGTGGAAATCCCTT
The DNA here is from genome assembly GCA_037103525.1 of Ganaspis brasiliensis. Lineage (NCBI taxonomy): Eukaryota > Metazoa > Arthropoda > Insecta > Hymenoptera > Figitidae > Ganaspis > Ganaspis brasiliensis. Next base: position 4,687,850 of record JAZKLR010000294.1, read on the forward strand.
GATTATTTTGCAACCCACTGTATTACGTAGATAACGTAAGACCACGTGTTATTTGTGCCCTCTGCACTTTCAGTATAGAAGCCGCATAATTGTAGCGAAAGTTTTGCACACAGATTGAAACGATTTGCTATCACCTTTTGAATGATTAACGTGGAATTTTGTAATCAGCCATTAACAAACCACACTGATTTTTCAAAATGCACTTCTTACCGATTCAAGGAAATCAAACCTTGGTCAATAGCTCTATTAGTGAACTTTTAGTTCTGATTACTATTTACCTGTGATTATGAAAGTGACCTATCTTTATTTAAGAGCGAACTTGTGCCATAGATCTAGAAAAATAATGAATAAATAGTTTACTTCATTCACAAAAATACGTTTTTAGGAAACCTAACCTTCAAATCTTGATTATTTTCCAAATCATCATGTTCTTATTTAGCTTTTTCTGATTTAAGCTTTGGATTAGGTAGATTTTTCATCGTTAAACACGAATCTGGCTTCAAAAGTTGTCCAACATATTCAGATTTTGAGAAAAAAGGATTTAAAAACTTTGTTTTTGACTATTTTACGCTTGCGTTTAGGCTTACGTCGATCCACTATGAACTCGCCATAAGGGTAGTTGCGTTTTACGTTGCGTTGTAATAAGAGAGAAAAAGACGCATATATTATGCTCTGCTTTTTTTTCTCTCGTTCCAACGCAACGCAAAACGCAGCAAAGAGACTTAGCTCTAAACAATCACGTGACAATAACAAAGAAAAAATGTGACGTCACAATTAATAATTATAAGTTTTGAGATATTATTAGCTTAAAACTGAATATAATCGTATTTTAAATCTTACACTTAACAATTTCAGGTAACTCATTTGCAAATTATATTTACAAATAAAACTAAATTCATTATATACAAACGAAAATGGAATCTCGAACCGAATTTCGATATTAACTTTCGATTCTCTAAGTTGTCACCAACCAATAATAATACATAACCAATCTCTCGAACTCGAATTTACAATAGAACTCAATTTTATAATAGAAACGGATTTCTCAAGAAGAGATTTTCAAAATAAAATTATTATCATGATAAAATAAAATTATTATCATGTTAATTCTGTTTTATACTTCATCAAATGTTATTATCCTGAGATAAAAATTATTCCAATCGAGCTTGATACTAAGTAAAAATTTATTATTAACGCGATTGACCCATATTCGTGATCTGCATGATATCTGACATTCCAGAAGATCTCTGTAGCAGTGACTCTGGAAATACAGGTTATTATTTCCGACAATGGACGCATTCATGAACTTTGTTTCACATAACGAGTCACGACATTGTATATATATTCAGTTAGATATTTGTATGTATATATATAAACATTAGGAGACCAGGTCATGGGTGTTTCGGCTCCGTCGCACTAACACACCAAATCGTAAAGTTTACAAGGTTTAATAGCGTAGAAAGGATCCTGCAGCACGATCAACGACTCACGATCTTGCGTAAGACAAACTAACTGTTCATTTTCATTAAAGATCACTCAGTACTTATGCCGAGTACTTCGAAGTTAAAAAGGAGAGAGCATATCTCTTATCCTAACGTTTTTCGCAAGGTCATTTTACGTCTCCAATAAGGTTATTCAAGTTCAGAGCAGAAAATTCAAGATGGATGCTTGCTGCTGCCAAAAAATGCATTGGAATCAAAGGAACGAAATCAGTTTTTTGAAAATAACTTTTTAAAAACAAAATTTTTAAATCTATGTTTATTAACAAATTATGTTTCATTTAACAAAAGCTATTTTTTAAAATAATAAAATTTAATTAAATTTTTGCATCAATTTTTATTACTGTAAGAAATAGTTTTTGTTAAATACAAATTAATTTGTCAATAAACATAGGTTAAAAAATTTGTTTTTAAAAAGTTATTTTTAAAAAACTGATTTCGTCCCAACTTCAATGCATTTTTAGGATTTTTAGACACCAGCAAGCATCCATCTTGAATTTTCCGCTCCGAACTTGAATAACCTTTATTTTAAGGTTAAGAAACTCTGCTAAGTTATTTTAAAGTTAAACGCATTTTGTTAAATTAAAATACAAAGCCTATCATGTTATTTTAAAGTAAAATAATTAACGAAACGCTGAAATTTGTAGACTATTGTATATAATAAAGTAATAAAATAAATGTCAGCACGTGAATTTTAACATTCTTTGTTTACAACGATTATTAAATTCGCTTATGAAACAATCAGTCAAGCAGGACTTGATTGATGATGAGTGAACACGATATAGGAAAATTACATATTATAAATATTGCCACAAAAATAGAGAAACCTTGAAATCTGCGATTACCATAATTTGATATTAATCATCCGTGCTATAAAATTATTTTGCAGGTTGCCAAACAGTATTTATATTGAAATTGATGGATGTTGATAGTAAAAAATTATTAAACCTGAATAACAAACTAAAAGGTTATTCTATACAAAATAAAATTTCTTTGGTAACTCTATGTCTTTTCGTTTATTTGACACTTTCGAAGTTTTGAACACTTATTTAATGAACACTCTGATAAATAATACTAATTTTGACGTAGAATCTAAGATAATTTACCTAGATCCCACAAGGGTTCTGTTGACATGTGGACTAACTAAAAAATTCCATGTGTAAGAAGAGGACGGATATTTTTCTGTCTTTTTCTTACTAATGGAATTTTTTAGTTAGTCCACATGCCACCAGGACTCGTGTAGAATAAAATTACAGTAACCATGGAAACCTGCAGGCAGCCAGAAGCTGTGACCTCTCCATAAGAATAAGAGAGAGAGAGAGAGAGCGAAGGACAGAAACATCTTCTAGCTTTCTCTCTCTCATTCTTAAGAATTAGCCTAACGCATAATGAATCGTAATCGCTAATCCTTAATCGTAAGAATGAGAGGAAGCATGACAGAGATATATGTCTTTCCTACTTCCTCTCATTCTTACAATTAAGGATTAGCGATTACGATTTAGGGTGAAATCACTGATGCGTCAAACGTTGCGTCTTAATGAGAGAGAGGGAAACAAAGACATATTGACGTCTTTCTCTTTCTCATTACGACGCAACGGCAGCGAGATATAAAATCGAAAACGATCGATATTTTCAATATCAGTTCAAAATGGCACACGTGCCAAACCGCAACAAAAGCCTAAAGCACAATGAATCGTAATCGCTAAGAATGAGAGGAAGTAGGACAGACATATATCTCTGTCCTGCTTCCTCTCATTATTACTATTAAGGATTAGCGATTACAATTCATTGTGAGTTAGGCTAAAGTTAAAATCTACAAATTTAACTCTAAACTTTCAAACAACTTACAGAGACACCAAAAAAAGAAAAAAAATTCTTTTTTCATATTTTTGCACAAAATGAAAATGTCCATAAAATCAAAAAAAATTCTCTCGACGTTTTTTTTTTCTTTTTTGAAAATCTCTCAAATACAATGAATGAAAATTATTTTCGAGTTGATGAATCGTTAAGTATGAGAACAAATATGAGGTTCTGGAAGCGTAAAACCGGAAGTGAAATAATAAATGAAGATAAAGTGGCTCACGGTACGTTTCCAAAGAGTTTTCTCATCGAGAGTTCTGGGGTCGTATGTAAAGAAGCTCGAATGCTTTCGTCGTGTGTGGGCAACGACTTCGTCATGGCATATCCTAGACTTTCCCATCGTATTGTCCCAGCTAGTCACTGCATCCTATTCTCTTGAAGCTCCTACACGAGAGATCAGGGAACTGCATTATGCCATTATAGGAGTGGAAGCTCATAAAGGAAGAGAGCTCTTGTTACTGCAAACAACCTATCTCAGAATTATATATAACACTGGAAGTCACTATTATTAATGCCACTTCGACCTTGTATAGTTTCTTCCTTCTGCTGAGACACGTGGAGACCATGAATAATGATCAATTTACGAAGGTCAATTACTCTGCACCCCAACATTATCTTTCCCTGATTTATTACTCGCATCCTTGTATATACACTTCTTATCTATTCAACCTACCGAGCCCAATTTCACCTGAGACTCTTTAATCAGCCGGGAATTTTTCACAATAAATAAGTGATAATTTACAAGCTTACAAAGTTGGAATGTATTTTAATTAAGAAATAATATAATCATCTGTCGAAAAATGTTGTCATTGTCGTTGCCTAGATCTGTTTATTTCAATAAATTTTTAGTGCGCATGCGTCAAAATTTACGGCCATAAACCAAAATAGCAAAAGCGAGATAACATAGCCTGTCTTTTTCTTTTCAACAATAGAATCGAAATAATTAAGTTTATCATGCGCAGGGACTGACACGAAAACCGAATTCTGTTTCTGTTTTGAATTGTTGTGACGAAACAAAAATGTACAATCAATATTGTTTTGTATTGAGCCTGAAACGAAAAGGCTCTGAATTACGTTTTCGTCTCATGCCCGAAACGAAAATCAACTCCGAATTTCGTTTCAGTCTCATGCCCGAAACGAAAAGACTCTGAATTTCGTTTTCGTCTGCTGCAAGAAAAGAATTGTGTTTAAAATTGTTTTTGTGAAATTTAGAGCCTTTTTTATGAGAAACGAAAACGGAATTCGGAGCGGATTTTCGTTTCGGGCATGAAACGAAAACAAAATTCGAAGTCTTTTCGTTTCGGGCATGAGACGAAAACGTAATTCAGAGCCTTTTCGTTTCAGGTTCAACACAAAACAAAATTAAATTTATATTTTGTTTCAGTTTTTCAAAACCGAAACGAAACAAAAATAAAATATATTTTGTTTCGGTTTTCGTGTCAGTCCCTGATCATGCGCAAAAACGTATTTCCAGATTGGCATTGAAAGGTCTATTGGAAATTTGTTACTCGAATGACTAATAAAAAAAGGAAAATTAAAAGAAGAACTATATAGATGAAATTAAAGTTGAAAAGGGAAATCACACTGAAAAAAAGAAGCGAGAGAAGTTCGTAGAGAAGTAAAATGTTAATTATTTAAGGATTGAAATTTTTGAAAAAATGAATTTTTAATGATAAAATAATCTCTGGGGATTGTTTAATAACAGTTGTCGGTGCCTTTGCTGTTATTAAATCTTGGTTCTAAAGAAGTAGCGGTGGCGAACCGCAGACTACAGATGGTCGTACTTTCGTAATAAGTCGTGTAAAAGTCCAGGCAAAACTGGCATTTACATTCCCTTCCTCAATAAGAGTTCTCTAAATGTTATGGCAACAATGGAGTGTCGACTTTCAAGCGACAGATGGATGTTGACTGATTCCAAGACGTGAACAGATCAAGAATAAATAACAAATTTAGAAACGAGAATGAGAAATAAAACAGATGAAGGTTAAAAAAATCGAAAACAAGTATTAAAATTTAATGCAGTGGACAGGAGAAAACCAGTGTTGAGAACGTAATTACTTCCATAGATTTATACGTGGTGCAACGTATATTACGTTTTCATTGAAATATGCAGAACGCATGCGCATTATTTGGTGTTCTAACCTCTAAATGCGATACAAGAAAAAATGCAGTAATAAACATACATTGTTATCTTCTGATATGTAAATATAAGTAAAAAAATAAATAAATTAAATTTTTATAAAGGTAGTGTCAACAAAAAAAAATTTTAAAATATATATTTTTTAATATTTTCGCCAAAATTGGCTAAATTAACAAATGCAATAACTTACATTTATCATATGATTATAAGAATATCTATTTTTCGTAGATTGTTAAATTGTTGTTTATTTTTTTTTTTGTAATTGAGGCTTTCATAAGTGATCGTACATATTTATGCAATTTTAATTTTTTATTATATTATTATTTATTCAAAATGTTACTAATGTTTAAATAAAGTGAGGTTCAGATATTTCTGTCAAATTATCTAACTTAAAACATATTCGCTATTGTGAAAACGTATTTTACTCTTTTTTACTTTTTTAATGGTTTTTGACCTTACAATACGATTAATACGTCAAAAACTCGAAGTTACGCGTAACTTCCCAACTCTGGAGAGAACTAACATTTACGTGTGTTACTTTTGATTCGCTGAAACGATACGTTACCCGCCACGTCCGAACCCTGTTAAAGACATCGAATTGGAATGAGTAACTGAACCATGCTATTTATGATAGCGACAGAGTTGCCAGATTGGGCTACAAAGCGCGATTTGGGCTACTTTTTGCGATAATAACGCGGCTCAAATTTGAATTTCGCTTCAAGTAGCGAATTGGGCTATATATTTTTTTTAAATTGCGTTTTTTGGGCTATGTTGGAAATTGTTCTATTTATGTGGAAAAATGTATGTACTTCTTTAAAAAACAATAATACTAATAACAATTTTTCATACATCATATTAAAAAACTACATGTGACAGAATTCTTTTTTAATTTTTTTTTTTTTTTTTAGAAATTGAATGCATTTATGCACTTTCGATACATATTTTTTTCTGAAAATATGTAAATAAAAAAACGCGATTTGGGCTACATTTGGAGTTTCCTGTGCGTTTTTGGGCTTTTAAAAGTAAGGCGGTTTTTGGGCTACGCCAGTGCCTCCTAATCGCGGTTCTCAGTACCAAAAATCTGGCAACTCTGGATAGCGAACAAAAGCGTATTAACAGATTAATACTATTATTAATCGCAAAAACCATCTAATTAAATCGTTTTATCTAATATAGATACATAATAAAAGGACTTATAACCTGCGAGGCTTGTAAATTTATAAACATCAATTAGGTAATAAATCAAAATATATTAATTTCATTATGTTTATTAAATTAACGAAGTGACTTAATCGCCCGCGCAGTGCCGCGCAGGCGAAAAAGAAGAATGGATTATTTCGCTAGCCAGAACAAAAATACATGCGTTCCGAAGACGGGTATAATAAGGGAAATAGTTTAATTGTCGGCCAGAGGAAAAATCTTGTGTGTCAAGAAAATATATGTATAAGGAGGTGTGTTTAATGTAGTCATTCACAGAAAAGTACAGGCGTAACTGATTTTTATAAAATTTGAAAGATATATCTCTTTGTATATACGCGTTGTACATTTTTCAGAAAAAAGTGAATTGAGTAAAAATTTATTGTTAAGTAATGATTATTTTCCATTTTGTGTTTTTTCTTTAAATCTAGTAAAAATTTGTAATTTTCATCCAATTTTAACAAATAATAGCTTATTTTGCTTTTTGTAACATTTTCTACAATTATATTTGTCTGATTTTGTCTAACATAATATTTTATTTAAAAAATATGAAATAAATAAAATTGTTTTTGTATATATTTTTAAACAAACTCTAACAAATAAAATAGTGGAGAATCTTTCAAAAAAGAAATGAGTTGTCAAAATTGGATAAAACTTACATATTTTAACTAGATTTTAAGAAAAAACATAAAATGTTATAATTAATTATTATTTGACAACAAATTTTAGTTCAATTCAATTTTTTCTGAAAAACATACAACTGGATTATTTCAACCTCCGTAACATCTAAACTTCCCTCAACTTTGCCAACCTTTCCTCAAGTTTCTAAAAGTTGACAACACTTGCAGTGGCGTACTGTTAAGGGGTAAATTCGTCAGTTCCTAGGCTTGATGGAATTGCAAATAATAATATGAAACAATAATAATAAAAACAATAAAATAAAAAATAAATAATTCAAAATTGAATGAAATAATTAAAATGTCAAATAAATAGTTTAAAATTTTTGAAATTAAAAAAAAAAAAAATTGAAAATTGAAGGAAATAAATTTTGGAAAATAATTGAAAAATGATTTTAAAATTTGGAACTTGAAGAAAATAATTGAAATATGATACAAACAATGATAAGTTGTAAAAAGAAAAATGACATTTGAGTAAAATAATTCGACGCCTCCCTTTAATAAAATTTTGTTTCGAACGTCATTTCAATATAATTCTATGTCAAAACAAATGCAATATGAATTGAACTCGGAAATTTTTGAAAAAGAATTTTTAATCAATCGTCGGTTCAAGATAAATATGATAATTATGATTCTAAAGGAATCATATTGAATAATAATTTCACTTTTCATTGTATTACACTGAAATTGACATAACATTATTTTGAACCGAGGATTGATTAAGAATCACATTGCAAAATTTTTCGAGTTCACTTCATATTGAATTTGTTTTGACATAGAATTATATTGAATTGACGTTCGAAACAAAATTTTCTTGAAGGGAGGCGTCGAATTAAAAAAATTACAGAATTTTGTCTAAATATAAAAGAAATAATTGAAATTTGTGAAAAATACATAAATATCTTAAAAATTTATTGAAAAAAATGATAATAACTTAAAATAGAAGAAAATAATTAATTGAGAAAACAAATTGAAGGATGATGCAAATAAGATGATAAATTGAAACCAGTAAGTAAAATTTGAGAGATATAATTGAAGAAATCATAGAATATATGTTTAAAAAAAGAAAATAATTACAAAGTTACTTAAAAAATTTTAATTAAAGAGAATAATTAAAACATCGCAAAAGTAACAGAAAATTGATGAAAATAATTAAAATTTCAGATAAATAATTGAAAATTTTGAAAAGTATATGCCAAAATAATGAAAATAATTAGAAATTGAAGAAAATAATAGAAAAATTGCAAAAAAAATTTTTTAATCTAAATAAAATAATTGAAAAATTGTTTAAAACATGGAAAATTGATGACAATAATCTAAATTTGAGATAATAACGGAAAATTTAGGAATTCAATTGAAAAATAATGAAAATATGGATGGAGAAAATAATTGCAAAATAATAAAAAGAAATGAAAATTGAACAAAATTATTGAAAATTGAAATATATATTTTTTTGCAGTTGGGGCTATTATGATACAAAATTTATTGTTTTTTATAAAATAAAGTAGACATTTTATTTTTTGCATTAAACTATGTGGGAACCTTATACTAGATATTCTAGCGACATTTTTTTTTAAAATCGCTAAATAGTAATTATTATTATAGAAATTATTTATGAAAATAGAAAGTTAAATAAGGAATTTTTTCAAAATTTGTATTTTATGTTATTTTAATAATTAAATGAATTAATTTCGTCCATAATAAATTTTTGAGCAATTTCATTTTTTATTTTTAACTTAAACCCCTTTTTTACAGTTTTAATAAAACGAATTTTCATAAAATAATTAAAATAGTTTTCTACCAGAATAACTCAGCTATGTGCTGAACTTTCAGTTTTTAACCATTTTTTTCTTAAATTCTTTATAAAAAGTTAGCCCATCACGTGAATATAGTCCCAACTAAATTCTCAACACGTACCTTCAATTTGTTTTACATTGAATTTATCAATATTAAGATTGAAGCAGATTTTTAGAGAACTTTCAATTTTTTAATGAAATCTGTATGTACACTACCGGTTAAAATTGTGGGACCACTTACAAAAATGGGATTAAAAACATGACCGTCTTAACGGTCTTTAACGGAAAATTTTATAAGCTTTTCAATGGTCTATGAAATAAATCCCAATTTGCTAATATCTGACAGAGTTATCAACATTTTAAAACGGTCATGTTTTTAATCCCATTTTTGTAAGTGGTCCCACAATTTTGGCCGGTAGTGTATATATTAATTTTTACCGGATTTTTGACAATGAATTTATTAGAAACAATACTGTTATTTTGTTTGCAAAATATCACACTATGTTTACAAATAAAAATCAAATTCATAAATTTCAACACAAATATTTTAGAAATAAAAAACCAGCTTGTACCAGAATAGCCCCGTTCGACGGTAAACAAAATAATTAGAAAAAACAAATTAATAAGAATCAGGAAAACAATTTAAAAATAATTAAAAATTGCAGAAAATAATTGAAAAATAGTACAAAATTGTAATTTAAATAATTGAAATCATAATAGAAAAAAATTATTAAAAATTGAAGAAATTTTTAAATCACTTAAAATTTAGTATATTTGAAACGTGGATTAATTGATCTTTTAATCAATGCAAGTTCACATTAACTAAAATTTGAAAAAATTAAAATTGATATAAATTTAAAATTTGAGAACATTTTAAAAAGGTGAAATATGATTTAAAATTTTAAAAGAAAAAACCATCTAGTGACAAATGTCAGGTGTGGATAGAATGAATGAAACTTGTGAATTATTATACAATATAATTGGGGCCCTATTTTCCTTTTTGCACCAGGCCCCTTGCCCTTCCAGTATTACGCCACTGGATAATTGGGGAAAGGTTTGCAAAGTTGAGACAAGTTTAGGTGCTGTGGGGAAGATTTTGTAAAATTATTTTTAATAACTTTTTTATTTCGCGTGAAAACAAAATAAACAAATTTTAAACTGAACGACTGTCGACTGAAGGACTGTTTTTCTAACACAATGAAATGTTTTTGGTTAAACAGTTGTTTAGTTTACAATTATTTATATTTATAATATAATAATAATATTTAAATTAAATATAATAATATTTATATTTATTGTTTATTAGTTCACGACTTCGACTGTAAAAGTTGATTAACACTAACAATTATTATTAATTTTATACTTTGTAATAATTATTTACATTGCATAATAATTATTATCGTAATATAAAAAATATTTACCGATTATTATTTTTAAAACTTCAAAACCATGTGCTAACTGCTTACTTATAGAAATTATAATTTAAGAAAAAAGCAAACCTTCATAATTTAAATTTACGAGAATTCTTTTCTGCGATTGACCAAACGGATGACTTCTTTAAACACACCCCCTTACATTTTCTTGACACACAAGATTATTTTCCTGGCGGACGAATTAAGGAGGAATCGGACAAACAATCGGAACAAAAGTTAGTCCAAATGAATAATTTTGATTTTTGATATAGAAGACATACAAGTTAATGTAATTTTATTCAGGGGAAGTGTGGACACTTGTAGTTTTTACAAAATGAGCCGTTAAAAATTGCAATTTGATGAAAATTAAAAAAAAATTGCCGTTGGAAACGATTATTCAATTTGAGGTTCAAATTAACCGAAATTGAATAATCGTTTTTCCTGTCAATTTTTTTTAATTTTCATCAAATTGCAATTTTTAACGGCTCATTTTGTAAAAACTACAAGTGTCCACACTTCCCCTGAAAAAAATTACATTAACTTATGTGTCTTCTATATCAAAAATCAAAATTTTTCATTTGGACTAACTTTTGTTCCGATTGTTTGTCCGGTTCCTCCTTAATCTTATTTCGCCCATCTTTGGAACGCAAGTATTTTTGGTCTATCGGGCGAACTAATTCATTCTACTTATTACGCCCGCGCGAGCGATTTAGATGCGTCATTAAATTAATTTATTTCGTTTCATTTTATAGAATTATTCACGAAATGAATACAAAACACGAAAAAATGAATTATACAACAAATTTTATAAGGATTTTTGAATGGAATGCAGAAGAACTCTTTGACAGTGGATCACGAGGTTTGTGTTCCAAAAAAGATTTTCTGCCCGGTATAAAAATACGGATATTTCTAAATGAAGTAAAACAAAAGAGTTGTACTGAATGTAATGAAAATGATCCAAAAAGCTTGTACTGCAAGAATCATTTTTTATTAAGAATATTAATTGAATCCAAGCAAAAAATTAGTTACTATTCTTTACTGCAGAATTGTGAAAATTTTGATTTAACTATTTCAATTGTTGACAGTAAGGGAACTGTAGATGCTAGTCAGAAAAAATGCTGCATTCCAAGTGGTGAAAACAAAAAGGAAATCGGGTCCTGTTGTGTCAGACCTTCCAGAAAGCACCTTTATTCTGATTATATTCAATTAAAATCGCTCGATTCGGATTCCTTTCTAATTACTACTGACAAAGTAATTTGCAAAATAGAAAACGTTTCAATAAACTGGTCAGAAATGTCATTTCTCATGAACAGACGTTTTTCTCAATCTTTTAAATCTCTTTTAAATAATGAAATGCTTAGTGACGTCACTCTTAATGTTAAGGACGAATTACAAATCCCAGCACACAAAATGATTTTATACGGAAGGAGTCCATATTTTGAGAAAATGTTTTCCAGTGAAAATGAAGAAAATACTACCAATAAAGTGCAAATCAATTTTGAATGTGAACCTTTCCAAGAAGTTTTGAAATATATATACGCCCAGGAGGTAGAAAAGTTAGATTCCTTAGGAATGGAAATATTCAAAATTGCGAACTACTATCAAATTGATGATTTGCAGGCCACATGTGAGGATTTTTTTAAAATAAATTTGAAGAAAAAAAAAAATGTAATTGACATTTTAAAATTATCTGATGACTTTGAAGCATTCGATTTAAAGGACTATTGTGTTGATTTTTTTATTAAAAATTATGATGTTTCAAGTAATACTGATTTATTAGGATTAATAAAATCCAATCCTAATTTAGGGGTTGAATTGATCGAAAAGGCGTGTTCTTAAAAAAAAATAATGTCAAAACAGTGGTCTTAAAAATGTTGTAATATCTTTTTCTATGTTTTGTAAGAAAATAATATAACTTTTGTCAATAAAAGTTTGTTTCCCTAATCCGAGACTCATGAAAAATACCCTCTGTTTCCATTCAACTACATGTTTTTAAATTCTAACACATATTTTAAATATATAATATTTTTACCTACATACTCTTTGTGTACCTAGAAACTTATTTTTTTTCAAACAATTTATAAAAGTAAAAAAAATATTTTGTGTTTAACACTTTGCGTTTTTTCATTTAATTAAGTGAACAATTAATTTTAGTTTTTATCTATAATATTAAAAAATAATAGCTCATTTTTTGTTTGAAACATTCTCTACAATTATGTTCTTTAAATTTTATTAACTAATATATTGTTTAAGAAGTATACAAATATAGGGTGAAGGAACTAATTGTCAAAGGATTACAAGACAAATTATTCAATACAAAATATCGAGATCGAAAACTCCAAGAAAAAAGTCAAAAGTACAAGAAACCCAAAATAAAAATGTCTAAAATCTAAAAGTCCAAAACAAATAATAAAACATACGTATATTTATTTATAAGCAGGGTGGACACTTGACCGGAAAAACTGGGAAATTTGTTACTAAACCGGGAATTTTTTCGTGGATCTAAAGTTGTAAAAAATTTGATCAAAAATCAATTTTTTTCGTGTATTACAAATCCATAATAATAATAGTAATTCGCAAGTTCTTTCATTACTTTATTCATTTTTTGTCTGTTCACAGCTAAAGTTTGGCACATAGATATTTTTCGTTTTAAAACAGAAACATTTTTAAAAATGCAGTTAAATTGATTAAAATTTAAATTTGTATCAGTTTAAACAATTTTTATTTCATTAATAAATAAGTCTACAATTTATTTTCTTTCGGGGCATTCCGAAATTTGTTTCCGAGCCAATCAGTTTTTATCCGAATCTAAAAATGGATGTAACTTGACGAAAAATTCTTTCCGAATTAATCCGTTTTATTCCGAAGCTGAATTTTAATCCGTTTAAATCTCGTTATTTCATTTCGAATCAATATGTTCCAATTTTAGTCGGGTTTATTCGAATATGAAACGGATTGATTCGGAATGAAATAATAGGATTAAAACTGATTACAATTTAGCTTCGGAATAAAACGGATAATTTCGGAATAAACTTATTGGCTCGAAAACAAATTTCGGAATGCCCCGGAAGAATACTGATTAAAACTTATTCAAACTGATTGAAATTTAATCCAATACTTTTGTCAGGGATTTAATTATTTTAGTCATTTTGTAATTTCTCTTTCAATTACCAACTATTTTCTTAAAACTTCAATTTAATTCTTTAACCTTCAATTTATTCCTGTAATCTTGAATTATTTTCTTCTATTTTTTTAATCGCAATATTCAATCATTCTCGCATTTTCTCAATTATCAATTATTTTCTTAAAATTTCACTTTATTTTTTCAACTATCATTTATTTTTTATAATGTTTTCCACTATTTTCATCAGTTTTCAATTGACAATTTATTATTCTCCTTTCATTTTATGATTATTCATTAATTTTAAAAAAAAATTTGTTTGAATGCTGATTTTTTCACCATCTTTTAAATGTTTTCTCAATTGTTAATTTTTTTTTAATAATTAATTATTTACGTCAATATTTAAATATTTTCTTCATATTGCAATTTTTCTTTTAATTATCAATTATTTTAATGGAATTTTCATTTACTTCTTTAATTTCCAATTTATTTCTTCAATTTTTAATTATTCTGTTCAATTCTCAAATATTTCCTGTAATTTAAAATTATTTTTATCGGTTTTCAATTAATTACTCAATAATTCTCGGATTTTTTCAATTATTTTTTTCATCCATAAAAATTGTTTTAAAATTTCAATTAAATAACTAAATAATTATTAAATTTTAAATATAATTGAGAAGTGAGAAGTACACCCTTCCATTTTTGTTAATTAACAGGAGACGTAAACAATCTTCGGAAGGTAATTTGAAATAAATTCTTGTGACAAAAAATAAAAAATTTGAATTTTTATTTCAAATTACCTTCCGAAGATTGTTTACGTCTCCTGTTAATTTAAATATAATTGTTCAATTATTTTCTTTAATTTTTCATTCCTTCAATTTTTATTTTCATTCTTCAGTTTTATATTGTTTTTTACTAAATTAATTCTTGGCTTTTTTGAATGACTTTTTTTTCAGTTATTAAATATATTGTTTAAATTACAATTCCATTCTTCAATTTTTAATTTCTTTTCCTCAATTTCCAATTATTTTTTTCAGTTTTAATTATTTTTTTCGATTTTCAGTCCAGTTGTTAAATGTGCAATTTCTTACAACAATATTCCTATAATTTTCTTAATTTTTCAATTTGCAATTATTATCTTAAAGTTTAATATTTCTTGTTTAATTTTTTAAATTATTTTTTTCAGTTGTATATTAATTAACTTAGTCATTTTTCAAAATTTGTTTTTAATTGATAATTATTTTCGTAATTTTTCACATATTTTCTTCAATTTTTCAATTATTCTCGGTAATTTTCATTTCTTTCCTTCAATTATTAATTATTTTCTGCAATTTTCCATTATTTCCTACATATTTTTCAATTTTCATTAATTATATTAAAATTTTATAATTATTCTTTGATTTTTTAACTTATTTTGTTCGGTTGTGTATAAATCTAGCCATTTTTTTAATTTTGTTTTCTATTGTCAATTATTTTCGTTTTTTCTTAATTTTTTTCAATTATCAATTATTTATACAAATTTTAATTTGATTCAGAAATTTTTATTTTATTTCCTCAATTTTTTTTATTTTCTTCAATTTCAATTTTTTTTGTGATTTTTAATCCAGTTGTTTAATTTGCAATTATTTCCAACATTTATTCTTATAATTTTTCAACTATTTTGTTTAAATTTAATAATTATTGTTCAATTCTTTAAGATATTCTTTTCAATTATGTGTAATTATGTAGCCATTTTTTGAACTTTGTTTTCAAATGTCAATTATTTTCGTCATTTTTCAGGTATATTCTTCAATTTCGTAATTTTCATTATTCGAATATGCAAAAATTTATAGTTTTAAATGACGAACAACAATGCAAAGTTTGTGGTTTGTCTAGTGAAATTATAATACGTAATTCTTTTTAATTGTTTAAGATAAATTATTGTCCAAATTTTAGATTTTAATATTTTGTGATAATAAAACTTTTCAAGCTTTAATTATAATTAATGAGATTATAAGAATGCATAAAATTTAAATTAAAGTTATATATTAAATATAAAGGCGAATTTCGTAAAATTAAAATATAATTGTTTTAATTGTTCGAGAATTTGTGACCGGGAAATCTAAAAAAATGATCAGGAATTTAATTTCATAAAAGAAGTAGCCACCCTGATAAGGTTTAATGTTATAATATTTATTTCTGCACTTCCGCTACTTCACATATCACCTTTGCTATCAGATCCCACGTACATACATACAATAAACATAAATCTATATATATATTTACAGGCCCGAATCTAGTAAAATTTTTATGGGGGCATAGATACTATTGTGCGCCTTTTTCTCATTGAAATTTTTTTCGATAACCTTTTTTGTTTTGCTACATCCGAGCCTATATATTTTTATATACATAAACGTTTAAACCTTTCATAATAATTTTTAATTGTTGTAAAGGTATTGTACTTTAAAACTTTGAAAATTGTACAGTTAAATTAAATAATTATACTTTATAATTTTGGTACTTTAAATAAATGAATGTGAAATGAATAAAAGCTACAAGAGATATTAAAATTACATTAGTTTATAAACAAAAAAAAAAGACAACCACATAAATTTAGAGGTCAATTTCATTTAAGGTAACTATTTAAATTTTTATATAGAATAAAATGTCATTCTTTCCGAGTCAATTAGAAAGCACAAATTTTTTATTTAAATTTTAATATCTAAACTTTTTGCTTTGGATTTTTAATTTTTTTTTCGAATTTTTTGACCGAGACAAAAAATCCAAAAAAAAAGTCCAATGTGAAATACTTTGCTAGTTTTAATTTGATTTTACTCCCGGAAGTTAAACCAAATTTGGATTTATTGTTTTGGATTTCATTTACTTTGAATATTTAGACTTTGACTTTTTGGTTTAGACTTCTTGTTTGGATACTGTGACGTCACATTACGAGCAAATTAATATTTGATACGTATGTTACGTTAGATTGAGAAATTTACATACACTACGTCCGAACCCTGTGGAATATTGAATTGCATTGATTGAGTGACTGAACCATGCTGACGAAATCACAACAAATCAAAACTTCTTCGTGCACAAAACGTTATAATTCTATTTAATTAAATAGCTTCAACTAAAATAGATAATCAGACATATAACCTGTAAGTTCACCAAATTTATAAATTTATTAAATAAAATGTTCTTATTTTGCATAGTTTTAGAAAATGTCTTACCCAGGAAATAAAATCGATTGAAAAAGTATGTTTACTACCGTGAATTTTAAGAAATGTGCCTCTAGCCATTAATTTTGTGAATCGGAATTGTATTTTTGAATAGTATTGTCATTTGAAATCCTGGAAGTAAAAAGTTCTGATTGAATAAAAACTGACTGATTCGATCGACGAAAGTTCGAATCGTCCCTAAAATTTGAAGGCTATTTTTCCATATACCACAACAAATTCTGCATTTTTTAATTTATTGAAAAATTAAACTAGTTTATCTACTAGGCGATCAGATTTAATAACAAAATTGTATTTTAGGATTCTAAAATCCAGTTGTTTGCGATTTGTGGGTAAAAAGTAAATAAATAGTTTAATATAGTTTTCTATTAAATTTTCTGTCCGTAATTACCTAATTATGAACGTGTATTCAGAAGAGTTAATTGCCGATATAAAAAATTAAATCTTATTTTTATACCTGGGTGTTTACCCTACAATAAATTGTCAATTTTAATAAATTTAAGGGGCTATACCAGTGTGACAGGTAAAACTTTAGGTAGTTTTAAGGGTATTTTTTAAATGAAAAGTGTTCTAAAGAATGTTTTTAAACTATGTATAGGTATCTATATTCGACTATAATTGAAGAATATAAAGTATTAAATTTATTAAAAAATATGATATCACAGTCTGTCTCTCAAAGTTCCAAAAAAAAGTTCTCCCGCTATTGCACTGATTCCGGTCGCCAGAGTGCTTGAAATTAAAAAAAATAATATGTAGTTTATCTGGAGGATATTTTACGTAACCTAAACCAGGATATTTTAAAATTATTGAAAACTAGCAAAATATAACGCGCGCAAGCGCGCGATTAGTTTTTCATACATTTTAAAAAATTAAACCATAATAATAAGTAAAACAAATCGATAAATAATATTTATCTAATAAGGAGCGGGCTACCAATGGACTTGATTGAAAATAGTGAAAAAAAAACTTTTTAATTTAAAAAAGTGAGTAAATAGTGAGATTTTAAATAAAAAAAAGTGATGAAATAGTAAGTTTTTAAATAAAAAAAGTGAATAAGCAATATAGCATTTGATATTACTGATATTAAATTTGGGGGCGCCAGCAGGAAAAGCCATTCAAAATTGAAAAAAAACAATTCGAAAATCGAAAAAATAATTAAAATATGTAGAAAACTATTAAATAATGACAAAAATAATCCAATTTGAAAAAAATGTTGTAAATGACAAAACTAATTGATAAATTGATTAAAAATCAAAAAATGATGACAAAAATTGAAACGAAATAATTGAAATTTGAAGTAAATAATTGAAAAGTTTCAAAAATAATTAAAGTTACAAAAAATAATTAAAGAGTGACAAAAATAATTAAAATTTAAAACAAAAGTTTGAGACTGGAGTAAAAAATTTAAATTTTAGCACAATAAGTGAGATATTAAAAAAATAAGTAATTGAATAATGACATAAATAATTATAAAAGCTGGTGTAAAAGTTACACTTTTTAGACAATAGTTGAAAAATTGAATAAAAGAATAGGATTTTCAAGAAAATAATTGAATTTTGAAAAAAATATCAAAAAAATGTAAATGTGTAGAAAATAGTTGAATTATTACAAAATTAACTAAAATTTAGAAAAAAAATTAATGAAAAATGAGAAATATATTCAAAACTGAAGTAAAAAATTGAAAAATTTCATACATTATTTGAAAAATTGTATAAAATAATTGAAAAATTAACGATACAGTTGAAATGTGGAGAAACTAATTGAATAATGACATAAATAATTGAAAACTGATCTTCAAAGGTTAATAAATTCATGACAATAATAAAAAGATTGAAAAAATTAAATTAAAAGAAAATAATTCCAAAATGTCAAATATATTTGAATATTGACAAAAATAGTTGTAACTTGAAAAAATAATTGAAAAATGCCAAAAATAATTGATAATTTTAAAAAAATTAAAAATTTGAAGAAAATACTTGAAAACTTGACAAAGCAATTGAAATATTAAAATAAAGAATTCAAAACTGGTGTAAAAATTAAAAAATTATAGACAATAATTGTAAAGTTAAAAGAAAAATTATAAGTTTGAAGAAAATCATTGAAAGATGAAGAAATCATTTGAAGTTTGAAGACAATTGCAATTTGAAGAGAATAATTCAAAAATGACAAAAAGTTCAAATATAAAAAAGTAATTAGAGTTTGAAGTAAATAATTAAAAAAGGTGTAAAAAAATTAATAAATTCGTAACAATAATAAAAATAATGATGAAAATAATTGAAAACAGGTGTAAAAAATTTAAAAGTTCATGACAATAAAAAAAATTGAATAAAATAATTGCAATTTGCAAAAAATAATTCTAAAATGGCAAAAATAACAACAATATAAAAAAATAAAAAAAATAATTGAAAAATGACAAAAATAATTGATTTATGATAAAAGTAATTGAAATTTGAAGAAAATAATTGACAAATAACAAAAGTGAATTGAACTTGTGTAGAAAATTTGGATATTCCTGACAATAATTTGAAGATTGAAGAACACAATTAGAATTTTAAAAAAATAATTGAAATGTTTTAGAAATAATTGAAATTACAAGAAAATAATTGAAAAATAACAAAATTAATTGTAATTTGAAAAAAATAATTGATAACTGGTGCATAAAATTACAAATTTAAAGACTGTACTTGAAAAATTGACCGAACAATTAAAATCTTAAGAAACTGATTGAATAATGACATAAATAATTAAAAGCTGATGTATAAACAAAAAATGTATAGAGAATAATTGAATTTTGAAAAAAATAATTGAAATTTATTGAAATTAATTGAAAAACAATGTACAAATTTATTAAACTCATGACAATAATACAAATAATGAAAAAAATGATTGAAATTTGTAGAAAATAATTGAAAACTAATATAATAAATTTAAAAATTCATGGCAATAAAAAACATTGAATTTATTTTAAAAAAAAGTGGTTTTTTATTGACTTGGAGTGATTGATTAATTCATCCTACTTATGAATTGAATTTATTTATTTACGGGCAAAAGCCCATTACAATATAAAATTAAAAAATTTATTTTAAGTAACAATAAAATTAAAATTTGATATAACAATAATAATTACTATATTAAACATTAATAGGTCGCATTCAATAATTTGAAAAAAATAATAATTGAAATTTCTAGAAAATAATTCTAAAATTGCAAAAATAATAGAAATATGAAGAAAATAATCGTAAAATAACAAAATTACTTGAATAATGACAAAACTAATTGAAATTTGAAGAAAATTATTGAAAATTAACAAAAGTAGAATAGAAACTGGTGTTGAATTATTTAATTTAATTTAATTATTTTATTAAGAGATTCTAAATATTACTTCATTGAAACCCACACAACACTTTAGTCTGCTACAATTATGCCGCAACATTTCCGGAAGTTTCCAAATTTGCAGCAAACTTGATAAAAGTTTCGGAACTTCAAAAATGGTTAAAAAAAGTTACAGAATAATTTAAACTATATTTAATTTTAATTTTTTCCATTAAAATAAAATAACGTCATTTGAATTTTTAATAAATTCGAATATCTGACACTTTAAATTAATCTAAAGTATTATTAAAATTCATACACTGAAAAAACTCCCTTGCACCCGTCTACTAGGAATCAACCATTTTTCCTTGTTAGTTAAGGCGCCAGCTAGGGGAGGTTAGTTAAAATGACAAGGATAATTTTTACTCTAAGTAATTAGGAATTATATTATATTAACACCAAAAATTGTGCGATCGACTGCTTTTATTATTGCAATAAGTTCTTTATTATCTAAAATACATTTGTCAATACTTTCTCTCTTTCAAACATTAGTGGTTAAAGTAAATAATACCAGTTTTGGTCGCCATATATTTTAAGGTTATGTCGATTTGACATTTTCAGAAAAAAATATTAAAACTTTAGTAAACTTTGGTATTATTTTAAAGATTAATTGACACAAAGTAACTTATTTGCACTGGAAAATTGTAATATTTCAGATGATTTATAAATTTTTTTCTGTTTTTAAGAATTACAAGTCGAACAAGTTTGATTTATTAGAATTAACTTCTCTTCGGTTGCTAACTGAACAAGGAATCCTTGTCATTTTAACTAAAATGGACTCAACTATAGCCAAATTGTTGTTTTTCACATTCATATTTTTTTCAGTGTATAAGTGTGTAATATATAAATTATTGTTAGTCATAATCAATATCTCGTCACTAAGACTTCCTCATCTGCATATTTTGTCTGTAAACTAAAACAATTTTAAAATTTCCTGATAAAGAGAATCAAAATTAATTAAAAAAAGGCAAGGACTAACTTCACTTTGGATTTTAAAACGTGGACAGAAAAAGATGAATAAATATATAAACTAGCCAACTTCAGTTCAAGTTTTAAAACGTGGACAGAAAAAAATGAATAAATATAAATAGTAACTAACTTCAGGAGTTTACGGTGATTATTATTATTATTATTTAATAATTAATAATAATTGGTAAAATGGCGGTGTTCTGTAATAAAAAATCGACTTTTTCTTTAAAAAATGTCTGTTTTTTTTATGCAAAATAGCAATGCGATTAAAAATATCCTAGTTTGGGGTATGGCAAATACAAATGTCTAAAACATTGTGTTCAAAGGACAAGTTAATCGGTTGCTTAGTCTTTGAGTTATAAGTTCATTAAATTGGAAAAATGTCGTTTTGAGAAAAACTTATTTAATTTTTACGGTCGCTTTTTAAAACGCTGCCATTTTCAACATATTTTAGATACGACCTTAAAATTTAACTCTGATATTTTCAAAGGTATAAACTTCCAGAAAGTATAAAAAATAAAAAATCGATTTTTTAAAAGTGTCACACAGGTATAGCCCATTAAAAAAAATTTATTTCTATAAATTCTTATTAAAATAGATAAATTAAAAATATTTATATTTTTCTTAGAAAGAAAATTTTTTTTTAAATAACTCTTGTCATCCCAAAATATAGTATTAGCTATTTCAGTTGAACAGTTTTGAACTTATTCAAATTACAGTCACCTTTAAAATATTATGAAATTCATTTATTTCGTTATATTTTACAGAAGTATTTCTTGGAAATGGAAGCAAAACACGAAAAAATGGATATTGATAAAAATTTTATAAAGTTTTTCGAATGGAATGCAGTGAAACTTTTAAAAAGTGGAGCACAAGGTTTGTGTTCGACAAATGATTTTCTGCCCGGCATCAAAATCCGGATGATTTTAAATAATGTTGCAGAAAAAAGTTGTTATATTTGTCAGAAAAATGATCCAAAAGGCTTGTACAATTTGGATCATTATGTAACAAGAATATTATTTGAATCAAGTCAAAAATTTAATTATTATTCTTTTATGCAGAAATGTGAAAAATTTGATTTAACCGTTTCAATTGTTGACAGTAAAACTGAAATAATTGTCAGTGAGAGAAAATGCTGCTTTGTAAAAAGCAAAAACAAAGAGGAAACTTGGTCCTTTTGTATTAGGCCTTCTAGAGTTATTATGGACATTTTTCAAAATATCTCTTTAAATACAATACATCTAAACCTTGATGACATTATACTTTGTAAAATAGACAATGTTTCAATAAACTGGTCAGAAATGTTATTTCTCATGAACCAACATTGTTTTCCATCTTTTAGACCACTTTTAAACAATACAATGTTTAGTGACGTTACTCTCAAAGTAAGTGATGAATTAAAAATCCCAGCGCACAAAATGATTCTATACACAAAAAGTCCATATTTTGAAAAAATGTTCTCCAGTGAAAATCAAGAAAATATTACCAACGAAGTAAAAATTAATTTTGAATATGAACCTTTTCAAGAAGTTCTGAGATTCATTTACACCCAGGAGGTAGAAAAATTAGATTCTTTAGGAATAGAAATTTTCAAAATTGCCAACTACTATCAAATTGATGATTTGCAGGCCACGTGTGAGGAGTTTTTTAAAAGAAATTTAATGAAGAAGGAAAATGTATTTGAAATTTTAAAATTGTCTGATGACTTCCAAATATTAGATTTAAAGCAAAATTGCATTGATGTTTTTACTAGAAATTATGATGCTTTTAGAGATATTGAAGGTATAACGGGATTGATGAAATCCAATCCTAATGTAGGGTTTGAATTGATTGACAAGGCTTATTCATCAAAAAAATAAATGTTAAAAATTTGTCGTAAAAATTTTATAATATCTTTTTCTATGTTTTGTAAAAAATAATGTGATATTTGTCAATAAATGTATTGTTCTGTAATTTGAGTCTTATTATGAAGGCCCTATGTTTACATGGAACTACATCTATTAAAATTCGAATACATTTTATTAATAATATTTTTATTTACTCTCCGTGTATATACCTATAATCTTACTTTCTTTCAAATAATAAACTTGATCAGAGACAATAGTTATTCATTCAGTAAAACCTTAAAATGACAATCTACAAAAATGTTAATTTAAAAAACATTGAATTTTAAAAATTAATTTTTTAATTGCTTTGAGAAACTTTGTATTTCATATAAATAATTTAAAAACTACCCTGAGAATAGAATAGAATAGAATTATTAGAGGAGAGTTAAATTTCTATATATAATAATTTTTAAAAAAGTTAGAGACCAATTTAATCAACGTGACGTACGGATAGAAAAGTATAAAAATTTCGGGCGTATAGGACTTGATACAATTTTTTAAAAACTTTTTGATAGGAAAGTATAAGAATTTCGTAGGGATAAGATTTGATAGAATATTAAAACAAATACTTGATATGAAACTATTAAATTTTCTTTTGGATAGAAATTGATAGAGTTAGAATCCAAATGTTTTGATCATAAAGTATTGAATTTTTATTTAATATTAAAATTGATAGAAACTTTATCTAAATGTTTGAAAAGGGTGTATTAAATATTTTATTTTCTATAGAAAATGATAGAATTTTCAATATTTGATTGATTTAAGTGATGAATTTAACCTAAATTTCACTTTTTTCGCAATTATAAGTCTAGTCTTAAATTCCTAGATTGAAATCCCATTACAAAATACTTAAGATTTCCAAAAATTACCTTTTAAGTAGCTATTAATTAGTATGTTCGCATCAATGTTAATGTATTTCTAATTAATGTGTTTTAATGTATTCTTAATTTACTGCTGTGTAAATTAGTAGCTTTTGAATGAAGCCTCCAGTCCTTAAATAGTGGCTTCCAAGCTAAATTTTTCAGAATTCATATTGTACTCGTGCTTGCAATACAACGCAAACCTTGTAAACTAAACTTTCATCTTAAAAATCTGTATTCAATTTATCAAGTGTTTATACAGTTTTTACAACTTGGCGATCCATATTAATTTAATGATCGTTGTATGAGAATTAACTACGCATAAAGTCTATTTAAATAACTTTATCTAATATAGATACACCATCAAATATATAGTCTGTAAGTATACCAATTTTATAAATTTATTAAATAAAATGCTCTTATTTTACATAGTTTTAAAAAATATCGTACCATAAAAACCGATTGAAAAAAATATTCTTATTTTATCGCAAATTTGTAGAAATTCGCCTTGAGTGATTAAATTTATATATCTCCCTTCAAATAATTTTAATTTCATTAATAAAGAAATATATAATTCTTTCTATAACTTTCAACAGTTTTCAATATACAAATTAAATTTTTAAATTATTCTTTAATTTTTAAAAATTATTTTGTTCTATTGTTTTCAACTTTTAATTGTATTCTTAGTTTTTCAATTATTTTATTCAATATTCAATGATTCTCGCATTTTCTCAGTTATCAATTATTCTCTTGAAACTTCAATACAATTATTCAATTTCTAATTGATTTCTTCAATTTTCGTTTATTTTCTACAATGTTTTTCCATCATTTTCATCAGTTTTCAATGACAATTTATTACTCTTCTTTAATTTTATAATTCTTTTATTAATTTAAAAAATTTTATTGTTCAAATGCAGATTATTCTCACCATTTTTCGATTTTTTTTTAATTGTTGTCTAACTCCTGAAGTTAGATACTATTTATATTTATTAATTTTTTTTCTGTCCACGTTTAAAAACTTTAAGTGAAGTTGGTTAGTTTTTATATTTATTTATTTAAAAATTTTAAATTTATTATATTAGTTTTCAATTATTTTCTACAAATGTCAATCATTTTCTTCATTATTTTTATTATTCTCATGAGTTTATTAAATTTGTACATTTTTTTCAATTAATTTCAACAAATTTCAATTATATTCTTCAAACTTAAATTATTCTCTATAAATTTCTTATTTATACACCAGCGTTCAATTATTTATGTCATTATTCAATCACTTTCTTTAAATTTCAATTGTTTGTCAATTTTTCAAGTATTGTCTTAAAATTTTTAATTTTCTACAATTATTTCTTTCAAATTACAATCATTTTTGTTATTGTTCAATTATCTTCTTGTAATTTCAAATATTTTTGAAACTTTTCGATTATTTCTTTTAAATTTCAATTGTGTTCTTCAATTTTAAAATTATTGTTAGGAATATCAAAATTTTCTACACAAATTCAATTCACTTTCGTTAATTTTCAATTATTTTCTTCAAATTTCAATTACTTTTGTCATTAATCAATAATTATTTTTGTCATTTTTCAATTATTTTTTTTCATATTTTTGTTCCTTTTTCCATTTTATTTTATTTTGACATTTTTACTTTCAAACTTTGCAATTATTTTATTCAATTTTTTTTATTGTCAGGAACTTTTAAATTCTTTACACCTGTTTGCAATTATTTTTATTATTATTTTTATTATTGTCACGAATTTATTAATTTTTTTACATCTTTTTCAATTATTTTCTTCAAACTTTAATTATATTTTTTATATTTGAATTTTTTTGCCATTTTGCTTCCTCATAGAGGAAGCTTTGTGATCGTTAAGATTTTCGATTTTCCAAAAATAGTCTAAATCGACTCATTTTCATCTAAAAAGCGTAAATTTTCATTCCTAAGCAAATGTCCAGATGTATGTGTGTGTGTGTGTGTGTACGTGTGTGTGTATATCGTTTTTTGTCGCCAGGATATCTCGAGAACGCTTCAACGGATTTCAATAAAATTTGGATGACTTTTTAAGCTCGTGAATATCTAAATTTGGACACAGGGATTTTTGAAAATACCCAATCAAATTTTGTTGAGCACCCTTTTTCATCGAAAAAAATCGTTTTTTGCCAAAATTTTTTTCCAAACTAATTAAAATTCCTTTTTTTAAAGAATTTTTCGAATTAAATTTATATTATTAATATATTGCTTTTTCTATAAGAAAGCAAATTTGTTTGCTAACTTTGAAACGAAATATCCACGAAATGGACATAATTTTCACCTAGTAAAATAATGATAATAATAATAATAATATTACTAATAATATTAACCCTCAACTGATAGACTATCGGGATTT
Source organism: Ganaspis brasiliensis (assembly GCA_037103525.1). Classification (NCBI taxonomy): domain Eukaryota; kingdom Metazoa; phylum Arthropoda; class Insecta; order Hymenoptera; family Figitidae; genus Ganaspis; species Ganaspis brasiliensis. The sequence continues at coordinate 4,714,238 of JAZKLR010000294.1, forward strand.
AACGTAACTGCTAGATTGGGTCTACGGGACCCGAGCGATTTTCAAACGCTGATTGCTCAGAGCCTAATGAACATATCGGGACGTCTTTTTTTTAAAACTTATTGCCAGAACCTGTAGAAAAAGAATATCTAGCTTAAATTAATGTGTCTTTAATATTTTTTTAAATATTTCAAGAAATGTAAAGATACTTTTTTAAAAAGTCGTTTTTTTCAAATAGCTATAGTAACACCAAAAATAGACATAAATAAAATTTCTAAGTGGATTTTTAAAGCTTTAAACATGTACCTTAAGTCTGTTTAAGCCATTTTTTGATTGGCTGAAAAAGACATATTTGTTGGGAGAAATGAAAATCATCAAATTTGGTTCATTAAGTGGAGTCACCTGAGAAATTTCAACCCATCGAAATATATGTTACTTATCGGTGCCAATTTTTTTTCTGGGACTATTTTGGATGTAAAAGAATGCCATATTATCAAAATTAAAAAAAAAAAAATTTTGAAAAAAATTAAAAAAAAATTTCTTTTTGTTGAAATTTTTTTTGTTGTTGTAAAAATCTATCTCCTCCTACAATTTTTCATATTTTTTTAATGCCAATTTTTTTATATGCCTTTTTTAAGATTTCAAACAAAATATCGTACGGGTTTTAACATTTTTTAATTTTTTTTTTCAAAAAATTTTTTATTTAAAATTTTTTTTTTTTTTTAATTTTGATAATATGTTTCAAATTAGTCTATTTTTTAATAATTTTTCTTTATTGCTTGCCAATTTATTTATTTATGTGTAATGTGTATGTGTATTTATGTATACGTACATATGTGTGGGTAAATGAGTATGCGTGCATAAAGTTTTTTGTAGAGGATTTTCCATAAAATTTAAATTGGTTATTAAAATCATAAATATCTAAATAAATTTGAACTTAGGGATTTTTGAAATTAACTAATCAAATTGTTTTAGTATCTTTTTAATCAAAATAATTCATGTTTTTTTAATTTTTGTTTTTATTAATTTAAAATATTATTAAATTATTTCTTCCTCTATGAGGACAGAATTCACACCTAGTTTGAATTATTGTTTTCAAATTTCAATTATTGTCTTCAAACTTCAATTAATTTCTTCAACCTTCAATTATTTTCCTCAAACTTATAATTTTTTTTTAACTTTACAATTGTTGTCTATAATTTTTTAATTTTTATACCAGTTTTGAATTATTTATTTCAATATTTCAATTGTTTTGTCAAGTTTTCAAGTATTTTCTTCAAATTTTTAATTTTTTTAAAATTATCAATTATTTTTTCAAGTTACAACTATTTTTGTCAATATTCAAATATTTTTGACATTTTGGAATTATTTTCTTTAAATTTAATTTCTTCAATCTTTTTATTATTGTCATGAATTTATTAACTTTTGAAGATCAGTTTTCAATTATTTATGTCATTATTCAATTAGTTTCTCCACATTTTAACTGTATCGTTAATTTTTCAATTATTTTATACAATTTTTCAAATAATGTATAAAATTTTTCAATTTCTTACTTCATTTTTTAATATATTTCTCATTTTTCATTAATTTTTAGGGTTCCGTACACAAAGTGTCCAAACGGAACCCTTATGTTTTCACTCGTTTGTTTTTTCTAAATTTCATTTAATTTTGTAATAATTTAACTATTTTCTACACATATACATTTTTTTGATATTTTTTTGAAATTTCAATTATTTTCTTGATACTTCTATTATTTTTTTTCAATTTTTCAACTATTGTTTAAAAAGTGTAATTTTTACACCAGCTTTTATAATTATTTATGTCATTATTCAATTAGCTTTTTACATTTTACTTATTTCTTCAATATTTCAGTTATTGTGCTAAAATTTAAATTTTTGACACCAGTCTCAAACTTTTGTTCCAAATTTTAATTATTTTTGTCATTCTGTAATTATTTTTTTGTATAACTTTAATTATTTTTAAAACTTTTCAATTATTTACTCCAAATTCCAATTATTTCGTTTCAAATTTTTGTCATCATTTTTTGATTTTTAATCAATTTATCAATTAGTTTTGTCATTTACAACATTTTTTTCAAATTGTATTATTTTTGTCATTATTTAACAGTTTTCTTCATATTTTAATTATTTTTGCGATTTTCGAATTGTTTTTTTCAAATTTGAATGGCTTTTCCTGCTGGCGTCCCAAATTTTAATATCAGTAATATTGAACTCTATATTGCTTATTCACTATTTTTATTTAAAAACTTACTATTTAATCACTTTTTTTATTTAAAAGCTCACTAGTTACTCACTTTTTTCACATAAAAACTCATTATTTACCAACTTTTTAAAATTAAAATATCTTTTTTTTCACTTTTTAAGTCCACTGGCAGCCCTTCTTATTGGTTATTGGATAAATATTATTCATCGATTTGCTTTATTTATTATTATAGTTTAATTTCTAAAATGTATGGAAAACTAATCGCGCGCGTTACATCTTGCTAGTATTTAATAATTCTTGGATTTTTTCAATTATTTTTTTCACTCATAAAATTTGATTAAAATTCCAATTCAATTATTCAATTCTAGAACTATTCTTTTCAATCGTCAGTTATTTTTTCCAATTTAAATTTCAATTTTCAATTGAAAATTATTTTCGTAATTGTTCACATATTTTCTTCAATTTTTCAATTATGCTCGTCAATTTTCATTTATTATATTAAAATTTTATAATTATTCTGTGATTTTTTAAATTATTCTTTTCGGTTGTGTATTAATCTAGACATTTTTGCAATTTTGTTTTCAATTCTCAATTCAATAAATTCAAACAATAAATATTAAATTGAAACAAAGTAGTTGAAAAATTATAGGAATAACTGTTGGAAATAATTAAAAATTGAACAACTGGACTGAAAATCGAGAAAAATAATTGGAATTGAAGAATATCCGGACGTTTAGAAACTTTGATTTCTAAATTATTCAAATATAATCACTTTTATTACGTTTATTATATTAATTTATTTCGTTACAATTTACAGAAGTATTTCTTGAAAATGGAAACAAAACGTGAGGAAGTGGATTCTAAAACAAATTTCATGGATATTTTCAAATGGAATATAAAGGAACTTTTGAAGAGTGGACCAGAAGGTTTGACAGATGATTCTATGCCTGGTATCATAATACGGGTGATTCTAAAGGCAGTAAAAAAAAAGTGTTGCAACAAATGTAGTAAAGGGAATCATCATCTATCAAACTTGTACTTTTTCGATCATTATTTATTAACTATGTCAATTGAACCAGGGCAAAAACCTAGTTATTATTCTATTTTGGCGAAATGCAAAAAAATTAATTTAAGCATTTCAATTATTCTGGGCGGAATTCTAACAACTGATGGGATGAACTGCAGCATTAAAAGTAATGAAAACAAAATGAAAATCGGGTCCTGTTGTATTGAGCTTCGTAAAATTACTTTTTCTGATCTTCCTGGTTTAACACAATTAGTTATTCCTGATACTATTTTTTGTAAAATAGAAAACGTTTTAATGAACTGGTCAGAAATGTCATTTTTCATGAACAGAAATTTTTCTCAATCTTTTAGATCTCTTTTAAATAATGAAATACTTAGTGACGTTACTCTTAAAGTAAATGATAAATTAAGAATCCCAGCGCACAAAACGATTTTGTACTCAAGGAGTCCATATTTTGAAAAAATGTTCTCCAATCAAAATCTAGAAAATTCTACCAATGAAGTACAGATCAATTTTGAATATGAACCATTCCAAGAAGTTTTAAATTACATTTACACCCAGGAGGTAAAAAATTTAGATTCCTTAGGAATTAAAATATTCAAAATTGCTCACTACTATCAAATCGATGATCTGCAAAACATATGTGAGGATTTTTTTAGAAAAAATTTAGATGAGAAAAAGAATGTAATTGAAATTTTAAAATTAGCTGACGAATTCCAAGTATTAGATTTAAAGCAATATTGCATTGATCTTCTAGTTAAAAATTATGATGAGTTAAGAAATAATGAAGATATAAAAGAATTAATGACATTGTATCCTAATTTAGGGTTTGAATTGTTTGAAAAAGCTTGTTTATCAAAAAATAAATGTTAAAAAATTGATGTGGAAATTTTGTCATATTTTTTTCTGTATTTTGTAAGAAAATAATGTAAATATTTGTTAATAAATGTATTTTTCTGTAATCAGTCTTATTATGAAAATCCTGTGTTTACATTGAATCACATCTATTAAAATTCTAACACTTATTTAAATAATATTTTTATTTATTCTTCGTGCACCTATATTCTTACTCTTTTTCTAATAATATACTTGATCAGGGGCTATATAGTTATTCATTTTTTAGTAAAATCTCAAATGACAATCTACAAAAATACCAATAATGAAAACATTTTATCGATTTCAAAAATTAACTTTTTATAACTTTATTAACATTTTTGTTCAGCAACAATCTAAATTACAAAATAAATAAGGACTGAATTTGTAATTTTTAGAATTTTTCTAAAAAGTTAATAAAAACAGCTGAAAAAATGTCAACTTTTTCAATTTTTTTTTGCACAAATTTTTTTTTAATGTCTGCTAATACCTTGATTTTAGATGAGTAACGAAATAGAACAAATAACAATAATAAAAACGCTTATTTAATTGTTAGAAACAAACTAAATAATAAAAATCAATACAATAAAAACTAGGAAGGAATCTTTGCACTAACAGGAAATTATTTTATGCATTTAGACGTTTTTTGGGTCGCTGATTACGCATCTGAAGTCAGATTCTAAAAATTCAAAATGACAGATTCAATATGGCGGACTAATTTTTTAAAATCGTGCTAATTTGCTTTTATCTTTTTACTCAAGGTTTTGTGGGTTGCTGATTACAAATCTGATGTCGGATTCACAAAATTCAAAAAGAGAAAACTTCAGATTGATAATTTCAAACTTTAAAAAATTTATTAAAATAAAATGATAACGATCACTCCGAGTCAAAGGATGAATTAAAAGACAACAAATTCTTTTTTGCGTTTACGTTTCTTTATAATGATAAAGTCATTATTCTACTTTAAAAAAATTATATTAAATTTGCTACAGACTATATATATTAAAAGTTTAAAATTACTTAGCAATGAATCAAATGGTTTTTCTAAAGCTTAAAATTCCTGGTATGATAATTCAACTCTCTTGCCCTTTTACCTCAAATTATAAAGCATTTTAATAAAATTTATAATTAATTTTTTTTGCGTGTAATTGTCAAAATTGGTTCAGTAAATTTCTGATTAATAAGCAGTTATTTATTAAAGACAATTCCTATTTAACACTATTCAGAACGTTAATTCTTTAATTTGCTTTTTTCAAAATGTCAAACAGTCATGTTATGAACAAATTAAATATGGGGGATAAGGTAGAATTCTATATTTTAGTCAACAATGTTAGACATGCTTTTAAAAAAATTAAAAACAACATAGTATTAAATACATGGGTTTTTACATGTCAAAAAAAAGTAAATCTTCAAGTGGTCCTTCAATTTTAGTTCTTTTTAGCAAAATTATAGTTCTATACTAGAAGTAATTCGACTCCAAATGATTTTTCAAAATATTGAAAATTGTGAGAGTTATAGCAGTTTGAACTTTGATGGTACTTATTTTTCATTTATCTATAACTTCATTATTATTAAACCGATTTTAATAAATCCAACGCCAATTATCAGGGAGTACTGTGTATTTTATGTTAATTGTAGACCGAAAATTAAATTTTTTAATTTGGACCAGAAAAAAGTGAAAATAAAAATTTATTTGCATGTTTGATCAATTTTGACCCTTTTTACTTTATTTATTAAAACACAATATTATTCCTTATTCTTTCATCTTTATTTTCAAAAAAGAAAAATCTTGGAGACTTGATTAGATCCTGAGATATCAACATTTTTAGAAAATTAAATTCCTCTAATTCATAGGGAAACAGTGTTGAAGTTTGCATCACATTCATTTGTTTTTTATTGAAATATTTTTTGACTCTTTATTCATGAGATTATAAGGTAAAATCATATAAAGAGAACAACATCTCAAGACCTAATAAAGTCTCCAAATTTTTTTTTTTTTTAATTAAAGATGGAAAAGTAAGGATAATTATATTGTGTTTTAAAAAACAAATAAAACAAAGATAAAATTGATTAAAACGTAAATAAATATTTTATTTAATTTTTTTTCATATTAAAAAATTAAATTTTTGGTCTACAATTGATATAAAATATACAATATTCATTATAATAATTTAAGTTTGATTATTAACTTCGGCTTAATAATAGTCAAGTTATCGACAAATTAAAAAATAAGTATAATCAAATTTTCGATTTCTATAACTCTCACAATTTTCAAAATTTTAAAACATGTTTTAGAGTCGAATTACCTCTAGTATAAAAGAATAATTTTTCTGAATAGCATTTAATTTTAATCGAAAGACCAGTTGCAGAGGTCTTTACACGTATAAAAAGTAACTGCAAGTGGTCCTTCTTTTGTAGTGTTATTCAGCAAAATAATTAAAAAATTATTAATAATAAAAAACCAGGTTTTTGATTAAAAAAGTATTTATAATAAAAAACCAGGTTTTTATGTGATTTATTTTACTCCCCCCCCCTCCTCATCTTTAATTAAAAAAAAAAAAATTTTGGAGACTTTATTAGGTCTTGAGATGTTGTTCTCTTTATATGATTTTACCTTATAATCTCATGAATAAAGAGCCAAAAAATATTTCAATAAAAAACAAATGAATGTGATGCAAACTTCAACACTGTTTCCCTATGAATTAGAGAAATTTAATTTTCTAAAAATATTGATATCTCAGGATCTAATCAAGTCTCCAAGATTTTTCTTTCTTGAAAATAAAGATGAAAGAATAAGGAATAATATTGTGTTTTAATAAATAAAGTAAAAAGGGTCAAAATTGATCAAACATACAAATACATTTTTATTTTCATTTTTTTCTGGTCCAAATTAAAAAATTTAATTTTCGGTCTACAATTAACATAAAATACACAGTATTCCCTGATAATTGGCGTTGGATTTATTAAAATCGGTTTAATAATAATGAAGTTATAGATAAATGAAAAATAAGTACCATCAAAGTTCAAACTGCTATAACTCTCACAATTTTCAATATTTTGAAAAATCCTTTGGGGTCGAATTACTTCTAGTATAGAACTATAATTTTGCTAAAAAGAACTAAAATTGAAGGACCACTTGAAGATTTACTTTTTTTTGACATGTAAAGACCCACATACAGGGTTGGGTAATGACGCGTCACTCGAGGTTTTCTGCGTATGTTACCGATATGTTACATCAAGTAACATACCTGTTTTAGGTATGTTACCCCCCCCACCACCAAAAAAATGCATTATGTCACAAATTTTGCAAGTAACTTACCTAGGTAACATACAGTAACAAACTATGTAACATACCTCTGGTATGTTACGTACACAACCCTGCCCACATATGTGACAATGTACTCGCCACGTCCGAGCCCTGTTAAAAACCTATTAAATTGCAATAAGTGACTAAACCCTGGTATGTAAGATGGCGGATTAGCACATATTTGTTTACTATAAGTAAATCACAGTAAATTTGATTAATCACAAAAACAATCTAATTAAATCGCTTTATCAAATACAGATACCAAATAGAAGGATATATAACCTGTGAGTCTGAAAAATTCATAAACTTATTAATTTGTTTGAAAAGGTTATCAACCTTAAAGTTTTCAAGCCGTTTATTCTATTCATTTTAATTTTCTTTTAAATTTTTATTCCGTAATTTTGTGGTACAGTATAATGGCACTTTCACACCTCGGCTGGCTGGCTGGCTGGCTGAAGGTTGCTATGGTAACGTGTGAGAGTGAAGAGTTCAGACAATGAAAATTTGAATTGTCGCAACCCTTCACTCCCATGGCAGCTACTGAGGTGAGAAAGTACCTTAACTCACATATGTTGGATTCCCAGCAGTGTCGTAACTCGGAGGGCAAGAGCCCTGGGGCAAAAAGAAAATGGGGCCTCAATTATATATAATCATTTACAAGTTTCATTCATTTATTCATTCATTCTGTTCACACCTGATATTTGTCACTAGATGTTTTTTTGTTTTTAAATTTTAAATCATATTTTACCTTCTTAAAATGTTCTCAAATTTTAAATTTATAGCAATTTTAATTTCTCCAAATTTCAGTTAATACGGACTTGCATTGATTAAAAGTTCAATTAATCCACGTTTCAAATATACTAAATTTGAAGTGATTTAAACATTTTTTGAATTTTTAATAATTCTTTTATATTATGATGTCAATTACTTTAACTACAGTTTTGTACTATTTTTATCATTTTTCAATTACTTTCTGCAATTTTAAATTATTTTTAGATTGTTTTCCTAAATCTAAAAATTTATCTTCTTCAAATTTCAATTATTTTGTTTATTTTTTTCAATTACATTTTCAATTTTAATTATTTTTCAGCATCTTTCAATTATTTCGCAAATAGTCTGAACAAATTCATTTCTGAGTTGCGAGCATTGTTGCTTTGATTCGTTTAAATTTTATTAGTATAAAATGTATAATGAAGCGAACATGTATATAGCGATTGATTTGTAAATTATATATTTTATGTATTAATGGGTGTTTTACCCGTCTATGAACTAAATAAATAAATAAATTATTTCTTTCAAATTTGAATTAATTTTATCATTTTTCAATTATTCTCTTCGATTGTTAATTATTATTCTTGTTTTATAAAATTATTTTCTAAGAGTTTTAAGTATGTTTCTCAAATTTCAATTATTTTTTGTATTTACAAAAAAATCTGTAATCTTTTTAATTATTTCACTCAAATGTCATTTCTATTTTACAACTTATCATTGTTTGAACCATATTTCAATTATTTTCCAAAATTTATTTACTTCATTTTTCATTTTTTTTTGTTTGTTTTATAATTTCGAAATTTCAAAACTATTTATTTGACATTGCAATTGTTTCATTCAATTTTCAATTATTTAAATTATTTCCTTCAATTTTCAATTACTTTCGTTCTTTTTCTTAGTTTTCAAAAAGTTTTTAATTATTTCTCTTTAATTAGGAATTATTTCTTTCAATATTAAATTATGCTTATCTTTTATCATTTATTTTCTTAAACTTTGCTTTATTTAAAATGTTTTGTAATTTTTTCAATCGTTTTCTCATATTTTAATTATTCTTTTTAATTTTAAATTATTTAACTCAATTTTCAATAATTTTTTTTCAATTTTCTCTAATTTTTCATTATTTAATTTTTTTCCAATTTTTTTTTTTAAAGATTTTCAAGTATTTTTCTCAAATTTAAATTATTTTCTTTATTTTTAAAAAAATTGCTATGATTTTTTAAATTACTTTCCCCAATTTTTAATTGATTTCATTATTTCGTTTCAATTAATTTGCAAAATTTGTAATTTTTTTGTTTAATATCAATTATCTTTTGCAATCTTTTTCAATTCTAAAATTTTTAAAATTTTGTCTTAAATAAATATTTATTTTATTTATTTATTTATATAAATTTATTTTTAAATATTATATTTAAAATATGTATAAATGTTGATAGCACACAAGGTGTATAAACTATTTGCGCGCCAGCGCGCGTTGTTTAATTTAGTCAAACTTTAAATTACTACAATTAGTAAGGTTTTTGAAATTTAAAAAAAAAAAATTTTATTAGGGTTGACCAAGGGCCCCCTGAGTTCAAGGGACCCGGGGCATTGTCCCACTTTGCCCCTTAACAGTTAAGCCACTGATTCCCAGGGACCGAGAAAACTTTTCGATATATTCGGATAATATATAAACTCAAGGGGCTGGCAAAAATATCCGATGTATGCGGGAAATATATGTAGGTTCTACTGTATTTAAAAACACAAACTTAGGTAGGTTCAATATCGCTTCTAAAGTTGTACCGATTTCTTGTTCATCCAAATTTAATGCTTTCTAAATTATTCAAATTATGATCATCTCTAATAGGTTAAATGGTTTATTATATTAATCTAATTTGTTATTTTTTACAGAATTGTTTCTTGTAAACGAAAACAAAACACGAGAAGATGGATTATAAACAGGCTCGGATTGGCCATTCAGGATACCGGGAAAAATCCCGGTGGGCCGCCGCCAGGCGGGCCGGTATTTTTGTAGGTCTAATTAATAATTTAATTTATGTAATTAAATTTCATTTAACTTTTAATTACTCTTTTCTATTTTCAATTAATTTTACAACATTCAATCATTTTCGGCTTCTTTCTATGTTCTTTTCAATCACAGAAATTGTAGAATTTCAATTAAATTGTTCAATTCTACAACTATTTTTTACAATTCTTATTTATTATTATCTTCAACTTTCAATTCCATTCTTCAATTTTCAATTCCATTCTTCAGTTTTCAATTATTATTTTTTTCTATATTCAAGAATTCTAGACTTTTTCAATTACTTCTTTCAATTTTTAATTACATTTTTTAAATTTCCATTACATTCCTCAATTTTCAATTATCTCCTTCAATTTTTTCAATCCTCAATAATTCTAAAAAATTTTTATAACTAATCTTTAACTTTTTAAATTATTTTGTTCTCTTGACCATTATTTCTTAGTGCTTTACGATATCAAGACGATATCATATTTGAGCAATATTGATATTGATCTCAAGATCTCTTGACCATCCAAAAATGTTCTCGAGTTGATAATATCGACCTAAAATAACTAAAAAATGACGAAAATAATTGACAAATGAAAAAAATTGGAATAATGACAAGATTAATAAATCGACAATTGACAAAAATAATTTAAAAAATTAAAGAACAAATATAATATTTTAAAAAAACAATTGGAAATTAAAAAAGGAAAAAAATTACAGAAATAATAATAATTGAAAAAAATTTTAATTTTAAAAAATTGACCTGGATTGAAATTTGAAGAAATAATCACAAATTGATAAGAAGAAAATAATATTAAAAAATGCCAAAATAATTAAAAAATGAAGAAAATAATTGTGAATTAGACAGAAAAATTGAGGAATTAAGGAGTTAAATTGAGATTTCAAAAAAATTATTGATAATAAATAATTTACAAATTACTATATTAATAAATAAATAAATAGTATAAAAGAGTGAAAAAGCCCAGGATTGGTGAATATTTAAGAAAATAATTGACAATTAAAAACTGAAGAAAACTGTAGGAATAATTATAACAAATAATTGAAAATTGAATGGGATTTCAAAAAGTTAAAGTTGGTTGAAAATCGAAGAAAATAATTTCAAATTAGAAGAAATAGTTGAAAATTGAAGAAAAAAATTCAAAATTAAAGAAAATAATAATTGTGAATTTAAGAGGATAGTTGAAAAATTGAATTGAAAGTTCAAGAAAAATATTGTTAATTGAAAAAATCATCGAAAAAAGCCGAGAATTATTAAATATTGAAGAAAATAATTGCCAATTGGAAAAAATTCTAAACATGGCAAGATTATTAAATTAAAAACTGACAGAAATAATTTTAAACAGAAAAAGATAAACATGAAATTAAAAAAAAACTAAAAAAGAAAGAAAATGATAGGAATAGTTCTAGAAACAATTGAAAGTGTAATTGCGTTTTGAAAAATTAAACTTTATTAAAATTTGAAGAAAATACTTCCAAATTGAGAGAATAATTGAAAATGAAAAAAAGTATCAATAAAAGACAAGAATTGTGATTGGATACAAATAATTAAAGAATTAAAGAACTGAATTGAAATTTCAAGAAAATGATTAATAATTGAATAATATGAAAGAAAATAATTGCAAAAAGACGAAAATAAAGGACAATTGCAAAAAATTCGAAAAATTGCAACATTAAAAAGTTTACATTTCAACAGAATTATCTTAAAAGTTAAGAATGTAAATTAAAATTTAGAACAGAAATAACTATGAATAAAAATTGAAAGAAAATTACTGTAGTAATTGTAGAAAATAATTGTAAATTTAATTGGATTATAAAAAATTGAACTGGATTGAAATTCTTGGATAATAATTGCCTATTGAAGGAAACAAGTGAAAATTGAAAAAATAATTGAAAAAAAATCGAGAATTATTGAATATTGACTGAAATAATTAAAAATTCAAGTAAATAATTGAAAACTGAAAAATAATTGAAAAAATGAGAATATTTGAAAACTGAAAAAGTAATTGAAAACTGAAAAGAAATAATTGAAAAACCGACAATATTTGAAAATCGAAGAAAATAATTGAAAACTGAAAAAATAATTGAAAAAACGAGAATATTTGAAAACTGAAAAGAATAGTTGAAAAAAACCGAAAATATTTGAAAATTGAAGAAAATAGTTGAAAACTGGAAAAACAATTGAAAAAATGAGAATTGTTGAATATTGAAGAAAACAATTGAAAATTGATAAAAATATTGAAAGAAGCCGAAAATTATTGAATATTAAAGAGAATATTTGAAAATTGAAAAACATGATTAAAAATTAATTAAAATAATTGTGAATAGAAGAAAATAATTGAGATTTGAAGAAAATAATTGTAAATTAAAGAAAGTAATTGGGTATTCAAATATTAAAAAAATGATTCTCAGGTGAATGAAAGCCGACTTTTTTTATGCTAAAGGGGGCAAAGTAGATAGAAATTCATTCTGAGCGATTTTTAAAGCCGGGGAATTCGCTAAAAAACTTTTTATTATATTTATTTAATAAAAATTGTCCATTTCTTGATTGAAGATTAGGGAATGATTTTAAAGGGTTGTTTTTGATTCTGAAGGGGTTAAGGTAGATAGGAATACATTCAGAGCAATTTTTAAAGACAGGAAATTCTCTCAAAATTTTTTTATTATATTTGTTTAATAGAAGTTGTCCATTTTTTGTCCTTTAAAATTGGTTAAAACCAGATTGAAGTGTTCATTAAACTAAGAAATTACTGCTGCTTTCGTACAAATGGCAGTAGAGAATGCTACTGTTCAAGAAATTCCAAATAATTAAATTATTGATAAGTTTAAATAAAATAATTTAATAATTTAATATTTTTATATTTTAGTTTTAAATGTTAATAAAAATTTTCAATTATATAGAAAGGGGCCGCTTTGAATATTTTTCCCGGGCCGCTTTTAATTCCCAATCCGGCCCTGATTATAAAACAAATTTAGAAAAGATTTTTACATGGAATACGGGAAACCTTCCCTGCATGGATTCACTAAGTTTTTATTCCACAATTGATTTTCTGCCAGATATCAAAATACGTTTGACTCTAAATAAAGTAGATGCTAAAAGTGATTGTGAATGTTTTTTTGATAGCGACAGCTTACAAGGCACTTATCATTATTTATCAAGTGTATCAATTGAATCAGAGAAAAAAGTTGGTTATTATTTTCTACGGAAATGTAAACAATTGAATTTAACGATTTCAGTTTTTCTTGACGTCCATAAGACAACATATTGTACCAACACAAAATCCTTCATTATTACGAGTTCCGAAACCAAAGGCACAATCGGAACTTGCTGCATCGAACCCCATAGTACAAATAATTTGCATTCTGTTGATTTTAAATTAGAAATTGTTTCAAGAAACTGGTATGAAATGTCAGATATCATGAAATTAAACTTTTCGCAATCTTTTAGAACACTTTTAAACAATACAATGTTTAGTGACGTTACTCTTGAAGTAAACGGCGAGTTTATAATTCCAGCGCATAAACTGATTTTACACGCAAGGAGCCCATATTTTGAAAAAATGTTTTCTAACCAAAATCAAGAAAGTACTACCAATAAAGTACAAATCAATTTTGAAAATGAACCTTTCCAAGAAGTTCTGAGATTCATTTACACTCAGGAAGTAAAAAAATTAGATTCTTTAGGAATTGAAATTTTTAAAATTGCTAACTACTATTAAATCGATGATTTACAGGACAGATGTGAGGATTTCTTAATAAGAAATTTAATGAAGAAAAAAAATGCAATAGAAATTTTAAAATTAGCAGAAGACTACAAAGCATTTAACTTAAAACACGATTGCATTGAAAATTTTATTAAACATTATGATGCTTTAGGATATATTAAAGATATTACGGAATTGATAAAATCCCACCCTAATTTAGGGGCTGAATTGATTGATAAGGTGTGTTCATTAAAAAAATAATGTTAAAAAAGTGATCGTAAAAAAATTTTTCTTTGTTTTGTAAGAAAATATAATTTTTGTCAATAAAAGTTTATTTCTCTAACATGAGACTCTTAGGGGTCGTCCAAAACTACGTAGCACTTCAAGGGGGAGGGGGGGTCAAGCTATTGTCTACGATAAGAGGAAAAAATGGCGCTAATACATGTAACAGCGTCTAAGCGGGGGGTGGGGGGGTTAATTTTTTCAAAAAATGAGGCTACGTAGTTTATGGATGACCCCTTATATATATATCCTGTGTTGAACCACATATATTAAAATTCGAACACATTTTAAATTTATAATAAGTAATATTTTTATTTACTCTTCGTATACCTACTAGAAATTTATTTTCTTCTAAACAATTTAAAAAAGTTAAATAAAAATATATTTTGAGTCAAAATTTATTGTCAAATAATAATTGTTATACATTTTCCATTTTTTCTTTTAATTTAGTGATTAATTTTAGTTTTTATACGATTTTGACAAATAAAAGTTTATTTTCCTCTTTGAAACATTCTCTACAATTATGTTTATCAGAATTTATTGAATAATAATTATATTGTTTAAGAATTATACATAATACTAGCTTTTGAAATCCAGTGAAGAGGAAATAATTATTTTAAAATGAAAAATTAATCAGTTTTAAATAAATATTTAGAAATCATGAAACAAAGTCAAAGTTAACTTATTAAATATTTTCAAAACTGACCGTCCTAATAAAATAACGACGTGAATCAATGAAGTGGTTTAATTGACTTTCAAAATCCAGCAGGGTCTGTCATTAAATTATCAGAATGCACGTAAAATGTTTTAAGTCAGTTTTATGATTAAACTTTTATTTTTAACATTCTTGACTAGAGACGTCACATTATCAGTAAATTATTATTTGATACGTATGTATGTTACGTAAGATTGAAAAAATGTATGTATACCACGTCCCAACCCTGTGAAAGAAATATCGAATTGCATTCATCGAGTGACTGAACCATGCTGACGAATCACAACAAAAAGAAAATACTTGTGCAAAACAATCTAATTCTATTTAATTAAATAGCTTTATCGGCTTTATCTAAAATAGAAAATCAAACATATAACCTGTAAGTGTACAAAGTTTATAAATTTATTAAATAAAATGTTCTTAGTTTACATAGTTTTAGAAAATATCTTACCCAGGAAATAAAAATCGATTGAAAAAATATTTTTACTCTCGCCAATTTTAAGAATAAATGTGCCTTTTGCGATTAATTTTGTACATCGAAATTGTGCTTTTGAATAGTCTTGTAATTTGAAAGCCTGGAATCAAAAAGTTCTGATTGAATAAAAACTATAAATGAATCGATCGTCGAAATTCTAAATCGTCCCAAAAAGTTGAAGGTTATATACTTTTGCACACTTCACCCTTTTTTTAGTTTGTAATTTATTGTGAAATTAAAGTAATTTATCTACTTGACGATCAGATTTAGTAACAAAATTATGATCCTTAAAACTATTTGTTTGAGATTTGTGAGTAAAAAATAAATAAATAGTTCAATATAATTTTCTATTAAATTGTCAGTCTGAAATTTACTATTTTTTAAAAATGCACATTTAGAAGGGTTAATTACCAATTCAAAAAGTTAAATCCTATTTTTGTTCCTGGGTGTTCACCCGATAATAAATTAATTTTTAATTTTAAAAAACGAAGTGTCTAGACGTCCGGCTAGCCGGATAAAATAATTTTGTCCGTCTAGATTTTTAACAAACCCCTCCCTCCCCCCCTTTAGTATATCGAAACATAGACGGACAAAAATATTTTATCCGGCTAGACGGACGTTTAGTCATATTTGCTTCCTGAACCTAAACGTCTGGATAGACGGACAAAATATTTTATCCGGCTAGCCGGACGTATAGTCGCAGCCTTTAAAAAATTTAAAAAAATTACTCTCATTTATTTCTTTATAAATTCATATTAAAATAGATAAACTAAACATACTTATGTTTTTTTAAATAAGAAAAATATTATGTTCCATCTAATTCTTGTCATCCCAAAATAAAGTATTAGCTATTTAAATTTAACAGTTTTAAACTTATTCAAATTACGATCACCTTTAAAATATTTTTCAAATACATTTATTTCGTTATATTTTACAGAATTATTTCTTGCAACTGGAAGCAAAACACGAGACAATGGATATTGATAAAAATTTTATAAAGTTTTTCGAATGGAATGCAATGAAAGTCTTAGAAAGTGGAGCACAAGGTTTGTGTTCGACAAATGATTTTCTGCCCGGCATCAAAATTCGGATGATTTTAAATAAAGTTGAAGGACAGGGTTGTAATAATTGTAGCGAAAAGGGTCCAGAAAGCTTGTACAATTTGGATCATTATGTAACAAGAATATTATTTGAATCAAGTCAAAAATTTAATTATTATTCTTTTATGCAGAAATGTGAAAAATTTGATTTAACCGTTTCAATTGTTGACAGTAAAACTGAAATAATTGTCAGTGAGAGAAAATGCTGCTTTGTAAAAAGCAAAAACAAAGAGGAAACTTGGTCCTTTTGTATTAGGCCTTCTAGAGTTATTATGGACATTTTTCAAAATATCTCTTTAAATACAATACATCTAAACCTTGATGACATTATACTTTGTAAAATAGACAATGTTTCAATAAACTGGTCAGAAATGTTATTTCTCATGAACCAACATTGTTTTCCATCTTTTAGACCACTTTTAAACAATACAATGTTTAGTGACGTTACTCTCAAAGTAAGTGATGAATTAAAAATCCCAGCGCACAAAATGATTTTATACACAAGAAGTCCATATTTTGAAAAAATGTTCTCCAGTGAAAATCAAGAAAATATTACCAATGAAGTACAAATTAATTTTGAATATGAACCTTTCCAAGAAGTTCTGAGATTCATTTACACCCAGGAGGTAGAAAAATTAGATTCTTTAGGAATAGAAATTTTCAAAATTGCCAACTACTATCAAATGGATGATTTGCAGGCCACGTGTGAGGAGTTTTTTAAAAAAAATTTAATGAAGAAAAAAAATGTATTTGAAATTTTAAAATTGTCTGATGACTTCCAAAAATCAAATTTAAAGCAATATTGTATTGATGTTTTTACTAGAAATTATGATGCTTTCAGAGATATTGATGGTATAACAGGATTGATGAAATCCAATCCTAATTTAGGGTTTGAATTGATTGACAAGGCTCATTCATCAAAAAAATAATGTTCAAAATTTGTCGCAACAATTTTATCATATTTTTTCTACGCTTTATAAGAAATTAATGTAATATTTGTCGAGAAATGTATTGTTCTGTAATCTGAGTCTTATTATGAAGGCCCTGTGTACATGAAACTATATCTATTAAAATTTTAATAGATTTTATTAATAACATTTTTCTTTACTCTTATTGTACATACATATTATAATCTTACTTTCTTTCAAATAATATACTTGATCAGAGACAACAGTTATTCAATCAGTAAAACCTTAAAGGACAATCTATAAAAATTTCAATTTAAAAAACGTTGAATTTTAAAAATCTTTTTTTTAATTGCTTTGTGAAACTTTGTATTTGACATCAATCATTTAAAAACTACGAGCCAAAATTCATCATAATAAAATTTACAAGAATTATTAAACATTTTGCAGTTTTTCTTTTAGTTTTGTAAGCAATTTTAGTTTTTTTTTAAATTTTGATAAATAATAGTTGACTTTCCTGTCTGAAAATTTCCCTACATGTCTGTTTATTAAACTGTATTAGATAATATATGTATTTTTTTTAAAACAATATAGAAAACATTAGATTTTGAAATCCAGTGGCGTGCAACCGAAAATATTTTTTGTCAGGAAGTATTTTTTGACCAATAGTTCCTTATTCTACAAAAATTATTTTTTATATTTGTATCTTTAATAAATTATATAATACTCAGATAGAAACTGAATTTCTGAGATTTTTTCCATTTTAAGGTCGGAAGTTTGGAGGAAACTTTCTGGACATACCTACAAAAATGTCCCCCTTCTCAGGAATTTCCTTAAAAACTTTCCAAGCAAACTTACTTTTTCCCTTTTTGCACTGAAAAGCCATTTTGGCTTAGTTTTTTTTACGTTTTTTCCATTTTCTACATTTTTACATATTTTTGACGTATATTACGTCAAATACTCAGAGTTACACGTAACTGCGCAACCCTGCGTATGTTACGTTAGTACGTTATGACAATTTATGTACGCTACGTCCGAACCCTGTGAAAGACTTTGAAATTTGAACGAGTGATTGAATCCTGAACCATATGCAACCATATGTTACCAGCACACTTCAATAATCACAAAAGGAGTCTAATTAAATATCTTTATCTAATATAGATACACAAATAAACATATAACCTGTAAGTATGCCAATTTTATAAATTTTTTAAATAAAATGCTCTTATTTTACATAGTTTTAAAAAATATCTTATCGTAAAAGCCGATTGAAAAAATATTTTTATTTTTGCAAATTTTAAGAAATGCGCCTCAAGCGAATAATTTTGTGAATCGGAATTGTGCTTTTGAATAGTTTAGTCATTGGAAATCCTGGAATCATAAAGTTCTGATTGAATAAAAACAAACTGAATCGATCTGAAAAATGTTGAATAGTCTCACAGATTTGAAGGTTACCTTTCCATATTTTACAACAAATGTTTTATTTTTTAATTTATTGAGAAATTAAAGGATTTATCCACTTGACTGTCAGATTTAGTAACAAAATTATATTTTAAGATTCTAAAAGCCAGTTATTTGGTATTTGTAAATTAAGAATAAATACATATTTAAGGCTAATTGGATCTGTGATCAAAAATACTCTCATCTGATTTCAATGCCGAAGCTTATTTCGTTTTTAAAAAACAAATAAATGAGTTAATGTTGATTTATTAGAGTTAATAGAGTGGCACAAGTGGTTTTGTGCAATTACTTTCAAATTTGTTGAACAATTCCTATACAAAAAAATATTTCTAGCTCTATTTTTCTTTATTGTAGGGTAACACGGGGCGAGACGGGCATACGGGGTAAAACGCGTCACGCAATTTTCTTTAAATATAAAACAGCTTTTATTAAAAGAAGTATTAAATTCGAATAATGAAAGGATACTGCAAGTCTTTCTACAAAAAACCTTTTATATTGTCAATAAATGCAAACAAAACATAGGTTTAAATTTTAGATGTAGTAGTTTAGCTATTTAAGGAGTTTTTAAAATTGTAAGTAATCACATAAAGAAATGTCGAAAACTTTTTTGTTGTGGTCGCTCGAATAAGTTTTTTATTCTATTTTCATTTTTCAATATATTTACGTAATATTGTTAAAGCAATTGTTCAAATTATTACTTTTTTTGGAAAGTGCAATATGGGGCGAAAGGAGTCACAATAAGGGGGCGAAATGGGTCGTGTATTAGGCTGGTTTTACTCGAAAACAGATGACACGTGGTTAATTTAATTTATAAAACTTCATAAGTTTCAATTCAATAATCAATTATATTATATAAAATGTTATACAAATTCAGTTTATTAACAAGATGACAAGTGTTTATTGCAAATTTGAACATTCTTTAAATTAGTTTTTGACAAGCGTGTCGTCTGCTTTGTCACAACTTGCACATCCGATGCGCATGCTTTCTATAACTTTTGTCATTGGTCAAAAAATGAGCGCGCTTATTTAAAATACCTTTAAAAGAATTTAGGCTGTGGAAGCTGTTTTAATAGAGCATTTACATGTAAATGTCTATGAGAAGCTTACTTACATTAAATAATTATATAATAGACATCGTAACTTCATTTATAAATCATATATATGTCTTTTTTTCTTAATGACTTATATCGCCCCACGGTGCGACCCGTTTCGCCCCAGGCCTGGGGCGAAACGGGTCAAAAGCTTTTCCTTTATATTTTCGTATTTAATTATTATGTAATTAATTTTAATTGTATGAATTCAAGTGAATTCTGTAAAAAAAATATTTTTTCAATAAAAATGCCAATTCACTTTTTTGAAATCGATAAAGTATTTCACGTACTAACGCGACAAAAATAACTATGCCCGTCTCGCCCCGTGTTACCCTACTTTAAAATATCTACAGAAAAGATTTCGTACGGCAAAAACGATGAAAAACTTTTTTTACACAACTTTATTAATAAACAAACTTTAATGCCCCCCATTTTATGGGCATGATTTTGACTTTTTATAATTCAGACAACAAATTTTTTTGTCGTCTAACTCGTAGGGCACCATCAAAATGGTTTCTATAAAATAAAAAAATAGTTAAACTTTTTTTCATTATGAATTTTCGTGAAGCAAAGAATAAACAGTAAAAATTCACTATTTTCTTAAAAAAACATAGAAAATACCGAGTCAAAAAGTTAAATCGTTTGTTTCTGTTGTTGGGTAGAATATTATTAATAATAATTTCTAATTCTTGCCATCCAAATATATTAATAGCTCTAAACAAATTTGATGATTTTAAAATTATTCAAAATATGATCAAATTTATTATGTTTATTATATTAATTTATTTTGTTACATTTTACAGAAGTATTTCCTGAAAATAGAAACAAGTCTTGAGAAAATGGATTCTGAAACCGTGGAAGTTTTCGAATGGAATATAAAGGAACTCTTGAAGAGTGGACCACAAGGTTTAAGTTTGACAGATGATTCTATGCCAGGCATAGAAATGCAGATGATTCTAAAGGCAGTAAAACAAAGTTGTTGTAATAAATGTCTTGAAGAGGATCTAACAAGCTTATATTCCAAAAATCATTATTTATTAACTATATCAATTAAATCAGAGCAGAAATTGAGTTATTGTTCTATTCTGGAGAAATGCGAAAAAATTAATTTAAGAGTTTCAATTGTCCAGAAGGGATTAATTGTTATTAATACGAAAAACTGCAGCATTGAAATTGAAAAAAATAAAATGAAAATAGGGTCCTGTTGTATTGAGTATTCTAAATTAATTTCTTCTAGTTATCCTGGTTTAAGACAGTTAGTTTTTGCTGACACTATTTTTTGTAAAATAGAAAACGTTTTAATGAAATGGTCAGAAATGTCATTTTTTATGAACAGAAATTTGTCTCTATCTTTTAGATCTCTTTTAAATAATGAAATACTTAGTGACGTTACTCTTAAATTAAATGATGAATTAAGAATCCCAGCTCACAAAATGATTTTGTACTCAAGGAGTCAATATTTTGAAAAAATGTTCTCCAATGAAAATCAAGAAAATACTACTAATGAAGTACAAATCAATTTTGAATATGAATCATTCCAAGAAGTTCTGAATTACATTTACACCCAGGAGGTAAAAAACTTAGATTCCCTAGGAATTGAAATATTCAAAATTGCTCACTACTATCAAATCGGCGATCTGCAGGAGATATGTGAGGATTTTTTTAGAAAAAATTTAGAGAAGAAAAAAAATGTAATTGAAATGTTGAAATTAGCTGATGACTTTCAAGTATTAAATTTAAAGCAACATTGCATTAATTTTTTGATTAAAAATTATGATGCGTTAAGGAATAGTGAAGATATAAAAAAATTGATGAAATTAAATCCTAATTTAGGGTTTGAATTGTTTGATAAGGCTTGTTTATCACAAAAATAATGTTAAAAAATTAATCTTAAAAATATTGTCATATCTTTTTTAATGTTCCGTAAAAAAATAATGTAATATTTGTCAATAAAAGTATTTTTCTGTAATCAGTCTTATTAAGGAGGTCCTGTGTTTACATAGAATCAGGTTTTAAATTTACTGAAAAATTTTATCGATTTCAAAAATTAACTTTTTAACTATTTTGTGAAATTTTGTATATGACGTCAATTGATGAAATACTATGTTGAAATATGATTCAGGGACTTTAAAAATGCTACTACAAAAAGTTTAGCAACAATTTAATCTAAAAAATCGAATTATGTTAAAAATCGGAGTGGAATTTTTTCAACTTTTGAATTGTAAGAGATATTCAAGAATTATTACCAAATTTAAACTAATGGTCTCAATCTCTAATTTTTCACGTTTATAAAGAGGTTAAATATTTAAAGCTTATTAAAAATTGAGAAGAAAATCTGATGAAAAACTGTGTCATGGAATCTTTTTATAGATAGATCATATTTTTTTAGGAACATTGTAAGTATTTTAAATTTTAAATATATTATGAACGCACTTTATAGTTGAATAACTGTTTTAAAACATACTAATAATTTATAATTATATATTATAATTACTTAAAGTCAGGCCCTGATCTAGTAATGTTTTTAGAGGGGACATAAATGCCATGAGTGGCGTCACTAGATGTTTTTTTGCTTTAAAATTTTTAATCATATTTTACCTTCTTAAAATGTTTCAAATTTTAAATTTATAAAAATTTTCATTTCTTCAAATTTCAGTTAATACGAACTTGCATTGATTAAAAGTTTAATTAATCTACGTTTCAAATATACTAAATTTGAAGTGACTTAAAAATTTCTTCAATTTTTAATATTTCTTTTCTATTATGATTTCAATTACTTAAGGGGGTAGTCTGGTGTTCCGAGCCTGTTTTGAAAACTTATTTCAATATTCTATTTTTTATTAGAAAATAATTTTTAATCAAATAAAATCTTTTAACATCTTTTTGTTCTTATTATGAATTCTTAAAAAAAATTGTATTCCACTATTTTTAAATTGATATTGATATATATACTTATAATTAATGTTTATAATAACAAAAAATGAAGTAGGGCGCTGGCGCAGATAATATCATTCGTTGGCGTTATCTAAAACAAAAAACCCAAATTGATTATTGTTCTGTATGTAAGTGGCTATCGCCCGAACTAGAATAAAAAATTTTTGTTAATAAATAACAAAATGGCGGACTATTATATCAAAAAAATTTTAAATCAACTGTTTTTTATTGATAAAAAATTAAAAATAAAAAAAAGTTATTAATAAAAATGCATAATTCTAGTTCGGGCGATAGCCACTTACATACAAAACAATAATCAATTTGGTTTTTTTGTTTTAGATAACGTCAACGGATGATATCACCTGCGCCAGCGCCCTACTTCATTTTTTGTTATTATAAACATTAATTATAAGTATATATATCAATATCAATTTAAAAATAGTGGAATACAATTTTTTTTAAGAATTCATAATAAGAACAAAAAGATGTTAAAAGATTTTATTTGATTAAAAATTATTTTCTAATAAAAAAAAGAATATTGAAATAAGCTTTCAAAACAGGCTCGGAACACCAGACTACCCCCTTAAACTCCAATTTTGTACAATTTTTCAATTATTTTCTTCAATCTTTAATTATTTTTAAATTGTTTTCCTAAATCTTAAATTTACCTTCTTCAAATTTTATTTATTTTGTTTAGTTTCTTCAATCACTTTTTCAATTTTAATTATTATTCCCTTGACATTAAATGAATTTAATTATATATTCCTAAATTTTATAATACTCATCCTAAATTGCAATTTATTTTTTGAATTTACCGTTATTTTTTTCAATTTGCAATTATTAGGTATTTTCAGTTTTTCAACATTTTCTTAATTTCTGAATTAATTTTTTGAACTTTCAAATATATATCTCAATTTTCAATTATCTTGTTCAATTTTCATTTATTTTTATTATTTTGCAATTATTTTCTCCATCTTTTAATATTTTCATTATTTTTTAATTAATTTCCTAAATGTTCAGTTATTATTTAAAATTTAGATTATTTTTATCAGTTTTTCATGTTTTAAACTATTTTTCAAGTATTTTCTTTTGCTTAAAAATAAATTCTGTGATTTTTCTATTATTTCCTTAAATTTCTAATTATTTTCATTATTTTGGCATAATTTTCAAAAATTTTAATTATTTATCTGAACTTTCAATTATTTTCATCAATTTTCGATTATTTCTGTGATTTTTTAATTATGCTATTTAATTAAACATTTTTCAGTAATTTTGTAATTATTTTCTTTTCTTAAACATAACTCTATGATTTTTTCATTTATTTCTCTAAAATTTTAATTAGGTACTGTTTTCAATTTATCATATGCATTTAAATTATTTTCAACATTTTTTGTTTATTTTTATCCATCTTAAATTATTTTCAGCATCTTTCAATTATTTCTTTCAAATTTGAATAATTTTATCATTTTTCAATTATTTTCCTCAATTGTTAATTATTAATTCTCATATTCTAAAATTATTTACTAAGATTTTAAATATTTTTCTAAAATTTTAATTATTTTCTTCAATTTTTAATTATTTTCATTTGTTTTCATAATTTCTACATATTTTTTATTAATTATCGTAAATTCCAATTATTTTTAGCTTTCTTTAATTCTTTTCACTAATTTTTATTTATTCTCATTATTTTCAATTAATTTCTAAGATCTTCATGTATTTTTCCAAAATTTCAATTATTATTATTTTTTTAAATTCCGTATTTTTTTAATTATTTCTCTCAAATCCCATTTATTTTTTACATTTTATCATTGTTTTTATCATATTTCAATTATTTTCTTTAAGTTTCAAAATTTAAACTAAGTGTTCAATTATTTTCCAAAACTTATTTCCTTCAATTTTCAAGTTTTTTAATCTGTTTTATAATTTCCATTTGGCGCCCTTTTCTCATTAATGAATGACTTCAGAGAAGTAACGAAATAGAACAAATAAAAAGGATAAAATTATTATTTTATGTACTTAGAGGTTTTTTGAATTGCTGATTACGCATCTGAAGTCAGATTCTAAAAATTCAAAATTGCAGATTCAATATGGCGGACTAATTTTTATAAATCTCACTTTTGAACACTATTCAGAACGTCACTTTTTCAATCCGCTTTCTTCAAATTTCAGATTCACAAAAAAATTCTTTAATAAGTTTTTTTTTCGAGGTAAAAGGACATAACTCCAATTTTTTTAATTTTGAGATAACATAGTGGAACTCGCACTTGTCCGATTTTTTATATTTTCTACATTTTTACGTATTTTGAATTTGGCGTATTTTACTTCAAAAACTCTGAGTTACGCGGAACTGCGCAATCCTGCATATGTTACGTTACACCCGAATTCTGTGAAAGACGAGTGACCGAATCCTGAACCATAGTGATGGCGAATATCAAACCTAGCTTCACCAGCGTCCAGCACACTTCATTAACTATAAAAGGGGTCTATTTGAACAGTTTTATCCAATATAGATACACAATTAAACACATAATCTGTAAGTATTCCAAATTTATAAATTTATTAAATGAAATTCTTTTATTTTACATCATTATAAAAAACATTTTACCCGAGACATAAAAACAGATTGAAAACATAATTTTACACATCACATATTTTAAGAAATGCGCCTCAAGCGATTAATTTTGTGAATTGAAATTGTGTTTTTGAATAGTCTTGTCTTTTGAAATCCTGGAATCCAAGGCCGTAGCCAGAAAAAAATTTCGGGGTTGGGGGGGGGTTTGTCAACAAACAGTCAAAGTGATGACCTTTTTTTTTTTTTTTTTTGAAAACTTGAACATCTGTCAAAAAAATTTCGGGGGGGGGGGTTCAAACACCCCTATCACCCCCCCTGGCTACGGCCTTGCTGGAATCCTAAAGTTCAGAATAAAAGCAAACTGAATCTATCTGAAAAATGTTTACTCGACCCACAGATTTGAAGGTTACTTTTCCAAATTTTACAACAAATGTTTTATTTTTTAATTTATTGAGAAATTAAAGGATTTTATCTATTGGACTGTCAGATTTAGTAACAAATTTATATTTAAAGATTCTAAAAGCCAGTTTTTGCTCTTAAAAGCAAATAAATTAGTTAATGTTGTTTTATCACTTGTGCCACTCTATTATTTCTAATTTAAATCAACATTTACTCATTTATTTTGTCTTTTATGAGAAAGAAACGTCAACATTGAAATCAATTGTAAGCATTTTTGTCCACTGGCTGGTTTGATCAGCGTTAATTTACGCACAAAAAAATTATTATTTGTTACTGTTGGGGTAAACCGGGTAAACTGGTAAAATAAGTTTCTTAACCTCTGTTCACTTCGACGTTTGGGGAAACCAGAGAAATTTTTTTGTCCTGTAAACTTTTGTATAAAACAACCAATTATTTTATTCAGAGCAGTATTTATATGTAATTTATTTTTACTATTACTATTTAAAGCTGATCAAACCTGTGGACAAAAATGCCCTCACCTGATTTCAAAGTTGAGGTTTCTCGGGCTTAAAAGAGAAAATAAATTAGCAAATGTCGATTTATTAGAAATAATAGAGTAGCACAAGTGGGACAAATGTGATTATTTTTTTTCTTTAAAAAAGAGCGCTAATAAACATTATTTTAAAATTATTATTTTCAAAATTTAAACCAATTATTATGTATTAATACTAATGTATTTAGCTTTCTTTTACTGCTAAAAAATTGTAGTTGGTATACATTGTCAAAAATATGTTATGTTTGAAGTAATTATTTTGTTTTTTAAAAAGAAAAAGTAACTTTCTATGTAATTTTAAAAAGATTAAATGCGTCAAACTTAATTTAAAACAAAATAAACCATTAAAACTTATAATAGGAATAAAAATTAATAGTTATTGAATTGTAGAAATTCTGAAAAATTTCTGAAAAAGGACGTTTTTCAGAAACGTTTCTACAATTCAATAACTATTAATTTTTATCCTATTATAAGTTTTAATGGTTTATTTTGTTTTAAATTAAGTTTGACACATTTAATCTTTTAAAAATTATGTAAAAAGTTACTTTTTCTTTTTCAAAAAGCAAAAAACTACTTCAAACATCACCTATTTTAGATACAATTTTTTATTATTTTTTAAGGCTTTTGAATGTCTTTTTTATAATTTATTCCTATTTTAATAATTTCATTTTTTTTTATAATTTAAAACTTTCTTTCACTATTTTAAATAAAAATACCTAAGAAATTAAATTTCTTTAAAAAAAATTGTATTTTTTATCTCAAATTGCTCATTTTTTATTGCGTGAGTAATTTATTAAATTTATTTAATTTATTCTAATTATATTGCAGGTTTGAAAGTAGGGTCAATTCTAATTTTAATCAGCTTATGTGGATTACAAAAAAAAAAGATTGAATGAAATGTAGTTTTTACTATTTACATAAAATATTCAAAATTTATTTATTTACTTAATATTTATTTATTTATTTTGAAAAAAAATTGAAATTTTGAAAATTAAAAAAGAATAACTTTTAAAGGGATACCTGGTTTTGGGTACACTAAAATTTTGGTATATTAAAATTATTTAATTCGATTGATATGAAAATTTCGTAAAAATATATGCGTAGAAATTTAAATTAATTGATATTTAGATTTTTGCAAATTAAGATCTTAAAATGTTTGATTCCTCAATAATAGAAGTCTTTATCACTAAAGGATTCAGAAATAATGAATTCAAGTATTAATTGATTAAAGTTTGAAATAAATTCTGGTATAAATCGATTTGAAATTTCCAAATTTCTATAAATTAAAAATTTATAGAAAGTTTTCTAAATTTTAATTAATCTCAAGTCCATTAATTCCAATTTTTATTGAAACAAATTTTAGTCAACATTTTAGTATTTTAGATTTTAATCATAAAATTTGGATTAATTAAAGTTTTGATACAATGCAAAGTTTTTTTAATTTAAAAGTTTTTATATATTGGTTGAAGTTTGAAATATCTTATAAAAAATTTTAAATTTGTTACAAATTAATAAATACAAAGAAATTTGAGAGAATAAATCAGATTTTCTTTCCGAGTTGAAAATAAAAAAATTTTATAGTACGTTACAAAAAGTTAGAATATTTTTTTAAATAGTTTTTTAAATAAAATATATTTAAACTTATTTTGTACAAATTTCATTTATTCCAAACTTCTATTATTATGATTTCCTTAATCTTAAAATTGCTTCAAACAATACGAAATTTAATTAATAACAAACTATTCTTAAAAATGTCTATCAATATAAATTTAATTTTTTCCAAATTAAAAAATTCCTAACTTCTATCTATTAAAATTTAATTATTTCAAACTTCAATTAATCAAAATTGCAATATAATCAAAGTTTTAAGGATTGGATTTCCTCAATCTTCTTACAGCATCATTCTTTAAAGCATCATAATTTTTAAACAAAACATCAATTCAATAGTCCTTTAGATCATAAGCTTCAAATTCACCAGCTAAGCTTAAAATTTCAAATACATTTTTTTTCTCAAACTATCAAATCGATGATTTACAAATCACATGTACGGAGTTTTTTAAAAGGAATTTAAAGAAGAAAAAAAAATTTTTTTTTAATTATTTCTCTTTAATTAAAAATTGTGTTCTTCAATTTTAAATTACTTTTATCTTTTGTCATTTATTTTCCCTAATTTTTAATTAATTTCTTTTAATTCTTTTTCTAAAATTTTCTTTAACTTTCCTTTATTTAAAATGTATTATATATTTAATTGAATTATTGTCTCAAATTTTAATTTTTTTTCAATTTTAAATTATTTATCTCAATTTTCAATCATTTTTTTTTAATTTTTCAATTATTTTCTCTAGATTTTCGTTATTCAGTTTTTTTCACTATTTTTTAGATTTTTAAGTATTTTTCTTAAATTTAAATTATTATCTTTATTTTTAAAAAATTTTTATGATTTTATTTTTTTTTTCAAATAATTTGCAAAATTTGCAATTATATTATTTAATTTCAATTATTTATTGCAATTTTTTCTAATTCTAAAATTTTATAAATTTTTTCTTAAGTAAATATTTATTTTATTTACCACCTTTTTCAGAGAGTTTTAAGAAGGTGTCCATATTTGGACCACTTTTTTTTAGATAAAAAATTTTAACAATTAGAAAAAAAGTTTTTGTTGAAAATAAAATTTTATCCTTGTTGCCATAAGTTAGTTATAATTTAATGATTTTAAAACTATTTAATTAATGATTACTTTTAATAACTTTATTACATTAATTTACTTTGTTATATTTTAGGGAAACATTTTTTGTAATCGGAAACAAAAATGGATATTGATACAAATTTTGTAAAGGTTTTTGAGTGGAACGCAAAGAAACTCTTGAACAGTGGATCACAAGGATTATGTTCGGCAAATCATTTTTTACCTGGTATCAAAATACGGATGATTCTAATGGAAGTAGATGCAGAATGTTGTAAGGAAATTCATGACGATACTCCAGGAAGCATGTACTACAAGGATCATTATGTATCAACTGCATCAATGGAATTAAGTAATAAAGTTGGTAATTCTTTTCTGCAAAAAAGTCGCAAAATTAATTTAACGATTTCTGTTGTCAACTCTTCCAGAGGAACACTTGCTAGTGATAAAAAATGTTTTTTTGTATGTAACGAAAGCAAAAAAAAAATTGGTCCTGCTGCATTAGACCCAGCATTAGAATTGTTTCTCATGGTGCAAGTAATGTGTTCAAAGAGTCAAACAAAATATATGATTGTGACATCATAGTTTGTACAATAGAAAACTTTTCATTAAACTTATCAGAAATGTTGATTCTCATGCATAAAAATTTATGTCAATCTTTTAAATCTCTTTTGAATAACGAATTGTTGAGTGACGTTACTCTTAAAGTAAGTGATGAATTAAAAATCCCAGCGCACAAAATGGTTTTATACGCGAAAAGTCGATATTTTGAAAAAATGTTTTCCACTCAAAACCAAGAATGAGTACTTAACGTTATAATATTCTTTATTTATCGTATAATAATATCCTAAAATAATTTTACTAATTCAGTGTTCGTATATATATTTTTACTGGGGATTAAAAAATGGTGCCATGTACCCTAAGATGGACAGGCCTCAAATCTCAATGTATTTATTTGCATATTTTCGATTTTACACTTTTTTTAATAATTTTTTGTGAAAATTAATTAAAATTTTTTATTTTCCACCATAAAATGTGATGTTATCGTTAGAGAATTTGATATATCTATATTTTTCGATATTTTATTACTTTGTACTGTTAAGCTATTAGATTGAAGTTTTAAGAAATGTTATTTCCTGATAAATTCCGTAAAATGATTAAAAATTAGTTTAAGAATTGTTACAGGATGTTAATTTTTTATTTACTACAATTTTCAGAGACTTTTAAAAAGGTGTCCATCTTGGGGCCACTTTTTTTTAGACCGAAAATTTTAACAATTAGAAAAAACGCTTTAAAAAATGTTTATGTTCAAAATAAAATTTTATCTCCGTAGCCATAAGTTACCTTATAAATTGTACTTTCATCCGGTATAAAATATTTTAATATATTTTATTTGGTTTGGATTCTACAGCAATAAGACGAAAGGGTGTCCAACTTGGGTCCCTCTCCCCTACTATTTTTTAAATAAAGGAAAGTTAACAAAAATTTCAAAAAACCACTTAAAACTTGTAGAAGTTCATTGAAGGAAAAAGAAAATAAATAAAAATTAGAGTAAATAAATGAAAAAAGATCAAATTAATTTAAAATTCAAGAGAACAATCTTTAATTAAAGAGAAATAATTAAAAACTTTTTGGAAAGAATGAAAAAGAACGAAAGTAACTGAGAATCGAAGAAGATAATAAAAAAAATACTATAAATAATTGAAAATTGAATGAAGCAATTGAAATGTCTAATAAATAGTTTAAAATTTTTGAAAATAATTCAAAATTTAGTTTTAATTTTGAAACTTGAAGACAATAATTGAAATATGATAAAAACAATGATAAGTAGTGAAAGATAAATGACGCTTGAGATAAATAATTGAAAAAAATACAGAACTTTTTTAAATAAAAAAAGAATTGAAATTTCTGAAAAATACATGAAGATCTTAGAAAATTATTGAGAAAAATAAGAATAAATAAAAATTACAGAAAAGATTTGAAGAAAGCTAAAAATAATTGAAATTTTCGATAATTAATAAAAAAAATTTAGAAATTACAAAAACAAATGAAAATAATTAAAAAATGAAGAAAATAATTGAAATTTTAGAAAAATACTTAAAATGCTTAGAAAACAATTTTAGAACATGAGAATAGTAATAATTAACAATTGAGAAAAATCATTGATAAATGATAAAATTAATTCATATTTGAAAGAAATAATTGAAAGATGCTGTAAATAATTTAAGATTGAAAACATGATTTAAATATGATAAATTAAAAGCATTGAATTAAATTTAAGAGAAATAATTGAATATTGATTAAAATAATGGAAATTTCAGATACATAATTGAAATTTTTGAAAAGTATACGATACCAAAATAATGAAAATAATTAGAATTTTAAGATAATAATAGAAAAATCACAGAATTTATTTTTGAGCAAAAGAAAATACTTGAAAAATTGTTTAAAACATGAAAAACTGATATGAAAATAATCTAAATTTGAAATATTAACAGACAATTTAGGAAATTAATTAAAAAATAATGAAAGTATCAAAAGATGGAGAAAATAATTGCAAAGTAATAAAAATAAATTAAAATTGAATAAAATAATTGAAAATTGAGATATACCTATATTTGAAAGTTCAGGAAATTAATTCAGAAATTAAGAAAATGATGAAAGACAAAATACAATAATTGCAAAATGAAAAAGACAATGGTAAATTCAAAAATTTTTTTTAAATTTTCGATGAATATTATAAACTTTTGGAATAAATAATTTAATTTATTTAATGTCAAGGGAATAATTATTAAAATTGAAAAAGTAATTAAAAAAACTAAACAAAATAATTAAAATTTGAAGAAGTTTAGTTTAAGATCTAGGGAAACAATTTATAAATAATTAAAAGTTGCAGAAAATAATTGAAAAATGATAAAAATAGTACAAAATTGTAGTTTAAGTAAATGAAATCATAATAGAAAAGAATTATTAAAAATTGTAGAAATTTTTAAATCGCTTCAAATTTAGTATATTTGAAGCGTGGATTAATTGAACTTTTAGTCAATGCAAGATCGTATTAACTGAAATTTGAAGAAATTAAAATTGCTATAAATTTAAAATTTGGGAACATTTTAAAAAGGTGAAATATGATTTAAATTTTTGAACGAGAAAAACATCTGATGACAAATGTCAGGTGTGGACGGAATGAATGAATGAATAAATGAATGAAAATTGTAAATTATTATATATAATAATAGGGGCCCCATTTTCCTTTTTGCCTCAGGGCCCTTGCCCTCCCATTTATGTCTATTATTCTAAGAATGAATTGTGAGATTTAATTTAGTTTAAATGGCATGTATAGAAACTAGAAATTATTTTAAATTTATAAACTTATTATTCTAAAACGTAATGACATTTGAAAGAAAGCTTCCTTCTTTTGAATTTTGCGAGTCTTGCTTTACTTAATGAGCATCATAAAAATTTAATTTAGCTGTGTGATAATTATCTCCTACCCTACTCAGTTTAATCTGCTCCACCTCTGTTTTTGCTTTTCATAAATTAAGTTGGTTTTGGTTGGTTCATTTCAAATTTTAATAAAAATATTTTTTACATCATTTGGCGATTCTCTTCGGCTAAAAAATAACAATAAAAAATTATTGTTTAAACAAATTAGTCAAAAAATTAATTTAATGTATATTATTATATTTAATATTAATTTAAACAAATTAATATTTTTTATTTGCAACTTTTCATAGAGCTAGAGAGTTGGAACTTTTTCTCAATATTGCAAGTTTTCAAGCCTAGTAGAGCTCAATATTAGAAGGAACTAAAATTTCAAAAAATAAAAGCTTGTAAAATTAAGAAAAAGTTGCAAATTTCTAGCTTTGAGATAAAAAGTTACAAATAAACATTAATAATTTGTTTCAACAATTTTAATAATTGTTTATTTTACTTTACTATTAGTACTGGGCTTTACTTAAATGTTGCAAAATTGGCAAAAAGTTACAACTCTCTAGCTCTATTAGATGAAAAGTTTCAAATAAATAATATTAATTTGTTTAAACGAATTAAAAAACACATGCAACAATTGTTAGTAATTAACTTGCATATGTAATTATACGAAATTTTGGTATCTGAATGTACTTTTTCTTGTGAACATGATTACTCTAAAATGGTTTAAAGGATTTGAATAAAATTTGGTATGGTTCTTTTTTACCACCGAAATCTGGAATTAGACACAAAGGATTTTAAATATAACCATTAAAAAACTTTTCATTTAATTTTTAATTTAAAAAAAAAAGATAAATATATTAGCTTATAAGAAAGGGAATTAAAAGATAATGGAGGAATTAAAATGGCGTGAAGGGTCAATACTTCTTACCATTAAGATTTTTCATCCCTTTATCTTTTTTCATTTTTTTTACCTATTTTTTAATTATTTTCATTTTCTTTCAATGAACTTCTAAAATGTTCTTTAACTTTCCTTTATTTAAAATATATTATGTAATTTATTTAATTATTTTCATAAATTTTAATATTTTTTTCAATTTTAAATTATTTATTTCCAATTTTTAACCTTTTTTTTTATTTTATTATTTTCTTTAATTTTTTGTCATTTTTTTCACTTTATTTTAAACATTTTCAAGTATTTTTCTCAAATTCAAATTATTATCTTTATTTTTAAGACATTTCTATGATTTTTAAATTAATTTCCCCTATCCTTAATTGATTTCATTTTTTTTTTCAATTAATTTGCAAAATTATCTATTTATATAAATTTCTTTTTAAATATTATATTAAAAGTATTTATAAATGTTGATAAAACAAGGTGTAGAAACTAATCGCGCGCCGGCGCACGTTGTTTAATGTAGTCAAACTTTAAATTACTACAATTAGTAAGATTTTTGGAATTTGTTCAAAAGCGAAAAAAAAGGTCTTTTTGGATTGACCAAGGGCCATTGGGACTGCCCCACTTTGCCATTTAATTGTTACGCTATTGAACTCTACGCAAAAATATGAAAAAGTAAGGTTATGTATCAAAAACAAACAAGGCACAAACAACAAGCTAAAACACAAAATATTTTAAATTTGCATTTGTACCATTTTTGTAAGGGTTTATCAGTAAATACTGGAAATTACCAGTAAGGTTATTACTTATAATTTTAGTAATTGACATAAGCCCATCGCTACCTGGAGACGCCCTGTATTTCGTGTAAAATTTATAAGTTGAGTAGCAAATTGGTGTTAAACTCTTGCAGGTTTCAGTAGCTAAATTATGTCTGTCCCAAAGATAACATAATCTTACTTCTTTTCTATTTCAACGCAATGAGATCTTGCACCTGGAGCAGTGGTGCTCATATTAGCGTGGTCCAAAAAAAGTAAAATCGGAGTTTTAATGTTCTCACCCCCTAGGATTGTTCTATATCGAAAAAAATACCCCTGTTTCTTCTCGAAATCAAAAAATATTTAGAGATTGCTCAAAGCGCCAAAGTTTCCCCATAAATGGGAAAAAAAACATTTTTTCACAGAAATGGTATAGAATCCTTGAAAATAATTATTTTTCAATCGGCAAACTCTGTTTCTTTTCAGAAGACTTCAAAGAATAATGTCAAGTTGTTCATTTAACAATTTCGTATTATTAATTATTTTTAATGCGTCCCCCAAAAACCTCTAAAATAGATTTGAGATAATAAATGAAAATTTAGAAAATTAATTGAAAAATAATTATTAGATATATCTAAATAAAAGGTGAAGAAAATAATTAAAAAAAGATAAAAGAAAATAAAAATTGAAAAAAATAATTGAATTATGGGATAAATAATTGAAAAATTAGGAATTTAATTGAGGAATAGTAAAAATAATTAAAAATTGAAGAAATAGATTGCAAAATGATAATATTATATGAAAATTGAAGAGAATTATTAAAATTTGAGAAAAATATTTTAAAATCTAGGATATTAATTGAAGAATAATGAAAATAATAAAAAATTCTAGAAAATATTTGCAAATAAAAAAAATAATTAAAAAATGAAGAAAATAATTTTAATTTGTGCAAAATAATTGAAAGAAGTACAACATATATATTTGAAATAAAAGAAAACATTTGCAGAATGGTGAAAATAATTGTTAATTAAAAAACTAACTGGAACTTGCGACAAATTATAAAAAAAATTAGAAAATTAATTAAAAAATAAGTAGAAATAACAAAAAGTAATTGAAAAATGATAGGAATAATTGAAAATTAAAGAAAATAATAAAAGTTTGTAAAAAATAATTGAAAAAAACATAGAATATATGTGAAGTAAAAAAAAAACCTAATAACAAAATGATTCAAGAATTTTAAATTGAGAAAAATAATTAAAACACAAAAAAAATCGAAAATTGAAGAAAAGAATGGAAATTTGAGATAAATTATTAAAATTTTCGGAAATAATCAACAAATAATCGAAATAATGTAAAATTGGTGTAAATCATTGTAAATTAAAAAAAAAATTAAAAAATTGATGAAAGTAATTGAAATTTGAGAAAAATAATTCAAGAATGATTAAAATATTGAAAAGTGGATACAGTAACTTATATTTGAGATAAATAATTAACATTTATGAAATTAATTAAAAAATAATTAATTATGTCTAATTAAATGTGGAGAAAATAATTGCAAAAAGATAAAAGGAAATGAAAATTGAAAAAATAATTGGGTAAAATATTTAAAAATCTTGGAAATTTATTAAAGAATAATGAAAATAATAAATTCAAAAAAATATTTGCAAAGTAATAAACAAAAAATTAAAAATTGAGGAAATTAATTTTAATTTGTGAACAATAATTGAAAAAAGTACAGATATATTTCAAGTAAAAGAAAATAATTGCAGAATGATAAAAAAAACTTTATTGTAAATTGAAAAAATAACTGGAATTTGCGAGGTAAATAAAAAAATTGAAAGTTAATTTAAAAATAATTGAAAATGATAAAAAGTAATTGAACAATGATAGAGATAATTGATAATTAAAAAAAAATCCGTAAAAAATATTTGAAAAAAATACATAATATAGGTATTTGAGATAAACAAAATCACTTCGAAAATGATAAAAATAATTGGAAATTAAATATATTTATGGAAATTTAAGAAAAAAATTGAAAAAATCAGAGAATTTATTTGATATAAAAAAAAGTAATTAAAAATCGAAGAACATCATTTAAATATACTTGAAAAATACAACTAAAATTTAAAACCAATAAATAAAAATTTAATAATTTAGTTTTTTTAAATAAAAATTTATGAAGCATGAAACAGGTTTTTTAATTTAAAAAAATATTTAGAAAATGATGGTGGAAAACGATTAAATTCGTGAAACCATGCACGTAGCCAGAGGGGGGGGGGGGCAAGGGGCCCGGTCCTCCCTGAATTTTTTTTTACTCGTTGAAAAAAAAAAAATTTCTGCGAAAAATTTTGTTTCTATGGGCGCTACGGTATGGAATTTTGGGCCCCCCCGAAAAAAATTTCTGGCTACGGGCCTACGTGAAACTGATAGTTAAATTAACAAATTTGATGAGTTATGTTCTTCCATTATTTAATTAGCATTACTAATTGATATTAATAATTTGATGTTAAAGAAATTAATTGTAATTTGAAGAAAAAAATTACAATTTAATAAACAAAAATAATATTTTCTAAAAATAATGGAAAAATGATAAAAGAAATTGAAAATTAATTAAT
This sequence comes from Ganaspis brasiliensis, assembly GCA_037103525.1. Classification (NCBI taxonomy): domain Eukaryota; kingdom Metazoa; phylum Arthropoda; class Insecta; order Hymenoptera; family Figitidae; genus Ganaspis; species Ganaspis brasiliensis. The sequence continues at coordinate 4,751,015 of JAZKLR010000294.1, forward strand.
ATATAATGAACCTAATTTAATATTGAAGAAAATAATTAAATCTAAAAAAGTTTTATTTGAAAAACTTAAAGAAAATAATTGAAATATGCGAAAATTGAATTTAAAAATTAGGGGAACAATTTATAAATAATGAAAATAATTAGAAATTGAAGAACATTTGAGAAAAATAATAAAAATATTTTAAAATTGTAGCAAATAATTGAAATCATAATAGAAAGGAATTGTTAAAAATTGAAGACATTTTTGAATTTTTTAAAATTTATTATTGTCGAACGGGTCTATTATGGTACACGAACCCCATTTTTTTGTATTCTATGCTTCACCAAAATTCAGAATTTTATAAAAAAAATTTTTCAACAATTGTGATGTTGTTTACATCTTTCTGAAAATTTTCTGTAAGTTTTTCTATAAAAAAACAATTTTTCTTTGAGTTATAAGAACTCAAAGTTTGTATTATAATAACTTCGCAATCGAGACTATTATGGTACAAAATTTATTATTGTTTATAAATTGAAGTATCTAAACACTTTATTTTTTGCATTAAACTATCTTTTACTAGATATACCAAAGACAAATTTTTTAAAAATAGCCAAATAGTAATTATTATTATAGAAATTATTTATGAAAATAGAAAGTTAAAGAATGAAATTTCTCAAAATTTGTATTTTATGTTATTTTAATAATTAAATGACTTTATAAGGTCCGTAATAACTTTTTTGAGCAATTTTATATCAGGCAATGTTTAATTGAAAAATGTTATTAAATTTTAAAACTTGACAAAAATAATTAAAATATGATACAAACAATGATAAGTTGTAAAAACTGAATGACATTTAAGTGTGATAATTGAAAAAACTACAGAACTTTTTTTAAATACAGAAAAAAATAATTAAAATTTGAAAAAAACACATGAAGATCTTAGAAATCAATTTAAAAAAAAAAGAAAAAAAAAGAACTAAAAATTGGAGAAAAGAATTGAAGAAATAAGATTAGTAATTGAAATTTACAATAATTAATAAACAAATTTTGAAATTATGAAAACAAATGAAAATAATTAAGAATTGAAGAAAACAATTGAAATTTTAGAAAAATTCTTAAAAATCTTAGAAAATAATTTTAGAAAATGAGAATAATAGTTAACGATCGAGGAAAATAATTGAAAAATGATAAAATTAATTAAAAATTGCAAAAAATTATTGAAATATGCTGAAAATAATTTAAGACTAAGAAAGAAAATTAAATTATGATGAAAATAATTTAAATATGAAAAATTGAAAACATTCAATGAAATTTGAAAGAAATAACTGAAAAAATCATAGAATATATGTTTAAAAAAAAATAATAATTACAAAGTTACCTAACAAATTTTCATTAAAGAGCTAATAATTAAAAAATCGCAGAAATAACGAAAATTGATTAAAATAATTGCAATATCGGATAAATAATTGAAATTTTTAAAAGTAATGCCAAAATATTGAATATAATTATAAATTGATGAAAATCAAGAAAAATTTCAGAGTTTACTTTTAAGCAAAAGAAAATAATTAAAAAAATATTATTTAATGGAAAATTGATGCCAATAATCTAAATTTGAGATAATAACTGTAAATTTAGGATATTAATTCCATGTGTATATATGTTTGAAACTTCTTTAAAAACCATAATAAATTTTTAAAGCACTTTTTGAACTGAGACTAACTTTACTTCAGTTTTTGAAACGTGGACAGAAAAAGATGAATAAATATTAATACTAACTAACTTCACTTCAGACTTTAAAACGTGGACAGAAAAAGATGAATAAATATAAATACTAACTAACTTCAGGAGTTTACGGAAATTATTATTATTTAATTATAAAATTCAATTTCAAAAATGTAAATTCATAAAAAGTACCATATTTCTACAAATCGTATCTTTTTTCTGGGATTTTTTAAAAGATTCAAACTTTACACATATTTAAGTTTGTACAAAATATACACTATATTAAAATTTCACGATGGTATTTTGCTTAATTTCTGAAATATTTAAGTTTGAAATTTTATTGTAAAAGAGGTTAAATTTAAAAATTTTTGTAAATCTCTGGAGTTGGTTGATTTGGCAATAATCGATTTTATTTAAATTTATAATTAACATTAATTAGCAGGTTAGTTATAAAATAAATATAATTTTTTCCTACCATTATAATAATTGCATAGAAATATTTATTTAATATATTATGTATAAAAAAATCTATAAGATATAAAAAAATGGAAAAATATTTCACTAGTGATCTTCAATTTTTTTGAATGTATATTAAGAAAAATAGTCGTTAAAAAGGTTAAATGTGAATATTTTATTAAATGAAATATGTAAATAAATAAAAGTGCTTCATAGGTGTCTGTTGCAATAAAAAGTGCGACAAAAAGTAGCTTTTCTCTATTTAGCAATTAACAGAAAATTGTCAATTTTTATTACAATTAAGAATATAATGTGCAAATATTAGTAATATTTGCAACTATAATATCAATAGTTATTTGAAATGTTTTTCCCATTATTTTGTACTTATACATATATTAAATAAATATTTCTATACAAATATTCTAATGATTGGTAAAACTTATATTTATTTTATAACTAACCTGCTAATTAATGTTAATTATAAATTTAAATAAAATCGATTATTGCCAAATCAACCAACTTCAGAGATTTACAAAAATTTTTAAACTTAACCTCTTTTACAATAAATTTAAAACTTAAATATTTCAGAAATTAAGCAAAATACCCTCGTGAAAATTTAATATAGTGTATATTTTGTACAAACTTAAATATGTGTAAAGTTTGAATCTTTTAAAAAATCCCAGAAAAAAGATATGATTTGTAGAAATATGGTACTTTTTATGAATTTAAAATTTTGAAATTGAATTTTATAATAATTAAAATAAATTTTTAAATCATTCTTCGTAGATAAGGAAAGTTAATGTATGGATTTTTAATTTATGTAAGTATATCCAAGTTTTCTATTAAATATTTTTATAAAAAATATATTGTTAAATAAGACAAAAATTGACAGTTTTTAGATCAATTTTAAATTGATTTTTCTTATTATAATTAGGCTTTATACACAAAATAGATTATCAAAAAAGAATCGTCAGAATATATATTACCATTCCTTTTTAACAAAATTTTATTTAGGCCAACATTTATTCATTATAAAAAGTTTGAAATATGGACTAAAAACGTCATTTTAACCTGACTCTGTCGTCTTCAATTACGATTTTTGAATAAATAAGACAATATTTAACAAAACCTTTATTAAAAATGAATTCTACGGTGTTTAATAATGATTTATATATAAAATAAATTTATTTTTGAGATATGGCAGCAACACCTCTCAGACGAAAGTCGGTGGATTTATATATCACCTGGAGTTGCAAAATTCTCGGTAATTTAAAATCTGGTTATATTCTCGAGAATATAACCGAGAATATTCTCCTTCCGGAGAATTTATGAGAATTTTTTATGTTTGAGTGAGCTCCACTGTTTTGAAACATAAAATATTTATTAAAATAAAAATGGATAAATAACAAAATAATTATCATGACTAATTAACTGTAAGTCAATGAAGTGTAAAAATTATTATTAAATATAACAATTTTAAGTTTAAAATGAAAGAAAATAATTAAAATTTAAGAAAAATACTTCAACAAAATTTTAGAAATAAATTTAAAAAAATTAGAGTAATGAAAAGTTGGAGAAAACAATTGAAAATTAAAAAAAATGATTGAAATTAGGATAAATAATTAAAAATTTAGAAAATTAATTCAGAAAATGATTAAAATGATTAAAACTTTAAGAAAGTTCTGAAGAAATAATTTAAATAATTTGAAATTTAAGAAAATAATTAAAATCTAAGAAAATAGGTACTTAAAAATCTTAAAAAAATAAATTTACAAAAGGAGAATAACAACTAAGAATTTAAGGAAATAATTGAAAAATAATACAAATAATTTAAAATTGGAAAAAATAATTGAAATATGATGAAAATAATTTAAAAAAATTTTAAATAATTGAAACATGATGAAAATTATTAAAATTTCAGATCAAAATATAATTGAAATTTTGGAAAATTATGCCAAAAGAATAAAAATAATTAGATATTAAAAAAAAAAAAAATTAGAAAAATTACAGGATTTACTTTTAAGGAAAAGAAAATAATTGAAAAATCGTTTAAAAAATTAAAAATTGAAGACAATAATAGAAATTTGAGTTAACAACTAAAAATTTAGGAATTAGAAATTTAAGAAACTAATTGAAATATAAAATAAAATAATGATAAGTTGAAGAAAATAAATTAAATTGAAAATAAATATTTGATAAAAATGCAGAATTTTTTTTTTTATAAACAATAATAATTAAAATTTGAGAAAAATACTTAAAAATCTGAGAAATTAATTGAAAAAAAATAAGAATAATTAAAGAAATGAATAAAAGAATTGAAGAGAGCTAAAAATAGTTGAAATTTAAGATAATTAATAACAAAATTTAAAAATTATGAAAACAAATGAAAATATTTAAAAATTGAAGAATATAATTGAAATTTGAGAAAAATGATTAAAGTCTTTTAAAATAATTTTACATAATGAGAATAATAATTACAAATTGAGGGAAATAATTGATATATGATGAAAATAATTAAAATTTTAGAAAATTAATTTAGAAATAATGAAAATGATTAAAAATTGAAGAAAATAATAAATAAATTATATAACTATTAAAAGTAAAGAAGATTATTAAAATTTAATAAAATAATTTTAAAAATTACAAACTATATTTTAAATAAAGGAAATGTTAAGAAACTTTTAGAAAAATACTTAAAACTTTTTTAGAAGTTTCTTGAAAAAAAAAAGAGAATAATGAAAAATTAGAGAAAATAAATGAAAGATAAACATAATTAGATTTGAAGACAATGCAAAAATATAGAATATACATAAATTATAAGAAAATCATAGATACATATAATTGAAAATTTAATAAAGTAATGCAAATGTCAGACAAATAATGAAAAACTTTTTGGAAATTATGAACAAGAACGTAAGGAATTAAAAATTAAAAAAATAATTAAAAAATAATACTATTAATTGAGAATTAAAATAATTAATTGAAATATCAGATAAATAGTTTAACATTTTTGAAATTATGACAAAATTGAAAATAATTAAAATGTGAAGAAAAAAGTGGGATATTTGAGAAAAATATTTAACAATCTTGGAAAATAATTTTAAAAAATATGAATAATTTAAAATTGAGAAAACTAATTGAAATACATATGATCAAAGCAATAACAAATTGAAAAAATCAATGAAATTTGGTATAAATAATTGAAAAAATTGCAGAATTTTTTTTAAATAAATAAAAATAATTGAAATTTGAGAAAAATACTTGGAAATCTCAGAATTTAATTAAAAAAATTGATAATAAGTTAAAGTTTAAGAAAAGAATTGACGGAAGATAAAAAGGATTTAAATTTAAAATAAATGATAATTTTTTTTTAAATTGTGAAAACAAATGAGAGAATTGAAAATTAAGTAAAATAATTGAGATTTGAGAAAAATACTTGAAAATTTCAAAAGACAATTTTAAAAAATGATAAAAATAATTTAAAATTGAAAAAAAAATTGAAATATGATGAAAATAATTAAAAATTTAGGATATTATTTCAGAAATAATGAAAATGATTAAAAATTAAAGAAAATAATGAAAAAATAATATAAATTAATTTAAAATTGAAGAAAATAATTAAAATTTAAAAAAATTTAATTTAATCTTAATGCTTAGGCACGAAAGGGCCTAAAATAATAAATAATTGAAAAAAATAAAAATAATTAAAAATTGAAGAAGATAATTGAGAAATGATTTCAAAATTTGTAGCTTGAAGAAAATAATTGATATATGATAAAAACAATGATAAGTTGAAAAAATCAATGAAATTTGATATAAATAATTTTAAAAATTCTATAATTTTTTTTAAATAAATAAAAATAATTGAAATTTGAGAAAAAGACTTGAAAATTTGAGACATTAGTTGAAGAAAATAAGAATAGTTAAAAATTGAAAAAATAATTGAAGAAGGCTAAAAATAATTAGAAATTGAAAAAATAATTGAAATATGATGAAAATAATTAAAATTTCAGATTAATAATTGAAATTTTTGAAAATTTTGCCAAAGGAATGAAAACAGTTATAAATTGGAGAAAATAATTGAAAAATCGTTTAAAAAGTTGAAAATTAAAGACAATAATCTAAATTTGAGATAACTGAAAATTTAGGAAATTAATTGAAAAATAATTAAAATAAATTATTATATATACTTCTTACTAGTAACATTGAAATTCAAATCATTACTAATAAGAATAACACTAGAGATTCTATTTTTGCACTATTGATCGAGAAAATATGGCTTAATTTGATAAATAAATAAAAAAGTTAAATTCTTATAAATTCCCGATTAGAATTTTGGTCGGTTATATTCTCGTTCTCATTACCGTTCTCCAGGTAATATTACTTCTTCGCAACTCTAATATCACCCATCTATTATAACAAACTTTCAAGTGCGGACAGAATGAATGAATGAATGAAAGAAACTTGTTTGTAATTCATTTATCCATATTCTTTTTAAAAAATTTATTTTTTGTCTGTAATTTTGCCATAAGAAATTCCACAAGGCGACTTTTTTGCGTTATTGATTTTGGTATTATTGAGAACTACTGATACTGCCAGAGCTTTGGTTTCCTAAAACCTGGGGCGGAGAAGGATTAATACGTCATGAAACAATTAAGCAAGGGTAATTTTGACCTGTGGTATCCTCACGAACCTTCAGTCATCAGTTTCAAACGATTCGTTCACTTGAAAGGTTCAAAATTTGCAAGTGACAAGTCACGCAGTTAAAATTCAAAAACAAAATTGAAGTGTTCAACGTAATTTTCTTTACGAATTCTGTAAGTCCTTTTATTTTAAAATGTGCTTTGTTATTTATTTCGAAACTTGAATTAGTTCACAGAACACTTACTTGATTTTCAGTCTTCTTTTTACGTTTTTCTTTAATTTTTTTAATTTTATTATTTATTTTTTACCTGTTGAAATATTTTAAGTTTCAAACTCATGGAGCGATTTTTCGCCGCGATGTATTGCGAAAGAAAAAGACAGAAGTATGCCTTGTCTTTTTTTTCGCATTATATCACGGCGAATAATCGCGCCATGGAATTTTATTTAAATAAAAGGTAATTAATAATTAAAATTAATAATTTTTAACTAGTTAATTTTTTTAATTTTGAAGTAAAAAGTATGAGGAACACGAAGATTAAAAGTTCCAGAAATTTGCCAATACGTGTGTGTGTGTGTAGATGGATGTTCTTTTTTTTTGTAAACACGATAACTCGAGAACAGTTGAACGGATTTAAATAAAATTTAGTATGCTCATTTTTACTACTAAAATCTGAAATTAGACACAAGGGTTTTTAAAAATAACCATTAAAAAAATGGTTATTGAATTTTGATCTTGTGGAAAATTCGTTTTTAAAAAAAAAATTTAACTTATAAATTTAAGTTAATATCTTAAAAAGTCGTCAGAATAAATTGATGGACGTATATAAAGTTTATATTTTGTCAAAGTTTTGAAGAATAATGCGCAATTTTCAAATTTTTTGAAAATTAAATTATTTATCAATCTTTTTGCTGACGTGGAAACAAAAAGTTCATAAAATGAATATACCTCTCGGCTTGTTTTGATTTACTATTATATATTAGCAAAACTTCTGGAAATTTTAAAAATAGTAAAAATTGTAAAATATTCAAAAACTTTTCAATAATTATTAAAATGTATAATTTAAGATCTAATATTTTGCTATTAAAAAAGAAAATTACCACCCTTGAACAACTATATATCTGGAAATAATTCATAGTCCTAAATTATTAAATTAGATGACAAATTGGCACCACAAAATAAAGTTTTAAAATTAAATAAATTTATTTTTCCATTAAAATGAAAACTATGGGAATAGATATGTCTCTAAAAATATTTGTCTTGCAAACTGTGAAGTGTGTACCAAATTCATAAACTTATTATTTAAAATGTTTTTAAGTAACATAGATTTAAAAATGTTTTAGAGTCAAACCACTTTCGACCAAAGGTAAATGCTGACATATTTTCAAAAATATATTATTAATATCTTATTACTAAATATATTGTTTGTATTATTGAAGTATCAAAATTCAAGTTGTTTTAGCTAAATATTTTATTATTCAGCCGTAAATTGTAATTAAAGGAGCAAGTGTCAAGAAAAAATTATAATGCATGTTTTACATGTTTTTAATTCATAAAAAAACATTTAATTCCTGTGTTATAATGAAAATACGTTTAATTAGTATCCAAATATTTATTTTTATTATTATAATTTCATATCTATAAAATTATAAAATCTACAACATATTAAATTTTCGCAAAAGTAAGTTGTTCAGTTTATAAATTATTTAAGTTTTAGATTTATTGAGAAAAAGGTTATATTATTTATATTTTAAAATACACTCTGAAGTTTGACAATCGATTATTGATTTTAAACTTTTATTTATATTTTGTCAGTTTATATAACGACTAAATTAACCTATTAATCAAAACATTAATTAACTTAATTTTAAATATATTATACTTCGTTGATATGCGTTGTATTTTGTGCAATGAGAATTGCGAGAAAATAAAACAACACTTTTTTCAACTTTTCGAGCAATTGTCAGAAAATTATAAAGTTCTTTTGAAATTATGGTTAAATTGTTCTAATTGTTTATTATTTATAATTTATATAATAATACATATAGTACATATTTAAAAACTTGTACTTTATTTTTGATTTTATTTAAATTCATAATTATTTTCATTAATAATTGTTAAGGTTTATTAAATTATTAAATTATTATTATTAAATAAAAAAAGCGTTTAACATAAAAAAATAAATTTTGAATTTTTTTCTGCTATTTATGCTTGACCGCAGTTTTTTCTGTTATCCTTTATTTTATTAATAAAAGTAGAATTTCGTAAATAAAAATAAATTTTTAACATTGTTCTATTTTAGAGTAAGTAACAATAAACTTTCTTAAGTTGATACTCGAAGAAAGCAATCAATTTTCTAATTGATTTATTTTTTCACTTAGTTTTTCATTTTCATTATAGAATCTATTTTCATACATAGTTTTTAGCATAAGGTACATATAAGTGCTTACAAGTAATTTGTTTAAGAAAATACCAAAATTATAAATATTTTGTCCTGACCACCATGAATTTTCATTTCAGACCCTTCAACTTGAAGAATTTTTATTAACTTTTATGATATGGATAAAAAAAAATTTGACAATTACTTTCACCAATTTGTATGCAACACGGAGAATCACCCAAATAATAATTTTGAATTTAAAATCAATAACCGTTTGTTAAATTTCAGAGTGTATTTTAAAATATAAAAAATAAACCTTTTTTCATTAAATTTTAAACTCAAATAATTCATAAACTGAACAATTTACCTTTGTGGTTAAATTTAAAATTTCAAAATGAATTATTCAATAACAAAATAAGTATTCTTCTTCTTTCGAGTTAAAACACGATTAAAGTGCACACATAAATAATTCTGCCAATTTTTGTTAATATTTGTTACGTAGATTTCTAAAAAATAGACTTTTAAAAATGACAAAAATTGACAGATTTTTTATCAATTTTAAGTTAATTTTATTACTATTATTTTTCCTTTTACTCATTTTTGAATTATTTTCTTTAACATTGAATTATTTTCTTCATTTTTAAATTTTTCATTTAATTATCAATTATTTTCTTCACAATTCAATTTAATTCTTTAATTTACAATTTATTTCCTCCATTTTTAGGGTTCCGGACATGAACTGTCAAAATGGAACCCTTATGTTTTTACTCGTTTGTCCGTCGCACAGAACCATTACCCCCCCCCATCCCCCCTAGCAGACAAACTATTTGAGATAGAGTTGAAATTTGGTACACATATGTATTTTCACGTGTAGATTACAGAAAAAATACACTAGAACCTCGATTTAGCGGTTCTCGATTTAGCGGTCGCTACCAGAAACCACGCCTATTTTAAGTAACGTAATGTCGAAAACAGTGCCCCGATTATTACTTTTATATTTCCCGGAAAAAAAAAACAAAAACTAGTGATGACAGTTTACAAACTGTCTCTGTATTTTTTTTTAGAAGTGTAACCTTCATTATGGAAGACATAGAAAATAAAAAAGTAAAAAGGGTTATAAAAAACACAATGTGCTGAATTTTAATTTAAAATGAAAAAGTCTATAAAATCAAGCAGTTTTACAATAATAGAAAATGCTGTTTAAACATGGTTTTACCGAAGAAGAGAATGTGGTGATGTAATAACTGGATTAATTTTACAATTCAAAGCTATGGAGTTTTGTGAAAATTTTAAGCTCAATAAATATTTAGAAAAGTTAAATCGACCACTATTTTCTGTAAGTTGATTATTTTATTTCATAAGATTTTTAAATTTCTATATTGCAGTTTGTGAACAATTTTGTCTTCCACGATCATAACCTTAAGTTTTCACTCGAAAATAGTTGATTTGATAATGTTAATTTTGATAATTTTGCCTAAAGAATAAAAATTATTTTTTATTTATAAAATGCTAAAAGTTATAACATTTTATGATTTAAATGATTTATATTAGAGCAATGATAGTTTTACATAAATATGAAGGGCACCGCACCTTTTCATGTTCATCCCTGCACCAATGAAAACTTCGCATTTAGCGGTCTACCCCCGAGTCGACCGCTAAATCGAGGTTCTAGTGTATAGCGAACATGATTGAACGTTATGTTCATAGCATTGTCAAAGAAATAACAAGATTTTTTCCAAAAAAGCATTTAAATACCTATTTATCCCCCCCCCCTCTTATCTCCCAAACTATTTGACCTAAAGTGTTGAAATTTGGTAAACATATGTATTTTCGTGAGTAGTTTACAAGAAAAATATAGAGAACGTGATTGGAGGTGATGGTCATAGCGTTGTCAAGGAAAAACTTTTTTTTCAAAAAAACGTGCCCTCCTCTCCTTATCTTCCAAAATATTTGATCAAGGAATTTAAAATTTGGTATGCTTGGATATTTTTACGTGAAGATTACATTAAAAATATAGCGAACGTTGCTGGCCTTAGTTTTCAAAAGTTATTAATGAAACATTGAAAAATGACAAAATACCCCTATGCTAGCCCTGATTAAAATGACGGATAGAAATCGGACACAAAAACCAGATTACATTTCGGATAAGATCGTACAGAAGTCGGATTAATAACGTATAACTTTCGGATTAAAAACGTATAACTTTCGGATAAAAACGTATGATGACGGTTGAAACCGGATGACGAACGTTTAATTGGAATTTCGATTTTCTCCAACGCATACGATTCGTACACAACCGTATAAAAAACGTTTCTAAACTAATTTAAAAAAACAATTTCAATTATGTTTGACAGATTAAGGTCGGATGGTAACGAACAGAAAACGGATAGAAACCGGATATGTATATCCGGTTCTGTCCGAAAAGTAATCCGGTTTTTGTGTCGGTTTCTATCCGACATTCTAAGCAGGGAGAGCTCAGTCTATTTATCCTGAAAGGCTGGGAATTGTCAGAAATGTGTAATTTTATGAAAATTTTTTTAAAAAACCATAAAAATTGTGGTTTGAATCTATTATTATCGCATTTTTTTTAAAAAAAACTTGAATTTACAAAAAAAACTTTCTTTTTCCTAAACAGCTATAATATTTCACAGTTTCAGATTATTTTTTTATACAAAATGTATATTTCTATGTTTAATTTTTGAAATATTTGAAATATTTTAATTTAATTATGAATCATTCACATATCACGTGATACAAATTTTAGCTAATTTGAATCCCCTCCCCCCTCCTCGTGATACTTTTTCTATTGCTAAAAAATTTAATTTCCATGGACCGTGATACTTTACCTACCCCCCTCCCAACCCTAAAGATATCACGTGATATGTGTACGACCCCTTAATAATTATTTTAATATTTTAAATATTACTTTAAAAGTTTAAAAATAAAAAACAAACAAACAATTTTTTTCTTTCATTAAAATTAAAAATTATATAAAAAAGTTCAGTCTATTTGCTTTGAAGACTTCTATCTTTTTAAAATGCATATTTTTATACTTCTAAATTTTAATAAATGGGTCTTTACATGTTGAAAAAAGGAAATCTTTAAGTGGTCCTTCACTTTTAGTTCTATTCAGGAAAATTATAGTTCTATACTAGAGGTAATTCGACCACAAAGGATTTTTCAAAATATTGAAAATTGTGAGAGTTATAGCATTTTGAATTTTGATAGTACTTATTTTTCATTTATCGATAACTTTATTATTATAAAACCGATTTTAATAAATCCAACGCCAATTATCAGGGAATACTGTGTATTTTATGTTAATTGTAGACCGAAAATCAAATTTTTTAATTTGGACCAGAAAAAAGTGAAAATAAAAATTTATATGCATTTTTGATCAATTTGGACCCTTTTTACTTTATTTATTAAAACACAATATTATTTCTTATTCTTTCATCTTTAGTTTAAAAAGAAGAAAATCTTGAAGACTTGATTAGATCCTGAGGTATCAGCATTTGTAGAAAATTAAATTCCTTTAATTTCTAAAGAAACAGTGTTGAAGTTTGCATCAAATTCATTTGTTTTTTATTGAAATCTTTTTTGACTCTATATTTCTCTTTATTTCTATCTATATATTTATTATGTTCAATTAACATAAAATACACTGTATTCCCTGATAAATGGCTTTGGATTTTTTAAAATCGGTTTAATAATACTAAAGTTATAGATAAATGAAAAATAAGTATTATCAAAATTCAAACTGCTATGACTCTCACAATTTTCAATATTTTGAAAAATCCTTTGTGGTCGAATGACCTCTAGTATAGAACTATAATTTTTCTGAATAGAACTAACATTGAAGGACCACTTGAAGATTTACTTTTTTTGACACGTATAGACCCTAAAAATAAAAAAAATTATTAAATTACAATTTATTATTAGATTTTTTTTCGAAATATTGAAAATTTTCCCAAAAAAAGTTTCCTTCTCCATTTTACAGCTAAAGCTTGTTTTCGTTTAAAATGTATATTTTAATGTTTGAATTCTGTTAAACACTTAGAAAACATGATTAGAATTATTAATTCATTAATCTTCAAGCCTTAATATTTTCTCCAATTATTATTCTTGTCATTTTTCAATTATTTTTTTGAATTATTAATCATTTTCCATTTATTGACAATTATTTCCTACAATTTTTTCAATTATACTCTAAAATATAATAATTATTCTTTAAATTTTTAAATCCTTTGTTTTGTTGATTAATTATTAATCTAGTCATTTTTCCAATTCTCTTTTACTTGTAATATTTTCGTAATTTTTCAGATCTTTTCTTCAATTTTTCATTTATTCTCATCATTTTTCAATTATTTTTTTCAACTATTAATTTTTTCCTCAATTTAAAATTTTTCTTTACAATTTTTTAAATTTACAATTATTCTTCTAAAGTTTTATAATTATTTTTAAACTTTTAAAATTATTTTGTTCTCTTGTTAATTATTCTCGAGAGTTTCCTAACTTTTTTCAATTGTCAATTATTTTCTTAAAATGTTAATTTCATTCTTTAATCTATAATTTATTTCTTCAATTTTTAATTATTTTCTTCACTTCACAATTATTATTTTGAATTTGAAATTCCAGTCTTTAATTTTAAATTCTTTTAGTCAATATTCAATAATCCTCATATTTTTTCAAGTATCAATTATTTTTCAAATTTGAACGTAATTCATAAATTTTTAATTTATTTCGTCATGTTTTTATTATTATCTTCAAATTTAAATTCCATTCATCAGTTTTCAATTATTTTCTTTTATATTCCATAATTCTCAGTTTTCTTAATAACTTTTTTTAAGTTTTAATTATATTCTTCAAATTTTTAATTCCATTCTTCAATTTTCATTTTTTTTTCAATTTTCAAACCAGTTATTCAATTTGTAATTATTATTTACAGCAGATATTCCCATAAATTTCTTAATTTAAAATTTCTTTAATTTTTTAAATTATCTTTTTCAGTTGTCTATTAATCTAATCATTCTTTGAATTTTGTTTTTAATTGTCAATTTTTCTTGTAATTTTTCAGATATTTTCTTTAATTTTTTAATTTTTCCTATCATTTTTCAATTATTTCTTACAAGTATTTATAATTCTCTTCAGTTTTCAATTGTTTTCCGAAATTTTTCAACTATTTCTTACAATTTTTTCAATTTTCAGTTATTTTTTTAAAATATTAAAAATTATTCTTTAATTTTTTCAATTTGTTTGTTTAGTTGTGTATTAATCAAGCCATTTTTTGAATTTTGTTTTCAATTGTTTATTATTTTCGTCATTTTTCAGATATTTTCTTCAACTTTGTAATTATTCTCGTAATTTTTATTATTTACTGCACTTGTAAAAATTTGTCGTTTTAAATGACTAACAACAATGCAAAATGGGCGCGTGTTAATGTTGCTATAATAATATTAGCGAATCAAATTTAATGATTTTAAAATTATTCAAATTATGATCACTTTTAATTAGTTTATTATATTAATTTAGTTTTTTATATTTTACAGAAACATTACTTGAAAATGGAATCGAAAATGAATCTTAAAACAAATATTGAAAAAATTTTCAAATGGAACGCAAAGGAGCTCTTGGCCAGCGGATCAAAAGGATTATGTTCGGCACTTGATTTTCTCCCCGGTATCAAAATACGCATGATCCTGAAAAAAGTGTGCGCAAAAAGTTGTAATGAATTTCATGACGATTTTCCAGAAAACCTTTACCACAAGGATCATTATCTGGCAATGGTATCGGTTGAACTTAATTATAAAATTGTGCAATCTTTTCCACAGAAAAATAAAATCTCCAATTTATCTGTTCATATTACCGATGCTTCCGAGCAAATCCTTGCTATCGAGAAAAAATGTTATTCCGTATTTAACGAAAAAAAAAAGGAAAGCTGGTTCTGCTGTGTCAGACCCCGAATTCAAAGAATCACGACTCCAATGTGTTCAATCAAAGAGGTGGACACCCTATTTGACGAAGACGTTATAGTTTGCACAATAAAAAACGTTTCGTTAGACTGGTCAGAAAAGTCACTTCTAATGAATAAATATTTCTCTCAATCTTTTAAATCTCTTTTAAATAATAAAATGCTTAGTGATGTTACTCTTAAAGTAAATGATGTATTAGAAATCCCAGCGCACAAAATGATTTTATACGCAAGAAGCAGGTATTTTGAAAAAATGTTTTCTTTTGAAAATGAAGAATGTGACACTAAGGAAATAAAAATCGATTTTGCATATGAACCTTTCCAAGAAGTTCTAAGATATATTTACGAGCAGGAGGTAGAAAAATTAGATTCTTTAGGAATTGAAATTTTTAAAATTGCAAACTACTATCAAATCGATGATTTGCAGGTTACATGTGAGGATTTTTTTAAAACAAATTTGAAGGAGAAAAATAATTTATTTGAAATTTTAAAATTATCTGATGATTTCCAAGTATTAGATTTAAAGCAGTATTGTATTGATTTTTTTATTAAAAATTATGATGTTTCAGGAAGTACTGATTTACTAGAATTGATAAAAACCAATCCTAATTTAGGGGTTGAATTGATTGAGAGATCTTTGTTCAGTAAAATGAAAATGTGAAAAATGTAAAAATTTGTCGTAAAAATATTGTTATGTTTTGTTAGAAAATAAAATATTATGTGTGAATGCGTTAATAAAAGTATGTTTGTGAAAACTGTGTCTTATTTTGAATTCACTGTGTTTACATTATTTACATCGAATCACCTCTATTTACATCCTAACACATTTTTCAATAATCATATTTTATTATAAAGTACTTTATAGGTTATTTACAAGTTATATTGTTAATTAAATTTAGAATCGATTAAAATCGAAATTAATAGATGTTTTTAAGAATAAAAATCAGGATTGATGGATTGAATCGTTTGAAATTAAAATCGAATAAATTTATGTCAAGGGAAATCTAAATAGAATGAATTTTGAAGACGTTGAATTGTTGATTGATAACCGTTTAAATTATAAAAATACCTTTAGGCTGATTTCAATTGATGAAGTTTTAAATTATTTGGATATATTGAATTTATACTCGAACTCAAAACAAAATAAATATATAGGTAGGAATAGATATAGTTAGTAAAATGCACAAAAAATTGTCACTGAAAATTTATAAAATTCCAAAGAAATATAAACAAAATTTAGATAATAAAACATCCTTTAGAGCCGAAAAGGTGCAGATAGTCGCTTATAAATACCAAAATTTAATTAATTTAGAAAAAATGTTATCTAAAAATTAAATAAATCTTGAAAAAAATTAAAGTCATGAAATTTCAAAATAAAAAAAAATGAAATAACTACATAATAAAAAGACAAAATGGAAAAAACCAGTGTGGCTCCTTTTTTTTATGACATTCAATTCCAGTCTATTTCCCGATTTTTCCCGGTCACAAATTTTCGACCAATTAACACAGTTTTTTTTTAATTTTGCGAAATTCTTATTTATATTAAAAATAGAACTATATACTTAAATTTAAAATTTAAGAATTCTTTTAATTTTTAAACATTAGGTATTAAATTTAAACAAAATAGTTGAAAAATTAAAGGAATAACTGTTGGAAATAATTGTAAATTGAACAACTAAATTGAAAATCGAAAAAGATAATTCAGATTGAAGAAAATAATAAAAAATTGAGGAAACCAGTTAAAAATTAAAGAAATAAATTGAAAAATTAAATTAAAATTTGAAACAATAATTGATAATTGAAAACAAAATTACAAAATGACGAAAATAATTGTTTGAGACAAAATTCTAAAAAGGACTCGATTAATACTCAATAGGGTGGTCCAAAAATGTACCTACAGTAAAAACAATTTTTTGAAATGTTTTGCTCCTGCCCTCAAAAAGTTACCAAATCGAAAAAAATACCCCTATTTGTTTTTTTTTAAATCGGACAATATTTAGGGGTGGCTCAAACCTCTAGAAATTTCCCATTGATTTTACATGGGAAAAATGCACTTTTTCGTAAATTCGCTACAAAATCCTCAAAAATCACTAAAAACATTAATACAACGAACCACATCTTGAAAAGTCCTCAAACAACACTATTCCATAATTTATTTAATAATTAATAAATATTAACTTTTTTTTACATTACCAATACCTTTAAGAAACAATTTCAAAAAATAAACATAATAAAATAAAAATAAAAGAATAAGAAAACTATTTTACGCTAAAACTGGTTATGAATTCAATTTTAACCAGTATTTGTCATAATTTTAATGTTTAATTCTCTGTATTTTCATGACTACAGGCTTCAAGTTCAATTTTAAATAAAATTAATTTTTCAATTAATTTGGTAAGTATAATTGAAATTATTATGAATACAATATCTGAAAATATTTATTTAAAATTTATGGGGCGCATGATTATCCCCCAAAAATCATTATTTAGAATATATATTCTAGAATTTAAACATTCTAACAAATGAAAATTCGAAAGGTTAAATATTCTGAGAAATGGAGTTTTGAGAGGTAAAATATTGCGACAAATGGTAAATCTGATAAATACAGTTTCTAAAAATGCAAAATCAAAACATTTAGTTTTTGAGAAATAAAGTTACGAAAAATTAAATATTCAAAGAAACGGTAACTCTGATGAGTAGAATATCTGACAAATTCATATTGGTCATATTTGATTTGAAAAAATAAATTTCGGGAAATTAAATATATGGACAAATTGTAAATCTGATAAATACAATTTCTGCCAATTGCATTTTCGGAAAGGTGAATATTCTGATAAATAGAGTTTTGGCTTTTTAATTATTCGGACAAAAAGTAAGTCTGCTTAATACCATTTCTGGAAAATGCTTTTTCAGGAAGTTAAGTATTCCGCCATATAAAGTTTCAGGAAGTTAAATATTTTGACAAATGAAATTTCAGGAATTTAAATATTCGAATAAATAAATTTCGGTCTATTGCACATTCTGTCAATTGAGTTTTGGTCAAAATGTCGGCTTCCCCGAGTAGACATTCTGTCACTTGAAGAGTCGGCTAATTATAAAACATCACATTTCTTCGGATGTCTAATACTGCATGTAAAAAATCACAAACCATAAAAAAAACACAAATTTGTGGATAAATCTTAAAAATTTCAATTTTAATATTTTAATCTTTATAAAATTTAAACAATTGGGCTAATACAGATAATCAAAATACCTATACGATTTACAAATTTTTAGTATGAATAGCAAAAAATAGTATCAAATTTTTATATCTTTAAGGCATTATAATTTTAATAAATTCCAAACGTCAATTAACTCATATTCCAATTTGTTCAAACTTTAAAGTTTCAATTAATTCAAATTTAAATGCACATTATTTAATGCAAAATAAGTAAATAATATTAATTATTTTCCATATTCACAATAATCCTTTTTTTAAGTTTTACAATATTTTTAATTCTTCCTTCCTTTCTAATTCAGTTTCTTTATCGAAAATGTTTAATTTTTATCTTATAATTTCCTATTTTTACAAAATTTTAAGATTTTTTCTCCTTTTACATTTGATATTTTTTGTTGTTGTATTTGTCATTTTATTTCAGGATTTTCTTCCATTTTCTTCTTTTTATGCAAATTATTTAATATTATTTTTTACAATTTTGTTATTATAACATTCACTGAACATTTTATTTCGTTGAGTTTCATAATTTTTTTCGAGTAAACCTTGCACAAAACTAAACGATTATTTTAATTTTGTTGCACTTTTGATCCAAATTTATCACAAAAAGTATTGTTAGGGTCGCCCACATTTTCTCCAAAACTCAAGTATCAGAATATCCATTTGACCGAATTTTATTTATCCAAAATTGCATTTATCAGAAATCTTATTTGTCAAAACTTGCATTTATCAGAAATCGCATTTGTCTGAAATCGCACTTATCGGAAGTCTCATTTATCCAAAAGATTATTCTTCATAACCTTCAATTGCGCGAAAGTCCATGTACAAGAAATCTCATTTTCCCAAACTTCCATTATCCCAACATTTCTCTTTCGAAGCGAGTTGCCCATCCCTGGTCTATTCGATGGTTTCGGTAAAACAAAATAGATGTCGCTCCGAATTCCTACTGAACTGCACTCTGTTTTACCGATTAGACCAGGGACGGGCAACTCGCTTCGAAAGAGAAATGTTGGGATAATGGAAGTTTGGGAAAATGAGATTTCTTGTACATGGACTTTCGCACAATTGAAGGTTATGAAGAATAATCTTTTGGATAAATGAGACTTCCGCACTGAGAAAATAAGTTGACTAAATACAACCAATTTTTGATTAAATTTAGCAGAGAGAGGCTGTTGATATAGCACCTGCAAAGCACATAATTGATTTTAGCAGAGCATATGCTCCGGTATCCTAGAAGTTTGATTGTCATCGCCGGTGTTTTGTTTGTTTCGTCCCGAGGAACCCTAACCTAGAAATAAAGCTGCTTGGCTAGAGGCTTATTTTCTCAGTGCGATAAGTGCGATTTCGGACAAATGCGATTTCTGATAAATGCAAGTTTTGACAAATAAGATTTCTGATAAATGCAATTTTGGACAAATTAGATTTTTGATAATTGGAAATATTGACAAATTAGATTTCTGTTAAATGCAATTTCGAACAACTAAGAAGTCTGATAAAATCAATTTTTGATAAATTAGATTTTTGACAAATAAAAATTTGGATAAATGAGGTTTTTGATAATTGATTTTTTTGACAAATGAGATTTCTGATAAATACATTATCAGACTAATGAGACTTCTTATAATAACAATTTTTGAGAAATGCGATTCCTGATTAATGCAATTTTTGACAAATAAGATTATTGATAATTAACATTTTTGATAAAAGAGACTTCTGAAAAATAATATTTCGGATAAATGAGATTTCTGATAAATGCAATATCTGACAAATGAGATTTCTAATAATTGCAATTTCTGAGAAATGAGATTTCTGATAATTGCAATTTTTGATAAATAAGATTACTGATAATTGACATTCCTGACAAATGAGATTTCTAATAATTGCAATTCCTGAGAAATGAGATTTCTGATAAATGCAATTTTCGATCAATAAAATGACTGATAATTGACATTTTTGACAAATGAAATTTCTGATATATAATATTCCGGACAAATGAGATTTCTGTAAAATGCACTTTTGGATAAATGGGTTTTTTGATAATTACAATGTTGGGAAAACTAGATTTCTTATAAATGCTATTTCGGACAGATGAGATTTCTGTTAAATGCTTTGTCTAATAAATTAGGTTTCTGACAAATGCAGTTTCGGACTAATGAGATTTCTGATAAATACAATTTTTGATAAATGAAATTCGTAATAATTAAATTTTTTGAAGAACGAGATTTCTATTAAATGCTATTTCGGACAAATAAGATTTCTGATAAATGAAATTTCGGACATAGGAGATTTTTGATAAATTCAATTTCCAACAAATTAGATTTTTGATAATTGAAAATCCTTACAATTGAGATTACTGATAAATGTAATTTTTAATAAATAAAATTTTTGATAATTCAATTTTTGGACAAACGAGATTTCAGATAAATGCTATTTCGGATAAATTAAATTTTTGATAAATACAATTTTGGATAAATTAGATTTCTGACAATTTACCTTTTGGACAAACGAGATTTCTGGTAAATGCATTTTCATCAAAATTAGATTTCTGATCATTTAAATTTCGGACAAAAGAGATTTCTGATAAATGCTTTTTTGGATAAATAAGATATCTGATAAATGCAATTTTGGATAAATAAAATTCGGTCAAATGGATATTCTGACAATTGAGTTTTGAAGAAAATGTGGGCGACCCTATTGTTATCTACGTTGAATAAACAAGTACATTGTAATAAATATTTAAAAATTTTAAAAACCAATATATTAAGTTTACTAATTGATCTTTAAATGTGTATCTAATTAATTCAAATAAATAAAGCCAAATTTTTATAAATATCTTTTTTCTTTTGCAGGAATTTCTTTCGGGATCTATCTTTTGGAATTTATCTTTCTGAAGTCATGAGTTCTCCAAAATTTGAAAAATTATTGATAAATAGTATTTAGCTTTTCTTTAAAAACTAAAAGATCACAAAATCAACTCTTCTATTTATAAAAAGTCGACCATTTTCAATTTTTTTTTTAGAATCAAGAAAAATCAAGATTAAAATCAGCTTAAGATTTCTTCCATGTTTCACGAAAAAGAACTCACGTTTTTTGCAATTTTCTCATCTAGTAAAATTAGCATGAAAATTAATGGTTTTTTAATAAATTCTCTTTTCAATTATTATGACAACTGAGAAAGCTTATTTATATAAATTTAAGTTAACCGTGTTGATTTTCTTGCAGAATTTAAAATTAAATAAGTAAAATATGTATTAAGAGTACGTAATGGCTGAGGTTGATAGACAAATATTTTCGACCTGCAAATTAGAAAATTTATTTTTCATACCAGATTAAGGTATATTGTGTACGTATTTACGTCCCTCTAGGGTGAAAAATAAACTCTATTTTACCGTTATTATTATTATTCACTTTTTTTTATTATTATTATAAATATAAATTGTTACTAATACTATTTCTTTAATATAAAATCAGGGGCGGCTTTAGGCAAAGTGTTCGGAAGGGTCGATATATGGAATAGATTAGATAGCACCATAGTGCTATCTCTCTCACTCTTATACAAATATAAGATTCTCGGGAGGGGCGGTGGCCCAAATCGCCTCCACGTAAAACCGCCATTGTATAAAATCACAAAGTTCACAAATATTTATAAGAAATTTTATTTACTTGTTAATATTTCATAATTTAGTTTAGAAATATTTTGAAAGCAAATTAAACTCTTGGAAATCTAAATTATGAAAGTATTTATCAAACCTACAATAACAATTTAATTTTAAGATTTTAATAACTTTTTCTTCGAAAAAATTTATAAAACTGAAATCCTTTATTTCCATACCAATAATTTATAGTTTTGAATTGTTGAGCGGCAACAAAATCCTTCTTTATCATATTATAAAGAACTACATGATAAAATCCAATCATATTAAAACATATCATAGCTACATTTGACACATTATTTTTATTAAAAGATGAAAGTAAAAAAAATGACAGCTGATTATAACCAATATAAATATTGGTTATATATATAAAAAAAAAGAAAGAAAATTTTCAAAATTTGACCTTTTTTCTATAATTTTATATAAATGACTTTTTTTCTGTTGGATCAATCATTTCCGAGATAAAAATTCATGAAAAAAGGAATTTTTTTCAAATTTCAATTTTCCAATTGCAAATATCTTCTATAAAAAATTTTTTTTTTCAAAACCCTTTAAGGTACTTATTTAGCACCCCAAGTTTTATAATTTTACGAAGTATAAACAAAATCGGTGATCCACGAGTTCCCTTTCCTACGGAACTGCCCATATCTCAATCTTCAATTATTTTGTTCAATATGCATTTTTTTATCATTTTGCAATTATTTTCTTCATATTTTAATTACTTTAATAATTTTTAAATTAATTTCCTAAATTTTTAGTTATTATCTCCGCAAATTTAGATTATTGTCTTGAATTTTCAATTTTTTAAACGATATTTCAATTATTTTCTTTGTCTTAAAAATATATTCTGTACTTTTTCAATTATATTTCTCTACTTTGATTTCGTCGAGGGATCCCCGAGTTGTTAGTAAACAAACCGAAATCCTCGCTGCCGCAATAATTTCAAAAATGACTCACAGTCTCTTACAGAAAATAACATTCTTTTTTCGTTCATATTAAGCTATTAAGTATCAATATTCTTTGACAGAAATAGGCATAATTTGTTATTAGATGTTATTTTTGATAACTTTTTTCATTGATGATTGTATTTAAATGTGATATGCCTTTATTACCAATGGATAGTTTCCATCTCTCATCAATAGTTAATTTTTTGATTTAATAATTATACTTAGACACCTAACATAAACAATGATGACATATCGTGCGGATTTAATATAAGTAATATAAGACTCGCAACATTTTTAAATTAATTTTTAATTCGTTTAACATTTGTAATTTCTGTAAACAATTTTTTCCCTATTTCCTGATTTAATTAAATATCTCAAAACCTTACAATTTTTTAAATTGTCAAAGGAAAAAAATTTAATTCATTTAATATAATTAATTTCATTTGGATGATTGTTTAAACAACTAAAATTATTTAAAATCAACTTTTCATTACATTTATCTAAAATCATGTGCTTTTTTGACATTTAATTATATTCTGAGGGTCTGAGAATATGCAAATTCGGTAAATTGCGTAGTCGGTGAGTTAAAAGGTCTCACAAATGACAGTTCGGAAAGTTGAATGTTTTGACAAATGCGTGTTCGGTAATTTAAAAATTCGTCCAAATGCAGATTCGGGGATTTAAGAGTTGGTACAAGTGTGAGTTCGGTGACGTCAAAGTTCGGACAAATGCAATTTCAGGAATTTCAAAGTAAGGACAAATGTAAGTTCGGTGATTTTAAAGTTCGGAAAAATGCAAATTCGGTGATTTAAACGTACGGACAAATGCAAGTTCGTGTAAATGAATGTTTCGACAAACGCAAGTTCGGTGATTTTAAAGTTCGGACAAATGCAAATTCAGTGATTTCAACGTTCGGACAAATGCAAGTTTGGGTATTATTATATTCATATTTCATATAAATATATATGCAATATGAAAAGCATGTTTCTGGAAAAAAAGTTATTCTCATTTTTAAATTGAGTTATTGTACCTCAATCTCATAAACGCGGCTTTACATTCTTATTTTTGAAAAACTTGATAAATAATAACAATACTTTATTTAAACAATTGTTATAAATAAATTCTAGTTTGATACTTAACTTTGCTAACATGATATATGAAAAATAGCAAAAATAAACAAAAAACCGCAAGTTTCTAGCTTTATTTTAAAAAAAGTTAATAAATAATCACAATAATTTGTTTGAACAATAGATTTAAATAAATTTCCAGTTTGATGCTTAGTTTACTTTAGTTTCTAAAGTACCTAAGTACTCGACAGATGTCTAGATCATTCCCGGTCAACTATTTCAGAGAACCTCAAATTGTGAAAATTTACTTCTCTGAAATACCTAAGTACTAAACCGATTTCCAGGTCATTTTCTGTCAACTTTCCAAGGAAGTTAACCTCAAAATGTAAAAACTGACTTCTCTGAAGCATTAAAGTATCCCCCTCTGAGTACAACTACTGATACCGCCAGAGCTTTGGTTTCCTAAAACCGTGGCGGAGAAGAATTAATACGTCATGAAACATTAAACAAGGGTAATTTTGACCTTTGGTATCCTCACATTAGTTTCAAACGATTTGTTTACCTACTTGGAAGGTTGAAATTTTGTAAAGTGAGAAGTCACGCAGTTAAAGTGTAAAAAAAATTGAATTATTAAACACAATTTTATTTAAGCATTCGGTAAGTTTTTTTATTTTAAATGTGCTTTATTATTTATTTCGATGTTACTTGCTAAATTTAAATCAGTTGACAGAAAAGTTACTGGAATTTCAGTTTCTTTAAATAATTTTGCTCTCTTATGAAGGAATTTCATCAAATTTACGAAATTTCTAGAATGGTTCGAATTAACATTTTTCTTTCTAAGAAAGTGTCATAGTTTCGAGAAAATGTTAAGTTGTGAATATAACCTCGAAGAACTTTGTCAAATTTACAAAATAAAAAAGTTTGCAAATTTTCTCTTTATTTGGTTCTTTTTTACTTGTCTTCCATAGTTTTGAGAAAATATTAAGTTGTAAATATAACGTTAAATATAACGTTTTTTCATCTTCTTTTTTGGTTTCTCTTTAATTTTTTTGGTTTTATTATTTATGTTTTATGACAAATATAAAAAAGTTTTTTTGACTTATTATTTATGTAACTTTGTGTAAATTCAGATGTATGTGTGTTTATATTTTTGTGTGTTAAATTCAATTTTTTTTTTTTTTTTAAATCTTATTATTAGAAAATTTATTTTGTTAATATCGGAAAAGGCCTGTTATTTCAATTTTTTGCAAACAAGAGATCTCTTGGAATCTTTAGGCTTTGTATTAAATCTCGAGAAATCAAATATTACACCATCACATAAGTGCAAAGTTTTAGGATTTAACATCGACAGCAAGGGTTTCTCAGTTGATCTGCTGTATGAAAAAAGGGAAAAGATCCTTAATTTGATAAACAAACTGCAATCTAAGTCAAATTGTAGTATTAAATTCCAGTGTATTGGAATTTGACTTTCTGCTTTTCAATAATAAAATATGGTTGGCTTTATACAAAGATTGGCAGATTGGGGTACTTGCTGTGGAGATCAGAGAACTCGCAGATGGTGGAATTCCAATCAACAGAAAGAGCATATTAATTTGCTAGAGTTATGAGCAGTGTTCAATGCTTTAAGATGTTTTGCATCAAAATTAAATTATTGTCAAATTCTTCTGATAGTAGATAATACCACTGCAATTTCATATCTTAATCGTATGAAAGGTTTTCGTTACCCACAGGTACATTTTTTAGCAGAAACGATTTGGCAGTGGTGTGAAAAGACAAACCTGTGGATATGTGCTTCTTACATTCCATTGCAGAAAAAGTCCGTTGCGGATAGTGAATCGTGCGCATTACCCTCAAAGACTGAATAGGAGTTAAACCAGGAAATATTTTTGTCTTTAGAGCAGAATTTCGGAAATTTTTATGTCGATTTGTTTACTACGAAAATTAACAATAAGTGCTACAATTTTGTTTCTTGGTTTAAAGATCTTGAATCTATAGTACTCAGAAAAATTATTGAAGAACAGTCAGAAACAAGGGGTAATAGTTGTTCTGCTTTAGCCTACTTAAGTATGGTATCTCTTATTCCTGAAGTCGTTAACAGCTAATCCTGTCTTCCTTGGATCTCAAACAAATATACTTTCGTCTCTCTTCAGGAAGATCCATTCCCTAGCCAGCAACGTTATCCTGGTGGCAGAAAAGTAAACGGGAGAGCTTTACGAAGCAAAGAAGCCCCAGAAGAGGCAATGCTTGTGATGAAGGAACCATTGTCATTAATACAAAATATCGATTTTTGAAGCAGGAACTAAAGAAGTTTTCAATTTTTTAATAAAATGTTACGATAACGTAAATTCTTACTGAACGCTTAACTCGTGTAGGTCGGCGATTTCTTTAATATTAACAAAGGATTTTGGAAATAATCTGTTAATGCGAAGATTCATTAAGCGCGTTTCCATTGAAAAATCTCAAAAACCATGTTACGATTAGACATGGGATCCAATTTTAGTCCTTAATTTTCTTAAAACTTAAAATCCTAATAAGAATCTAAAACTGAAAGTATTGTCTCAGAAATGATTGATATTATTAGCCCTAATTACCTCTCAGAGGGTTCAAACTTTATAAAAAATAATGTTAATAAATACAAATTTTTCAGATGATCAGATTTAAATGAAGATACCTTAGCGTATAAAAACTTCGAAAATTAATAAAAATCAGTCTTGCTTAACAATACCTCATTTTCATGACATATCATAGTCGATTTAAGGTGGCTACAATACCAACGTTAGCACGATAGTTCAAAGATGCATTACATAAAAATGATGTTGAAACATCATTGTTAAAAGCCCACAGTACTTGACATACTTGCTCATCAGCCGCTAACAGTAAAAAACTAAATGCTCATTTAATATGACAAACTTCGGGCTGAAAAATTATTCAAATTATGCTCGCTTTTAATAAGTTTATTTTATAAATTTAGTTTTTTATATTTTAGAAAAAAATGTCTCGTAAGCGAAACGAAAATGAATATTGAGACAAATATTGACAAGGTTTTTAAATCGAACGCAATGGAACTTTTGGCCAGCGGATCGAAAGGATTATGTTCGGCACTTGATTTTCTATCCTAAAAAAAGTGTGCCCAAAAACTTGTAATGAATTACATAACGATTTTCCAGAAAACCTTTACTACAAGGATAATTATCTGGCAATGGTATCGGTTGAACTTAATTACAAAATTGTTCATTCTATTTCACAAAAAAATAAAATATCCAATTTATCTGTTTGTATTACCGATGGTTCAAAACAAATCCGTGCTAGCGAGAAGAAATGATATTCTGTATATAACGAAAAAAAGGAAAGCTGGTTCTGCTGTGTCAGACCCCGAGTTAGAAAAATTTTGACTCCAATGTGTTCAATCAAAGAGGTGGACACCCTATTTGACAAAGACGTTATGGAATACTTGCTAGTGAAAAAAAGTGTTATTCTGTATGTAGCAAAAACAATAAGGAAAACTAGTTCTGCTGTGTTGGACCCTGTATTAAAATAATTATTGCTCCAATGTGTACGTTCACAGGGTTAGACACCTTATTCGTGAGGACAGTGTAGAATGTAAAATAAATAACGTTTTATTCTTTTAAAAATCAAGAAACTGACACCAAAAAAAAAAAACAATCAATAATACATATAAAACTTTTCAATGTCTCTATGACAATTATAGCTAGAGCAAGGAAAAGGAATCAATTCCTATGTGAGCTCTTAGACGAACTGAACATTCCTTGCGAAGGAAGTTTTACTACAATTTAAATTAGGCCACAAATTTATTAATTCTTTTCAGAAAAAAAAATAAAATATGTAATTTAACGATCAAAATATGGATAGTCCTAAAGAATGTATCTGCAAAAAGTTGTGAAGAAATTCATGACGATTTTGCAGAATACTTCGACTACAAGGATCATTATTAGTCAATGCGATGCGTTGAACTTGGTCACAAAATTGTTAATTGTTTTTGTACTTGTACTACAAGTTTTTAAATCAAACGCAATGGAACTTTTAGCCAGCGAATCGAAAGAAATATGTTCGGGACATGATTTTCTACCTAGTATCAAAATACGCATAAACCTGAAAAAAGTGTGCTTAAAAACTTGTAATAAATTACACAACGATTTTCCAGAAAACCTTTACTACAAGGATCATTATCTGGCAATGGTATCGGTTGAACTTAATTACAAAATTGTTCATTCTTTTCCACAAAAAAATAAAATCACCAATTTATCTGTTCATATTACCGATGGTTTCAAACAAATCCTTGCTAACGAGAAGAAATGTTTTTCCTTATTTAACGAAAAAAAGGAAAGCTGGTTCTGCTGTGTCAGACCTCGAATTAGAAGAATTACGACTCCAATCTGTTCAATCAAAGAGGTGGACACCCTATTTCACGAAGACGTTATAGAATACTTGCTAGTGAAAAAAAGTGTTATTCTGTATGTAGCCAAAACAATAAGGAAAACTGGTTCTGCTGTGTTGTACCCTGAATTTAAATAATTATTGCTCCAATGTGTACGTTTACAGGGTTAGACATCTTATTCGTGAGGACAGTGTAGATTAAAAAATAAATAACGTTTCATCCTTTTGAAAATTAAGAAACTGACACCAAAAAAATTAAAATTTAATTATACATATAAAATTTTGAAATGTATCCATGACAATCGTAGCTAGAGCAAGGAAAGGGAATCAATTCCTATACTGTGAGCTCTTAGACGAACTGGACATTCCTTCCGAAGAAACTTTTACTACAATTCAAATTAGGCCACAAATTTGTTAATTCTTTTCAGCAAAAAAAAAAAAAATGTAATTTAACGATCAAAATACGGATAGTCCTGAAGAATGTATCTGCAAAAAGTTGTAAAAAAAAATTCATGACGATTTTCCAGAATATTTTGACTTCAAGGATCATTATTTGTCAATGAGATCCGTTGAACTTGGTCACAAAATTGTTAATTGTTTTTGTACTTGTACTACAAGTTTTTAAATAAAACGCAATGGAACTTTTGGCCAGCGAATCGAAAGAAATATGTTCGGCACTTGATTTTCTACCTAGTATCAAAATACGCATAAACCTGGAAATAGTGTGCTTAAAAACTTGTAATAAATCACACAACGATTTTCCAGAAAACCTTTACTACAAGGATCATTATCTGGTAATGGTATCGGTTGAACTCAATTGCAAAATTGTTCAATCTTTTTACCAAAAAAATAAAATCTCCAATTTATCTGTTCATATTACCGATGGTTCCGAGCAAATCCTTGCTAGCGAGAAGAAATGTTATTCCGTATTTAACGAAAAAAAAAGGAAAGCTGGTTCTGCTGTGTCAGACCCCGAGTTAGAAAAACTTTGACTCCAATGTGTTCAATCAAAGAGGTGGACACCCTATTTGACGAAGACGTTATAGAATACTTGCTAGTGAAAAAAAGTGTTATTCTGTACGTAGCAAAAACAATAAGCAAAACTGGTTCTGCTGTGTTGTACCCTGTATTTAAATAATTATTGCTTCAATGTGTACGTTCACAGGGTTAGACACCTTATTCGTGAGGGCAGTGTAGATTGTAAAATATATAACGTATCATGCTTTTGAAAATCAAGAAACTGACACCAAAAAAAAACAATCAATAATACATATAAAACTTTTCAATGTCTCCATGACAATCATAGCTAGAGCAAGGAAAGGGAATCAATTCCTATGTGAGCTCTTAGACGAACTGAACATTCTCTTTGAAGAAACTTTTACTACAATTTAAATTAGGCCACAAATTTGTTAATTCTTTTCAGCAAAAAAAAAATGTAATTTAACGATCAAAATACGGATAGTCCTGAAGAATGTATCTGCAAAAAGTTGTAAAGAAATTCATGACAAGTTTCCAGAATATTTCGACTTCAAGGATCATTATTTGTCAATGAGATCCGTTGAACTTGGTCACAAAATTGTTAATTGTTTTTGTACTTGTATTACAAGTTTTTAAATCAAAGGCAATAGAACTTTTGGCCGGCGGATTGAAAGGAATATGTTCGGCACTTGATTTTCTACCTAGTATCAAAATACGCATGATCCTGAAAAAAGTGTGCTTAAAACTTGTAATGAATTACACAACGATTTTCCAGAAAACCTTTACTACAAGGATCATTATCTGGCAATGGTATCGGTTGAACTTAATTGCAAAATTGTTCAATCTTTTCAACAAAAAAATAAAATCTCCAATTTATCTGTTTATATTACCGATGGTTCCGAGCAAATCCGTGCTAGCTAGAGGAAATGCTATTCTGTATATAACGAAAAAAAGGAAAGCTGGTTTAGCTGTGTCAGACCCCGAGTTAAAAGAATTTTGACTCCAATGTGTTCAATTACAGAGGTGGACACCCTATTTAACGAAGACGTTATAGAATACTTGCTATGAAAAAAAGTGTTTTTCTGTATGTAGCAAAAACAATAAGGAAAACTAGTTTGGATGTGTTGGACCCTGTATTAAAATAATTATTGCTCCAATGTAAACGTTCACAGGGTTAGACACCTTATTCGTTAGGACAGTGTAGATTGTAAAATAAATAACGTTTTAATATTTTAAAAATCAAGAAACTGACACCAAAATAATTAAAATCAATTATACATATAAAACTTTTAAATGTTTATATGACAATCGTAGCTAGAGCAAGGAAAGGGGACCAATTCCTATGTGAGTTCTTAGACGAACTAAACATTTCTTGCAAAGGAACTTGTAAAACAAGTTGAATGAAGATACAAATTTGGTTATACTTTTCAGCAAAATATTAAAATAGGTAATTTAACGATCAAAATACGGATAGTCCTGAAGAATGTATCTGCAAAATGTTATGAAGAAATTAATGACGATTTTCCATAATACTTGTACTACAATGATCATTATATATCAGTGGTATCTGTTGAACTTGGTCACAAAATTTGTAATTGTTTTTGAATTTGTACTGCAAGTATCCGCATTAAATAAAATATGTGTTTTAACGATTTCTTTTATCGACTGTTCCGAACGAATACTTGCTAATGGGAAAAAGTGTTATTCTATATGTAGCGAAAACAATAAGGTGCCATCCATAAATTACGTAACGTTTTTTGGAAGGGGGGGGGTGGGTGGGGGGACAAGCAGTTTGTAACTACCAGCAGAAAAAATGGCGCTAATGTATGTAACGACGTGTTACATGGCAGTAGTCTGACTTTGTACCCTTTCTTTCTTTACCGACTCTGTACTTTTGCCTCGAAAATTTTCAAAGTGATATTTTTCGTGTAAACTTGACCCGACGGGAATTTATACAAAATGTTTAAAATACAGTGGGTACAATAATAATAATAGTAATGATAGTAATAATAATATTAATAATAATAACTTACCCGAAATGGGTTGCTTGGTGCTTCCGTTATCATGCAGCTCAAAGATACTGGTCCTACTTGGCTCAGTACTAAGATGACCATTACAGAATATCGTATAGGTATTTGATCGGGTTGGTAAGGGAATTGTGGTACCCTTTACTGGATATCACAGAATTTCTGAGCTGACTGGGTCAAGTACTTGAATGGCATTTGAGATGGGGGTTTTGACACCCAAATCGGGCGCCTCCCCAGGTGACGGATAGGGGAAGGCCTCTCAGATATGGGAGGTACCGAGGAAATTAAAATACCCGGGGCGGACCAAAAGTCAGATAGGGGTGGGCACCCGATATAATTGTCCACTCTGTGTTGGAATAACCTCCCACACAGAGTATTTGCGGTTACGACGACTTTAACGCGCAGTGCCACCTACAATAGGTCTCTCTCGGATGAAGATCAGGGTTCACTTTGGCGTGGCAATAGGAGAGAACCCAGGCGACGACTAAGCATTGACCAGGGACAAACTCGATTAAGGTTAAAATGGACGGACCAACTTCGGAGGGACATTTTGTTGTGTTGGCAAAATAGTTCCCCTAACAGAAGAGAATAAATGCAGAGGTTACATGCGCGATAGGTCAATATGCACCCCCAATACGCGGAAATTACGCCTTATTACTTAAGAGATCAGGTATCCTCTGTAAGAAAATGGGGATATGAAGCTCTTCTCTAAGACTAGGAAGACCCCTTAGAGAACACACAAATTTTGTGTGAAACACCAACGCCAGCAGCCGAAGATAGAAACATGAGATCGAGGGCTACCAAAATTTATCTCAAGGTTTCCATTAAAAAAATCCGATCAATTGTTCTCATACTAGGCTGTTTAGGAGGGATTAAAGTTTCATTTGTAAGCCAATTAAAAAAGATACCAAATTGCGAACGTCAAGCTGAAGCATTCTCGGTTCGTATGCAAAAGGCTGTCCTTCTGAGTTCACTTAATCTGGTCCTACAGCACTGTTCTTCATAATATAATTTCACGAAGGTAGCTCTAAAAAAGCATCCAATACGAGGGGGTTCTCACTCGAGAATTCTTTATCTCTATGTCTCTCTCCTTCGCATTCTGCTGTCTCCGTCTGACTCATATGACGTTCGTAGGATTACGCGAAAGTCCGTACAATTCCGTTCCGAGTGAGAAGCCCCTCGATCTAATAGCGTTCCTGGCCACCGCGTAAGAACAACAGCGGCAAGGGACAGGAACACCTACAGAACAGTGAACTGAAAACACATTGAGCAACAGAATCGCGCTCTTGCTTACCTTTTAGGACAGAAGGAGCAAAAGCGGATAAGAGTACGCAAGGCAAGAATGGGAGAGGTTGTTTTAGTGCGTCATTACCACAGCACGTGGTTGAGTCCTACACAAACAAGTGCGTAAAGGCATTTTTTCCTCTTCTAAACTTGTTTTGTAAAAAAAAAATTATACCTGGAATGGGTTGCTTGGTGACTCCGTTACCAAGCAACTTGGCTCATTACTTAGATGACCATTATAGAACATCGTATATGTATTTGATCGGGTTGGTGAGGGACTTGTTGTAACCTTTACGGGATATCACAGAATTTCTGCCCCGACTGGGTCAAGTACTTAAATAGCATTTGAGCTGGGGTTTTTGACACCCCAATCGGGCGTATCAGGTGGCGGATACGGGAAGTCCTCTTAGATATGGGGGGTACCGAGAAAATTTAAATACCTGGGGCTGATCTTAAGTAAGATAGGGGTGGGCACCCGATGTAATTGTACACTTTGTGTTGGGAGATCCTCCCACACAGTGTATTTGCAATTTTGACGAACTGTAACGCACAGTGATACCTACAATAGTTCTCTCTCGGTCTCTCGGATGGATGTCAGGGTTCAGTTGGACGTGGTAATAAGATAGAACTTCGGCGACGACTAAGCAACGACCAGGGACAAGCTCGATTAAGGATTAATTGGACGGACCAACTTCAAAGGGACATTTTGGTGTGATGCCAAAATAGTTCCTCTAACAGAAGATTATACATGCAGAGGTTACATGCGCGATGGGTCAACATGCACCCCCAAATACGCGGTAATGACGCCTCAGTGCTTAAGAGATCAGGTATCTTCTCTGAGAAAAAGGGGATATAATGCTTTTCTCCAAGAACAGTAAGACCCCTTCAAGAGCATACAAATTTTGTGTGAAACATTAACGCCAGCGGCCGAAGATGAAAACATGAGATCGAGGGAAACTAAATATCAGCTTAAGGTTTCCATGAAAATGGATAAAATTCGATTAATTGTTCTCGTGCTAGGCTGTTTGGAAGAGATTAAAGCTTCTTTTGTAAGCCAATTGAAAAATATACCAAATTGCGAACGTCAAGCTGAAGCATTGACGGTTCGTATGCAAAAGGCTGTCCTTCTAAGTTCACTGAATCTGGTCCGACAGCACTATTCTTCATAATATAATATCACGAAGGTAGCTCTAAAAAAGCATCCAATAGCGTTCCTGGCCACCGCGTAAGAACAACAGCGGCAAGGGACAGGAACACCTACAGAACAATGAACTAAAAACACCTCGAGAAAAAGAATCGCGCTTTTGCTAACCTTTTAGGACAGAAGGAGTGAATGCGGATAAGTACATAATGCAAGAATGGAAGTGGTTATTTTAGCTAGGTATTACCACAGCACGTGGTCGAGTCCCACACGAAGAAGTGCGTAAATGCATTTTTTCCTCCCCTTAACTTGTTTTGTAGCAAAAAACTTATATACACGAACAGTGTGTAGAATAATAATAATACTATCCTGGCTTAGTACTTGAATAACCATTACAAAACATCGAGTAGGTATTTGATCGAGTTGGTGAGGGACTTGGGGTTTCCGTTACGGGATATCACAGGATTTCTAAGCCAATTAGGTTAAGTTCTTGACCGGAATTTTTGAGGTGAGTTTCTGACATCTTAACCAGGCGCCTCCTCAGGTGGCGGATAGGGGAAGGCCTCTTAGATATGGGAGGTACCGAGGAAATTAAAATACCAGAGGCGGACAAAAGTCAGATATGGTTGGGCATCCGATATAATTGTCTACTCCGTGTTGAGATAACCTCCTACACAGAATATATGCGGTTACGTCGACTGAAATGCGCAGTGCAACCCACAATAGGTTTCTCTTGGATGGAGATCAGGGTACAGTATCGAAGAGATCAAAAATCCTCTGCGAAAAGAGGAATAATGAATCATTTCTTTAGGAAGAAAAGGAACCCAACAGTTACACTTACGTCAACAACCGAAGAAGGGAACATGAGAACTAGGGAAATCAAAGTCCATCTAAAGGTTTTTATTAAAATGGACAAAATATTTTAAGGGAATAATGAGCTCTCATTACTTCCAGAGGATATAGATCTCTAAACATTAAACTGTGCTGTGTATGAAAAAGCAAAGTTCCTGCTTCATCAAAGTACAAAAAATCTGTTGCAGACCACGTTGCTAGAACCATTAAAAGAATCAGACAAGTGCAGTTTAAGATTGAGGTCGCTCATGCTTCTCAATTGCAAAGTGTGATTGCATATCTAGAATCAAAAAGAAAATTTACACCAAGATTTTTGGAAATAGTCCGCACTCTAAAAGATTGCATCACACTCTAAATAAATCAAAGTTGCTGACCATCAAGCAACATTGGATTGAGAAGATACGTTCTCTTGTTGTTATAAAGAAGCGCTGGGAACGTTCGATTAAATGGATAAAACAAAATAATATCTTTGCTACTGATCCTTCTCGTCTGTACAATTTACCATCGCCAACTGTCGAGAGACCCCATATCATGAAGACATTAAGAACTTCTGGAGTAACATCTATGGAAAAACCCATTCAGTGAACGATTAAGAGTCATCAATGACACATTTTCATAGCTTCTGTCTTAGACAGGGGCTAGACCATCCTGTAGAGGTAAGCCCACCAATTACTAAGGCGGAGGTGAGAAATGTAGTTGCTAAAACCAATAACTTTTTAACACCGGGAAGGAACGGTTGTCACGGAGGTGAATGTCATGATGTACAGCGGCTGTGGTCTGAAGCAAATTGCTGACCCTGATAGAAAATGCTACCGTGACGTTGCATCAGATCCATAAAATTTGGTGCAATTGATGTAGGGAAATTGTGCTCAATATGAGAAAGAGTTATTTCCCTTCGTTTATTATTAATAGAAGGATTAAGATAAACTTTCTGTCTATTGGTATCTCTCAAACAGATGCAATCTCCTCGATGCTCGTGAATGACGCCATGTGTCCACAACCAAGGAAGATCGAATCTGACATCCTCTGCAAAGTTGGGACTGACGTAGAAATCTCTGGGATAACGTCTTTTAAGAATTTTTGCAGATGTCAATTTTCCCTATGAGTCGTAGGGTGGCATTTTCGGCAGCTAAGACAGCATACGGGGACTTGGTTTGAGCGATTGTAGTTGGGCGGATGTGAGAAGCGCTAAATTAGTTAGAAGCCGGGCGGTGTTAGTAAGAAGGTTTACAGTCGGACGTGGGCAGGGTGTAAGGCGGGACACTTAGGAAAAACTCGGTGTATGGAGTCTGGAAGAAAGTGGGACAGAAGGGGGATGTCTTGGTAAGATCACAGGTCGGATTGAAGATTGTCGAGGCGTTCGGAAATTAATTTTTTTTCGAAGAGGCTTTCTTGGCTTCCAGGATGAACGAAAGGAAGTTTAAACCGAGACGAGGTTATGTATCCCGGAAACTAGGTACCTTCGCGATATCCCCGGTATCCTGGGGGTGCAGCCTACAAAGTTTACGGCAACCAGGTAAATACTCTGAAACCTCAGTATCTAGGGTGAACGAGAGAAATTCTGGACCTAGACGAGATTATGCAGGGATAACAGTTTCTCCCCTTTTTCACCTAATCCCCTTTTTTCCCCTTATTTTCCCATTTTTTAAGAAAAATCACCTAAAACACCATTTATTACCATGTATTCTTAATTAATTAAAGCAAATTAATTTATTGGATAAACAAATGTTTTATTAAATATTTTTTATTCGTTTTAAACAAATATTACTAGTTTTGCATCATAAAATAAAACCATGTATTCTTGCTGAAATACATCAAATTTATTTTATTAGATGAAAAAAATTGT
Organism: Ganaspis brasiliensis; assembly: GCA_037103525.1. NCBI lineage: Eukaryota > Metazoa > Arthropoda > Insecta > Hymenoptera > Figitidae > Ganaspis > Ganaspis brasiliensis. Next base: position 4,787,569 of record JAZKLR010000294.1, read on the forward strand.
TTATGAAATATATTTACTTATTTAAAACAAAAATTCATTGTTTTGAATTAGAAAATATAAAAATACAATAAAAGAGATTAATAAAAATAATTTGAATAATTGATTTTGTCATATTTCGCTAAAAGATTTTTAATTTAATTTCTTTAACATTATATCAGAACATTTTACATCACAGATTTTGACGTTTCCTGTTTAAATCTAATTATTAAATAAATAATTTAAAAAACCATTTAAAGTTAAAAATTATTTTTAAAAATATTTAATTGCAACAACCAGCTTCTCGTCATTGAACAGACAACCTATTAAAAAATACATTTTTCTATTTCCGAAAGTGCTCTTTCTTTTAAAAATTTCATAAACAAATTGAACAAAAAAAGACTAAATTAATTAATAAAACTGTTTTGAAGAACAAGAAACAATAAAATTTTGTAAAAGAAAACTTGAATTATTAATATAACCCTTTTTTCTTAATTTACAAAATCCTCTTTTTATTAAAGAAAATCCCCTTTTTTGAAGATCGAAATCCCCTTTTTCACCTAAAATTTAACGAAGAAACCACTGTGATCCCTGGATTATGTATCCTGGCAACCAGGCAGATACGCGACATCCCCGGCAACCAGGATGTACAACCTAAAAGGTTATGTCCAGGGTATATCCACGGTTATATCCAGGGTTAACGAATGAGAGGAACTTTCCGGCAACCAAGGACTAGACAGTGGGCCGACTTTTATAGGAGACTTGACGGGCCGTCTTGTACGCGTCAGAAAAAAACGGAGAGAGTCTCTGTCTTTTTCTACCGCGTGCTTGGAATCAGCTTTACAATGCACGCGCGGTTCACGCATTCAGCGAGAGCCGTGAAACTAACTATACATGTAAGCTGGCTCTACATGCAAAGCTAACTTTGATCCGACACGACATGTCGGACCTGATTTGCACGAGATAGAAAAGGACAGAGACTCTCTCTATTCTTTTCTATCTCATGCAAGACGCACGTGCGAAGCAGTGTTAGATTCGTATGTGGAGTTAGCTTGTAGAGCTAGCTTGAGCGGTAGTAGAATAAGGCGTGCGTCAGAGCAGTCAGACTTTGCGGAGTCTGACTGTGAACGCTAGTGGAAAATACGCTATCGCGGCATCTTTCCCTCTCCACCGCCTCTTTGTACTTGTGCTCCGAGAATTGTCAAAGCGAACTTTTGCCTGTAAACTTGAGCCGGCGGAAACTTATACAAACTGTTTAAAATACAGTGTGTTTAATAATAATAATAATAATAATAATAATAATACATCTTTAAAGGTAGCTCTAAAAAAGCATCCCACAGTTTCATGTCGGCCGCATAAGAACATCGGCGGCAATGGACATGAAGACCCAAAGAACAGAATGCTGAAACTGCACAGAGTAAAGAAAAATGATGCTTTTGCTCACCTTCCAGGACGGAAGGAACAAAAGTTGATAAGAGTATGTCAAGCAAGACTTGGGAGAGGTTGTTTTAGTGCGGTATTGCCACAGGATGTGGTCGAGTTCCACACGAACAGAATTGCCTGGCCGGTTGGGTCAGCATAGATGACCTCTTCCGAACACCAAGGAAATACTTGGTCCACTTGGCTAAGTGTTTTAGTGGCATCTAAGGTGGGGTTTCTGACATCTCAATCGAGCGCCTCCCCAGGTGGCGGATAGGGGAAATCCTCCCAGATATGAGTGGAACCGGGCAATTCAAATACCCGGGGCGGACCAATGTCAGATAGGGGTGGGCACCCGAAACACTTGTCCACTCTGTGTTGGGTTAACCACCTACACAGAGAACATGCGGTTACGACGACTGTAACGCGCAGTGCCACCCACAATAGATCTCTCTCGGATGGAGATCTGGGTTCAGTTGGGAGTGGCAATAGGACAGAACCCAGGCGACGAACTGGCATTGACCCGGAACAAACTCGAGAGCGTTTCAAATGGACGAGCCAACTTCGGAAGGACATCTTGTTATGTTGGCAAAACAGTTCTCCAGGCAGAAGAGGATATATGCTAAGGCTGCATATGCGATGGGTCGAAATGTACCCCCAATACGCAGAAGTGACGCCTCAGAATCTAAGAGATCAGGTATCCTCTCTGAGGAAAAAGGGACATTAGGCTTTTCTACGAGAAGAACATCCCTCAGAGAACATACAAGTTCTCGACACACCAATACCAACGACCGAAGATGGGAACATGAGATCAAGGGAAACAAAAATTCATCTTAAGGTTTCCATAAAAATGGACAAAATGGCTGAGGGAAATCAAGAACTCTCATTACTCCCTGAAAATGTAGATCTCTGGACGTTGAACTGTGCGGTGTATGATAAAGCAGTGTCCTTGCTTCGTGAAAGTAACAGGAAGTCTGTTTCAGAGCGAGTGGCTAAGACCTGCAAACGAATCAAACAAGTACAGTTCCAGATAGGGGTGGCTCGACGACATGCTTCTCAATTACAGAGTATGATAGCGTATCTAGAATTGAATAAAAGTTTTACACCAAGAGTTTTGGAAATTGCCAAAACTCTAAAAAGATTGCATCACACTTTGAAAAAATCAAAATTGGAGACTGTCAAGCAACATTGGATTGAGAAGATACGTTCTCTTGTAGTCATAAGAGAACGTTTAGAACGGCGGATTGACTGGATGAAGCAAAATAATATCTTCGCTACTAATCCCTCCCGCCTGTTCAGTCCACCAACATCAGTCGTTGTTAACCCCCTATGTCGTGAAGAGGTTGAAACTTTCTGGAGAAACATCTATGGGACGTCCTATACAGTCAACGATGAGAATGCGTCGTTACCACTCTTCAGAAGCTTCTATCTTGAACAGGGGCTTGACCATCCTAGTGAGGCATGTCCGCCAATTACTGAGCAAGAGGTTAGAAATATAATTGCCAAAACTAAGAACTTTTCAGCACCCGGGCCAGATAAGATTAATAATCTATGGTGGAAGAAGTTTACTTCAACTCACCGACATTTGACCCGCATCTTTTCAACCTTTCTTTGCGGAGAACATCCCGTACCACAGTGGTTGGTGGAAGGTCGAACGGTACTCTTACCAAAATCAGGAGATTTGTCTAATCCAAAAAATTATAGACCGATAGCTTGTCTTAACACCTGTTACAAGCTATTTACTGGCATCCTAAAAGAAAGGATATTAACATCTATAAAGCCAGTTTGGAGTGCAATAAGTGAACAACGTGGGTGCAAAAGAGGCCTGTCAGGTTGTAGGGAAAACCTATTAATAGATAGGTGCGTTACCCAAGACTCGATAGTTTATCGATGCAACTTGTCAATGGCTTGGATTGATTACCGTAAAGCATATACATCCAAACATCGTGAGATGCTTGAAAGAGCTGATGCTCAAGTGGAGGACAAGGTTTATTATATCATTTAACAAACAGCAGATGATAACTAACATCATCTCTTTTAGGAGAGGAGTTTCTCAAGGTGACTCACTCAGTCCTCTACTTTTCTGCATCTCTCTTTTGCCTCTGTTTATAGTGCTTCGAAAAAATCACTCTGGATACATGTGTGGCAAACCAAGAAATAGAGTTCATAAGATCAACCATCTTTTCTACATGGACGATCTTAAGCTCTATGGATCTAATAGAGAAGAACTTAAAAATCTAGTGTTTGCAGTAGCCAAGTATTCCAGAGCAATTGGAATGGAATTTGGATTGGATAAATGTGCCGTTTTTCATTTAAGTAAGGGAAGACGTGAAACATCTGAAACACTAGGCGACTCTGAGGATCTTCAGCTCATTGGTGGCAACGCCATTCATCATCTTGGTCAAGGAGAAACATACGCATATCTTGGAATTTCACAAGCGGAGACTCAAGATGTGCGTCAGCTTAAAGATCGTCTCCAAACAAGATATCGTGGTCTTCTCAGAAAAATTTGGTCTTCCGAATTATCTGGGAAGAATAAGATACAAGCCACAAATACATTAGCCATTCCTTTGCTTCTCTATACCTTTGGAGCAGTTAAGTGGAATGTGAATGAGCTGAAGATGCTAGACAGAGAAACTCGCAAGATGATGACAATCCATCGAAGTCATCATCCAAAGTCTTCCGTGCCTCGAATTTACCTTCCGCGAGATCGGGGAGGAAGAGGTCTACTGAACTTAGAGTGTCTTCATCGTAGAATCGTTTTGGCTGCTACATGCTCAATTATGAACAGTCGAGATCCTCTTTTACAATTTGTTCACCATCATGAAATTACGAATTGTAGGGTATTCTTATATCATGCGGTAGAAAGAGCTGCGAATGAACTTCGTCTCCCATTTGATACTAGTAATGTGCAACATGGATTAGCATCGTTACCACCATTGATGCTTAAGGGCCGTGTCAAGGAAGCAGAACATGCGCTTCTACTACAGGAACATAAGAGCAAATCGGTTCACGGACAGTTCTACAATCTCATAAATGAAGTAGGATTGTCAGTTGGTTTGACATTTTTGTTCCTTAAATCTGCTGGTTTAAGATCGGAGACTGAAGGATTTCTATTCGCCTGTCAGGATGGTGTAATTAATACTTTGGTGTACCGCAGTCGTGTGATGCATATACCTGTCGACAGTGACATCTGTCGTGCATGTAAACAATATGCGGAGACTCTAAGTCACATTCTAAGTACGTGTCCGAAGTACGCGTGTTAGAGGTATATTGAAAGACACAATGCTGCGCTTAAGGTGTTGTATTATCACCTTCGACACCAGTATGGTATAGATAAAGAACCCATCTTGCCGTATACCCAAGGGGATCAGGAGTCCGTAGTGGAAAATGACCAGTGTAAGATCTACTGCAACTTCTCTTTTTCCACCACTCATCGTATCAGTGACAATAAGCCTGATATAGTACTCCAGGATCATAAAAGTAAGATCATTTGTGTAATTGAGTTCTCGGCCCCAGCTGAGAACAACATTAATCGTAAGGAGGATGAGAAGCGGACCAAGTATCAAGAGCTCATGTTCGAATTGAGTCGAATGCACCCAGGTTATAAAGTCCGATTGAATGTTCTTCTAATCGGTTGTTTGGGAGGGATTAAGGCTTCATTTGTAAGCCAATTAAAAAAGATTCCTGGCTGCGAGCGCCAGGCTGATGCATTGGCGGTTCGCATGCAGAAGGAAGTCCTTCTGAACTCTCTCAATCTGGTTTGGCAGCACTGTTCACTTTAACATCTTATTTGGTAGCTCTAAAAAAACATCCAACAACGTTCACGACCACCGCTTAAGAACATCGGCGGCTATGGGCGAGGACAACAGTGCAAGAAACATGAAAAACGTCTCGAGTAAGTGGATCACGCTCTTGCTAACCTTCCAGGATGAAGGGAGCAGGAACGGATGGAGTAAGTAAAGCAAGAATGGGAGAGGTTGTTTTAGTGCGGTATTGCCACTGCACGTGGTTGAGTCCCACACGAACAAGTGCGTAAAAAAAACCTCTCCTAAACTTGGTTTGTAAAAAAAAAAAAAAAAGTAATAATAATAACTAGCGTAACAAAATAAAAAAATAATTGAATTAAACAAGAAATATAAAATTTTGGGAAAATAATTGCAAATTGAAAAATTAAGAAAATTATAGGAATAATTGTTGAAATAATTGCACATTTAAGAACTGGATTGAAGATCGAATAAAATAATTAAAATTGAAGGAAATAATAAAACTTGAGAAAATAAATTGAAAATTTAAGAAATAAATTGAACAATTAAATAAAAATTTTAAAAAATAATTGATAATTAAAAATAAAATTACAAAATGACTAGATTTATAATATAATAATAAAAATTGACTGATAGAAAAAATAATTGAAAGAATTAAACAAGGAAAATTAAGAGGGCATGGCATAGGCAGTCAGGAACGCTTAAATATACGTTTTTTCTCGATTTTTTTAATGAAAACGAATGATGGTTTTTTCTTTTAAGTTTTTGCATGAAATTAACCTTTATTTAAAAAACATTTCTGAATTTATTTATTAAAAAATAATAAAAACTAAAAAGGTAAGAATAAGTTTATTCGGGCTTCTAAAAAGAATTTTTTTTTGCGGTGGACATCATAAGTCCTGACAGGATCATCTACAATCAAAAATTACTGATTATGAAAATCTACAATAAAGATACTTATAATATGATTTCACATACAAATAATAACAAATCAATGCCGAGGTGATAGAAATTGACGCATTATGTTATATCTTATAAGCTAGATACATTTTAAACATCGAGTGATATTTAATTAAATTAAAAATTAAAGAATGGAATTAAAAATTAAAGAAAATAATTGAACAATTGTATTTAAAATTAAAGAAATCTAATGATAATAATTGAAAAAAATAATAGAAAAAAGGCAACAATTTTTTAATATTAAAAAAGTAATCAAGGAGGTTCTATCGTATGACGGTACTAGTTAAAACAGTGACAATTAATTTGAGGTTAGGTTTAAATTTAATTTTACTAATATATAATTAAACAATTTTATTTATTAACTTTCTTTACTTTATTTACTTTTTAAATATTACTATTTTTCATTTGTGATCAAAATCAACATTTTAAAATGTCAGAACGTCTGAATTGTATCGTGTAAAAAGTGAAATATTTTTACAAATTAATTTATTGCAACTCTCACAGGAACCTATTGTACTTTTTTAAATACAATATCGATTCATTACATATTTGTGTTTAACTATACAAAGTTTGATCACTATCTGGTCATTTAATAATTTATAGTACGAAAATATATGTGACAGAGTAATGAATTCTTATAAGAATCAATGTTAAACACTGAAAAAATAAATCGATCATAACTTTTTTCCTAAGAACCTACAGGTCTCAAAAATTTAACTACAAAATTTTATAAACTTTATTTAGCAGTACACTAAGTTTGATCAAAATCTGTTTGATTATTCGATTTACGGTAGAACTTCCTTAAGGGCATGTGATAAAGTATGACGTCACTTGTATAAGCAAAATTTGTCAGTAACTTTTCTCTTAAAATATTTAATATTTTGTCATGAAACTCCGTAGAATTACTTAAAATGTCATTAGGAAGGTCTCTCAGACCCGAGTTTGTTTGAATTTTGGCTCGAAATTGATTTTTAAAAAATATTGCAATTTTTCAAAAAATTCCTAAAATTAATTTTCGGCCAAAATTCAAACAAACTCGGGTCTGAGAGACCTTCCTAATGTCATTTTAAGTAATACTACCAAGTTTCATGACAAAATATTTAATATTTAATATTTAAAGAGAAAAGTTACGGACAAATTTTGCCTATACCAGTGACGTCATAATCCATCACATGAACTTAAACATTGAAAACTTAAATTTGAATTTGAAGAAAATAACTAAGAGTTAAATAGAATCGTTCTAGACCTGAATAATTAAATTGAATTTTGAAATTATTTTTATGAGTGAAAAAAATAATTGAAAAAATCCGAGAATTATTGAATATTGAGGAATTAATTGAAAATCGACAAAAATAACTGAAAAATAAAGGAAATATTTGAGAACTGAAAAAAATAATAAAAAATTAAATAAATGAATTAAAGATTAAAGAATTAAATTAAATTTTTAAGATAATAGTAGATAATTGGAAGAAAAATTACAAAATTACTAAAATAATGAAATATTAATTAATTAATCAAGAATTGAAAAAAATAATTGACAATCGAAAGAAAAATTCGAAAACTGTCCAGAATAATTGACAACAGAACAAAATAATTACAAAAAATTGAGGAATAATAAAAAAATTTAAAGGCAGTAATTGTTGAAAATTATAGAAAAAATCGCAGATTTATTTATTAATGAAATTGAAATTATTTGAATAGGTATTTATAAATTTAATATCATTTTTTAAAAATTATCTGTTTTAAAACAAAAAAATATCTATGATCTATTTCTCTGTCAATTTTTTAATTCCCGGTCATTTCTCGGTTTTTCCCCGGTTTCCCGGTCAAGTGGCCACTCTGAAAATAAAAAAGTCGAAAAAAGAAGAAAAGACGATGCAAAAAATAAGAAAACAATACAAATGTAAATGTAAAGATAACTGAAGGGAGTAAGTACACAGAAATTGAATAAAAATCATATCAATCAAAAATAAAAATAAACTTTTATTAAAAACATGTAAATTCTTATAAAAATGACACTTGCCACAAATAAAAAAATCTTCTAAAAGTGCGTGGACCATATTTGCATTAAGTTTGCAGATTTCCTTGATCTTGCTCTGGTTTCTGGTTCGGAAATTTTTTATCATCGTAGAGCGATTCGTACAAAATAATATAATTATCGCGCAGTTGAATTAAGCGATGCCATAAATTTACACGTGTTAATTCTTCATTTATTGCGTGTTCTTCGTTCATATTCTGCTACAATGTCATTAATTAATATTTATTGCACATTAGTTATTTATTAGCGTTAACTCATTACTTATTAGTTATTTAATACTATGAGAAGAAAACTATTTTTTTCTGCTCCTATAATGTAACAATAATTTTCTATCGACTACATTCATTTCTATTCAGTTCCTTGTTCTATTAATTTAAATGTATTTCTACGTTTCTATAAAATTGCTGATATAATAATTTCTATCAGCATTATTTTTCTTGAGATTTATATTTTCTAAAATGTTATGCAAAATATCGACAACTTACTCTTTCCAAGTTCCTTGTTCGAGTCACTTGAAGACATTTTAGATGAAAAAATAATTCATAACCCCAGCAATCGATCGTTTCTGTGCAACGAGTTATTTGAAGTAATTCTCTTGATAATTCTGGCGAGGGTGACATTATTGACATTGCTTGGAGCCATCGTTTTAGCTTCATATTTTGAGAAAAATAATCATAAATATATTTTAAGTAATTGAAGTGAATAGTATGGTAAATTTTAGATTTGATTTTTTTCTAAGCAAATATTAATTCATAATTGGTGACGCTTTATGAAGAAAAAGGGAATTAAGAAGCAAACAATTTTTTATTCCGTCCAAAATATTTAATTAAAACTGATTTTAATTGTACATATAATTAAAAATAAAATTTTAGTCAAGGTAAAACTATCGCTGAACATAACCTAACATTTTTAGCTTCTTAGGTCCCTTTCTTTGTAACGCGTCACATTTATATTAAGTATTTTAATACTTAATTAAAATTAAATTAGGTTTTTAATTAGTATTAACAATTTTAGATGAAGCAAAATAAATATGTTTTCAAAACTGAAGAAGCAAAATGTTGCTAGTTTAATTTTGAAAATTTATGTACATTATATTAAACCCTTCATTTATGAAGCAACAAATAAAAGAAACATGTTCTCATTGAAACGAATTTTTAAAAACTTGTTTCTAAAATAATTTTTCATTAATAGAATATTTATGTATCACTTCATTAATAACTGAATAAAATATAATTTACAGATTATATTTTATGAAATCGAGTATAGAGAAAATGAGTAAATGAAAAATATGCGAAGTAGAAAGTTCTCTTTTGAAATATTTGCATGTTTTCATATTAAATATGTATTTAATATATTCGCTACTTAATGGCTCACCACAGTCGTATCTGCAATTAGTTGCACAGCAGCTGGTCTCATGATGTTGATAAGATTTCCAATGACCGAACTGTCTTTTTTCTGAGTTGAAATATATGTAATCAAAGAATGACTCCAATCCGCTGATGGCCCACATTGTACATTTTTTAATTCTCGTCTGTTTTGTTTCAAATTTTGGGAAAAATTAATTATACAATATTCCTTAAGTAGACTACATTATAAAATATTTATTACATTGTAAAAAGAGATTTATTAAAATAAAGTATTTTCTAATTGGAACCAGCCGTAGTTGGAATTAAAGAAGTGGATATTTTTTAATTATAAAAATTATATAATTAATAGTTTATTATTTAATTAACAATATTTCGAATTATTCAGGTTGTATTTCTCACAAAAAATGACAGAGAGGACGCTTTAAATTGTGTAAAAATATATTGTGCAATTATATTTATTCATAACAATCACTTTTTTTAAATTAGAAACTAGGTTTTTTATGAAAAACTAAAGTCAAATAATAAAACTGACTTAGGAAATTGTAATGTTTAGTTTGATGATACCACTGGATTCTGGATACTAAAAGTAGAGGTTATGTTTCTCAATAAAATAAAACCACTGCATTGATTTACGTCGTTTTTGTATTAAGGTGCGCAGTTTTAAAAATATATTGTAATCAACAGTTGTTTTCTTAAAATTTTTAAAGTACTTATAAATTTGGTTATTAATTTAAATGTTAATTGACGATTTCAAAATAATTATTCAGAAATTATTAAGACAATTACTGTTGTTTATAAAATATTTTCAAAACTGCGCGCCTTAATACAATAACTACGTGAGTCAGTGTAGTAGTTTAATATAGAAACATAACCTCTACTTTCAATATCCAATGGTGTCTATCATCAAACTAAACATTGGAATTTCCTAAATTAGTTTTATTATTTTACTTTAGTTTTTCATAAAAAAACCTCGTTTAATGTGATAAACGTGATTGTTATGAATAAAATTCCACAATATATTTTTATACAATTTAAAGCGTCCTGTCTGTAATTTTTTGTAAGAATTCGAATTCGAACTTGTTCCAATTAATATTTTTTGTTTCCTTTTTTGTTTTTCTTTCTATCATTTTTTGTAAGAATTCGAATTCGAACTTGTCCCAATTAATATTTTTTATTTCCAATCGAAATTGTTCCAATTCAAAAAAAGCACTTTTCTAATTGGAACTAGGGCCAGTTTGAATTCTAAAATACCTCGTTCTAATAAATCTCGTTTTACGTATAATACTGTTTATAATCATCATCTTTGTATCTTAATCGTATAAATTTATTATAAATTACATTACTATAGCATTGTTATAGAAACTTAAAAAATTGGATAGAATTTTTTTAAAGATTGGAAACTCACTGTTGAAACAGAATGGTCATTAATCTCTCGATAACGTTCCAGGTAGGTCCTAAAAATAAATTTTTTGTACACATTGAAAGTTTACTTGCGAGAAAAGCAAGTAATTGACCTAGAGGTCCAGGTCGTCGACGAAGTGTAGATCCTTGAAATCCTTTTAAACGGTAAACTTGTCTTTTCTGAATCCCTCTTCTTGTGTGTCGTCGATCGTAAGTCGACAGTGAATAATAACTCCTCACTATTTAAAAATTGATAAAGAACAACGAAATTATGATCAAAATGTAATTCAATGTTTTCGATTTTTTAAAGATATGGAAAAATAAAAAATCTTTATAAACGATCCTTGAAATTAGTTTTTTCGAAAAGAAGAGTGAATTCACAATGACGGCTTAAAACAAGGTGTGAGCGATCCGGGAATTTAATAATTTGAGAAAAAACCGTGAAATTTGTAAAAAGATCCAAGAATTTTTAAAAAATAAAAAATTGCAACTTTATATTCATCAATAACTTCAAAAATTAAATTTGAAATGGTCAAAATGTGATATAAAAATCTTGGACGGAAAGAAAGTAAAATAAAAATTATAAATAATATAAAAAATATATTAATGAATTAAGGTTACATTTTGTATAACTCCAAGTAATTCTAATTAAAGTAAATTCCAAATGTCAATTAAATCAAACTTTAATTTCTACAAACTTTTAAATTCTAATTAATTTAAATTTCAAAAGTTAAAAATAATTCCTTTGTATTCCATTTTATTTTACTTCAAGTACCAACTTGAAGTAAAAGTTACAATTTTTTCTAATTTTCTATCTTAATCATTAACTTTTGCCTTCTTTCAAAATTTCATTTTTCGAATTATAGATTTTCTTTAATTTTCTTCTTTTTACGCAAATTATTTCAGTTTATTTTATACAATTTTGATGTTTAAACATTTTGGAGAATTTATTTTTTTTCATATATGTAATTTGGTGTGAAATACAATTTTTTCATTAATTTTATGATATTTTTAGATTCACTCGATTTTTTTAAAAATTTAATTCTCTTTACATTCTGTATATTTTTCACAAATTTATTTACTCTTTCATAAAATTTCTAGAGTTTCTAATTAAAAAAAATGTGTTAAAAGTTGTTTTAAAAAAAAATTTAATGTTTTAAACAGATTTCTCGTTTTAAGGTTGCTTTCAATTTACATATTTTTAAATTTTCTTCATTTTGAAATTAATTGCTTAAAAATGGTTCTTTCTAAAGAAGTATTGTTTCCTGTTTTAGACTTTTAGTTCATTCTTTTTACATTTTATCATTTTATTCTTTCCGGTTTTTATTTTTTTACTTTTTTCCACAAATTTCATATTTTTTATCGGTTTCTCTTTAACTTTAATTATTTTTTCATAGCTTATAGTACTACAAAATATTTTTTTCATTTTCAACATATTTATACATATTTATTTGTAATATTTTTTTGTATTTTATAATAATTATTTAATTTTAGAAATTTCTTA